>OV049924.1:104765586-107165586 GCA_920104205.1 Eupeodes latifasciatus | reverse complement strand
TACAGTTGTTCTAGAATTAGCTAAAAAAGGTTTTTTACAAAAAATCGAGGAATTAACTCTAAAATAGACAATTAGCAATACATACACAGCTGGTCAAAAAAAAATAGGTGTGATAATTAATTTTTGTATTAATTCATTTTTTATTACTTTTTTATGTTAAATTTTAATTTTACGTAGATATTTTTAAAGCTCTTATATTAATTAAATAAAAAACACTAAAAAGCTATCAAATAGGTACATAACAATTATAGATAATATAGCCCCAAAACTGCAGATGGAGGTTTTTTCACTTGGACAAAAAAATAGGTGCGTATTCTTAATGTATTAATATATTCGTTTTTAATAATAATTTCTATATCTTATCACAATTTTTGTTTTACTTACTCTAATAACCTGAGTATCCTCCATTATTATCCAAAACTTTTTGGAGTCGTCGCGGCATTGACTCTATTAACTTTTGGCATGTTTGCTGGGGTATGGAATACTATTCTCTTTGAACTGCTTCCCACAATTGGTCTCCATTAGTGAAATATTAACCCCTTACTTACGCTTTTACAATTTTCTCAATAGGATTGAGATCAGGGGATTGACTTGGACATGGGACAACGTATACTTGTTTCCCTCGAAACCAATCTTTCACAAGACCTGCAGTATGTTTAGGATCGTTGTCTTGCTGAAAGTGCCATCGCAGGGGCATGTTTTCCTCAGAAAACGGTAACATGACATCTTTCAAAATATCCCTATATCCGTATTTTGTAAAGATGTTATTAAAACGGAATATATAGAACCTACACCGTACCAGGAAAAACAGCCCCACACCATTATATTCCCTCCTGTGGGGGTGGTAGTGCCTGCATTTTGGTCGCCTTAAATTGAGCCCGGAATCCGATGAAAACAAATTTACTTTTGTAAATTGAGCCCGGAATCCTATGAAAACAAATTTAATTTTGTTTCATCACTCCACAGGATATTGCGCCATTATTGTACGCCTTGTGGTCCGTTCCAATTAGCATGGTTTAAGGCAAATTTTTTTATGGAACTAAGGAATGAAACTTTCCAGGCGATTCTTCCTGGGAGATTCGAGTTCTGAAGCCTTCTTCGGATCGTACGTGACCGCATTATCAATTTCAGCACCTATAGTTCTTGACGAAATAAAAGTATTAGATTTAGCTAGAAGCATTATGCGGCGGTCAGTGGTAGCTGATATTTTTTTCGGCCGGCCTCTATTTTCGCGTATTCCTCTGGGCTTGAGGGCATTTGTTATCAAATTTTGAGATCTGCCTAGGGCCTCCTCAATAAATTTGTAGGTATTCCCGTCATCTTTAAGTAGGGCGAGCAGTGGACTTTACGACTATATTCAAACACTAATAAATAAAAAACTATTGTTTAAAGCTAATAAAATTATTATAAACAACCCACCTCAAGAGTTTATACCATAAAATAAAGAATATTATAAGAAGCTTGGATTTTATTTGGAGCATACCTATTTTTATGGCCAACTTCTAGAACAAACAAAAACTTTTTGCAACACAAATAATTTAGCTGCTTAGCATTACATTACTTAATTGCAAAAAGTTTGGCATCCTTATAAAGAGAATAACCGTTCTTTCTTTTAAAAAAATTTTGGTTGCATTGCTTGCAGTCAAAACAACCGCTAATCAGCAACAAGTCAGCAGTGGATATCAAAAATTTTCTCGCACCTATTTTTTGACCAGCTGTGTACGAGTATATCCTAACTCTGGAGTCAGAAGAAAAGAAGAATGGTGTGGGATGGGGTCTACATCCCCCGTTGTTCGCGGCTTTGTCGATTTTTTGCCAAGTTGCATTCACATCTCCAGGTCGAAAACTGGACAAATTCGTTTATTCGCAAATCGAAACTGAACCACAACTACTTCAATTCCGCTTACCAAACATTTCTGATTACAACAGTCTTCAAAACCAGAGCAGAGATTCTTTCTCTTAATTTCATTCCAAATAGAAGTGATCTGCCAGAACTTTGTAATGTATGTAACCTGAGATTAAAAGAACCCCTATTTTGAAGAAAAAAGTATGCTTTCTATTGGGGTGTTCTTTATTGGCTGACCAGAAGGGGGGGCTATAGAAACGATGTCTTGGAAATTCGGCCCCTAATAAATTGTGCTCGATTTATTGTTGTTTAAGACTCTCTAGTGTACGTTTTACGTACAGTATGAACTTCAAGTCTGTCAACTTTTTATTTTCATTTAAAAAACAACAATTTTTGTATTATAATTCTTAAACCAATTTTATTTTTTGAACTATTATAATCGCTGTTAAGATAAAATAATATTTTTCCCATTAAAATTTTCAGGGAATAACATAATATTTTTCGCAACATTTATACCGAATTAATATTTTTATACACAATAATCTATATCAACAATTTGTTTTGCTAAAAAAAAATAGGTTAACTCTTCTTTCTTTTAAGGTTTAGTAGTTCAATTTCAATGTGGCTCTATGGCATTTAATTCCTCAACTGTCGATTTAAATACAATTTAAAAGTTTTCAACTTTTATAACTTAATTTTGAAAAAATGCAATGTTTTTTATTGACCTATTGAAGCTCGATGTTTAATTTTTGTTTTTTTTTTTTTAATATTTAAGGCACGATTAAGGTAAGTACTTAATTTTAAAAAATTCATTTAACTTATTCTCAAGTGTCAATATTGTTTTATGTAGATAAATAATTTTATATATGTATATAATGTAAGTTTTATATATATATATATATATAGATATATATATGTGTATAATGTATATTTAAGTATTTAATGTCTTTAACGAATTCTATCAAACAAAATGGTGTATATCTATGCATTCTTAATTCCGTTAGTTCTCGATTATTAAAACAATAATCGAAATTGTCCTGTATTAGTTATGTTGCCTTGAGTTTCGCATAAGTGGTACCAAAAGTGATGGAGGACCAGCTTGACGAAGGAAAGGATGAGCTAGTAATTCGGTAGCTGTTGCCCTTTGAGCTGGATCCCGAACTAGCATGCGGTCCAAAAACGACTGCAAACGCGGTGATACTTTATGAGCATTCTTAAGATTCGGAGGCTGCATGTCACGAATGCGTCGCATAGCTTGAAGAGGCGGTTCATTAAAGAATGGTGGTTCGCCATCAACCATTTCGATAACCATTATGCCAAGTGACCAGATATCAACCTCTGGCCCATAGGGAAGACGAGAAATAACTTCTGGTGACATCCAATATGGAGTTCCAACAAGTGATTTGCGTTTGGGTAATTCTTGGGATACTTGAGCGCAAAATCCGAAATCGGAAAGTTTAACGCGACCATCAACAGCAAGAAGTATCGAATCTGATTTGATATCTCGATGAATGACACCCTAAAATAAAAATTTACAAAATTAGAACGACACTATTTTGTATTATGTATTTGAAAACACATACTTGGGAATGAAGGTATGCTAGTGCTTTAAGGCATTGCTTGCAAACAGTAGCAATTTGTTCTTCGTCCATACGGGAATGTGTGACGATGTCGGTGAGTGCACCGCCCTCTAAATATTCCATCACCACCCACAATTCATCGTTTACTAGAAAACTGGAATAGGTTTCGACTATGTTGGGATGATGGTAGTCACGCATGATGACCACTTCGTTAAAAAGAAGTTCCCTTCGTTGCTGTTTGCGCAAATCCATCTTTTTAACAGCAACTTGTCGTCCTAAAAACAAACCAAAAAAAGCAATTATATTAGGTCTAAATTTTGACTTAGTTCACTTGCGTTCAATAATTAAAACTTGACCACAAAAACACGTTGTATGTAATCATTTAGTTGTTATATTTATTTTCGAGAAACACTTACCTGTGGCTTTGTCCGTTGCAATGCAAACTGTTCCCGTTGAGCCTTCGCCTATTTTCATAAAATTGTCGAGGTTCTCTCGTGGGTCTCCAGCCGATACAACCATTTGTAAAGCTGCCCGGAACTATATTAAGAGTCAAGAAATAATTCAAGTTATAAAATAAAATAAAAAAAAAAAAAAACTAACCTGTTCGTGTGTTAACCTTTGTTCTTGCTTTGGATTAGCTGTGGATGTTCCGATGCTTCCCGGAGCAAGAGAACTATTGCCCCCACTAGAACTAGACGCACGTGAATTGGTTTTTATGCTTCCAACAATCGAAGGATTGTTTACATGTTGTGAATTGGGGCTGTGATCTGTCATCTGAAGACCGTTTGTTGGAATGGATTGCGAAAATGAATTTTCCACTGTAGGTGGCGATCTCATTGGAGGTTGTGGACGTTGTGGTTGAATAAGTGTGGACGGTGGTGGTGGCATATTATGTGCCGGGAAGTTATTATTTTGATTTGACTGCTGTTGTTGCTGTAACAGATATTGGTGTTGCAGAGACGGACGCGACGCTGAGCTGCCTATGGATCCAGCTGGGGAATTAGCTTGCGGTGGTGTCTGTCGATATTGCAGTGGATGGTTCAGATCCGTATGCACGGACAGTGGACCATTGCCATTGGATGGAATTTTAGAAGCATACATTGAATTGTGTGGATCAATAATTTCTTGGTGTTGCAGAACAGGTGGCCCAATTTGTGGGATTTGCATTGGTGGTTTCAGATGAGCAACGTTAGTCCCCACATCTTTCCGAATACCTGGGTAGAGCATTTGTTGTTGCTGATGTTGCTGTTGTAGCTGCTGCTGTGTGTGTTGTTGTTGTTGTTGCTGCTGTTGTTGATGTTGTTGTTGTTGTTGCTGCTGGTGATGATGTTGTTGTTGCTGCAGCTGCTGGTGCTGTAGGTGGGGCAAAATGGGCCCTGGGGACGGCTCTTCCGGTACTGCCGGAGGAACATTCGCGTTGCCTCGTAAGTCACGTCTTACCCGTGGCGGACTTGAACTCCTCAACGAATTTGATCTCGCAACGTGTGAAGTCTTCGGAAGAATCAGTCCTCCATTCAAGTTTAGCGCTCCTGGTCCTGCGTCTTGCTTAACAGTCAATGTTCCTCCACCCGTACTGTTCAAAGATACGCTATCCACTTTATTGTTGTTTTGAGGTCGAACAATCGTTTTTAAATCTAAAATCTCTGTCGGAGTAATCTCCGAAGGATCCACCAGCGGGAGTGGCCGATTTGTTGACTTCAGTATTTGATTATTGCCGACTAAAGACGCCCATTGTAATGGCAATCCGACGTAGCGTCCCTCCAATTTGTCAAAACCCGTATGCACTCGATGTTCAAAGTTGCTGGGCATTGAGATTTGTGGTTTCTTTTTTCTTTTCGAAAACATTTTCACTTAATAATTATTTCTATTCACGTAGGTAATTCGTTTCTAGTTTAACTAAACTAAAGGAAGCCCTTTTTTCTTAGCTATGCTATGTAGCTACAAGCTACGCAACTATTCAACAGGCTATAAATTCCGATGATTTTTCAGGTCATTCATGTGTTGCTTTCTGTTCCGTGGTGTTATGAATTATTTTTATTCTTATTAACAAAAAAATAGAAAAACCAAATCGATTTTTGTAAAACCTTTTGCCCTCGTTTTGTTATGATGTTGCTAGATATTCACTGTAAACATTTATTTAACCAAGGCGTACGCAAATAATTCACAAATTCACGTTAGGTTTATTCTGCCTATATTTAGATAACAAAAATAAAACACAATAAAACTACAAATTTTTCTTCAAATTTTAGGAATTATAAAGAAGTATAACAAAAACAGTCTTTATTCATATTTACAAAAACAGAAATAACTTAAAAATGTTTGTTATTTTATAAAAATTACACAGCGTTGTTGCTGTTTTTTGAAGAAACTACCAAATGAGTCATTTCAGAAACATAATTTTTTAAAGATCAAAAACACTCATTTCTGAGTATTGAGTGTAAATATCAATATTAGAAAAAGACAGGTACATTAACAAAATGAATGCGAAAAAGAACTGCAAAATCTGTCAATGAAAGAGAGATGCAACTAATCGACATTTAACGAAAACAGTGCTGTCATTGAAAGGGACAGAAAAGGGTTTCGGTGTAAGGCTGTGTATAAACGTGGATTCTGATTTAAAATAAAAATTAAAATGAAATAAGTGGCGAAACAGCTTTTAGAAAACCAGGGTCCAGGCCTAGTGGCTTACAACTTTCCACCATTCCTGTTAGAGAGTAATGTCAGGAATGGAAAGCCAATACAAACAACCAATTGTGAAGAAGAAAATCCAACAAACCAGCTCTAAGGGTTGTACACCAACGATAACTGAGGTGGCTGTAACAAATAAAGTTTATGGACATCGACGCTCCAACGTGATGGCATACACAGCAGCGGACGGCAACAAGTGGAGGATAATCTCAACCAACTTGCTGCGCGTAACTGGTTGAGGCCATAGTCCATTATGGATTGTAAGAGCCATCAAAAGTAAGAAATTAAGTTTTAACTTATAACAAAACACACATTGATGTAAATTAAAAATATGTTTATACAGTTCTATGTTTAGTTCAAAATAGAAACAAAGAATTTAATTGAATTGAATTTGATTGAGTGTTTATGAAATTAACATATGATGACACATTATAATTCGATATTTATGGTTTGACATTCGCATTGTATTGTCTGCTCTTTCATTTACTCTTCGGTAAGCATCTTTGCTAACATTCTGTTTTTAAGGAAATTGGTATTGCAATCAAAATGTCTTTCCTTTTTATAATTAAGCGAAAGCACTTTAACTTAATGAAAGAAAGACCATTTTGTTTCTTTTTCAGTCTTTCAGTCTTTTTTTCAATTTAAAGTAATAGGAATATAGAGTATTTGTAACATTTGTACGATTATTAGTAGTAAATATAATAACATAAAGATAAGTTTTATGCATTTAGTTTAAGTCTTATTCACGAATACAGATTTTGTTTTACGTTTTCTTTCTTAAGGGTTAGCAAAACTGAGTACGTGAAAAAGTGAAGCGTGAGAAATGAACCTGGTTATATGGTTAGCTACGATTTTGTCCTGAAGAGGCCTTGTAGTAAAATTATGTTGGAGGTTGCATTGTTAGCTGATTGAAATTCCAGTAATACCTCCCATGAAATCATTCTCTGAAGATAGTATTTTTCAGTAAAAACAATAGGTATAGCAAACAGAACAAAAAATGTAATTAAATGGTTTGGCCAATTTTTTATTAAAAAGAGTAAATTTCTCAATCAGGCTCAATTTTACAGTCATTGAACAGCGTACTATAAAAAACGAAAAGCAGAGTATACTTAATTTAGTTTAAGAAAATACATTAGGTGGCGCAACAGTCCATAGAGAACAAGGGCGATTCATGCCATGGATGGACGGGACCTACAGTTTTATGCCGAATTCGAACGGCTAATTTGAGAAAGCACTTTTCATGACAAGAATTACTCGAAGGATTTGTCAATTCCTCACAAGGGCAGTACCCTTGAAAAAAACTTGTAGGTGGCACAGGTAAGGATTGAACCCAAGACATGTAGCATGGCAGTCGCACTAACTATCACTCCACGTTAGTGTGTAGTTTTTTGTTTGCATAAATTAATTGTCAGTTAAGCTTTTTCAACTTTAAAAGTTTCAGTTTAACATTTCAAAATGAATAACTATCAATTCTAACCAAGGCTTTGAAACAATTGGTTAGAAATTGGAGCATCCTATAAAATATTTGAAGACACAACCCATATTTTATTAGAATTATACACCTGCATTACATTTTCTAAGCTTTTAAGTATAACTTAAAGAAACACCCTTTATTAGCATGTCCTTTAGAACAAAAAAAAAACATTTAGAACAATGTTCACCTTCTGCGCCGATTTTAGATAAATGATAACGAAACGAACACGAACCAAGCATTTGAATTGAAAACTTCTAGCAAATTCCTGTCAACATACTTTCTCCCTCTATGTCATTAATTTCCACTCCAAATTCCACTCATAACAATTTGTGTGAAAGAGAAACCCGCAGGACAATTGTCACTTTTATTTAATGTTTGCTTTTGTATAGGTGGAGTGTGACATTTTAACTTGGCTAATGACGATTTGTGTGTCCCAGCTCCCAGGCCAGGATGTTGATTTCGATTTCGAACCCAAAAACCAAACTCTTAAAAGTTCTCGATCTAGTTTAAATAAAATTATGAAATTCTGTATTCATAATAATTAGTGTAATACAAATATGACCCACACAAAAACTGATCTTACCTCCAATGAATTACAATTGGAGTTTAATCCTTTAAAACTAACGAAATGCGGTGAAATACAGATTAATGACTGGTGTACGAATGCTTATATATTTTGCGCCTTTTGCTGCGACGACGGTGACCCTGATAACAAATTCTTTACAACACTCGAAGAATTTATTGATCATATTCGTTGGCATCGTTCGGAATCAGATGATCGTGATGATTTAAATTCGCCAATCTTACAGAATGGCAATGCAAACATTGGATTTGACGGACTAGAAGATGACGCGCCTCCAATTCAAGAGCCCGAGTTCTTGACTGATTGGATTGCCCCTCCTGAAGAACTATTTGCATCGAATACAATAACAAATTTTATTGAAATGGAATCGCAACCGCATGAAAGTGAATTAGTGGGTGTAAATAAACCTGAAATAGAGCAACAAGACATTGAGAAAAACACACCCTTGTCAAAGCCAACGCAGGTTGAGGAAGATGTATCGGAACTCACTGGGGAAGTGTTTATTGAGTTGTTGGATCTATACAAAAAGTGCCCATGTGTTTGGCACGACCGTATGGCATCCACAACAAACTCGGATATAATAGACGGGGTGTATAAGTTACTGACGGCACATTTCAAAAAATACGCCCAACAATCTAAACCAATTGACTATGTGCGTCGCATTCTAATCCAAGTGAAGAATTGCTTCCTGGAGGAGTACAAAGATTTAAAACAGACTACAGAAACTGATTCTCTTCCGTGGTATTATCCCTATCTAAGTTTTATATTAAACTGTGATTCCGTTGACCTAGATAAAAGTGTAAGTAAAATCAAATGTTGTCTGTCGTATAGGTACGAACTCGCAATCCTCATTGCATTTTGTTTTATAGATTTTTACAGATTTTATATGCCCCATATGTACGTTAGACCTTAGTTCGCAAGAAGACCTATGGAATCACCTTCTGAAGTTTCATATTGAATTGGCGAAACCCAAAGAAATAGACAATTCTGACGATGTGAATAGACCGCTTAACAATAAGGTAAGACACTAGAAATTTTCAAAATTTTAAGAATGATGTTTACCTTTAAGACTACGGTTTGCTAGTATCCGGCAGAAGTAGTGGATAAATTCATTGACCTGTACAGAAAGCAAACCTGTCTCTGGGATAAAACCAAGAAGGAATATTATTCCCGTTTGATGCGTCGAAAATCATACGATCTTTTATTGGATGTCCTCCATGAACATGACCCGGAGGCCAATCATGCTGAAGTTGGACGTAGAATCAATTATTTAAATGCTGAGTTAGCTGACACTAAGAAAGTTGTGGTTTGCTCCGAAAACAGTTTATCAGTACCAGACGAAAAGATCGAACTCTTTATGAAGAATATATCACAGAAGAAAAATCGAAACCCGCCGCCACAGCTCAAGGTGCGGCCGGGAAACTTTAGGAAAAAAATCAGAAGTGGCAAGTGCCCCATATGCGCCACGTCCTTCAGCGATCACTCGGCTTGGCTAACTCACATGGAGTCGGATCATTCCAACGAAGATTTTCAATCTAAGGATGGATTTTTCTATTGTACTATATGCGGTTGGCAGAACAGGACCAAAAAGCTTCTCATGCGTCATCTGCGCAACAAGCACACAAATAACCTGCGTCGCTGCACCGACTGCAAATTAGGATTTCGTCTTCTATCGCAGCTAGTTGATCATAGAGCCAAGGTACACAACGACTTCAATCCATTTAAATGCGAGACATGTGGCGATGGATTCCCCTCCCGATCAGCCCTGCGTACGCACGCAACAACGCATTTGAGTACTGAAGAACGGTCCAACTGGTGTGTAGATTGCGGGACCAAATTTGCGGACATGAAATCGTGCAGAGCACACATCCGAAGGCACAAACTCGACAAAAAGGAGCTGCTATGTAAGTTTTGTCAAAAGAAATGGCCAACTTCGGCAGACTTAAGAAAGCATATGCGCACACATCTAAGCTCTAGCTCAGTGGCGCACAAGTGTGATAAATGTGGCAAAGGCTTCACAAGTCCGCAGCTATTAAAGAAACATTTAAATGAAAATCATAATGTGAATAACTCAAGTACCCACATCTATCGAAACTCGGTGAAGAAACAGATATACACATCTACTCGTAAGATTTGCCGACAAAACAAATCTCGTGCCAGTTGCGATGATTGCGGTGCAAAGTTCTTTCGTAAAACATCACTGCGTAAGCATAAACGCCTGAAACACGATCGGATTGCATGTGCATCGTAGTTAAATATTAAAAAAAAAATATAGTAATATTGATATTGATGTAAACAATGCCTTAGGCAAAATGTAGAGTAGATTTTTCAGAAAATAAAACCAGAATAAAAGTGTTTTGTTTGATTGGTTACTACACAAAAAATGTTTTTCTTTTCAACAATGAAGGTTTTTATTTCTAGGTGTTGATATGTTTAAGATATTCAGGCATTGATAGTTTTCGGTTTAATGTTGAACTCAAGATTAAAATTAAGCTGAACAACCTTATTTCAAACCATATTAAGACATGGTTTCTTGCTTAAATTTCCAGGTGAGTAGGTGACACTTGGCATATTTTTGATACTGATTAAGCATATTTTAGGTAAGCTTGATCGTTCTTTAAATCGAAATTCATATGATGAAAAAAATTCAAAACTGAATAACAAATTTTGCGACAGAGGTTAAGAATTTATTCACAAAACAATTCCTCTATTCAGGGATTTCACATCGAATAAATGAAATTAAAAAATGAATTACCGAGTCAATCGATATGTTGACGAATGTACCATGACTAAATAAAACCCTTTGATTCGCGAACTAAATGTAAATTTCTTACTACAACCTACATTAGATCCTAAATCTGAAAATTCTCTTACCAATGAGATTGGGCATTTTGGTCTGCCTATCGCCCTCAGCAAAGATATATGTATGTATGTCGTTGAAAAGCTTAGCTAGTGTACACCAAGCTGTAAACTATGGGGTTAGTGTAGGGCAAAAAAAAAAAAGAAGTTGCAGTTAGATCAAAAACCAATTGCAATAGTGTGCCACTGAAATGGAAGCATTGGTCACTTGCGATAAACTAAATAGACTTCAAATTATATGAACTTTTATACCAATGGCCAATAATAGTAAATAAAATCTTGATTGGCTAATATTTCAAACCATCTAACCACCTCAAAGTGTAAATTGTCAATCGATAATTCACTTTAAAGTACTTATTACAACTTTTCAAAGATAATTTAACTGTTGCCTTACAGATACGATAGTTTGTACTTATTTTATCATCAATAAGATCCATGTAGTATTTAATTTGAGCTCGACATTAAAACATGTTCATATCCCTAGCAGACAATAGCAACAACTTAATTCTTGATGAAAGATTCATACATAATTATTAAACATTTTGTCTTTCTCTATTCGAATTTCCAGGTTTCTTCATTTTTAGTCATTCATTTTAGCCAACAGCAACTTTTTAGGACATACAAAATACTCGCACGTATGGTAAACTCTATAGTACCTACATAATCGTTTGTATACGTCTCGTTTCTGGGCACTTGGTAGACCAGGTTCCGTATTATATTTTTGACCATTCTTCTTTATTTAATTTATTTTTAATATGTGAGCGAAGAAAACAATTTCCATACCGACCTCAATACGAACGTTTTGCTTAGTTTGTTTTTACATCTTATGTTGAATCTGTTGAAAACAATTATTAGACTTACAGAATACAATTAATACTTACTTATACTTGAAAATTCAAAGCAAAAACTTTTAGATTGAAAACGTTACCCACCAGTAAAGTTGTGTTTTCGTTAAAAATGTCAAGTGTCCTTAACATTTTCCAAAGTAAGGATTTCAGCTCAGATCGCGGAATAATATAAGCTGCCAACTCGTTTATACTTTCCTTTATGGCTTTTTAACATTCTGTAGTCTTATAAAATCTTCGCAAAAAGCTTTTGTACTTTTGAACGGTCCTACCTATCTTTATGTATTTTGAAGTTTATTCAACCAGACAACACCGTTTAAAATTTAAGTAGATTGCGAAAAAATACTTGTAATAAAAATAACTGCTCCTAACGAATTAATATCGTTTGATACCGATTATAGACGGCATGTAATACGCGGTTTGCATTCTTTAATTAAGATAGGGGGACTGGTCAAAAGTACACACCAATTTTTTTTTGTGGACGTTGTGAAACTAGCTTGATGAAAAAGTACTTAGAAGAAACAACGCATATATGTAATAGGGGCATTCAATAATCTAGCAGTTATATAGTTAAGGCATTAGGCATGTTCAGACGACATAAGGGACTTGAAAGTTAGGCAATTTTCTAGTATCTGATTGGCCAGCTTTCAAAAAATTGGGCAGGTTCAGACGACATAAGGGACTTGAAAGTGAGGCAAGTTTCTAGCATCTGGTTGGCCAGCTGCCAAAAAATTGCCTTCCAATTAGGGCAACTTTATTGGAAAGTTGACTGGAAAGTTAGTCAAGAAAAATCTCCCATACTATCAAGTCAAGTCTACTTATGTCAAACAAATTTAAAATAAAATTAACCGTTTAGTATTTAAATACAAATATAAATCACTCAAATTATATCTTCTATTCAGTCCTAGGTATGTGCATCACAAACCACTTGTTGTGGAGTGATCACATATTTGACATCGCCAAAAATGCTGCTAAGTGTTTAGGTTTTCTCCGACGATGCAAGAAGTTTTTTACCCCTTCTGATCTGGCTATAATTTATAAAGCCTATATTCGTCCAAAACTTGAGTACAATTCCCATATTTGGGCTTCTATAACCCACTTGAGTTTCTTGGACAGAATACAAAAGAGAGCTCTAAAAATGATAGGTGACCGTTGTCTAACTGAAACTTTTGCATCTCTCGAGCACCGTCGTAAGGTTTCATGTCTCTCATTATTTTATCGCTACTTCCATAAGCAATGCTCTAATGAAATATTGAGTTGCATTCCTCCCCGCAAACAATTAAACCGTAATACTCGTTCTTTTAGGAATGCCCATCAGTTTACCCTTGAGCCCAATTTCGGACGTACTGTAAAGTACAGAGATTCTTTTTTTAGTCGCACTACACGAATGTGGAATGCTTTACCAGACTCAATATTTCTCACTCATTACAATGTGCATCGGTATCTCCTTTCAAATCCTATCCTCCCTTCCTAATTACTCGCACTGTGTATAATCATTATAAGAGTATTCATATCCCCTTGTGTACAATATAAAAAAAAAATCCGAAAACACAAATGTTTCTTATTTTATATATGTATGTTATTTGCATTTGTGATTAATATGACAGTTCCGGATTGACTAGCTTTGTAGTGAAATTTTGCATTGGTCGCATTCGGAAAGCTAGTGGCTACGTAGTCAAGGGATTCTGATTGGCTAAATCCAACTACAAAAGTAGTTGAAATTTCCCCTCCGACGTAGTGTAAAATTTTTGGCTACAAAGTTAGTGCACACTGGTTTTGACGTTTCACAATCAGCTGCTCGGTAAGGACACAAGAATTTCAAAATGAAATGAATCTTTCGGTATTTAAATACAAATATAAATCAATCATATTATACTCGTATCTTCTTTTTGGTATTTATTGAATTTAAAAAGAAAAAAAAAACTATTTAAAGTTCTGAAAACACAAATGTTTCTTATTTTATATATTTGTATTTGTCATTAATATGACAGTTCCGGATTGACTAGCTTTGTAGTGCAATTTTACATTCACAAAGCTAGTTGAATTTTGACTACGTAGCCACTAGCTTTCCGAATGCGACCATTCACTAGCTTTATGAATGCGTCCAATTTCATGCCAAGTGTGACGTTATGTAGTATCAAATTTGTTCCCGATTCTTTCCAACATACAAGACACAAAAAATCTTCCAATCGTAGAAATTGGACAGGTTTAGACAACATAAGGGACTTCATTTGCAGTCAACTTCATTCTTTGAACGTAAATTTTGACCAAGGCAACTAGTTAGTTTTTCAAGTGTCATGAATTTCGAATTCAGAACTTTACTTCACAAACCTCTACTTCAAGTTCATAGTAGATACAAAAACTACCAAACTCATTATTTTCTACAAAATACTCCTCCGGCAAGCTACAAGTCCATCACGATTTGTATTTTGTATTGTAAAGAAATATTAGTTATTTCTTTTCCAAATTTACAAGGAACCTTTTTGCAGCATTAAATGAAGTTATGCAGAAAATAAATAAATCATTGAGTAATAAAGTTCAGCTTTTAGTTGAATGAAAAACATCAATTGTCATTTTGACATAAGTTGACTTGACTTGATAGTTAGGGAGATTTTTCTTGACTAACTTTCCACTAAGTTGCCTTAATTGGAAGGCAATTTTTTGGCAGCTGGCCAATCAGATGCTAGAAAATTGTCTTACTTTCAAGTCCCTTATGTCGCCTGAACCTGCCCATTGTCAAGCTTACTATTTGCAATCATTTTTCACACATTTTTTTCGAATATAGAGGGGAGAAAATGAGCAATGATCACCATTTTTTCTTGACTTTGACTTGACAATTTTTTTTTAAATAAAACGCAACAATTTGAGATACTTCAAAACCTTTGTGCCAAACATTTCGTCCGAAACGGACAATGGCTGCGTTCAATCTCAGACAGATAGGGTATCCGGATACCTTTTTGTTAGTGTTTTACGTGTAAAATAATAACTGATCAAAAACAGCTGAGATGTCAAAAAAGGAATCCAAAGGTATCCAAGAATTTCTGGGGTATGTAGGTATCTGACAGAACAGCTGATTCAACACATGGTTGAATTTCAAGAAACTTGAAAATTGATTTCAGCTTTTGTATTTGTTGGTAAACAAAAAGGTACAAAATGTTAGTTGAAGTTGTATTTGAGGATGTTCTGTACATAATAGACGATGAAGAAGCTTTTTGCCTCCGAATTTTAGAAGGTAATTAAATTATGTTTTATCTTACAACAATTTTGACTTCGAAGCTTAAATGTTTCTCTGCTTTTTTGAACAGCTGAAAGTTGTTTTTATTTTTTGACAGCTATCTCAATACAGCTATCCAACTCGTTCAACAAGGTATTTAAAAATCCACCTATCCAAGATACCCTATCCAACACAAGATTGAACGTAGCCAATATGTCACGTTCAATATTGGCTCCGAGCTCTTCTAACGTCTTCGGCGTGTTCGCATAAACCAATGACTTAACGTATGTAGCCCAAAAGAAAATAGTCCATTTATTGAGATACCACTTGTTGATAATGCACAGCACCAAACTGTTATTTTTGATGGATTAAGTGGTGATTCAATAAGAAAATGTGTGGTTTTCCTCCCTACCATTAACGCATATTTTGCTTATTGACGAACCCATTGAGCCAAAAATGAGCTTCATGACTTATGAAAAAAAAACATCTTCAAGTTGCAGTCTACGAATCCGAAGTTTGGCAGACAAGTTTTATAATTTGCAAACGTTGCTCTCCATCCCTGACAACATTACTAGCTCACAGAATAGGTTGAGAGTTGTAAGTCACTAGGCCGAGTTCTCAACGGACTGTTGCGCCACGTAATATTGTTTTTATTTTTGACGTTGATCATTCCTGTACTTTACCATGATGAAAATGTCGAGTTTACTGAACAAATCGACAATGTCAGTTTGATAGTTATGAAAGGATGCGTTCACAAGTTAAATTCAAAGTTGTTAAGTCCCCATTGGAAAACCGTTTAGTTAGGGAGAAAAAGTATTTTTCTTTAAAAACTCTAAGCTTTTGTGGTTGACTCCTTATATATCTCCTTTTTTATATGTTCTTATTTATTGAGTTCTTCCAAAAGATCGTATTAATTTTAAGGGATCCTTTTAAAAAATAAAATTAAAAATAATTGTCTCTTTTTGAGGTTTCCTTATTTATTTTAAATACTTCGTTAGCTTTTATGTTTTTTTTGTTGTTGTTTTAATTTTAATTGAATAATAAACCTAAATGTTTAGTTTTATTGTTTATAATATATTTTTATAGGTAATATTCATAATTTTAAAGTTTTTTTTTTTTCTAATTTTTTTTTACTTCAATAGATGCGTCGTTGAAAGTTTTGTTTTTTCTTTTATTTTATTTTTTTGAGTAGACATATTTTAACAGAAAAACGAGATTTGTTTAAGATATACAATTGTTTTCGTGATAAAAATTAACGGTAAACGAAAAGCGTAACGGAAATGGATATGAAAATAAAAGTTATTTATACTGTATAATATATAATTAATATGCGTGCAATTATGTTTTAACCATCTTCCTTGGGGGGAGTAAACCATCCTGTTAAATGAGAAAAAAACAGAAATGTATAAGTATAAGGTTCTGTTATAAGGTTGTGAATAAAAACAAAAAAGGTGACATTGATCTTTTGAGATAAATTGAAAGTTAAAACATTATAAATACGTTTTTTATCGCATTGTGCACAACGAAATCATTTTTCTTTAAAAATTCAAAATGAGGTAAGTTGCAGAATGCAGGTACTTTTCTCTGATAATTACAATATTATAGAAATATTTACATACTTAAAATATTTTTCCTCTTTCTTAAAAAAAAAAACAAGTGGTTATAATTTTTATATAAAATCTATTGTTTTCTATCAAATTATAATATTTTTAATTAATTGAATATTAAATAAACGTATTTAATTATTATGACTTTAGAAGATTGTCCGTTTTACAGCGTTTCATCCAGAAAAGTTTGAATTTAGTTTAATAGGAGTTTGCCCCTACTAATATCTTTTAAGTCATAAATCTAATTAAAACATGACTGATCACAAGACTCCGCCACTCCAGCGTTAACATTCTAGTCCTTTCGATGAGATTAACTATTTATCCATAACTTATTTGACAATCACGTAAACAGCTGTTCATTTGAAAATCTTATATAAATCGTTTTGATTTCATAAAAAACGTAAGTTCAATCACTCCGTAATATTTTAATTTGTAAATAAAATTTTTTCCAAGTGTAAGCAGAATATTAAGGTTCAGAGAAATCTTAGAAAATCAAAAAAAAAAAAATATGGAACTGCAGGATGAAATGTTATTATTTCAAAATCATAGGTTTACCAAATACTTTCGGTAAAATAAAACAGCATTTCGTTATGAATTAGACATTGCTGAATCGAATTTTTTAACTGCGCAGCGAAATAATTCAATTTTCAGACAAAAGAAATTAATTGTTTGTTTAAGGTGTTGGGGCAGGATTTTAATGTGATCCAAGTTTAGTCCACATTTAGCAAAGTAAACAGGAGATACTGGGCTTACTACACTGTTATTTTTGGCAATATACATATCTGCATTTGATTTAATTTCAGAAATGGTCGCATTCGCAGTAAATTGGTTTGTCGTTCTAACACTAAGATTAATCTTTTATTTACAAACAAATATTTTAATTTGAGCATAACAAATTAAATTTTACTTTCATTTTACTAACAACCAACGTTGCATATACGGATTTGAATTGTATAGAATGAATGAGTTCACGTGAATAACAGAATAACGCGCAATATTACCGATGTTACCGACTTCAATACTGATTGCCTTCAAATGAATTGTAGAAAAATTCTCACCGATGAATAGCAGAATAAGGCTGTAACGGCCAATTCCTTGATAAAGTTCTGGTCTCTAAAACTCGGTTTATTGAAAATTTGGAATCGGTTGTGTTCTAACTAAAAAAATATATATTATATTATTTTTTTATTTTAAATGTCGTGTTTTTTTTTCTTTTTTTGGCACTATTTTATATAGGTACTAAGAAACATGTATGAACAAAAATTACATATATAAAAATTACATATATATGACTTGATTTCACGATTGACAAAACAGTTTGACTTTGACTTCAAAGCTAAAACTTAATTTTTATATGCATTATGCATATATTTGTACAAAGAGATGAGGTGAGATTTTTCTATTTTCACAGTTCTCTTTTGTTTGTTTTCGCATATTCAAATTTACGATAGATTGCTAGATTGAATTTTGAAATTGTCACGTTTTTCTTAAACTCACCATTGAAAATACTAAAAGTAATGATTTTGAATGTGTTCCGAACCTTTAGACCGAAGACATAGGGTCATATTCATAGTTCCTTGATAAGTTCTGATTTTGTCTTTGCTAAATTAAACTTCAGTTTATGTTATTTAATAGACAATTTAAACCCATTTTAAAACGATAATCTGGAGTCTAAAAATAAACACGACAGAACCTATGTTTAAGCTGTTTCTAAATCTATTAAACGTCAAAAATAAACAAATTGATTGAAAATTAAGTACGAGATATTGGTCGCATTCGGAAAGCTAGTGGCTACGTAGTTAAGGGATTCTGATTGGCTAAATCCAACTACAAAAGTAGTTGAAATTTCCCCTCCGACGTAGTGTAAAATTTTCGGCTACAAAGTTAGTGCACACTGGTTTTGACGTTTCACAATCAGCTGCTCGGTAAGGACACAAGAATTCAAAATGAAATGAATCTTTCGGTATTTAAATACAAATATAAATCAATCATATTATACTCGTATTAAAGGCCTGCATGAATGCATTCATTTGCTTTCTCATAACTTGTGCACTACTTCAGTGTACACTATTCATTGTCATTTATCAACACAGTATACTGTGAATACGAGTACCACACTATAAAAAGCAGGATTTGTATTCTACTCGATCACCTGATTGCAAAATGTGTACACTGTTTTCTTTCTCTCGCTCTCTTGAGTGCTTGATTTGAGCAAAAGGTGTGCAATGTAAACTTATGGAAATACACTGAGTACACTGAGTACACTGGGTACACCGAATGCATTTAATGAAACAATAACAGACAACAAACAGAGCAAAAACACTCTAGTAAAGATATAAATCCTCGGTAGCTATATTGGTTTGCCTACAAAGTAAACCGGAAACGGATCTCATAAAGTAATTCTTAGTGTGGGTGAAAACACGCACACTAAGACACAATTAATGAGGTCCGGTTGTCGTTGTCTTATTGGATCCGACCCAATTTTAGTTAACCAAATTATGTTTTTACATTCTAATATAAATAAAACCGAAATATGTAATGACCTCAATACCTTTGTAATAAATTAATTAAAAATGTGTTATTTGATTTATTTGTTTTATTGATATCTATATTTTACATCATCAATCATGTCTTAATGCTTAATCTGTTGCTTTTCTCAGCAGCCATTTCTCACATACCTATCTGTTGTTTAAGAAAGCTGACTTTGATTTCAAACAGCAGTAAGTTAACCAATATTTCTTGAACCTTCTCAGTGTACTCAGTGTACCCAGTGTACATAGTGTAGTTTACACTTTGTTCATGAGTACCCATTTATGAATACCCATTCTTCATGGGTTCACTGCAGTAAGTGCTTGGTTTGAAATGGGTACAAGACTCATGCAGTAATAACATATACGACGATTCATTCATTTTAGTTTCAAGCAGTGTATATAATATGGAAGTGTACTTGAAATAAAGTGAATGTCTTGAAACTGGTTTCAAGACATTCATTGCAGACCTCTAACTCGTATCTTCTTTTGGGTATTTATTGAATTTAAAAAGAAAAAAAAAACTATTTAAAGTTCTGAAAACACAAATGTTTCTTATTTTATATATTTGTATTTGTCATTAATATGACAGTTCCGGATTGACTAGCTTTGTAGTGCAATTTTGCATTCACAAAGCTAGTTGAATTTTGACTACGTAGCCACTAGCTTTGTGAATGCGACCATTTTACTTGAAAATTTAAAAACAAAAATTAAAATGTCAAAAGACTTACATAAGCATATATCAATATTTTGATATTTTGTTGGATGTGGGAATGCTTCCAACTAACAAAAAACGAAAGCTCTACTTTACCCGATTGGACCCTTTTGAAATAGATTTGTTTTGAAAGGTATCGATTCGAGAAAAAAACTGTCAATTTTATGATTGACCTTCTAAATATTATACATCGAAATTCAATTAAATGTTTGCTAAAATTTCTCAACTAACAGCAAACAACATAGTTTAAAGGGTTTCAAAGATTTTGGCTCTCCAGCTAACGCAATTTATTTTGTTCCCCTCTACAAGCCATTTTGTATAGGTTTAAGTCAATTTTTTCAGAATTGTAGTAGAATATGCCTTAAACCTGTTTCTAACTAAACAGAGCTGGCAAATTCTATAAGAACAGCAGATGTGTCTAACTATTAAAAGTTGTATGGAACCGATTAAGAATTTCATTGATATACAACTCTTGATCCAATAAAATTAAACCTCTTTTTCGATCCCTATTAATTTGAATGCCCAAGAAAAAACGGGCCTCTCCTATGTCTTTCATTTTGAAAGCGCTTTGCAAGTTCTTTTTCAATTCTAACTTCTGGTATTTGTCGTTAGTAAATATGAGAAGATCATCTACATAAACTGCTACATACAACATTTTTCCCTTAAGATAATTTGAAATAAATACAGGGATGGACTTTAGATTTTGTAAGGCCAAAACTCTGTAATGCCGCATCTAATTTTTGGTTCCAAACGCGGCTAGCTTGCTTCAGACCATAAAGAGATTTTTTCAATTTACATGCTCTTAGGGTTTTGTCATTGAAGCCTTCTGGCTGTACCATAAAAATCTCTTCGTTCAGATCGCCTTGTAAGAACGCGCTCACTGCGTCCATTTTATCTATATCGAGGTTGTACTTGGCGGCCGTTGCTAGTAAAAATCGAATATAGGTATATCGTACTACCGGGGAGTAAACTTCTTCGTAGTCGATCCCCTTTTTTTGCGCACACCCTTTAATAACTAACCGGGCTTTGTACCGATATATTTTACCTTTTGCATCTTTCTTCGTTTTAAAAATCCACTTACAATCAATTGGTCTCTTATTAGATGGAATATTGGTCAACTCCCAAGTTTCATTTTCAATTAAAGAGTTGTACTCTTCTTTCATTGCATCTTCCCATAACTTCGAATCGCTTCTGTTTAATGCCTCATCAACTGTTTATGGATCGTAAAGCTCAACGGATTTAGCTTGACAAACATAATTATCCATTCGGACAGGTTTTGATGGACGTTGACTGCGACGTGGTTCAGTGACTTCATTAACTGTTTGTACTGGCGAGCAACTCATATCTATCTCTCGGTTTTCGTCAACTTCTTCCTCTTCTGAGTAAAACGTTTCAGTGTTGTCGTGTGGTTCTTTAATGGTGCTATCATCTTCACTGACACCAACATCCCCCACTGAATTCGACTCATCTGAGAATATATAAAAATATTTAGCATTTTTTGGGTCTAATAGCTTACTTTTATCTAGTTGACAATTCTCGAAAAACACAACATCTCGACTAGTTATGATTTTATCTTTTTCGGCCTGGTATAATCGATAACCTTTCGTATTTTCAGAATAACCGAGAAAAATGCAGCATTCTGACTTTGAGTCAAACTTCTTCCGGCAATGTTTCGGCACATGTACCATTGCCTTACACCCAAACACTCGAACATGACTGAGATTTGAAACTCGTCCAGAAAAAGTCTCCTCAGGTGTAACACCAGTTGTTGATTTGCTAGTAGATCTGTTGATGATGAAAACAGCAGTAGAGACTGCCTCAGCCCAAAACTTAACGTCAAGTCCAGCGTCAAATAACATGCAGCGTGCCTTCTCGATAATCGATCGATTGGTTCTCTCTGCTAAACCGTTCTGCTCTGGCGTATACGGTGTTGTCGTCTGGTGTTGAATTCAATTTTCTTTCATTAGCTTGCTAAATGAACGGTTGCGAAACTCAGTGCCGTTATCGGTGCGTAAAATCTTGATTTTCTTGTTACTCTGTCTTTCAACAAAAGTTTTGAATTCGACAAATCTTCGAAAAGCTTCAGATTTTGCTTTTAAAAATTAAACAAAGATTTTTCTACTAAAATCATTTTTTCCTTGAAAGGCATTCGAGTTTGCTTGCCCTTCACACAGACTTCACAGTTTTTCTTGTTGACTTTGTTAAAGTTAACCCCAAAGACACAATTCTTCAACTTTAGCAAACTATTGAAGTTAAGGTGGCTCATGCGACGATGCCACAACTCACTATCCTCTACTTTTGCTTCTTTGACGTTACCATTTGCCATCATACTCAAGTCAATATTCGATCCACTCAACTTAAACATATCACCCACATGCGAAGCGGTGGCAACTAGCTGTTTATCGCTACTGAAAATTGTGCAGCCTTTTGAATCGAAGACAACGGAGTTTCCTTTTTTAACCATCTGGCTTACAGACAGTAAATTTACGCACAAGTTGGGAATATACAAAACGTCCTTCACAGAAACATTTCGGATATTTTTCTGAACAGCAACTCGTAGGTTCAAATTTCCTATCCCTTTAACAGACAGGCGAGAGTTGTTGGCACATATTATCTCTCCCTTATCTGGTTCTGCGAAATCTGTGAGACAGTCACGCTTCATAAACATGTGAGCCGATGCCCCTGAGTCAATAAACCAATCATTGTTTCCTGCGTTAGCCGTAAATGCAGAATACAAACTAAGCGTCTTCGAATGTGATTTTGGTTTAGAATCACTGTTGATTTTATTTTTCGTTGGGCAGTTCCGAGAAATATGGCCAAAATCTCAACATTCGTAGCACCTTGGTCCACGTGACTTTTTCGTTGGCTTTCGTTTGCCAAAGAACACTGTAGATTCGGACTCACTAGTTTTAACGTCTTGAAGAAGTTTCGTCTTGATAGCATCTGCGGTTATGGGAGTACCTGAACTCTCAAGGCCCATTATCATCGGGCGATAGTCGTCAGATAATCCAGCAAGCAGAAAAGTACCAACCCATTCGTCACTCACCTCCATGGCCACTGATCTCAATTTGTGAGCAGTACTTACGATTTTGGTTACGTATGACTCCACAGAATCACTATCATCCAATCGTGTAGTGATTGAATCCTCAAAAGCTCGTTCCAGATTGTTCCATGCTTCTTTCGCAGTCTTTGCAGACTGAACATGAACGAAGTTTATTGGCTCGATCGGCAGAATTATTTTCGCTCTGGCTTTCGTCATATTTCTTCGAATCCGGTGTTGTACCATCATTATATTCGACGCAGTCCCAAAGATCTTCCAGTTCGAGGTATGTCTTAACCGCAAACTTTCAGGAATCCCAATTTTCTCGACCTTTAAGTTTTTCGATAGAGGGCAATACGTTCTGTGACATCACGAAAAATCTTGCGAAAATATTCAGCTTCTTCCAATAAAATTTCAATGGGTCTTCAATTTCCTTTATTTAATTAACTATATTAAGCATGTACTGGGCCCATAACCTATTAAAAGTTGCTTTATATTTAATAAAAGAATATACGCTTTGACAGTTTTCGCTAAGTTACAGTCAAACATATGGAACCGATTAAGAATTTCATTGATATACAACTCTCCAATGTTAAAATAAACCTGTTGTTTATTTTACTTTAGAATTAGATTTTCATCAGCTTATCATTTTGTTTATTTGTTTGTTTTATTTTTACATATAAAAATAAATTATTACTCTTTTCTGAATCTTCAAACTGTCGAATCGTATATTCTTTTATTTAAATATAAAGCAACTTTTAATACTAACCTATGTATGTATGTATATGTTAAATTTAGACTCCAGTTCAAATAGACTCGGGTTTAAAATATGACTATGAATATGCCCCATATTGTTTTGTGTCTTACATTAAGGTATGTTTAAATGCAGAAACGCATGCAAATGTTTAAAAATATTGAATTAAGAAGACATCACGTAACTTTCATTATTAATTTGATTCTTGTTCTTGAAAAATAGAGAAAAACGCGACAAAGGCAAACAGGATTGCTGTTTTTGTTTTAAAATATTCTTGTGTCACAATTTAAGAAGTGAAAATAGCTAAGTTAAACGATTTGTTTTTAAATTTACATTTAAAACTAGAACCGACCAATTTTTCGGTGTTTTGATATATTAAATGTGTCATAAGTGGCCGTGAGATAGTTTCAATAACGAGTATAACAAGGTCATTTTCTGTTTTCAATTTTTCATTTTTAGCCATAAGAAACATGGCGAAAGAGAGCATGTCTGTGTTAATAATAATACTTAGCTTCATATAAAAACCCCCCAAAACCCCTACCTGCGTTCGCCCCTGATAAGACTACACAAGAGAACATAAAAACCATGAAAAATTTGTCAAGAAATGACTTCAAATATCAAATGTGCAGTATGTCTATAGGTAGACATTTTGTTTGTTTAAAGAAGTCAGTTTGTCTGTGTCATTTATGTCCTTTTAAGAAGCCATAATATTCATTTAGTTATTCTTCGTGTTGAAAATCGACAAGTTTCAATGAAAATTATGCTGCATAGTATGGACATGGACATTCTAACCGCAGATATTACGTAAATCAATAATGCCATAGGTCTAGTCACAGCGAGCACTTCGTAAATTTATTAGAACCAAAACATTTTAAAAGCAAAGAAAACAAAATAAAATATGGAATATACAAAAAAAAAACTTCTATACGACATTGGTTCAGAGAAAAATAAATATATGTATGTATATATATGACAATTTAATTAATAAACTGAAATCATGAAATGACAAAATTATTTACCGATAAATCAAAACTGACAAACATTTAATATTATTATTCGATAGAATGTTAGAAATGTACATATGTCAAAAATCCTAGAAAGTAGTTTATTATTCGTCAGAACTTTGTTTTATTAATATCTAAGTTCTTAAAACTCAATAATAACTTTACACTGAATTCTAAGGAAATTATTATCAACGACGAGTTCTGAATAGTTTTAAATCGTGAGCTATTAGATCGAGTTTCGAATTGACTTTAGAACTTCGTCAAGGAATTGGCTGTAAGTGTTTTAAGTTCGATCATAATTGATTACCTGCTACAGAGCTCCAAAAACTAATTTTAATTTTCTTAACCAAGATTTTTATAACAATATCTATTTAAGTAGGTTTAAATGAATAATCGAATTAATTCTGATACTAAATAAAATCTTACCATTTTTCTCATGTATTTGTACCAATGACTTAAAACTTTGTTGCGCACGGGCTAGACTGTATTGTCCCTGAGCCAAAGCCTAAAACAAGGCTCATTATTATTAGTTTTTGTTATTTTTTTAAAAATAAATTTCTATACTTACCTTTGTCGCTCCGAATTGAATGCGAGCCTTTCCTTTGACTAGAGTCGCTGATATTTGCATTATGACGGCCTCTACCGTGTAAGCCGAGCTCCAGCCTTGTTTTGTAAGCAACTCCATGCAAATTGCTCCTCCCACCAAAACATAACCGCCTCGAATAAAACACATCAAATAGATACATTATATGTTTTTCAATTTTTCATTAAAAAAAAGAATAATTACCTGAGATAATGGGATGCACAACGCGAACAAAAGGTGGCTCAAATGGGTATGTTTCTTTGAATATTATATTCAGAAGAATGCTGTCTCTGCCCTCCTTTTCTTTAAGCATAACTAAATCGTTGTGTAACGGACTATCCGGATCGACCGATTTTAAACGGATATTCCATTCGTATATTGAGTCATTTACCAGCTCTATTGAGTACATGTTACTCTTGAAGGAATCCGAACGATAGATATCACGTAGCTCTTTCATGAGACGATCGGTTGCCTGCACAGAACCAGAAACTGATCCCTGAATTTTAATAAAAAACAATTAAAAACTTTCCAACAATTAACAAAAACAGACATACCTTTAAGTAGTCTTGTCTTTGACTTTGTCGCAGTCTTTCTAGTGTGGCTAAGTGTTCTACCTCCATTTCATCCTTCTGTTTATTTTTTTTATTTTTTAAAACGGGAGCAGATGTTACTAACAATTCTGTAAGGGGTTACAAAAATTGTCAAACCTTATTTATATTTCGGCCATCATCCATTTCAAGTGGAAGATCTTCGTCGCCTTCGCTTTCTTGTTCGCTGTCTCCTACAGGATCTTCGATTTCGTCTGGATCAGAGTCAATGTCATCGATTTGATGCTGTTGCATTTGATGTAAGGGTGATACACTGGGCGGTGGCAATTGAAATGGTATTGTAAGGTTATCTAAGTCGGGTGGTAGCGGGACATTGTGTAGGCGGCATAATTCTCTTAGTAAGATTCCAACCTTTAAAATAGTATTTATTTTTTTATTAAACAAACGTTTATTAAAGTTTCTAATAAGTTTACCTGATTTATAACGTGGTTATCACGACCGTTTGTGTTGCTGAGAATTTGAACAGCATTTGTGACACTGGTCTCTTCGCTTTCGGCAAACCAAACTGGAGGGGATGATGGGTATGTTTCCTAAATTCAAAATTTATATTTTTTTCGTTGTTATAAAGTTTTAGAGTTAAAAAAAATGTTAATATTGGGCTTGATTTGAGAACGAACAAAAATCTAGAAAAGTTAGGGTACGGGTGTGTTCCTGAACCATCCTGAATATTAATTAATTGAAAGGACGTGCGCCGTTTTGAGAGTGTGTGGCCCAATTATGTGTGAGTGAGATGGAATAGAATTGAAATCCTAAATCTTTAAAAGTTAAGGCACGACAGAGTTTTTTTGCTGAAAAATATAATAATACACTTTTAGTAAAAGCTATCAACTGCAATTATGAAGGGTCAAGGGAAAGACTATTTTACTTACACCAAAATGTAAAACTATCAATATCAGCCTGAAAGAGCAAATGATCATGGGTGAACTTTATTATTTTGAAAATCTTCATTTTATCAGTAAAAATGAGAATCTCACTTGAACGTAAACATGACGTTACGTTGTTAATAGACAGGATAAACAGAAAAGGACCAAAATTTCTTTCCTAAGGCCGCCAATTCACGACACAAAATAACTGCGCAAACTGGGGTTTGCGCAATTTAGTGGTGTTGTGAATGGGATTGTTTGTGCAGTTAACAGTGTAAAAATTAAAACAATTTTGATATTTTTGCTCAAGTTTTAAATTTGTGCAGTTATTTGTGTCGTGAATGTCAAAAACTGTGCAACCGCTCAGTATTAAAATTTTATTTACGCCAGTATACATTGTTTTTTTTTTATAATGGCTGATAAACAAAAGTTCTGGAGCGAGTTTCTCGAACTTTTAAAGAAACTCTGGCTCTATGGAAAGTACTCCTTTTTTGCACTGAGTTTCCAATTTTTTTTTTATTGCAATAGCAAGCAATATATAAAGAGCTAATTTTGAACGCATGTTTACAGAACGAAAACTTTTTTAAACTGAGAACTGTGCAGTTCACTTCGTGTATCGTGTTTTGCACAAACCGACTTAAGTAAAATTTCAGTTTGCGCAGTTATTTTGTGTCGTGAATTGGCGGCCTAAGGAACACCAGATTGAACAACAAAAATTTCTTAAAGATAAATTTAACTTGGTAGGGTCTATTTTAACGTAAGATTCGATCTATGCTAAAAAAAAGATGAGTTGTGATCATCCCTGTAGCACGTTCATAAACGCAGATAATTGGCATCACTTAAAATGTCAATTTTTCATTATTGCAAAGTTCGACAAACTGATGCGCAAATATAAACAAAAAAAGCATCAAGAATTTTCTTGATAAGTTGGTGATGCCGACGCGATTTGGAACAAAAATGGCGGAAAAAGACAATGAAAAGTATTTAATCAAATTCTAAATTGTTTATAAATTAATTAATTTGATGAATTTCAGGGAATATTTTACCAGCACACAAACTATTAATAGAAACCAGATTAAAATATGAAGGTGAATTTATTGCCGGCAGAAAATCAAAGTCAGTATTGTGGAGAAAAGTTCCAGAGGAGATAAAATGTGTGGCTCCAGATTTTAATTACAATGAGAGCAAAAGTTGTTTTTAAATGTAAAACTTTTTGTCAATCAGCATCGCATCGTAATCAGCTGAGCAACGATCAGCATCGCAAAAATGCAGTGATGCCTAATCACTGCCAAAAAATTTGACGTTTGTGAATGTACCCCTTGTTCTTCAGCGGGCGTTTTTCTTTTTTAGTTCAGAGCTGAGCTCTGAGCAGACTCTGAGCGAACAGAGTAGAGTAGAGTAGAGTTCTGAGCAGAGTATGTTCAGAGCTCTCTGATTTAATTATGAAACAACTTGAGCACTAAAGTGTCATGATTTGAAATGTCGTCTGTTTGAAGGCGTTTAAAAATTTTCTTTAAATAAATAAATTAAAAAAACAGTCATAGCGTTGGTCCATTTGACGCCTGAAATAAATTTGATTCATAAAAATGCTATATGCAATTAGTTTTTTCTAAATTATTATTAATTTTTCCTTCTGCACTAGAGCGACCAGCCTCTTGCGCCATTTTTATTGTTTTGACGATGATTTTTTTTTAATTTCCCGGCTTTCAACATCAAATTGTTTGTGTTCAGCATTTTACTCCGTTTACTCTGTTATTTTATTCTGAGCTCACGGAGCGCGCTCTGAACATGTTCAGAACTAAAAAAGAAACACGAATTTGAAGCTCTGAGCGATCAGAGCTCAAAAAGAAACACAATTATTTTTTTGACAGTTCGAGCTCTGCTCTGAACTAAAAAAGAAAAACGCCCAGCGTTTGAAAATATGTTTGAGAATGTGAGAAGATTTGTAGCGTTTTATCTTTATCTAACAAATCCGTGTTGCAGTTCGCAAATAAGATTTTTAAATATGCTACTTTCAGGAACAACTTATTCAAAAAAATTTAGGAATGTGCTACAGTTTTGCAATGGACCATTAGTTTGTTATGTCCGCCTTGTCACCTTTCTTTAATATTGGTGTAAGAAATGATTTTGTTTTTATATATCGGGAAATTTTTGGAAAAGTTTTCTACGCTTTTTAATACTATTGGGAGAATACCATCAGAACCTGCTGATCAGTAATCGTTTAACACGGAAAGAAAATCCAGGACCATACTCTGCAGCACAGGGATATAAATACAGCTAGTTTCCGAAAAGGAGTGCAATAAAAAAATGAAAGTTTATTGTAAGTAAAGTTAACTGAAAAGCCAACAGATCTTTATTAGAGGCATGTTAGCGTTATTATTTATTGAATGTATGAAATGATTTATAAGATATATGTATATATAATTCTAATAAAAGAAGGAAGAAATAACTTACAGCAACTCTTCTAAAGAGTCTGTTTCATTAAGAGTGCATTTGTTGGTTTTCATATAATGAACTAAACTAACACTAAATTTAGTACTCATTTCCAGATACAGCATTTCAGAGTGCGTTTTACCAAAACAGTAAGTTTTAACAAGACTTTGTATTTTTTTTTGTTTTTCGTATTATAACCTCTCTTCTTTTAATAATTCTTTACACAAATCTTATCTATCACTTTCGTCTTATGGGAAATTTTAATTCAAGTTATATTCAAAACCCAATGTATGTACGTACGGTGGCTCCCACGACTAATTAGTAACATGAAATATAAACATTTGCAATGCATTTCTCCAAGAAAATGTATGAACAGTGCATATATTTTTTCGTTTTTAAAATAAAAAAAAACTCTTTAATTTAACACCTCACACATAATCGGACACTTGATATTAAGTACGTAGTTGCGAAGAGAAAAGACCCGTCTTAAGGTCCTCAATATTTCTAAAGTTCTTTTTGGCAATTCGACGTCCCAGTTCACCCTTTATACAGTGGCGAAATAATAAATAACACAGTTAATGTAAAAATTCTCTCTAGTCCTCTAACAGAAAGAGCAGTTATTAATGCCAATATTATAAGAGCCTTTTTGCTATGTATTTTCAATGTAAAGTAACGGGAAATCAATTTTCTAAGAATAATTTCATAAAAAAAGTCAAATAGTACCAAGGTGCAATCAAGCCAAGTCAATTTAAATAGCACACATTGTTTTCGTTGCAAATATAATATAGTTTTCATACACATTTTTTTTTACTTTCTAATAGGTAAGTGGTAAAGTTAAGTTTTTTTTATAAAGTTTTTAAGTAGATTCATCAATTTGAATTAATAAATTATAGTATGGCACGTGGCAAACACTCAACAGAGGCCTTCAGGCTACGAGTTCTTGATTTTAAGGAAGAAGGTCCCAAAAACTCGGAGGTAGCGCGGAAACTAGAATTTTTAAGGAAGAAGGTAATAAATGCTCTTCGCCATGTCCGAGAAGAAGGAAGTGTTCAAAACATCAAAACAAAATTCGTAAGAATCGTACAAGAAAAACTACCCCTCGAACTGATATTGCCATCGCCCGCCTGAGCAAAGCTGATCTATTCATAGCTGCTCCAAAAATTAAAAATGCAATTGAACAAGATCTTGGTATTAATGTTTCTGTAAGTATAATTCAAAATCGTTTGCGTGAAAAAAAAAATTGGACGAATTTGAAGAAAAAAAACCACATGCCTCTAAGCGCAATCTGTCACGTCGGCTGCAGTTTACAAAGGAGCAGATTTCAAAAGATCCAAATTGTGGAAAAATATCTTATGGAGCGTTGAGTCCAAAATCGCTTCGCTTCGGTGGGGGTAGCATTTTTTGTTGGGTTGTTTTTTTTTTTGGCATGGTGTGGGGCCACTTTCTTGTTTTATCTATGAACCGCCGGTATGTTGCTGTGATTAAAAATAAGGGTTACCCAATCAAATACTAGCTATTTTCTATTTTTTAATTGTGTATGTTATATTGTTTCGTTATTTATGAAATGTGCTATTTATTTTGCCATAGAAAAACTTGAATTGTATTAATGATTTTGTTAATAAATCAAATATTTCTTTGTTCTTACTTCCTCAATAATTAAACAGCTCTTTGAAGTTAAGAAAGTGCGAAAAACTTTCATTAAAGAGATGTTAGAGTACATGTGCTATTTATTTTGTCGCCACTGTATGTTCGATTGCATTTTGGGTTATGTGTAATCTTTTTGTGTTTTAAGCACTTAAGAGCAGTTATAAAATGACCACGACCTTAGTAGATAAGATTTAAGCTTTGGATAATCGTCTTGAAAGATGAAATTGACTTTTATTTAGCCTTTTGATACATTAATCCACCTTCCACAAAATGTCATTTATTAACACCAGAACTTGCAACACATCCCCATACCATGACCGACCCACAGCCATAATTGACAGTAGCTCGTGTATGCTTATGAGATAATTCTTAATTTCGTTTTTAAAACGTCCGTGAACAAAACCTATATTTCTAATATTGTCACGTCTAATGGCTAACTAACAATGTAAAAACATGTTGTTCTACAACCAACTTAAGCCTTTCAATTTAATTTTTTTTCACTGATGTATGGCTTCTTACACATTTCAGTCATTATTTTGAACAACTGATGGTTGCTGATTTCTTTACTCGTGTTTTTTTTTTCTTCAAAAAATCCTTAGAAGGGATTTAAGTTAATTTGCCTAACAAGTAGCTTCTCATCATACGTCTCAGACTTTTTTCCTTTTCCTTTTTTGCTGTCACTATGAATTCTATTTTCGTTTTTGGACTATGTAAAGGGCTTCGTTGCACAATTTTAGCTATTTTTCATACTGATTTAAAGTCCTGTTTATGCAACAAAACCAATTTTTGAAATTCCAAAGAAGTTTGTTTTACGTGTTTTTTTCCATTACAACATGGAGCAGGAAACTACCTTCAATGTAAGTAAAATTCTTCCGATTTGAAAGTAAGTCAAATTTCTAGTATCTGACTACCAATAAAGGCAACTTTAATGAAAAGTTGACTGGAAAGTTATTCAACAAAAATCTCCCTAACTATCAAATCAAGTCCAGTTATGTCAAACTGACAACTAATCATAGAGTTTGTTGTAGCTTTTTTAAAGTGTTTTGTAAGCAATAATGTTTTTGGTAGTTTTTTTGGACGATCAACTGAAGTTGGAGGTTAGTGAAGTAAAGTTCTTAGTTTGAAATGTATGACACTTGAAAAATTAACTAGTTGTCTTGGTAAAAACTTACGTTAAAGGAATGCAATTGACTGCAAACAAAGTCCATTATGTTTTCTGAACCTGCCCATTTTTATTTGAGGGGAAATTTACGGTTACAGAGTTACTAAAGTGCAAAAACAGTGAATGACCAATTTTGTATGAGAGGTTAAATTAAGGCGTTTTTTGCATTTGTATTATTTAACTAGTAACTGGAAATGTAGTTGTTTTTATTCAAACTTAATTCAATTACAGTTACCCCCACGACTAATCGGACATAGAAAAGAAAAATTTTCGCAGTGCAATTTCTCTAAGAAAATGTATGGGGGTGTTAAAATTAAACATCACTTTTTATCATAAGGGAACTCATATTTATTTTAAATGAAATGCTGAAATTGTCTCTTATTCCAAGCTTACTGACACTTGGCACCAAATGTTGCTGTAAAATGTTGATGTAGCCCTTTTGATCCATTTTACCTTCCACAAAGTGTAAGTTTCCAACACCAGAACTAGACATACATACATCCCCATACCATGACCGAACCACCGCCATGCTTCACAGTTGGCCGTGCGTCCATTCAGATCTTGTTTTCGCATCGTTTCGTTGCTCACTTATTCCTAGTCTCCTTTAAAAACACCTTTAGAGATTCCGAGGATAAGAAAGGATTTTCCTTCACTTGCCGAACAAGTAGCTTTTCTTCGTACATATCCAACTTTTTTCCTTGTCCTTTCCTGCTAACATTAAGGATCCTACCTTAATTTTTGAAACGTAAAATTATGTCTTGAACTGTTGAATGGCTCCGTTGGACAATTTTGGTTATTTCTCGAACTGATTTTCCATCCTGACTATGCGTTATAACCAATTTTAGTATTTCAACAGACGTCTGTTTACCTTCCGGGGCCATTTTAAGGTTAAGCCTAGTACGCTGCTGATGCGAAACGAAATTTCCCATACAAAAATGACATGACGAAATCATAAACGAAAAATTTCGCTGTGCTTTTCGTTTTTCAGTACGCTGCTGAACGACGAAATGTGTCATTTTAGTGGATAGCTGTACTAGATTTCGTAGTACAATTCTCCACCCTTTTCGTTCTCAATTTAATTGCCCGGTATATTAATTGCTTGCGAAATTTTGACGTTTTATTTATTTATTGAAAAAATTTTCGAATATTTTCGTTTATGATTTCGTCATGTCATTTTTTGTATGGGAATTTTCGTTACGCATCAGCAGCGTACTAGGCTTAAAATGGAACTTCAACTTCCAGACAGAACTCTCCACAAATATTTGTCCGCTGTGGTTTTCGTTTTAATTTCGCTCTGCACTTGGAGACTGCCGAAAAATTTCGTTTCGCATCAGCAGCGTACTAGGCTTTAAGCGGAAAACTTAAAAAAAAAAACAAACTGAATATGAATCGCAATAGAACATTTCCTAAAGCCTATCATAATTTGACGGGAAAAGTACTGTTACTGAGCACTCTACAGTGCATCAATAGCAAGTGTCCGATTATGTGTGGGAGACGGAATATTAGAGTTGTTTTAGTTTTTAGTCTACATTGTTTTGTTTATTAATTCTAAATAAGATTTTATTAATAAAAAATAAACTTTAGGGTTTTTATTTAATAAATCAGAGGTAAATTTCTACACCCTCCATACATTTAAATAGATAAATTGCACCGTTAAAATTTTTCTTTTCTGTGTCCGTTCTATCTTGAATGATGGTTTAATTCTATTAATTCTATAAATTTGTTTGCATTGCAAAAATTTACATTTTTTCACCGATTCGATTAGTCGTGTGAGCCACTGTATATTTCAAATCCAATTGGTACCTAGACTACCTATCAATAAAAATGTTTATTACATTTGGACTATTACGAAAATATTGTTTTCTGCACTAAATACGTCACATTAAACGTACTCGTACCTACATACCTAATTGTTTTTATTATCTTCTTATGCGAACATATGTAGAAGTTTTGACTTTGTTTTTATTTATTTAAGAGGAATTAGCAAATCTACAAAAATAAAATTGTTTACCAACCTTTTTCCCAGATTAATTTAGTGACAGAAAATAATAAATAAAATACAAAACAAAGGGTGGGGGTCACATTTTATCTTTTTCTTTTTTTATTTGCTACCAAATAAAAATAATGGATTTCTTTCTATTTCAATCTTCACTCTTCTTCGAGGAAAAAAAAAACACCAAGTCTGTGTTGTAACTTGTGATGAACAGTCACCATCTCCATCACCTATCATCACTTCTACGAGACGACGGCGGCGGCGGCGACTTGACTCGCTCGAACACCAAAACCAAAATAATTTTAAATTCTATCCTTTTATTCCTGTCCTGAATAAATTACATTTATGTAAATTAAAAATAAAATAGTTCTGCAGTCTTCTTCGATTTTCGATTTTCGATCGTCGACTTGACTTGAGACTCGACTGTCGACAGGACTGTGATTGTTTTTTGTATGTTATTTAAGAGACAGGAAGGAAGACTCACCGTTATATTTGCATGAATATCATAACGCTTTCCATTTTTACCGATAAAACGGCAAGTCAACTCATCCACACTAGAGTTGAGTATTTGGAAACGTTCATGATTTCTGTTAAAGATTTTTTCAAGAGTTTTTATTTCTAATTTTAAAGTATTCAAACACGCCATGTTCCAACAGTTTACAATAAACTGCTGTTCCTGGTGGTGCTGTGCTGCTGCTGCTGCTGCTGCTTTGTGTACTCAAAGTACTCTTTTTTTTTATACTTTTTTAGCTTTCTTCTGACTGAGCTTCCGACCTTTCCAGATGGAGGAATATCAAAAAGAAAATATTCTTTTTTGGATTTGGTCTGATTTTTTATTTACTTGTTTTCGCACTGACAGCACTATTATGGTGAAGGGAGAAGGGTAAGGGTTAACAAATTGAATAATAAATTTATTTGAAGAGCTCGAGTTGTATTTAATGGATTTTTCTTTCTTGTGCTTTTCAATCAATTATATTTTCCAAATATTAATTTTCATTTTCACTGCATAATAGCACTTTTGCCAGCACTACCAATTATTTTCACACGAAACAAAGACGAAACGAAAACGACCACTACTGCAAATGTTCAAGCAGTCAGACAACAGCAGAACACAGAAAAAGAAACACGAGATGGAAAAGATAAAAGAGGACAACATCTAGCTCGGTGGTGGGACAAAAATAAAATACACCCTATTTATCTGCTTTTGAGCAAGAAGGCCAGCATCAAGTTATTCAAAACACAGAAGAATGAGATAGCAGAGTTGTACTTGTAATACAATGGCTAGTTGTTTTTTTGTTGGTGGCGTATTATTAAATGTCTTTTACCTTTTCACACCTCTTCAAGAACTTGGTTGAGGAAACGAGAAAACGTAAAGCTTCTTGTGAAACAAAAACAAATCGAATTAAAGGACGACCGTATAGAAGATATAGATTGATGTAGTTGCAATTTTGCAAGCTTAATGATTAAGGTCTGGACGCAATAATCGCGACGCGAGAGTAAGACGAATACAAAAATCGGTGGATTTAAATTGAAGACCCACGGATTAAAGATTGAAAATACGCAGATTTGATCTTAATTCAAAAATAAATCAATTTATTTTGTCCTGTGGAATGCAAAAACAGGGAAATTTGTGTTTTGACAGGATCAAAAATAAATTGATTTATTTAACTCATAGAATAATCCCAATAATTCTGTTTTCTTTGATCGATGAGGATATAATCTTGAAAAATATTTAAAAAAAAAAGTTAAGTTTTATTGTTGTTTTGAGTAACAATTATTTCTTATTGGCTTTTAAAAAAAGGTACACACGTTAGTTCATGTTTTAAAACTAAATTAAATACTTATTCTACTTAAAATGCAACAAAAAAAATAGAAAAAAAAATAAAGTTCAGTCCGTGCTCTAAAAAAAAATTTTGCTGTATCTTGAACAAAATCCAGAGCGAAAATTTCAGCAATTTCATAATCGATCTCAGAAGGTTCTTCAGGAGGTTTTCCACCGCCGGTCTCCCTCTGAGATCGATTAAATTGACTTAAATTGGTCCGCGCCTCTTGCTTGTAGCGGCTCCACCGGTCCCTTACTTGTTTCAGCGTCAATTCGCAGCCACTTGCCTGAAACGTTGCAGCAATATTTTGCCAGGCTATAGCTTTGACTTTTAATGACTTGCCATCATTTAGCTTAGAATCTATAACATGCGCAAGTAGTCTAGCTGTTTCGACCAGTAGCTCCTCGATTGCCAATTTGACGATCTGCTCCGTTTTAAATTTTGTTTTTCAGCCATTTCTAAAATGATGGATATTTATTAGAACATAATAACAATTATATTAAATCAAGTATTATTCGACTTACTTTTTTATAAAATATTGCCAGGAACAATCAGAAGACAACAATCACAACTCTTGTTACTTGAAAAGTATTTGTTGTGTGTGCTGTCAAAATGACAATGAGTTTCCCAACAATAAAATTTAACTGGGCGTTAGCCCTTAACCTATAACTATTAAAATGTTTATTGGTATGGCAAAATATTTAAAACCCAGTTAAATATTTAAGTGAGCTTTAATTAATTTTTTTTATTATTAATAAGGCCCATTGTGTTAAGCCCTCAGTTTTAAGGTTTTAATAACCAGGATCAAGATAGAACAGATTAAATAAATGGTTTATTTTTAAAATGGTAGGAGGAATTACAACACAATTTTATGTAATGACATAAATTCAATGAAGACATTCATAAAATAATAACGAACTTAATTTTGTATATAAAACCTATAGTAATGGGTGTTTTTTTAGACAAAAGGTTTTCAAACACAAATAAAATAATGTTATGGCCATTGGCCAAGAACTTAGTTTTCTTATAAAAATGATTTCAGGCAAATGGTCACCTCTGGAATTTATTTGAGCAAGCCGGTAACCACAATTTTCGACAACAATTGGAGTCGTATGTCAGAAATAACGGGCTGAATATTCTCTTCCAAAGTCCCCTATTACACGTTGACTCACGACTCACGACTCACTTTTGACTTTCCTTATAAACTTGTGTTCGGTGAGGCAAGCGCTATTACACGCTGCCTCGTGCACCATGCCTCAAAATTGACAATTATTATTTGTTCTGTTTTGAATGCTCCTTCTCGTTGGCTTTAATTTTTCGATAGTTTTTGAATTTGAGTAAAATTTATAAAACAAAATAAATAGGATTTTGGAAATGGATTCCGAAAATGTATTAAAGCTGTTGAAGTTACACACTTTTCTGGTTTTCAAACAAATTCGATGTTGTTTATCCCAGCAACAAGAAAATCGAATGAAAAAGAACAGCATAAAACGAATATGATAAAAAAGAAACGTCAAATTGAGTCTACTGAAAATTTGCCCGAGACTCACCGGAAATTTTTCTTTGCATCTCATTTTCTCATATCTGCTTTCTTTTTCGCACTCATGTGAGTCGTGAGTCGTGAGGCATCGTGTAATAGCAGACAAAGCATCAATCATCTCACTTAAACCCACAAACAAAAAATTGTCCAACGGTGTTAAATTGCACGGTCTTGGATTCCACGCCATCCACAGGCGCACGACTCGAGATAATGCCTCAACAAAAGTTTGCTTCAATAAATAGATTGTTTGTTGGCTGTATGGAATGTAGTGCCATCTTGTTGGAATCAAAGGTAGTTCACATACAAATCCTCCAATTCAAGCACGAAAAAGTCATTATTCATTAATCATAGCCCTCATTGACATACTATACATGGACTGCTAGTAGCCAACTTCACGATGGTTCCACTTTTAACGGACAAAACACTAGCGCAAAGAGCACTATGCGGAAAAATTGTGTAACATTTATGACACTTGACATTTTACCTTCTTTCTTTTTTTCTCACATGTTTATTTATTTTGTGTTGTATTTTGTGAAAACAAGTTAGTAGTGATAAATTACAATTAAAATAAAAAGAAAAGAAATACCTAGGATATTAAAACAAGAAATAGTGTTTAAAAAAATATATAAAAATGAAAAAATGTTCAATTCTAGGATGCATTTCGCATCAATTGAACAGATATGTGGCTTTGTTTTTGTCAGTATATTTTTAAGGAATTTATGATCCTAGCTAAAATCATGTTTTTTTACCACTATTTAGACTGGTTCGTAAAGGCGTAATCAGAGAAGACTGGAAACGAGCTATTGAATCCCTCAATGGCCAGGTGATAGATTCAAGTCGACCGCTCCAGAACTTTTTAATCTGTGATCTTCACTTCGAAACAAAATTTATTAAAACGCTTGGGACTAACAAACGTCTCACAGAGGATGCAGTTCCAACTCTCTTCCCTAGCATTTATAACATGGTGGAACAAATGTAAGATTAATCATTTATTCAAAACAAATTCAACCTAAAATTGTCTAATTACAGAAAAGAAAAAGTTCAAGACGATCAGATAGATAACTTTGACGAAGCTTGTTGCAGGATGGAACAGATGTAATATAATTCAGTTTTCATTACAAATTCTACATAATTTTTTACTTTTAGGATTGAACCACCAATCGATGAAGTTCAAGATCATCCAACTGATGACTTTGCAGAAGCACCCATCAAAAACGAGCAAACTGCAAATAACTTTGATGAAAGGTACTTTTTATATCTGGAAATTTATATAAAAATCCAGACTGGAACAATGTTGATGCTATTGTATAAAACACTCCGAATATAGTTAGTTATTCCCGCTTTATTAGTAGTAGTAGTAGTATTAACACCCGTCTGTTCACGGTGGCGGCGGCGTTTGCGAGCCTAGTAGTAACTAGTAACATAGTATAAGTAATGGTAGAGCGGAATGTATAGGAAAAAATGTTAACAAAAAAAATATTTGAAATCACTATACATACCGCTTCGTCATTTCAAAACTATTCACTTAATTTTAGTAATTTAAATGGTTATAATATCATATATAGGTTTACTAACTTACTCTGGAAGCTATTTTAATTTTAATCAATTATTTAAAAAAATTCCATACAAAAAGTATTAAATCAATTTTTATCAATTTTGTAAAAAAAGACGAAACTCTTTTTGTATAAACTGTTTTAAAAATATTTCTTTGTTTTTAAAAATGGAATTAAACGCTTTTTATCTTTTTATAGGTATAGCGATATTATCACTTATTCGCCCGAACAAGACGATGTAATTTTAAATGAAGCTATGTTGGCTGAAAGGTAATAATTTTATTGTAGTTAAAAAAAATAATATTATATTCTATTTTCCATCTGTTTGTAGCCGTAAACGGAGGTTTGAGGAAGAGACGGCTACGCCCAGAACGTTGAAACGTAAATGTTTGCGTTACAAGCAATTATATGCTAAAAAAAACAACAAGCTTAAGGCATCAAGGCGCAAGCTAAAGAGGAAAGAGATGAAAATTCAATCTTTAGAATCCTTGCTTGATGACCTTCAAAAAAGAAATCTCATTTCGGAGAACTGTTCGCAGATCCTTCAGGTATTTACCAAAAAATTTAGATTTTTTTATTTCAATATTTTTTTAATTAAATATTTTCTATGTATATACATATATATATACCTGCATTTACATATATTACATTCAGAAGACATTCCACCCAATCGCACTGCACAAATCAGGATCGAAAAATTGAATGTTTTCGTTTAGTGAACCGTTGAGAACGAATGAACCAGTCTTGTTAAGTAAATTAGATCGGTTTGGTTTTGTTTGAATTTAACTTTGAAATTTAATTTTAGTCTCTTCTTAAAAAAAGAGTTATAAATACGTTTTTACTTTAAAGTGAGTTTTATTATAAGAATTAACATTGAATAAACAAAGGATTACTAAATAATATTTTCATTTCGTAGTTAAAATAGTATAGTTTTCGTCACTTATTATTTTTTTCAACTGGGCCAGTACTTTCGTCGTCGACAATGAATTGACTGAACTGATTGCATTTTCCATTTTGCTGCTCGTCGTCATCTTTGATTCCAATCTCTCCTCTTTTCTTTTTAAAAGTCTAAGTATATGTTGGAATTTCCACAACAAATCTTATTCTTAATGCACGGTCTATGGTGTTTACAAAGGTAGACTAGGTTTTTTTTCCTTAATTTTAAGTAGCTCGTAAGAAAAAAAATGATAATTTCTTTATTTTTTCAATTTTCCAATAAAAACAAATAGCAATTAAAATGATAAAAATACTATCTTATAGGCCGAAAGGCATTAGTTTTAAGTAGTTCATGAATTTCTTAGAGCTCCACGATGGGGCTACTAAGTTTAATATATGTAAGTTATAGATCATACACTAGTTTTAATCCCTTTTTCTAGTATAAGGTAGTAATAAGTAACAATGAATAAAAAATTAAATAAAACTTAAATGTTTAAGTTTCTTATTACAAAATGAAAACGAAGAAGGAGTTTTCTTCGCAGGTCTATGTTTTAAGTTCAATAATATTTCAATAAATATAAAAACGTTTCAAATAAATATATATTTAAAATAACAAATAAACATTTTTTGTTGATTTTTAGACATACGATAGCAATTTAATGAAGATATTGCAAGGTAAGAAGATAGCTGGAAAATACCCTGTAGAACTGAGGTCCTTCGCATTGACCTTACATTTTTATAGCCCACGGGCGTATAAGTACGTAAGGTCGCTCTCTAAAGACAATTTACCAGCAGAGAGTACCTTGAGATCCTGGTATAGCCAGACCGAAGTTGGCCCTGGGTATACCCAAAAATCTATAGATGTCCTCATTCTTAAATCTATTGCTCAAGAAAAGAAGAACAGAAAGTTGGTCGCATGTCTGATGATGGACGAAATGGCCATTAAAAATCATATACAATGGGATGACTCCAAAAAAAAATATGTTGGCACCATAGATTATGGAACAGATTTCTCGTCGACTGAAGAACTTCCTCATGCAAAAGAGGCACTTGTTTACCTACTTGTCGGAATGAACGGGGCATGGAAACTTCCTGTTGCATACTTTTTATGCAACGGCTTAACCTCGTCTGAGAAGGCCAGTTTCACTAGACAGGTGGTAGATTTCGTAAGTCAAACAAATGTCGAAATTGTTGGTCTTACTTTCGATGGACATCCAGGCAATATGGGCATGCTGCGATCTTTGGGTGCCAGTTTAAAACATTTTGAGCCGAAATTCGAAAATCCTGGTAATGGTACTAGTATTTCGATATTTCTCGACGCTTGCCACTGCCTTAAATTGATACGTAATACGTGGGGTACAAAAAAAACATTTACGGATGAAAGTGGTCAAGCAGTAAGGTGGGAATATATTGAAAAGCTTGTCCATTACCAAGGAGAATTAGGACTTCATTTGGCAAATAAATTAAACAATAAACATTTAAACTGGCACTCAAAAATAATGAATGTAAAACTTGCAGCAGAAACGCTGAGTGAGAGCGCTGCAAACGCCCTTACTTTTCTGCTAGAAGAAAACGTTGCAGGATTTGAAGGTAGTGAAGCGACAATCAAGTTCATCAAAACTGTAAATACTATTTTTGACTGCTTAAATTCTAAAAGCAAATTTGGGTTTTCTTTCAAAAGAGGCATTACCGAAGAAAACAAAAATGACATATTTGATTTTTTCGAAAAAGCTATTAAGTACATTTCAGGACTTAAAATCGGACAGGAAAAAATTATATGTTCTAAAAATAAAACAGGTTTTATTGGTTTCATCATTGCTATGAAAAATATAAGAAACCTGTATGTAAGTCAAGTAGAGGAGTTAAAAAACCTAGATTACATACTTACATACAAGTTGTCGCAAGATCACTTGGAGCTAATTTTTTCAAGTATTAGATCCAGAGGAGGATTTAACAACAACCCAACCTCCAGTTTGCTTCAGCGTATAAAAGACTTTTGATTCACAATGAAGTGCGGTCGTCTACTCAAGCAAACTGCATTGCTTGCGACGAAACGAATATTTTAATGGCATCTTCAAATGCACCTTCTAAAAAAGTCACGTTGGAAGAAGTTAATGACGATGAATTAGTCATTTTTGAAAATATAATTCCTTCGAATGATTTTGCTTCCAACGAAATTATAGTTTATATAGGTGGATTTGTGGAATTTAAACTAAAAAAAATTTTGAAATGTAAAAAATGTGTTCAGTTTTTACTACATTCCGAAAAAGTTAGTTCTAAATTAATATCTTTAAAAACAAAGGGGTTTCTTACATATCCGCATAAGGATACTTTTAAAATATGTAAGACTGTAAGAACAAATATAAATGTATTAGAAAAAGAAAAAAAACTAACAAATAAAAATGTCTATAGCATAATAGTTTTAAGTACTCTTAGATATTTAGATTTAAGCAATATTTATAAGGAATTGGATAACCATATATTAGATGGCGATGCTTTAGATAATCATAAGTATGAGTTTATGAAAAAAGTTATCGAACAATTTTCTAAAGTACTTTTACATTTTGTTGCAAAAAAAAAAAATGTTAAAAGCCATCAGAATCTAGTCCGCAGTAAACTGACAAAAATTGTGCAATTTATGGGCCAATAATTATTTGTATTTATTATTTATTTTGTTTTAGCTAAACTAAAAGCCTTACGTTTAAAAAACCCTATTTTGTTTTAGCTAAACTAAAAGCCCAACCCTAAAAAATCCTATTTTGTTTTAGCTAAACTAAAAGCCCAACCCTAAAAAACCCTATTTTGTTTTAGCTAAACTAAAAGCCCAACCCTAAAAAATCCTATTTTGTTTTAGCTAAACTAAAAGCCTTACGTTTAAAAAACCCTATTTTGTTTTAGCTAAACTAAAAGCCTTACGTTTAAAAAACCCTATTTTGTTTTAGCTAAACTAAAAGCCCAACCCTAAAAAATCCTATTTTGTTTTAGCTAAACTAAAAGCCCAACCCTAAAAAATCCTATTTTGTTTTAGCTAAACTAAAAGCCTTACGTTTAAAAAACCCTATTTTGTTTTAGCTAAACTAAAAGCCTTACGTTTAAAAAACCCTATTTTGTTTTAGCTAAACTAAAAGCCCAACCCTAAAAAAGACCTATTTTGTTGTTGTTATTATAAGAAAACCTATTTTGTTTTGTTACTTGTATGTAATATATATATATATTTTTTTGTTTTCTTACTTGTATGTATATATTTATTGTTATATAAAAAGAAACTTGAAATTAAATGAGAAAAAAAATTTAACCATATACAAAAAAAATGCCTTTTGATTGTTTTTATTTACTTCTATTGAATACTATTCGCAGATAACGTTCTGAAGGATGAAGGTAGGTATTTAGATACTAGATGAATTTTAGAATTAATAGCAAAACTACAAAACATTAATAATAACATTGCTATAATATATTTCTTTTCCATTAACAATATTTATTTTAATTAATTTACGACCTTATCAAATGTCCATTTTTGTCTAATCCAACAGTACCTGTTGCTACAAGTCTCAAAGCTTGTGGAAGAGCATAGTGTTCGGCTTTAAGAATTCTCTGTGTCAATGTTACTGCTGTATCCTCAGGTAGTATTGGAACGCTTTCTTGGACAGTTATTGGTCCTGTATCGACACCCTCTTTTAAAAATTTAAATTAGTCAAACAATAAAAAATCGAGGTGCAGTCTTATTCTTACCTCATCGATAAAATGAACCGTGCATCCAGATTAAAAGTCACCGGCATCAATTGCTTTTTGTTGAACATGCAAGCCTGTATGTTTCGGCAACAGAGATGGGTGTATGTTTATTAGTTTTCCCTTCCATTTCTTAACAAAACCCATACCTGCTTGACGTTGGTTAACAATACAATTTAAGACTTCTCTAAAGTGTGTGATAAGCAAAGCTTTTTTTTTTTAACCATAACCGAACCCAAACAAGTATTTGCTAGATAATATATCATTGACAATGAACACCTTAGAACAGCAAATAACCCAATTTTGAATTTTAAAGGTTATTTATGACTTAAAAGTCATGCTGTGTGAATCTAAAGAAAACAAATTTACTTGTATGATTGCTTGTGCAAAACATGATTTGAGGTATTTTTTTCATGAATCATGATAGTAAAAGAATTTATTAGTTTCTCGCAAATGAGATGAAGCTCATAACAAAAGAAATTATTCGGCTAACAGTCAATGCCGCTTATAAAAAAAACACCTTTATTTATCTTAGTTATACAGGTGTGTAAAGTTTCTTGTTTAATAGGTTTGTTAAAAGGGTTTTATAACAAGAGGTTTAATTTTAAACAGTCCGTTATATGGGTAGGCAATCATCAAAATTTTCAACCACGACTTGAGGAGTATTGGCAGATTTTTTGACTACCATTCCGATTTTCGTTGCTAGTGAGTGAAACGCAGGAGTTGCAAAAGATCTGCTTCATATTCTGGATCTACAACTAGAATCATTCCAATTCTACAATTGTAAGTGCGCAACATCTCGTAACTTGTTACGCGGCCCTTAGCTGCTATCCACGCAAAACTGGTGGTATCACAAATGATTTTGCACAGATACGAACACCAAGATCTTTGGTGAGTATCCGAGGAATGTTTTCGATGAAACCGCCACCTGTTATATGTGCCAAGGCTTTTATTATGCCCTTTGAGAGAAGGGGAGCTTTAGCATTCACGTAAATCTCCGTTGGAGCTAATAATTCTTCACCTAAAATGAGTAAAAAGATAAAGATATACTCTCAATAGTTTAGTTTTTTATATGGATTCCTCTTTACCAAAAGTCTTTCCACTAAATGGTGCGATGTCAAAAAAGGTTACTCCAGCAACTTTCATTACTTCATGAACTAAACTAAAACCATTGCTATGAACCCCACTAGACGGTAAACCAATAATAGAATGTCCTTCGCATTCCTTCTTGGAAGGATTCGATCACTTTCTGCAATTCCAAGCGAGAATTCAGCGAGATCGTATGCATTGGGTTCGTATAGAAGGGGAACTTCAACAGAATGTATGTCTGAAATAAGAAAAAAGATTTAAAAACCATGGTTCTGCAGTAGTGGCCATAACTCCATTGGATTCGTTAAGGTACACATCGCCACCAGCAAAACCACCTCCACCACCTCCGGTATTACAGCCTCCACCCCCACCACCAAAACCACCTTGGCCATGGTTATTTACTGGGCCATTATGGCTCTCCTGTCCTTCAGCGTAACAAGAAAGCCCTCCACGACCGCCTTGCAATAGAGCGGCTCCATATCGAGGGCTAAGTGCTGTGTCTTCTTTTGCTCTCCAACCACCACCGGGACCGGCTGTTTTTTGGCTTATACTTTCTCCGTGTATTTGTCCTGATGCACCTGGTCTTGCTGGATTTGGTGGCTGTCCATGTTGGAAATCTTCGTCAATATATCTTCCGATTCCAAGACCTCCACCGCCACCAGCGGCAATCAATGGTACTGCCTCATTTTTGGCGGAGTTTAACTGTAATTTAAAACAACATAATTTAAAGCCTCTTGAAGTAAAATGGGCTGATTAAAGTCAACTTACCAGAAACACAAAAGATCCACCTCCACCTCCCCCGGCTCCATTTTCAATGACTATGTTCTTCACCATATACGCTTTAGAATTAAAGCTGTATCTACTTAAATCATCGTTTATCTCACTATCGGACCGACAACCCTCATCTTTGAAATTCAACGATTTTATGCAAGCGTTTTCACCTTGTTGTCCAACCAATATGTACAGCTCTTCATTTTTATGCAGTTCTAGAACTGACACAGCCATTGCACCTCTTGAAGATCCAACTCCCCCTGAACCTAGCCCTCCACTAGCACCCTTAGCAATAATTCTATAATAAAATTAAAGGATTAACCTCTTCAAATAAAAGATAATAATTTTGTTTACACTTACGTGTAATGACCTTCGTTTGGAACCTTCCATTTCTGCATGCCTTTGTATGTGCTTTGATCTTCTATAACTCGAACTTCTTTTAAAACATGTGACTTATTATGTTGTTTGTAAAACGCTTCGCATTGTGAAGCTGTCGGTCCTATCATACCCCGTGTATCGCAGGTAGTAAGTTCCATATCTGAAAATAATCGTGCTTAGTAGATAGTCCTACAATTATTTTTAAAAATAATTTAAATTTTTACAGGGCTTATATTCAAAATCTGTATGCGATGGACTTTTCATATTGTACCGCACGTCCCAATAGTCGTAACCATTTAAATGCTCCTTCGGTATATTAAGGCCAAAACATTCTGGGCTTAAGGAAAAATCATCCATTGCAACATCCGAAAAAATCCTCATACCCATTCGAGCTTCAAATTGGAGATAGTATCTAAAAAAGGCAAACAATGTTAATTTTATGTTGCTATATGTATTTAAGGGTTAATAACTTACTTTGAAGTTATGTTTGGGAGAACATATTCTGATCGCAACCAATCTATGCCTTGATTTTTTGTACTCCACCAAAGAGTCGTTGTTATGTTTTCCTTCTCCTTCATTTCAACTACGGAAAGGTTTATGCTTCCAGGATTTTTACCAAACTGATGAATATAAAACCGAACAACGCAGGAGTTACGATATGGTGAATTGGCATCACCATGAACCATAGGTGGTGGGTTGAAAGTCTTACTAATCATGATGGCATTACTAGCAAAACCTATAAGTGATCCTTTTTCTGAATTGTTTATGTGTTGATTCATATCGACTAGCATGTAATATCCGGTTGAGTTGAGTAAATGCTGATAGGTGTGATCGCTATCTGGTCCAGTGTCATGTGTTGGTGATGATCCTGTGTAACGCAATGACAATGATGCAGATGGACCTAAATTAATAAGTAATACCAACTGTTGAATTAAGTTTTGTTTCTTGGGATATTTTAATTTTAGTTCCACAGCCATCTGTACCCATTATCAATATTGGGTCTTTAAAAGTCTTGCGAAATCGTGTAAGTCGTTTACCTCCGTGTTGTAAACAATTCAGCTTTTTGCAATCTCTTGCTCTTATCTGCTTCAATGTCAGTGCCACGCATTTGAATACTTCAATTAAGTTTTCTTTATTATTCTTTGATTTCAATTCATTGTTCAGAGCTAATCCATAATTTAAGATTTTACTTGTTCTGGTAGATTTTATGGCACTGATTTTGCCAATCAAACTGGCGCATGAGATTTTCTGCCATTCAGTGCATTCTTTGGATACAACGAAAACCATTCCAAAGCCACAGTTAAAGTTTTTCAATAGGGTATTTTCACATATTTCCAGCTGTGATGTGAGCTATCCATAAACTTCATTCACGAGGTCAATTGCCATCACGCTGCAACAGCACCAGCACCAGCAACAGCAACAACAGTAGCAGAATCAGCAGCAGCATGGCAGTGGAGCGCTATTGCGAGCGCACGCGTTTAAAGTAAACTCCTCTGCGTTTACGTTTGAGCTGCGCATATGTACGTATGTATGTATGTATAGCTTTGTGGCTAAAAGATAAACAAATGTTTTAAGTTAAAATGTACTCTTTTGTTAAGTGAGGCGAGGGCTTCGGTTTAATTAGCCTTCACTGGTAGTTTCGTAGAGATACATACCTATACCCGGCCGTTCCGTTGTGTTAATTAGAGGTGGTTAGAAGTTGTGTGGTAGTTTTTACTGTGAATTGAAATTTAAAATGTTTTATTTTGAAAAATATACATAAATTAAACAAAATACTCACAGCGCAAATCCAGCTTCTGCTTCATTTTTGTACGAACTGTCAAAATAACAAAAAAAAAAAACATGGCATCGTTTGTCTTCAACAAATTATGCTAGATGTCGATACTTTCTATGTCGGAAAAAGCTAAAAAAAACTAAATAAAAACAGATGTCGCTAAAAATTTCATAACTTTTTTTGCCACTGTCCCTGAAAGGGCTAGTGTAGCTAATTTGAAGTGGAACCATTTAAATTCAAATTTTGTATGGAAAATTCACACCACTAGCAGTCCATGTATAGTATGTCAATGATAGCCCTATAGTAAAACGTTTCTCATTGACTGTAACATTATAAATTTGCACAATTTGAAAGCGTTGGTAAGGCATCAGTCTATTTATTATGGAATGACCAAAGTGACTAAAAATTACTCTGAAAAAAGTGTTGCTAGATTGAAAACCACACGTCAACAAAACACCCGTTATTATCATGGAGCAATTTTTGTGAACGTTCACCGTAACTGCTATATGGAGTTTGATGTTTTCTGTACAAAGGTTAAGAAAAAGAAAACTGCACTACTGAAGTGTAGTATTCAAGTCATCAATCATAAAGTTTAAAAAGTGAGTAAAAGCATTTTTTTTATTGTATCATAATGTCAGCGGTTATAATACTGACCTTAAGCATGCACACATTAACAAAAGGTTCATGTGTTACTCGTTAGTTGACGAGTGACACAAGGTCGGAAATAATGCCGTGGTTTTCAAAGGTCATAAACATAAAATCAAAATAGATAGTTTTTTTAAAATGATGGTTTATCTTCAAAAAGACAAAATCAGTCGAATCAATCGAATAATCGCAACCCTTTGGCACATATAAAGACGATTATACTTCTGATTTACTTTGAGCATCTGCGCATTATAGTCCAAGGTTCAGTCAAAATTCATTTACAGAAATTTAGAGCAAACGAATATACCTGATGCCAATAAATTTAAAAACCATTTGCATTTGTCAATTATATCTGAAAAATATGTATTTTGTATGTTTTACAAAATTTAGCAATACAATGGAAGAAATGACAGTCCTCACTCTCTAAAAATTGGTTTAAACATTGCAATGCAATAGAGCATTCATGCATGCAATAACCCTCGGCATTCTGAAAATCGACAGAATTTTTAGATACTTGCTTTGGGTTCTTCCCAACAAAGCTAAAGTCATTTATGTATGTAAGTCGGTCACATAATGAAGGGGCCCTTTTTTTTAGTTTTCAAAATATCCGAATGGCTTAACCAAACTAATTTACCGTTGAGGTTGTTCGAATCAATTGATTTTTCAATAATTTAGAAACCCTAATGACGCAATAAGGTCAGTTAATACATACATACATATACATATGTATGTATGCCAAATTCGTTCGGCGAACTATTTTGCTCCTGCGTGAATTGTCCGATTTAGAAAGTTAGTACTTAGTTTCAAAAAATTCCATGACATACATACTTCCGACATTATTCGCATTTCAAGACAAAGTCAATTCATAAACGAATCAGGTTTGGGGTAAGTGTACTGCTAACTTAAGATCTAATCTGTCCGACATTCAGCCTGCAACCCAAAATCTTTTCTACATTTTTAGAAACGTGGTATAGTTTGGAACCGAGGTTCCCCGACAATTCTTTTCTGAAGTAATATATTTTCGTCATACTACTCGTATACCTACTTCTCGTATGATACTTTTTTCAAGATTATTATTAAATTTATTTCTTTAAAATCAAAATAGCTCCGCACTCATTAATAAACGAATTAATTAAATCAAATACAATATTCCGTTTAAATACGTGTTTTTTATTATTATTTAAAAATAACTTAAGAAAATGTCTTCAGACTTACACACAATGTACAAAAAATTAACTTAGAATGCTGTTTTAGAACTATGTATTTTACGCCCAGAAAACTGAAATTTTATTGAAATTTTTAATTTTTTTGTTCATAAAATTTCATCGAGTATAAAAATATAGTTCAAACGGAATGGAAAGATTTTTTTTTTTCAAAAAGGATGACAAAAAAAATTGGATTGAATACGTCTCTTTACTTTTATTTTATGTAATTATCATCTAGTTTACATCCTAATTCCGAATTAGTTTACAGCTCGGTGTGTGAAGCTTCCTCATCATTCACTTTTTTAGCATCTTCTTTTGCGGGAGGTGATTCAATATTTTCTTCGGCTAATTCTGGCTCTTCTTGTGGTTCTCCTTCTTCTTTTGCTTCTTGGGGTTCTTCTTCTGCTCCTGCTTCTGATTCTGATTTCGCTTTGGTCTCAGTTACGGTGGGCTTAGCTTTTGGTTTCCAGATCTTAATCTTGTTCACTAAGTACTGTACTTCGCGATCGAGTAGAGCCATTTTATCTGTGATATCCTTGACAGTTAGCCGCAGTTCTTGATTGCGTTTGAGTTTTTTCTGAGCTGCTACCTCCTTTGAACGCCAACTGGATGTCTCTTCTATAATCTTAGACAATGTAGTCACTTCAACTTCGGTAAAGATATCTCTCTCAGGATTAACTGCTTTTGTTAAGTTCTTGGCTTTTTCTAAAAATCCTTTGGCACCATCTATGAGGCCATTCAAGGCCTTTAGAGCTTCGGGGCGTTCTTCGTGCTCCCAATGACGCCCAAGGACAACATTGGTCAATTTCTTCAATTCAGTGAGTTTATTCTCGTAAGTATTTGCATCTGCGTCAGCACCATCTTCGTACAGCCATTCAGAGATAAAGGAACACTCTTCTAGTATCTTAGCCATCTCTTCCTCGGTAGCGCAGTTTGAGTATTCGCTCCTTGAAAGCTTCTCTTGTGTTTCAATGACATGCGATTCGAGGGCATTGAAAGCCGATTCCAAACGCACACGTTCGCTTTCGACTTTATTGATAGCTGTTAGTTTCTTAAGGGAATTTTCAAATCCGTCACCTTCCAGAGGTTTGGTGTATTGTAGAGTTAGCTCATATTCGATTGGCTCCTTGGTAGTTACAATCTTTAATGTATTGTTTTTGGGAACTAGATATACAACAAATATTAAATTTTCTATCAAAAAGTTAAAATGTATTCTACTTACCTTTTTCTTCAGTCTTATTGTCTTCTTTTTTTGTAGTATTATCTTCTTTTGCTTTTTGCTCCTTTTCGGTTTCGGATGGTTTTTCGCCCTCAGGTTTTTCAGGTTTTGAATTGTCATCATCAACTTTCGAATCATCATCACTGTTTGAGAAAAGTTTACTTATTGTGCTTCCTAACTTGGCTAAGGTGCCTTCAATATCTGCATCATCCTTTTCCGACTTTTGTTTCTCATAGACAAACTCAACACCGGTTGAACTAAATAATCCAGAATCGTCTAACATAAAGTAGGCCTTGATGCCCTTTGAATCGACAATTTCGTTTGAGTTTTTCTCCAAAGTTTCCTTGACATTGACAAGTTTCACCTTTGTCAAATTCAATGATCCAACGTAAGACACTTCTTCGGCTCTTAGATGATTCAAATCACCATAGTGGGCAAAGAACTCAAAGTCGCTTGTGTGCTTGTTGAAAGTAATGACCTTTTTCTGTGGATACGAACTCATTGGTCCGAAAAGAACTCTCTTAACTTGGCGGACACTAGCTCCATCACCTGGATCACGCTCAAAAGACACGTGGATGGGTAGAATGACGGCATCCTTTAACAAAAACTTCTTCACTTTAAAGCCAGTTGCTAAATCAGCTGCTTTGTATACTGCTCCCATTGTAGCTGCTTCGTCTGCGTTCAAACTTTTGCCCAAGTCCTGTTTCAAATAATCTTTCAAAATTTCCTGCACTTTTGGCACACGAGTACCACCGCCAAACAAAATAACTTGCTTAATCATATCCAACGACAAACCCGATGATTTTATAGCCTGCTGCAAAGGTTCAATGCTCCGTGGCCAGATATCAGCACATAATTCTTCGAAAATCTCTCTTGTAACCTGAAGTTTAAAGTCATGGTCTTCAATTAGGTTTTCAATTTGCGCATAGTGATCCATGTTGGCACTGAGTACATTTTTTAGTCGTGCAGCTTCTTTGAATAGCTTAGCCATTGCTCGATTGTTCTTGGTCACATCGGTTTTAGTCTTTCCCAAACTGTTGAATTCTTTAGCCAGATAATCACGTAACCTAAGCTGAGCTTCTAATCCTCCAAGGGTTCGATCATAGCCAACTCCAAGAACTTGTATCACTGGATTTGTTTCCTTGGTTTGCTTGTCCTTAACCAATTGGTAGCTTACAACAGCTGCTGATGTCTTCTGTGCTCCCATATCATAGAAAACGAAATATTGAGCGGTTTCGTTAATTTCTGCCCGATGGAATACCCCATAGTTTAGAGCAACAGCTGTATAATCGTTGATTAATTGCAGAACCTTTAAGTTGGCGAGTTGTGCGGCAGAAAGCAAGGCATTACGTTCGGCTTGACCGAAGAATCCTGGTACTATGAGGACACATTCAGTGATAGTCTGACTGGTGGAGTCTTCAGCAAATTCTTTAGCTTTCACGAGTATTTGCGCAACTAATTCCTCAACCGAAAAGTATTCATCGCCCTTTTTGAAAAGGACGGTGTTGCGTTCTTCATCGCCAACAATCTCATAGTAAGGGAAACGTTTTCTGTTAGGAAATTAAAAGAGAAAATATTTAGAAGTTTTAAAATCGCAACAAAATCAAAAATCATATTTTTTCATTTTCGAGTGAAAGCTAATTTATAGGCAATAATTTAAATTTCTATACATAAGTCTGTTCGTGGAAATTAAAGCAGAAGTGTTTAATTCCATTGGTCAAGAAGGTTATTTAGCTGGCAATCAAATTATGCTTTTTTTAAGGTTTTTGAGATTCAACCTTTTATAATTTGAAAAATCTTTGTATGAGGATTTTTAAGGCTACAATACTTTACTTCAATGTTCCATTTAAAAATTTAGAGTATCTTATTTATTTTTTCAGAAAATACTCATTAGTTTTAAGTTTTCACCTGTCAAACACACACCTTAAAAAAACGCCGAAGTATGTATTTATGTTAAAATGGTTCTTAACAGAAAAACGCAAACCGTTATAAAATAATTTTTGATGTTAATCTTATTATAAATTCGCTGTGTTAAGGTTTTTGAAATATTTATATTGAAAATAATATAAAAATAATGCTGAAAACGGGTATTTCTGAGTTTGAGTACATACAGCTAAAGTCAGAGTTCGGTTTTGGAATCAGCACTAAAAATTAACTCTAAAACGAATTATTCAAGAAGATAAAGGAATTACATTTAAGGTTTCTCGAATCCTTAAATGAAGACCCATAAGTAATCTCATTCTTAATAAGAATTAGAGAAGCAGAAATCGTGTGACTGATAATCAACACAGTATAAGCTAAGATGTTCAGCCTCGGAACTTCCCATTCATGTTCCCACCAATGTTTGAAGGAACAATCACTTAAACGTCGAATCAGTACTGTTGTACAGTTGCAGCACCTGGGAAATAACAGCAATGATAACCAGGAAACTTTCATTTATAGGTGTCGACCCAAAATCCTACGTGTTTCAGCCCCAAACGTACATATGTATATCCAATGGGGAACAATGTAGGATATCGGGTCAGGAACCTATTAACATTATTATACGAAAGCCTAAATGGAAGGGGATTCGACACACGCCTCGAAAAGATAATGACTTAAGAAGCCGTGCCTCCAAAATGTCACATCCTGACATTTTTAGGAACAAATGTGAACACTGTATACAAGTTGTACTTTAGAGATGTTTAATAAATACTCTTTTCAATGGAGATTCAATGGTCAGGCAAACAAAGCTAATACAATACAATATTGCTTAGGACCAATATAGAAAAGCGGTCAGCAACAGTCGGACCGCGAAAGGTCAAACTGATGACCGCGGAACAACGAAACTTCAAACTTTGCCATACTACCGATTAAATTTAATAACATACTCGTATGTATGTTAATGTAAACAAAATTAAAACATGCTTCACTAATACACAAGCAAGTGCGTTTGCAACTCCTTTAGGCAATTTTAAATATGGTGGCTAAGCTAAGTATTCACAGACAAATAAATTAAATTGACATACAAAATATTGTAAACTATTGCTTTTTTTGTAAGTAAAATTCTCTCTGCAGTCGAATCGGTTATCAGTCTTATTGTGAGATCTAACTACGGAGATTTCGTTCGATATCGATTGTTTTATAATTGTTCGTGTTTAAAAACGTTTCCACAAAAAAAAAGTTTCTTTATGAATGTGAAACGGCGTATTCGGACTTACTGAAACACAACAATATTCCTTGGCTAAGTAAAGGTCATGTTATTGATCGTTTCTGGATGATTAAAGAGCAAGTTATCTCCTTCTTGCAAAACTTGGAAACGACGGAAGCAAGGAAACACTTAGAGTTCATAACAAAAGAGCAATGTTCTGAAATATTTAAATGAGCTTAACGTCCAGTTACAAGGAAATGGGAAATTAATATGTGACTTAATACAAAGCGTGTCCGCTTTTCGTCGTAAGCTTTACGTTTTCGAAAAAGATATTGTTAAAAAGAATTTATTAATTTCCCAAAAATTCTTGAATATAAAAATAAGAACACTGAAGAAGAACTTAAAAGCGAATTTGCTGTAAGATTCCAAGATTTTGCAGAGATTGGGAAGCTATCTCAATTCCTTAAATTGCCTTATGAAGTCACTGCAGTAGCAGAATGGACTGAAGTGGCTGCGAAGTTATTCGATCTTTGGAAAGCTTCATTACAATTATAATTAATTGACCTTCAAGAAGATATTTCCCTGCAAATGTTTAAAACTGCATGCACTGAAAAATTTTGGGGTAAGCATGTTCCAGAAAAATATCAAAATTGCAAAAAACTAGCTATCAACTTGGCTACTATGTTTGGCTTGACATACGTCTTTCTCAAAAATGAATTCTTTGAAGAACAAATATCGTTCGATAATATCAGACGCCCATCTTGATGACACTCTTCGCTTGCTGCTCCCCTCGTGAACCAAACTATAAAAAACTGACTCAAGACCATCGTTGTAATTTTTCTCATTAATTTCATTAATATTACAGTTACTTTTTTAGTTTTTTTTTCTGGACCTCGATTAAAATGTTTACAACGGTATCTTGACCCAACTTAAAACTACTTGCTGAACCCTGATATAGAAGGTTTTAAATAAGCTTAAGATTGCCTCTCAAGAAGTCCATATTTTAATCCTTAGGATTTTTTTCTGGTCAGAATTGGTGAGCGTGCCTGAAAGACTACTTAATGGAATTTTAAAATAATTAAGATAAAGGTCGACGGCCACAACATTTAAGGACTGGCAATAAAGCAGAGGTCAGTCATTTGGAGTGAAACTTTTTTATTAATTAAACTATGTTATGGAAAATAAATGAAACTGCAATAAATACAAAATATCGTATATGTTCTGTTTTATGTTTGTAACAAAAGTTAAGGCACGACTACATATGTCAACATCTTCCCATATAGCCAAGCATGTATAAACATTCAGATCTTGTGGTTGTATGGCCATAGAGCCATTCCAAAAATTTGCAAACCTGACGAAATTGTATTTTCAATTTGCTAGCAAATAAATCTAATCATAGCAACAAAGCAAGATATTGAAGAGAGAAAAAACTAAACGTGGAAGAAAAATAATACAAATCTGAAGAAATCTTGATTTCAAGTTCTCTTAGCACCTGATTCCTCGTTAATTTCACAGCAGCTCCATTATATGTGTGAAGAACCTGTGGAACATTAAAAAGACAAAGCATCTAATGTTCTAATACATTAAATTTAACCATCCAACAAATTCAGATGTAATAGTCTGACACATTTAATATGACATTCCTGCGAGTAAAGAACATTCTCTAGACGCATATGTAATATCACAATGGACCAAATGGTGTAAGTATCTTAGTCTTTGAGCTAGTTCTAGTTCTAAGGTTTGAACTTTGGTTTTAAGGAAATAGTTATATTTGGTATACTATATTTTAAGTACTAACTCTTACTAATTCTTTGAAATTAATTCATAAGGAACTACGCATAGTTAAGTCGTGGCTTTTCAACAATACAAAACACAATAAAATATTTACGAAGATTACCTATGTAGGTAGTCCAAACATCATCAAGATGAAAGTGAATAATAATTACGGAGCATCAAGCATACATAAATTATTTTGAATGAAAGAGAATGGCAAAGACTAGCTAACGAAGATTAACAAAATTAGTATAAATTATGGATTTAGAACCGATCTTCTAGACTTATATTAGATTTATTTTGTGTATAATTATTGTACCTTTAAAACAAATAATAAATTAATGAAAGAAACATACTTTTAGCTATAACTATTTGTGGGAAGAAATGTTTAAACAAAATTGCAAGTAGGTAGGTACACTCTTCTGCTTCGTCAACGTAGACCATGCGCCTCTATAGTTCTATACGTCACAATGTGTGATGAGTTCATTAAACTGAAGAGTAGTTTAAAATCTTAGTAACTTATAGACTTTAAGCCATAATGTTTTTTACAATTGCCACGTGACTTTAAAATAAAGTATTAACGATTTACAATATGTAATTTCACATTTTAAATAATAAACAACAAAAAATTGAACATCACTCACCGGTATAATTCGACAATTGGATTATCAATTTGTTTGCCCAAAAGATCCAACAAATATGCATAAGCACTTGCTGGTTCCTTTACACCGACGGTTTGAGCATCTTCACCAAACGATCGAACACCATCCCTGAATGCCAAAACTGCTGGTGATTTCCTTTTTGATTCCTTATTGAGAGCGATTTCCATTGGAACGCCTGGTGAAACTACTCCCACTTTCATCCATTCACTGCCCAAGTCTACAGACATCACAGCAGCCGAATTGGTCATTTGAAGGCCGCATAAAGTGATGGCCAATATGGCAATGGCACGAAGGCCATAAGATGGTATTAATTGTATCTTTACCATCTTCAATAAAAAAGTGGATTAAACAAAAAGAAAAACACAAGTTCTTTCAACTTTTCCTTATTTTTTTCAGGTTAATGGTCAATCTTACCTTTTGTCGATACTCGGCGAATAACCGGCTTCTTTTTTTTTGAAGAATACAATAGTTCAGCACTTCAATTATGTTGTAGTGGAAGTTACTAATTTAATTGAAGATATGAATATCTTTTCGCATAAATAGTTCAAAAACTAAAATTTGAAAAAGATCTTAGTTTTCTAGAAAGTCACTGACGTGTTCCTTCAATTGAGTTTAGAAGGCAGCCTAGCAGTGCGCCGAAGTATTTAAATGTATTGAAGTGTACGTGTACAAACCAAAGATGATAGACAAGGAGGGACGAAAGTAATACAGTTCATTTTGGTCTGTCAAAAGTTTACAATGAATCGATGAACTTTGTTTAAGGCGGTGTGTCAATGAGGATGTGAGTTTTGACTGTAAGGGGTCAGTTATAGCTATCATTGAAATCGATCCGGAAACAAATTTGAATCGATATTTGACGGTGTTTCCCTTTGATTAGAAATGAAAATTATATGCTGATCGATTGGAAATCACACAAAGAATTTTCTTTGAGGAAAAAAGAGTAATTGCGCATTTTTTTTCTCTTAAAATGTATTTTTCTATTTTCCGAACGGAAATTCATTTTCCTGAACAGCTGATACTTTTATGTTCAAAAGTGAAACGAATAGTTCCACTGATTTATGTTCCAATTTCACATAATTCCAATGACAGATTTCTGTCAGGAAAAATATCAATGAATTGCTTATTGTGTGTTTTCCAATGAGTTGACGACTTTTATTTAATCTTTCTTGTAAACGCATATTTTTAATTTGTTTTGACTCGGCCTAGTTGTTTAATTATACCGAAATTGGCATACCCTGTAATATTGCAAAAAGTCAGTGTCAACAAATATAGCGCCATCTATTGCACACGAAGATCTACACATGGTTAGACTACATTCTAAAAACGAACCCCTTTCCTTCAGTTTTCATTTCATTCAGCTTGAGTTTCAAAAATGGAAAACTTGGAAACAAATCAAATATAAATTATTAATAATATTTTCTTAACATACCCTCTTAAAGATTGTCAATTTTATTAATTTAAAATTATTTCTTTCGCTAATTTTTGTAAAATTTTCTTTTAAATCATTATGACAAGTGATCAATTGTGTCAACTTTCAAATATAAAAACCGTACTACATTTTTGTTTATTCACGCAAAGTGGTAAGTTTACAAATTGTGTAAAATGATAAGTTTACACAAAAAGGCTTGTGTCTACGACCTTTTAATTCATTTGGTTAAATTCTGCGAGTAATTGAGTCACCTATTCGTTAAACGTCAAATATAAAACATCAAAAATTGTTTTCTCCGCTCACAAAAATTATTTTGTTTTTTATAATTTTAAAAATGTAATATTCAAAGATGCCAAAAATAACCAACAAAAATAAATGCATTCAGTTATATAAAAAAATCGCTTTTAATGATTTACTTTTCTTATAACTATTCGGAAAAAAATATGGTTTGTGTATTTTGTTTGACAAAAGTGAAATTCTTGTAATAAAAAGCCACATAATGAAGTTAAGCTGAATTTAACACATAAATTTGGATAATTTTATCCACCAAAATCCTTTGAGAATTTTAACCAAATTGTGTAAATTTCTCATTTAATTTCTCATACAAAATTTGACAGTTCTTGTAATATACGCAATGGTGTACTGTTTTACACCATTGCGTGAATATCCTTTAGATATTTATTCACGTCATCTTTAAAAGGAATTCACTTGTAAGAATTACAAATAAATGTTGAATCATTTCAAATATTTCATTGTCAAAATTTGTTAAACGTCAAAATCGAATTGCAAAATAAGCTCAAGTTATGCCAAGATCAGGCTCTTTCCAACTCTTTTATGATTGATGTGCTAACGAATTCTCTAAACTGCCTCATATAAACAGGCTGCTTACAAAATTAACAGACTTTATTATAAGGCCGCCACTGTACTACTGTCAGTAGGTAATTTATTTCTCTCTCCTCGGCGCCTCGGCCTTGTCGCGTATCGTACTCAACTCATTCGTGATTCGTGAACAGCGAATTCAAGCAATGTGCATTGTATGACGAATTTGTGTATAGCTAACTAGTTTTGGTTTGGTTTCTAGAGTACTTCAGAAAAGTTAATTTTATGTTTTCTTCTTTGCTTTAAAGTTATGTCTTCATTCCTATCTTGTGCCATGTTTATTAATTAAACGAACAAAAATAATTATCGATGAAGAAAAGAAATAAAGTTCCTCAATTGTGTACAATCTGATTATTCAGCTTTTAAAACACTCCAATTCGAAGTAAACAAAAAAGAAATATACCTACTCACTCAGAAATTCAAGTCTGCCTCTGTACTAAGAAACAAAAGAATGGTTCCATGGAGGAAATCCTAAAAAACGGTATGTAATTTTGCAGCAAACATTCTGAAAATTGGGAATATAACAATTTTGCACCTGATAATTCAGATAAGCTAGAAACAAGAAAAATAAAAGATTTGGAAGTTGCTCAAAATACACTTCTTCCTAACATGCGTTAGTCGTTAGTGGTTTGGGCTTAAAGCAGAGCTGACAATCATGCAAATCATTTGTTCTTGATTCAAACTAAAACTCGTTTATGCTCTTATAAAGTTTAATGTTTATTTGATGAATTTTGAAACTCATGGTTGCTTGCTAATAAATATTTTTGTATTTGCAGATAAGTCCACTCATAAGGATATCCAATGCTCAGGTTGCCTCAATCAGATTGCTGAAAATGAATACAAGACTGCATTGGGTCAGTATTGGCATCCGGAATGCTTTCGCTGTTCGGTATGCGACAACCACTTATCGAGTTGGTATTTCGAAAGAAATGGCTTACTCTTTTGCAAGGACGACTATTGGGCCCAGTTCGGACAATCGTGCCAGCAGTGCAATCTAATAATAACTGGTCCTGTAATGGTTGCCGGGGATCATAAGTTCCATCCAGAATGTTTTCTATGCCAGCATTGTGGCACTTATATCGGAGATGGAGATACATATGCCTTGATTGAAAGATCGAAGTTGTTTTGCGGTCATTGCTATAAGGAACAAGTCAGTGCAATAAGTACAAATTCAGAACAATCTAAGCAACAAACTCTTGGTGATACAAACAAAAGCCAGCCATTACATTCCATTCGTTTGATTAAGATTCCGTGGTCGGATGCGTCCACTTTGCGTCTGACAACAGATCATGAGAACAATAGCCATCAATTTCCTGCCGAAAGTGATGGAGTTTGCTGCCGTGCCGTCCGGATATCAGAGTGAGTTATTGTTTTTTAATTGTTTCTTTATTTTTTTTTTAAATCATGGTCATAAAAATTCCTATACTCATGTAAAATTTTTAGATATTAGAACTTCATACCTATTGCACTTAAATAAAAATAATCAATTGGGATGGTAAATTTAAATAGAAAACTAACAGTCTCGCTTATCATTTCTTTACTACCTACATACATAAGTATTTATTATGTGTTCGTTTTAAAATTTGGTAGATACATCAACAATTAGTTTTAGCCCTTGAACCTATTTTGACCTAAGGAGTTAATTCCATATTATATTTGAAGATATTTTTAAAAGTAAGCATTTTTCTACAAAAAGTGTATTTGCAAAAATAAATATATTTGGTTAGAAAAAAGTAGTAATGATGCCTTACATTGATGTCAGTTTTATTTCGATTCAACAAAGTAATTGGGGCATGAATCATTCTGAATTCCGAATGGACTAATGTGATCAAAAAGTAAGATGAATTTGTTTATATAATGTAAATTCCTTATTTATTCTTAAAAAATCAAATTTCAACCCCTTCAAAGTAAACGCCTCTGATTAAACGCACTTTTGTGAACGCTTTTTTCAGTCTTCGAAACAGTCTAAATTGTCTTTTTCCGGTATATGTATTCTTCAAGATGTTCATCGATCCCGCAAAAAAGTCGCGATGAACCAACGCAGTATGATATATTTCATTATCGTGATGAAGGAACCAAGCGTTGTTCGTAATATTCTAATGTGTAATACGACCGGTTATGATAAGAGAGAATAATAGACTGACTTTATTATAGCGTAAGAGTAGTACATATAGAATAGGTATATGTTATGTAAATCATATCTCCCTTTTCCATTTCCCTTATTACATTTTTAAATACAAATGTTAAGTTCATTCTACTTTTTTTTTGTTTTTTTTTTGTTTGTTTTATAAAATTCAAAAAATAAGAAACAACACAATATAGTTAATTCAAAAATCTTTATAGGCAATATTTAGAAAATTCAAGAAATATATTCTATAAGCAAACTTTAGTTAATTTAATTTAAAATCAATCTTCACTTCACATGAACACGTAGGTATGAAGCGATTTACTGGCTTGACAACTCTTCCATATCGGGTGACGACTGTATAATTGGTCGATGGTGTGATTGATGATGTTGACTTTGAAAACTTCTTTTCAAGACTTTTATTTGCATTAACAGTCCATTCAGATGATGGTATAGTGACAACTTCTTTCTGTACTGGAATTTTTGCAGTTGTTGGATGAATGTGGATGGAGTTTCGTCGAAAGGTTATTCCGTCGTATGTTCGTACGATGAATGAGCGTGGCGATTCTGCAACTTTGTCTATCTCGCCTGAAATCCACTCTCTATTTTTTATCTGCATTCGCACTTTATCGCCTGGTGACATTTCAGGTGATGGTTTTGCTCCCCTATCAGCAAACTTTTTATCTGTACTTCTGGCTTTGTGTAAATTTTCGTGGACGTTGCTTACGACTTTCGGTTTAAGAAGATTTTTATGAGTAGGCAGAAGTGTTCTAGTCAAACGACTCATTAAACTTTGGTTTGAGGACATGAGCTCACTGTTCCGTGGTGTGTTCCTATAGTTAAGTAGTGCGATGTAAATATCTGACTCGTCTTTGGCACATTTTTAAAGCATCCCTTTTGCTATTTGAACATAGCTTTCAGCGAGACCATTAGATTGGGCATATTTTGGACTTGACGTTTGATGAATTATGTTCCAACTGTTGAACTCCTTGCACGAAAACTGTGGACCGTTATAACTTTCCAGGATAACTGGTATTCCATGTATGGCAAAGAGTCTCTTTAAATGATTAATAATTTTATTCGAGGACAAGTTCGATAAGAAGACAAAATCGAATAATCCTGAGTAGAAGATATTCTTTATTATTAAAATTGAACAATTCTACAGCTACAATTTCCCAGGGAAGTGAGGGAATATTTTTCAAAATTAAAGATTGTTTACTTTTTGATACTTGATAACTTTGTCAAATACCGTAAGATTTAATAAAGTCTGTTATGTCATCCGTCATTCCAACCCAGAACATCAACTCTCGTGCTCGATTTAAACATCTTTGTATTCCAAAATGTCCCTCGTGAATTTTGGCTAACATTTCACGTTTTAATGCAGCAGGTACCTTTGAATAGTACCATGTTTTCGTAAACTATTTCTTCACGAAATGTGCAATATTTTCGAAGTTCAACTGGAACTTTTTGTAAGGAGTTGGGCCAACCATGTTGAGAAACTTTTTTAAGCTGTTGAAGCTCTTCATCAGAAGCAGTTTTCTCTGCAAAACGTTTCATTGAATCATTTGATATTTCGTAAAGTGAGTATATTTCAATTCGGTCATCGATTTCATTTTCACAAGCTGGATTTATGCAGTCCCTGCTAAGTATATCATCCAATGCAATTTCCTTTCCTTTTCGGTATATAACTTGTGGACTATATTGGGTTAGTTGAAACAGTATTTTTTGAAGTCTATTTAGAGCAGATTGTATAGGTTTCTTAAAAATAATCTCAAGTGGTTTATGATCGGTTTCTATCGTCAGCAAACAAACTAATCGACTGCAGCCGTTGTGGAAGAAGACATGCAAAAAAATAATTGTCCAGCATATCGTCATTACTGTTCAAGATGCCATAAAAAAGGGCATTACTTAGAGCGGTGTTATAAAAAGAAACAGGTGCATGCTTTAAATGATAATGATCATTATAGAGATTATAACTATAACTGTACAAACACCATCGACACAGACTCTGATAGTTTATTAATTCTATCTATCGAAACAAATAAAGACACAAAAAACAATTGGTATGAAGAAATACAAATAAATGGTAAGACAGTTAAATTAAAATTAGACACTGGAGCACAGTGCAATGTTCCGCCTAAATCATTTTTGTAAACAATCTTAATAGTCCCTTGGAAAATCCCACTTCTGACACCATGTAATGTTCTAATGTGTAAACGACGCATAACGCTTAAATAATATTCCTTGTTGACAGTTTCCCCCGGTGCTAGAATTCAAACTATACCACGTTAATCACAGTAGTACTTACAGATATTTCACGAGTGACAAGGTCGAGCCATCGCAGCCCAGTTAATAGAAAACAACAAATTCTTAAGCCTTGCTTCTACAACTTATAAATTAATATTTTCCTTTAAAAATAATAAACTTCTTTATAAGAACAATAATGATTTAATAATAATAAAATTAATGTAATTTTCACAAAAATGTAAAAAGAAAATTTAGTTCAAACAAAATTTAAAATTAAAGTATAAATAATTTAAAGTATCAAACAATCTGAAAGTGCATTTTGGACGCTTGCAAAACACCATCTCTACTGATGCCATTCTTCTTATGTAAATTAAAAAAATGTTTCTGCTTTAATTTTACGATTTTACTATTCGGTAAAGCCTAAAATGATAGAAAAATGTCTAAATCCCCTAAATTTAGCTTTTCAAAAGTTAAATTTTTTCCAATATCGATGAATTAATTTAACTTTCTGTCTATTTTGAAGGTTATATTGTAAAGCCCGTAAATCTCATTGTTCCACTCATCTATGCACCGTATATCATACGAAGAACTTTTCTCTCGAAACGACCCAATGTGCTTTCTTCATAGTCCAAGTTAACCGCTAAACCCATTTTTGCCGACTTTGCCTCAATACTCACAAAAGCTCCATTGACATCACGCCGAGTTCTTCCGATTATTGGACAGACTTTTGAAAGATAGTGCCTCTAATAATGACTAAGGAGCTTGCACTATTCTTTCAAGGATGATGTTAAAGAAATCATACGACAGCATTTTTTTAACACCAAAAATGTCGTTAAGTTGTTTATAACCTTTATGGAGCAGCGCAAAATCTCCGGTCATCCTGCACAATCAGACGAGTTTGGCAGGGATGCCGAAACTAGACATGGGACAATACAGTTTTTTCTCTATAGAGGCTGTTATATGCAGTTTTGAAATCGATGAAAAGATGGTGTGTGTCGTGTGTCTTAATGTGAATATTTTATCGACTGTGCAATTTCCTGGTTTAAAGCCACACTGATAAGGACCTTTCAAATTGTTTACGATGGTCTTAAGACGTTCACATAATACGGCAGAGAATAATTTGTATGCGATGTTGAGCAGACGGATTCCTCTTTAGTTGGTGCAGTTAAGAGGGTCTCCAGGCATGCTTTCTTTTTACGATACAGATAAGTTGGTGCATGCTCCTCCAGCTGCTTTAAAAAGCTCGGAATTTAAGCCATCTCCTCCATCGGCTTCGTTACACTTCAGTTTATATATGACAATCTTTACTCCGTCTAAGTTGGAAAGACGGAATTGTATATACATATATCAGAAAAAGTGAAGTCTTCTCTCAGCTAGAGCACAAGAGGACTTGTCTGTCAGACTTAAAGTGGCTTCTTAAATTTAAACACTCAAAATACACCTTGTGTATTATATTATAAAGTTATTAACTTTACACATCAAATAATAAAAACAATTTAAAACAAAAGCTTCGACCCACACTTCTTGTTTTTGCTGCATACGTTTGGCGACTCCCTTTATATAGTTTATTGTGGTTACCAGGCATATCAGTGAAGATATTTTGGATATTAAGACACTAAAGCAAGCTTAAGTTGACAAATCTGGCCTTGAAAGCATGCTAAATTTAAAGAATTCTGTTAGTAATCTTTATTTAAACGTTTGGTCTTTAGTTACTCAATACCAGGTTAGATAGGTACAAAGTCCAAATGTCTACGCCTGTGTTTTGTTTACATGTGAAACACTATGTCATCTAAATTGAATGACTTTATGCAGAAAAGAAAATGAAATCATTTATTATTTTTGTAGTTTATTTTTCTTTTGTTGTTATCTGAAAATAAATGTATGAGACAAAAACCTCAGATATATCTTTGGTGAGGTTCAGTCTCGTCATATTGCCCATGAATAGTTCCCGATAAACAAGAAAAGGGTAAAATGTGAAGCAATAAGCAATACAAACTAAGATTGTCCGTTTTACGAATCGTGATTTTTATATCTCTAGAAAACAAACTTACTCATTGCTTATAAAATAAATTAAAAATTTGTAAGTGTACGAATTAAAACAATACAATACATTTTTTTTCTCTTTAATGTTAAGTTGTGTATGTAGGATTTTGGGACAAGTTGGAAAATATGTTTTCTCCTCAATAACTACGGCGAAAAATTCACCCAATGGACTTCATAGCCATAGGTACATTTTTAATCACTAACATTGTTTTTCTTTTGTTTTTGTACATAAATTATTAACCTTTCCTAACAATTTTGTTTTTTTTTTGGTTAGTTGGTTGGTTTGTTTAATTTATTTTTTCAATTCAATAAAATCAGATTTATTCATTAAATATTGTGTAAAAAAAAATATCCTTCAGAATCGACTTGCATCCTGAAGTAGCAAACGTTCAAATCGGGGATCGAATTCTCGAAGTAAACGGTACCCCGGTTCGAAATACTTCCATTGAACACATTGACAATCTCATTCGGAGTACTGATAGAATACTACAACTGACCGTAGAACATGATCCCAAAGATGTGAGTCGTAACAACAATGACTATGAGTCGCCACAAAAGAATTATTTACCGATATTACCTAAATCTGAATCACCGCGCCTTACGAAAGAAGACAAAGAAAGATTGTTTCAGAAAAAAGACGAAGGGTATATGAGTGGTCTTAAAAGTCGTCTACTTAAAAACAAAAAAAATAATCTCATTCCATTTGATTCACCGGAAAAGCGAGAAGGCTCAGCTCTTTATAATTCCTCTAGTTTAAATCAAAAAGAGCGAAGCTCAAGTATGTCCAAGTTGTTGGATGAAAACCATCAACCTAATAATGAACTCTATGATTTGTCCCGAACCAAATCTTTTCGAATAGAACAGAATCCACATGAAATTTTCAAACCATCAGACCTGGTACAGGGTGAACTTATCGGAAAGGGCTTCTTCGGACAAGTTTTTAAGGTAACTCACAAAGTGACCAAAGAGGTTATGGTGTTAAAAGAACTTTATCGGGTGGATGCGGAGGCTCAACAAAATTTTTTAAAAGAAGTAGCAGTCTTGAGATCATTGCATCACGAAAATGTGTTAAAATTCATTGGAGTTTTGTACAAAGAAAAGAAATTACACTTAATAACTGAATTTATTGCTGGTGGATCGCTTAAGGAACTCATCCATGACTCAGAATGTCCCTTGTTATGGGAACAGCGAATTTCGTTTGCCAAGGACATTGCATGCGGAATGAGCTATCTTCATTCGAAGAACATTATACATAGAGATTTGAATTCACTTAATTGCCTTGTCCGAGATGATCTGACAGTAATAGTGGCTGATTTTGGACTAGCACGAATCATTACATCACCTACGCTAGGGACATTCGAAAGATGCTCAAATAAATCATCAAAAACAGGTTCGATTGGAGGAAATCGAAGTCGGCAGAGAAGACAAAGGTACACTGTCGTTGGGAATCCTTATTGGATGGCGCCGGAGATGATGAAAGGAAACAAATATGATGAGCGAGTTGATATATTCTCATTCGGAATAATATTATGTGAGGTATGTATTTTATGAATAGGAACAAAAGAAAAGTGGTGTTATATACTATAGTTTATTCTTTGATTATTAGATAATTGGGCGTGTTGAAGCTGATCCTGACTACTTGCCAAGGACATCTGATTTTGGGCTAAATAAGCAGGTTTTTATGGAAAAATTTTGCCAGCAGTGTCCTGAGATATTTTACAAAATAACCTTTTTGTGCTGTGACCTCAATCCAGATAAAAGGTTTGTACATTTGTTTGTTTGTTTCAGCATTCTTAAATAATGAAAACAATCTAAATACAAAGAAATGCAAACGAGAAATGAATGCAAGTTGAATACTGATCCTTTGCCTACATCTTTCTAACTGTTTTAAATATGTTCTTTAATTAAACCACAATCATGTTTTATTTTTGGGGTGATTTGGTCGACTTCAACTAATTTAAAAAAGTTTCTTAAGTATTTCGAAGTAATAATTTATACGTATTCATTTTTGCTCTTAGGCCTCCATTCGAAGTCCTTGGATTTTGGCTGAAACGTTTATACAAACTCACATCAAATGGCCAACCTATACCACCACAAATGGTAGACGAAGTTGATCATTTTAAAATGCATTCCTCAAGAGATTCCAGTCAAACTTCAACCCCAGATGGCCTACTATCACCAAAATCAAATCTCAGCAATGATAATTTATTCGCAGAAAAAAACAAAAATCAAAAGGATTGTGGTGGGATAAAAGAAGAGCAAACGGTAGCAACACAAACACAACCAGTATTCGTACCGACGAGTGTACCAAAATCGCCTCATTTAGGCAAAGATTTCTCACCAAATGGCGAAAGAATTCGTGGAAGTATAAGAGAGAGACGGCAGCAAAAGATGCTAAACGAACAGAATTCTAGTAGTCCGCATCGTTATATGAAACAAAGTTCAGTTAGTGAAGAAGAGCGCCATGAAGTATTCAATAAGCCATCTGAAGGAATGCTGAAGACTGACAGAGTTTTGGAAGCTGTCCGCTGTGCCTTGGAAGACGACAATATTCTCAATAAGAAACCCAAATGCAAGAGTGATATGATAGGCCAAAAAGGTTTTTTAATTCACAAAGAAGAAAACGGCAGTCTGACTCTTAATAGTGTCAAGGACTTGACTGAGTGCTCGGATAGCTGTGATACGAGTTGCGATACGAGCCTGGACTTTATGGAAGCTAATAGTTGGGTTCCATCTTCATCAAAATTGGTAGATAACAACCCAATTGTGCCTCAGCAACATTCTCAACTTACCGAACAGAATGAAAACGAAAACGAACAAATTGATTCCAAAGCCAACACAAAAATACAAGTAAAGAAAAATACGGCCCATAAATCTTATCAAATGGCCATTGATGACATCAGGGCTAAACTGAACCTGTGCAAGTCTAAATTTGAGACTTTAGACGAAGCCAATCGTAATAATATTTCAAAATCTCAAAACTCAATGAAAACTTTCTTCAAAAATCGTGATGCAAGAGATGAATCTCCACTCAAAATGTACAACAAGCATAATTCTGACTCCAAAGTTTATCGAGTACATGAGACTCCCATATTTGGACGGCACAAATTTTCCACCCAGGTTGTTCTTAAACAGGCCGGTTCGGATGAGAATGTTTCCTCGCCAACTGAAGTCATTCCTGAAAAACCAACAACCAAACGATTCAGTTATTTACGAAGGAAAATGGCTCCTTCTAATAGAAGTCCGGAAGTAAAACCTCCTAGTAGATCAATTTGGAAGAAATTCGAGAGCCAGACATCTTCGCCACCGCCGCCGCCGAGCAAGGAACTACCTTTCAGCACTCGATTTAATCTACGTAGGTCCGAGCAGCCGAAAAAGTCAAAGTCACCATCGGAGACAAAGAGCGAAATCTACCCAAAATCAAATGTCAATAAAGTGACAATCCTATCGCCAGACACAGTTCGCAAGCTGAATGCGAAACTCGTGGAACAGAAGACTTCAGCACAAAAACACATTCCAATTGATAGCAAAAAACGACAACCAGATGCCAAGAGAGCACCCATGACTGAGACCAGTCAAACAAAATGTCCACCATCACAATTTGGCAGGAACAAATATTCAATTAGAGATATTCCCTCGATTCATCAGAGTCGTAAAAAAACCCTCCATACGAAAGTTGAGGGCAAATAGGTCTTATTATACAAATATTGTTGATTATATAAAATTATCATTGAAAATTGTACAAATCTAGCTTTTACTTTATTGCTTTTTGTAATTAACCCATATACTTTATAAATCGTAAAAAAACAAAAAACTAAACATGTTAAGATATTAAACTAATATTTGCTCAAAAACAAATACAAAAACAAACAAGCAAAATTACCACTTACATAAGTTTTCAAGACAATTACATTACTGTATAGTGTACATAAATAAATAAATTTAAAGTATATAAATTCGGTATTATATAAAACAAATAAGTGCCAAAAACTAAATAAAATAGTTTGAAAAAGTTACACCACGAATTATCTACATTATCTACAAAAAATAAAAGTAAAAGTTGTCTTTTATATTTTTCGAAACAACTTACGCATTCTCTGTGTTAGAAGAAAATAGTATTTCCCGTCTCGACGAGCGACCGAAGTTTATGTGAGGTTTACAAGCAAAAGTTCGCTGCGGTTGCGCTTGAAAGACTATTCTCATATTTATATGGATTTAATTGAAAATCTGTATACACAAAAAATATTAAATACAAGTTAAAGCTGTTGATATTATATTAAAATTGTTTTTTTTTTTCTTTTTTTATTTGATAGAGCACAATCTAGGTAAGTCCATTGTTTGAAGAATGTTTTTGAAAAATTAAACACATTTTTCAATTCCAGATGATTTTTGGACACTTTGGATAATGTTGTCCAGGGAAGACATTCGATGCAAAAATTATTGCAGAACTAGCTTAGTTCAGAATATCAAAATTTTTCAGGAGAGCGAGTTTAAAACTTGAAAATGTGCTTACTTCTACGCTCTTTTTATTGTACAATTAAAACTGAGAGCGATTAGATGCACAGAAGAACATGGGCATCACACAGGTACGCTCAGAATGCAACTGGCTTTTTTCTCATCAAGTAAAACGAAAATTCGATATTTTAGGGAGTCATTCCGTAATTTTAAAAACCATAATCGTCACATTGATAATCATTAACGTTATCGTCAATAATTTGCTTCACATTACTTTATCAGTATCGTCTCGTCAATCGTTTTCAGGATAAGATCGTTCATTAATATTATACTCAGCTAAAAATGAAAAAATGGGTGTTTTAATAAACGCCGAAAATCTGCGTTAGTACAATCGTCTTTCTGCTTTGATGCATTAATGGACACACTTATTCTGCAGAACATGTGCAGTGCATGCCTGCTTGAGTACGATTGTAAATAGTTATAGGGCCCATACACTACGCAAACACGTTTGTTCAAACGTGTGTTTGAGCAAACATAGTTTCGCCACACTACACAAACATGTTTGAGAGATATTAGTTGCGTGACGAATTTTTACACACCACAATACCGGTAAACTTTTATAAAGTTCAATGAATTCAGTCCAAAAAAATTGTTCCTCTTGTTTATTCATGTTAACTCTATGAAAATTGGCATTGGTTTGAGCAAAATTCAACACACCACACAAACATGTTTGTGCAGGCACGGAAAATTCAAATTTTTTTGATTTTGTTTAAACCGCTTGCGCAAACACGCATAATCGCTACACACTACACAAACAGTTTGCACAAACATTTTTACAACAACAAAATACATTCGTTTGCTCTAACAGTTTGTGTAGTGTATGGGCCCTATTACAGAATGTTCATAAACGTCACACAAAAATCGAACATTTCCAACGAGAGATTGGGCAGGTTCAGACAACATAAGGGACTTCATTTGCAGTCAACTTCATTCTTTGAACGTAAATTTTGACCAAGGCAACTAGTTAGTTTTTCAAGTGGCATGAATTTAAAATTCAGAACTTTACTTCACAAACCTCTACTTCAAGTTCATAGAACAAAAATTACCAAAATCATTATTTTCTACAAAACACTCCTCAGGCAAGCTACAAGTCCATCATGATTTGTATCATAGAGGAAATATATTACCTAGAGTCCCGACTTAATGGGTTTGCTCTCTTTCGGCCTACAAGCTAAATTGAGAGGATTTTGTCCATAAGGATAAGCATGTGTTAGTTGTCCCGTGCATTTCTTATGGGAAAAAGCCATTGTGAATGTAGTTGTTATGGAATTTGTGCCCATATTGCTCAACAGCGGGGAAAAAAACTATGAGGTGAACTCAGCCGTTCAAAAAAGAGATCCGTTGAATTCAAAAACTGAAAAATTAATGCAATATTTAAAGAAAAATTAATTTTGCAACTTCTTTTCAGTGAAAACTGTGCTAAAAATAATATTTGACTGCTTTTGGCAAACAAATTCTATGATTTTTATGAAAAGTTTCGCTAAAAACAAAAAAAATCATGCAGAAAGTATAGGCGCACCATAGAACTGCAATGCGAAAGTGGCCTAATTTGAGTTTAACCCAGTTTTGACAGATTAACAGCGAGGTGAGTATTTTGACAATTCTACGAAAATGAAAACAAAACAAAATCCATTCCCAGTAATGCAAAATAATGAAGGTAAAACAATTTAAATACAAAATATTAATTTATTGAAATAAAAATAGATAATGAATTTGCACCTAATTTAATCCTCAGATAAAGAAGAAACCAAGGAGAATGTTGCAACAGGAAAAGTGGAATCTCCCGAGAAGGAAGCCAGCTATAAGTTCACTCTTGGAAGTCGGCGTCGATGGAATTGAAGTCAATTCGTTGGTAGTGAATGGTAAGCAAGCAATTATTTTAAATATTTTGTGTGTTTTAAGCTTCTTTTATAATTTTATAGTGAGTTCGGCTCCAAAGAATGTTGAGTGGTTAAGTTCGTGTATAAAAGGCCATGCTCAAATGTACATTCATAAACATCTGGATGCGTCAAAAACAGTCCAATCTATTAACGACAACACAAAACTTCATCAAAACGATTATATTCTAACGTTAATTGGAAAAGCTCTACTACAATGGGCACCATGCTCAGGCGCAGCAGTATCTAGAAACAGCACACATGATAAGTCCATATAGCACAGAGCATATTATGCCATTTGCCGTGGTCTATGAGAGGAATAATAATCTAGCAGAATTGAAAAAGCTGGCTAGCCAGCAATCGTATATCAATGAATTTAGTTCGGAAAATTGGTTTGTCATGGCTGAGAGTCTATCGGCAAATGGAAAATACGAACAGGCAAGTTGATGTTATTTTGTCTTTTTAATTTCCTAGAACCAAAAATTCCAGAAGCCAAACAATTTCTAACCAACACCAAGGTCCCGATAATAACAAAAAAACAACACGAAGAAGAAGCCAATGATCTCTCGCCGATTCGGAATGCGGTTGTGAAAAAACCACCACTGCCAGTTCAGCAGATCCCGAGTAAATTGGTCACCAGTACACCCATACAACGTGCACCTTTAATGTGAGTATAACTTAGTCATCCATTTGATTTAAGCATTAAATATATCTTTAACTCCCCAATAGTAGTCGTCGTGCCAAGTGAACCATTCCCAATGCAAATGGAGAAACAGAAGATGTCGCCAAACGTTTTAATCCCCGGAGAAAAATGCACGAGTACTTAGTCAAGTGGGAATCGTGTTCGCATGAGCACAATACTTGGGAACCGCAGGTTCACTTAGAAAATGTTTCAGAAATCTTGGAAACCTTCGAAAAACAACTTGCCCGTCAGAAAGAGCAAAGAGCCGCACAACGAGCGAAGCAACAGGCAGCCAGCCTCGCTGCCGCCATCAAAGTGGTGGACTTGAAGAAAGATGTCATAAAGGATCCGAATAAAATAGAAGAGACGACCAAAATGAATTTATCATCGCCCGGATTTGATTCAAGTCGGTTGTCGAGAACGTCCAAAAACAAGGCTATCGATCAAGTCAAACAGTGGTGTGCGGATGAACCAGTCGAAAATAATGCCCCAGCAAGTGGTGTAGCAAATGTACAGACAAACACCCCACTGCCCATGCAAGCGGCACATCCCGTCTTACAAACAAGTAATTTCGGTCCTGGAAGCATTCCTGCTTTGAAGAGGAAGCTGGAAGATAGTGATTTCAATGACTCGGCGATGATTGGTGACGAAGACTTGGAGGAGGACCTCATTCCGTCGCACACGGTGAAAAGAATGAAAAACGGCGACACTGTCTCGGTGAGGGTTGAGACGAAAAATGAGCGTGATGTTGAGGTTAGTTCTTAGAGCATTTTATTTCAAGGGTTTTTGTTCTAATTGATTTCCTTGCAGTAGAAAATAATCAAAGTCAATGAAAGCATGAAGAACACAAGCGCAACGGAACCGTTTTCAGCTGATGTGATAATCACTCAAGACACCAACACTTCTGGAGTTGCCAAAAAGGCTGGCTTCAATGGGACAACATCAACGAATGTAAGTAACATTAAACTTTAATTTTTTGATGGTTTCATCAAACTTAAAGCATATTTTTTCTTTCTTAAGGCTTCACCAAAAACTGAAGCTCACATTCGCGTTGTTTCGAAGGGAGAAACAAATAGCGGAATTGTCCGAATGGGTAGCGAAGTTGCTGCATCCTTGACTTCAAACGCCAACGAGAATGGCCCCGTTCAACACAACATTCAAATCCCCACGCAAACTTCGAATACAATTATGACTCCAATTCATCGTCCTCAAGTTAATAAAACCTTAAGTTCTAATCCCCTGTCAAATATTGGAAACATTCAAATAACGCAGGTCCAACAATCGAACATGGCTAGAAGTTCGAGTCCACGACTTATCAATAATCAAACCACAATAGCACGTACGGCCCCATCGGCAACGTATCATCAACAGCAACAGCAGCAACAGACCAGAATTCAAGCGGGAACCCCCAAAACAGTGCAGACAAATACTCGTGTCCTCCAAAGTCAACCACGAACGGCGACCATTGCTCAAAGAAAATCCCAATCGCCAGGCATTCAACAGACATCGCCAACGTCTGAAAAAATGATTATTCCTCGAGGCAAGGTAGCACCTGGTGGAAACATACAACAACACCAGCAACAGCAACAACAACAACAATCAGCAGTTGCACGAACTCAAACTCCAGAGCAAAAGATTCTGCAACTTTTGAAATCTGGTGACTTGAAAGTGACAAAGAAAGTTATGTCGAAGGAAACTACTTCAAAACAACAACAAGTCCTTGCCCGGCACCAATCACAGGTTCAGATACAGAAAGTCCAACAAATTGCGCCACCCATGCGACATGTCGGGACGCCGAAACAGAAGCAGTCTCATGTGAAGACGGCGGTGATGGATGTTTCGTCATTTAACCATGAGGAACACCAGCAACAAGCCTTGTGCCCTATCACTGGTAAGGGTGTAAAAAAAATGTCCAAAAATATTTATTCAATGTTTTTTCTTTTTTTAAGGTAAAATACTTGGACAGGTACAAGAAACAGAAATCCACGAAGAGCAACACCATCAAGTCGCAACAATGCAATCGGGCGTCCTGCAAACGCAGCTGCTCACGACCGCCGATCAGCAACATGAACAGGGTGACTTCCAGGAAATGGAGCAATCTGGCAATCTTTTACAGCTGGCTGATCAGCAACTCATGACCAACGAAGATGGCTCACCATTGCCAGTGTTATCAGACGCAACGGAATTTAAACTTCGCACTCTGAGGCAAAATTAAAAGAACGAATTTCTGACCAATGCTGTTGACCACATGAAATCACAAAGGAATACATACGAACGTGATGAACCAAAACATAAGAAAAATAGGATTAAAAATACTAAGTTTTTAATTTTGTTAAATTGAACATGTGTCAATAAAAAAAATAAAACCTACCTAAAACAGCTTATTTTTTTTATTATCATTTGAAAGACTCAATAAAGATAAATGCAAGAAAAAATATTATCATTTGCTAAAAACGAAATAAAAAATAAAAAAGGTATAATCCACTATAATAATTGACCTGAGCAGATCAAATTTGGGAAAACCAAAAAGAAGTGTTTTTCTTGGAAAAAGTACATTTAATATTTTTTTATTTACTCAAAAACTAAGAAGTTACATTTTAAAATCCTTTTTTTGTCTTTTAAATGAAAATACATTAATAGCTTTAAATCTAAAACAAAATTATACTAAATTACACACAATTTTGAAAAAAAAACAACTTTATTTAAAAACTAGCTGCGCCTCGAACTTTGACTATTAATGGATGAGATTTAAAGAGTCCAATCGACTTCGAATCATCTTGATTGCAGGATTTGTTGCAATACCGCTCCGTTTTGATTTGTTGCTGAAAAAAAAAACAATTAGTGCTTTCAAAGTTTGTGGTTTATGTTACTTACTTTGAAGTGGTCTTGGCATTTATGAGTTTTCTGGCCAATGAACGTGCAATGAAATTGTAGCAAATTGATTGGTTTTGAATTGTACCATTCCCGGAATAGTGCTCGTAAGTCGATCCTTTGATTAAAAATTTGTGGCAAGTCGTTTGTGACATTCTTATGCGAGGCAAATTCCAAAATCCTAATCGGACCATGTCACAAGTGCACAATTTCCGATTGTATTATTTTTGGACATCTTCGGCAGGTGAAGGTTGCGGGTTCCCAATTCTTGGAACATCATTAGAGTAGTTTGTAGGGGTATTCCCGTGTCGACGGTCTTCTATGTGAGTCCAGTTAGTTGTGTTCAGAATTCACTTAGTGTTATATATAAATTATCATATCTTTGAACAATGCACATGTCTAAATCTAAATCTGAATATTTATTATCTGTCTCTCTCTATGTCTTTTCCTATTTCACAATTCATTCCTTTCTTTCTACGTTGCAATCAACCAAGTACAGACGTACAATAAGTTATAGAGTAACTAATAGCAAGTTGTTTTATTTAGTTTTTAATGAAATAAAGATTATAATGAATGTTTAATCGTTTCCTAAATCTCTTTATTTTTTCCACTCAAAACTTTTAGACACAACACTTAGTTTTGGTGATTCAATAGGCATTATGTATTCATGGAATTCAGATTTTATTTTTGCAGTCTATAAGTTTACCACCATTTCTGGAAATTTTAAAATAGTACATACGAAAATGATGAGATTTTCAATATTCAGAGGACTTACTTCCGACTTCCGATTCCGGTCATTTAGAAGGTGTTCTCACAGCAGGTTGCTTCTAAGTCGACTTTCAGTTCCTCATTTACTTGGTATGTGTCGGCGTAAGCGGCCGCAGTAGCCGCTGTCTCGGTCAGTTCAGCGTCCCCGCTATCATTTTGTGAGACAGTTGCACTCTATGAAACCAGAAAATGTTGCTTTAATTGCAGCTGCTTGTCGTTTTTTTTTGGTCGGCTTGCAGCATCATATTTCTTGGCGGCTGATGAATAGGCGGAGGACGTTTTGGAAATACTAAAAATACTAAAGAACAATAGAATTTAAAATATCCATTACATTACTCGTAAGTAAATGAATTAATTAACCTGATTTGCCTGCATAGGTACTCAGCCGTTGCTGTTGCTGCTGTTTAGTCGTTCCAAAACTAGGCGGTTGACTATTAATGTCGAAGCTTTCACTTATAAAATTGACTTGAATCTCACAAAGTAACACAAAGTCGAGGGCATAGCTGAGGATGTTCGCTAATTTGGAATTGAATTCGTAGCTTTGGTGGGGTTGTTGCTGCTGGTGTTGTTGCATTACAAGCATCTGACTATTTGCAGCGACGGTGACACCTCCGCCGTCAACACCTGCGGCAGCTATGGCCGTTGAGATGTACACACAAATACAATGGGCAGCGTCTATCGTCAAAAACATTGATATTATTTTGTTAAGAGAAATATAATATAAAAAACTTACCTGTAAATAAGTATACTTTGTCTTCCAGATTTCTTGATGGAAGTTGCTTCCTGCATTATGGTATGTAATGGGCAGCATCTAAAATAGAAACGAGTATAAAATAAATCGATTATTGTTGCACCTCCTTCGCTGCAATTTGACTTACTTTTTATTCAATGAAGTGAACTTGTATATACTCTTTTCATTATAAAGGTTTTTGGTCTGAAAAATATCAAATTATATTAAATATCAAAGCAATTAACAAAAACTTACTCTTAAAATCCGAAACCCATTGTTTTGTTTTGCAAAATTGATTGTCATTTTTGACAGGTCACAAAAATTCCATAAGTTTCTATTTTAGCCCAATCTTTCATTTTGTTTTTTTTTCCCCACTCACATGTATTCACCGATAGCGAATTTGAGAGAGTTCACCTCGAATTTGAGAGAGTTCACCTCGAATAAAATTTGAGGGTGTTTTAGGTAGGACGGGTACCAGTCGGGACTCTAGATAATATATTTCCTCTATGATTTGTATTTTAAAGAAATATTACTTATTTCTTTTCCAAATTTACAAGGAACCTTTTTACAGAAAGCATTAAATGAAGTTGTGCAGAAAATAAATAAATCATTAAGTAATAAAGTTCAGCTTTTAGTTGAATTAAAAAATATGATCAATTGTCATTTTGACATAAGTTGACTTGACTTGATAGTAAGGGAGATTTTTCTTGCCTAACTTTCCAGTCAACTTTCCAATAAAGTTGCCTTAATTGGAAGGCAATTTTTTGGCAGCTGGCCAATCAGATGCAAGAAATTTGCCTTACTTTCAAGTCCCTTTTGTCGGCTGAACCTGCCCATTTTTTGTTGATAACCAAGATGTCAAAGGAAAACAATGTTTCAACTTTCTTAATTTTTAAAGAACACCGTTCTCTATAATTAACTTTTTCCAAACCTGAAATCTTTTTTCATGATAATTCTTCTTTCGATTAGAAGCTGAATTCAAACCAGCAGCTTCTTTTTCCAATAAAACTTTAATTGTTCCCACTTTATATTTTACTTTTAACTCCTGTGCTTCTGCGGTTAGAAAAATATGGATACACAATCTGCGCGACGAATATCATTTATGATGTTTATGAACATATCTTCTGCAATTCATCTGCGTTTGCTCGATCGCCAATCTAATTTAATGAACATGTCTAACGCAGGTCAAAGTTAGTCAGGTTCAGACAGCACAGGGCACAAGGCATTTGCAATCAACTGCATCCTTTGAACGCAAATTTTGACCAAGGCAACTAGTTAGTTTTTCAAGTGTCATACATTTCAAATTTGGAACTTTACTTCACTAACTTCTACCTTCAGTTCATCGTACAAAAACTACTAAAAACATTATTGTCTACAAAACACTCCTCAGGCAAGTTACAAGCCCATAACAATTTGTATTTTGTATTGTAAAGGAATATTACTTATTTGTTTTCCAATTTGACAAGGAACCCTATTACACTAAACATTCGATGGAATTGTGCGGAAAATAAATAAATCATAGAGTAATAAAGTTCAGCTTTCCGTTAAATGAAAAAACATGATCAACTGTCATTTTGACATAAGTAGACTTGACTTCATAGTTCGGGAGATTTTTCTCGATTAACTTTCCAATAAAGTTGCCTTAATTGGAACGCAATTTTTTGGCAGCTAGCCAATCAGATATGTACTAGAAACTTGCCTTACTTCCAAGTTCCTTATGTCGTCTGAATCTGCCCATTTATGAAAACACCCATATTTTTCCCTCTTGCTAACTTACTCGGAGATTAAATATTGATCTATACCAACGCATCAATTTGACATTTTACAATTTGTTCAACAAATATCAAATTCCTTTGACTTCTCTTGAATTTCTTTTTCCTTAAAAACTAATTTTAATAAAAGTCCCAAAAAATAATCTCTTAAAAATAAACTTAAAAATCTATTTCTTGCAATACTTGTAGTGTTTTGATGTCGGAGAAAATCGGAACAAAAATTGTGTATTCAGATCTTCACGCTTCGCATGAAATTATATTATTAATTATTACTCCTAATTACTTTTGAAGGCATGCATCGCAAAATATTGACATTTTTAATGTACAAATCGAAGAAAATTCCTCTGTTACCTGAGTGGCTGTAACTGAAATGTCAATATAAAACTCATGAAAGATAATGCTTGTTCATTAACTTGAAAATGTAACCAGTTTCAAAAACTAGTTTTTTGAAATTGAAATTGTGATAATTTTCAAGAAATTTGCTGTTACCAAACATATCAACTATTTTGTGGTTACTGTTACTGTAAGTGTTTTATGTACATATGTATTTATGTTAACGCCTACGATGTATTCATTGGTCCCCTCCAACAACCAAAGTCTCAATAGTTGCAACACATCTTAATCTTGAAGGTATAAATTATGTAGAACGACAACTGTCTGGCAAGTTTATTGTTTCCAGTGTCATTAAAAAGGCTTCTTTTGAATTTCAAAATATTGAACAAATCTATAATTGTTTAAACATTTTTTACAACAATAAGTAAAAAAGGTAACTGATGTATATATTTATGAATTGTTTATACAAAAATGCTTAATAGTGGTTGGAAGAGATAGAGGGTCTGATTCATCTCTTAATTGTCTTCGTAACCGTATTAATTTAATTTTTTTTGAGTTTTCATTTTCACTTTGTAACAAAACTAAACTTTGTCGAAACATTTTGACTTCAATTTTCTTAATTAACGTTTGGAAATTAATGACAGGCGATACCTATTTAGCTATCGTGCAAACGCTATCTTTTTGACGATATACATAACTGACGATTATCGTCATACGTAAAGTGAGACTATCGTCAAAACGCTATCATCTGACGATAATCGTTTTACGAAATGACCTTTGACGTTGCTGAAAGCAAATTACCATGAATCAGCAATGCCCGCCGTTAGGTCTAAAAAAAATCAAAATAAATTAGGTGGCACAACAGTCCGTAGAGAACCAGAGCCTAGTGTCTTACAACTCTCAACCATTCCTGTGTGCGAATCATTTCAGGGATGGAGAAAATTTGAGAAAGCACTTTTCATGACAAGAATTGCTCTTGAAGCATTTGTCAATTCCTCGCAAAAGTCGGTACCCGTGAAAAAACTTTAGGTGACAAAGGCAGGGATTGAAGCCAAGGCCTCTGGCATAACAGTCCTACGCACTAACCATCACGCCACGGGTACTACAGGTCTATACTCTGTTCAACAAAAATAGTCAATACGATAAGTCAGGAAGTTTGTCTCTCACTCTGATTGCATTGGCTTGCATAAGCGTGTCGCTTTTTAAAGCTCTGACAAGGTTTTGTTCTCAAAATCTTCAAACCCCAAAACTCTATTAATAAAATCTACTGAATAAATTTTTTGCTTGCTGTTGAGAGTGATAATGGTAACTCTGTTCAGATGCAACATGACGACGAATCCAACTGTCATATTAATGACAAATGCAAATATACAAAATAAGAATCATTTGTGTTTTCAGAACTTTTAATAGGTTTTTTTTTGTTTAAATAATTCAATAAAACCAAAAAGAAGATACAAAATATGAGTGATTTATAAAGGGTGATTTTTTAAAAGCTATAGGAAAGTTTAAAAAAAAACATACAATTTAGAAAAATGCATAAAATCTTTATTTCAATCGATAGTAAGGTCCATATAATTTAATGGGGGAGAGTACGATAACTTTGGCAACGAAGTTTAATGAAGGATTTGTATAGAACAGTTAAAAATAAGCATTTTTTACTATAGGAGGGGTGGGGGTCTATCTCCCCCCGTTTAGGCGGTAGGGGCAGTTTAAAAAAATATGTACATTAAATGGAAAAAAAATAATTAAAAAATAACGGTAATACTTTTTTTTATAATTCATTGCTCTTATTTGTTTTTGATCAAAAACTGAAAACTAGATGACTTGATGTCTTCTAGTTCTTGAGAAAATTGAAAATTACCAAAACAAAATATTTTAATCAAATTACTTTTTCCTTGCTTAAGTATTAACGTAGTCTTATTTTGATAGTAATAACTAATAATCGATAAGATATACCTAGGGTAAATTAATTTTTCTTAAATCCAGCTTATTTAAATGCAAAAGAAACTTTGCATGCACCCCATCTAGCACCCACCGCACCTTGCACCCTCCCCACCTTGCACCCACCCCAAATCCTATAGTGTTCCCAAGCAGGGGGGTTGCAGGGGGGCAGCATGCCCCCCATACACATCCCACTGTTGCATGCACCCAAACTCGCACAAACCTTACTGTTGCATACACCCAAACACGCATTACGCATACGCAAATACCATTATTACTATTATAATGCATTTTGAATAAATTAGAAAATATTTTTCAATTTTTAATTCTATTTTTTTTATTTATTTATTAAATTTTATTATTCAATGTTACCGTATGTCATTAATTATTTAATGTTATTTTTTAATTGTGTTCTATCAAATTAAAATATTTTTTTCCAATGCAAAACTTTTAAAATAAAAATATTTATTTTTATTTTATTTGGCAGACTTTCGCAATTATTAATTAAAATACTTTAAGTTTTTATTTCCAAATTTTTTAACTTGATTAATGTTATGACTTACGGTTATCACGCAATTATAACACAAAAAACAAAAATTATTCAAATATTATAATTTATTATTATTATTGTTCGACCGAAAAACGATTTTTTTCAAAATTTATTTGTTAGTATCAGTCAATCTTCAACCTGGGACATTTTTACGTCAAGATTTCGAATATTAACTGAAATAAATGGAAATAATTGAATAAATTCCCACTAGGCATTGAATTAAAAAATTGTAGCTCATTTTGAATAGAAATTATTTTTTAATTTTAATTCAATTAAACTTGCAATAAAATAACATTCATTTACTAATTCAATAAAACTTGCAATAAAATAATTTTTAATTTTTAGTTTAATATTGATGGCAATAAATTAAATTTTTAATGGGTAATTCATAGATGTACAATTAGCATTATATATTTTATTTCAGTCAAGAACAATATCCATTAAAAAAAATTTGAGTATAATGCATTGAATTGACATTGGAATTTTTGCAACTCTGAACAAGACCACTCAAGCAAAAAAAAAAGAATTAAATTAAAATAGTAGTTGTGGTTATTTTCAATTTTCTCAAAAACTAAAAGACATAAAATCATCTAGTTTTCAGTTTTTGATCAAAAACAAATAAGAGCAATAAATTCTGAAATAAAAACAATGGTAGATAATCTTGAAGTATTGAAAAAGTTACACTTTAAACCTTTTTTTAACTTTTTTTACTCAAATTTTGAGTTTAAAATTAAATTTTTATTTTCAATTTTCTCAAAAACTAAAAGACATAAAATCCTCTAGCTTTCAGTTTTTGATCAAAAACAAATAAGAGCAATAAATTCTGAAATAAAAACAATGGTAGATAATCTTGAAGTATTGAAAAAGTTACACTTTAAACCTTTTTTTAACTTTTTTTACTCAAATTTTGAGTTTAAAATTAAATTTTTCAAAAACTACGCATAGTTTTGACTTGATTTAAAAACTGGCTAATAGAACAGAATGTTGGCTTTAAAAAAATGTATACAACTTAATTGTAAGTATCACCGTTATTTTTTAATTATTTTTTTTCATTTTAAATAATAACTTTTTTAAATTGCCCCTCCCGCCTAAACGGGGGGAGATAGACCCCCCTCCCATAGTAAAAAATGCTTGTATTAAGACCCTCTACCAAAAACCGTTATTATATCTTGGCGCCAAAGTTATCGTACTCGTACCATTTAATGTTTGAATATGTCATGCAAATGTTGACCTTCACTGAGTCTCAAATGGTCCATCCGCTTAGTCAAATTTTAGCATACTCTTTCCAACATTTCGGCCGGTATCTCACCAATAAATGCTTCAATGTTGTCTTCCAATGCGTCAATTGAAGCGGGCTTGTCTGTATAGACACTAGCTTTAACATAGCCCTACAAAAAATAGTCTAAAGGCGTTAAATCGCACGATATAGGCGGCCAATTGACCGGTCCCGAACGTGAAATAAAATGTTCACCGAACTCGCCTCTCAATAAGTCCATTATTGGGCGTGCTGTGTGGTATGTGGCACCGTCTTGTTGAAACCACATGTCATGCAAGTCAAGCTCTTGCATTTTGGGCAAAAAAAGTTGGATATCATCTCACGGTAGTGCTCACCATTCACAGTTACGTTACGATTCGCATCATCTTTGAAGAAGTACGGTTCAATGATGCCACCAGCCCATAAACCGCACAAAACTGTGACTTTTCTGGATGCATTGGTAGCTCTTGCAATGCTTCTGGCTGATATTCAATCCAAAATCGACAATTCTGCTTATTTACGTACCCATTGAGTCACATGAGCTTCGTCGCTCGCTGGAAGAAGCGAGCGATAAACTTTCTTAACAGAGCACGCATTTTGATAATAAAATTCAATAATTTGCAAGCGTTGTTCGTTTGTAAGACGATTCATGGTTAAATAAAATGTCATAATGTTTGTTGGCGAGTTAAAATCCGATAGCTTTTTTTGGCGGATTCACAGGCGAAATAATGTTCATTATTATTCACTGTTCGATTTCGTGGATTCTTTCTTGATTGTAATTATATAAAAATGTGAGTTAGCTTTATTTTAATTTTCTTATAATTTATCCACAATAATATATAGAATTTTGAATAAATCACCCTAAATTTCACAAATTCAATCAAAACAAAACAAAATTTGTGGAAAGTTGTCAAATCACTGGAATATAGGAAGAAAAAGTCAAACCAAAAGTGTCAAATCACTAGAAGAACTATTTTCGCTTCGCCACGAATTCTTTAATAAGGAAATACGACGCGAGTCGAATTTGAAAGGTCGAATTGAAAACGATCCGCCGCGAACCTCATAATCAGGCCCCAGTGTTGCCAAAAAGATAATAGCTAAAAAATCACCCTTTATTTGTGTTAAAATACTAAACGATTAATATAATTTTAAGAGCCCCCGCAGACTGCACACTTTTTATCGGCCGATAGTTTGGTCGGCTTCTTAATCAGTATGGAGAGGAATGCATATGCGCACACTACAGCGATTCAGTATCGGCCGATAAAAAAGTTTGATAAGCTACCCAATTACATTCAAACTAATCTGTAGGCCAACTATCGGCCGACTGTTTAATCAGTATTGGCGCATACACGCCTGCGCATACATGACGATTGTTTAGTCGGGCGATAATTCAGTTCGCTCTGTGATTTGGCGTCTTGTGCGTGTATTTTGAATATGGCGTCGCCCAAATCACAATTGTTGATTTGAGAATAGTCGGCCGACTGTTGGATAGTCTGCGCCCTGTTCACCAACCAAACTGTTTAGTTGGCTCGGTGTGTGCACTTTCAGCCCAACCCGACCAAACTATCGGCCGATAAAATGTCTGCAGTCTGCGGGGCTCTTAATGTTTGTGTCCTTACTGAGCACTAACTTTGTAGCTGAAAATTTTACACTACGTCGCTGCCGGAGGGGAAATTTCAACTCATTTTGTAGTTACATTTAGCCAATCAAAATCTAATTTAGTGAATGCCTCCAATCACTTGTCTGTTAAAAAAAGCTAACATATTTGTATTTGTTAAGCGAGCCAATTTAATAATTGGGCGCATTCATAAATCTAGTGACTACGTAGTCAAAATTTAACTAGCTTTGTGAATGCAAAATTGCACTACAAACTTAGTCAATCCTGAACTATCATATTACTGACAAATGGAAATATGTAAAATAAGAAACATTTTTGATTTGATAACTTTAACTTATCTGTTGTGTTTTTAAAATGAATAAAATCAAATTTAAGACACAATTTGAGTGATTTATGTATATTTGTATTTAAATACTGAACGATTTATTTCATTTTGAATTCTTGTGTCTTTACCGACCTGATTGTGAAACGTCAAAATTATCCTCCACTAACTTTGTAGTCGAAATTTTTACACTACGTCGGAGGGGAAATTTCAACTACTTTTGTAAAGGGTGTCCCAAAATTAACGCAAGATTTGAATTTGCCGCCATTTGTGCAGTGAAGTGTTGGCAACCCTGAAAAAAAGCAATTTGACAGCTAACAGTATAGGGTTATTAAAAATGGAGCGTTACACGAGAGAACAACGTGTCTTCATTATTAAAGAATATTTCAAAAATAGTGAAAGCTTGGCGGCTGCAGTTCGAAAATTTCATACAAAATATGGTCGGAATAGTGTTTTAACTTCGTCAACTGTGAAGAGATTAATTGAAAAATTCATGGAGACTGGATCCGTTGGAGACGCCAAACACACTGGTCGTCCAAAAACAAGCCGTTCAAATGTGAATGTCGAAGCAGTGCGTGAGAGTATTGCTGACAATCCAGGAACCTCAATTCGACGTCGTGGACAAGAATTGCAAATTTCAATAACCTCTCTACAGCGTATACTCACCAAAGATCTGTGTCTTCATGCTTACAAAATTCAATTAACACAACAATTGAAGCCTAATGACCATGGACAGAGAAGAGAGTTCGTTGAATGGATTATTGAACATCAACAAATGGACCCTGATTTTTCGAGCAAAATCATCCTAAGCGATGAAGCACATTTTCATCTTGATGGCTTTGTCAATCGCCAAAATTGCCGCATTTGGGGTTCGGAGAACCTACATGTGATTGTCGAAAAACAAATGCATATCCACAACGCGTGACTGTATGGTGTGGATTTTGGGCTGGAGGCATAATTGGGCCATATTTTTTTGAAAATGATGCTGGTCAAGCAGTGACTGTTACCGGTGCTCGATATCGCGACATGATTACACAGTTCTTTCTGCCAAAATTGGATGATATTGATGTGTCCAATATGTGGTTTCAACAAGACGGTGCCACATGTCATACAGCCCGTGAAACAATTCAATTACTGCATGAGACATTTCCAGGTCGTGTACTCTCTCGTTTCGGTGATCAAAATTGGCCTCCTAGATCGTGTGATTTAACACCATTAGACTTCTTTTTATGGGGTTATTTGAAATCACAAGTCTATGTCAACAAGCCCACAACCACCCGTGCATTAAAGGAGGAGATTCAACGCTGCATCAACGAAATTCAGCCCCATTTATGCAGAATGGTCATGGAAAATTTCAACAAAATAGTGCGCATGTGCATGCAAAGCCGTGGAGGCCATTTGTCCGATGTGTTATTCCATACATAACCCTATCCTATGTACTTTACGAGTCAATAAAAATATAACTATTAAAAGACTAAAAACGGCGTTTTCTATTTAATTCAAATCTTGCGTTAATTTTGGGACACCCTTTAGTTGCATTTAGCCAATCAGAATCCCTTGACTACGTACGTAGCCACTAGCTTAGTGTATGCTCCCATTGTCATTGTACTCTATAGACTAGTTTGAGATTATTTTCATCTCCAAATTGTAGTAAATCCAACTGAAACAAAATTCGTAAATAAAAACGAGTTTCGTTTAACTATTATAAAACGCAACGAAACGAGCGAAGCGAAGGACAGGAAATTTCCTTAGACCCATGTGGCATCACAACGGAATAGCATGTTGGAATAAGAAACACACATTTTTAAGCAATTTTAAATAATTTTATTTTACTTAATTTTTTTTGTTTTAATATTTGTTTGTATATTTTTAAGATAACTTAAACAATAAACTTATAATGGCTACATAATAATAATAATAATAATAATTTTTAATAAACAAACAAAATTTACTTTAACTTTTTTTTTGTAACTTTTTTATCTTTGCTGAAATAATAAATGATAAAAATAAAAATATTAACTACATAAATCTAAAGAAGCCAAACAAACAAAAAGGAAAAACAAAATGTCAATTTTTGTTTTCTTTCAATTTAAATAAGTAAGTAAATTTTCCAATATAAAAATAATCGTCTTACAAGTTAGTTAATAATGCTACTAGCAATAATTATGCTCAACAAAAATACCTTCTTTTTAGAAGAACACTTTTATTATTATTTAGCTTTTAAATGCAACAAAAAGATGATTAATAAAAAAAAGAACAACTTTTATTTCTTATTTTGCTTAAAAAATGTTTTTACATTTTATTAAATTTTGTATTTAATTTGTTTGTAAAAACTTAATTCATATTTTACATATTTTTAATATATATTTTGAAAAACCTTTTATTGAAAGGTATTTACGTTTTGTACTTACATGTACGTATATATGTACATGTATGTAATATAAATACATATTTGTTGTGTGTATTTTTTAATTATTATTCAAGCATTGTTTATTAGCCATTTCGGTATTTTTGGATATTTTGTTGTCTCTTACTGAATTATATCACAGCACTTCTAATAATCTAATATTGGTTAATCAAATTACATACTTGTTGAAAAAACATGAAAGAGTTTTGTTTTATTTTTGATGTTTGTTTACTAGGCATTGGAAATTAATAATTATATAAAAGAAAGCAATAATTATTATTCATAAGTACTACAAATTGCTATTATTGAAATATGTAGTAAAGTATAGTAAAAACAAAAATTAGTAAAATTAGGAAAATTTGGCCTTTAAATTTAGATTTGTTCTAATGGAATTTTGGAATACTTTGAGTATTTTACACGATAACAATATTGACAAATTAGTGATGACTAGTATCACGTCGTGTAAAAATTATTTGTATTTTTGGGTGTTTTTTTATTTTTGTTCGAGTTCTATACAAATTAAGGAATACAAACTGAAATAATATATGTATGTATGTATGTTTACTTCTGGAACAACACAATAGAGAATCTTTTATTTTTATTGAAGAGCTTTTATTCGTATCTTTTACTGATACTTTCACGTCTCCAATGATGTCACAACTAAATTATGAAATAACCCCGATTCGCTCATCATAGCTGCCTGTCCACAGGAGTCATTGCCAGTCGGGCTGGATGTGCCGAATCTTAATGCATCCATAATAACTTCAAATTCTTTTTGGTTTTGATTCATTTCATGTGCCAGATCGAGATCTAGATCGCCGGCCAATTTAATTCTCTTACTATCTAAGGGACAATCGTCAAGGGCCGATATTAGTCTTTGCGGTGGTATGTAGAATTGTGAAAGAGCCTCACGAACCAAACGGTCACTTTCGTCTTCGCTGCGCAAACGCTTGCGCGATGACATTGCCTTTTCAAGCTGTTCGGCACCTTGGGTTATTTCCGGATCTAGAAGAGGCATTGATGCATTAATAGCACTTAATTCACGATCGAGCTTTTCCAAATCGGCATCGACACTATTGCTAGATAACGAACGTTTGCGGTCGCGTTTTTCTGAGCATATTGTGGATTTCTTTGAACAATTTGAACAATTTGAGCTGTTATGTTTAATATGATGATTGCATCCGGATGTATTGGTCATTGCAGTGAGGCTATGTGGCTGTGTTGCATGTGGAATCGAGGTTGTATCGAGGGCTGTTGAATTGTTATTGGATTCATTTGCTGAGTTTTCGTTACATTCGATATTATTGCAATAGTTGCTGTATGAGTTGAAGACATTTTTGTGAGCTGACTCTGGTCTGGGCTCAGATCTGCAATAGAAAAAAAAAGAAAAATTCAATATTAGTTAATTGCAGAATTTTTAAAACGTATGTTTATATAAATAGTTTTGCTTCAATTTACATATATTCTTGCATACACACATTAAATATACATACATATGTATATACATTTTGTACTTAAAATAAGACCAGCAGCGAATTAATAGGTGGAGCAATAATTTACTTCTATAATAATCAAAATTCATTATGAAATTTGCATTTTCTTTGAAATATTAATGAGCAACTTATGTTAAAACAATTTGGAGCGATCTTTATATGCATGTTTACTCTGTAAATTTCTATATCACAAAATTTAACCTTATTAGCTGCTATAACAAAGAAAAACTAATGGTACACTCGGACGTATACGCACTTTTTTGTTATCATCTTGCTCTACATATTTTAATCAATTGTATATTTTCATATAAAAGTAAACGTGCCGACCTGTAATTTTTTACCTTTGTGTTATTTCTAAATAATTTAACACGTAAAATACAATTTTTTAATATCTAGTGAAACTGTTTTACTTTTACAACAGCTCGTATAGAACCAGAATCTAGTAACTTACAACTCTCAACCATTTCTGTGTGAGAGTAATGTCAGGCTTTAAAGTGACCTACTATTTTATGTCGAATATAAAAAGATGATTTGAGAAGCATTTTTCATGACAAGAATAATTACTCTTGGATAATTTGTCAATTATCCTGCATCCTGAACATCCGGTGGCTACAAACCATATCTAACTATGAACTGTGGCTCAGGACTGGGCAAACAAAAGTGGATGTTGACATCGCGCAGAGAAAGTGGCGCTGGATTGGCCCATACATTGAGGAAGCCGGACGACAACATAGCAAAGCAGTGCTTTCAATGGAATCCTCAAGGTAGAAGGCGGCCTGGAAGGCCAAGAGAAACATGGAGATCATCTGTCATGAAGGATTCTCGGTCCCAAAACTTGGAGACGTGGTCCCAACTGAGGTATCGTAGTAGGAATAGAGAGAGATGGAAGGAACTGGTTGCCGCCCTATGCTCCAGGAGGAGTTAAAGTGCTGGTATTAGCTGCCGGAAACGAAGAAGAAGAATTTGTCAATTCCTCGCAAGAGATAATACCTGTCAAAAAATGCTTTTAGGTTTCAAAGGTAGTTATTGAACCCAGGCCTCTGACATGACTACGACAGTTTTATGCACTCTCCATCGTGCCACGTATATTATTTTGTTACTTTATATTTACTTGTGTTTCATATGATTATGAACATATGTATATATGAAGCCATCTAACCCTTATTTACAATGATGACAATTACTAAATCAATCATTACCCGTGTTTTGTTGAAAAATCTATCAATAGTATAGTAGGATTTTACACGAATAACAAAAACAATATCGGTAGTATGAATACTACCGATAAAAGTTAAAGTAGAATCTTACTACGGATGGGTTTGTAACATTTATACGAGTCACGAATGGATCTTATGTGATTTCATTCTCAAATGTTGGTACGATTGATATTGCATTTGTATCTCGATGGCTGTGTTCGTTGAGTAGTTGTGCATTTGGAATCATGTGTTTTCCATTGGGGAAAAAAATCAATCTATTACTGTTGATATTATTTAGTTTTGTTAGTAAAAATGGACTAACTGGGCTTATTTTGCAAGAGAAAACAATAGAAAAGATATTTATGTTTTCCTATGTGAAGGTTTATCTCAGTTTAGATTAAATATGTAAATCTTTTTGGTGTTTCCACCGCACAAGAAGATTTAAAAATAATTAAGTTTGACAGCACTTTCTAAAATGCAAATGGTGTTTCGATATTTCTTATGAAGTGCAAGTGAGATAGTTTGATTCGTGTTAAACAATGAAAAACTGAATAGTTCAGCACCATATAAGAATATGCTATTTATTCCATGTGCAATTTTTTTTTAATTTGACTAAAACAAAACTATATTTTTTGTACACAAACATGCAAATAAACAGACCATAATGCATTATCTGTAAAACCAACTCCTCCACACAGGTTTTTCTTCACCAATTTTGACTCGACTCCGATACCCAACCGAAATCGAGGCGAATCAAGCTCATTTCAACTCGATTCAGGTATATAAAGAATTTAGGCGAGCTTCAACACCACATGTTAATGTAGTAGTCTACGAACAAACCCCCTTCTTGAAGTTTTTATTTTATGTCAAATTGTTTGGTTAAAACTTTGAAATCGACTATCACATTACACAGACGTATTTTCTTGATTTTGATAGTCAACTATCAAATATCAGCTTACGCGATTTCACCCCTAGTCTGAATTTCGCTATTTTTCTTTGGAATTTTTTGATAAACTATTCTGGCAAATATTCAATTGTATCAACTTTCAAATATAAAAACAACTGTACTATGTATGGAATACCAAAAAACACGGCTATTGCAAACAACGAATCATTTTTGAAATTCTAGCTTATGTAGAGTTCGAGATGAACTCACTTCGTGCCCATGACACATAAATAGTATTGTGAAATGAAGAAGATTTGAATTCGGATAAAAAGTTCCTTTAACTTTAATTAATGACTCATTGCTCGGATCCACGTAATTTTAACATTCTTATTTTATAATAATTTAAGAGAAATTATACTCGTAGCTTCTTCTTACTCAACGATGAACCTAGTTGAGTAACTACTATTTTTTCCCCATCTATCCGGCCTGGGTTGTTTGTTTTCGTGCATATTTAATTCATAGCTATAATCTACCTGCTTATTCACCCTTATTAAGGTTGCTGTTTTTTTAACACGTTAACATAATCAGTATATTTTTTTTAAAAGTCATAGTTACTCTGCTTTTAATTCGTCACAATAATACAACAACTTATGTATATTTCTATTTCTGGAAGAAGCTTATGGCGGAATCGAGAACAATGCCAGCTAAAAACTTAATGTAACTTCAACTGCAGAGGGAGTGATTATTGGGTAATTTCTCAGGGTTAATTACTTACCCCTTAAAAAACTTGATGATTTGTTATTGCTTAGCGGTTCTACGTACATATGTAAATCTAAGAAAGACTCGATTTTTAAGAACCTATTTGATTTCAACAAATTAAAAGAATAAGGCTTCTCGTAAGTCAAGTGATGCTATGGCCTTGCTATGAAAGTCTTTAGGCAACTGACATTGAATAATTAAGAAAAATTATTTAAATTTAGACGTTTTTCCTATAACACAACTTGTGATATACGAATTTTATCACGGTCATGTGATAAGTCCTAATGTCACTATTACTTTGGCAAACGCCGCCGCCGGCGATTACAATTGTCGTTTTATTAAAAGGAGAACAAAACGATGCAACTCAAGAAGCGAAAATTGTATGATCTTTGATCTTCACCCTTTTTCCCATTAAAAAGAAAATCGTTTTACTAAAAAGCAACTATCGCCTTCAAAGCTCTGTCATCTTGCAATCGCTTTGAAGATCCGACAATCGTAATAACAGTGATTGAGTGATGATTTGTCACGTTATTTTGATCATCAGAATGGGACATATCTTGAATGTGTACCACGACAATTTCGTGTTCTTACCATAGACTAGAAAATTGGAACACCTCTCTAAAATTACATGTCGTAAACATAGCAATTTTCAAACATAAAACCTGCACCTACATACATATATATATATGAGTATATTATACTCAGGTAGGTAAGGTACCTACGCATCTAAAATTCATAAGAACAGCTGATTTGGTTTTTATGTAATTTTGTGAACAAAAATCCCCCCTGGAAAAATGGTTAGTGCCAAAGGCAAAGATCTACGTTTGTAAATCTTTGTTCAATAAAAGCGGAACAGAAAAATCAACAATCATTCCTACACAACACCATACAAAGCGAAGCGAAACAAATAACTGATTGTATGTTGTCATGTATCCACAGTCAGCTGCTGGTCAGCTGTTTCTGATATTTCCTACTTCTCATGCACCTATACCTTCCTAGGCGTCATTATTATACCTGCATAATGAATAACTTCCAGTTTTTTATGATGATAACCTTTCTTAACTAAAAAACCTATCTATACCTTCTACTCTTAGAATGGAAAAGAAACCAAAAAAAATTCTCATTTTTTCCTGATTTTCTTTCAATCACAGTTTAGGCGGGAAAGGACAATAGAAGTGAAGAAAAAACTGCGTGCACATAAAAACACTTCCAATTCCAACTAAATAAATATATGTAGGTAGAAGTATAATATTCGAACAACTCACACAGTTTAAAAGATAATAAACGGAATCTAAAGAAGCATACAATTTTCCGTAACACCACAAGTAGTACGAGTATATATACACTACACACGTACACATGTATGCATATGTGTAGTGAACTGTAATAATAATGTAAACATAGAAATCTATGTTGAAACACAATAAAGTATAGGTACCTACCGAACCGACTTATCGTACCTAACCTAGCTAGCTGAGCTACAAAAATCATAGTTTCTCTCCCCATCTTTATCCCTATTCAATTTAATATTAATTTATTCGGTAAGGTGGCTTCACTGGCTTCTACGGCGGCACAGCTCTGCCAATGCCATATTCTGCCAACATCTAACAGCACACACAAAATATCTGACTGGCTTTGGCGTATGGGTATTAGGGTGGCTCATAAGTGTATTGTATATGGAGAAGAAACAATAACAGTGATGAAATTGTGCTAAAGTATGAGTAGAGGGTTAACAATAACCTAAATTTTTGAAGTAGTCAGATATTATTTTCTGTCGTTGGTTTAACTTTAAAAAATTACTATAATCGTGTAGAAAAGGGCCTTTAACAGTAAGACATAGAAGATAAATTCTTTAACGTTGTTTATACGTAAACAATATTAAAGTAATGTCCAATATGAAGTTGCTTCAGGAAAACTGACATTTAAAAGAATATTATTTAGTAAGAATAATTTTGTAATATATGTACATATGTAATAGCCTTGTTTTTTTTTGGGATTCCATAAATTTTACAGTGAGAAATTGCCAAAGAAAAACGACCAGCAGTAGCTAGTCCGGTTTTTATATTTGAAAGTTGATACAATAGAACAGTTTTCAGAATAATTAAAAACAATTTTCTAAACTTAATGCTTGAAATAACTATGTATGTACATATCTGGAGCGAACAAAAAAAGGCGCTGGTTTATTGTTAAATAGATAAAATAAACAAATAAGCTGGGGCCTGATTATGAGGTTAGCGGCGGATCGTTTTCAATTCGACCTTTCAAATTCGACTCGCGTCGTATTTCCTTATTAACGAATTCGCGGCGAAGCGAAAATAGTTCTTCCTATATTCCAGTGATTTGACACTTTTGGTTTTTCACTTTTTCTTCCTATATTCCAGTGATTTGACAGCTTTCCACAAATTTTGTTTTGTTTTGATTTATTCAAAATTTTATATTTTATTGTGAACTGTGGATTAATTATAAGAAAATTAAAATAAAGCTAATTCACATTTTTATATAATTACAATCAAGAAAGAATCCACGAAATCGAACAGTAAATAATAATAAACACTCTTTCGTCTGTGAATCCGCCAAAAAAAAGCTGTCGGATTTCAACTCGCCAACAAACATTATGACATTTCAAATTCGCCTTCGAATTCGTTAATTGGTCGAATTTAAAAATAAAGAAGGCGAAAGCGAAAGCAATAATTGAAAAATGGCAAACTCGCTAGCAAAACGATTCGCCGCGAATCCCATAATCAAGCCCCTGGTTGATGTTGTTGAATTATAATATAAAGAAAAATACAAATTTCTTATATTTTGTTGTGCTGTCTTAAAGAACATCCAGTAACATTCGATGAGGATCTCGGCTTATAACTTACGAGGGCCGTATATAAAACTGCAGAGTTAAACTCTCGTTCTAACTTTCGAAATGAAACTGAGTCTGATTTGCTATAAACAATATACTGTACATACATATGTACACATGTAGCTGCAATTTGATTTTAACTGAAATAAAATTTTAAGACATGTAAAACTGACCTAATCCACAATGTACACGTTAAACCACTACATTCATATGATTTTCACAGAAAAGATTACGATTGATAACAAACTCTAGAGTTTTAACATATTGGAGAGAGATTATTAAGTTATGTTGACTACATGGTCATTAACTTTAATTTTTCATTAAAATTTCTAAACCTTTGACAAGACACGGTAAGATACTTATTGTTAGGTTTTTGGGCATTGAAACAACTTTAGGATACTTCTACTTTGCTGGAAATTCAGATCTCATTATACAGCTATTTATTTTTTGGGTAAAAGTATAATTTTAAGGAAAAATGATCTTAACAGAAGTATTAGGGTTAAAAATAATAACCTAAACGTATATAACATGATATCTGATAAAAATAAGTTCCGCAAAGCATGTGTGACAAAAATCAGTTTTTTTTTCCAAAAATTCCATCAGCACCTTTTTTTAAAAATCAAAAAACTGACCCACACTAATGGGGGTATAATATGTTGGGTATACCAAAGCAACCACACCAAAAATCTCAAAGAAAAAAAACTAATTAAAGATCATTGTATGAGTGTTACACGAAAAATAAAATGAAAGCATAAAGCATAACAACGTTCAATACCACCGTCAACATGCTGACACGCATTCAATCAATGAAAGAAAAATATTATGTATTTCTCAAAGCATTCGCTCGCAGTCATCCTCATTCCTCAACACCGTACCTAGTTGCATTTCCATTTCCATTTCCATTTACTTTGCTGTTGTTGCTTTGCTTTGCTTTAATTTACTTCACTTTGTTGTACTCTACTCGATAAAAGATTGTGGCATTTTTTGATTATTTGTATATTTTGTTTTTGATACAAAGAGATTGTGAGGATCTTTTTTGAATTTGGGGACATTCTATACAAAAATAGTTTTCACATCTGTGAGAAGGATTTTTAAAAATAAAGTAGATAGGAGATATGTAGAGGTACAATGTAGAAGAAGTAGATAAAGCATAAAAGTAAATAATGTATGCTTCTTCCTTTGTTTAATCACAAGATTGACAAGAATGTCCGTCATTTTGACAATCCGTAAGATCGTAGCAATACAAAACAAAGAAATCAATACAAAAAACAACAACAAGATATCGGATATTGGTAACTTATGGTGTCGTAAATGGTCTTTATCTTCACTCGCATTATAAACAAAGCAAAAAGTTGTTTTAGGTTTGAATAATCAAATAATCATTAAATTAAAATTAGCTTCTTATCATTTTGGTATATAAATAAGCTGAAGACTGAAAAAAAAACAAGTTTTTTTTTTCAATTTCTTTCAGGTCTACATATTCGCCTAGTAGGTTAGGTACCTAATTCATGTCATAGAGAGGTTTGATTGTCTTGAAAAAAGAAAAAACTATGCAAAACAGAGTTTTATCTTTTTTTCGTATACTTTTTCACTTTGTTTCAATTTGAGTTTCTTCATAAACTAGCTTTTGTATAATGCTTTGTTATAGCTACACAAATTTGGGTATACGTTTTGAAACTACTTTTTAATTAGGCTGGTAGGTGGATTCAAGGTAGGTATGCATTAACAATTAAGCAAGTGTTAAAAATGCTAAAGAAGCGTTAGAATTATGATACTTTCATCTTTTATTTTTAACTAAATAAAGTCTAGTCCCATTTTAGTTGTTATACCAATAAATGACATGTGGCACTTTATTGGCCAATTTCCAAAGATATAAAAAAGTTTCTCATCGCCCAACTGTAAAATATGAAGGTGATACCATAATACCAAATGTATGCTTCTCTTAAGGCGTTTTTCTTTTTTAATTCAGAGCAGAGCCTCTTTCTGTCAAACAAATAATTATGTGTTTTCTTTTTACTTCTTAACGTTCAGAGCTTTAAATGTATGTTTCTTTTTTCGTTCTGAACGTTTTTTGAGCTTGTTCAGAAAGTGACATATAAGTTCAGAATAAAAATAAATGAGCAGACCGAGTTGAATGCTGAAAACAAGCATTTGACAGGTGAAAGTGAGAAAAATTTGAGTTGAAAATTGAATGCGCGTTTGATTATTCTTAGCTTTCCCAATTTAAGTTAAATTTTGGATCTTATATCTTGTTTCTGTGGAAGAAAGTGACATGTAAATTGACAATTGTCAAATATTGACTGTTAAATGTTCTGTTCAGGTGTGTTTCAAAAATAATTCTAAACGCTCAGAACATGCTTTGTTCGGAGGATGTTTACAGTAAGCTCGGACTCTATTTAGAGCTGTTCCGATAAGAAAAAGTGAGGCTTTAGTCAAATATTTGGTATGGATAAGCTCCGTTCTTTTTCTAAATAGTCAACAATAATTGTTAACTTTTGTCGGCATCACGTCGTTCAATTCACAAGTTGAAAGTTTAGAACTGTCAATGTGAATATTTGTTTACAAAAAATCATTTTTATCCTTTAATTATTCATTTTACGATTGAATAAAACCAATTATTTAGTTCACTGGTAGTTAAACAAATCAATTTGTAGTGAAATGATTGAAATGAAATTCAGACAACATAAATTACTTCATTTATAGTCAAGCATTCTTTGAACGTAAATTTTAACCAAGCTACAAGTCCATCACGTTTTGTATTGTAAAAAAATATTTCGTATACCTTCTCTAATTTAACAAGGAACCCTTTTACACAAAACATCAAATGGAATTGTACAGAAAATAAATAAATTACTGAGCTATAAAGTTCAGCTTTGAGTTGAATGAAAAAAAAAAAAAACATGATCAGCTGTCATTTTGACATAAGTAGACTTGACTTGATAGGGAGATTTTTCCTGACAAACTTTGTAATAAAGTTGGCTTCAGAGCACTTACTACTCGTGAGCAGATAACTAAAAAAGTCGGAAATGGATTTTTATTTTTTAAGTTTTCAACAATCAAGTGATTAGCATAGCGTAGACAACCATACATAACACCAATAAACTTAAGAAGGTTAAGGCTCTAAGTTTAATAAACATTTATTCGAATTTAATAATTCGTTAAACCCGCTTATACAAAAATATACTTCCGGTGCGATTGTTTGTTAAAAAAAAAAAGAAACAGTCCCTTCGCTAAAGATTTCCTTACGCAAAAAATCATCAATATCCTTTACTATACATAAGTTAAGTATACCTACTACATACTTACAAATGTATGACTCGTAAAGTCTTTGTTGACAACCCCATTTATCCGGAAAATAAAAACTCGCATATTTTCCTCCCCTTACTTTAATTCTTTTTAATCACGTTTGTTTGTTAGGTAGGTTGGTATATTGGTTTATTTGAACTTTACAACAAAGAAAGAACAAGTGAGAACCAGAGGGGAATTTGTATGGTATAACACTTGAAAATATGGGTGTTTAAATTTAAATGAATAGAAAACCACCACTATATATTTTTTTTTCTATACACTAATGACTGCAGTTTATGTTTCAATTTAAACCTGCTTATTTTTTGTGCATTTAATTAAAAACATATACCTAATCCTATTTATACAAATTGGAGTTTTTTGTATTCCTCAATGGAATCCTTTTTTATTAAGAAAAAAATAAAAAACAATAATTGCAATTTGTTGCGTTGGCAATTTTTACTTCTAAACATTTAATAATGACAAGTGATGGATAGAGTATTCTTCTTTGTTGCCTTAAGAATTAAGGAAAGATCAGAAATTAGAAATGACAGCACAAGTTATGTCAAACTGACAGCTCAACAAAAACAATATATGTACATAAATACCCATATTAAATATATCATGTAAAGGGAACTGGATCCGCCATTTTTGCTATTTTATTTGATGCCCAGAAGTGAACAAAAATAAAAACGCAAACCGTAAATACGCCATTTTTCTAATAAATTAGAAAAAGAAAACAATTATTTCAACAGTGTCTTGCTTGAATCAATAATAATAATTTGTCCTATAAATATTACATTTTAAGTATTAGATATATTATGTATTTTTATTGTAAGGAAATGTCAAAACACGTTTTTTGTACACATGTTTACACACATGCAATATACCTAGGCACAAAACACAAACAAAAAAAGTACATATGTATATGTACATATAGCGAAATAAACACGCGGCAGATTTGCAGGGTTCACGTTCTAATGAATTCGCTTTTAAGGTTTATTTTTATAAATAAGTTAGGTACCTGCAGCTCCATTGTATGTATGCATTATACAAAATGAAAAATTAAGGTATTTTAACTTTGACACTCAAAATGACACGCGCCCTAAAGCGCGCCTCTATTGTGTTCGTTGAAGAGAAATCAGCAGTTGAAATATACAAACAAACATACATAAAAGCGAATTCCCATTCAAAATTAAATGATCTGTCAAACCAAATTAGCGAATTTGAGATGAAATGAAAACACAATTTCCACTAAGTCAAAACAATATGTTTTTATGTATGGTTGTGTTTTCATACGAATAAATTCATTACAGATAACAGAACGAACAGATCTACCAATTGAAGTTCTTGGTTTTATTTTTCAGTCCTGTCAAATGTCAAAAAAGTTAAATTCAGAATTTTCACTTGAATTGTTTTTAGTTTTAAGTTTTTGCACCTATACCTACCTATCTATGTACATATACATATGTATGTTAAGTCGAGATATGTAATTTTATTCTTTCTTGTTTGTTTTAATTTTCCACCATACATTAGGTACATCCTTTTTTTATCCTTTTAAAGCATCTTTCATCGTTGACTACCGTTGTAGTATACCTACTGCTTCTGCTACTCTTAAATGCCCTCTCTCACCAATACTTGTCTGAAGCTTTTCGTTTTTTTTTCTTCTCTCTCCCTTCAGTTTTGTTCGATTTGGTTTTTTCTGATTTTTCTTTGTGTTGAATGATTATTATGTATGTACATATGTATGTATCTATGTAGCTGCTAAATTGAAACAACGGCCACTGTCACAGACAAAGTAGGCAGTGAAAAGAAAATGTAAAAGACAGCAGCTAGTAAAATGCAACGGCACGCTTCAAACAACAAGAAAGAGCTGATTAGAAAATAATGAAAAATAAAAAAACTCGCGTGCATTGATAAGAAGAATCGAAAAGCAGCTGTGCAGTCCTAAACTAAATGAACACGTTCTCCAATATGGTGACTTGGTGGCATTTTATATATGCATGTAGAATAATGTGTTGAATATGAAGCTTATTTTGACGTTTGTTTAGTGGTAGGTTTAATTTTAATGTTTAATCAACAAAGTTCAACAAATCATAATCATGGTGAACAAAATTACTTGCATTAATGTGTGCCCTAGGGTCGTGTTGAATATTAAAGTCTTATATTCACTACAATACTGTCAAAATTTATTTTTTTTTCATTTTCACAGCGAAATAGTAAAACTGCATTGAAAATGTTTGAAATTAAAGATATGTAAGTGTATACCTAAGCATGGAAGAAGTTAATTAGAAGAGGGTTAAAGCTCTCACTTTCGAAGTTTTGCCAAAAAAAAAATAAATAACAAACTGCAAACGCTTAAAATGTGCTGCTAAGACCATTTCCGATTAAAATTGAGTCCTATATCCTAATCCTGCACAAATTGCTTCAACAATTTTTGTCAGATTTAACCGAATTGTTTGCAGATTGTATAAATGCTCAATTTCTATACCGTGGAGGTTTTTATGTAAATTTAAATTTTATTAACAAGTAACTCTGGATAAATAAGTCAAAGTTGACTTAACAGCTGTGCATTTTAAGCGTATGATTTTTAATTAAATCTGAAAAGTCTATAAGATCTTTAAACTATCTCTCTCCCTAAGCCCTATTCCTATGTTCTCTAAGTGTAAATTAACAAACAAAAAAAAATCCCCAAAACTGACAAAACTAATAAATTCAAATTGAAATACCTACTTACATATACCTATGTACATAATGTATGTGTGAACATTTACGATGACGACGACGACGATACAAAAATTGAGGTTATTCAGAAAAAAAAAAAAAACAAAAGGGGATATAGTTTATATCGACAGAAGCGGATATTTACCATTTATATATTGTAAATTTCAACAAAAACGGGGTGCAAAGGTCTAAAGTTTGGTTTTTGTTTTAATAGGATTTTGTTAAAGTGAATAAAGAAAGGGATGATTTTGGGAAAGAAAAATATGTATTCTTTCTTATTTTGTATGTTAAAAAGCAAATAGGTTAATATAATGTACCTATGTAGGTATAGTTACCCTCTATTCCTCTTATCAGTTTTCTCCTTATATAGGTGCTGGAAAATGACTCAACGCCTTTTAAGTAGGTATTCATAAACATACATAGGTACCTATAGGTCTATCGCCTTTTAAATATTCAATGGTTAGTGTGAAGGTATATGGCTCATTTGTGAATGAACTTCAAATTTTAGATTTGGTTTACCTACAGTGTTGGCCAAAACAAAAGCGACTTTAATTGCTGCGATTACTTAATAATTAAAAAAAAAAGAATTTAGGTTTCAATTATTGTATAGTTTTGTTTTTAAAATTTAAATAAATATTGACAGTTTTTATTGGAAAATGAAATGAAATGGTGTTTGAAATAGTTCATTAAATACTGCACAATTAGTACAATTAGTTCAATATTAGGCCGGCAATAACAAAAGCAACTTTTAAAACTTTTTTAGATTAACGAAAATATTGCTAGTATTTGATAGCAAATCCCTTGTTTTTAATCACTTCAGCACATCTTCGAGGCATGGAGTCAATTAAATTGATTATAATGCTATTTTTCATACTTTTCCAAGCTAATTTAATTTGATCAAACCGATCGCATTTTTGCGATAATCGTATTTAATCCTTAAAATTCTTCGATCTACAATTTCTGATACATTTTATATGGGGTTGAGATCTAGGGGACTGTGCTGGCCATTGTAACACGTCAATTCGGTTTTCTTGAAACCACGTCTTAACCGTATTGGACGTGTGCTTTGGGCCGTTGTCCTGCTGAAATATCCATTTCAGAGGCAACTGATCCTCAGCATTATATTTTGCAAAATGTCACGTTACATAAAACGGTCCATTGTACCATCTTTTTGGTGAATCGGTCCCAGTCCATGCCCTGAAAACATCCCCACACCATTACGTTACCTCCTCCCAGCTTTACAGTGTAACTTTGATTTAGTGACTCTTTGGCTAGTCTGCGAACACGACGGAAACCATCGGCACCCTTGAAATTGAATTTGGAATCGTCTGAAAAGAGTATACGTTCCTCAATTTTCTAACAGTGCAGTTGATGTGGTAATGAGCAAATTTTAATCTTCCCAGCTTGTTTTTGGTGAAAATAAAAGGCTTTTTTACTGATTTGTAAGATTTTAGTCCACCATCAACAGATCGTCACCGAATTGTTCTCGCGCTTACGTTCAGGTCGAGTTGAGTTCGTATTTCTCTTGATGATATAAAAGGGTAATGTTTAAATGATTTTACTATTGCAAAACCCTCTCGTTTTGTTGTTTTTCCTGGTAAGCCACCTCGATGAATTGTTTGGAATGACTTTTTAGATTTGTAAAATTAAATTAATCGGCAAATCATTGATTTTGGAATGGAATATTTTTCCGATATTTTAATTTTTAATTCTGTAATTTCGTTAGAGTATTTGTTTCCGACCATTTTACAAAAGTTAGCTAAGAACACTGATTAGCTTGCCCGTGAACTAAATAACATCTAATAAATAGATTCAACTGCACACGTTTGCCAACACCTTTAATATGAGCAATGAATTTTGTGGTTGACGGACTAACTTTTCTCTATTAATAAGAAAAAGAGAGATAGCAATAAAAAGTTGCTTTTGTTTTGACCAACACAAAATTGGGTTAACTGTCCTACTTATGTCATATTTAAATGGACCGTTATGAAAACTATTTTCTCTTGTGGTCTATTTAGAAGTACATACATATATAATGTATTAAATTTTGAAACAACATTTACACGATTTGCTTAAGTTATTAATTTTTGAATGACATAAAGATAGAGGTAGTTTTAGTTGCTAATAATGTGGCCAACACTGTATGTAGGTACATAGATTAGGTTAGCAAATCAACGATAAGGATCTGTAAGAATCTTGTCCTAAAATCTCTTATCTCAAATGGACCTCAACACGTGCTCAGAAAAAAAATAGATACTTAAAAAATCACCACCAGGAACCAGGTTTCTCCCTCGAATACGAATAATCCACATCTAATTGCTTCCCTAACAAGAAGATTTTTCCCAAACTAAAAATAAAACCTTTCAGATCATGAAGACGATGATGATGATGGGGGAAAACCCCTAAACTGGCAACCCTGATAAATATTATATTTTTTTTACAAAATTATTACATAGCTACCTACCTACTGTACAAAGATATAGATATAACCAAGACCAACTTTGGTTGTACTTGTTTTTGTTTATCGAATAAAATGAATAATAAGCGAGAATCTAGAAGGAAAAAACCAACAGCAACAAATAGTAGGGTATAAATGAAGCATACTTTCGTTGTCGTCAATAATCTTCTCACTGCTCACTGCTTAGCTCAGCTCACTCAGTGGCGCAGCAGTTGTAGTCAATAATAACAACAACAAAAAAAAAAAAAAAACAAAAACAAAATCTTTAAAACGTAATAATAAATGAATAAACAAAAATGTGTGTGTGTGAAAAACAACACATACCTAGTACCTACTACCTACACTACACGCCACACGCTACCCCATGATGTCAACAAAATAATCATCATCATTTTCATCATCATCAGTAATCTCTCAATATTATTCGTCTCGTAAGTCGTAGTCGTATGTCATATTCTATCTTTGAATTTTCTTGAATGCATTTTCATAGGACAAGCCAGGCTAGGCCAGGCCAAGCCAGGCGGTAGGCAGTAGGCACACAAGATACAAGTTCAAAGAAAAGAATAGAATATAATGTAACTACAGTACTACAGATACCAAATGTCTGGTTAGGGCTTGAAATTTCTGATGGTCTCTATTGAGAAAACTATTTCATGTTTTTCTATGCGAGTGTTCTATGCCTTATTTTTCTTTTCTAATGTCAATATAAAGAGAAATCATAATAGGTAGTAGTAGAAATTGTGTGTATGCGCCTCTGCTATATGTGAACTGTGGAGTCGGGGGATGTAAAGTGTAAGAGATAAAAAGGCAATTCAGTAAATGAGTATTAACCCCATTAGTTTTTGGTTATGTATACTCTGACTCTCGAGTTGTTCAAATAGGAAGGTTCGTTCAACAATGAACCTTACGATTTGCAGGGGAACCAAAAGTGGACAGATGGAAATGGGGTTGACTTTTTTTCTTCTTCTTTATTAAAATTACATTATGTAGGCATATACATACATATAGGTATACTACCTACATAATATGTACAAAGAAATTTTGTAATTTAGAAACCTATAACCAATTTCTTCTTCTTCTTCTATAACAATAGCTAATTATTGGTAAAATATAATCATTTGATTTGATTTTAGTTCTTACTTAGTCATTTCCTTTAGTACTTATCAACTCACTTTTATGTATGTACATATGTAGGTAGATATTCGTTTCCTACCTGTTATCACAATAAACGAGAGTGATTTTCGAAATATACGTAGGCACATACCTACATAATAAAAACAACAACTTAGTTGTTTTTGTTTTTGTATTTTAACCTGATTGCTGTTTTGCTTATTTGTTATGTTTTATTATCGAAGGAAATCGAATTAAAAAAAAAACAACAACAACAACAAAAACAAAATAAGAGATATAGGTTGGTATAGATAGATAGATAGATAGATACTTGTGTACCGTGTGTATACTTTATTTGACTTATGGAAGTAGATATATTATTATAATTCAGGTTTCTTCTTTCTGGCTGAACGAAACTAAACTAAACGAAACGAATACAATGGAATGTACAAGTTGTAGCTTACAGTTGAAGTTAAAGTTGGCTAATCTTCAACTTCAACACAACATAACACACACTTTTTCTTCTTCTTGCTATATAACTTCATACCTATAATATGAACATACCTGCATACATCTACATATACATATATAAATATTGTACCGCTGGCTGCTGCTGTATTCTATTTTCGCATAATAAACAGATATGCCTGTGCGCTGCGCCTGGTATAGTCGTACTTCGTAAACGTTATGCTTACTTGTTGTTTTTGTTTTTATGTGACATCACAATCATGTGGTTCTGTTAGGAGAGAAATCATTTATTTGATTGTTTCTCGTATTTGTTGTTTTGTCTATTTTTACAGCACTCTTATCATTCAAAAACAATTAGTTTGAATGCTTTATTTTTAAATACGTATGTACCTATAAAACTTAGGTAGTTTTTTACTTAAAAAAGGAAAACAATTTAATAAAATTATGGTGATTGTGACGTCTGATGTGTCACAAAAAGAAAATAACAAAATGGTGACTGAACAAAAATATTTACTAATTTTAAATAAGTTTTTGTGTAATATATGTAGGTACCCATTTTTCTTAATTGCCTTCAAAACAAATTTATAAAATCATAATATTTATGTTATTTATTATTTTTAGTTTTCAAGATAAAAACATTAAAATAGGTACATTTGTATGTATACATAGGTACCTACCTACCTACTTGTTTTTCAAGTGAAACTTCTAAGCTGATTCTGGATCAATTCTTTTTACACCTAAATATTTTTGAGAATTTACAACCCAACACCCAATGCAAACAGGAATAGGAGATGAACTTCCTACTTGGGATAAGGAAATGGATCCCAGGAATGGGATACAAAATCTCCTTTTTTTCTTTCAGTTAAGTATTTAATTTAAAAAAATGAAGAGAATTAGCCTAATTAGTAAATCGATCTAAGAAACATGAACTTGGTAGGTGTGCAACTCTAGTAATGAGCTACCTATTTCAAGTATGTATACATATGTACATATGTATGTTATATCTATATACATATACCTACCTGTGTTCATCCAGTTATGCTTCAAAAAACTGACACGAGCACGAGCCTAGTAACACAATATAGATTATATTGTAAGATCTTATCGCATTAACGGGAACAAGGTCAATATCTATCAATCTATCTTTCTACCTATCTATTGAAGTTTAAAAACATAATAGGTAGGTAATAGGTATGTAGTTTATAAATCTATTTAGTTAAATAATTATAAAATTTAATTTAAAATTGATATTTTCCGCATACCAACATACGTACATGTAACATACGTCATCATTACGTTATTTTATACATATAATATGTTCATTATGTACACACGTACCTACATATTTTATTTTTAATACCAACCAACCACCAAAAAATATTCTCTCACACATTGCTACCCTTGAAATTTGAAATGAGACAGCACTGGTAACAAGCATATTATTTAACGAGAGCCCCACTTCAAAAAGAAACAACAACAAGTAAAACAACACTATACTTCCCTCTGGAAGACAAAGAGTCAACCAAAAGAGTGTCATTGATACTCTCTGCCTGCTCACAAATGTTACTGTTATTATTCACGTCGTACGTTCACACGTCGTCGACCACAACGACGACGGCGACGACTTCAAACTACCTTATCTACTAATTATTTATTTGATTAGTTTTATTATATTATTTTTGTCTGTTTAAAAAATAATTTGGATATGTCAAGGCCTTTATCTAACCTATGTATCTATAATTCAAATAAGTGATTGATACCTCTCAGTCAGTCATCTTTTATTTTTAAATGATACAACTCTTCCTAGTTCCTATCACCTCACCACCATACTGAACCTAACAGATATACGAAACTAAGCTATCACATCATCATCATCCTCTTTATCGCACAAACAAAGACAAAGACCACACATTCAACATTATGAAATTGAAAAGAAAAATTAAACAAAACGAAATGAAACGAAAAGAAAAATAAAAATTATACTTACTTTGGTAAATTAGCTAAGTAACGAGACTGTTTCTCCCGACGGAGTTCATCGTTCAGCCTCGAGTATGTGTTGTTTATACACACACTGCGACGCAAATTTGTCTCTGAGTCCTTTATCCTTTCGAGCTTGTGAGCGCATAATTGAAGTATGCGTTTACGTTCCTCACGTTGTCGAAGTTTTGGGGAGATCATTGGGACGCGTGATCGATGGTGATGGAAGCCAATAGGTGGCGATGACCTGGGGGGTCCGAACATATCCGAATCGTCGTCTGTATCGTTTATTGGAATTGTTGTTGGCAAGGTCATTGTATGCCCTTGTTTTTGACTCTTATATGAGTTTTATTTTATTGTATGTTGTTTTTACTTGTTTTTTATTAATTAATTCTTTATCTGTATGTATTTAATTTTGGTGTTTTTTCTTTGTTCACTTTGCCACCAATTAAAATAATATATGTAGGTACGAACGAAAACGAATAAACGATACCTACTTTATTAAGAGAGCGAAAGAGATTAACAACTCTTGCAACTTACAGTCCTCTTCCTCTCTTTGGCGAAGAGTAACAAAATAAAAATTAGTCTCTTTGTTTTTGTTTGTAATTTTTAATGGAAAAACCGAGTTTGTCTTCGTCGCTCGTCGAGTATAAAATTATTCACTACAGAGCGAAAAAGTAATGTTATATTTTACACACATAGAATAGAGAGACACAGATACTACTTATTCTCATATAGGTGAACGTGAGTTGAGTCGAGTCGCGAACGGTGAACTACAAATGATTTTTATTATAGTAGTCCACACAACATAATTTTCTTCTTTGGATTTTATTTGTCTTTTTTTTTTTAATTAAGTTGAAACACTTTTTGCACTTTCATTAGAATTGTTAATTTTTTTATTCCATTGGGATGACCACAATTTAATTTTATATAGGTATAGTGTTATTCTGTTCTTTGATTAAAGAAGAAATAATTAGTCTTAGACGACACAGTTACTCACTTTTACCCTGCTTTGTTTTTGAGTGGGGGGTAGGTAACGAAAGTAGTTGTGCACGTACTCCTTTGTTTGCACCGTCCGTGGTGGTTATATTTCTTTTTTCTTTCTTCTTTTCGTATTGTAACAATTTTCCTATATTCACTTCACTTTCATCACTTCACATCTATCTGCATGTACAAATCAGCTGTGAATAATAATTATTTATCTAATCAAGTGTATGATTTCTTTTATAGGATTTTGGCAGGTATATTTATATTATTTGAGAGAAATTCAATGTGAGAATATGATTTGATTTGATTAGATAGGTTTTATATTATAAGTTCCGTAAGCACTTTGTCCTTTTTTTATTTTCTCAGAAATGTTCAACAATATAATTATGTATCAATATCAATAATTATGTACCTATATCGATAGGTGGTAGGTAAAATAATTAACAAAATGTAACCTCTCTCTTTTAGTTGTTGGTAGGTAGGTATAGCAAGTTTATTATTAATGCAAAAATAAAATATGTACAAAAATTAAAAAAAAACCGTGAAAATATGTTAATGGTATGTATACCTAATATATAAGTATTTTGTCGCGTGCTGAGCTCAGGAGCTTACGGTTCTCACGTTCGCAACGAACTGAACTGCTGGCTTAAAATGTTTCCTTCCTCTACCTACCTAGATGCTAGTTTATTCATATTCATTTTCATACATTAATTTGGGGTTCGGTTCAGTGCTGTCGCTTGGGATTTTATATAATAGTAGCAGATTGAGTTGATTTTGTTTGTGTTGCTATATTTATAAATATATTAAGTAGATGTACTGTACAGTGTACAGTACATGTTATTGAATTTGTATGGTGATAAAATATTATTAAAGTCACACTTAGACTTAATTTATCTAAAGAAAAGATTGTTGTATAAAAGCAACATTTTAAGTTTAGGTTAATGACATTTGTAGATTATCGACTTTAAAAAAATAACATCTAGGTACCTATAACAGCTGTGTGCACTGACCTTACGATTAAAAAAATTTGTTTTTTTTCGTAACCTTGTTAGTGTCTTTTCTCATTAAATACTCTTGTACTCTCATTGTTGTTTTACAAATCATATGTGGTTGGAATAGTTTAGAGATTTTTTGGAACACCAAAACCATTATGGTGTAAAATAGAAATGGAAATAGTAGTATGATATTTAAGTATTTAGGTATTATTAGTATGATTGCAGTAATAGATGTTATTGCAAATTTTAAATTAAACCAATATCCATATAGTATATACAAATGTACATACCTTTACCTACCATATGTACAATCATACATACAACAAATTTATTAGTTTTTTCTCTTTAATTTGGCTGATTTGGTTGGGATTAAAACAAATCTTAAGCCACATATTATTAGGTTACGTATTAGGATGAATATTAAATATTAAATTATTTTATACAGGAACAATGTTATAAATATTTCTTTCTTAACGTAACTGTGTAAAAACAAAATGTCGTTTTATTTTATTAGATCTTAATCCATTTTTTTTTAAAAAGGATAAAGATGTCCTAAATTTGAATCTCGGTTTAAATTTTTTTTATCACATCAGGTTTTTAAAATCTTAAACAATCAAAAACGGGTTTTTTAAGGCTAAAATTAAAACTCAAAATATCTTTTAACAATAAATTGTAAATTGATATTGCAAAGTAAAAATCTTTATCTTCTAGATAGAATTTAAATGAATTTAGTATCTTATTTTCTATGGGTAAAATCAGACTTCCTTCAAAATTACTTTTTTTCATGCCACGAATAGAACACTAAGTATTGAAATTTGTTTTTTTTTTTTTTTTTATTGCATAAGTATAACTTCGTGTACGTGTTAATGAGCGCGGTAGAGCTGTCAAATTCCCAGGTAAACATTATTTTTTAATTTGTATTAGTATTGGTGTAAAGAGGGGTAAATCTGCCGAAAAATCCATATCCGCAGATTTGATGTTAAATCAAAAATAAATCAATTTATGGTGCCCTGGAATGCAAAAACAGGGGAAATTTATGTTTTGTCAGATCTAGATCAAGAATAAATTGATTTATTTAACCATGGAACCCCTATTAGTTTCTGGCAATTCTCAATATGTACATAGTTATGAGTTTTTTGTTTTGACTCTATACATGAGGTTTTGAACAAACCTTGAATTTAATATCTACTTCCGTACTGATTTCGGAACCAAACTTTAATTTTAAGAACTTGCTCAAGTTTTTCAAAATTCACGTTTTCAACATTATTTTTATATTTATTCAAACTTGATATAATAGAATTGTTTAGGCATCAGATTTGTTGCTAGAACAAAACTTACTTTTCAAACAGTTTTGGCTTTTTCTGTTGAAACCCGTTTTAACATAAATGGTTTACTGATTCTTTCAAGTTTTTGTAAGACTGGTAAAATCTAACAACTTATGAAGATTTTTCGAACATTATATGAAATAATATAAAAATATTTCAACTGAATATTGGAGGAAAAGCGTTTATAGATTTGGATGACCATCACGAAATTTAATGGAAAAATGCTTCTTCATAAATTAAGATACTTAAAAAGCCTTGTATACGTGCTTTTTAAAATTTTAAAAAGCAATATCTCAAAAACCTGACGTGGTACATTAAATTTAATGTTGGATTTGAATAAAGGTTATCAAAACCCATTGGAATTGTGCAATTTTATTGCCAGTAAAAAACTTTTTGCCCAGTTTTACCAATTTTACAGAGCATGAGCATGAAAATCAAATCAATTCAAAGTGAAAGACCAATAAAGGGTGTTTTTTTTCAAAAAGAAATAAAACGAATATAATTTAATTGGCAAGAGTACGATAACTAAGGCGACAAGATATTATAACGGATTTCTTAAGAACAGTTAAAAACCAGCATTTTTTCTATGGGAGGGGGGTCTATCTACCCCCGTTTAGGCGGGAGGGGCAATTTAAAAAAAAATATTATTTAAAATGGAAAAAAATAATTAAAAAATAACGGTAATACTTACAATTAAGTTTTATACGTTTTTCTAAAGCCAACATTCTGTTCTATTAGCCAGTTTTTAAATCAAGTCAATCAATCAATCAAGTAGTTTTAATTTTAAACTCAAAAAAAGTTAAAAAAAGGTTTAAAGTGTAATTTTTCAATACTTCAAGATTGTCTGCCATTGTTTTTGTTTCAGAATTTATTGTTCTTATTTGTTTTTGATCAAAAACTGAAAACTAGATGATTTTATGTTTTTTAGTTTTTGAGAAAATTGAAAATAAACACAACTACTATTTTAATTTAATTCTTTTTTTTTTTGCTTGAGTGGTCTTAGGTAAGTGCGAGTTTGGGTGTATGCAACAGTAAGGTTTGTGCGAGTTTGGGTGCATGCAACAGTGGGATGTGTATGGGGGGCATGCTGCCCCCCTGCAACCCCCCTGCTTGGGAACACTAGGATTTGGGGTGGGTGCAAGGTGGGGAGGGTGCAAGGTGCGGTGGGTGCAACATGGGGTGCATGCAAAGTTTCTTTTGCATTTAAATAAGCTGGATTTAAGAAAAATTAATTTACCTTAATTATATCTTAATCCATATTCGATTATTACTATCAAAATAAGACTACATTAATACTCAAGCAAGGAAAAAGTAATTTAATTAAAGTATTTTTTTTGGTAATTGTCAATTTTCTCAAGAACTAGAAGACATAAAATCATCTAGTTTTCAGGTTTTGATCAAAAAAAAAAATAAGAGTAATGAATTATAAAAAAAAAACAATAGTAGATAATCTTAAAGTTTTGAAAAATTACACTTTAAACCTTTTTTTTTAATTTTTTTTTGCACAAATTTTGAGTTTCAAACAAGTTTTTTCAAAAACTATGCATAGTTTTGACTAGCTAATAGACGAAAGTGTTGGCTTTAAAAAAAATGTATAAAACTTAGTTGTAAGTATTACCAATATTGTTTAATTATTTTTTCCATTTAACGTACATATTTTTTTAAATTGCCCCTACCGCCTAAACTGGGAGCGATAGACCCCCACTCCCATAGTAAAAAATACTTGTTTTTAACTGTTCTATACAAATCCGTCATTAAACTTTGTCGCCTGAATTATCGTACTCTCCCCATTTAATTTTATTATAAAGATAATTTAGCTTTATTATAAAGTTAAGGGTTTGCCATTATGTTTAAAAAAAAAATTTCCGGGCAAGTTGACGCGGCGCGGCGTGACTGCTAGCACGAAAAAAACTCAGACGAGAGGCCAAATTTTTGGTGTTTTTTTTTTTACTGTATGGGACCACTTTGGGGCCGTATGTCAATCGTGTTGAGCTTATCTGCGAAAGCAAGCGGCTTCACATAACCTCCAAACGAGACAATGCGCTCATCAACAGTTTCCTTCAATAAATCGAAAATCTGAAAAAATATTGCCATATTGAAAATAACACGTCTAAAAAACACCCGTTGTATTATGCCAGTTTTGTTCTGAAAAAAGTATTGCCATATTGAAAATCACACGCCTAAAAAACACCCTTCGTATTCTGCCAGTTTTGTTTATTACAAGAGTTTTCAAAAACATAATTTAAATACAAGCATAGTTGAATTGTGTACAAATTCGTTCCCAGGTAGTGTGAGTATTCGGAGTAATTATAAGGAGTGTACCTTAAAAAAGTTACTATATGATACCTACATATACTGATACAAAATTTATGATTATAAATGATTTTAAGTTAAAGTGTTTCAGTTTATTTTGAATTTTAATTTTTAAAATTTTAAACCATTCTTCAAAAATTCATAAATATTATTCCAGACAAAATTTTGGTTTTGCTAATATAAAACTTTTGTAACAGTTATGTATCTGTAAAAGTTTACGCGCATAGAAAAATAACTCTAACCTCAATATTATAAATAAAAAATTAATCATGTCTGATTTAAGTAAAAGCTAGAAATTAACTAACTGAAGACCGATTGTTCTGTAGCCTTAATTTTAATTTTTCGATTGCCATTAAGCGGAACCTATAAAATGTCATAAGCGACATCTGTGGTCTGTTCTTTTTCGGACAATTGTTAACTATATTGTTGTTATGTCAAAAAAATTGCTTAAGTGTCAATATTACGAATTGTTGGAATTTGTTAAAATCATTTAAGAAATACAATAATTAAAAATTGCTGATCTGTCAAACTACAAATATCAAAATTGAAAAACAAATATTTTTATAACTTTGAATCTGAAAATAAAAACTGAAAGAATAATTGAAGCTGCTCTTAACTTGCTTGAAAATTTTAATTAAAATTGATGAGATAAATAAAAAAAATAATTTTCTAAATCAAATAAAAAAAAAGTATTAAAGAAAAACATGGTTTTGCAAATTGTGCTTCGATTTAGATGATGATTGGATTTTAAATTAATTGTTTTCTCCAAAGCCAAAAGAAACAATTACTTGTTTGTAAACAATTTTTTTCTTTTGACAGTACAGCGCTTAATTGTTTTATCTTTTTCATATAACTATGTAAATCAATAAAAATAAGATGGTTCCTCTAGAGATCCCGTTCGCCACGTTCTAACTTCGCCTTATAAGCGCGTTTACAAAGCTGTGGTTTATTGAACTCGGCGGGGGTTTTAAATCGATGTTTGTACATAGTTCTTCATCTGAACTGTTTGACGTTTTGCTAGAAATGAACAAAATTAACAACCGTACATTTTGTGTGACGTTCCCTAAAGCGGTGCTAGAGATTAAATTCATCTTAACGAGAATAAAGTAATCTTAACGCTGCGCCGCGTTAAAACACGTTTTGTGTGCTGAAGCTATTAATTTGAAGTATCTGAAAAAGTTGTATTTAAAATTGATTAGAACAATCATTATAGTTTTTAGTACTCCATAGTTTCTAATGCGTGTTGAGAAGAAAATAGCGAAAATGGTCTACTGTTCTGAATTTTTAAATCGAACGTAAATACTTCGGCGAACTGGGCTTTTTGAAAATTATGTCTATGGGTGTGTAATGTATTTCGGTAAGTTTTGGGTATAAAGAGACGGGATTGAAAACAAAATGCAGAAAATTCAGTTAGCTTGAAATCGTACAGTGTATTTATGTTAAAAAAAACTAGCCCATCACCATAAGGATTTTCTCGGTTTTGTCGTTTTTGCCATGTTGCGTTAATACTCAGTGTTCGAAAACCTGCAATAAATAAAAAGACCAGCACCATAAGCACCTGGGAAAATAATTGGATCAGGCGGATTTAGGGAAACGGCTCTTTCTGTCCAGCGACAAGACTAGTAGATTTAAATATAACAAAGTAGATTTTATTGTTTCCAATATTTTTAGATTTGGGATTTTTTTTTATTTTAATCAATTATTGATAAGAACATTCATTACTCAAAATAATTGTTTTTTCCCTTGTAAATAATTTATCTGTTGTTTTTAACTTTGAGATTTAAAATTACCCGTAGTACCCGTGGCGTGATGGTTAGTGCGTTGGACTATCATGCTAGAGATCTTGGGTTCAATTCAAACCCTGCCTGTGTCATCTAAAGTTTTTTTTCAAGGGTAGGTACTGCCTCTTGCGAGGAATTGACAAATCCTCCAAGAGTAATTCTTGTCATGAAAAGTGCTTTCTCAAATTAGACGTTCGGAATCGGCTTGAAACTGTAGGTCCCCTCCATCCCTAACAACAATACTCGCACACAGGAATGGTTGAGAATTGTAAGTCACTAGACCCTAGTTGGCTAGTTCTCAAAGAACTGTTGCACCACCTAATTTATTTATTTTAGTTATTTAAAATTACTTGTTTTTGAGACAAACGCAACTTTTTATAAAGTAACTGCAAAAATGAATTTCAGGCTTTCAAAAACTGTATATGGCAAAAATGTTAGTGTTTCCATTGATTTCGTATGTCAACTCACTTTTCTGAAAAAAATTACCTTCCCGACTAATAGGGGGGTTATTGACCCTCATCCCATAGCATTTTCCCTTCTTTTAGACCAATGTACTCACTCTAGATTTATTTATCATTTTAATAAAATAAAAGTTTAGCTAATTTTTGGACAAATGTTTTCTGTAAATTGTTAGATCTACATTAGGGTGGAGCAAACATTTTTTTTTGTTTATTGGTATCTAATAGTAAAAAAAAGTTGCCTTATAGGCTTAAATATATGAATCCAAAATATTATTCGATTTGGGTAACGATAACTGCCTCCGCAATCACACTGAAACTTTTATTAAGAACGTCTCCTTGTTTTACCCTTTTAAATTTAAAAACCTTTCTTTTGAAAATCAAGTTAGCCATGCTTTTTGTTTCATATCACTTCGCTGTTGTTTTCTGTGTGCATCAGTTATTTAATTGTCTTTTATAAATATTAAACTAAACTCTTACAAAAAAAAGAAACATGCAAAGAACTCGAAGTGTATTTAAATGCCCTATTTTTGGTGATACTTGTGATATAAAAGAAAACGTTCTGCCTACCTATGAAGATGCAATAAAGTGCTATGAATGGACGAGACATCAATTAAAGTTCGAATTGGAAACTGCAAAAGAGCCCACATTTCCAGAAGTAGCAGCTACAGTAACATCCAAAATAGAAAACATATGGCGATCTGCATCTATTCCGATTGTGACAAGAACCAGAATCATACAGATGTTGAAAGCATATCATTTAAAATACAAAAATTTACTAAAATCTGTCAAGAGACTTTCCCCAGAAAAATTAAAAAAATTCCAGGAAAGCGGTAAGTTTCTTTTTGATATTACGGCATGCAAATGCAAAGTATTCAATCACTGCACTTGCCCCAAAGAAAAAAAGGTTCCGAAACAAGAACAAACATTTTTAATTGATCAAAGAAGTGTTCGAAGTATGGCAATCGGTGGAATTGATGTTATTGTCACTAACAGGCTGCGAAAAAGTTTGGAAAGAAAACAGACTCGAGAGAAATACCAAACTACTACTGGTTTAAGTAGTACTTCTACGCCTGCTGTTTTGGAGATTAGTACTTCTTCTACATCCTCATCGTCAGCGTCTGAAAATTCTGAAAGTACCGATAGCTTCATTCAGACCAAGGAAAAACATATTCCTGAGAAAAAAAGAATAATTTCTTCAAGCGTTGATTTTCCTACATTATCAAAGACATGTGATAGGTATAGAGTATCAGATAGAGCAGCAGCAGCAATAGCGTCGTCTGTTTTGTATGATATTGGGTCTGAAGTCGGGGTCATCGACAGACATAAAATAAGAAGAGAGAAAACTAAAGCCAGAGAAAAGTTAATGAACAAAAACACAACTGCAGAATTATTTGCATTATATTTTGATGGCAGAAAAGATAAAACCATAAAATTGAATAAAAAAATGGGAAAATCTACAAAAGTACTATTTATGAAGAGCACATCTCTTTGCTGCAAGAGCCAGGATCTATATACATGGGATACGTAGTTCCAAGGACTGGTTCGGCCAAAGAAGTAGAAATTGCAAAAAGTAACTACACCCTAATACGGAATGATAGGGTCACTTCTACAACGGGCGGTGGTGTTGCAATTTATTGTAGATCGAGTCTAAAATGTAAAATATTATCCAGGTCAGATAATAATGGCATAGAATTCATTATAGTAGAAATCTCTGATTCGAATACAAAATGTTTGCTAGCATGTGTCTACAACCCTAAAAGAACCTGTTCATTCACTCCTTTCTTCACAGCACTAGAATCTTTCATTATATCATATGAACACATAATTGTATGTGGTGACTTCAATGTTGATCTACTTAAAAGGGACTCTACTTCATTTCAACTTCTTGACGCTATTGCTGGTTCAGGTCTTAATGTTATCAATAAATACCCAACTAGATACGCTCCAAATTGTTCCCCAAGCCTACTTGACCTCATTATTGTATCTGAAGCAACAAACATTATTCTCAATGATCAATTATGTTTTGATGGAATATCAGACCACGACTTAGTTTTTTGTACTTATGGTATTGATTTCTCTCATTCCCAAGTTCCTTCCACATTTACTTTTAGAAATTTTAAAGCCCTCGATGTAGAAGCTTTTTATATTGATGCCAGCAGCGTGGCCTGGAGTGATTGTTACAATTTAGTGCATGTAGATAACAAACTAAACTTCATTTACAACCATGTGAAGAGATTGTTCGAAACGCATGTTCCTCTAAAAACGGTAAGAATTCAAAACGAGAAATGTCCATGGTACAACTTTGAAGTAAAGAATGCGATTAAAAGTCGCAGAAAATACTACCTCAAGTGGCGGCTTTCTCCAAATCCTACAACTTGGCGACAATACTGCTACTTTCGTAATCAAGCAACTCTCATTACCCGTTGCGCCAAACGTAACTTTTTCGCCTCGAAACTCAATACAAATCTTTCTTCTAAACAGCTCTGGAAAAATCTTCGTGACATTGGTATTGGTAAAAAGCCAATTTCTAAGTGTGAACTTGATCCTAATGACCTCAACAATCAGTTTACTCAAACAAATCAATTAGCTACTAGCTTTGAGCCCAAGGCTGGCTTACTTTATGATGGAGTTAACGATTTTTGCTTTGAGACGGTAACTGAAGACGAAATTATACGCACTTTTAAATCCTTGAGGTCCGAAGCTATAGGCGAAGACGGTATTCCGCTAAGATTTTTGAAACTTGTCCTACCCTGCTTGATTAACGCTCTCACTCATGTTTTTAATCACTGTATTGTCACTTCTACGTTTCCTATTGCGTGGAAAGCAGCCAGGATAACTCCTGTTCCGAAAAAGCCCACACCTTCCGAACTCGCCGACTACCGGCCAGTAAGCATTTTACCTTGCATGTCCAAAGTTCTGGAAAAAATCCTTACTAAACAAATTATTGACCATTTTACGTCCAAAAGATTGCTGTCTCCATACCAATCTGGATTTAGAGCTAACCATTCCTGCTCTACAGCAATGGTAAAGATCTTAGAGGATATAAGACTCGAATACGATAAAGACAATATCTCAGTACTGTGCCTATTGGACTTCTCGAAGGCTTTTGACAAAGTTGATCATCGAGTTCTTTGTCAAAAACTTGAGCACTACTTTGGTTTTTCGAATTCAGCTGTTCGTCTCATTGGTAGTTATTTGTGTAACAGAACTCAGCGTGTATGTGTTGGAAACAATTTTTCAGCACATACGTACTTGAAGATGGGCGTGCCACAAGGCTCTATTCTGGGGCCAATTTTGTTTTGTGCCTTTATCAATGATTTGCCTTCGGTTTGTGAGCACGTCTCTTTTCATCTATATGCAGATGATATACAAATTTATCTCTCACGTAGAATTGGTTTAATAGAGGATCTTGTCTTTCGCGTTAATGAAGATCTTGAGAGAATTTCTAACTGGGCTAAGGAAAATGGTCTAGTGCTCAATCCCATTAAAAGTCAAGCCCTACTAATTTCTAAGAAGACATACAACCATAGAGATCTACCTTCGATTACTTTGAATAGTGCCCATGTTAGTTTTGTAGATTCTGTGACCAGTCTTGGATTCAAAATCTCTAGGGATCTCTCTTGCAGAGACCATATAAATTATGTCATTGCACGTATTTACGGAACTTTAAGAAAACTATGGGTATCTAATTCTTTTACTCCTCAAGAAACAAAACTTCGTCTTATGAGAACTCTACTCGTACCAATCATTTCCTTTTCTGAAGTCGTGTATCCGAAACTGGATTCTTTATCTGAATACAAACTACGTGTGGCGCTTAATGACATGACTCGCTACGTTTATGGTATTCGCCGATATGACCATATCTCTGCTTTCAGCAAAAAAATTCTTAAGTGCACTATGGTCGAATACGTAAATTTCCGTATTTGTATCTTTCTCCACAGAATTATTCGCACAAGAACACCTGAGTACCTTTATGAAAAAATTGAGTTCTGTACATCGTCAAGAACAAATAATTTAGTTATTCCAACTTTTAGATATCTAAATTCCTCACGGTTGTTCTTCGTTCACAGCATTCGCCTTTTTAACTCTTTGCCGGTTAGCATTAAGAGGATAACAGATGCAGTGAGTTTCAAGACCGAGGTTTTTAAACATTTTTCGAACAACTAGGATGTTAAGGGGGAAATAGGAAAGAAGAAGAGAGGAAAAGTCTTATATGTATTATTAAAAAAAAAAAAAAAAAAAAAAAAAAAAAAAATATTTTTAGCAGCCTAAGTAATATCTTATTGTATATAGAATCAAACAGCATTTTAATTGTTCAACCAAAGTACAAATACTATAAAAGACATTGTCTTAGTGTATTGTTTACAATAAAGAAATTGAATTGATTTGATTTAAAAAAGAAGTTTCCTATCAGATGAAGAGATTCCTCAACATCATCTTATGGCTATCGGTTGTGATGGTACAAATGTGAATACAGGAAAGTACGGCGGTATTATCAGACTACTTGAGACAGAACTTCAAAAACCACTTCAATGGATAATATGTTTATTGCACATGAATGAACTACCATTAAGACACTTATTTCAACATCTTGATGGATGTACTTCGGGACCTAACTCTTACTCTGGACCTTTGGGAAAAGCACTAGAAACCTGTGAACAATTACCTGTTCAATAATTTCAACGTATTAAATGGAATGTTCTGCCAGAAATGGCTAAAGATTTAAGTACAGATCAACAGTACTTGCACAAGATTGTGGCAGCGGTTTTATCAGGTGAGTTCCCACAAGATCTGTCAAATAAATCTCCAGGAAAAATGTCACATGCGCGTTGGCTCACCCGTGCCAACCGCATAATGCGTTTATATGTAACAACAGAGAACCCTTCGGAAAACTTGATCACTTTGGCCACATTTGTTGTTAAGGTTTACGCTCCATGTTGGTTCTCCAACAAAATGAACCATCGTGCAAGGATGGTACACAACATCTTTTTAACATGATTATGGCTTCAAGATATCTTCCAGAAGAACTTAAGAAAGTAATCGATCCTGTCATTCAGCGGAATGGTTATTTCGCGCATCCAGAAAACATTCTTCTTGGCATGGTAACAGATAACAATAAACATATTAGGGAACTGGCAGCTCGGCGTATATTAAAAGCTCGCAGTATGCCTCGGTCTTCAACACCAAGGCTGTTTGAAGTGCCTCCTATAAATTTCAATGCATCAACGTATATCGATTTGATAAATTGGCAAGGAAAGGTTTCTGACCCACCGATTATGCAAAACTTGTGTGACCAAGAAATTCGGAGCATCGTGGAATCTGGCGGTGAAGGTGAAGTGTTTTTTTTACGGCTTCCGTGCCATACGCAAGCTGTTGTAAAGATGACGACGACAGAAGCTGCTACTTCTCAGTACACAAAAAAGTCCCGACTAGGAGCAATAAAAGCCAAAATAGAATCACGGAAGACAATGCCTAAGTTTGAGACAAAACGAGATTTTCAAGCATCTTAATTATAAAATACAATACTAAAATCTTGTATCAACTTTTGATTTTTGAAGTCAGTGCGGAGGCAGAAGATATTAACCAAATTTATTGAAAAAACTACATTTATTTTTCTTTTAATATAAGGCACCAATGCCCCCCTATTAGAATTTCCAATCTCAAAAAAAAATGTTTTTCATACATTCTTGCTCCACCCTAATCTACATACACAGTTGTAGGCTCAAATGGTAGTTAATTTATTTGCCTTAAAATCATAGAAAATGTTTGTAATCAAAAACAACATGCAAGTTACCCCAAATTCAGAATTGCCGGATTTAAAGCATGGTCTGATGTTATACAACAGTTACTGAAAAATAACGCGTGTTCAGAAAAACAAATCAATAACGTTGACTCAAAAACTAAACTGGCAAATAGTTATATTGAGACCTTAGAACAACAAGGTTTCAACTGATAATTTTTCATTGAGTTACATGTACATATGTATTTCTTTAGCGTAACTGAAAAATGTTAGTGAAGGATTCGTTAAAAAAAATTGATAAAGCCAAGAACTTATTTTCCTTTGTATGCTTATAACCAGGATTAGGATTTTGTTGACCTAAAAAATTAAAAAAAGGCAAAAAAAACACTTAAAAAGGCAAAGAAAAGGCGACTACTAAGAGTTTTTTAAAGTTCTCAGGTAGCAATCTTCTTCGGTTGTCTTTTAGAAGGGCTGTGAAGAAGCTAAATGATCTCTCAACACCTGAAACGAGTCCATCTAAAACTATCAACATTATTCACTTCAATGTTTCCTGGAAGTTTGGAATCCACGTCGCGTTTATTACAGAATTTATCTGCACAATCGTTTTTAGCCCTGTGTTTCCATTGAAAACGGCATTAAACTTCTTCAAGACTTTTGCCATTTTGCTTTTTTTAAATTTTGTTCAATGTCTTTCAAAACAGGCAGCACTTCGCCAATTGATGTTCCTTGATGAGAATATTGTTAGCTTGTAGGTCTTTGAAAATATGTTTTTCGGAACGACTAAAAACCCCAAATTGACTTTAATGTAGGCCAGCTGCGCTTGCAGTTCTTCATCTTCAATCAATTTTTTTGCAAATGCAACACAGCTTGCATCATCTTCGAGAGCGCTGACAATTTTTTTGATGCGAGCAAAATAGTCCGCATAATATGCTGCTGCCTCTAACCAAGTACCCCAGCGAGTTAAAACCTAGTTTTAATGGAAATTCAAAAATACGACTTCAAATTCAGTTTCAAACAAACTTACAGGTTTACTTGGCAGTGGCAATTCAGGTTCTATATCCTTAAAAATAGCAATCCGAGATGGACTCTTCAGAATACTTTTTTCAAGTTCGACACGAAGGCGTCATCTTTTTAGTAATGACTGCGTAGTGCGTATGCTTTCACAAACTCTGTTTACAACGCCGTAAGCGACGCAAGTTACGTGAACCATTTTCGAGTAGGTAAAACCCTTGCAGAGTTTTGCCTCTCTTCTTCATATACGGTGCAGCGTCTGTTACGAACAACAAAACCTTCTCTCTTAAGCTCATCGGGCCTCAACAATAGCATCGAATCGTCAAAAAGCTGGGTTTTTAACTAAAGATTCTCAACGGTATGCAAAAATGTTCGCATTTCTTTAAATGCTAAACCAATCATTAGATATTTCTTAAAGAAATTTAATAAAAAAGCAATAAAGGCAGAAAAAGGCAACGATGGCGAGGAAAGGCAAAAAAGGCAATTATGGTATACAAAGGTAAAAAAAGGCAAAATAAAATACATCCTATGTATGTATGTATATTTGCAATTACCAGGGCTTGAAACATGTTTGTCGAAAGTCGATTTCATCTTCCGTTTAACCAAAAAAAGGCAAAGTTAGTAAAATCCTATCCCTGCTTATAACTTATTCTATCGACAGATAAAAATCATTTAATTCGACTTGAAATCTCAAAAAATACAATTTTCTCGAATCTATCAAATGTTAAAAGAAATGAAAGATTCAGTGCATTGTTCCTTGCGAACAGCTGTTTTCTGCATCCTTTGTGATTTTTCATAAAGTTCTTGTCGATTTTTGGAAATACATATTAAAAACAAAATTGAAATCTAAAATTAAGTGCGATCAGTATACCTACCTAGAATGTAGATGCGTTTTAATTAAATATTTGTCAAACAAAATCAATGCTTCTTCTCCTATTTATGTAATTATAACACATTCGTGTTGAATTAAGAATCAAGTAAAATTTCATGACAAAGAATACATGTAATTACACCACTACAGATGCGTTTTATCTACATGCATTCACAAAACAACAGATTGCTGCTGCTGTTGCTGCTTCTGTTGAGTTTCAGCCTTTATAACTATGCTTTGGGTCGTTGCAAACAAGTTATAGATAGAACCATAAAAGAATGAAAAACATTAGGTAGGTTAGGTATACGAAATTTTATATTATCAGCAAAAAAAGAAACCCCCTAATCGTAATGATTTTGCCTGACACTTGTGCGGTTGTTCAATATCCGAGTTAAACGTCAAAAAATGTTCATCATTTTTGTGTGGTGACTGGTGAGCTGTTTCTTGGTTTAATTGTATGTATTTCTTGGATTATACATCCATACATGCGTACATACATCAATCCATGTATGTATGTTTATGAAGTATTTTAATAGTAACCATAGTTATATCAGCCAAATTGTCACTTTACAGTTTGTTTCTGGGTACCTGATCTTTTTTAGATAAAATAATTTTATTTAAGGGATGCAATTATAGTTATCCATTTTTTTTCTTCAAATTATGATATGATGGTATTTTCTCTTTATGGATATTAAAATCTCTTTTGCAAAAGAAGTGGGACATATGTACATACATATGTATGTATGTTTGAAAGTAATATAGGTAGGTTATAATGAAGATCTAAGAGACTAAAAATGTGCTTTGATGGTTAGTTTGGATTACAGAGCAAATAAAAGTTAAATAAAATTAAACTCTGAGTGTTTTATTTGTGAATAAAGAAATTACATATTTTCAATAAAACATTACAAATACCTAACCCATTTTGTTTATACCTAGGGGAGGGTCCGTCCAACATAATATATACCATATTATAGGAACAATAAACAAATCCGATTCTACGAGTACCTATCTACGCTCTATACACAAATGTAGGCATGCATGTAAATATGTACTTATGAATTGACATTGTTAAAATGCGTGCCTTTCTTATGCTTGTTTTCTCTTTGCTTCGTATAAGTAGGGGTATGGGTACATAAATGAAACCAATGGACGTTTGAGAGATTTCTTTTGACACTTTTGGTGTGGTATACTAACTTAAGATTCATTTTTATAAGATTATTGGTAATTTTTTAATTTTTGAAATTTTTAATTTGTAAGAGGTCAATATAAAATGTTATTATTTATGTAAAATGTATACGTATTGAGGTCTTTCTTCTGCATTTCATTTGAAAGAACAAAAGTTATACTTATCTTTAGGCCTCTTTCACACATGACGATTTTCTCCGTACGGAAAAAAACCGTACACGGCCGAAGTATATCTCAGTCGTTGAGACGGATGTTTTAAATCGTCCGTACGAAAAAAACCCGTCTCCGTCCAGTGTGAAAGCTTTAGTTAATTTTATTAGTTTACTATCCATGGCTCACGGATAAAAACCGTACGGATTTTAATCGTACGGACGAAACCGTCTCGTGTGAAAGAGGCCTTATAGTACTTATACCTACCTATATACAGTGCGGTTCACATGGTTAGCCGCACTATATTTTTCCTCAATAAATTGTAGTTTTTCTGTTTGTTTTTCTCATGAACTACCAAACAATGCATTTATTTGAAAGGTTATTAAATTCTCTTGGAAAAAAACCTAAATTCAAGAATATTGAGAGACACCTAACGGTTATTTTGATCTCTTTCTTCCCACAAGTTCAAAAAAGCTCAAATAAATCGGTTCACTTGGTTAGACGCACGAATTTATTCAGTTATTTTCTTAATGCTGGGTAATGCAAATTAAATTTGGTTAATGAGTGTACGTTTTAAAAGTTTTTCCGAGTATTTAAGTGAAAATGGGTCAAAAAAAAAAATGTTGACGGTTGCGGAAAAAGCAAAAATTGAGGCCTACCACTCAGAAGGGCACGAGTACGATAACTTTGGCGCCAAGATATAATAACGGTTTTTGGTAGAGGGTCTTCATACAAGCATTTTTTACTATGGGAGGGGGGGTCTATCTCCCCCCGTTTAGGCGGGAGGAGCAATTTAAAAAAGTTATTATTTAAAATGGAAAAAAATAATTAAAAAATAACGGTGATACTTACAATTAAGTTGTATACATTTTTTTAAAGCCAACATTCTGTTCTATTAGCCAGTTTTTAAATCAAGTCAAAACTATGCGTAGTTTTTGAAAAATTTAATTTTAAACTCAAAATTTGAGTAAAAAAAGTTAAAAAAAGGTTTAAAGTGTAACTTTTTCAATACTTCAAGATTATCTACCATTGTTTTTATTTCAGAATTTATTGCTCTTATTTGTTTTTGATCAAAAACTGAAAACTAGATGATTTTATGTCTTTTAGTTTTTGAGAAAATTGAAAATAAAAATTTAATTTTAAACTCAAAATTTGAGTAAAAAAAGTTAAAAAAAGGTTTAAAGTGTAACTTTTTCAATACTTCAAGATTATCTACCATTGTTTTTATTTCAGAATTTATTGCTCTTATTTGTTTTTGATCAAAAACTGAAAACTAGATGATTTTATGTCTTTTAGTTTTTGAGAAAATTGAAAATAAAAATTTAATTTTAAACTCAAAATTTGAGTAAAAAAAGTTAAAAAAAGGTTTAAAGTGTAACTTTTTCAATACTTCAAGATTATCTACCATTTTTTTTATTTCAGAATTTATTGCTCTTATTTGTTTTTGATCAAAAACCGAAAACTAGATGATTTTGTCTTTTAGTTTTTGAGAAAATTAAAAATAACCACAACTGCTATTTTAATTTAATTCTTTTTTTTTGCTTGAGTGGTCTTATTTTGATAGTAATAATGGTAGGTGCGAGTTTGGGTGTATGCAACAGTAAGGTGTGTGCGAGTTTGGGTGTAGGCAACAGTGGGATGTGTATGGGGGGGCATGCTGCCCCCCTGCAACCCCCCTGCTTGGGAACAATATAGGATTTGGGGTGGGTGCAAGGTGGGGAGGGGGCAAGGTGGGGAGGGGCAAGGTTCGGTGGGTGCAAGATGGGGTGCATGCAAAGTTTCTTTTGCATTTAAATAAGCTGGATTTAAGAAAAATTAATTTACCCTAGGTGTATCTTAATCCATATTCGATTATTATTATCAAAATAAGATTACGTTAATACTTAAGCAAGGAAAAAGTAATTTAATTAAAATATTTTGTTTTGGTAATTTTCAATTTTCTCAAGAACTAGAAGACATAAAGTCATCTAGTTTTCAGTTTTTGATCAAAAACAAATAAGAGCAATGAATTATAAAAAAAAAATAGTAGATAATCTGAAAGTTTTGAAAAATTACACTTTAAACCTTTTTTTTAACTTTTTTTTGCACAAATTTTGACTTTAAAACAATTTTTTTCAAAAACTATGCATAGTTTTGACTTGATTTAAAAACAAGCTAATAGACAAAAGTGTTGGCTTTAAAAAAAGGTATAATACTTAATTATAAGTATTACCGTTATTTTTTTCCATTTAATGTACATATTTTTTTAAACTGCCCCTACCGCCTAAACGGGGGGAGATAGACCCCCCCTCCCATAGTAAAAAATGCTTGTTTTTAACTGTTCTATACAAATCCGTCATTAAACTTTGTCGCCAAAGTTATCGTACTCTCCCCATCAGAAGGGTATTCTATGCGGAAAATTGCCAGTAAAATAGGACGAAGTGATAAAGCAGTTCGAAATTTTTTATCAAACGCTGCTACTAAAGGAAGGACAAAAACAGCCTTAACACCGAACGAGACGCGAAAAATAATAAGAATTGCCTCAAATTCAGCACACTCCACAATGAAAATCAGACAATTAGCGGGGGTAAGTGCCAGCAAATCAACGGTTCGTCGAGCTATTTTAAGTGCTCCACACTTGAAATTCAAAAAGCTAAAAAAAAACCACCACTAAACGCTGCAAGAAAGGAACTTCGGTTAGAATTCGCGCGTCTTCACATGACATGGGATACTCAGATTGGGAACGTTTTAAATTGGAGAAATGTGGTGTTTTCTGATGAGAAAAAGTTCAATCTAGATGGTCCTGATGGGTATAATTTTTATTTCCATGAAATCCGCAAAGACGAATGCTTTTTGAATCGAAATCATTGCAAGAAAGGAGGAGTAATGGTATGGGGGGCCATTTCATACTACGGCGCCTTTGAGTTGGTTTTTGTCTCTCACAAAATGACAGGAGTTTCTTATAAAGCTCTTTTGGAAACAGCTTTTCCAGCAATAAGAGAGCTTTTTGGACCAATCCAGTGGATCTTACAACAAGACAATGCTCCGATCCACAACGCGCACGTAGTAAAAGCATTTCTCACTAGTGAAAATGTTGAATTGTTGCCGTGGCCACCATACTCACCTGATCTAAACATTATAGAAAACGTTTGGGGATGGCTGACCCGTCAAATTTATGAAGTAGGCAAACAGTATGAAAGCTGTGAGGAGCTTATTGCCGCGATAAAAGATGCCTGGTTTAAGATTTCATTAAATTATTTAAAAAAGTTATATGAATCTCTTAAAAGTAGAATTTTTGATATCATTTCAAGTCGTGGAGGTTGTACAAAGTACTGAAACTGTAAAAAATAATATAATAATAATAAAAACGCAAAAAAAAATTTTAGAAATCGATCAACTTCTTTTTTTTTCAAACTTTTAACAGGTGCGTCTAACCAAGTGAACCGATTTATTTGAGCTTTTTTTGAACTTGTGGGAAGAAAGAGATCAAAATAACCGTTAGGTGTCTCTCAATATTCTTGAATTTAGGTTTTTTTTCCAAGAGAATTTAATAACCTTTCAAATAAATGCATTGTTTGGTAGTTCATGAGAAAAACAAACAGAAAAACTACAATTTATTGAGGAAAAAAATAGTGCGGCTAACCATGTGAACCGCACTTTATGTATGTACATATGTACATATATATGTAGGTATGTATGTATATTCATTGTAGCAGAAAATAAAGGGTGATTTTTTAAAAGCTATAGGAAAGTTTAAAAAAAAAAAACACATACAATTCAAAAAAATGCCTAGTCACTGATAAAGCTTCGGTTCCCATCGATCACCGAAATCAAGCATCAGTGAGCGTGGTTGGTAGAAAGATGGAGGACCGTCTCGAAACCTACCTCGTGCTGTTGTCATGTGTTCTTTCTGTAAGTTGTTCTTTCTCCTCTGTCCTTCTGTCTTGTATTAATGTCTTGTGTTGTTATCACCTTATATAGTCTAGTCGCTCAAGGTGCTGTGTTCTCTACTCTGCTCTGTTCATTTATGTGCTGAGTAGTGTGAAATGTAATGGTACATTCGCTTAGTCCAATTTTGGCATACTCTTTCCAACATTTCGGCCGGTATCTCACGAATAAATGCTTCAATGTTGTCTTCGAATGCGTCAATTGAAGCGGGCTTGTCTGTATAGACATGAGCTTCAACATAGCCCCACAAAAAATAGTCTACAGGCGTTAAATCGCACATCTAGGCGGCCAATTGACCGGTCCCGAACGTGAAATAAAATGTTCACCGAACTCGCCTCTCAATAAGTCCATTGTTTTGCATTTTTATAATAAAATTCAATAATTTGCAAGCGTTGTTCGTTTGTAAGACGATTCATGGTTAAATTATAGACCAACCTGAAGATGTTTGACAGTAAAACAAAACACGAAACGTAAGTCAGTTGTTTAAACCAGTGTTGCAAAAAAAAAATAGCTAAAAAATCACCCTTTATATAACATAGTTCCTTAACCTAAATAAATAAATTAGGTGGCGCAACAGTCCGTAGATAACCAGGGCCTAGTGACTTACAACTCTCAACCATTCCTGTGTGCGAGTAATGTTGTCAGAAATGGAAGGGACCTACAATTTATATGCCGAATCCGAACGGCTCATTTGAGAATGCACTTTTTCATGACAAGAATTACTCTTGGAGAATTTGTCAATTCCTCGCAAGAGGCAGTACCCGTGAAAACTCTTTTTTAATTAAGGTGGCACAGGCAGGGATTGAACCCAATACCTCTCGCATGACAGTCCAACTCACTTCATTTTCATTTCATTTTTCATCATTTTTATTAATTCATTCTTAAGACTATCTTAAAGCTAGACAAAAATTCATAAAACTAGCCTAAATAACCATAACTTACAACTAACTTACTGGTCCCATACAGACGCTCTAAGTTAAACTATAACACTTAATACTATTGCCTTTCGGCCCTAAGATCTACTTTACTTCAATTAAATTTTATTTATTTTTGTATTTATTAGAAAATTTGAAAAAAAAACTAATATCAATGTCCTTTTTTATATACAGTCCAACGCACTAACCATCATGCCACGGACACTACAGTTCCTTAACCTATTTTGCACAAATTATAGAGTTATGGGACCTACAGCTGCGAGCATTAAAATAGCAGTGATTTTTCAAGTTTACTAAATTTTAAATAAAATGTGTTATGTTTAATTTATTTTAATTTTTTTTATTTTCATTTTACGTATAGGTACATTTTTTTAAAAATTAAGCTCCTAATACTTATATACTAATACTAATACTTTAATTTAAATTTAAAGAAAAAAGGCTGGGATGTGACCCTCATTGATACCTTACCATCCCATCTGCCAATTTATCTTGCTTTAAATTTTTGTAGGTTTTGGTGTTTTGTTAAAAAAAGTTATCACTTGAATTATTCTAAACAAATTTAAAATTACCAACAATATTTTGCATTATATGCAAATAGTTTTATTTCAAAATCTTTTGTTGTTAACTAGATTTTAAGTCGAAAACCACTTTTTACTAATTTTAGTAGCATTTCTTAAAAGTTTTTATTTCTTATATAAACAAATACAAATTAAATGAATAAAATTAATTTGAAGTCAATATCTTCTATTGTTCACGAGATATCGAAAACCGAACATACATTTTTAACAATTTTGCGTAATATTTTTTGTAGATTTTAATTTTTTATGAAGAAACGGACTGTTGAATTTTTATAAAAAATGTACTGAACGTCGAAAACAATATTTTCTGTGAGATAAAATTAATTTTAAGCCAATATTTTTAATTTTTGAAAAGATACTTGAGTCGAAAGTAAATTTTTACCAAGTTTTAGTATTGTTTTTTTAGGTTATTATTTTTTGTATAAAAAACTGTCAATTCAATTTTTCTCAAAATTTTACTGAATGTTGAAAACAATATTTCTTATAAAATAAAATTAGTTTGAAGCCAAAATCTCAAATTTTTGAAAAGTTAGTTGAGTCAAAAATTACTTAACTTTTTACCAACTTTTAGTAATGTTCTTACTTTTTGTAAAAAAATCATCAATTTAATTTTTCTCAAAATTTAACTGAATGTTGAAAACAATATTTTTTAAAAAATTGAATTAATTTGAGGCCAATATTTTAAATTTTTGAAAAAATATTTGAGTCGAAAATCAATTTTTACCAAAATTCATTAACTTTTTTGGTTTTTATTTTTTGTAAAAAATTGTCGATTCGACTTTTCTCAAAATTTAACTGAACGTTAAAAAAATTATTTTTTAAAAGTTAAAATTAGTTCAAAGCCAATATCTAAACGTTTTGAAAAGATATTTGAGTGGAAAATCATTTTGTACCAACTTTGAGTAATATTTTGTGTAGGTTTTTATTTTTTATAAAAAAACTGCCAATTTGATTTTTCTCAAAATTTTACCAGATGTTAAAAACGGTATTCTTCGTTTGCAAAAAATTATTTTGGATATAAAATCATTTGTTGTTCGTAAAATTTTTGAGGTGACAAATATTTTTTTTTCATTTTTTGTTACTTAAAAACCGTTAATTGGATTTTTTTCCAAAAATACTCGTATATTTATTTGGTATCACGGTACAATATATAATATAAAATTTAACTCAAGTCTCTAGCGTTTTCACCTTTTTTTTAAATTGCTGTAAAAAAAACCACCCACGCAATTTTTTTGAGAGTCCTTTCTGCATCTTTCTGAATTATTATCTGTATAACAAAATTTATTTGAAGTCGATTTCTCTACTGGTTCTTTAGCTATGGACGACGAAAAAACTTCCCGAACGTATTTACGTACACACGCACATACAGGCATCTCTTTAAAAATCTTTAATTTCGACTCTAGGGACCTTGAAACGTCGAGAAATGTCAAAATTTTCAATTCGAAAAATCGGACCGATTACAATAACTTCCTATATGGGAAGTTAATAATGAAAAAAGGTAAAATGTAATCTTTATTAAGGAAGCAGCAACAAAAAGCAATTTGGTTTTATAGAAAAAAAAATGTTAAAAACAAAAAATAAATGAAAACTTAAAGTAGCTAATCTACTCTAATAAAAATCAATGCCACTTTTCGTTGTAATATTATAAGTATAACTCAACAATGCCTTTACCGATTTGGTTAATTTTGGTCTTGAATTATTCGTTGAAGTCCATAGAAGGTTTGTACGTAGAGAAAATATAAAAAAAAGTCTTGAAAAAGTGTAAAATCAACATCTTTCTATACTCCCATATACAAACAATTTGAACTAATCCTTAAAAGTCAATTTGAACCTTTGGAAAAACAATCGAAGACAAAAAAAGACGTTAATTCTGTCAAACAAATTTAATGTCATCATATGTCATTTCATTTTATCAGCGATAATTATTGCTGTGTGTTTATATTTTCCAAAATATTGCTGAGTTGTTGAGTGAAGGGAAAATGCCACGAGCAAGACGATCAAACATAGGCCGGCGAACGCGTAATGCAAATCAAGTGGCATTATTAAGACGATCTTAGACTACAGATGAACACGCACAAGCTAATGCATCGCAGCTTGAACGTACTGCACATAATAGATCTGTTGACCCTGTACCTGTACTTAATCTTGCACGGCGATCAAGAATACGTCATGCTGTTTTGGATAAAATGCTGCGTGCTGCTTTTAATTAAAATAGTCAGATTGATTACATTGGAATGATGGACGCAATATGTCCACATTGTGATGCGGCTAACTTTCCAGGTGAAACGCCCGGCATGTGTTGTGCTAATGGTAAGGTGAGATTGCCAACATTAGAAACTCCACCGGAACCATTTTTTTCATTTATTTTTGGGACATCTCAAACGTCGAAGCAGTTTTTGAGTAATATTCAACAATACAATACGGCATTTCAAATGACTTCTTTTGGTGCTACTGTAAAATTATTAGAGATATTTTTATGCCGACTTTTAAGGTAAATACCTCAACAGGATTGTCCCATGTTTATATCAATCTGAATCATTAAGTCTTAAAAATTCTGATTCAACATCTACCTAAAATTGCATATTTATCATCAAGCTGGTTCGTTCGTTATTGCCATACCCCGACGCTGATCATCAATTTTTGCAAATTTATTTTATTGGTGATGAAAAACGTGAATTGGATCAACGTTGTGCAATTGTTTCAAATACAAGACTAGAAATTATTCGTGAGCTACAAAGGTTTTTCTATCAGCATAACGCATTAGTTCAATTGTTCAAAATTGCTCTTGATCGTATGCCATCTGATAATCACAAAATTGTAATAGCACCAAATTGAATATTCAACAAAAACATGTATATGACACAATCATGCAAGCCGTGTTTCCAATAATACAGGTGGATTATATTTCTTGGATGCACCTGGTGGTACAGGCAAAACTTTCGTTGTATCATTGATTTTAGCGACTATTCGATCGGAACAGAAAATTGTATTGGCACTTGCGCATCTTCGGGAATTGCTGCTACATTATTAGAAGGTGGTCGGACCGTACACTCTGCATTAAAATTGCCATTGAGTGTACAGGTGATTGAAACTCCAACTTGCAATATTTCGAGAAATTCTGCTATGGCAAAAGTTCTGCGATTAACGTCAATTATTTTATGGGATGCGTATGCACAATGGCGAATAAAAAATCAATAGAAGCATTTAATCGAACAATGCAAGATTTACGCGGTAATCAACAGCTTTTTGTTGGTGCTCTGATATTGCTGTCAGGGGACTTTCGTCAAACATTGCCTGTCATTCCTCGATCAACTCCTGCTGATGAAATAAAAACCTGTTTGAAGTCATCAGTTCTTTGAAGATACGAGTAGAGTATGTATGAAAATTGACACTGAACATTAATATGCGTATTCATCCTACATAATGATGCAACTGCCCATGAGTTTTCAAAACAATTGTTAGAAAATGGTGATGGCAAAATACCAATCGACAGTACTTTACCGAACTGGTATACCACCGCGTTGCTTGAATCTGCAAATTGGTTCTTTGATTATATTATTGCGAAATATTAATCCACCAAAACTGTGTAATGATTGGCAATGAAAAAGTTATTGCCAAATTGAAGTTACAATCTTAACTGGTAAATCAAAAGGAGAATTGTGCTTGATACCGCGTATCTCTATGATTCCAACTGATACTTACTTACTTACTTAAGGTGGCGCTACAGTCCGGGGCGGACCTGGGCCTCAACCAACATGCGTCTCCAGCCAGCTCGGTCCCTAGCTATCTGTCTCCAGTTTCGCACGCCAAGTTGGTTGAGGTCTTCACCCACCTGAAAGAAAAGAAGGGGTTGGTGGAGGTGTGTACTACGAACGACTGAAATTAAGTCTCTCTTTCCGCCTTCCCAATCATTGTAGCGTGTTCCAGGCGGAACTTTTGGCGATAAAAGAAGTCTTGTCCTGGCTTAAAGAAAACGTGATATCAACATCTGATATCCGTATTTTCTCAGACAGTCAGGCCGCTATCAAATCTCTGGACTCTGTCTCTACAAACTCTATAACAGTCCATAACTGTCGATCATCTCTAAGGGAGATGGCACAACAGTTTAATATTCACCTTTGCTGGGTGCCGGGCCATAGAGACATTCCAGGTAACTGTAAAGGCCCAACTATAATAGACTTAACCGAAAGTAAGCTAATGTCAAAACCGAACGAAAAGTTATCAGAAGTTATCGTCAAAACAAAAAGTAACCATAATGGATTCAAGTAACTTAAGCAAATGCGTTTCAAATTTGACATTTGCTTAAGCTCGAGCCATTTAAATGGCTCTTGCGTAATTTAGCGAAAGTTACCGAAATTTAACGAAACTGAGCAGAACGTCTATTATGGTTAGTGACATATAAGGCTGCGTATTGGTTCGTTTCCTTAAGCTGGCTTAGGCTCGGTTCAGTCTATTATAGTTGGGCCTTAAGGCAGATGAACTCGCCAGGAACGGTACAGTACAGCCCATCCTACCACGTTTGGCACGTACTGGCATACCAATCGCTACTTGTAAACTGTTGCTAATGCAAGACGCTGTGAGGAGGGCAGGCACCAGGTGGAACAACATCACCACGTGTCAAGTCACAAAAAACATCTGGCCAACACTGGATTTAAAACGTTCAAGGTGCTTGCTCTCTCTAAGCAGATCGCATATAAGCTCCATAATAGGTGTCATAACCGGACACTGATTAGGCGTATTCTCAAATGACTTTTGCAGAAGCTGTATGGACGAGGAAGAGGAAGAAACAGTTCTTCATCTTCTCTGCACATGCCCTGCTCTTGCTCGAAAACGCAAGAATTACCTAGGAGAATTCTTCTTTAACGATCTAAACGATCTACACCACATCAGCATAATCAGCCTCTCACGTTTTGTAAGGGGCTCAAACTGGATCCATTGAGCTTAGGAGGAAGCCTCAAGATTCATGTGGTACCACAATGGGCCAGAAAACTGGCCTAAGTGTGTCCGTTTCCATCTAGGACAGCCACTATAACCTAACCTAACCTAACCTCATCCACGTGAGTGCGCCACCTGAGTCGCGGTCTTCCTCTACTGCGCCGTCCCTCGGGATTGGATTCGAAGATTCCAACTGATATGTCATTTGAATTCAAAAGATTACAATATCCTGTGGGTTTATCATTTGCGATGTCCATAAAAAAGGCCCAAGGGCGAATACTTCACGTTTATGGTGTCAATTTGGAGGAATCATGTTTTTCACATGGCCAACTTTATGTTGCCCCCAACTGTTTATTTATTCATGCTCAAAATGGAAAAAACAAAAAATATTGTTTATCCAAATGTTTTAGACTACCCATATAGACCCACCATATAAAGAGCACTCAATTTTTTTTTATTTTTTAGTTTTTACTCTTTGCTGATAAATTTAACATAAACAATATAATCATTTGGGTAAATAGCTAACAATTTAAAATATTTTTTTTGTTTGAATAAATGAACTTAATAATCTTTTTTTTTATTACTATGCCTTATACGTAGCGAAGCACGTACCGGGCCGCTAGTTTGTTAATATTTTGTTGTGAATCCTGAAGTTATATGATGATTTACATTTGGGTGCTGATCTATGATATTTAAGAGCCAAGGTATACTACCAACTCCATAGTAAGAAAAACAGTTGCAGATCATAAGACTGCAGCTATCGCATTTTAAGGTCTTAGTTGTCTAACAGGATTTTAGCTCTGACTTTGAGAGGCATCAAACTTATTAGCGAAAGCTTTTTCCTTTTTTTATGATATGGAGCTTTTTTCTAACTATGAGGTTAGTTCTTTACCTTAGCTATTAATTTCATGGATCAGCACACAAATGTAGAAAAATTACGAAATAAGCTTCGATACGCGGACGGTGAGATACCGCTCAAATATTGGTATTTCAATACAATTTGGACCCCAAACATAGAAATAGAATAGCAAACCAATGAATTCGATATAAGAACAATGACCTCATGGAATGGCCTGCTCAGCCTCTCTACCTATAAGCCTCATAGATAATCTGTGAATAGATATCAAAGATAAGGTTTGGAACGCAAACCCGAAAACATCAGTGAGCTATAAGTCGTGGTTAAAAAATTGTGGAAGGCAGTACCTCAAAAACCATGGCAACCAATTGACCACTTCAAACAATGCCACTGTAAAGCCGTAATAAACTTTCGTTTAAACGTCAATTTAATACATTTTAATTTGATGGTCTCCACAGATTACAAAAGTGGATAATATTTTACCTTTTCTCACTATTTTTATATTATAATTAAAGTATTATTTATTTGGTAAATGTTACGGAGTTAAATCTTTAAAAAAAATATATACATATAAAATGAAAATTAAAAATAAAATTAAACATAACGCATTTTATCTGAAATTGAATATATTTGAAAAATCACTGATATTTTATAGCTCGCAGCTGTATATTAATATATTTACTGTAGCAGAAAATATAAAACATACCTAGTTCTCCTAACCGTAGTACATGTGGGGTCTTGGGTTCAATCCCTGCCTGTGGCAACTAATAGTTTTTTCACGGGTACTGCCTTTTGCGAGGAATAGACAAATCCTTCAAGAGTTTTTCATCCATCCCCAAAAATTGCATTTACATTTGTTAGTTATTTAACGATCTTCACCAAAAAGGGGTTTATCTGTCAAAAATAACTAAAATCTTTGTAAGAGTCATAAAGGTTTTCACAACATTTAAAATTTAGAAGTTATTATCATAAGATCTTTTATGAGAGAAAGAGTAAATATTCATTTTCTTAAGAAGAAAACTTGAATAAGAGATCGCCAATTTGATTCCGCACGCTAAGAGTTTTCTTTTTTTTTTTACAGGGGGCTAGGGGCCTCTATAGAATAGCTTTAAAATATTACGGTGAGAAAATACCCTTTCATCATAAAAAAATGTTTTCCTTTTCGGTTTGACTAACTTTACACGCCTTCAAGTTTTTTTAATGGATAGTACGAATCTACATAGAAAGAGAAAGGCAGACCCTCTCTCTTTTGGAAAGTTGAGCCAACAAATCGTACAATTTGCTTTTAATCGGATACCATGATCAGGTACCACATACATTTGTATGTCTTAGGATATTAAAGAAGTTTTTGAAAAAATCTGCGTAACGGGCTTAAGAGTCTTAAAAATATCACCTCAATCAACATAATTCTTACAAGACCACTTCCGAATTAGTGGTGAAATACTTCCCTTACCCTTATTTGATAGTCAGCCATCTTGACAAAAAGTGATCCATTAATCCGCTAAAAACAATTAACATTTTAAATACTTTGAATGTAGGTACCTAAAAACATGCTTTCTGTCAACTGTCAATTTTGCAAATGGATGCATTCCACGATCTGGAAAAGTATAAAAAGTTCAACCGATGACGTATGAAAATACTCGAAATGTCAAAATTAGTATTTCATGTGTAATGCATTTACGACCGATATCTTTGTACTTAGGTACTTAGAGATATAAATACATTGAGAAAAGTAGATTTGTTGTGGTTACAATTAACCCCATTTGTTTGTTTAATGAAATCGTTTGAAATTAATTGAAGTGAAAGCAACAGATGAATCAGTAAAACAGTGTGGAAATAATTAGTAAGGTAAGATATGAAGATAAGCTTAGTTTTCATTAACCATCCTGCTTCAACTGTTATTTGCTCAACGCCTCCTGTTTCTGATTAACCTGTGCTTGTGATTGAAGACAAACATTTTTCGGCAAGCTTACCAAAGCCAGATACCTACCTACCTACATACATAAACCTACGTAAGTACGTACTTCGTACATCCCCTAAATTTTTTTTTTACTTACCCTCTTCACAATGTGAAAACCAACTTGTCATTCACATACCTACAGGAAAATCACACCGCGGTGTATCCCATGAAATAATAACAGTATATTATAATCTATACCTACTATCTGCATCTAGCAAGAGAAATTAGATTCGACGCGACGCGATGTCCGACCGACCTACGTTCGACGTTGCTCAGTTGCTGTAAATGCAAGTCAAACTTTAACACACTTCTAAACGTTCCATATCGGTACATGTTAAAAATCGATTTTTTTGTTTATGTGTGCACAAAGGCTCGCGTGTAGTTTTCGCTTCACCCCTCTTAGTACGCCGCGTGGTTGGTTTTATTCAGTATGCCACCGCCACCGTCATGCCAAGCCAAGCCGGGTACGAAATGTGTTTGTTGGTATATTTTCTTCTGAACCGTATTAATCGTGGAGACCGATACCTAGAGCGAGAATTGAGCGCTGTGCAGTGTGCTGCTTGCTTTGCTCTACGCCTTCGGTTGAGGGGTGGTGTAATGTGGTGTGTGCGTTGTACGATGCGCTGGCGTTTTCTGCCTGTACCTACTCTGTGGCGTGATATTTCCGCAGAGTATGATTCATTCGATTTGAGCAACTCAGTTGTGTTTGAAACTTGAAACTCAGTTGACAGTGTTTTTGTGATTTTTATTGTTTTTTTCCTCCTAAAGTTTTCGATATTGTAAATAAACGCGTGTTACAGCCGATTTAAATAATGTACAACGAAGGATTTGAAGGTCCTATAGAGTATGATAAGACAACGTGTATTGATCCGTTTACCCTGATAAACGAGGTAAAAAAACATAAAGCTTTGTACAATAAACATTCGCCTGATTACGAAAATACGCTTACGAAGGACCAGACTTGGGAGTCGATACACGCTGTTCTCTTTCCAAATTACGATGACTTGAGCGAAGAGATAAAAGAAACAATTAGTAAGTTGACATTTAAAAAAAAAAAAAACAAACACATAATTTTTCTCTTTTGAAAATATCGGCGTACCCTAACCCGGACGCGGTTTGACGGTAGCAACAGCGAAATTCGGTAATATGCCAAGTTTGATTAGTTATGGGTGACGTTATGCATATAAGAACTGGTTTTCAGAGTTGCCGAGCCCCTTAAAACCATAAAGTGTAATAAGTATGTATTTACAATAGAAGTAAATTTTAACAATAGGTTCTTAAATGTGGTCCTTAAAATAACAATTAGAGAAAAAAGTATGATCAAAAACTTTACAGTGCATTGACATAATAAACAAAAACATTTAGAATATCGTATCGAAGTGTTTTTGTTGGTGTATTTTCTTCTGAACCATTCAGAATCCGTTCCATTCCTCGTCCTTCACATGATACGTTTGTTTTTGTTTGGGTTTCTGCTTCTAAGTCCATCGTTAGCTTGTTGTGTTGTTAGATCCTAACCTGTAGAAAAAACTTAAGGCAATAGAAGGTAGAGAAGAAGGAAAAAAATTGATACTTGGCTTCGGCCTCGGGGATTCCTGCCAGGTTGGAATTATGTGCATTAAGGTTTCCTCCTCTTCCGTCCTTCTTTAGATTCCTTGTTTTTTTGTTAATGTTTTGGTCCGCAATCGTGCTTGTGTTTGTGCTTTTTTTTGTTAATTTGAATTAAGTTGGCAACACTATTTTATCTAGCGGCCATTTTGTCAGTTGTCTAGTTATTTATTTTAAGTTTAGTTTGGCATTTCGAAATGAATAACAACAACGCTTTCAAATTGTGCACATTTATTTTTCAAACCATGGTTCTTTTTTTTGCATTAGCGAATTTGTGTTTTGTTTTCATAATAAGCACACACTTAAGGGATTTTTGTTACCCATAATATGCTAAGACAAAGTGTTAGCATTAGGTAAGAGAGATGGGGTTTGAAAGGAGCTGTCGGTGCACATTGGTTTTAAATTCCTGAGTATTGCAATGTCTGGGAAATGTCAATGTCTGCAATGTAAGGAACAAATCTCTGTACTTGATAGTACGACCAAAGTTGGGCTCGAAGGTATACTGAAGATCATTCCTAGAAGCGCGAGAACTGTTCAAGTGGAGAACTCGTTATTTCTAGAGCATAAACCATTAAAATAACGGTAAAATGGTTAAGTAAAGAAACTTTACGACTATATTCAAGCAAATTGAATGAACCGATGATCAATCTATTTTAATGCTCTAGGTTCAATATTTTAAAAGAGACGTAAGTAATTTGCAGTCCAGAGATGGGAGTTATACTTAAGCTTTGAACATTTCGCGATGTAGCTCACTTTTGGTTGCATGAATACGTCAATAAAGAAAATTGACGTATTTGGAGTGATAATAATCCTCAAGTGTACATTAAGAAACCGTTACATAAAAAAAACTGACTTTGGGGTGTATTATGGGTTATAGTCAATGGTGGCAGCTTTAAAGTAATTATTATTAACTTTGTGGCACAGATAGTGCCACAATTGATTTATTAAAATTACTAACCAAACATTTTCTCGTAACGAACCCTTGAATTGGCCTCCAAGATAGTAATACCCAGCAGTGTTGCCACAAGCTGAAATGAAAAGTCGCTAGGCCAACCCCTAAAAGTCGCTAGATTGGCTGAAATTCTGGAGACAAAAAGTCGCTAGAAGTCGCTAGAAAAAATTGTAAAATAAAGCTCAACAAAAATTTATTTTTGAATAACTTTATTTTTGTTTCAAAAATTCAAAGTTATTTAACAAACAAACTTAGGGCTAGAGTAACAAAAAACAAATAAAGGTAAAACAAAAAATAATTCAGTGTCATTGTTAGTAGGTATTTAGGTATCTATATAATCCTTAAATCTTTTGGAATAAAATACTTAGTATTTATTCTGAATCACATACAAAAAGATCACTATCGATTTCTTCAATATTCTCAGTTGCAAGAACTTCAACAGCATTATTTTTAAATACATTTGTTTTTAAAACGATTTCTGGTAGTTCATAGGTATGACAGTTTTTGTTAAGTAATTTAAGCTGATTTCGAATAAGAATAATAGAATTTAAAGTTTTTGTTGACAATTTATTTCTGGTTTTATTTTTCACAAGGTTCATCTTACTAAAAATGCGCTCAACTTCAGCATTAGAATGGGGAAGTGACATCACAGTTCCAGCTAGCTCAAATAATTCTTGATAAGTATTGACACCCGCTGCATTTTTGTACTTTGAAACTTCTCCCCAGAATTTAACACTATCATGCAGTTCTTTCCATTGCACAAAGTTAATATTTGTCCACTGCTTTAAAATCTTTTCTAATAATACCGCTACATAGTGAACGCAGTAACAAAATTAAAGAATTTAAAAGTTCAAATGGATCACAATGTTCGCCTTCAAAAATTTGTATTGCAGATTGAACTGTACCTAAGGTACTTTTTAAGAAAATAAGGTATAGACGATTGCCTTCATCACTTTACATTGAGTATAATTGATCTGCGGTGTAGCAATTACTTTTTGTCACACCAAAATGAAGTTTCAATTCTTCCCACTGCCCCAAAATTCTAACTACAGCAGGTTCGATAGATAACCAACGGGTGTCACATACTTTCAAAATTTTCAAAGGGGTTTCCCCAAATGCCAGGGATGTACAATTACCAGTGCTGTTATATAATAAAAATAGTATTTACGTTTCACAACTCAGAAATGCTTGGCTTCAAAAGTCGCTAGAAATAATCTAGCGACATCAAAATATTTTTTGTCGCGGAAGAAGTTGAAATGTCGCTAGATCTAGCGACAAAGTCGCTAGAATGGCATCCCTGATACCCAGCCGTGGCGTTCATATCCCAGAAAACATATTTTGATTGTAATGTTACAGGATCATCTGTAGAATAAATTATGTCATCTAATTTATTCTAAAGATCAATTAATTCAATTCAAAATAGGTCCGTTCGCGTTCTTTCTGCATCAAAATTCGTAAAAAGAGATATTTTAAAGAGTGGGGGTAAAATTCTCTCACCGAAAAAAAAACTACAAAAAAATAAGCGAACGGGAAAACAACAAATTTTTCATACAATATTACTGTCTTGTTGCTGTTCTTTGAAAATTTGTTTTTAAATTTTATAACTGACAGCAAAAGCGAGCAATTTATTTAATTTATTTGAATTTCTATCAAATTTGACAATTTTCACAAATCAGCCCAAAGATATTTCTTGGGCACAAATTCGTAGGTTGGGGAAATATTTTACTCTCTCGTGAGCGCTCTCTTTTACGAAAAACTACGAAATTTTTGAGTACGCGAACAGGATTTGGTTAAATTTCGTATTTTTTCGTAAAATTGGACTGTTTTAGGAGGGTACACGAAGGGACCTAATATCATCTTTGTTCTAGTTAATAATAAACACCCTTTAGTAAGATAAACAGCAGTATAAAGTTAGAACGACAACATTCAAAACTATGATTTAAAATAAGCTTGCTATGTAAAGGGTTTTCCAATTAAAAGTTTCATTTTGAATAGTCAACTATTTGGACAGCTGTTATTTTTGAATTTGTCACCTTCTGACAATTGACAAATGAAAACTACGCCATTTACAAAAATGTAACGATACACGCATTAACAATGCATTTAAATTTGACATTTTCTCTTTGAAATCTATTTTGGAAAAGTTTTTATTTTTAAAGGATGTACATACATATGTATCAGTTTGACGTTTGATTTGTGAGGTTTTTTTTCATCAAGAAACAAATCAACGAAAACAAAACAATACCTACTAATTTCCTAAAAAACATAAACAAAACATATAAGGCCTAAAATCATCAAGGTGCAGAATTGGCTTTGCTAGCAATTTAATGTTTTAAATCTGGACTTAATTGAAAAAAAAAAAATTCTAAAATTAACCTGTTATAATATATAATAATTTATTAATAAGGTGAATTTTAAATGAAATCAATATACACGCATAGAAAATCATTTCGGGAACGCGTCCTAATTTACAATCTTCAACAACAAGTCCAAAATATAATTGAAAAAAATTTAAGGTATTTAACCCCGGTCATTACTTAATACATCATATTTTTATACAAAATCTGGTTTTAGATAGGATACTAAAAGATTATTTATTTTTTACTATAAAAATGCAAAAATAGTTTGTCCCCAATACCGCACAAGTCATTTCTGTAAATATATTGATAAGCGATCAAAAATAATTTTAAGTAAATGCAGCCATTCGGTGTCAAACGTCAGTCGAGGAAGAGAACAATAACAAAGCCGGCTGTCAGAGTATTTTTCGTCAGATAAATTATATCTAAATGTTAAATACCTTCCTATTCATTATTCGTAGAGCGTACATCAATAGTCTTTCAATTCGTGAACGTATTTATAACATTTAATTATTGATGAAATTCTTTTTTACGACTCGAAATAACAAAAAAACCTCAAATATGTTCCTATTGACAAAGTCAGATCGCATTTAAGACGGCCGCCGGCCGTATAATCAAAGGGCGCTCTTATTTGAAATATAGATACATAATATGTTATTAAACAAAGCTTAAATTATGTGCTTTGTTTTGTTCTTGTTGATTTTATAAAACTTAGAAAAACGTTCCCGCATTGATGGTTTCTGTAAGATATTTACTACTAAGCAATATTACTAAAAATGTATAGAATTCTGTGCGCTGCCCTGTTGAAGTTTATTAATATACAAATTTTGCAAACCAGTATAAAAACTAAAAGTCATCATTATAGCTTGCAATTTTTTTTTTGTCACAAAACCAATTTTGAAATTTTCAACCTTGGTGATTTTGAGCCATAAACACATCATGTTGATGTTGATGACAGTCGAGGGAAATAAAATTATTACATAACATAGTACTTATGGATAGTGACAACGTCGAAATGATTTTTCTTTTTTATACGATTTGGCTTATGATCATCAGACATCCAATATACATATATATACATTTAAATACATATATTTACATAAACATTTAGAATGCAGCATACTTATTAATATCAAAATTTAATTTTAATTTCTTATATTGTTTCATTAACAGAAATAACAGTTCGTAAACGTTGGAAGTCTTTGCGGGATGCCTTAGTGAAAGATCATCGATTACGAAAGGATGATCCCGCATATAAAATGAAGAGAATGAGTCCGGCGGTGAAAGCGATGCAGTTTTTAACTCCTTACATTAAATATCCACGGTAAGTTCGTTTACAAACATAAAAGAATTATATTTATTGTATACATTTTTATCTACAACAAACTCATTACACAGGTTAGAAGTGTAAGTTAAGTTTTATGATTTAAAGAAAAAGTCCTTATTCCTTTACCAATATGACAAAGAATTATTTTACACAAAACTTTAAATAAAATTGTGCATTAAATTAATTAGCCATAAAGTTATGAAGTTCAACTTTGGGTTGAATAAAAAAAACATGAGCATCTGACGTTTTGACATAAGAAGAGTTGACACACGACCAAAGTTACTTGTCGAACGAGACTCGATGGAAGTAATATTGATCATTTGTAGGGCCATCAATTTTATCCATCAGAGTTAAATTAGAAACATTGATGAGAATCAACAAATTTTGAGTTTTTTCAATTTAACTTGAAAACTTATGATGTGGTGGTTACATCAACGGTACCTATTGTGGGAAGATGAATGAGTTTTTAAACAATTTGATTGTCAATGTTAATTTATACGACACGAGTGTTGGCTAAATTTGATTGTGTGCAGGGCCATTAATGCGTCAGTTATAGCTATCTATTACCCTGGTTACAAGAGGAGATCGAGGAATCGAATCGAATTGAGATTTCGATCCAGGTATATGGCGGCACTGAATCGAGGAATCGAATTGAAATGGAATCGAAATGACATTTGGGTTTTATTTGTGTGCGTACTGCTACGTGAATAACTTTCAAATAAATTTTAAATTTTATAACAATGCTCTCAACACAAAGACGAGCGCCAAATTAAATTTAGCTTTATTAGAACAAACAAGAGGGAAAAAACTTATCGCACGCACACAAGCAAAACCTCACACACCAATAACTCGATTCGCCGATTCAGGTTTACAAACAAATTTTAGATTCGATTCACCTCGTTCTGTGGGATTAAATCGAGTAATCTTATTTCGTTCCGACCCAGGTCTATACGGCGCTAAATCCTGATTCAATTCGGATTCAATTTTCCTTGTAAACGCGATAATTGAAATCGATCGGGACAAATTTTTGAATCGATATTTGACGGTGTTTCCCTTTGATTAGAAATGAAAATTATATACTGATCGATCGGAAATCACACAAAGAATTTTTTTTGAGAAAAAAAAGTGTAATTACGCATTTATTTTTCTATTTTCCGGACGGAAATTCATTTTCCTGAACAGCTGATACTTTCATTTTCAAAAGTGAAACGATTCGTTTCCACTGATTTGTGTTCCAATTTCACACAATTCCAATGACAGATTTCTGTCAGTGAAAATTTTTCGATGGCTTTCAATCAGGAAATTTTTTTCAATGACAGACATTTTTAATGAAAGCTATAAACGACCTGTCAAAACAATTCCAATATTTGTTTTCAATGATGAAAACCAATGGGGCCTAAGGGTTATTTTTCTTGACTTACTTTCAGTCAACTTTCCAATAAAGTTGCCTTAATTAAAAGCCAATTTTTTGAGAGCTCGCCAATCAGATACTAGATTCTTGTCTTACCTTCAAGTTATCAATAACCGAAAATCATTCATCAGATTCATATCGGTCTGTTTATATTGAATGAAAACCAAATAGGGGTTATTGTTCAAAAAACGAAAACTTCGTAATTTGATTATCATTCACAAATTCAGTTGAAGACTTTCTAACGATTTTTTTTGTTGCTTTATAATGAATGCAGTGTGAAAAACTTGTAGCATATTTATAGGCTTGTTTTAACTCGTCAAATAAAGTTTCAATTTATTTAAGTTTGTATAAATTTTCTTATCAAAATAATTTATTAAATTTATTTTAGAAGACACACCGACAGCATCGATGGAAACCATTCGCCAGACTTTTGCAAGCTTTTAAATGATTCAACTATTGATTTAACATATCAAGAAGATCATGAAGACTCTTATGTGCAAGTTGACGATGAAGAAATGGCCCACAATGAAGCACTTTATCCCTCAGTACATCTGACAACATCCGAAGCTGGATCTGAAGATGTCGAATGGAAAGATGGAATTTGTGTGTCAGCTACTGATGCATACAGTAATGCAACATTGAAATATACTATTCGTGAAGTTGAAGAACCAGATACAGGAGCAGAAGCCGAAATAACTGACGAAAAAACAAAATCTTTACATAAAAGAAAACGTACCCAATCCGAAGAAGATTTACATTCTAAGCTAAACGAGTTAATTGACCGTTGCAACGAAGAATCTCATGACGAGGATCGAATGTTTTTGTTGTCACTTTTATCTGACTTTAAGAGAGTACCAGTTCAAAAGAAACTTAAAGTTAAATCGGTTTTTGTACAAGCTCTGTATGAAGCTTTAGACTGACGACGAACACCCAAGTAATATAATATTTTAATTTTAAAGAAATGTATTACTAATACCAAAAACAACATTTAAAATTGATGTATGAATGTAATATGTATATTCCTTAAGGGTTGTAACATTTAAAGATTTAAAGAAGTATACAAATATAATAATAAGTACCTTTATTTAAATTTATTTATTGAATAAAGATAAGTTATATAAAATGCAAACATGTTAATAAATTGTCAAACAGAGTACCTATATGGGTTTCTCTGTATAAAGGGATAGTTCCATCAAGAATGGAAAATTACACTCATGTAAAATTAGTTTCATAAACAAAATTTGAATTTTCCAATCCCAAAGAAAAAAAAAAAACAAAAATAATAATAATATTTTTTTAAATTAGAAGAAAATGTACGTAAGTAAATATTTTCTTTTTTGATCTCAAGACGTTTCACAATTCGTCAAATAAATAACTTAAGTATAATAAAGTTAGTCATAATTATTTATGAGTAAATAGATATGTATTAAATTTCAAAAGCACTTTTAAAAAGAAGAAGAAAAAAGTATGAATAATTTAAAAATGTGATAATTGTTTCGTCTTGCTTATGAAGTATTGTTTTTTTTTTGTTGAATAATTTACAGCGGTTATTAATACCCTTAAAGTGTTAACGTTTAAACAGAGTGCGAGCGTTAGAAAAAAAGGGAAGGTTTTAAGAGGAGGTACCGGCGCGTTGGTCTTAAAATTTTGAATATTAAAATAGGAGGAAAAAACAGAGTTACGTAAAGCAAAAAGCCCTTTTTTGGATCCTATCCAAAAGACTGAAACTTTTTTTTACTGACACCTGTCCAAATATGCGATGCACAAGTTTTGGACGAATGAAGGCTTTGTTAATTACAATCAGAAGGTGTGAAAAATTTCTTGCACCTAGCAGCATTTTCGGAAATATGGAATATGTGATCATTCCATAAGAGGTGATCTGTGATACACATACCGAGTGTTAAAAGCTGATTACTTTCCTGGATGCAAGTGACATTGATGGATAGCGGCATCAGGGGTGGGTTAAGCTTTAACGACAGGTGACGTCATTGAGTTTTGGAAAAATTAAATTCTATGTGGTTAATAATTCTCTTATAATACGATGCCGGTGAAGGCCCACTTCCGAAAGACAAGGATGAGAATCTAGAAACGAATACCACAAACTAAGGTTATTGTCGTCATTAAAAAAGATTAATAGATTTGAAGTGGCAGACAAGAAATCGTTTAGGAAGAGATTTGGAGACAAAACGGAGCCCTGGGGGACACCAGCATTTAGTTTATGAATTTCAAACTTGAAATCATCCAATACAAATTATATTGAACGTAAGAAAAGAAGCTTCTAATCCAACGAAGAAGTGATTCGTCAATAGCAAAAGCATGCATTTTGGTTGAGACAGCTTGTTACCAAACTCTATGAAATGCTTTTGAAATATCAAGTTCAACCAATTAACGTACTCTACTACGGTTAGATAGTTTTCTGATACGCGACTGAGATATGTCTGAATTTCTTATCTGAAGTCCAAGCCAGTTTTTAAATAATAGAAGTACGTCTTATGAATAGAAAAAAATAAGGATAGTTAAAATTGTCTGTTAAATTATTTACAAAATTTCAAATTGAATTTGTTACATTTTGCCCTTTACAGATTCTCTTTCCCCAGTAAAAAGTAATAAAGAGTTAAGTCATAGTCTTATAAAACAGCTGAAGGGAAAAAATTCTGTTGTGTAACATAAATGTAAGTGAATATTCCGAAGAACACAATTTTTTCCTTGAAATTGCCGATAGTTTACTAAATGTATTCCTTAAATTATGATCACGAACTTTGTGATTATGTGAATTTTAAAAGTAATAACCACCAGTTTTTATGTTCACTTAAAAATACAATGCACATCAGCTTTCAAAAACTTTAATTAAAAATGTTTGTTTTGTTTTTCGAAAAGCTTGGACACAAACTTTTAGGGTTATGTGGCGTATTTAAAATATTTTCACCATTATTACATAATAAAAGTGTGATATCACACGATACATGCGCTGTAATGTTCGTAGCGCACTGTATTGTTGAAACCAGAGATCGCCGACACCTTAACTTGAGCTATAGTCCGTTTACATAGCAATTTAACGGTTACCATTGACGTTGATATTCTGATTTGCCCCATTTTTGAAAGAAATATAGACTAATCCTTCCAAAAAAAACTTTAATCCTTTCGGGACGTGAGTGGTACGTTTACATATAAATATTCTTTGTTCTGTACCACTCGCTTACCGAAAGGGTTAAATCAAACCGTACCGTTGTTTTTAATGGATGCAATGGTAGCTCATGGTACTCTTCGTCCAAGAAGTAACGTCAGAAATGGGCTTCAAAACTCAACACACTTTCACGAAAAAAAAACTAGATTTTGAGTTTGAGCTGAAAAATTGGGAGACGCTGCTGTGGTATATGAGCTTTCCATGATGACTTGGCAAACATACCTAAACGAACAAAAATGGCAAAGCAGTTTAATAGACATAAGAGTCACGAGCTATTTGTCAAAAAACGCCTATAAATAATCAAACCTCACAATGAATCATGGATTATAGATATTATCCTTTGAACATACCCCCTCCAGTATACCTATACTTTTCTTTGAGTAAAATTTTAAGAGGCTTTATCACTGAGTATTCCCTTACTTAATTTTGGTTACAAGTTGGAACTTCTCTTCGTATATTAGAATAAAAATCAGATAAGAAAAATGGTTCAAACAATTGCAATAAATATTTTTAAATAATCATAAATAAGTATTAATTTATTTGATTTAAATTAAGGTACATATTATAAACTTTTTTGTTACATTTATTACATGTCTTTGGGAACTGTCTTTATTTGGTAAGTGTTCCACATCATTTGGTATTTGAAGATCATATTTTCTGTTAATTTTAGTTTAGAGCTTCATACAGAGCTGTTACAAACGCTGACTTCACTTTTAGCTTCTTATGAACCGGAACTCTTTTAAAATCGGACAAAAGTGACAGCAAAAACATTCGATCTTCATCGTGAGATTCTTCGTTGCAGCGATCTATAAGTGAACTAAGCTTGGAGTGGAGATCTTCATCAGAATCTGAGTGTTTCCTTTTTTTGGTTTCATTACATTCTCCAATTGCAGGTTCTTCAACTTCACGAATTGTATAATTCAGCGTTGAATTAGAGTATGCATCTGTAGCTGAAATACTAAAACCATCCTTCCATTGAACTTCATCAGATCCTGTTTCAGATGTCGTTAGATGAACTGACGGATACAGTGCATCATTTGTCATTATATCATCGTCCTCACTATCTTCGATTTTAACATTGGAATAATCTGACTCTTCGGGGAATGTTAAATCGATAGTTGTGTCGTTCATGAGCTTGCAAAAGTCTGGTGAATGTTTGCCATCGAAGCTGTCAGTGTGTATTCTGGAATAAAAACAAAAATAGAAATAGAAAAATAAATGAACAAATTACTTGCAATATAAACTGAATTACTAAATTTTTAAATAAGAACCTCAAACAAAAGTTTACTACGTGTTTTTAGAAACCATCGCTAGGGTTTTTTTTGCAAGGTCGAATTCTACTTTTTATTTTGTTCATATTCACTGCACCAAGAGAACATAATGGCATAGTAGGTTCCTCTACATTATGCTCACATATTTGCTTTCACATTAACCAACACACTTTGACTGTTAAGTTGTGTTAGAATATGATCTGCTATGCTATGCATGTTTATGTGAAATTTCGTATATTTATTGATCGTCTCACTCAAGAAAAAAGAACACAAACGAACAGCTTTATACTTGCCTCGCACTTGCCTACACTCTCAGCATGAGCGCCTGATCCATTAGAGAAAATTTATCAAAATTTGCGAAAGGAACGCAGAAAGAGAAACTTTGTCTTTCGCTGAAATGCACCAGGAGACCATACTTAAATAGAAAAAATTTGCGAAAGGAACGCAGAAAGAGAAACCTTGTCTTTCGCTCAAATGCACCAGGAGACCATACTAAATAGAAGGTAGAAAAGTATACATATTTCTTTTGCTTTAATTTACAGACTGTAATGTATGTGTATGGAATTATGTTAACCACAGTTGTTCTCTCTTTTTTTATTTCTTCCACAAGTTCATAAAAGGCAGAGCCTATCCGATTTACGTTAACCGTTAATTTAACTTGGTGGTGATGGAAAAAGTTCATTTTGTTCGTTATTTTTTCCAAAGAGTAATTGAACAAACGAATTACCAAGGAGGTACATTGCAGGTATAACTTAAATATTTTTTGACAGTCAAAATTAATAGGTTAGTTTAAACTTGTTTGGTTTGTTTATTTTCACGAACTGTTACTATTTAGACATGTTCGGTTGTCAGTTTTTAATAAAAGGGAATAAGCATTTTACTAGTTAGAAAGAGGAAAAGGAAGGTTTAACGTTGTGTCAATCATTTAGTAAGTTCCTAAATATTTAGAACATTGCTACTTAGTAAAATATTAATCCCTTAACAATAGTTTCTTTAAAATTTTGCGCCAGTTTCATTATAATTTTGTGCCAATTACTCAAAATTATTGACATTGGATCACTCAAGGTGTACATCCCTGTTCTAATCTATCGTTACAAAGATAGTTTCCTTCAAATTTTATGACCATTTTTTTTTTGTAGAGTAAAAAAACCAGGTTATACACGAAGCCATCCGTCAAGTGTTTTCAAATACCAGACGATCATGCTGTAATATAAGAAGTGCTTGTCTAATCTTGTAGTACCCATGACGGGCGTGTGTAGTACTGTCTTGATAGAGGTCTTAGGTTAAATTTCATCTTGAGCAAGCTAAAGTTTTGTCACGGACACTGCCTCTTGCTAGGAATTTACAAATCCTCAAAGAGTAATAATTCTTGTCATGAAAAATTACTTTCTCAAATTTGTCGTTCGGATTCGGCATAAAAACTTAAGGTCCTTTCCATCTTTGACATTACTCGCTCAAAGGAATTGCGCTTTCTAATTTTGCATTCTCTTTGTTTTTGTCTTTTTTCTCTTTCATATTTGTGATTCTTTTATGTATAAGAAAAACTTAAGGGATGTCAATACAAGTATATTAAAGGCCTGGGTCAAAAAATAAAATAAAATAAATAAAACAAATAATTCAGCAAGCGAATATAAAATATTCCAGTATTCTTTTTCGTGAACAGTGAGCAGCATCAGCTTCTTCTTCTCTTGTATCAAGGAAAAGAAGAAAACGGCTTCATAAAATAAATCATAAGAGAGAATGGGCAGGTTCAGACGCCATAAGGGATATGAAAGTAACACAAGTTTCTTGTATTTGAATGAGCAGCTTTCAAAAAATGACCTCCAATTAAGGCAACTTTAATGGAAAGTTAACTGGAAAGTTATTCAAGAAAAATCTTCCTAACTATCAAGTCAAGTTTACTTCTGTCAAAATGACAGTTGATAATTTTTTTGTTCCATTCAACAGAAAACTTTATTACTCTATGATTTATGTATTTATTTTCTGCACAACTTCATTTAATGTTTTTTGTAAAACGGTTTCTTGCCAATTTGGAAAAAAATAAGTAATATTTCTTTACAATACAAGATACAAATCGTGATGGACTTGTAGCTTGCCTGAGGAGTGTTTTGTAGACATTAATGTTTTTGGTAATTTTTATACGATGAACTTAAAGTACAGATTAATTTAAGTACAAAAGGAATTGATAGTACTTGAGGATTTGGAAATTAAAGGATACTAGTTATTTAAAATTTCAAGTGCAAGTACAAAAAAACTGTACTAGAACTCTTAAAATTCAAATATTTAGCAAGAAAGTGTAATGAAACTTGTACTTAACATTTAAGTACACCAGTCTGATCTAAAGTAATAGTTCTTGAATTTTTGAAGGAGAAATATGTGGCACGTCGTCATTCGATTCGTTATTTTTTAACTTCAACACATATTCAATAAATAATTATAAAACTTAGAATTGTAAACACCTTGATATTGAAAAACTAGCATAACTATACCGGCAAACAGTTTAGTGGTTTAAATGGTATAAGATCATCATAATTTTTAATGTTTTATTTCTAAAATACAATTTTCTAAAACTACAATAATAATTATAACCATTTCGTTTTCAGTCGCCATGACCCAATCGTAGGTATGTTCGGTTGAAAGAAATGTGTTTAAGTTATCATTTTGGTAACTTGAGATGAGGGTTTAATTGACTTATCTATTTCTGCACATTGTTCCTTTTTAAAAAAGTATGTATTTACTCTCAAATTTTGGTAAGTGCAACTCTTTTTTGTATTGTTGCAAATATAATAATTTATTTTAGCTTTTTTGCCACAAAGCTACTTTAAAATTCTTAGTCGAGGCATATTTGTGTAAGAGACATTCTGCTAAACTTATAAACGTCAGCGAAATATTAAAAATGTTCTATCAGCAACATGCAAAATAAGCCAAAACAGACGATAAACTTGTATGGACTCAAAAGTACCTGATAAGTGACCAAATTTGCATTTTTTGACTTAAAGATCTCGAAATGTTCAATTTAAAAATCGAAGTACCTTGAGTTTTAAAGAAAGGCGGTAAAACTTACCTCGGATATTTTATATGGGGTATTAAGAACTGCATTTCTTTCACTGTTGGGGTCATCTTCTTAACTCCGTATTCTGGATTCTCATATCGTAAACGGTGATCTTTAACCAAAGCATCTCGCAATGACTTCCAACGTTTGCGAACAGTTACTTCTGTTAAGAATAAAAGTAAAAGAAAAAATTAAAATGTTGTTATTCAGACACATTTTTCAATGCCTTTACTTACTTATAACATCCTTTGTACCTTCGCTCAGCTGTTCGTAGTTTGGAAAGAGCACAGCGTGAATTAATTCCCAAAACTTGTCTTTTGTCGACGTATTCGAATATTCCGGCAAGTTTTTGCTGTATAACACTGGATATTTTTTCACCTCATTGATCAAGGTGAACGGTTCGACACTTGAAGGTTTATCATATTCATGCACCGCGTATCCTTCGTTATACGACGACGTCATTTTATTTAAACTTGTTTCAAATCTTTCGAAAATGTGCATTTAATTTAATGTTTTGATGCGCTTAGCGTTTGAAAAACTGTATGTATTAAGGTTCTACAAATTAATTTCAAAATTTTGCAATGCCTAAGCGATAAAAAGACACGGCGCGAAGCGGACGCGGCGTTCAACTGGGTTTCAAGTTTCACACACAACTAAACTAAAATTGCTGATATACTGAGTGCTGAACTGCTGAGTGAATCATTCTCCGCGCCAATAACACGCAAAAGACCAAGACGTGAAACGCCAGCGCATCGCAGTCGCAGTCGTAGTCGCTGTCGCACACACCACCGCTGCTGGGTTTTTTGGTTTTGGTCGGTCTCTCGGTCTCGGTCTCGATTCAAACGGTACACATCGTGAACATTCATAGCAACAAAATTAACAACAGCAGTAGCGTGATTTGTGTCAGGCTCAGGCATTGGCATGGCAGGCATACGTACCCAACAAAAAAGACAACAACAAAAAACACGCCGCGTTTTAAGGAGGGGTGAAAACGACACGCCAGGCGTGTACCTACCTCACACACACATCAAAAATCGATTTTTTCTGTGTACATATATTTGGCATTTAAGAGTGTGTAGGATGTTCACGTGCAGTTAGCATTACCATCCGTCGCCTTCGCCGTCGCTCGTCTTCAGTCTTCACGTTCGCGTCGATTTGCGTCGCTCTAGCTATACATTTATAGCTATGGTAGGTAGAAGTACCCTACATCTTGTACATACAATATTATTTCATAGAAATTTTGTTCTATATGAGAACATTGAAGTTAAATAATATTTTATACAAAGTCTAATACCTAGCTAGAAGGTTTTTCTTCTTATTTTGTAGCTATTTATGTAGGTAGCACTAGCACGTCTGTTTTGTATAGCTATATGTGTCTTGTGTCGTCGTTAAATAAGGGTGCAAGCGGAAACAGTGGGGGATGTTGAAAACCAATATAAAATGTTGTTGTAGGTTTGCGTGACTTGTTACGAAGTTTGTCGCTTGACGTTGACGCTCAGGCATAATTCATGAGAATAGAAAAGTCGTTGTTGGGGAAGTAAAGGGTGAGCTAGTGAGACTATACCTACAACAGCACACCGCTAACGTTAGCCAGCAGAGCGTGTGAATTTACTTATTACTTTCCTGCTTTCCCCTTCCTGCTAGGTAGGAATACTTCTACTTACTTCAATTGAATATTTAGCTGCCTTTTGTCACAATCATGGTTAGTTGCAACAACTCAAAGACCAATACCTACCTATTAAGAATAATTTACGAAGGTTGATGGAATACTTAACAGAATATTGTCTTTTCTTCATTCCGATTTTAGAATGACCTATAATAGGTATTAAATTATTAATTTTGTTTATGAACTTTATCCTAGCACTTGAGATAAAAAAATAGATAACTATGATGTACCTATTGCCATTCCAATGTTTATAAAGAAATGAGCACCAAAAAAGGCGAAAACCCCGATATTGTACGTATACCTATAAAAGTTAAGTTTAATTATCGCTTTATATTATAGGCAAAATAGAACAGGATAGGGAAACTATAATTCTCATTTTTTAAAAGAAAATATTATCTAACATCTAGGTTTTAAGTAGGTACCTACCTGCACACTCTCTAAAGTGCCTGATTTAACTGTGAAAATCTAGATCTTAGGTAAGGTTAGGTTGAAGTGGCTATCCGTGATGGTGTAGGCCAGCTCTTGGCTCGTTATGACACCTCATCTTCTTCTGAGCTCAATGAAACCAAATCGAGGTTCTTACGAAACGTGAATACTATTAATTATGTTACAGCTTTTGAGATAGTCTTACGTTTTTGAGCTAAAGTAGGGCATGTACAAAAGATGTAAAGCATCATTCACATGAGCGCGACCAACGAACGACGAATGATTTACAAAATGTGAGTTTATATACGTTTGAAGACATATTTCCACACAAATTCTTAACAAAACGATAGCAATATAGTTTCTATTTGATTTATGATGCGTACTTTAAAAAAAAAATTATAGTTGATACGAACTGTCAAACTTTATTCGCGTTCCACATTATCCACACTCGCAACGAATAAAAAAATCGCGCGTACTTAACCTAAAAAAATCGTTCTTGTTTTGGTTTCAGTGGTGAATGTCAAACTTTATTCGCGACGAATTAAAAACTCTCATGTGAAAGAAATGTCAAAATCGACGAATATTCGTTCATTCAATGGTCGTTGGTCGTGCTTATGTGAATATTGCTTAAGGGACTGTTTCTTTCTCTTTCTCGTCCATACAGCTTCTGCAAAAGTCATTTGAGAATACGCCTAGCAGCATAGCGTGCTTTCCTATTAGGCAGTGTCTAGTTATGACACCAATTATCGAGCTTATATGTACATATATGTATGTATGTGCACTCTGCCAGATATTATTCTAGTAAGATGTTTAAATCGTTTAAAATTAAGTAAATCATTTGTGTATATGCTTAGTAAATTGCTTAAAATGGCTTTAACATTTTAATAATGTCTATACAATGCGTATCCCTCCCCCAATGCCACTATCCATGGGTGGCACTTGCATTGTGAAGACTGAACAGCTTTCAGTTTTAGGTATGTGTATCATAAACCATCTCTTGTGGAGTGACCACATATTTAATACATTATTATTATATTTTATATAATGATAAAAGGTTTTCTCCGCCAACGTAAGAAGTTTTGTATTCTTTCTGATCTGACTACAATTTAAAAAGCCTTTATCCGTCCGAAACTCGATTGCAATTCTCATATTTCGGCAGGTGTTCAAATAACCGAGCTGAGTCTCTTGGGCAGCATTCAAAAAAAGCTTTAAAAATGATAATTGTGGCCTAACTGAAACATTTGTATCCCTAGAGCACCGCCTCGCGGGAAGCTTTCATGTCTATCTTTATTTTATCGCTATGTTGATAAACAATCTCTAGTGAACCATCAGTTGCATTCCTTCTATCAAACAATGAAACCGAAAGACACTTACTTCTAGGAATGCCCATCGGTTCATCCTTAATCCCGATTCGGACGTACTGTGTACAGAGATTCTTTTTTTAGTCGCACTACACGAATGTGGAATGCTTTACCAGACATTCAAAACCAATGTGCGGTATCTCTTTTTTAGTCCTATCCCCCTTGCATAATTGCTCGCACTGTTGGAATCATTACAAGGGTATTCACATCTGAACGGAAGTTTTTTCTTAAAGTTTATCAAAATTAACCAAGTATTCGCCACACCAAAATTTTAGTTGACTTGACTAAATGAATAATGATAAACTTACTGATCTGGTTTAAATGCCCATGTTAACTCTTCTTTTTTTTTCAGAAAATACACCCTAGCCAGCGGTGGGATTTTTTTTTCTTCTCTTTCCAACACGTCCATGGCAAAAGGTAGCTATGGATCTTTTCAAATGCCAAGGGCGCTGGCACTTGAACATTTCTGATTTCTTTTATAGATTTTTCGAGGTAGCGTTACTCGAAAGATTGACGGCTGGTGTGGTCATAAACCATTGCAAATCGATCTTTGCACGCTTTGGAGTACCCGAACTGGTGAGAAGCGACAACGGAACCCACTTTGAACCAGTTCACACCTCAGAGTTCTCCACATTTGCAAGGAATTATGGATTTCGTCACGTCACATCAGCAGAACTTTTGATGGGCCGCCGCGCCGCATCAGATCAACACTACCTATGGTTCCAAAACGCTACGAGTCAAAATCAGTCAATTATAATGACTTAAAAAGAAGTGAGGATGATAGAATAGAAAAGCAAACACTAAACTTTAACCACAGACATCGTGCGTGCATAAGCATGATCTTATTCTCGGGGAATTAGTTTGGGTACGAGATAAACGAATCCGGGCTACAGTTCGAAAGAAGACCAAGCACCCTCGCTCTTACATCATCGAAACTCCGACAGGAAAACTACGTCGTAACAGCTTTCATCTAACTCAAGCTCACAGAGCAGGAGAGATAATCGATGAAACAGAGAATGATATTCCAGATATCACAACTCCAATGACATTACATCAGCTTCGTCGCCAGAGAAGACATCATCGCCATTTTCAACACCCTCTTCATCACCTCCACAATCATCAGTATCATCGTACGCGTCAGCATCGTCAACTCATCGCCATTATCGTCCGCATCGATTCCTTCGTCTTCTGGGCCTACAAGTAGAAGTACCGATAACCAAGGCTACCTGACTCGATACGGCCGGTTAGTGAAACCTGTCGATCGTTATCAATACTGAAAAAGGGGGATGTGTCGGAAGACATTGGCAAACACCAACAACTACAATACAATATTATATTATGTAAATCTATATCTATACTAATATTATAAATGCGAAAGTAACTCTGTCTGTCTGTCTGTTACTCAATCACGCCTAAACTACTGAACCAATTTGCATGAAATTTGGTATGGAGATATTTTGTTACCCGAGAAAGGACATAGGCTACTTTTTACCCTGAAAAAATGACGCATTCCCATGGGAAAATTCAGGTGGGCCGATCGCTTTTACGCCTAAACTACTGAACAGATTTAAATGAAATTTGGTAAAGAGATAGTTTGAGACTTAAGAAAGGACATGAGTTACTTTCGACCTCGGGAAAACAACGCAATTCCATGGGAAAAAATACTTTCCGGGGAATCTGATCGCTTTCACTCCTAAATTACCAAATATTTGAATATTATTTGGATAAAATTGGTATAACGGAAAAACAACGCATTCCCAACCCTTCTCAAAAGTTGAGATTGAAGGTTGGTGTTCCAGTCCTGTTAATGAGAAATCTTGACGCATCAAAGTTATGTAATGGTACACGGCTACATATTACTGACCTAGGACGAAATATTATAAAAGCTTTAATCATGACTGGAATAGCAAAAGGAAAAAATGTTTTAATTGCCAGCATTCCGATAATTCCAACCGATTTGCCGTTTCAGTTTAAAAGAGTGCAGTTTTCTCTGAAAGCAGCATTTGCAATAACAATAAATAAATTTGGAAAAAAAAACTGTTTTTCCCATGGACAATTATATGTAGCATGCTCATGAGTCTCAAACCCGAAAAATCTTTACGTTCTGGCCAAGGAAGGAAAAACAAAAAACGTCGTTTATAAAAATGTATTGCAGTAACCTATCTTCTTCTTAAAATGTATTAACCTAAACTAACCCAACCTATGACAATCACAATTCAAACATATGTACGTACAAAAAAGTATAGCTCAGGTTTTTTCATACTACTATCCAAAAAAAACTATCTAATGCGGACGAAGTCGCGGGTAAAAGCTAGTAGTTATATAAGTCACACCATATACTAACAGCACATTTTGTCAGTTATGAAATGCGAATAAATACAATTATTTCTGATGAGCAAGATCATTCTTGTCAAGCAGTTAACTAGAATAACACAGAAAGTAAGGCAAGTTTCAAGTATCTGATTAGCCAGCTACCAAAAATTCATGGAAAAGTTTAATGGAAAGTTAGACAAGAAAAATTTCGCTTATTATCAAGGCAATATCGGTTATGTCAAAATGATAGCTGATCATGTTTTTTCATTCAACTGAAAGCTGAACTTTATTACTCTGTCATTTATTTAATTTGTCCTAATAGGTTTAATGTCTTTTTGTAAAAAGTTCCTTGTTAAATTGGAAAAGAAATAAGTGATATTTTCTTACAATGCAAACTACAAATCGTGGTTGACTTCTAGCATTCCTGATAAGTTAATGAAGAAAAATTCTGAGTTTGAAATTTATACAACTAACTATGTAGTTGTCTTAGTCAAGATTTAAGTTCAAAGATTGCAGTTGACTTCAAATGAATTCCCTTATGCTGTCTGAACCTGCCCAATATGACGTCGTCGGCTTGAAGTTTAAAGTTTCTCAGACTATGATACACATGTATCCAATGCTTTCCTAAATTTACATAATATTGATACGATTGTCTGATGATATACATATACATATTTCTTATTTCATTCTTGTGCATTCTTTTTATTCAGTCAAATAAAATTATTTATTAAATTAAAAAAAAATATATGTAATGCATAAAACTACATTAATAAATTTATTCCTATTAATTACATAATGTTATGTGTTTTAAAAAGGTATATTTGTTTCTAGAGAAAAATATTAATCTAAGCTGATGACATATTTGTAGTATAATTTGTATGTATATTTAAAATGTGTAACTTTACTCCTTAACGCTAAAAACTAAATACCTACATAATAATCAAAAATAAAAATTGAAAAAAAAAACGATTTTAATCGCTTTCCTTAGCCTTATTTGACCTTGGCAAAACGAGTTTGACCTGAAATGGATTTTTTTTTACCGATAACATAAATATACAATTACAAAAAAATATAAAAATTAAATTAAAATCGAGTTGTAAAAAGTGTGCGAACGATTAATATTCATAATTATTATTATGCATAATCAAATAACATATGTATGTATGTCTATGTATTAATATAGAAAGAGGTGGGAACAGTACAAGAGAGGAATAAAAAAATACAAATCACAAGAGTATTATATAGGACATGTTTTTGTTTTTGTTTTTAGTTTAGCTTATAGGGCATAGTTTATATCACATAGGCTTTTCTTATGATGTTAATGTTCCCGCATCTTCTAATCAATCATTTGCACAATACATTTTGAGCTCCGAGTAGCCACATGGACGTCGGCAGCATTCGTGTATCGAACCATTGCCAGTCAAGGGCTGAAAAAAATCCTCTGGAATAAGTCTCCGTAGCAACGCTGATTCGTGGTACATTCTTGATGATAATGGGCCACCAATGGATTCAGCTGAAAATAAACAACAACAACAACAAATTGATTAAACTAAAATTATACATAAGTTATTTTAATTTTGTTTAAAGTTCATTTTTAATATTTTGATATCAATACAAAAATTATATTGGAAAAGGGAAAAGAAGTTGTGTATATTCAACGGAACTTACAAATGTCCAGTAAATAAAGAGAATGTGTTTTTTTTTTCACTTCACAAACCAGTCAAGGACAATCTTCCTTAAAAACGATGTTGAGTGTTCTAAATTCTGGAGATGTGAATACGTTGTGAACCGAATTTAAGGAGAGGTTTTATAAAAATTTCGTCGTATCACTTATAGGGGTTGCAAAATTCTTTGAACCAAATTGCATGGTTTCATAAATCCAAGTGTTTACCTAGCTATAAGAATTCTATTCATAGTTGATATGCATCCATTATATGCTATGTACCTACACATAAATTACATACAATGTATGTATGTATGTGTCAGGAAATTAAGATTTCCGGCCACTAAAAATATACAAAGTGCGTTTTTAGCCTAAAGGCTTGTGGTGTTGGAAATGTTTGGTTATAGAGAAGAACTCCTTGGAACTCCTTGCCTAGCAATCTGAGGGGTATTCACAGCTACAATAGTTTTGAGAAATCTTTGAAAAACCTATATAAATGTTGAAATTGTTTCTGAAAATATTTTTCTGTTTTTTTTTTCTTCTCTTTCATAAATTTATAAAATCACTATCTCTCACTCTCTCTTTCTCTGTAATTATCAAATATGTAATTTCTATAATTGTAATTTATAATTCACTTACTTATAATTCTGTTAACTTAATAAGATATAAATTGTTATTTAGTTTTACCTTTTTTTCAATTGCTTACATAATTTTTAAAATTAAATGAATGTATACTAAGTATTAATAATAAGACACATTGTTTTGAAATGCTTATTGTTTAATAAATAAATAAATATATATAAAATATAAAAAAAGGGGTACCTACATACCTAACTAGAGTGAATAAATGTTTGTTTTAAAGTGAAAAAATTAAGCTACTTTTTGGCATTGGATTGAAAAACTTTCAAGATATATGTAGCATAGATAGTTATACATATGTAAAATTGGGCTATTTGTTGATCTTGTTAAAAGAAAACAATTTCCAAATGTTTGTCTTAAGGGAGCCGGAAATAGTAGCTGTAGGAAGAGAAAGTCAACCGTTTAAAAGAGTATTAGTGTCTATGAAAGTTTAATCGAATAATTGGAATAATAGGGAATTTTAAATAAAATGTGTTAGTTGGTCAAACAAATGCTGAGGATATGGAAGGACCACTTCTGTAGATTGTATAACTGCGACGACAAACCGAATTCCGCTGTTAGGCAGGATAATACTTTTAATATACATACATATATACGAAAGCCAACAATCCCGTCTTCCCGACTTACACGAAGCAAATATTGCCATATCTAAACTGAAGGCTTACAAATCCACTAGAACAGATGGCTTAAATGCCGAACTTTTCAAAGGAGCTGGAGATAATTTGGTCAGGAATTTGCACCAACTTATCCGTAAAATATGGTCGGAAGAAAACATGTGCGATGAATGTAACCTCTGTATTGTTTGCCAGATACTGAAATAAAATGCGGACCTTAACTTTGCATACAAAATCTACTCTGCCGTAATATTTGAACGTCTACAGCCCATCATCGTCAAGAATATGATAGATCGTTATCAGTGTGGCTTAAGACCTGGAAATTTCACAGTCGATCAAATATTCACATTATGAAAGATCCTGGAAAAAACCCAAGAAAATCAACACCCACCATCTCTTCATCGATTTTAAGGCCGCATATGATAACATCTACAGGGACGAATTGTATAGAGCCATGTCTAGTTTTGGCATCTCTCCTAAACTCGTCCGTTCCTGCAGGTTGACCATGAAGAACTCGCGCAGCACCATAAAGGTTGGAAACCGAACTTTTTGATGTCAAAAAAAGGCTTTGCACAAGGTGATGCGCTGTCTTGTGATTTTCTTAACATTGTCCTTGAAAGAATAGTTGTGAGTATTGAGAGGGTTCGATATCTCGGTTTTTATATTCCCTTTTTTTAAAATCCCGGTTTCAAAATCACGTTTTTTATAGCCCTGCTTTTTAGAATCCCGATTTTTTATAATCCCGCTTTTTGTAATCTCGTTTCTTATAATACCGTTTTTTATTAACCCGATTTTGCAATCAAAACTATCGCGCGATTTTTTAAAATTAAACAACTAGTTTTATTGCAAAATCGAAATTAAAAAAATGAGATATGTTTCTAGATTCATTTTCTTGCAACCTTTTACAAATATAACAAATCAAAAAATAAAAATATAAAGTAAAACAAATCAAAGAAACAAACCAAAAACACTCTATACGAAGATATAAATCCTCGGGAGACATCTTGGTTTGCCAACAAGCTAAACCGGAAATCAACCTGATAAACTTATTCTTAGTGTGCGTGTAATTTCTCCTCTATGTCCCCAAAAAACTTAGTAGTTGATTCTATGTATGCGTGAAAACACATCAATTTTTCTCGTTGAATTCGTCCACATTACAAATACAACAATGTAAACAAATGGGTTTTGGAGGGTGATACGCACGAAGGATTTATATCTTCATTAGAGTGTTTTTGAAACAAACTCAAATCAATTAACAAAGTCAACTAGAGCGGTAAAACCGGTATTGAGAGGTAGATTTGCTGTAGGATGCATATTGTTTGTGAAAGAGTTAATACGAGTATTGTAAACAAAAATTAATGTTTATGTACAGTAAAAAACAAACAAATTATATTATTATATTTTAGTTAATTAATTTAACATTCAAACTTTTGACTCCTATTCTTATTTAGTTTAATGCACGTATTTTTGTAAAAAAAAAAACGGGATTGTCGGAATTTTACGGGATATTAAAAAGCAGGATTGTTATTGATCGGGATTTTTTAAAAACGGGATTTTAAAAAGCGGGATTCCGATACGCTCCCGGATTGAGACGATGGCTACAAAAATCATGAAGAAAGGAAAGTCATCATCTAAAGACGTAACTTTGAGGTAATTAAGAACTTGGTTTACCTAAGCTCCGCTACGAATGCACAAAACAACAAGAGCGCTTTTATCAAACTAAGAATTACTCTTGATAACTACTGCTTCTTTGCGATTAGAAAGCAATTGAGTAGTAAAGCCATCTTCTTAAATTTAAATTTTGTTTCTTAATTATTAATATTAAATGGTAGCCAGTTGTTATAACCAAACTAAAAGTATGTGTAAGTTACAAATTTTTGTAAATAGGGTGTTGAGTTTTATAACTTTTGCATTTGATTTTTGTAATATTTCATTGAGAAATGTAAATTGTTATGATTTATTAAAAAAAAAACTAATTTTAATTGATTAAAATAAAGGTTTTCAGCTATACTAGATCTAAGTGGGCGGTTACTGAAATCAAGTGGCTTTTTACAAAAGCATTTATTTAAATAATTATATAAAGGCAATAACTTTCTCATATTTCGTATTCCATAAAGACTTAACGCCTCGCGGCGTTACTTGCATGCTTTATTTTAAAACAAATTTGGTTGTAGGTACTAAAATAAACCAACATCAAAAGATAGACGTACATAATTATGGGGAGCGTGTCGGAATCCCGCTTTCAAAAAATCCCTAAACAAATTTTAAAACCCCGTCTTCTAAAATACCGATTTTTTAAAATCCCGTCTTTTAAAATCCCGCTTATTCAAAATCCCGATCAATTAGAATCCCGATATTTAAAATCCCAAAAAATCCAGACAATCCCGTTTTTTATTTACGTAATTCATGTATTAAATTAAATAACAATAAAAGTCAAGGGTTTGAATGTTGAATTAAGAAACGTTTTGGAATCACGCTTTTTACAATCCGGGTTTTTTGCTTCGTATATAGTTCAACTAAAATAATTATGAAAACAGTATTCTTGATTGGGATTATAAAAAATCGGGATTATAAAAAGCAGGATTTTAAAAAAACGAGATTTTTAAATCGGGATTTTAAGAAACGGGAATATAAAAACCGGGATATCGAACCCAACCCATAATTATGTTGTCGGTGACTTTTTTTTTTAAACTATTAAAGGGGAATAATTCTGTCATACATTATCTTAACAAAACTTTAAACCGTTTCCGCTGCGCATACAGTGGAAGCTCTCAAAAGGGAAAAAATATACGATTTTGAAACATTCTTTATTGTAAGTAATCAATGTTTATTATTTTAATGAATTAAGTTTTGTACTACTCGAAACTGTTGTTAAAGGTTAAAAATAAAAAATATTTAAAAATAAAAAATGTATGCATGTATGTATACTTACGAAATTTTTTTGAAAACGAATAAAATTTGCCACCACAAATCAGTTGTAATGCATCCGACAAGGAACTACTGCAATAGATTTTAAATTCAATATTCTTGTGATCATTACAAGAATACATAGGAATTTCATTAAACGTATACACAATGGTAGCGAAGACCAAGAAAACATTAAGTGTCGCTAGAGAAAAGTACATCTGAAAAAAAAAAAAACAAATAAATTATTTAGTTTATTTATGAAATTATTTTAATTAAAAAAAACTTTTGTATTTTCTTAAAAAACAAAATTAAACATATAATTTAAAAAATTATAACATCTTCACTATAAAATTATGTTTATACAAGAACATAAAATATATGTATGTACATACATTTAATATTTATTAAATTAGTGCAAGGTTTAAAAATTAATCCAAAAATCAAGAGTGCTGCAATTATTATTTGAAGGAAAGTAAAATTTACAATTTGTTCGAAAGTAATGACTTTACGGATAATTCTTTTCGGAAGCACATGAGGCACAAAAATAATGTCCAAAACTAATTCCCGATTCTTTTCAAAATGATATTCAAAAATAAGAACGAATAAGCAACATTGGACGGACAGATTAAATGATGTTTACATCTTAAGAATATAATTCATATGACTATTGTAAATATTGTCATCATAATTTAAGAAGTCAATAACAAATCTGGTGTGATAAAATTATTTTTGAATGCGATAATAAATTCAATAACAAAGATGGAATGCCACACTAGGTATACATACATATATATTTTAAATGTAACAAAAAACAAAGCATTACCGATTTGACTGGAAAGAACTGGTCACTGGGAAAAGGATCATAATGAACTTGTTGATATGAAGATAGACAAAAACATTCTGAAAGTAACCTTATCTTGGAATGGAGCAAAAATATTTTCCGGGTTTACAGAGAGTAAAATACAATTCTATCCCAATTACTTGAAAACTATAGTTTTCAAACAAAAATTGTGGATGCACTTCACATTATAGTCTTTACACAAAAATAAGAATATGTAATTTATTTCGTAAAATTCATAGATTTGAAGAACACTGGTAGATACTCGTATATTTGGATGTAGCACATGATATACATATATTTAAAAGCAATTATTTTTTGGATGGGAAAATTTTAGTTCTTGTGTAGGTCTGGCAAGGGCGGATCCAGACTTTTAATCAGGGGGGGGTCACGCATTAGGGCCCTTTCACACCAAACGAATCCGAATCACTCCGAATCAAGTTGAATCTGATTCGTCATCTCCACTCTTTCACACCAGCTGAATCAACCTGAACCTATAAAAATCATCATGCGTCATAAATCGCACTATTTTCTTTAACTTTTAAAATTAATAACTCCACGTCCATCTCGTATGGTTGTTGATTCAAGAGTCAAGACTGACCGGACGAGGAATCTGACAGGTTGAATCAAGTGCGACCTCGAATCAAACCTGATTGAACCAGATTCGTCCGGTCTGAAGGCGGGAAAAGAATCCCTTCACATTTAAACGGAGCGCTCGAAGCCGAATCTTGGTCAATCAGATTCAACTTGATTCGGATTCGTTTGGTGTGAAAGGGTCCTTAGATGAGTTTTTACTCACCGCTTAAAAATGTTCTTTAATGTTTTTTAAAGGAGGCTAACAAAATTTAAATAACATAATGTGCATCTTAACCTTACATTTACACATTTCAATTGCTAAAGTGGCAACTTTAGTTATCAAATTATTTTAGAACACTGTTGTCCAGCAAGGTATGGTCTAACTATTTAATTTGGATGACACCCTACGTATGAAAGCATTCCAAGATTCCAACAGTTTTCTAATATGTCATATTTAAGAGCTAAAACAAAATAGTTTGGAGGGTTTTTGGTGCATTTCACGCAGAAATGTAAGAAATTGTTTTGAAACGTAGCTTTTTTTTTCGAAAAATAAAATATACTTTTCTTGTTTCCATTTCTATTAATGCGAAGAACGCATGAAGAATGAAAGGAGTCAACAAAACTTAAAAATTGTAGAGAGAAAAATGCTTGGTTCTTGAATTTGAGGACATAGGTGCATTTAAGTACATAATTTCTCTAAAAAATTAAATTAAAACAAATTAAGGTAAACAAATAAGTTGGGAAGAACCGTTTGTGTGGCACTCACAAATTACACATTTCAAAATCTCTTTTCACTTCAAATCTCAAGAGATGCAAAGCTTTTATATCAATAAATATGTATATAGTTTAACAAAAGTGTTACTTTTGCTGTTTTTGGGACATTTGTATTATTGAAATTCGTGTTTAAATCTCAGTTCTAGAGCATCCAAAGTAAATTTACTTCAAAAGTAAATTTATTTAATTTTTTAAGATCTTTTGTTTTCAACAGAAAATCAATTTTGAAATAAATAAAATGCACAACTGGGTCACTCGAACTTGCTAATGTCTTCCAAAAAGTCTGTTTAAAAGTATTTCCTATATTTTAAGATTTAAATATGTAACTTGTTTTTTTTTTTCGAAAATCATTTTAAATTTTGTCTTTAAAATACTTTTTGGTAAGCGTTAAATAAAGTGCTTATACATAGATATACATTTTACATTTGAATTTCGTTATCGATTTTTGTAAACAAAATTAATATTTTTTTAAAAATAAAAAAAAAATCATTTTTGATCATCAAAAAACATCATCAATTTGATCATCGACAAGAGCTTGCACAGAAAAAGAAGATTATTGAAATCGGTCCATTAGTTCTTGAGAAACCTTAAACAAAAAAAATTAAGGTTTTATGAGGGGTACCCTTCTGGAGCAATACCAAAATATGTTTTTCTTGTAGAAAGAAGCCCAATTAAGAATACAAAATTCAGAGAAAGTTTTAAAAAAATCACATATTTTTAAATTGACGATTTCTTATTCAGGGTTTCTTCTTAAGAACCTGTATATTTGCTCTTTTTCTTAGAAACAAATTTTATGAAAATAATTAAAGTTTTTTCAAATTCTAAATTAAGTGAAAACAAAAATTTGAGTTGTTTTTGACAGCAAACCGCTATTTTGTGAATGCCTAACAAATACTAACAAATCTTTAAATGAAATCTTTACTTATACAACTTGATTGTATAAGCTTTATGGCTCATATGACCCCCCCCTGGATCGTCCATTGCTCAAAAGTTGATGAATTTGTGCTGTGTTTTTCGAATAGGGCTGAATATCCGATCCAAATTATGTTCTTGGTCCAGTCTTCATTTAAAAGTAGCAACAAAGTTAAGGGAAGTAAAATACAAATTTTGTTTTCATATACAAAAAATTAATAATTCAAAATATAATGGGGGTCATGTCCATTAACGCAATACGATTAGTTTTGAATGAAAGGGAATTCCTTCGAAAAAAACAAACAAATTATCTCCCAGGGGGGGGTTATGACCCCTACGACACCACCACCCCCCCTCCCTGGATTGGCCATTGAGGTCTGGGAAAGTATTTGCTATTTTGTGAGAAGTCAAACTTCTCAATGTACCTACTTGAGTAACACTGATCGACAAAATTAAGTATTTTTTCTGTCGTACAAACTAAACAATACTTGAAAGGATTAAATATCCTGAATTCGAATCTCACCTCTAAGTTTTTCTTCTACAACACAACGTGTTCATGTTCACTCCTTGACGTAAAAATGACGTCAAAATCTGTCCCAAGCGTGTCACGTCGTGTAATCGTCAAAGAAAAATCTTGTCAACGCGTTGATGAGTACATTGACGCTCACGTTGATACACATTTTTGAGTCAACGCGTTGGCTATTTCCTGTGACCGTGTAATGTGTGAGTCCATGCTATATTGACTTGACAACTCTATTTTGGGACGATCGGTAATCGGAATGACTGTGTCCCAACATTGACGCTGCAGAATTTAATACCGAGTCAACGCATATTTTGAATGAAATTAAGTTTAGGTACAGATTGTTTTGTAATTTAAGTTTAAAATGCAGGTGACTTTGGTTGACCGTGTAATTGTAGCTTTAGAACTAAAGTAGATCTTAATTCCTCGCAAACTCAATACCAATTCATGAAAATGGACGTTAGCTCGTCTGATCTGAATTACATATGTATGTATGTAGAGAATGTAAAGCAAAATGCTTTTCATATTCTCATTTTTGACACTAAAGATCATCAAGTTGCTCTTTTAGAAGGTGAGGACTGAGGATACCTTAAGGTGGTTGACTTAAAACATTTTTTTTTGCATCTTTTTATGGTTTTGAAAAATAAAATTATAAAACTTCTAAACTCTTCTCTTATTGTTTGTATTTATTTTATCTATTGTGTCTCTGTGCGTCTGATCTGACTCCCTCTCTCTTTCAGATTTCCGCTTTAATATTTCAAAATCGAATTTCGACCATGAAATAATTTCTTAAAATTAAAAAAAAAAAAAAATAAGCATACAAACAAAAGCATAAACAAAAAACCAAGACCTATAAAAGTACAATGACAACAAACAATATACTAAACTTTTTTAATCGCACAATTTGAAGTAGAAGAATTGTTGAAAAAATATTAATTTCGAAATGTGACTTGACTTGACGCGAAGCGGAGTATATATTGTTTTCGTCGCTAACGCTTCGCTTCGTTATCATATAGGCCAACCATTAACAAACCATCAGAAAACATACATATATTTATATTATGCGATTTAATTTATAAAGGGTTTAAAAATAACTCATTGTTATGTTCTTATTTTTGTTTGTTATAATCACTTGGACCTTTTTTCTGCATCTCACACAAATAATATTTGTATATGTACGATACGAATACAAAGTGAGGGTTTATGTTTTGTGTGTGTGTTTGTGTGGTGTGCTATAATAATAAAGCATCGATGATAATGACGTTCTGATTCCGATTTCAATTTTTATTCGTTTATTAATGGATCGTGTTTTTGTTTAAACTTCGGAATATAATTTTTAACTTCAAAATAAAAACATATGTACATTATGTATATGTACTGTATAGACAAGACATAGAGCACTAAAATAGCAGGAAAGAGGAAACTATCTCTTTTTGTTATCTTATTTCTCTTAATTATAAACTAACCTCGAATTTAAGAGGCAAATGAACTTGGTTTGTTACTCATGCATGTGTATTGTTAAATATATGATAAGGGCGTGCGAAAAAATATTTATGACAGCTACCTTCTGGCAACTTAAAGTGAATATATCTTTAACAAACAAACAAATTATATTTATTATACCATAATTTATGTTTATTGATTCCATAGTCTGTAAACTACATATGCATACATACACCGCCAAACAAAAAATCGAACATTCGTGTATATAAAAGTTGTTCCAATCAAATAATTTTTATTGCTCTAGACATTTTTATGTGTCACCTTATTGTTCATAATCTTAAAGCAATGATCCACAGGCAAATTCTACAAATGCACTGCTTTTACAAAAACAATAATGATTTCTGCTCTGCAAAACATTTGCAACTAGTGGCCAATTCTCTCTTCGTCTGATTTTGATAACTGTTAATCTGATTTATTTTGAGGTTGGTAAGTTTATATGCGTGTACATAGCTTGATTTGTTACGTTAGTTTCAGCCGGGACTTTGATCGATAAAACGGGTTTTTAAGATAAATTCGTTTTAAATTGATTTTTTTTTAAATGGTGGGAAACAAATATTATAAAAAATAAAATTCAGAATTTTGAGTGCTTTCAAAAAAGGAGCATCACAAAAAGAAATTTTAAAGAAATATTCCATTCAAAAATCAACTATTTGTAGAATCATCAAAAGTGGAAAGGTGTTATGCTATCCTAGAGGAGGAAGGCATCGAAGCACCACAGCGAAAGATGATTAAAAAATAACAAATTTCTTCCGAAGAAAACCCACGGAATCATCCAGGGAAGCAAAAATTAAACTTAGGTTACCCATTGACCCATCAACTATCAGACACCGCGCACTGCAGGCCGGATTGTTTTGTTTTCAAATAGCAAAAGAGCCATTTATTTAAAAAAAAAAAATGTGAAAGCTCGTTTGAAAACTCATCTCAATTGGAGTCCCCAAAAATGGGAAACGGTCTTGTTTTCTGACGAATCAAAGTTCAATATGCACGGATCGGGTGGAAAACAACATGTCCAGAAGGCCAAGAGGTGAAAGGCTAAATCCAAAATACACTAAAGGGACGGTCAAACATAGAGGTGGTTGAATTTTGGTATTGGGCTGCTTGTTTGGCCAAGGAATCGGGCATAATGAAGCCTGAAGACTATGTAGGCATCCTTTGTAAAATGTAACACCATGCTCCCTTATGCCCATTGGGAAATGGACGTTCCAACAGGACAATGATCCCAAACACAAGTCGATTGGCCACAAAGTGGATTGCAGAAAAAAATATTGAGGTTTTACCATGGCCAGCCGCATCCCCAGACCTAAACCCAATAGAGAACCTGTGGGAAATTGTGAAGAGAAGAATTGGGAGAAACATTTTTAAGCACAAATGTGGCCTATTCGCTGGAATTTAGAGGCAGTGGAATGACATTCCAATAACTGTTATTAATAACCCTATAGCTTCAATGCCTAGAAGATACATATACAGCCGAGCCGTTATAAAAAATAAAGGGTATGCAATTAAATATTAACATTTCCTTGCCTTGAAGTAAGAAAATAGTTTGAAATTTAGCTGTAGATCTAAGTTCCAAAGGTTTTGCACAGCAATTTTACGAACTATTCAAGTATTTAGTTATTTATTTTTTTGTTTAAGTGAAGAGTGTTAATTTTTTTTCCAACAATTATAACGTAATATCAAAAGAGTTTAGAGAACTAAAGAAAGAATTTTTCTGTTTGATTTTCTGAACAATTTGTGTTTTAAAGAAAAATGTTGGAGGTTCTAGTTTAAAATGTTTTGCACAGTACTGTACATACATATATGTATGTAAATGCCGTTTGTCGCTTTATTTTAACAAATGAGGTATGTTCGCAAAGTATAAATTAATAAATTTGTATACTCTAAGCTAATATAGGTAACCAATTGATTTGTTTGTGTTTTTGTTAATTAAGAATTTATATATGGAATAAATAGCACCTCACTCAGAAATAAGTAACAATAAATATTCAAATTGCAAATATGTAATTGATTAACAAGAAAACACATTACGTACGTACATTCATAGTATGTAAACATGAAGGTTAATATGTGCATTTTTGAACACATGTGAACATTTTGAAACCAGTATTCTAGTTTAGATATGAAGAAACAGGTGTCATAAATTTATTTAAAAGGATATGTAAATTTGTGTTTTTTTTGACACTTTTGTTTTCACAGTAAAATATTTACATCAAAATTGTAATATAATGCGATCGCGTTAGCAGTGGAAGTGTACTTATTTAATTTAAAAAATTCTTCAAATGCAATACAAATTTTCTTTAATTTTATTTTAATGAGTTACTTAGGTACATATAAATTCTAACATTAAGTTTACAATATTAACAATAATAACTTTAATCTACACTAAAAATTGACATAATTTCAACAACTTATAGCAACAAAAATAAATTTAAAGCTTGCAGATTTGAGATTGACATTCGCAGAATCAATAAGTATAGGGAATTTATTAAATTTACTGATTAAGAGGACCGTTAAAATTCAATCGACAGAGAATAAATGGGAATGAAGTCGTTCCATTCAATACACCAGCTTTAAAGCAGGGGTGGAATCGGCTAAGCTGATAATTGACTATCATATTTTTGATAGTCAAATTTGACTATCATTTTCATTCCGTCTGTATAAGATGATTCAACTCAATTCAATTCGATTGAACAGTTTTAGATTATAATTGTCACAATTTATTGTTGCTATGGTGAAATTTTAAAATGATTCAAAATACATATGTATGTAGCTAAATAAAAGTATCAAATTGGCTGCGTTTAAATAACATTCTTAAGTTTCGTGTGTTTTTTCGAATGTCGTTAGCTTTGCCGGTCACAAGAATGTGTTTTTGTACCTAAAAAAGGTAACTGAAAAAATTTTCCATTCGTTTTTTGTAAGCGTCTGGTATCTAGCTCTATTCAGAAACGACATATTTGTAGGAAAACGACTACCACATTTTCTTGTGACAGCTTTTTAGGTATCAATTTGACTATCACCTTACATAGATCAAATTCGATTATTTTGACTGTCAATTATCAACAATCACCTTAGTCGATTCCACCCCAGATTAACATTATATGGATGATTATACAAAAGTTGGATAACTTTTGAGGATATTTTGTTTACAATAGTTATTAAATCAAACTTCTACAAATTCGGGTGTATATGATAGCTAATCTAATTAATATATTGTTCCCAATCGGGCCAGTCACTTTTTTGAGTACATTGTAAGATATTTAAAAATTTCAGAATTTGAATGCCATGGGACTGACGAGGTAACATAGTATTGATACATGTTATACACAGTTTTAAAAGTATTATAATGAAATTTAATACAAATTAGTAAAAATCTCTTAGGATTTAATAATAATCACTTAAAATCACTTAGTAACAATTAACAATAATTATTAATATGAAATACTGGGAGAAAATACTATATCAGTTTTCAAAACAGACTTTTGACATTTAACGTAACGTTATTCATTTATCTTTTACTACTTTCACATAGTTTTACTAAATATTTCTAATTAATCAACAAACAATATAAACAAAATCTAACAATATTCATCTTAAAATTACTAATGATTATGAAATGAAGAACAATAACAATATACCTGAAACAGGACTGACGCCATCGCCATAGGACTGACGAAAAAGACGAAATTTGAGATTATAATCAAATTTCGAATTTGACAAATCAAAGTCTAATATGAATAAATAAAAATACACTTTAGATTAACAAAAAAAATAACGACTCACCATAGGACTGACGTGTTGGCTGGCTTAGCACGTGTATAGACAACAAACATAACCCAAACTCTGGTACAGTTATGATGGCCGTCAAATTGTGCGACCCGCAACTAACTTTATTACCAACATTAAAATCCAAAGTGGGATTTGACGTTGAGTCGGCGATATTTCGCACGAATTTTAAATTTAAATAACACACAACGGACTGACGAACGAAACTGAACACTAAATTTCTTAGTTTTTTAAATAAAGAAAGAGAACACTGCGTTATGAAAGTTGTAGTAAATATTTAACTATATATGTACATCACAGATTGTAGTAAATTGATAAGTTTTCTTAAATCAATGATAATGTTTAATAGACAGTCACTTAATTGTTGGTTTTCGGGGTTGTGACATGCCAAAGGACTGACGTTTAAAGAACTAATTGTGTATTTTTAATAACTTGTATTCAAAATGAAGAACTGAAATTGGGTGATTAACTAAAAATCTTTCCATTGTTTTAAAATAAATTGTAATCTCAATAAAATATAATAAGACTTTGTATATATTGGTTGATGACATCGAGTTACCCAACTTTTTGTATAATCACCCATATGTATGTAGGTGGAGTGCCATAACCCCCGCGGCATTAACCCCCGCGGGGGTTAGTTCCCATTCAATTGGGAATTAACCCCCGCGGGGGTTAATTCCTTTTTCAAATGGCATTAATCCCCGCGGGGGTTAATTCCCTTTTTATGTGGGGGTTAATGCCCAATTATAACTGGAAATAAGCCCCACGTTAATAAAAAAACAACAAACATAAAGGAACAAAATTATTTCTTCATTTATTTTTCAAAATAAAACAAAAATTTAAAAAATAAAATAACAACTTCAACAATAAAAAAAATGTATCTTAATCATTTTGAATTGATAGCACGGCGGCGTACTAACAGCTTGGTATGTAAGGGGGGGCATGCTGCCCCCCTGCAACCCCCCTGCTTGGGATCACTATAGGATTTGGGGTGGGTGCGAGTTTGGGTATATGCAAAGAACACGAATGCGTTGTGATTCTTTCATAACTGTGAGCCATACTTGCTTTTTTTTTGTTGGGAATTTCTTTGATTTTAGTGCTCAAATGCAAAAGTTCTTTGCATATACCCAAACTCGCACCCACCCCAAATCATATAGTGATCCCAAGCAGGGGGGTTGCAGGGGGGCAGCATGCCCCCCCTTACATACCTAGCTGTTAGTACGCCGTGCTATCAATTCAAAAAAACTTTTTAGCAAAAGTAGCTATTCTAGACAATAAATCAACCATTTTTGCGTGTTTTGTATGTAAAAAAGTGAACTTTAAATTTTTTTTTATTAAAGTTTACGAATTTTAAAATATTCGGCGTTGTTTCCTTTATTTTTTGGCCTTATTTCTTTTTATAAATCGAAATAAAGCCAAATTGGTTTTATTTCGTTTTGAACAACGAAATAAGGCCAAATTTGAAATTTGGTGTTATTTCATTTGGTACTATTTCACGTCACCCGTATTTTTTGTTTATTTGTTATAGGAAGGTATGTCATAGCTTTCTCAATTCCATTTTGAAAACTCACTATTTCTAAAAAGAATAGATATGTACTTTATTTCTGTTTAAGTTAAAGGTTTAAGTACATTTAAAAATGCGTAAAACAAAATAAGAATTATTTTCCAAAAATATTTAAATACATTATTTTAAACTTCAACTCATGGAACAAGATCGCAACTTTGTTGTGCATTTTATACCTATATAATTATTTATTTTTCCTTTATTTGTTTACTATTGTACAGCAAAGCTAAAACAAAAGAAAAAATGGGGGTTAAAGCCATTTCTGAATGGGAATTAATACCCGCGGGGGTTATTTCCTTTTTCTTGTGGGGATTAATGCCACTTGAAAAAGGAATTAACCCCCGGGGGTGTTAATTCCCATTCATTTGGGAATTAACCCCCGCGGGGGTTAATGCCGCGGGGGTTATGGCACTCCACCATGTATGTAGTCATAATTTATTATAAAACGTTTTGCATTTAAATTATTGTCTTACATTTGTCAATATTTAAAATCAAACGATTTTTATTGAACCATTCCCAAAATTGATTTAGATCTTCTTGTACCTTCTTATAATCTTTGATGGAGTTATTAATTTGAAAATTTTTAACATCATCTGCATAGATTAGCGTTATTGAATTATTTAAAACAGAAGAAAAATCATAAATAAGTAAAATAAAAAGCAATGAACCAAGGTGACTCCCTTTAAGTACACCAGAGTTAACTTAAATTGACATGAAGGGTTGTGTCTGAAAATGACGGTATAATATCTATCTTTAAGGTATAACGAAATCCACATAACGAAATGGTCGCTAAGTCCAATTTTACTTAATTTATTTAGAGGGATTTCATGACTAAATTTTACAAATGCCTTCCTGAAGTCTTTAAAGATGCAATTTACTTGACAGAGTTTTTCGAAAGTATTCAAACAAATATTAAAGAATTGTTTTAAATTAGTAGTTGTAGATTTTTTTCACAAACCCATGTTGATTTTGACATACAACAGAAGAACACTTTAAAGAAATTACGTCGCATAAAAGGGATTCAGACAATTTAAGAATATAGCAGACAATTTTGCTTTACGACGGTGATTCGTAATTAAATAATGTGTACCTTTCCATATCTAAAACAAACATTTGTGTTCGGTGTTCTATTTACATACATACATGAAAGGGCCTAGAAGGACCTTCATAATAAATTATAACCAAAAGGGCTGCTAAAAATGTCTAGGTCGTATTTCAATCACAACGACTTGCTTCTAGAAAAGCTACGATGAGAATGCCCCAATTCTCATCGTTTCACTTTTCACTAGACGAAAATTATTTATTGTTTTTGTTTCGTTTTCAAACAATCCTTAACGACGTTTTCAAAGCTTATCGATCTCCTAATAACAAATAATTTACAGAGTTTCAATTTGTAAATATCTTTATCTATCATACATATGTATGTACATATGTATGTATTTCATTTTTTTTTTTTCAAATCAATAAGAGCTTTCATCAGTATTAAAAGACGATAATTCAATAGTGAAGTGAAATGCAGAACCTTACTTTGTATATATAAAAGTATCTGAATAAATCAAAGGTGTTTCTTAATAGAAGTCGGCTCGGATCTCGGAAGTTCCATTCGGCTCTCAGACTTATGAGGGTGTATACATGTATATTTTATTTTGACGTGTTGTTTTCAATCTGGCAATACTTTTTTTTGAAATTGGTCTTTTTGACAGTTGTCATTTGATTTATGCTCGTTTGAAAAGTGTTTTCAAATTAAATTATATTATATGTGTTTTATTTCTTCTTAAAGACTTTTAGACCACTTCTAAGAATTCACCCTTTATAAATGTCATGGATATTGTTTTAAGCTAAAGCAACTTTGTTATTACTGTATGAAGCATAAATACTGCAGGTTAAATTAACAAACAAACTTTGAAAAACATATCCTTAATACATCCTGCTGTGGCCCAAAAATGTTTGCTTTATTTTTTCTTCAATGAGTACCTAATTAAAATGTTTTGTATTTACAAAGAATGAAAACACTTTTATCAATAATGACTATTTTTTCAAATCACTCTTTCTTATCAAAATATACACACACCGCACATACCATATATGGTTCCAATAAAAAACATATGTGTTACGTGTCACCGGACACATGCCTCGACTCGAGCCGAACGAACCACCAGATCGTGGGGTTTTTTGAGTCTATATATGCGAATAGGCCACAATCAATTTAGGCTGAGAATTGGGCCGTTTTTGAATACGTGCCGCTATCCACAAAGTAATATATGTACTTCAAATCATATTTAATGTTCAAACTATATTATAGTTTATACTATTATATTCAAATTATCATTAAATTGCTCTTTGAGTACTTCAGTCTCATTTATTGGAAATGATCTCATAAATTCAGTAATAATATTAAAAATTACAGTCCGTATCGGGTAATGGTTTTTTTTTATAAATGTATAGAACGCAAAAACACATGTTTCAAAGGTAGCGTTTTATTTATAGTTATAAATACACAGAATTTCGATTTTTGTTTCTCTTCAAAATTTGCAATTTTATTTAACTTTGTTGGCCTTTTGCTCAAAGAATTAATTTGGAATGTCCTTGTTTTTTGACAGATGTCACTTGATTTATTCTGAGTTTGCTTTGCCACGCTGGACTATTGTTTCATCATCATTTTATTTTTAAAACATATTGACAAACTCTTATCTTTATAATAAAGCTACGGTCTTAGACATTACATAAAATTATATGCGTTTTTTAACTTCTTGAAAACCACACGTTTTAAAAAACACCCTTTATAAGAGACTGAATTTCCAAAGACCAAAATTTCACTTCGTTCAACTATTTGATATTTCTAATTCTCGTTATAGTGATAGGTTATTATTATTATTAGAAACTGACAAAAATAATGCTGGTAAGACCTTACAAAAATAATCCCACAATTAATTACAAATTACATTTACATATATTGTCTTCTCGTTGCTTTAAATTAATGAAATAAACGCCTCTAAATATTTTGACCTGTTCGTTTGATTTCAAGTTAGGATTTTTTGTACTTTCAAAATTGAAAACGTATCTTAAATATTCCAAGTTCTGGTGACTGGTGATGTTAAATTTTTATTTCACGTGTTTTTTTTATTTTTTAATTTAAAATTTTTTTAAATTTTTTCACTTACCTCTGCTGATAATATGTTCCTTTATCCGAAAGACTATTTTCTGCCAGCAATTATGAACCGAGCCTGTGAACATAATTTTTTTGAGTCAAAAACTTCATGTGGTATCTTTTTGAGACTTTTATTTTTTTAACGAACAAATAACGAATGAACTAATTTGCTCAGAAAATTTGTTTTTCTTTTGTTTACAATGGCTTTAAAATTCACATCTTTCCACCTTTTTTTAAATAAATTATGTTTTTCGTTATTATACTTTTAGTAGATGTATTTTATCTTCGTTACGCGCAGCGTTATTCGTTACGACAAATATTGAAAAACATTGACATCCATACGTAATGCCTATTTGGTACAAATTGATGTTGTAAAGACGAGAAGGACCGTGTATACCACTGCCACTGATAACAACAAAAACCGCAGTGATGTCGTTGTTTCATTCACATTCTATGATACTATAATTATGTACAATTATATTTATTTGAAAAACATATAAAAATCTATTATAAGAACACTATGCTAAATATAAATTCCCACGCACTTAAAAACAAATTACTGCACATGACACGCTTTTCTCGGTTAGATTTTGTTTTATAAATAAAAATAAATTGTTTTGATTTGAATATAAAATATTTTCAGAGCGACTTGTTGTTTGTTGCACAGCCAAATATGAAAAGAAACATACAGCAGTTCATCACACACTCAACGCATCTCACTTTAAAAAAAATTCCCATTTCCCACACGATATTGTTGTTTTTGTTTTTCAACTATACACACCACTCACCACTTCACCAGTATCAACATCAATATACTCGTACACCCTGCCGTCTAGCGTCTGCCAGATTGACAGCAGTACAATAATAGCCCGGACAGGGACAGAGGCCGTTCAGTCAGACAAAAGAAAAAAAAGAAAAAATAGAACAAAATCTACAAAAACCGAAACGAAGAAAAGCAAAGAATTAAACCTAAATAAATTGAACTGGTATATCCCAGGCAGGCGTAAGAAGAATAAGAAACAGAAATATTCGAACAATGACAAATCATCCCATTCAAAACTGTCAGAATTACAAAAGTAAATATATTATCTGCTCCGATTTCGAATTCGAACCAAATCGCTTCTGCGATGCGCCTACGTAACGCTTCCCCTGCCAGTACGATCGATGGGAGGCTAAGACCACTCAGTCAAATGCTGATCAGTGATCGCTAACAGGCGGTCAACACTTTTCTTATCAATGTTAAATTTTTCCAAATGTTTGTGTTGTTTTATTTTGTTCGTTTTTCAAAAATAAGAAAAAGCTATTGACAACAACAATCTTTTAAAATAAGTGTAATATAATTATATTAGTGGTATTCTTACAATTATACCTAACTGTCAAAACAAAATGACAGTTCTAGTCTTTTATACATAACTGATAACTGTATTTTTCAATGATGCCCCCATCAGAGACAGCATTTACAACATGTGCTTTACAGTGAATCTTTAAATAAAACAATGATTTTCAATCAAAACTGATTTAATTTCACATTTCAAACAAAGCTGACGTCAGTTTTGTTGGATATTTTATGCCGTTACAATGCTTATAGTATTTATTGTATACATACATATGTACTGTAAACACGAACACATTCACTGTCATGTAATCTTTGAAACAGTATCAGATATTTCGAAAACATATGAGGAAAAGGTCAACAAGTTTAAAAATAAATATAGAAATATACTAATCTGTTTTCGAACAAAAGTTAAAAATGTACCAAATTTATGTAGGAGCATGTTATTTCTAGAAAAATGGTTTTCATAGTTTTTGTTTTATTTGATTCTTGTGGAAAAAAGAAAAAAAAAAAACAAAAAAACATGTGTGACTTATCAGCACAGTATTATTTGACACAATCATAGTTGATAACTTGACAAAAGAGGTTCATGTTTATTGTTTAACCTCCAGACAATAAGACTATTTTTATATATGCACATAATGTATATGTACATAAATAAAACTTTTTTTAATTTTTAGATCTCGGGCTTAGACGAAAACAACATATACAAATATATGTACATATACATAGTTTAGGGGCCACTTGTATGTAGGTATCATTAGAACTTATTATTGTTTGTTTGTAATAAAGTAATAAATAATAATGATGTAATGGCGCCAAGAAGTTTTCAAAAGTTAAAGAAGAGTATACCATTGTAGGTATATGTCTCGGCTTTGTGAGAAGTACATTGGGTTTTCTATAATAGGGACTTGACAACTTCGAATTTAATTTGTGACCGCAACCTTTCGCTAATCATTGAACTGTCATTTTCAATTTGTTTAGTAAGCTCAACATTTTCATCATGTATTCGTACTGAAATTCGAGGTCGAAGTTCGAAGAAATTTGTGAGCATTAACTTCAATTTTCGGTCGTAAATCTCACCCTAGTTGACAGGCAATATTAAGTTTAGTGCAAACAATTGAGTGAACATATTCATTGTGTGATGTTGCTGTGTCAGTTGGCGGAAGTGTCAAAAATATCGCTGAAGTTCAGGTGTCCGTAGCACACGATCCAAATCAGTGTATTCCGCGTCGTTCTCAGAAATTGGGCATCGCTCAGATCACATTATGGTTTATTTTGCGGAAGTATCTTGGTTAACACGCATATAAGATAAAGCTGACTCAAGAATTGATTGACCATTTGAAGCGAAGATTGGGAAGATTGTCAAAGTACTTATTGGAAAAACCAATACATATAACTGTCACACTAGACGTTTTTGCACTAGCTTTTATTTACTTACATTCTCTTGGTCTTCAATTTAGACGTATTATTCCAATTTCATTGGCGTATGTTACTTTAGGCATTATTTTTTGGGATTTACCTAACAAAATAAAATCAAAATGCCACAAAGTTTTCAATTTTAATTTCGAAAAACATCACGTTTATTTCTTAATGAAAATCGTACTTTCATAAGTATTCCAAAGTTTTCATCATATTATGCCCTTCTCTATAGATGACCAATATAAAAGCGTCAAATAAAGTCGAGCACTTATCAATAGAGAAAAGTTCGTCTCAATACTGGCGCCATCACCCGTCAAATTCATATTGATACGACGCGACGCGACGACGCAACTGTCCTAGATAGTCCGTCTTCATAATTCAGTCGGTAAAGAAGTATTCCTTGGAAGCTGAAACTATTTATAATTTTTGTTGTACATTTTGTGTTGCTTTTTCTTGTTGTTTTCTTGGTTTGCCACATTAGTAATAATAAATAGTCGAAGGATAATTTGACAAGTTTTAATACCTATAATTCATGTCACAAAACAGGGTCAATGAAAGGTTTATATTTAATAGAATAAATCAACATGCACGATAACAAAATTTAAGATGCACGACTTGGTTTCAAGTACTTGACTTTAAGGCTTGAGGCTATTTGAGCATTAGTTAATGATTTAAAGTGGTCGAAAATATGATTAAAGGATTTTTCATTTGACAAGTAAAAGTTACGCAACTATTAAAATGGAATGATGCATTGAAATTGTTAAAATTTGCTACAAAAGTGTGATATGCGCCGCACAAGGTAACAAGCTAAAGAAAAGTTTTCAGTTTCTCGAAGAGCTGATTGCAATTAGTTTATAGTTATACCGAGATCTTGAGATTTAACACCTTTACACGTTTCTTAGGGCCCACGTGAAAGATAAAGTATGAACTCTAGAGCTTCACAATTGTTTTAAGACCTTAAAGATGGAGTTTATGAAGTTATAACAGACGACCACAAATGTGCGAATTGGCTTACAGGGGTATACAATGATTTTATTTCGCTTATGAAATACTATTTTTTTAGTATATATATAAAAAACACTTCTTAAAACCTCTTATCTTCAAAATGATTCCACAAAATTTTAAAATATTACTGAGAAAGGGCCTAAAACTAAAAATAAGAACGCTTTTGAAAGAAGAAATAAAACTTTGTCAATATTTGCTCATCATGAAGGCGAGTTCTATTCATAATTTAATGGCAAACTTCTAATTATGTAATATCCTGCTGCTTTGGAACTATTCCTTCGATTTTACCTTTACCTACACGCTTGACAGTGTCAATTGCTTCCTTTCTGCTCGTTAAACTGTCAAGGGCGGATCCAGACATTTAATCAGGGGGTGGTCAAACACTTAGATGAGTTTTTACTCACCGCTTAAAAATGTTCTTTAATGTTTTGTAAGGAGGCTAACAAAATTTAAATAACATAATGTGTATGAAAGATTCCAACAGTTTTCTAATATGTCATATTTAAGAGCTAAAACACAATAGTTTGGAGGGTTTTTGGTGCATCTCACGCAGAAATGTAAGAAATTGTTTTGAAACGTAACGTTTCGAAAAATAAAATATACTTTTCTTCTTTCCATTTCTATTAATGCGAAGAACGCTACTAAAATTCAAGAGAGACGATCTGATACAAAGAACTATCGGGCTTTTTTTTACGTAGTTTTTTCGGACTCAATTTTCGGAAGTCTATTATTACTATCGCTATCAGTCTGCTTACTGGTAGATTGGAGCTGATGCTAGAAAATATTTTGATCTTAAAGGAGTCAACAAAACTTAACAATTGTAGAGAGAAAAATGCTTGGTTCTTGAATTTGAGGACATAGGTGCATTTAAGTACATAATTTCTCTAAAAAATTAAATTAAAACAAATTAAGGTAAACAAATAAGTTGGGAAGAAACGTTTGTGTGGCACTCACAAATTACACGATTTCACTTCAAATCTCAAGAGATGCAAAGCTTTTATATCAATAAATATGAAACGTTTATTATGATTTTCAATTAGCCATTAGTTTAACAAAAGTGTCACTTTTGCTATTTTTGGGACGTTTATATTATTGAAATCCGTGTTTAAATCTCAGTTCTAGAGCATCCAAAGTAAATTCACTTCAAAAGTAAATTTATTTAATTGTTTAAGATCTTTTGTTTTCAACAGAAAATCAATTTTGAAATAAATAAAATGCACAACTGGGTCGCTCGAACTTGCTAATGTCTTCCAAAAAGTCGGTTTAAAAATATTTCCTATATTTTAAGATTTAAAAATGTAACTTATTTTTTTTCGAAAATCATTTTAAATTTTAAATTTTGTCTTAAAAATATTTTTGGTAAGCTCTAAATAAAGTGCTTATAGATATATATTTTACATTTAAATTTCGTTATCGAGTTTTGTAAACAAAATTCATATTTTTTTAAAAATAAAAAAAATGACATTTTTAATCATCAAAAATCATCATTAATTTAATCATTTGATCATCGAGAAAACGAAAATTATTGAAATCGGTCCATTAGTTGAGAAACCTCAAAAAAAAAATGAAGGTTTTATGAGGGGTACCCTTCTGGAGCAATACCAAAATATGTTTTTCTTGTAGAAAGAAGCCAAATTAAGAATACAAAGTTCAGAGAAAGTTTTAAAAAATTCACATATTTTTAAATTGACGATTTCTTATTCAGGGTTTCCTCTTAAGAACTTGAATATTTGCTCTTTTTCTTAGAAACAAATTTTACGAAAATAATTTAAAGCATGAATAAAGTTTTTTCAAATTCTAAATTAAGTGAAAACAAAAATTTAAGTTGTTTTTGACAGCAAACCGCTATTTTGTGAATGTCGTTAAATTACTAACAAATCTTTAAATGAAATCTTTACTTATACAACTTGACTGTATAAGCTTTATGGCTCATATGACCCCCTCTGGATCGTCCATTGGTCAAAAGTTGATGAATTTGTGCTGTGTTTTTGGAATAGGGCTCAATACCCGATTCATATTATGTTCTTGGTCTAGTCTTCAGTTAAAAGTAGTACTTTATGCAACAAAGTTTAAGGAATTAAAATACAAATTTTGTTTTCATATACAAAAAATTATTAATTCTAAATATGTATAATGGGGGTCATGTCCATTAACACAATACGATTAGTTTTAAATTAAAGGGAATTCCTTCGAAAAAAACAAAAAAATTATCTCACAGGGTGGGGGTCATGACACCTACGATTCATTTACCCAAAGATGACATTCAATAAAAAAAAACTGGATCCAGATTTTCTTAATCAAAAAAATAAACTGCAAAATATCTACGTAAAATACAACAACTATTTAATTCATAATAAAACAAAATTAACATAGAGGAGACGAATAAAATACATGAGGACTATTATTAATTAATATATTTTTTTTCTCTACCAATCAAATACTTGACCCATAAAATAATTTAAAAAAAATAATTATATTATGAATCAGTTAAACAAATAACTCCGAAAAATCAAAACAAGTTCCAAGTCCATTAACTACATATGTACATATGTACAATTAAAAAGCATGACAATAATAGAACATTATGTCTCCCTTGATAGTAAATTTATTATCATTCACAAATAAAAACAGCAAAACAACACAATAATATTATTTTAGTCCGAAAAAAAGTAAACACAAGATTCAAAGCAATCTTTTAATTGTGTTTGATTAAAACAGCTGTGATTCGCCCGATTGCAGAAGTAAATACGGTACAATGTAAAAAAAAAACATCTATGTTGATTACTTCTGGCCTTAAACTAAAAACAAGCTTAAGAAGTGCTTCAATTGTTAAACGGAGAGCTGAAAATTAAAAATAAAATATATTTTACTATAGAGCTTAGCATAGCTTTGGTTATGTTGAAACTTATTTCATTTGTTTAAATTACAAAGAGAAATCAAGGTCTCTCAAAAATGACTTAGACTATTTTGATGGTATAGAGAATATACAAATTTAAAATCACGCACGTTGCAGTTTCATACTTTTACAATATCAAATCTTTCTTAACCAATGTACGATACGAAAGAGCTTCAAATGAATCGAAGCAACAGAAAATCTCATAATAACAATGTCCCCTAAAGATCGCGAAGTGTAAAAACCCTCTTTGAAGATTTAAAATAAATATGTCTTCAATTATTTATACACCGAATATGTTATAAATGCAGAAACATCTCTTAAGCTTGACCCCAAAATCTTTTGGAAATTCGTCAATACAAAGGAAATCTGATGGCTATCCAGTAGATTTCATTTAAAATAACGATAACTTGATTAATTCTCCAGAAATTTGAAACGATTTGCTAACAACTTTCATCAAGCTTTCATTGACACTCCCATAAAATAGATGAGGATTTCTTTTGTGCTTGCGATACTGTCTCCCAGGCTAGTAATTTTCAATTGACGTTAGACAAAATCTTACATTACATCTTAGTATTACTTAAATATGATTATTCTTCTTGATCAGAATTCCTCCAACTGTCTTAAAGAAATGTAAAACTCCCCTTCTTCGCATATTTACCCTATCCTAAGCTCAGGTAAATTCCCAGCCATATGGAAGAAGACATTTATTACACCAATTTTTAAAAAGGGTCTGACATTGTTAGTTTCAGATTTCTAAACTATCCTCTATTTCAAAATTTTTTTGAACAAGTTGTTTGTGATAGTTTATATTTAAATTAAGAAGATATTAATAGTAATCAATAACATTGTTTTGTGCGGATACAACCGACTATTACTAATTTACTTGCATTTTTGCTCAAAGTGCTCAAATACCTTAAAACTCCGTCAAGAGCTCTACTATATTAACACTGATTAATCTAAAGCTTTTGACAAACTTTCTCATGCAATTTAGTTTCCTCCTCAATTCATCACTTGGATTGCTTCTTATCTTCTAAATAGGTCTTATCAAGTTGAGCTCAGAAGTTTTTTCTTCGACCATTTTATTGCCAAATCAAGAGTTCCTCAAGGTTGCTATTTAGGGCCACTAGTCTTTATTTTAGCTATTTCTTTGTGTACGACAGCGTAACGTTTTAATATATGCGGATAATATGAACCCCTTTAAAAGCATAAAATCTCTAAACGATCAATTAAAATTTCAAGAGGATATTTACGGAACATATTATTTCGATCGTTAGTAAATCCAATTCTATGTTACGATAGGTTCAATGTTGATCTAAAGATTTTCAGGATATTTATGTTACTCTCGCTCTGTATAACACTTTGGTCCGGTCCCACCTTGGGTACGCACTCAAGCAATACCCGTAGTTTAATAAAATAATAACACCTCACTAATTAATTCGTATAATATTTGTGGTCTAGTTAGGCGCCAATTAAAGCTATCATTGGTTTTCATCATTGAAAACAAACATTGGATTTTTTTTGGCAGGTCGTTTATAGCTTTCATTAAAAATTTCTGTCATTGAAAAAATTTCCTGATTAAAAGCCACCGAACAATAAAATAGAAAAATACATTTTTAGAGAAAAATAAGTGCGTAACTACACTTTTTTTCTGAAAAAAAAAAATCTTTGTGTGATTTTTGATCGATCAGTATATAATTTTCATTTCTAATCAAAGGAAAACTCCGTCAAATATCGATTCAAAAATGTTTCCGGATCGATTTCAATGATAGCTATAACTGACGCCTTAATACGGCAATTTTAATGGATTTTATCAATCAATTTGAATTTATTTTTTGTATGAAACATTTGTTACTGAAACTAACTTTAGTAATTATGAAAACAAATTTATTAATAATCAATTAAAATGGATATCACGGGTAAGAGCTAGGGGGGGGATGTTTATTTGGTTTCAAGAAAATTCTAAAACATACATATATATTGTAAGTTGGAAGTATATGAAAGCGTTACGTATGTTAAACTACAAATTTAAGAATACAAAATGGTACAAGCTTGTCAGATATGGAAGGTCAATATACTTCTGTCAGTGGTCAGGGAAGCCTTGTGAAAGACTATAGTCTCGTAGGCAACAAATAGAATGAGCATATGATTGACATGAAAATAGAGACTGTACACACTACAGTATTCAGACCACTTTCCAATGATCCTAACGTTCGGACTTATTTCCAGAGAATCTCAAGAGTCCAAGGTTATAAATTCCCTACTGAAACTGAAATGGAAACCGACAAACGAGATGAAATATCAAGCAAGGCTTGATATCTCACTGCTGGGACAAAGAAATTGTGATCTATCCAAGCTGGATAAAATAATCAAGCAGTCGTATCCAACTTTAGCAGATGCCAACAGCAAAGCCCGGGAGAACTTCATAGAGCCATGGTTTGACGTAGACTGTGGAAGGCTTAGAGCATACAGATATTCGAATGATGGCTACTTCAAAAATCAATATTTGTTGGCTAATAGATCTTTCAAGGCAATATGTAAGCTAAAAAAGACAGCATTCTTCGAAGCTGAATCCAAGCGGAAAGGAGTTTTGAACTTGGCAAAGCAGCTGAACGGAAAAAAGTTTTCAATCCATTTTAGTATAGGTTCTGATCATCTAGCAGATCACTTTCAGAGTTTATTGAATCAAACAGAAGGGAAACTTGTTTTTCAATACGCTACAACGGGTTTTAAAAATGAAACTCTTAATGCTGCAATAAGACAGCAAGAAGTGATTTCAGCTGTAATGGAACTTAAAGATGGGAAAGCTTGCGGACCGAATGGCATAACAGCAGAATTTTATAAGTATGGCACAGCAGAGCTAATCAACCGACTGACAACTATACCTATATATAACATTGTCATGGAAACAGGAATGACACCACTAGAATTCAAGGAGTTCATCATTTTCCAGATTCATAAGAAAGGGATCTTGGCCGAGGTATCTTATTATAGAGGAATATCCTTTCTTAATGCTTCATATAAAATATTCACGCTGGTTTTGCAAAAACGTTTCAATAAATTGGTAGAAGACAACAAGTTCTTAAAGGAGTTTCAAGCAGGCTTTAGGACAGGTTATTCGACGGTTGACCACATTTTTACCCTTAAAAGTATCGTAGAAACATTACTAAATAAAGACAAGAAGCTACAATACGTTTTTCGTTGACTTTAAATCTGCATTTGATAATATCGATAGACATGCCCTTATCTACAAGCTGTATAGTAACGGAATGTCATGGAAGTTCGGAAGAGTTATTCAGAATCTGTATAGAGATACAATTGCTAAGGTATGAAATGGAGAAGAGTTGTCGAAAGGGTTTAAAACACAATCGGGAGTCAGACATGGCTGTAAATTGAGTCCGAGTTGCAATTAGTGCAACTTGAAAAAGATGTTTTTCTAACAAAAGTATAGCACATAGCTGCAAGTTCAGATAGCGGTATCTGAGTATGCCATGTTTTACTTGGGGAACGAAACAATACGAAACAGTTGAGAAACTTCTCCGATAATTTATTAAGCGAATTTTTAGACTGCTATCAAATACACTCAACTATGTTATTATGTTGGAATCAGGATTATCAACTATGTATGTATGTTCATACGAACCCTAAAAATGCAAGTCGATTACATCTTAAGAGTTATGAAGATGAGCAATAATAGGTTTCCGAAGATAGCAGCGCTTCAAGTAATACGAACCAAAGCAAGTTGTTGTGCTGATTGGATAAATTTGGCAAGAGAATGTGGAATGGAACTTAACCTTTTATTATTACAATCAGGATGATTTAAAAGCTTCTTTATACCAGCTCATTTCCGCAGTGGACATAAAAGAACGAGAGAAATACTTGAATGACGCCACAGGTTCTATATACAGGCAGCTCTACTGTCAACTAAATCACAACTTGGAAGTGGGGAATTATTTTAGGGACGATAATAGCATTGTCGAAATTTCAATGATGGTTAAATTGAGAGGTGAAGTTATGCAGCTGAATTTTATACCTTATAGAGATGACTTACCAATTATACATATGTTCATTTTGCAATTTAAAGGAAAGGGAAGATGTTTTACACTTTGTTGGAAGATGTCCAGTTCTTCAAGAGATAAGAAGGAATACTTTTGGTAGCGAAATATTGACGCAAAATCAAGTTATACTCTTGCTTAACAATATGGAAGTTAAAAAATTATATCAATTCTGCAGCTAGCCTCTTCTCTATAGAAGTAGAATTATAAATGAAAGTTTTAAAATATATTATTGAGCTATGTTATGTATGTTTTTTTTATGATTTGTCAAATAGGCAGACGGCAGCCATGCTTTTTGTTTTTGTTTGTAAAGTTGTAAACTTTGTATTTTTCACTTTCTTAATACATAATACAAATCTAATCTAATTTATGGCAGACATTTGACATTTACTTACACGTCTAAAGTTTTAATATGAACTCAAACCTCTTTGATTTTAGTATTTATAAAAGACCAGTATTATATATCACGCAATTCGATGTTGTATTAAATTTTCTGTAATTTCATTTTGTATTTTCGTATGATATAGCTTGCCTTAAGCTTTCTTAGGCAAAGATCTGACAGAGACAATCCTTTTGCGATGTAGAAACAATTATTTTGAATTTATCGTTTTAAATTGGGCGCATTCATAAAACTAGTGACTATGTATGTACGTAGTCAAAATTCAACTAGCTTTGTGAATGCAAAATTCCAATACAAAGCTAGTCATAAGTCAATCTGGAACTGTCATATTAATGACAAATACAAATACATACATACATACATATATAAAATAAGAAATATTTGTGTTTTCAGAACTTTAAATACATAGTTTTTTTTCTTTTTAAATTCAATAAAACCGAAATTTTTACACTACGTCGGAGGGGAAATTTTAACTACTTTTGTAGTTGCGTTTAGCCAATCAGAATCCCTTGACTACGTAGCCACTAGCTTAGTGAATGCCCCCATTGTCTTTATTAACACTCAAATGGAACGTTTGTTTTTGCTTTTTGCAGACTTCCTGCAGATTTCTTTAGTTATTTTTAGAAGAAACCAAATGATAACAAAATTATATACACTGAAAATAGATCAACGAAGTTATCAATCAATAAAAATAATTAAATGAATAATAAACTCGTCTACCTTAATTCGGTTTCAGATTCTTGGCTGTTGAACTCTTTTACTTGATCGTTTGATTTTGTTTTGTTTTTAAACAAAATAAGACAACAGGTTATTACTCAATTATGTGAATGCATTTGTTATTTAAATTAGGTATTTTGTTCCATTATTCAAATATACATACATATACCTATATATGTACAAATAAAAATGTGTTAAAAGTTTGTTTAAATGGAACAATTTAAATGTGCAATATCGTCATTTTATTGGTTTATAGTGTATTTTGTTGTATGATGCCTCAATTTTTTGTGGTGAAATATTCATAGCCATTGTGGCAGACTCCAGAGCTTTCGATTCTGTTAAAGAAACAGAGATCAGTTTTTGTATTTTCGCTGCTATTAGTCGTGAATATGTAAAAACATCAATATTGTTTTTTTTATAAATTTCTCCGAAAAGTATTTTGTTTATTTTTTACGGTGATTCATTATTTTTTTCCCCAGATATATTATCTCATCTTTTTAAATGATAGAGTAGCAAATACAATGATCAGAATAATTAAAAGTAGAAGTAGAAGTACAAACATTACTCACTGTGATATTTGCAATTCATTTGTTTTTTTTTTCTTTGTTAAACAAAATTTGAAAATAAAATTATATTCATACAAAAAAATGTGTTTCATTTTTATTTAAAGTACGTTTAACGTAAACAAGAAAATTTTAATTAACAATCCACTTGAATCACATATTCTTCATTATTTATTTACTATACGATTAAAACGCCATAAAATGTCATCAAAATTTCAAAATTGCCAAAATTTAAAAAATAAAACTTTAGACTAGACTTAAGATAGGGACAAAAATTATAGAAGCTGGGATGAGGCAAATGTCTCCCTTACAACGTCATATACAAAACTTGTTGGAACAAGTAAGTTCCCATGAAAAAACGATGCTGGTAAGCAACCCACCCTGATAGCTTCCCATTGGTGCTCTTATGAATAGGGTGTTTTTTTAGAAGTGTTGTTTTCAATTTGGCAAATTTTTTTTCGGAGTTGACAGCTGTCAATAGACTTATGCTCGATTTGGATTGTCATTTTATAACGAATAGACTTATTCGTGAACAACATTTGCAAATCATGCAAATGTATTCAAAAAAATAATAATTGGGTTCCTACACTGCCGGTCATAAGGTTAGAAACAGGCATTTTCCAAAAGTAAAATTGATATTTCTCCCGTTACATAATGAATTAGAAAAAAAAACAACTATAGTAAATGAGGGACTATTTTTTTGACAACAAAATATAAAATTTGGGTATAGGAGAGATTAAGCTTATGACACTTTTATGACAAATTGTTAATTGAGTCAAGATAATATGCGAAAATAAATCGGGTCATTAGATTAGAAGCAGTTAATAAATCAACGTTGTTTTGTGAAGTGCATACATTATTTTTCGGAGAAACGGTAAAATTTATAAATTAATTGTTTTTGATTGAGTGTTAAAAGAAATGGGCAACAAAAAATGTTTGACAGTGGAGGAAAGGGCAAGTATAGATGTTTATTGCTCTATAGGTCTTTAATGCTTTGCTTTAGCCCGAAAAGAAAAATCTAAGTGATCATTGTGTCAGCAATTATTTAAAAAACGGGGAGAGTACGATAACTTTGGCGACAAAGTTTAATGACGGATTTGTATAGAACAGTTAAAAACAAGCATTTTTTTACTATGGGAGGGGGTCTATCTCCCCCCGTTTAGGCGGTAGGGGCAGTTTAAAAAAATATGTACATTAAATGGAAAAAAAATAATTAAAAAATAACGGTAATACTTACAATTAAGTATTATACCTTTTTTTAAAGCCAACATTTTTTCTATTAGCTTGTTTTTAAATCAAGTCAAAACTATGCATAGTTTTTGAAAAAAATTGTTTTAAACTAAAAATGTATGCAAAAAAAATTAAAAAAAAAGGTTTAAAGTGTAGTTTTTCAAAACTTTCAAATTATCTACTGTTTTTTTAGAATTCATTGCTCTTATGTTTTTGATCAAAAATTGAAAACTAGATGACTTTATGTCTTCTAGTTCTTGAGAAAAATGAAAATTACCAAAAAAAATATTTTAATTAAATTACTTTTTCCTTGCTTAAGTATTAACGTAGTCTTATTTTGATAGTAACAATCGAATATGGATTAAGATACACCTAGGGTAAATTAATTTTTCTTAAATCCAGCCAATCCTATAGTGTTCCCAAGCAGGGGGTTGCAGGGGGGCATGCCCCCCCTTACAGATCCCACTGTTGCATACACCCAAACTCGCACACACCTTACTGTTGCATACACCCAAACTCGCACCTACCATTGTTACTATCAAAATAAGACCACTCAAGCAAATAAAAAAGAATTAAATTAAAATAGTAGTGGTTATTTTCAATTTTCTCAAAAACTAAAAGACATAAAATCATCTAGTTTTCAGTTTTTGATCACTTTTAACCTTTTTTTTAACTTTTTTTACTCAAATTTTTAGTTTAAAATTAAATTTTTTAAAAACTACGCATAGTTTTGACTTGAATTAAAAACTGGCTAATAAAACAGTTGGCTTTAAAAATGTTGGCTTTAAAAAAATGTATAAAACTTAATTGTAAGTATTACCGTTATTTTTTAATTATTTTTTTCCATTTTGAATAATAATTTTTTAAAATTGCCCCTACCGCCTAAACCGGGGGAGATAGACCCCCCGTCGTCTTACTCGAAAAATTATAAAAAAAAACACTTCCTTACAATGACAAGGAAGCGGTATGGTATCAAACTGGCCTGGAGTGAGATTTCTTTGTTCTACTTGGAATCTCTTTATAAATCCTTAAAAGATTGAATTTTTGAAGTTATTTTGAAGGCTGGTGGTAGCACACATTATTCAAAAACCTAATGAAAACTAAAATAACATAACAAAATACAAATACTTGCATTTTATTTCCATTTATTTTATGTGCTTCTAATCTAATCTAATCTAACGGGAGTAATGTCGATTTTACTTTTGGAAAATGCCTGCTTCTAACCTTATGACCGGTAGTGTATTACGCAACGTATCACACAATTTATTGAAGGAAACTATTGGTGCGCACATTATTTCACTTCGTGGCGTGTGGGACGTGGCCCCTATGATTGTGCGATTTATCACCGCTGCTAGACTATTTTTTTGTGTGGTTATGTGAAGTCGATTGTCTTAGCAGGTAATTCCGAAAAGTTTAACCCCTTGGAAGAAAATATTCGGCGCCTTATTACTGACGGGCCGTATGTCAGTAGTCAGTGCTGACCAAAGTAGTTGAAAATTGGCCTAGCCGCGGTTATGACTTGCCCGAAATCATTTTTAATGGATAATGGCAAGCTCTTATTTTTAAAATAAAGCTAAATTCTTGGCTATTACATTTAATTATATGCGTTTTATTTCTTCTTGAAAACCACACGCCTAAAAAACACTCTTTAAATGATATTATTTTAAAATCATTAGCATTTTAAATAACTTCAAAAAGTATGCAATTAAAATCGAAGGTTGATTTGTTTTCGGTCAAGATAATAGGGAAGTTCAATGATTAAATGTGTAGGTACGTTTTTATTTTTTGTAAGAAAAACTGTTAATTAGATTTAAAAAAAAAAATACTTTATTTTTATTAATAATAACAAAATGTGTACCTAAAATGAAATAAGTTAAATTCAATATATTTCCCTGTTTTCAAGATATTTGAGTCTAAAACCAATTTTTACCAATTCGTATCAGTTTTTTTCAACGTTTTTATGTTTTATAAGAAAACTGTCAAAAAGATTTGTATACAAAAAATTACCTCATTTTTCATTATATACAATTGTTTTAAGGGCAATTTAATTTGTTGTTCGTAAAATATTCGAGTTCACAATTTTTGTATAAATAAAAATAGCTAGTTGATTTTTTTAAAAATCATACCAATTGTGTATGGCGTTATGTTGTGTCAAATAAATGAATAGCATTACATTTTCTATGACGAAAAAGTGGATCTCCCGTTATTTTTAACGATTAGTTGAAAAATTAATGAACAACGATATCGATCCGTCATCATCTTGAATGGGCAATTCCCAACCGAAAATGTTTTGGTGCTGTTAGTTATCAAAAATATAACATGCATACATATAAATAATGACTATAAAATCTTTTAAAAAAGTGCGAAATCAATGCTCTCATAGATATTGAACTACTTAAGATAATTTCTGGTTCTACTTCTACATACGTAATGATTTTATTTTCTGTTTTTAGTTCTTACGGCGGCGTTAAGCAGAATTTTTACAATAGTCTATGGCGTGAGTGAGTAGACAATGTATTATTAAGTTAGTTTTAAATTAGAATTGACTTTTAAAATTTGTATAAATTAAAACAACAATTTTTATCAAAAGTAACATTCAGCAGAAAAGGCTCGATTTCTTTTTCAATAGCAACACCTCGCCCGTCATCTAGTGTGTTCTAAAAATAATGTATTAGATCTCATAAAATTTCAAATCTGCGTTGTATGTTATGGACCGCCAAAGGTCGCGAAAACCGCTTTTTAGTTATTAGTTCCGTTTCTGTATCACTTTCTTATATTCAACCTCTTCTATAAACTCAATCAAATTATCTTCCCATTTTAATCATACGTACTGACACCCACCGTTTACACTTCTACAAATATAATTTAATTCCATGGTGCTAAACCGAAATACAAGGGGTAATTGAGGGATATACATATAGATGCCGTACTTAAAATTTGAAACCTTTCTTTTCGTTTTGATAAATAAAAACATTTCTAAGCAGTGACAGTTCGTGAAAATGAACGAAGAAAAATCAAACTAATTTAAACGGGCCTATTAATTGGAATTCCAAGTTGTAAACTGGACCATTCAATCCACTGATCTTATAAGGTTAATATTGAAAGTTATTTGGCGGACCCATTATCTAGAATATTTGAACGCATTCTTAATGAAAAATATATACTTTTGTTTTAGTTTTGTTAAGAACTATCATCTTTCTAAAGACGGATTTATGTTCTTACTTAACACCATATCATCCGAATCCGACATGACTACTCGCAGAAGACAAAATGCTTTTCCGATTATCATTAAGTTATCAGCAGCATTGAAGCAACAAGAGGTTACCAAAACCAAATCGGTAGTGAAAAGAACGCTGGACGTGCACAGCAAACCATGTCAAAAATACTTGCCGAAGTTTTGACTTCAATCGAAAGAGTCCATTTGTGCCCGGTGATGATGAATTTTGAAATGAATGAGGAAAGAGAAACGAAAGTCCAAAAGCTATTTTTGGCAAAAATCACGAATTCCCGGTGTAATTGGGGTGCTAAAATAATAAAACACAAAAAGTTGAATGAAAAACTTTCAAATTCCAATTGCTTATTAATAATTTATAACATTTTACTTACACTTCGACAAAAAAAAAATTTGTTCGCAAACACATTTGATGTAGAGTGATTATTTTCGATTTTGCCTTGTTTTGAATTCTACTTTCGAGTTACGTAGTTCCTCGTTTATTCGAAAGTTCATAAGAATATAGTTGGCACTACTAGAACTATTCGATTCTCGTTTGTTCGAAAGTAGTCAAACAGATACATAGTACCAATTTTTCGAATTCGACCAATTTCATTGTAGAATCGAGTTACATAGTAGGGCCCCTGTTCTTGTTAGAACACCCATTTACGTATTTACCACACAAAAGTCTGAAACTGGACAAGATTTTTTTTAACAAACTAAAACTTCCATGGTCAAATAGGAATCTATCATCTAGCCAGTATAGCTATCATTGGTTTTTATCATTGAAAATGTTGTTTCAAGATTTAAAAGTAAATAAGAGAGTCTTTTTTTAATGACCAGCTCATTTCTGATTTCATAATTCGGAACAAAATCACAATCCCAATCAGGAAATTTTGTGTTCAATGACAGAAATTTTCAATGAAAGCTTTAACCAACCTGTCGAAAAAATTCCAATTATTGGTTTCAATTATGAAAACCAATGATAGCTATAACCAGCTCAAAAACAAAATAAATGGAATATAACCAAATTTGTTGCCCTACCTTAATAATACTTAACGAACAAACGGTGAAAAAGTTTCTAGTCTGGATGACTAGAAGTATGAAATGGTTAATTGCGGCATCTCTCCCGCAATTGCCCTACACGCTTTGATATGTATTGCTTTTACTTACTATTAAGATAGGGTCTTTCAATCTAACTTGATTGGTATAATCGTTAGCAGGTTCCTTATCAAACGACGTGACTTCGGCCAAACTTATTCAGTCATTCAGTATTTCCCATTAAATATTATTTCAAAAGTATGTATCATGTAGATAAATAGGTTTATTGATAATAATATAATTTAGATTGGTATTGCACTGGAATGTCTGCGTTGGCTTATTTCTTTTTTTTTTAAATATTTTTTGAATCTAAACAAGAATTTGAATTTACACTTCGCACAAACATTACTTATCCAGAAAACAAGTTTTCTAAACAATAACCTTCCGATAGTTGGAAATAAGCAAAACAAAAAATAAACCTGTTTACCTATATTGCTCATAATTTCGACCTTAACTTTGCGGTGCGATCAATTGAAATGATTGTTTCTTTTGTATGTTGCAAAATAATAAAGCTTAGCCTAGGTAGATTGAAAGGAATAATAATAATTTGTTCATCAGTTAAAAAATATGACTCACAATGAAAAAGCAGTTAAAACATTGTTTGTAAGCTTGTGTACTATAAACGTCACACTACAATACAATTGATTGAGCTCATATTTTTTTTAATTGTTAAAAAAACACGAAGAAGGAGTCTTAACAAATTATTTCAAAAATTGATTAGGTTAAACAGCTTTTAAGGAATCCTTTTAAAATTTATAGGCACATTCAGTTCAGTAATAAGACTTTAGGTAGATTATTTCTCTCTTTAGTTCAATCTTCTAAGAACATGAATCTTTAAAAAACAAAGTTTGAACTAAGATTCTACCCGTGGGTCGTCAGTCCGAGGATCTGCGCACCTATTGACAACCTAAAACCTAACCAGATAGATTTGATAGAAAATAAAGTGAGTTCAAGAACAACTAAGGCAATTTTAATACAAATACTACGATTCAGTACTATTTTTAACATGTTAAAAACTTTGGTAATAGATCCATATGTATCGGGTTCTTTAATTAAACGTGTGGTGTTTAATCTGGTTATAGTTTTTTTCGGATTTGACAGCTGTCAATTGATTTATTCTTTGTTTGGTTTGCCATTTTATATGGAATAGACTTGTTCTACAACAACATTTGGAAATCGTGCAAATTTATTACCAAAATAATGGGAACTTTTGTGAGCCTGTGGCATGGCCTCCAAGATTGTACGATTTAATGCTGGAACGCACTGGTGTCGGAGCCGGAGTCGGAGTCGTAACTGGAATAGCTGTCAAAGTATTCAATGTACGCAAATGCAAATGTACGAACAAAACGCGACGCAACGGGAATCAGAGCCGCAGCCGGAGTCGGAAGAGTTAACCAACTTTTAACTTTGACGTACGACACATGTGACGTTTCCATTTTTGAAGTGAATAACTTGGTGATTATTTTTGTTTAATAGTTTTTCAATAAAAAAGTGGAAAAATATTTAAATAAGAAATAAAAGTGAACAAAAAAATATTTTCTGAGAAATTTGATGTGGTTGTAAATTGCAAAGGTACCAAATAACATCAAAAAGCCGTACGACACATTGTGTGCGTACTTTTTGTGAAACGTACGACAACTTGTGACTGATTTGCCGACTCCAGTTACGACTCCGGCTTCGATTTTGCATTGTGTTCCAGCAGTTAACACCACTGTACTATTTTCCATGGGCTTTTGTAAAGTCACTTTTCGACAAAAAAATAAGTCCGAGACGGTTGAGAGAATATTCGCCACGTTATTGCTGACATAAGGTCCCAATTACTGAAAAAGTGGTTAAAAATTAGCCCTTTTGGCTGAAATCTATTCATGATACCTGAAATTATTTTTAAAAAATAATGGCAAGCTCTTATCTTTGTAATAAAGCTAAATTCTTGGCCATAACATTAAATTATATGTGTTTTGATTCCTCTTAAAACCACACGTCTAAGAACACCACCAATATTTTTCCTAAATTATTGTTTTTTACTAAAGTGATAAGTAAAATATTACATATGTATGTACATTTTTTTTTTAAAGTTGACTCAACACTACACACTTTGTCTGCCTGTCGCGATGCCGACGCGTCACAGTGGTTTTACCATAAATTAATGGTGGCTTCTGCTGATGTATAGCCTGAATTTAAATTTTAACGACAACAACAAATCACATAAGTTTATTTATTAATTTATATTTCATAATTTTAGAAATTGTTTTTTTTTTTAATCTTAGATTAGAAATATGCTGTGCCCACTTGAAAATACAGATAAAAATCTCAAGTTCAATTTTCTACGATTTCAAAGTTCAAATTACACTCGTAAATAAAAAATAAACACAAAAATTATCAGCTTTTTTATCAAAAAAAATATGCAATTTTTTTATTTATCTCAATAAAGTGACGCGGAGTGTAGATACGAGTATACATAAAAATATGTAGGTACACATTTCATTTAAAAACAGCTGCTTGCTCTTATACTAAACTTCAACACACAATATACACACAAAATTCCCTTCGAACCGGCAAAAGCATTAAAATTCAGTAAGCTAGCGAATGAGTTACAGATAAGTCTATTCATTCCACTGGCCGAACAATATTTTGAACAGGTTACTCGTGGAAAATATTTTAAACGTCATCGTCATCATTAGGCCCGAAGTGTTTGTGGTGCTCCCCCGCAGTGTATTCTTTATACAAATTTATGTTTTCTATCAAAATGTGCATCGTGTATGACTAAAAGTTTTAATATTCGAATGCAATAAATATTTTTGTAACCTGCACGTTTCTAAGTGTTGTCGTCATCGTTGATAAATAGAGATATCCTCTAAGCAAGTCGTCGTCGCTATCACCGCCGCCGCGCCGCCGTCCGTCGTACCTGCCTGCATTGCTTATACCTTAGCTACAGACTTGATAAACTGAGTGCTAGAGTATACTTTCAAAAGGTATGTGGGATGGGAACAAAATTGTGTTAATGAATTTTCAATCATAACAGAATTTCAACTTAATTTTGCAACAGGTCTCGAAAAAGAAATAATTTGAAAAAAAGAAGTATCTCTCAAAATGGGGTCCATTAATTGCAAGGAATACAAGACAAAGAACAATCCAGCGTGTGCGCAGGAGAATGATGGTAAGTTAGAGCATAATATAGGATGTTTTTAATTTCCTTTTTTTGTGATGTTGCTTTTAAGATTGTAATACCTTTTTATTAACGTAAAAGGTATGTAAGTGTTCCTATATTTACGCGTAAATTGTATAGTTAGGAGTTTTTGCATGTGGCCGGTCGCGTGCATCGATAAATTCATAGAAGTGGTTTTCTTTTAGTCAAAAACTTTGTATTTAATTATTGAAAAAATAGTATGATAAATTTCCAAACATCGCATGAACAGAATTAGATACCTTACCTACAGACATCCAAAAATCAATTTGAACGCACACAATAAACAAATTAAGTGTAAGTTTGTGGGATAATAAAACGTTAAGATTAATTGTTCGTCTACTTATAGAACATTGAATCATAGTTTTTTTTTCTGGGTAGAAAAGGGTGAGGTTAATATTACGTATTATTAAATAAAAACCCTCGGAACATTTTGCAAAACATACGTTTTTTTTAAAGAAACTTGATCAAAAAGATACATAGGTCATTTATATTGCCTGGAGAAGAGGTAAAAAGCGGACTTCACTGACGGATGTTGACCTTGACGTTATCGAAAAGGAGTAGAACGTATCACGGTTGCCACTTGAAAATAAACTTTGTGTCCAAACTTGAATATAAAAATGACCACTTTTAGGTAAAAATGACCAACATAAATAAGTCCGAAATTTTTGTAAACACATAACAATGAATTCATCACCTTATTTTTAAATTATGCAGATCACAAAATCGTAGTACCCGTGGCATGATGGTTAGTGCGTTGGACTGTCATGCGAGAGGTCTTGGGTTCGATCCCTGCCTATGTCATCTAAAGTTTTTTTCACGGGTAGGTACTGCCTCTTGCGAGAAATTGACAAATTCTCCAAGAGTATTGCTTGTCATGAAAAGTGCTTTCTTAAATTTGCCGTTCGGATTCGGCTTAAAACTGTAGGTCCTCTCCATCCCTGACAACAGTACTCGCACACAGAAATGGTTGAGAGTTGTAAGTCACTAGGCCCTAGTTCTCAACGGACTGTTGCGCCACCCAATTTATTTATTTAGATCACAAAATCCCTACAAAACTTTATTATAATTAGATTAACCCAAATAAAGGTAACGAAACATAAAAAAAGCGTTAAAATGTAAAAAATGTAAATGCAAAAACATAATTTAAGAAAATCTATTGCTCTCTAGACACTATGACTATTTTGTTATTTTTAAGCTCTTTAGCCAGCACATAATCAAAATTAAGTCAATTCCTTAATTTTTAAACATAATTCGAGCTGTGTAGAGGAGTCATCAAATTATAAACCAAACTCGTTTAAATCATGTTTTTCAATCTGACTTTTCCCCAAAAAATCCCATTATGTCCATTTTATCGTTAAGATTGTTATTTGTTGACTTTATCTTCGGGATAACCCTGAACCCAGTTAGAAAAAAATCAATTAAATAATATGATATTGAAATTTCGGAATCCGACAAAACACTTTTTGGAGTTAGTTAGTTAGCTAGTAATAATAGCTTTAAAAGTTTTGAATACAAATTTAAATCATTTGTTTTTACATTAATTTTTTTTATTAAAAGTAGTATGGTTCGATTTTGAGAATTTTTACGGCTTTGCTTCTAATATAAACATGTGTAATGCGTAGATAATTCTCTCTGTTCCCTAAGTTTAATTCAAATCAAGAATTTATATTTTTAAGAAAGTTAATATTTACACAAAGTTAGTTTACGTGAATTTAACCGTTGTAGTTGTTTCATGTGAGTATGGTAAACGAAGGTTTTCGGACTGAATTATCTTTTTTCGTCTCGGAAAAAAATGACCAAATGGAATAAAAAATGAACATTTGACCAAGTGAAAAAACAATGACCAAATTTGGTCACAAATGACCAACGTGGCAACCGTACTACGTATGTGTTCATCATGTCTTATTTCTAATGGCCAAACTGGATTTAATTGTGGGCAGTTTACCTTCACGTTTCACTTCTTTAGAAATTATAGGATCATGTATTGTTCGATTTAGAAAGTAAAGCTTAATAAAACTCACACAGTGATACATTTTTGATGCAAATTTTTTTTCATTAGAAAATTTGGAATTTGCCATTAAGTGTAAAAAAAATAGTGTCATTCAAATGGCCGCTTCGAAAAGTTTCGAATCGGGCAATTCCTTTAAGGTAATACTTACACTTTTTAACGCAGTTCCAGCGGTATCTCGGCTACAACTTGAATTATTTTCGTAAAGGCGGATTTTTGCGTAGCCCCACAGATAACAAAAAAAAAGCCGATTCAAATGATGACCTTGGTGACCAATTGACGTCGTGAAATTACATGATGAGGATACTTATAATTGGTCGTGTTGTTTGGCTTTTTCACCGACAAGATATTATAACGAATTTTTGAAGAACAGTTAAAAACAAGGATTTTTTACTATGGGAGGGGGAGGTCTCCCCTCGTGTAGGCGGGAGGGGTAATTTAAATTTGTTTGTATTTAAAATGGAAAAAAATAGTTAAAAAATAACGATAATACTTACAATTAGGTATTTTACATTTTTTTAAAGCCAACATTCTGTTCTATTAGCCAGTTTTTAAATCAAGTCAAAACTATAGGTAGATTTTGAAAAATTTTAATTTTAAACTCAAAATTTGAGTAAAAAAAAGTTAAAAAAAGGTTTAAAGTGTTATTTTTCAATACTTCAAGATTATCTACTATTGTTTTTATTTTAGAATTTATTGCTCTTATTTGTTTTTTGATCAATAACTGAAAACTATGTAGATGATTTTATGTCTTTTAGTTTTTGAGAAAATTAAAAATAACCACAACTACTATTTTAATTCAATTATTTTTTCTTGCTTGAGTGGTCTTATTTTGATAGTAATAATGGTAGGTGCGAGTTTGGGTGTATAAAAAAGTAGGTGTGTGCGAGTTTGGGTGTATGCAACAGTGGGATGTGTATGGGGGGGCATGCTGCCCAATGAATTCTAAAAAAAAAAACAATAGTAGATAATTTTAAAGTCTTGAAAAATTACACTTTAAACTTTTTTTTAACAAATTTTGAGTTTAAAGCATTTTTTTTTTCAAAAACTGCATAGTTTTGAATTGATTTAAAAACAAGCTAATAGAAAAAAGTGTTGGCTTTAAAAAAATGTATAAAACCTAGTTGTAAGTATTACCAATATTTTGTAATTATTTTTTCCATTTAACGTACCTACCTATTTTTTTAAATTGCCACTACCGCCTAAACGAAGGGAGATAGACCCCCAATAGTAAAAAAAAGCTTGTTTTTAACTGTTCTATACAAATCCGTCATTGAACTTTGTCGCCTGAGTTATCGTACTCTTCCCATAACCCAAGAAATAACTGAAGTATAAAACACAACCCACGTTTTTTTCAAAGTGGAGGTTTCAAAATAATCCAAATTATTAAATATTTCTGGCAATAAAATAACCAGGGTTAAACAAAAACCCAGATTGTATCCCAATATTTAAACGCCTTTATTTTCGGTGATATGACTATATTTATATAAAAAAGCTTTAATTAATATAAAAGTAGTTTTGGTAATTTTCTTAAACTAGACAATATAAAATCACCTTGTTTTCAGTGTTTGATTAAAAATAAGACTATCGAAAATTAAATCCAAGTTAAAACTTAATTTCAAAATTTCTAATTTTATCAAAATTTTGAGTTTGCATGCAAATTTTTCAAAAACTATTGACATAAATAATTTAACTTAAAAATTATTGCAAATTTTTCAAAAGCTATTGACATAAATAATTTAACTTAAATTTTGTATTATAGAACGGACTTCTGGCTTTTAAAATTCATATAGAAATTTATTGTAAGTTTTGACGTTCTTTTTTAATATTTTGTTTTCAATTTAAGTTATTTTTTCTAAAACCTATCTCACCTTCTGAACTACTCTCATAGAAAAATCGTTATCGTTATTATTTTTGGTGCCTAAGTAATTTTATTTTTGTGTAAAATAACCCAGGTTAAAAAAAAAAACAGTGTTAAAAAACAAACCCAAGTTTTGATATAACCAAGTTTATGAAATCAAAAAGGCTATGAAATAGTATAGGGCATAAGCTAACCAAGGTATAAAGTAACCCACGTTGTAAGGCAATCCACCTTATAAAGTATCCCAGGTTATAAAATATCCCAGATCATAAAGTTACCCAGGTTATAAAATATTTGAGTTTATAAAATAACCAAGGTTAAAACAAAACCCCAGGTTATGAAATAACGAAGTTGACTCATTTTTTGATAAATTATGCATGTTTTTAAGTATATTAATTTAATCTCATACAAAGCGACTAGTTTTTCTTTTCAATACTTATTTAGATTTTAGTTCATCCAGCGACTAGTTTTTCTTTTCAATACTTATTTAGATTTTAGTTCATCCAGCAACTAAATCAAATCCCATACGCCGGATTGAATGTACATATATCTCATAAAGCTTTCAAATTACAAATGTTGTAATTTTTAATCTGCCTATTCATAACTTAATATCAGTGAATATTCCTATAATAGAAATACAAAATTACTCATACGCCAAAAAGATTTTTGATAACATAACAATATTGGACATTGCTATCCTTTCACTCTAATATTATTTCTTAATACAAAGTATATATTACACAGTTATTATTGCGAAACGTTTTATTTTAATACAAACTACATATATCAAGCAAATATTTTTTGGTAAAAGTATCACATAAATGAAATTTAAATATCATTAAACCAAAATGAATTATTTAAATTCGATTTTACTATTTTAGTTTGCATTAATCTTTCCCTCCTGTATTACCAATTATTTTTAATATTATTGACGCAAATTTTTAAACGATTTAGTAAAATATTAAAGCCATTTTAAGCAATTTTGCTTAGCAATTTGATAAATCCATATGACATCTGTCAATTAATCTTATAAGAGCAGTGGATAGAATGGTCCAGTCAACAGTTGGGAATTCCAATTAATAGGTCCGTTTAAGTTTGTTTATTTTCTTTACAAATTCAGTCAGTCTGTCAAAAAATTTAATCAATATGAGAAGAACTTGTCAAAGAACCTGTATGTACACAAGACACAACATTACCACTCTTTTAACTTTCCAACAAACATAATGTAGTTGTGCTGGAATTTTCAATCGACACGGTTAGTTGCTCTCAAGTTGTTGCAATTTTTGTCTCGAATGTTGTAAGCGAACATTCAATATTTTTCTACTTGTTGTGAAATCGAGTTTAATAAATAAATCCAAGGAAATCTATATACATAGAAATATTTTATACATAATGTATGTATCTACATTATTATGTGACAATGAAAACAACTTATTAAAAATATTGTATCATTCTTTTTTACACTTCAACTGATTCACGCGTTCTGCATCAGTTCCATCAAAATCGAAATCTAGACGTTCATCACCAGGCTTTGAGTTAAAAAGAAACTACATTCTAAATTTACAAATATCTAAGGTAATGTGAAAAATTATTAAGATACATATGTATATGTATGTATGTATGTACATAGGTACATATTTTGTTAATAAGTTTTAAAGTTTTTATATTCCGAGGTTGAAGTTCATTCAATATTTTAACAATCAAAACAAGATTATTGGAAATTCCTAACTTTGTGTAGGTAGGTACATGTTTTTTTTTTTGGAAATAAGTTTTTATAAATTTCTTTTTTATTTCAATTTGATTTATACCTACATATCTACAAAAAGTCTAAATATCAAGAATATTTTCCTGGAAGTTTGATGGATTAGATAAGATAGTAAAATAATGACAAACAAACATTATTACACTAATTATGTAGGTACCCCTTTAATTTTAAATGATTCATGCGAACATTTGTATTATTTTACATATGTATGTAGGTAGGTACATTGATATTCCACCACTTATAAAATCAGCTGTTTCACATATCTTACTTTTCATCACAGAAAGAGAATGAGTATTCATATTCCACCACTTATAAAATCAGCTGTTTCACATATCTTACTTTTCATCACAGAAAGAGAATGAGTAATTCTCTTTATAATGCTAATTGTTCATAACCAGTAACCACCGCAAGCAACTTAAATTGAATGAAAATAAAAATAAGCAGTTGTAAAGAGAATGGTTAGATTCGTAAAATTCCCCTTGCGGAAGTTTCAGTTTTTAATTTAGCCTGGAAATACTTTGTTCTGTTTAATAAGCTAATAACCAGTCACAAAAGGTTTGTTCGTTTCAATTTTAACAGAGTTGACTCAGGTTTTCTGCACACGGGCAATAGTTATCGACAAAAATATGGGTTTTTCGGTTTCCATGCAAGTGTCTAAATGACATCAGTGAAAAAACCCAAAGTATTCTATGGGGATATTGAAGTGATTTAAGACAATTTTGGTGTTCTTGATGACTATTATTAATTAAAATTTTTTTATTTCTATTTTAAAAATAATTAATTGCCCAGTTTGTATTTTCAATATTTCTAAGGCTAGGCGCGCACATGCAACTTTTAGTTTCAAAACTGTTTGGTTTCTAAACTGAGCACTATAGACTTATGTATATGAGAGTCCGCGCACATGCAGAAACCATTCTGTCACCCATTCGAGCAACTTTTTAGTTTGTGTTTTGATACAAACTAGACGATCACCTCGAACCAATTTCTTAGTTTGTGTCACAAGGAATCATATGTAACTGCATGGACATTCAACTTAATCGTTGAATAATTTTCTGTAAGTGCAAGAGAGAGAAAAATTTAGTCAAGGTTTATTTCGTTGATTACTTTCGGAGTTGCTTATGTGCGCGAGGTTTGGGCAACTAACGATCGAACTATTTGGTTTCAAAAAAGTTGCATGTGCGTGCCTAGACTAAGGATATTATTGGTATAAGACTTTACAGATCAGACAAATTCAATATAGAAACATAATTTTCCACAAAGAAGTCAAATGAGCTTTATATTTCTGCGATAGAGAATAATTGAGAAATCTTATCCTTAGTTCATCTTGCAAAAATTCTATTCTTAAAGTTTTGTGACAGTATAACTTAGAAATCTTTATGAGAACTTCCGTTTATACTATATCTGTGAATTGGAAAGCTCTAAAATCTTAGAAATATAAACTAGCCAAATAACTTGAGCATTACAAAATAAATTTGAATCTAATGTCGCTTTGACAGTTTATTTGTTATCTAATCTCGTTCCAACAAAAAATCTATTTTGGGGGGTGTTCGGTCTCAAAAAAAGACAAAATTCGATTTCCACGCTGAGTTCACATTATAAAGACAAGCAATTTTTGGTTTAGTCAAACGCCGCCAACACGAATAAGTTTAATATTAATAGAATAGTAAAAATGAATTAAAAGCTTTATGCCGAATTTCGTGTATTTGTCAGGTTTCTAAATAAATGAAAGTTAAATGTTCAAATGTGTTATAAAAGGCGATTTTTTTTTCTAACCAAACTGAACACAGAACAGATCTTAAACATGTCGAGTATGCTCTGAGCAGATTTTGATCAGAGCGCTCAGATTCATTTATGAAACACATTTGAGCATTTAGCTGAAATATCTACTCTATCATTCCATTTTTGGCATGTCCTAAGCAAGTTCAATTAACCAATTTAAAAATATTTGTAGCCCAAAATCGGAGCCGAAAAAGTATCCATGTGTGGCACAATTTGACTGAACTCTTATATTTGCTGCGTTAGGATTTTTTGTATTTATATGAAATGTTCATGAGAGAAAATATAAGTAACATTAGTGGTAAAAGTCCAAAAAAGGAAATGGAAATTCAATTTTTCTGATTCTTACTTAATTAGTTAAGGTTGCGCTACATGTGTGAACTAGGGCCTCACCCAACAAACTTTTCCATCTAGGTTGGTCCCTAGCTAGATGTCTCCAGTTTCGCGATCCAAGTTGGGTGAGGTCACTTTCCACTTGTTCGCGCCACCTGATCCTCGGTCTTCCTCTACTGCGCTGTCCTGTGGGTGTGGACTCGAAGACTTTCCGGGCCGGAGCATTGGTTTCCATGCGCGCTCTACGTGAACCAGCCATCTTAGTCGTTAGACTTTTACCCTTCTGGCTAAGTCTACGTCGCTGTACCACTCCCCTTCGATTCATACGGGACCGTAGATCACACGAAGAACTTTTCTCTCGAAACGACCTAAGGTGCTTTCACCCGCTTTTGTCATAGTCCGCGCTGGTGTTTCTGATTCTTACAATACATAATTATTTAACATTTATGCATCATAAATTTCATTTTAATTTCTATTAAAGTGTTTGATTATACGAGTATGTTGCATGTACCTAAACGAAAATACAAAATCCCCAATGTTATACATATCAGACAAAATGTTCATCAATTTTTCGAATTTTCTATCAGGTAGTAAACGGTACCGGTATAACAGATTCTTATGAACATAAGCTGGTTTTTCCTATGGAATTACATGAATTACATTTATTTTATATGTGAAGCAGATCAAGTCATCTATGTATGTATTTATTTGCATTAGCACAACAAATCGAAATTCTGCGTTATGATTGGATCTATTCTAGCGTTCCAAAAATTAGTTTTCTTATTTCACACCAGGTGACATTTTGTCTTGTATAGTTTGGTATCACTTCCAACTATTTCAATTTTACTATACGAAACGAATGTACACATACGAACACTTTAAGAAAAGTCCAGAAGACTTCCGTATTGTCTCTCAAATACGACTTTCGGATTGTTTTTAATTATCAAAAACAAAACAAATACTTTTTCAACATTCCATTTTAAAAAAAAAATGTATAATTCATAATCAAAACCCGAATATTTTTAGAAGTCCAGACTTAATAAAGTCTTTGTCAATTTAAAGACGTAAATAAAAAATGACAAGCGTTGTCAAACTTGAATAATGCTACATTGTTGCAGCTGTATGTACTTATATTTTATTTAATCAATACAATTTAATATTGAACAAAGGCTTTATTCTTTAATAAAAAAAAAACAGACATTTTTAACAGCTTACGCTTATCCTTTCACCGAAGTTCTTACAAAAATATATTTGTTTTTACTTATTTTTCTTCTTTGGTTTCGCCTTCTAGTTTTGGCTTATTTTTATCATCGATTGGTTTTTTCGGTTTCTTTTGACTAGAAATGTTTGTATTACTTACTTTACTACTTTTTACTGATAATGATGAATTATCCAATTTTGTTGCATTTGAACTAACGCCGGTTTCGGTTGTTGGATTAGCTGTTAGTTGCCAGTTGCCTAAATTTGATATGACTTGGCCAAAACGATCGAATGCTTGGCCAACGCGATTTGCAATTGTTGGACGATCTTTATCGTTTGTAATTAAACCGTTAGGATAGTAAACAAAAATGCCTTCTTTTTGTCCGAAAGAGCCTTGTTGTTGATAGCGCTGTGTATCAGATTCTTGAACTTGAGGTCGTCTTACTGGAACGTTTGAAGGCCTAAACACGGTTTCGAAGTCAAGCTGTTGCTGTGGCAAATATTGTTGCTCTAGCTGGAATTGTTCATTAAGTTGAGGAGATTGAGGATGATATTGAGACTCTGGCAATGTTTCTTGAACTTGTGAATAGAGTGCTACTTGAGGTCCAGGCACATATTGCTGATCCACCTGAACAATTTGTTGGGGCTCGGATTGTACCTGAAACTGGGGCTGAGGTTGGTACTGAGGCTGATATTGAGCCTGATACTGAGGTTTAGACGTGGCTACAAACTGTTGGTTAGTGTGTTGACTTGGAATTGATATTGGGGATGGGGCTTGATAAACAAATGTTGGTGTCGATTGAGACTGGTCCTGAGGTTGAGTCTGCACCTGGGGCTGGGACTGAACCTCATAAATTGGCTGCGGGTATGCTAGAGAGTATCCGATATTTGGATTTGTCGGTTCGGTAGTTGGATTTCGATTCCGCTTGAAAAAGTTCATAAAAAGCGGAATGCTTTTAGTTCCTACGGAAGATTCTTCCTCACCACCACCCTGTCGTGATCTAGACATATCAAGACCTTCATTCGATTGAATTAGTTGAATACTCAATTCTATGTTATTTTTCTGAGCCGTATAATGCTCAACCATGTGTTTTATGTCTGATGTTTCAGTTGTCAGCAATGGTGAAGTTTTTAGCTTATCTTCCAAGAGGCTTATTTGCGCAAGAAGATTATGGTGCATTTCAAAGAGTGTCGTCAACAGAACATTCACATTCTCAGGATTCCTATCGTCAGACTCTTCTGGCTTGTGAACCGGTAATCGAACATCTACTTTTTTGCTATCAACATCTGCTGCCACAGATGTTATAGTTAAAGTAGTAAATAAAAGGTAAAACTATAAATTGAAAGGAAAATTTAATTAGCTATGAAAATATACAAACGTATGATGTAAATAATATGTATCAAGGTACTTACAATAGATATTTGCATGTTGAATGCCAGAATGCTTCTGATTATTGATACCTTTGGTGAGTAATCTTTTATAGGATTCTTCTTCCATCTTTATACTGGTTCTTTAGTCTTATACTTAATAAACATTCCAATGCAGTGGTCAGGTCATTACCATTTAAATGTTTCGCTTGAGGCTTTCTTTATACTATACTAGAGCGGTCATTAAACTTAAGATTGTTGAACTATTTTTACTTTTGTTCGTCTCATCTGCCATCTAATATAAGAACTATCCGTAACAATGTGTCTTAGCAAAACTTGTATTATTTTCGAACACTTTATCGAGGAGACATTTAAAAATGTCTGTTTTTTTGTATGATGATGATGATGATGATGATGATGAATCGAAACAAGGGATTCCCTCAAATATGTGCAGATTGTTTACAATTCAACATATTTTGTATTTTTTGATATCTTTCACGAATTTTATTGGATTTTAGAATTAAGGTTGATGCCTTCAAGTTTTAATGGAATCTAGGCTTAAGGTATTTATCATAATATTTAAATTAAATTTTAATACACCTTAATTTATGCTTTATAAAATAATATAAAAATATGAGATTTAAAAACCATATCCCATAACTTGATTTTATGTTTTTAAAGTGGTAATGTTTGGCCGTTTAGAGCGCCAAAATCATAATAATTCTGTTTGGATTATAACCAAAAAGTGTAGAAAAAGATCGTCTGATGGTCTTCATTTTTATCTTTCACTAACTGAGTTCATAGTTTGTACTTAAGCTTTTCCTTTTGGACATGATTTTGAGCTTTGAAGTTTTATCTACACAATGTACTTGTACTTACATTTTTTTTTTTTTGAGAAAATGTACTTTTCTGACCTTTGTTCTATTAAATTTGTTACTCCCACCCAACATTTTGAAAAGGAAAAGAACAACCCAAAGAAGATTTTTCAAGAGATGTTACTAAAAGTAAATAAAAACTAATAATAAATATTTTTAAATCATTTCAAAAAAAAGTTTTTGTTTCTTTTCGATTGAAATCATTAAAAGGCCATCGAAGAATCGGTACTGAATGGTGTGGGACTTTAACAGTACTATAACCACCGGTTAATCAGGACCAATCTATGAAGGATCGACAAATGATTTTCTTTCTTCATTTCATTTAAGGGGAAGTTTATAATTGTAATACTTTTCCGTAGCTTTTAGACCATCAGCTCATGAGCCTTGGTCTTTTTAACCTCCGAACATTGTCTTCTATATTTAAGGAAGTCTTTATTTCGGAGTTGATATGACTGTTCAGTCGCTGTGACTCTGTGGTACAGAGTGTTTTTTAACCACTTCTGTAACCATTTCATTTTGAAGGTCACGAGGTAGATCACTTTTTTTATAATTAGCAAACACTAAAAGGGTTTTTTTATACCTTTAATATGCCAAAGACACAGTGTGAGCATTAGGAAAAGAAGGAAGGGTTGGATAGGAGGTGTCTGTGTACATTGATTTTGAATTTCTGAACATTGCAATGACAGGGAAAAATAGAGCGTGGCAAGGCGTTCCACATTCGCGTAGTACGGCTAAAAAATGAATCTCTGTACTTCATAGTACGGCCGAAGTTGGGCTCAAGGGTAAACTGATGGGCATTCCTAGAAGCACGGGTATTACGGTTAAATTGTTTAAGGGGAGGAATGCAACTGGCTATTTCACTAGAGTATAGTCCGTTAAAATAACGGTAAAAAAGGGTGAGACAAGAAAGCGTGCGTCAATGTTCGAGTGACGTAAACTAGTTGATGATGTCACCAATCATTTTAAAAGCTCTTCTTTGAATACTGTCCAAGAGTCTTAAATAAGTTACTGGATCACCAGCCCAGAGATGAGAGTTTCTGTATACCAAGGTACATTTATCATTCCACAAAAGACTTAGTTTTAGAATATTGGAATAGGTTCAGCATTTATTTTCGTTGAACAGCCCCATAGTTGGATTCCACAAGTCCAAACGGGTTTCATAGTATTATCTTGTATAACATAAGTTTGTTCTGGAAAGATAAGTCAGAGTTCTTTCATATTACCGATTAGTACATTCTTCTGTACTTCAAGCTTAGCTCTTCTCTTTTCTTTTTGCTGTGCTCTTGCCATTTAAATTTTGCATCCAAGGTCATTATTTATTTGGTAGTATTGGATTAAGGTATTTCTGTACTGTTTATAGGAATTTTAACATTACTTACGTTTTTGTAATGACGGCGTTGGTATCGATTGGAATATCTTTTGTAAATTAAAGATACAAGGTTGGTCCTATGACACTTCTTTGAGGTACACCGGCTTCTATTTTCTTTAGTTTTGAGTAATTTTAGTCGTACCATAATCTAAGGAGTTGGTTAGTAACAAATATTTCAGGAAGGTCCCTATATGCAGTTTGTACTCAAAACCCAAGTGCCAACCTCAGTCAAAGGCGTGAGCAACATCTAAGAATATAGCTGAGCATACTTGCTTTTCTTCAAGTGCCTTTTCCATCACAATTCGATGTACTTGGTCTTTCTAGCAATGTTTAATTCTAAATCCAAACAGATTTTCGAAAATGAAAGGGAGTAAGATTTTATGAAGGGAGGTTCAATTCAGTGGCTTCGAAACAGTGCGGTGGTCTTAGGTGAACTGCTTAAGTTCCAGAATTATGTTCTTTTCATGAAATTTTCCACGAAGAATCAGCACATTTGCGGATGTATGTTTTCGATATCTTTCGTATAGGGGCATCGGTATGAACCTTTTCACATGATCTCAAAGAAAAAAAGGCTAAAATTGTTAAATCATAGAATCTCGTTGGTCAAGTGTGATCATATCTTCTTGAAATAAAAAAATTGTTTTGTTGCTTGTGTGGAACGTAGCGCCATTGTCTTGTTCAAAATAAGGGTCGTAAACATCAATTCCGGCTATAAAAAATATCAATAATGGCAACTGCAAACTACTATTCGCTCCTTTGATCCCAGAATTAGTGATGAGTGCAATTTGATGAGCCAAAATTGTCCCTAAATTCTATTATCTACTTTTCGTCACTTAAATAAAATAATTCCTACTTTCAATTACCTCCTAAATAAAATATTTTTGTTTTTATTTTTTTAGGTGACACAGGCTCTTATAAATTTAGATCAGAATCCGACATGGAAGACATAATCGAAAAAGTCGTTTGCAACGACTCCGATATACAAGAAAATGAAATGAAACAACTCAATTTCGATGATGATTCTAAAATTCTACTAATCAAACAAAATGGCAAATTAACAGCTATTGGCAATAAATGCTCTCACTATGGAGCACCATTGCACACAGGAAGTCTAGGAGACGGGCGTGTCCGTTGCCCGTGGCACGGTGCCTGCTTTAACACTGAAACAGGAGACATTGAAGATTTTCCCGGGTTGGATTCTATTCCCTGCTATAAGGTTAAAGTTGAAAAAGATGGACAGGTCAAAGTTCAAGCCAAGAAAAGTGCCCTGGACAAGAACAAACGCATCAAGGACATGGTGCGCCGGGATGAGAATGATGATCGGACATTTGTTGTCGTTGGTGGAGGACCATCGGCTGGAGTGTGTGTGGAAACGCTTCGTCAGGAGGGCTTTACTGGTCGCATTGTAATGCTTTGCAAAGAGAATAGCCAACCATACGATCGAGTTAAAGTAAGCAAAACTCTGGATCCGGATATTTCAAAAATGCAATTCCGCAATCTAGAGTTCTACAATGAATATGGCATTGAATTAATGCTGGGTGTAGAAGCAACGAAATTAGATACAGTCGAAAAGACCGTTTCTTGTTCAAATGGATATGTGATCAAGTTTGATAAGATTTACATCGCAACTGGATCTCGAGCAGTGAAGGTCCCAATACCCGGAGCGGAATTGGAAAATATATTCACAGTGAGGGACCATGCGGATTCTCTTGCAATCAATGCTCTTATTTCAAAAGATCTTGATGTTGTGTGCTTGGGTTCTAGTTTCATTGCTCTCGAGGTTGCCGCAGCGTTGGTGAAAAAAGTTAAAAGCGTAAGTTTTATATATTTTTATTATTTCCTTTAATATAAAATGTTAAATTCTTATTTTATAAAGGTCACACTCATTGGTCGGGAAAATGTTCCACTAAAACCGAGTTTCGGAGAAGAAATCGGTCAGCGAGTTTTGGAGCTTTTCAAAGAAAACAATGTTAATATGGTCATGAATAGCGGTATTAAAGAAATAATTGGTACAAACGGGAAAATATCTGAAATTGAACTGATAGATGGTACAAAAATACCATGTGGAATGTGTATTATGGGCACTGGATCCCGATTTTACACCGATTTTCTCAAAGACTCTGGAGTCAACGTTAACTCGAATGGATCCATCGATACTGATAGCCACTTGATGACAAATGTTCCAGATGTATATGTCGGTGGAGATATCGCCAACTCTCCAGTTTACCCAATTGGTAATGCACTTGCAACAATTGGACATTACCAATTGGCTCAGTATCATGGACGTATTGCAGCTAAGAATATGGCAGGAAAATCTGAAGAACTGCAGGCAGTTCCATTCTTTTGGACGATGTTATTTGGAAAAAGTTTTCGTTATTCCGGATATGGAAAACCAACTGAAATTAAAATTATCGGAAACGTACAGGAACTCAAATTTGTTGCTTTTTACTTGGATGGGGAGAATAATGTAATTGCAACTGCTTCGTGTAATCGTGATCCAATTGTGGCACAGTATGCTGAACTATTGGCAATGGGTAAGACATTGCAAAAAGCCGATTTGGAGGCGGAGGATCCATTTGCCTGGACGCAAAAATTAATAAAAACTGATGTCAGAGTTTGCTGAGTTAGGTTTGCCTCCAAGTGTGAGATATTTACTTAAAATCAACCAAAAGCTTTTTCAAAAGAATCATACATATTTTGCCTCTGTATATTTAATGTACCTATTTTTATATTGTAAATATTATTTGATGTTTGTTTTCCATTAAACTGAAAAAGAATATATAACATCACTTTGTTTCAAAAAAGTTCCTTTTTTTAAATGTTGAAACTTGAAAAATTATATTTGGCTTTAGTTATATATGTATGTACATATGTAAACATGATTAGAGTCTTACGTCGTTTTCAATTGGCAATCTGGAATTGTTCTTCGATTCGGAATCCCAATTGAACAGTTTTTTTTTATTCCGAAGAATCTGAAGTTTGGTGAGAATGTATTGGTTGAGTATGACATGTGTCACATATATGTGTATTCGCGCTAAATTTCATTTTGTTTTTGTGCTGCAAACATGGAGGAAGTGAATTTGGATTGCTGCGATATTATTTTAGCTGTTCCTCCGAATACTTGTCCACTACATCCTCCAAGTTTTGCACTTTTGGTTTTTTTGCAAACTCCTGCAGGAGAAAATCAACTGCAATAATATCTTCATCACTTGATGAAGAAGATGAGGAAGACGACTCCAATAATGTTTCTAACAAACTAGGAACACTTGTTACAATATTTTCAATATTGTTTTCCATGTTGATTATATTTTTTTAAATTTTTATATCAATGGGCAGGTTCAGACAACATAAGGGACTTCATTTGCAGTCAACTTCATTCTTTGAACGTAAATTTTGACCAAGGCAACTAGTTAGTTTTTCAAGTGTCATGAATTTAAAATTCAGAACTTTACTTCACAAACCTCTACTTTAAGTTTATAGTACAAAAATTACCAAAATCATTATTTTCTACAAAACACTCCTCAGGCAAGCTTCAAGTCCATCATAATTTGTGTTTTGTATTTTAAAGAAATATTGCTTATTTCTTTTAAAAATTTACAAGGAACCTTTTTACAGAAAGCATTAAATGAAATTGGTGCAGAAAATAAATAAATCATTGAGTAATAAAGTTCAGCTTTTAAATAAATAAATTAGGTGGCGCAACAGTTCATGGAGAACCAGGGCCTAGTGACTTACAACTCTCAACCATTCCTCTGTGCGTGTAATGTTGTCAGAGATGGAAGGGATCTACAGTTTATATGCCGAATCCGAACGGCTAATTTGAGAAAGCACTTTTCATGACAAGAATTACTCTTGGAGGATTTGTCAATTCCTCGCAAGAGGCAGTACCCGTGAAAAAAGTTAGATGGCACGGGCAGGGATTGAACCCAAGACCCCTTGCATGACAGTCCAACGCACTAACCATCACGCTACGAGTACTACAAGTTCAGCTTTTAGTTGAATTAAAAAATATGATCAATTGTCATTTTGACATAAGTTGACTTGACTTGATATTAAGGGAGATTTTTCTTGCCTAACTTTCCAGTCAACTTTCCAATAAAGTTGCCTTAATTGGAAGGCAATTTTTTTGGCAGCTGGCCAATCAGATGCAAGAAAATTGCCTTACTTTCAAGTCCCTTATGTCGGCTGAACTGGCCAATTTCAAGAAATCACTTCATTGCTGGTATAATTTATGCAAACAAATGTGTTACCAAAAAAAAATGTCATTTGTCAAGTGTGACATCTGACATTTAAAATTTATGAATGTGTGAGTGATTCTGCTTCTGATTCTGTTTTTAAAACCAGAAGGGAAATTCTCTTCTTTTCAGAATCAGAACTGTCACTTTTGCCCAATTGAACGCATTCAGAATGCTTTTTTTCACTTCCAGATTGCCAATTGAAAACGACGTTAAAAATAATTCGTTGAGTTATCTTAAGTATACTTTTTTCTACTCAAAAAATAATTCCATGTCAAATAATAATGCCAAAACCAGTGTAAAAAACAAATCAGTTTTAAAAAATATTTGCCTCTAAATGGCTGCGTTCAATCTTGTGTTGGATAAGCTATCCTGGATAGTTGAATTTTAAGATACCCTATTAAAAGAGTTGGATGGATACCTCAACTGAGGTAGCTGGCTGAAAATAAAAACAAATTTAAACTTCTCACAAAAAGCAGACAAACATTTAGATTTTGGGTCAAAAATGTTTGTAAAATGAAATGGATAATTTTAATATTTCAACGGATTTTTACCAAACAATCATACAAACTTTAAGTTAATTTTCGAGTTCTTTCAAATTCAACCATATGATAAATCAGCTGTTCTGTCAGATAACCACATACCAGACATTTTTGGATACCTTTGAATTTCTCTTTTGATTGGCCAGCTGTTTTGGACCAGCTTTTCACGTTAGAAACTAACAAAAAGGTAATTGGATACCCTATCCATATCTGAAATTAAACGCAACCAATGTGACAATTAAAGAACCTCTACTGATTTTAAAGTAGAGGGTTTTTGGGTTTGATTTCTTTTCTTGGCCCTACAATCTTATCTACATCGAACACAGTAATATTTTATTAATAACAACTTTTTAAACGGACTAAAAGAATTAAATAAATTCAATCGAGTTAATCCATTCAGAAGTAGAGTTGATTGATCCTTGAACGTACCAGACTTTTGAATTTGACAGCTGACTTAAACTTTTCAATAGGAATTTGTTTTTAAATTGATATTTGGCGGCAGTGAACAGAAAGGAATACAAAAGTAAAAAAAATTGGTTAAAATAAAAAAGAAATATTAAGTATTATTCCTTTTAGGAATTTTTTAAAAAATAATAAAAAAAAAATCATTGAAACGAATTCGAAGCGAGTTTACATTCGACAACGACAACATGGATGTTTGATAAAGCAGGTAATGTTATTTTACTCTGTGAAATAAAGCATTGTTCATTTCTACTTCACCAAATGCCTGTTTAACATAAGTCAGATGATACCGCTAGAAAATGAGTGCATGAACCAATACGCATACCTTCCATTCCAGTGTATTACAGAAAACAATAGCACGAAGGAAAATAAGTCTTCTTCTTTCAAATGGAAATCGTCTTATAGGTATAGCCAATTTTTTGGCAAAGTCTTCGAGAATTTTAGATTGTTGTTTTTGGGGCGACTTTCGATTACCGCAGCACGAATTTCGTTCTGATTTTTTTTGTACAGTTAGGTAGGGGTCTCAATAGAACATGTTTTAAATTTAAGGCGAGGAAACACCGTTAAGTCATAAAAAAAATATTTTCTTTTTCGGACTTAACCCTACTTTTTTTGTATTGCGTTTTTTGAGCCTAAAACAAGTTTTTTTTAATTGATACTACGGTATACTAAGAGCTAGGTATGTAAGGGGGCCATGCTGCCCCCCTGCAACCCCCCCTGCTTGGAATCACTATAGGATTTGGGGTGGGTGCGAGTTTGGGTATTGCAAAGTACTTTTCGCATTTAAGCACTAAAAACAAAGAAATCCCCAACGAAAAAAAAAACAAGTATGGCAACACTGAACAAAAAACAGGGAAGAAATGTCAAAATCAACCATTTTTGCGTGTTTTGTATGTAAAAAAGTGAACTTTGAAAATTAATTTAAAATAGAAATAAATGTTTCCTCGCTCTAAAATTGCTATAATTATTATTTATTTGTGCATATCTATCAAATAAAAAAAAACGCGTGTCGAAATTCGTGCTGCGGTAATGGAAAGTTGAGCCTTGTTTTTAGCTATCGATTTTACAGGAAATTAAATAATGGCAATCTAATTATGTTTATCCCTTAAACCGAGTTTTAATGCTAGAACATTGTCAAGAAAGTAGCAGTACAAAATTATATTATTCGTAACTAGTGTGTATTTAATACTGTTTTCAATCTAAACAGGGTCTTACGATAAACTTACACCTCTTTACTGCCACTAGCGCTAGTGGTTTTCTATTTGTACCACTCACAGGCACAGCTGATTCAACGGATTGACAGCTAAATGACAGCTGACAGCTCTAGCTAAAATTATTCTTACTTCTCCTCGTCGGCACTTGTGAAAGTGAATGTGTTACGAGATATTTTAAAACAAAAATATTTCTTTTTTGTTTAATTATCAAAATAAAAAAATGCGTTTATCAATAGTAAATTTTTTCAAAAACACCGTTCCTGGTCACATATTCCGTGGTAAGCGACGACTTGTCAAGCCAGTGAGTAAAAAAGCCATGGAAACATTAACCAGAGAATACGATCGCCAGGAAGCTATCATGCTACTTTTAAGAAATCCATATTTAACTCAGGTATATGACAACATCCTATCTTCATTGCATGAATGTAAAATTAATATAAAATTTGTGTTTATCATCGCATAGGAGGAATCTTCAGGCCATGCTAAAGTTTTTGGCAAAAGAGAAACATTGGTAAGGAAATGGCAAGATGCACAGGCATTGATTAAAATGAAGCCACACATTACATTGGAGGATCGTTTGAATCACCTTAAAGTTAAAGAAGTTTGGGATTAATACAAGTCAATGTTATTGGTTGTTATTTTTAGTCGTATAAACAAAACTGGATATCTTAATATAATATTTTATTGCCGGTTGTTTTCTATTATAAACATAAATTAAAAGTTAATCGTGGAAAGCACATCATTTTCTTGATTTTTTTCATTTCTGATCATTATTTCTTATTATGTAATAGACGATGAGAAGAATTAATTGATTTGGGACACCCCAACAAATTGATATGGATTTTCAGTAGAATCAAGGTTACAGATCGTACAAATCCCGTTTATAAGTCAGGTAATAAAATGAACATCTTAAACTATCGACCTATAACTAAATCTGCTTTCATTCCCAAATTGCTTGATAAGATTGTAAAAATTCAATTTTATAGAATTATAAAAAATCATATTTCAAATCGTCAACATGGATTTTTTAGTGGCCGATCAACTTTAACTAATTTGTCTTGTTTTTCTAAATTGTGTTTTGGCACAGTAGAAAAACAATGCCAAATGGATGTAGTTTATACGGATTTTGTTAAAGCGTTTAGCAGAGTCAATCACCAGGTTTTAATTAAAAAGTTAAAAGCATACGGTTTTGATGGTACTCTACTCAAATGGTTTTCATCTTATGTCAGTAACAGGAAACAAATAGTAAAAATATGCGATTTTGAATCGTTTCCGATTTTAGTTTTCTCGGGGGTTCCAGAAGGAAGTCATTTGGGTCCTCCCCTTTTTGATCTCTTTATAAATGATGTTCCATCTGTGTTTGGTGCATCAGAGTGTCTTATGTTTGCTGATGACTTAAAAATATTTAAAGTTATAAAAAATATAAATGATTGTCTTACCTTTCAAAACGACTTAAATGATTTTGACTTATGGTGCAATAAAAATGACTTATTACTTAATCTTACCAAATGCTCAATTTTAACTTTTACTCGTAAGTTAAGTACTGTTTTGTTTGATTATTCTCTTAGTGGCAAGAAATTGTCCAGGGTAACTGAATCTAATGATTTAGGTATAATTTTTGATAGTAAATTAAGTTTTGAACCGCATGTGATGCATATTGTTTCGAAAGCAAATTCTATGCTTGGTTTTCTAAAACGCAATTTGGATTTTAAAGACCCTTATACTCTTAAAGCCTTGTTTTGTTCGATTGTCGCTCCGTTACTTGAATACAATTGTATTATCTGGAATCCTACAGTAAAAAAATTATCTGATAGAATTGAAAGTGTTCAAAAAAACTTTTGAGATTTGCATTGAAAAAATTTCAAATGTCTGGTAATTTAAATTTGAATTATAAAAGCAGATGTCTTTTGCTTGGAATGCATACTCTTGAATCGAGGCGTAATATGTATAGTGTAATGTTTATTCGGGATATTTTGTGTAGTGATATAATTTGTGAAGATTTAATATCATATATAAATATTTACACACCTAGCCGGCAACTAAGGATGATGCAATTTATTTTTGAAATTCCTCATTCTACTAACTATGGACAGCGGGAACCAATAACTCGCTGTTGTAAATTATTTAATATATATTATGATGATTTAGATACCTTTTTGCCTAGATTACATTTTAAAGCTCTTTTATTAAACATGCTTCAATTTTAATTTATATTGATACAAAAAAAACTAATACTTAATTTTATAACTAGTTCGTAAGCATAAATCTGTTGATGTAATTATCGTAGATTGAATAAATAAATAAATAGAAAATGCCTACTGAATCAGTTCTAAATGCTCTTGCATTGAGATTGAGCAACCCTCACCTGGACTTTAATACCAAGAAAATCATATCGAATGAGTTACTGTCTTCAAAGTAATTCTGCGAACTCAAAATAATACAGGTTGCAATAATCCTCCTGGAAATGTGATCGACGCGGTCCGTTTGTGCGTTCCTTCCAATGTATTTCTGTGAAAGTTTCTATAGGCAATGCTTTCCACTCAGACTTTTTTGGCCAATTAAACTCAATGTTAACCTGATTAAAGAGTTCTGAACACTTACATATGTATTTGCCCAGTTAATCTGCTTTTTTACAATGACATTTGAAAGTTTTCTCGGTTATTTGTTTTCGGGAAGGGTACTAACTCTTTGGAAAGGAAGACTTTTGAAAGTCCTATTTCTAGATTGAGCAAGTAATTGGATGTGTTAGGTGATTTCCGTTATAAAGTAGCTTTATGTATTTTATACTTAGCTGACTGCTGTATGTTTCTGTTTCTGATTTGACCAGGTAGCATTTATTGAATTTAATAAGCGATATAATATGTAAAGAAGACAGTTGCTTGTCTAACTGAAACCAAAGAGTAATTTATGTGCAATGCTATATTTAAATATTAATTTTCGCACGCACAAAAATTAGGTCATATTGTTTGTTTTTCATATTCGTTCAAGTTTCCGATAAGGATGGAATCCATGATAGTCTTGAATAGGGTATAAAAATGGTAAACATTTTTAGTGAATACCCGTATAGTATCAACATTCAACATCAGGGAATTTTTGAACGTTCGTCTTATTTCAATATGTAAAAATAAAATTGAGAATTATCATTGCATATCCATGTTATATGCCATCCCTAAATTGTTTGAGGGCCTGGTAGAAACAAAATTGGATTTCATAACCCGAGAGTATATTTCTTACCGACAATATGGCTTTGTTTCCGTTCGTTCTAAAACTAAATTAACTCTTTTTTTTTCAAATTACTTATTTATGTGTTGAACTTGCTTGAAGGTAAGAATCAATTAGATGCTATAACGCACCGATTTAAATAAAGCTTTTGATTTTGTGGATCATTCCACTTAAATATACGAATTAAAACTTTATAGTTTTCATTTTACTCTTTTCTATAAAATGTAGCTCAGGTGTTCCTTAAGGAAGCCATCTATTTAATGTATAAATGATATTTTATAACTACAGTGATAACATATTCTCAACGTCTTCTTTACGCTGATGATTTGAAAATCTTCTTAAGGACGACCTACAAATCATGTCTCTAAATGGTGGAAATTAAATGGTCTAAAATTGAATATAAAAAATGCAATGTTTTCTGATTCTATAGGTCCTATATACACATTAGCTTTGAGCAGAGCGGATTTTTCTCCGCAACGCATCCTTCGTTGTATCCGAGGCTTGTTGGTGCCTCGCAACTAAGGTATTTTTTACGTGGTCAGGAAGTCACCCCGACGACACAACCTACAACCTGGAGGGCCAGATCCTTAGTATAACTACAAGGACGGGGAGCTGGAAAAACCGCTCCTTATAGGTCTGGGCTCCGAATATATCGTAGAAGCCCTATAAGGTGTTCTATGCAGTCTATGTTGAGAATATGGAAAGACCACTTCTCCAAATTATATAACGGCGATGACGAACAAAATTCCGCTGTAAGGGAGATAGAACCACTCAACCTAGGCGACGCTGATCAACAATTCCGCCTGCCCGACCTCGACGAAGTGAAGATATCTATATCTAAACTGAAGTCAAACAAAGCTAATGGAGCTGACGGCATCGCTGCCGAACTATTCAAAGCAGCAGTCGATGTCATCTGTAAAATATGGTCGGAAGAAAGCATGCCCGATGAGTGGAATCTCAGCATAGTGTGCCCGATACATAAGAAAAGAGATCCTCTAAGTTGCGCCAACTACAGAGGCATCAGTCTCCTTAAAATTGCATATAAGATCCTCTCTGCCGTATTATGTGAACGTCTGAAGCCGTTCGTCAACAACCTGATAGGTCCTTATCAGTGTGGCTTCAGACCAGGAAAGTCCACTATCGACCAAATATTCACACTACGGCAAATCTTGGAAAAAACCGTGTCTCTTTATCGATTTTAAGGCCGTGTATGACAGCATCTATAGGGAAGAGCTCTACAGAGCAATGTCTAGTTTTGGCATCCCTGTCACACTTATCCGTTTGTGCAGAATGACGATGGAGAATGCACGCTGCCCCATCAAGATCGGAAAAAATCTCACCGATGCATTTGATATCAAAAATGGTTTTATACAAGGCGATGCACTGTCATGCGACTTCTTCAACATCGTTCTGGAAAGAATTGTGCAAAACTCAACCGTCAACACTAGAGGCACAATCTTCCAAAGGTCCATCCAATTACTTGGATATGCAGATGATATTGACATAATTGGAAGATCAAAGCGTGATGTCAGTGGAGCGTTTTTGAGCATTGCGACGGAAGCGAAGAAGATAGGTTTAGTGGTCAATGAGGGCAAGACCAAGTATATGCTTTCATCAAAAAAAGACATTGAACAACGACAATGAGTAGTAAAGTCCTCTCTCGAGCATCTAAAATCACCATCTATAAGACACTCATCATCCCGGTTCTCATTTATGGCGCTGAGGCCTGGACCCTGTCAAAGAAAGATGAGAGCGTCTTAGGATGCTTCGAGAGAAAAATTCTTTGGTCCCGTATTCATAGATGGATAATGGAGGAGAAGATATAACGACGAACTGTACGGGCTGTACAGCGACACTAAACTAGTTAACAGAATTAAAGTCCAACGACTTAGGTGGCTAGGTCATGTAGAGCGAATGGGCATCAACGCTCCAGCCCGGAAGGTCTTCCAATCCAATCCCCAGGGACGGCGCAGTAGAGGAAGACCGCGACTCAGGTGGGTGAAGACCTCAACCAACTTGGCGTGCGAAACTGGAGACAGCTAGGGACCGAGCTGGCTGGATACGCATGTTTGTAAGCATCCTTCGTCGAAAATTTAATTTCGATTCTAGGTAGCTTTCATCAGGAGAAATTTTACAGAATTTTGACGACGCATTACGTCGGATATACATTTAAGGCAGAGATGTGCCAATTAACAGATATATCGAAAATGCGATGTATTTCGATATTTTGTTATAAAATAAACAACATTTGCGTTATAAACCTTGAACAAAATTGTGTAATTTATTGTTTATGAAGAGCAAAATGTCTACGATTCCTAGCAAATCGAAGAAAATTTCGCTCGGGCAGGTACCTAAATAGAGCCGATTATCTTGTGTAGAAAACATAAAAGATTAAGGTGACTGGAAATTCCTTAATGGATTATATTTATTAGAAAGGCTAACTCAGCCTTGTGTTGATTTCATATTGGAATATGCAGATGTCATTTGGAATCCGGGTTTTAAAACGTACGCTGATCGTTTGGAGAAAGTTCAAAAACAGTTTAGTAGTTTCAAGGGCGGATGCAGACCTTTTATCAGGGGAGGGTCACACACTTAGATGAGTTTTTACTCACCGTTTAAAAATGTTCTTTAATGTTTTGTAAAGGAGGCTAACAAAATTTAAATAACATAATGTGCATCTTAACCTTACATTTACACATTTCAATTGCTAAAGTGGCAACTTTAGTTATCAAATTATTTTAGAACACTGTTGTCCAGCAAGGTATGGTCTAACTATTTAATATACTTTTCTTTTTTCCATTTCTATTAATGCGAAGAACGCAATAAAAATTCAAGAGAGACGATCTGATATGAAGAACTGTCGAGCTTTTTTTGACGCAGTTTTTTCGATCTTTTGTATTCAACAGAAAATCAATTTTGAAAGAAATAAAATGCACGACTGGGTCGCTAGAAACTAGCAAGTTCTAGTGACCCAGTCGTGCATTTTATTTCTTCCAAAAAGTCTGTTTAAAAATATTTCCTATATTTTAAGATTTAAAAATGTAACTTATTTTTTTTCGAAAACCATTTTAAATTTTGTCTTAAAAATATTTTTGGTAAGCACTAAATAAAGTGCTTATAGATATACATACATTTTACATTTAAATTTCGTTATCGAGTTTTGTAAACAAAATAACAAAGTTAATATTTTTTTTTAAATAAAAAAAAATGACATTTTTGATCATCAAAAATCATCATCAATTTGATCATTTGATTATCGACAAGAACTTGCACAGAAAAAGAAGAGTATTGAAATCGGTCCATTAGTTCTTGAGAAACCTTAACAAAATACGAAGGTTTTATGAGGGGTACCCTTCTGGAGCAATACCAAAATATGTTTTTCTTGTAAAAAGAAGCCAAATTAAGAATACAAAATTAAGAGAGTTAAAAAAAAAAAACATATTTTTAAATTGACGATTTCTTATTCAAGGTTCCTTCTTAAGAACCTTAATATTTGCCCTTTTTCTTAGAAACAAATTTTATGAAAATAATTTAAAGCATGACTTAAGTTTTTTTCAAATTCTAAATTGAGTGAAAACAAAAATTTGAGTTGTTTCGACAGCAAATTGCTTTTTGGTGAATGTCGTTAAATTACTAACAAATCTTTACTTATACAACTTGACTGTATAAGCTTTATGGCTCATATGGCCCCCCGCCCCCTGGATCGTCCATTGGTCGAAATATGGTGAATTTGTGCTGTGTTTTTGGAATAGGGCTGAATATCCGATTCATATTATGTTCTTGGACTATTCCTCAGTTAAAATTGGTACTTTTAGCAACAAACTAAAATACAAATTTTGTTTTTATATACAAAAAATTAATAATTCAAAATATAATGGGGGTCATATCCATTAACGCAATACGATTAGTTTTGAATTGAAGGGAATTCCTACGAAAAAACAAACAAATTATCTCCCAGGGGGGTGGGGGTGATCATGACTCCTACGACACACCCTGGATCCGCCATTGACTAGATTCATATTTTATAAAATAAAGTTACTTCTTCCCAGATTATAAAGCAAGATGTGTTTTTGTAGGTAATAAGTATCATAAATAAATAAGAAATGATCACGGTATAATGCTTGTGAGGGATAAATAAAAAAAAAATCAATTAAATCACAATAAACAATTAAAATTTAGGAAAAATAGTTCAGAATAGAATAGTTAGCTTTTAAGCAGAGATACATTTCAAATCATATACAAAATTCTTTGTTCGATTTTTGTCTGTTTGTAAAGGAGCGAATTTTTGAATAATTTCAAATATATAACATAAAATTTAATTCAGTAGTGAAATCTACTCTTTTGTATGCTGCTCAGGTTTGGTGATCAGAAGAATATGAAAAAATTGAAAAATTTTATAGGAATTTTATAAAGATACTTTTCAACCTACCTCTGAATACGCCTAGTTATGTCATACATTTTGAAACAGGACTTCCAAAACTCCTAACAAGCACCCTGAAGTCTCAAGCTGACTACATCATCAAAGTCTGCAGCAACCATCAGAGCACAAGACTTTCGAAAAACCTTCTTTTATATGAGCTGAGAAACAACGACTGGTGGTTTGCAAGATGGCAATCTGTTGGCAATGTGCGTGGAGTGAGATTGGATGATGATTTCAGCAATGTAAATCATTTTTTTTTCGAAATTAATTTTTTTATTCATTTAAACTTAACTCTACTTACATGCTAGACAATGTAAATCATGTGAAAGAACAAATATACAGCATCATAGAGAAAAATGAGGACATATTGAGGCATTCACTGATAGAAGAAGCTCAAGACTCATTCAGTAGATTAATCTACAGTCGGCTCAACTATAATCTTGGTTCCAGAAATTATTTCAAGGATTCACTGAGTTATGAATAGATATCCCTAATCTTTAAAGCAAGATGTGAAATTCTCAACTTAAATGGAAGTCCTTATATGTAATGGTAGTTTTAACCAATTCTGTACACTGTGCAACTTAAAATCAAAAGAAGATTGTCTACATTTCATTGGTATCTGTCCAATATTCAAAACTCAAAGACGCTACTTTTTCGGGAAAAATACTCTTACCCTACAAGAGACTATAAACATCCTTAACGAGGATGATTGGAAAACATTAAGTACATTTTTGAAAGATATTTACAAGTATAGACTGTTATTAATAACAGAATTCTATTAAATTCAAAACATACATAAATTTAAATATTCTTAATTTTTTTGATAACCTGACTGACGGTAGAGCCATAGCATTTAAATTCAAAATATTGTATAAAATTTTGTAAATTAATGTAAATAAATGAATTACTTACTACTATAACATAAAATAGCCTATTGTTGTACTCGTATGTATATAAATTAAATCTATAAAATCTAAACTGTAATGGTATTTTGATTATTTTTGAATAAATAAAATGAAATAACAAATTAGTAGCGGGTATGGGTATTCCCTCAATTAAAAAAGTTGTTTTGTTTGGCTTTTATACATATACAGCGAAAAATAAAAATTCGCCTCATAATATTTCTATTGAATGATGATAATACATTTCCTCTTTAGACTTTTCCAAATAGATTTATTGTAGGCATAGCTAATAACATGTTCATTGGTACTTTACTTACCTTGGACTTTGTACTTTATAGGTTATTCGATTTCCAAGAAAAGTGAGATTCAATTTATGTTAAAAACACTCTATTGTACATACATATTACATAATATTAACAAAAATTCCATCTCTTAACAAAAACAAAAATATTAACATAAAGAAAAACAATCTTACATTTTATTTATTTTCAATAAATTTAAATTTAAAAATATGAAGGTACTTAATGTGCTACAGGAACCGTTGCTTGTGGTTCGTTGCTTTGATAGTGTCTCTCCATGTGATGTAGGATTTCGAATCCAACCTCTACCATAATTAGAATTATGATCATCCATTCGAGACGGATATGATGTTTGTCATTTAAATTATGCGAAATCAATTCGGCCAGCTCAACGCAATGATTGATTTTTTCGTTCATAACTTTGGTCCTGCGGTTGATGCTGAAATACGAACACACTTGAATGTACAGTGTTTCCAATTGCTCACGATCCCAGTAGAAGTCAGGAGTGTCGAGTAAATCTGAACTTAGATTTATCATGTGTCGCAGAGCGAATAGCTCTCCAGTCATACGAAGTGCTTGGGCTCTATCAATCTTGATGCGGCGACCTTTCTTAAGGTCTTCAGTTAAGTATTCCATGCCGTCGATGTACCTCTCCAAGGTTGCCTCCCATATGCCCAGTTTGATGGATGTTGCCATAGCGTTTGAGAATGTATATTTCTCTAAGAATGTCTGATCTCCTTTGGAAAGGAAAAACTTACCGTTTTTGAAGAGAGCCTGCGTTTTACTTGGCGGTGTGTTCTCTTCGATGTCGATAGGCTGAGGAATATAAGTATACGGCATGATTTCACTCTCGCCCTTAACAAGCGCCTTCAAATATCCATCTTTCTCGTAGGCTTTGAGAAACGAAAGCACATTATTTGCTTCCAATTCGCTGAAGTTCCACATAACAACAGATCCTTCTCGAAAGAAAAATATATCTCTTGCTTCCCCATTTACCATGTACTTTGCAGTGACATACAGAACATCTTGTTCTGCTCCCAGGTTGTCCGTTGAAAAAAACTTCTTAGCAGCGTACAAGTTCTGCTCCTCTAATCCGATGACTAATCCTTCCAGATCATATTGCTCGGCAGTGGAAAATGCGGTTACGTTGAAAAATCCCTGAGCAGCAAGGTCTTCCTCTTCGTTACGTTTTTTACGAGTCACACGCTTCTTGATTTGAATTGGTGCCACTGTGTTCTCATGTACTGAACGATATTGTGTTAGGTCCTTAGGAACGGAGAGGACTTTTCTGTAATTACAAAATAAACTAGGTTTGGCTGTTCTAGCGGTTGTGAAGGTAAGAAATCCTCTTTGTCCAGAGGTTTGTGCGATTACAGTGAATCCTTTGGCGAATAATGCTCGTGTGAAGTTCATTTTGTACGAATGTTTGATTTATTAATGCGACTAAGTGATGAAATCCAGCATATTTTACCGGCAATAGCGGTGATGGAAAGGGTAGGTTATTCAACAACAATTCAAAGGAAAATTACAAATGTAGCAATCAGCAAAGGTATCAAGTCCAATCGCATAGGATACGGTAGGTATCGGCTTCACTTTCGCTTCGGCGTAGAGTTTGACAGCTATCGCAGGTGTGACGTTAAGTATTGTCCAGTGCTGCCTTTATCATTTGTACGATTGGCCAGTGTAGTTGGCCTTAAAAGCGTTGAGTAAGCATCATTACCTACTGAATTTCCATACATAAGACCTTATAAATAGTCAAAATTAAAGCTCACTTAAATATTAAATTGGACTCATTTTTCAGGTAAAAAGCATTAAGAATTGTTGTGATTGCTCGTGGCAATATTTTATAAAAAGGTAAGTGGAAAATACTTGTTTTAATATTTAATTATGTTTTTGTTTTTATAATTTTCCATCATTTCAAAATGGCTGAAAAAACAAAATTTATCCCTGCCCTGTAGTGTCGACGTCGAGAAACTTAGCAAAAATTGGTTATTTGTAGGTATACACGAAGCTTAACTCGCCGTTAAAATCCAACCTGACCTGGTAAGGACCATAGTCGAACAAATAAAGTCCGAATATCTTATTCCTGTAGACACCTATTAAAAAAGAAATTAACTGTCTTTCCAGAAATTGTATACCCAATTTTGTATTGTAAATTTATGTCAAAAATTGATTGTTTTTTTTTCGTGGGGCATGGAACACGAATGTAGTACCCGTGGCATGATGGTTAGTGCGTTGGACTGTCTTGCGAGAGGTCTTGGGTTCGATCCCTGCCTGTGCCACCTAAAGTTTTTTTCACGGGTACTGCCTCTTGCGAGGAATTGACAAATTCCTTCAAGAGTAATTCTTGTCATGAAAAGTGCTTTCTCGAATTAGCCGTTCGGAATCGGCATATAAACTGTAGGTCCCCTCCATCCCTGCAATTACTCGCACACAGGAATGGTTGAGAGTTGTAAATCACTAGGCCCTGGTTCTTCATGGACTGTTGCGCCACCTAATTTATTTATTTTATGGAACACGAATGGAATTGCTTTTTTTGTCATTGTATTATTGTAACTTCGTTTAAGTGTTAAAAAGTACAGTAGAATTGTCAAATTTCTAGCTGAACATTTCTAAACAGGTTCGTTATCTTTCTTGTACCGTTAAGCTGACAGCTGAAAATTGGTATTAGGCACCAGTTATAGCTATCATTGGTTTTCATCATTGAAAACAAACATTGGAATTTTCTTGAAAGGTCGTTTATAGATATCATTAAAAATTTCTGTCATTTGAAAAATTTCCCTGATTGAAATCCACAGACAAATTTTTACTGACAGAAATCTGTCATTGGAATTGTGTGAAATTGGAACACAAATCAGTGGAACGATTCGTTTCACTTTTGAACATAAAAGTATCAGCTGTTCAGGAAAATGAATTTCCGTCCGGAAAATAGAAAAATACACTTTTAGAGAAAAATAAATGCGCAATTACACTTTTTATTCTTAAAAAAATTCTTTGTGTGATTTTCGATCAATCAAATATATAATGGTCGCATTCGGAAAGCTAGTGGCTACGTAGTCAAAATTCAACTAGCTTTGTGAATGCAAAATTGCACTACAAAGCTAGTCAATCCGGAACTGTCATATTAATGACAAATACAAATATATAAAATAAGAAACATTTGTGTTTTCAGAACTTTAAATAGTTTTTTTTTTCTTTTTAAATTCAATATATACCAAAAAGAAGATACGAGTATAATATGATTGATTTATATTTGTATTTAAATACCGAAAGATTCATTTCATTTTGAATTCTTGTGTCCTTACCGAGCAGCTGATTGTGAAACGTCAAAACCAGTGTGCACTAACTTTGTAGCCGAAAATTTTACACTACGTCGGAGGGGAAATTTCAACTACTTTTGTAGTTGGATTTAGCCAATCAGAATCCCTTGACTACGTAGCCACTAGCTTTCCGAATGCGACCAATTTTCATTTAAAAGTTTTTCCGGATCGATTTCAATGGCTGCGTTCAATCTCAGACAGATAGGGTATCCGAATACCTTTTTGTTAGTGTTTTACGTGTAAAATAACAGATGATCAAAAACAGCTGAGATGTCAAAAAAGGAATCCAAATCGGTATTTATTTTTTTAATTCTCATCGGAAGTTTTTCATTAAATCGCCGTAGAGCTTATATGGTAATTATGAACATTGACTTTTAAAAGAGCGACGATCACATCGCCTTATCCGATTCCACTCCGACGTAAAGGGTGTATTTTTACACGTGTTGTTTTCAACAAGAAACTAAACGCATATAATTCAATGTTTTGTGATCAATAATACACCGAAAATTCTCTGCCAAGGTGTCAATCGTCTCGTCTTATCTGTGGAGACAAGCTACTTCAGATAACCCCACACAAAATTGCCCAGCGGTGTTAGATCGCACATCTTGGAGACCACACCAAAAGCCTACGACGTGGGATAATGCGCTCACCAAAAGCGGAACAAACTGATTATTTCGTTATCTGTATGGCATGTAGTGCCACCATCTTTTTGGAACTAAAGGTCGCCCACATTAAAATCCTAATACAAAGTCATTATTCATGGCTCTTTAGCATTTGGCTTTAATTTTAAAGGAATATAGACAAATGATTCCCTATCTGCTTATATATCACACCAAACAAACGGTGGAATCTCAACAATTTTGCTTATTAACGTACCCATTTCAAGAGCAAGCTTCATCGCTAAACAAAATTCGATTCAAAAAGATGAACTCTGACAAAAGTATTGCCAGATTGAAAACCACACTAGTTATGACTTCAAACTTTTTTTTTAAAAGGGTGAACAAAAATATACGTGTTTGAGGGACTTTTCCGAAAAATTATTTATCAAAATAGATCCCGTGGAGTGAGGGTAAGTGCGCAGGACTATCATGCCAGAGGTCTTGGTTAAATCCCTGCCTATGCCACCTATATTTTGTTCACGGGTACTGTCTCTTACGAGGAATTGAGTAAGAATAAGAGTAAATATTGTCACGAAAAGTTCTTTCTCAAATTTACTTTTCGAAATTGGCATACAAGCTGTAGGTCCAATCCATCCTTAAAATGACTCGCACACAGAAATGGTTGATAGTTCTGTACGAGCTGTTGCGCCACCTAATAAAAACTTTAACAAAAAACTTAGCTATACGTTGCAATGTTAATAAATTGAATAACTAAATCTAAAATGAAGAAATATATGAATTGTCCCGACTAGGACCTTTTATCTAAGCATTCGGAAACTGGAAATCGACAAGAAACTATTTATAATCACTTTGAGAGTAAGAAACTAGTCAAATTTTTCATTTACACACTCGTTAACAATCATTTTCAAGTTTTAAATTATTATTTAAAAAATGACAAAATAACGCTTACAACAAGATTTATAAAGTTATTCATATATAAAATAACTAAAACTTACTAAACATTGCAATTACAAAAATGTCTGTTATGAGAAAAATAGATGATTGAAATAATTACATACATAAGTCTTCAGAAGCAATTTGAATTAAATTTACTGTTAAAAAGGTACTTCAAAACAATAAAATTAAAATTTTGTATGACTCTTTTTAATGAAATCATTTCCAAGTTCTAGCTCCAAACAGTTGTGATTATTCATAGCAACATTTCCCTTGATAATAAATCCAAAATATGTTCACAAATAGGTAAGTTCATATTTTCAACACTTCTGCAATTAATATGGTCCCCTACTCCTTACTATATATAGCCTTGACTCTTATCATAACTAAACTATGTACATAGGTATATAAAAATTTAGTGAATACCCATTCTCGAAAAAATTAGTTTATTATTTTTACTTATTTTGGTTTATTTGAATTTTCAATAAGACTTATTTAAATGTTTTCGTTATATTCTATTCATTTTTTAATTTCTTAACAGAAGACCATACATTTTACTTTAATAGCAATTCACACAACTATATACATCGTGTTGCTCAAAAAATCATCATAACTTCACTATAATTGGCTTCAAGGTTTTCTTACAACTCCTTATTTTGAAGCTACTTCCTTACTATTCCTATGACGCCCACAATTCTTGCAAGGCATACGCAATATGCAATTGCGAACTACAATACTTACTAACGTATTCCTTCTTCAATCGCATTGCACCAGTATAGAACGTCTTATCGGGTCTGAGGCTGCTTCTTTTAATACATCTCATTTTAATATTCAAAACAAATATCTTCAGTATCAATATCCCTCCTTTTAAATGCTTACCTATTTTCGTAACGATGACTTTGTATTGATCAATGCATCAAAAGGAGTTAGCTTATGGTTAATAAAACAAAAAAATACTTAAAATTCAATTCAATCAATCGAGCTCACAGATTACTCAAGTGACTCATCCCACAAATTTGTGGCTTTCATCATGAATCACCCTCATAAATTGAACTTAATTGGAATAGATATTTTTCTTCTTCTTGGTTTTTTGGTACATAGTTTTGTTGTGTTTATTTTGGAATACTAAAAAATATAAAATATACAAATTTTATTTTTTGGGATAACGAATGGTGCAGAGAAAAGAGAAAAAGGTATTTTTGTTGTTGTAATATTTTGTATTTGTTGGGATGTTTTTGTTGTTGTTGTTTTCATAAATGCGATAAAAAAAACTTCTTTTTGTTTTGTTTATTAATCTTCTTCGTCGTAAATCGTAATTGCATCGTGTCGTTCGTCGTCATCATCATCAACATTGTTGTTCGTCGTCCAGCATTATTATAACAGAGATACATTTAATAATTTAATGTTGTTCTTTATCTTTCAAAACCAGTTAATCACTAAGGGACTATTACATTAAGCCGACAATAATAATCATATAAGAATATAAAAACAATATAATAGATAATATAATAATATATAATATAAAATGAACTGGAGACATTTTTTGCTTTTTTTGTTTTGTTTTTTTTAAATAATAAATGAAACACATACACATACATATATATATATATATGTATTTGCATATACATAAATATATCTATCGCTACGAATACAAAATTCTGTGTTGAATCCAGACACTTAGTTCTTTGCTTCCTACTTCTAACATTTCTTGCTCCTTACTTCTTAGTCCTTTCGCTTTCTTTTTACGTTCAATGCAAATGTTTTTGGTGTTGATTTAAGATCAACTAGGCTTCTGTTTCTGCTCCTTTTAATCTCAGCCTGGCAAAGTCCTCGAAGATGATATCATCATCTTGTCCGTTGTCGTCGCCGTCTAGTTGAATAAGATTGGTTGTTGGAACTTCGGCGGCATTCTCTGCCGTCAGACCGGCATTGGCCGCTTGTAGGCTGCGTCGTGGCGATCTTTCTGATATAATTGGATCTGTGTCATCCTCCGGCTTTGGATGCATGAGGATAAATGGCAGCTCGGCAACCAAGTCACCGCCCAAGAGTGGGCCACTTATGAAAAGTTTCACCTTAACCTTGTAGTGCACAATGATGCCCAGGCTCTCGCGCTGTGTCGGATCTGCGATTATTGTGCTCGAGGCCAAATTTGTGTCTTCGTGCTTCAACTGACCATCCAGAGCTAGACCCCATTTGTCCTTGTTGTTGGCCAGAAGAGGAGTCAATTCGAAGACCTTCGACAGCGTGAAGCCGGGTTGCACTTGTACTCCGTCTTCCGACTCGGTTTCGGCCACCACACACTTGTACTGCGCCGTCGAGAACAGGCAGATATCAGCAAATTGACGCACCAGCACCTTGATTTTCTTTACGGTGCGATTGGAATTATTGGCGATATGGACATTCACACAGATCGACTCGCCATGGTGGTACAGCTCCTTGTCCAGGCTGGCTTCGAGGTGAATTTTGTTTGGTTTCAGCATGAACTCTTTGCTCACCTCAATTGATGGCTGCTCGCCAAGCTTGGAAGGGGCGTACATTATTTTGCGTATAGCTAGGCGAACAGAGTTCCTCTTGTGTGGTTTGTCGTCGACATTCTCGCCCACGAACGCCTTCAGTTCATAGTCAACTCCGCAGGGTTTGCCTGTGTCACCCGGAGCCGGTTGCAGCGACACCGATGCTGGACAATACGGAGGAACTTCGAAGTAAAATGGATATGCGTTTGGGCCGAGCTTCTTTATCAGCCTCTCCTGTAGCCGGGTCAAGGGTCGTTCTGATTCCATAATGGGGAATATTTGTTCGCTCGCCAAATAGAGGTCTTTCCGAAACGTTAGTCCCAATACATCCAAATCCTCGCGCCCGTACCTGAACGCCGCCAACACCTGCCCAAACACCTTGCGATCCTTCACATAATCTGGCTCAATCAAGACCACTCCATCGATTGGATCCACATGCGACACATGATCCACAAAATCCCGCTTACCCAAATACACTGTTATTTTGCCATTGGACGAACTCTTTTTAAAGACTCGTGTCGCCTGTCGCTTCGAACTGCCATCGTCAATGTCCGGATCCGGAGAAGGCTGCGGGGATCGATGTAGACCTGAATTAATCATCTTCTGCTTCTGCCTGTGTAAAAACCAAAATCAAAATTTTATACAAATACCAAAAAGGCGAGTGTGGAAAGAAACTTTTTTTCTTCTATTATTACTTTTATTTTTTAATACTTGCGTTGAGGGGCGTGCGTGACGCGAGCGTAATGAATGGAATTTCGTTTAATGTTTATCTCTCTGGAAGTCGAAGTAAAGTAGCAGTAGATATAAATTTTTGTTCGTTTCTTGTTCTTGTTTTATTCTTTTTTTTCTTTAAGTCAATAAAAATATGTACATCGGCGGGTTTCCTTTTTTCTTTTTCTTATGAGTTGTGAGCGAGCGAGCTGTTGTTGAATGTTGATTCTGTTTTCTGTTTTCTAATTTCTTATTTCAGCAGATTTCTGATTTTTAAGTTAAGTTTTATTTTATAGCTGATTATATTATTCTAGTGCACACATTTGTATATTATTTAAATTTCAAACAATAGTTTGCGGTTAGGAGAGGAAAAAAAACATTCAAAAGTTTATTATATTTTTGTGAAAAATGTTAAAATTAGTTAATTGAAACGACGAACATAAACGCCCAAATATTTATCTAAACTCATTTTTCTCGGCAAATGTCAACTTTTTTCTTGTGTGCGATATGTGCTGTCGCTGTGCAGTGTGCGGTGTTTTGTTGTGTGCGTGTGAACTGTTGGTTTATTAGGTGGCGGGGGTGACAAATGTTTTTTCCTGGAAATTCTTTGTGTCGATAGAAGCGCCTCCCGGTGGTTAGATTATGTTTTGAATAAATCAACCGGTAGAAAAGTGATGGGTTCTTTTTCTTGACACATGGAATGTTATTGAAATGGTGTTCTTTTTCTGAGCCAAAAAATGTCATTTTTACTTTTTTCTTCTTTTACCTATAATTTGCGGGGGAAATTTCAGAACAACAACAATTTAAAGCAGAATAATTAATAATAAAGCTAGTATTTCCGTCAAAAACCTTCTCTCCATGATTGTGGAAACAAAACGATGCGTAAATTTACCAAACGGCCAGTTATAGCCACCATTTGTTTTCACTACTAGAAACAATTATATGAATTTTTTAACAGTTCGTTTATTATGATCATTGAAAATTTCTGATTGAAATCCAGTGTGATTTTTTTTCTGACAGAAATCTGCCATTGGAAAATTGTAACACAAATCAATTTAATCTTTGTATAAACATACATGTATAGAAAAATAGTAATACAATAAAAAAAAAGGCTCAGCATGCTCTTTTATAGTGCGAGTTCTAAAAAAAATTGAAACTTAAGTTGGTCATACAGTACCGAGCCAATTGGCCCTGAGTCATTTGGACCTGTTCTAAATTTACCCGGCATACACGACCGAGCCACAGCCGATTTGACAGATTGATTGTGTTTATGTTTTACATTTCAAGCACAAGCAAAAATATTTTTAATCAACATTAATAAAATTCCAGTCATTATTGTTTAGAAAAATATCTCAAAATTACGAAACTTGTAAGCAGAAAAACATGTCCGAAAATAATAACCCATAATAAAAGTTGGCATCTGACCCAGAAAAAATAAAAAAGAGGGAAAGAGACATTAAGGAATTATTTCAACAGTCCGTTTCGAACTATGGCCTAGGGACTTACAATTCTCAACCATTCCTGTGTGCGAGTAATATTGAAGGGATGGAGGGGACCAACAATTTTAAGCCGAATCCGAACGGCTAATTTGATAAAGCACTTTTCATGATAAGAATTACTCTTGAGGGATTTGTCAATTCTTCTCAAGAGGCAGTACCCGTGTAGAAAAAATTAAGATGGTATAGGGCATAGGGCATAGATTGAATCCAAGACCTCTGGCATGACAGTCCTACTCACTAACCACCATTCCACGGGTAATACGAGACTGAGATAATAAGATAGTTGTTTGGTTGCGAGATAAGATTGTGTAAACAGACAGTAATGTTTGGCTCGTTGATTTCCGGTACATGGCAGAGCCGTATAGTCAGTTAGAAGCCTGTCAAAAGGCCTACTGACTTAAAGCGTGACCATGTGTTTAAGCCATTAAGCTTTGTGCTTGCTTAAGATCGTAAACATCTTAAGACAGACCTTAACGCCCAAATAGATCTATATTGCATTGCCATCTTTGTATTCAAGCCTATAGTACTATAATAGTGTATTTTTATGGGGGCGACACCTAGTATACAAAACTTCCAACGCCACCTTAAGACTACGGCGAACGTTAGAAAAAACAATCATGATAGTGCTATAGATTTTATATACAAAGTTGTCATTGCAGGAGTGCCTTCCCTTTTGTTGTTTAATTTATAAAAACAAAAAATAAAAGACATAAATAAATAAATTAAAATAATGTAAGTAAACGTAAGTAAAGCATCATTCACATGAGCGCGACCAACGAACGACGAATGAATTACAAAATGTGAGTTTATATACGTTTGAAGACATATTTCCACACAAATTCTTAACAAAACGATAGCACTATAGTTTCTATTTGATTTATGATGCGTACTTTTACTTTTCAATATCATATATTAATAAATTTAAGAAAACAAATTTATTCGTCGCGAAAAAAATTATAGTTGATACGAACTGTCAAACTTTATTCGCGTTCCACATTATCCAAACTCGCAACGAATAAAAAAATCGCGCGTACTTAACCTAAAAAAATCGTTCTTATTTTGGTTAATGTCAAACTTCATTCGCGACGAATTAAAAACTCTCATGTGAAAGAAATGTCAAAATCGACGAATATTCGTTCATTCGTTGGTCGTGCTCATGTGAATATTGCTTAAACTGTCTTCTCAACGCGACCGACCTAACACGTTGTTGTTTTGCAAATTCTTTGGCTTTGCTTCTAAATTTTTAACCAACATCGATTAAAATCAAAATAAAAGCTAGTATTTCAATGTATATAAATTTTCTTGTAATTTTAGTGCTAATGGCGTTGGTGATTGTCTTCCATTTTCATCTGTACACAAGTCTTCTATGGCTACTCAAATGTCATCTCCACTAGAGTACTATAGATTTCCTTCAATTGTTTTCGTTTTGCATTCTTACCAGGGTTAATTTGAAAATGTAGAAATTTCTCGCAAATCGGTCGCTTGAAAAGAAATTCTGAGCTCATTATTTCCCTATGCCTAATCAAATTTATTTTTGACATTTCATGAAACTCAGACATCTTGTGAAAATGAACGTACTACAAATGTTTTTGTTCTTCTGTCATTGGTGATTGGTGGAAAACAGTGCAATAACAGAATACGGAAAAGTTTGGAAAGAGAAGGCAAAAATCGCGAAACTAGCTGTCGTCGGCCCGTATCGTGTTTACTAATTTTTCTTTTTATTATAATTGAAGAATATAAAATTACCTTTAGCTGCCTGAAAATAAAGAAGTTGAAAATTTTGAATAATAATCAACACACAAAATGGAAAATGTTTTATTTTCGAACTTGAAGAAGTTATACGACACCGAACTCTATAGCTGTGTAATTCCTGTGGTAAGAGCCCTTTACATATCTAATAATCTATTAAGTTTCAACAAAATTTTCTAATGGTGTTTTGTGAATTAGGCCAGCTTGCTAACAACTGTCTACCAAAATGATAGATTGATTGCAACTCCCGAACAGGAATACCAGGTACTGTTGTTTCGTGGAGATGCCTACTATCATGAACGAAAGTTTCGTTTGGCCGCTACACACCTGCACTCGGCTCTGACTATGCGAAAGACCCTTTTGAGGCGTAAGAACCCTAGTTTCGATTGGATCGAGAATACCTATGATCAGTTTACGGAGTTAGAAATCAAATATCGTCTGGCTATCTGCTATCGTGAGCTGAATGACTCCAATTTGGCTATTTCGACATTGCAATCGATTCCGAGCAAGTCTAGACTTCCAAAGATAAACATGCTTCTAGCAAAGCTACAACATCGCCAGTCAAGAAATCCATTGGAGGCTATTGCCTCTTACAAAGATGTACTGCGTGATTGTCCAATGGCCATGGAGGCTATAAGTTCACTCTTGGAAGTCGGCGTCGATGGAATTGAAGTCAATTCGTTGGTAGTGAATGGTAAGCAAGCAATGATTTTAAATATTTTGTGTGTTTTAAACTTTATTTAAAAATTTTATAGTTAGTTCGGCTCCAAAGAATGTTGAGTGGTTAAGTTCGTGGATAAAAGGCCATGCTCAAATGTACGTTCATAAACATCTGGATGCGTCAAAAACATTCCAATCTATTAACGACAACACAAAACTTCATCAAAACGATTATATTCTAACGTTAATTGGAAAAGCTCTCTACTACAATGGGCACCATGCTCAGGCGCAGCAGTACCTAGAAACAGCACACATGATAAGTCCATATAGCACAGAACATATCATGCCATTAGCCGTGGTCTATGAGAGGAATAATAATCTAGCAGAATTGGAAAAGCTGGCTAGCCAGCAATCGAATATCAATGAATTTAGTTCGGAAAATTGGTTTGTCATGGCTGAGAGTCTATCGGCAAATGGAAAATACGAACAGGCTTCCTATTTTACCCACAAAGCAATTTCGGTTGATTCAACAAACGTTGAAGCGTATCTTTTGCGTGGAAAGATATTTCTTCAGTTAAAACGATATAAGGAAGCAATTCATTATTACAGGGCAGTTCAGAGTTTGGCTAACTATCGTTTTGAAATATACAAAGGTCTTGCGGGTTGTTACATCGGACTTAAGCGCTTAAAAGATGCACAGACAATATGTGCATTGGCTGCACGCTATTTCAGGAACTGTCCCAGGAGCTATGTGGTAAGAATTTGTTCTTATTTTTCATTTGCATTTTACCTTAACTTACTATGAATTTCGATGAAATATAAACAGCTACTTGCCAGTACACTTTTGTACTCTTCGAATACAGTTACAAAACGCCAGGCAAAGACTTTCATTAATCGGGCTTTAGAAATCGACCAGTTCTACTTTCCGGCCGTATCAGCGATGGCAGAGATTCTCCAATCTGAGGGAGAAACACAGGAGGCCATTAAACTGTTGAAAAAACAAGCCGCAAGCTATCCCAGTTGCAAGCTTTTCACAATGCTAGGAGATATTTTGAGTAGCGAAAAAGACTTGGATGGTGCTTTAGAGTACTACACCATTGCTCTTAGGTTTATATAACAAAGAAAAAGTGAAACTTTTTTAGGTACAAAAGTTTGTTTAATTTTTTTTTTCAGCATGGAACCCACAAACCACCGAGCTTTAGAAGGCGTAAATGCCCTTGGCCAGGCATCTGAAACAACAACAAAACAAGATGAGTGTTCATTAGCAACAACTTCGCAGGATGAAGAATGGCCAATTGATTATGATGAACCATCAATTGAAGCAGTTGAGTTTTCATCGACAGCTGCTGCTAATCCAGATGGCGAATCAGAAAGCGATCCGATATGGTCGGATGTAGATGCTTAAGCTATCGTAGTTTTATCTTTAAATTATTATAGTTATTGAATCAATACAATTTATTTACAGTTATCAATTACCTATTAATATTGTTAATCTTATTTTTCAGTTAAATATGATTTTCCACTTTCACTTTATCTTACAAAAGCTTTTGAATAGTCTTTAAATTTCTTTATTTTTACACTCCTTCTTTATTTTCCCCCTAACTCTTTACTTATTTTAAATCTGCTTGGTCAGAAACAAGTTTAAGGAGCCATAACAGGAAAAAAAAGGCAACCGTTGTTCGGTGTGTGATCAGCTGGAAATGAAGGCAAAACAAAATGTATGCCATGAAGAAGAGAGCAATTTCAACATCATTGAACTGCACCAACAGTCACGATCAATAAATATAGCTTCAAAGAAGCAAAGTGAAATCAATGTAGATATCATACAAAAGATCAAAAATCAAAAAATGATTTTAAATGCGGGATTTACAGCGCCGATGACCTGTTTAAAAAGGTGAAACGTAATTCACAAGTGCATACACCTCGAACCGAAGGCTGCAAAGACGAAAGTGAAAACATCATAATAGTATAATAAAATACTATAATAATATATAATAACAATTACATATCAATGGTAAGGATATGGAAGGACCACTTCTGCAGACTGTACAACGGCGTCGAACCGAATTTCGCCGCCAGGCAGGATGATTCATTTAATGGAGACGACGAAAGCCAAAAACTCCGTATATACACAGCTGATCAAAAAAAATAGGTGTTGGAAAATTTTTGATATCCACTGACTTGTTGCTGATTAGCGGTTGTTTTGACTGCAAGCAATGCAACCAACATTTTTTTAAAAGAAAGAACGGTTGTTGCATTTAAGTAATGTAATGCTAAGCAGATAAATTATTTGTGTTGGAATAAGATTTTGTGTGTTCTAGAAGTTGGCCATAAAAATAGGTGTGCTCCAAATAAAATCCAAGCTTCTTATAATATTCTTTATTTTATGGTATAAACTCTTGAGGTGGGTTGTTTATAATCATTTTATTAGCTCCAAACAATAGTTTTTTATTCATTAGTGTTTGAATATGGGTCGTAAAATCCACTGCTCGCCAGAGAAAAGGAAATAAGTTCGTCGACTTAGAGATGAGGGCAAGACCTACAAATTTATTGCGGAGGTCCTAGGCGGATCTCAAAATTGAATAACAAATGCTCTCAAGCCCAGAGGAGTACGCGAAAATAGAGGCCGGCCGAAAAAAACATCAGCTACCACTGACCGCCTTTTACTATTTCTAGCTAAATATAATCCTTTTATTTCGTCAAGGACTATAGGTGCTCAAATTGATAATGCGGTCAGTGCACGCTCGATCCGAAGAAGGCTTCAGAACTCGAATCACCCAGGAAGAATCGCCGGGAAAGTTCCATTCCTTAGGGCTAGTAATATAAGGTGCCTTAAACCATGCTAATTGGAACGAACCAGAGGGCGTACAAAAATGGCGAAATATCCTGTGGAGTGATGAAACAAAAGTAAATTTGTTTTTATCGGATTCTGGGCTCAATTTAAGGCGACCAAAAGGTAGGGACTACCACCCCTGCTATACACAGAAAACTTTTAAACACGTTGGAGGGAATATAATGGTGTGGGGCTATATTTCGTTTTAATAACATCTTAACAAAATACGGTTATAGTGATATTTTGGAAGATGTCATGTTACCGTTTTCTGAGGAAAACTTGCCCCTGCGATGGCACTTACAGCAAGAAAACAATCCTAAACATACCGCAGAGGTCTTGTGAAAGATTGGTTTCGAGACAACAAGTTTCCGTTGTCCCATGGCCAAGTCAATCCCCTGATCTCAATCCTATTGAGAACTTGTGGAATGAGTAAGTTAGGGGGTCAATATTTCACTAATGGAAACCAATAATTGTGGAAGCGGTTCAAAGAGAATGGTATTTTATACCCCCAGCAAACATGCCAAAAGTTAATAGAGTCAATGCGGCGACGACTCCAAAAAGTTTTGGATAATAATGGAGGATACTCAGGTTATTAGAGTAAGTAAAAGAAAAATTGTGATAAGATACAGAAATTATTATTAAAAACGATAATATTACTACTTTAGGAAGACACACCTATTTTTTTGTCCAAGTGAAAAAATCTCCATCTGTAGTTTTGGGGCTATATTATCTATAATTGTAATGTATTTCAAAGCCTTAAAGTGTTTTTTATTTAATAAATATAATATTAAATAAAATTAATATTTAACATAAAAAATGAATTAATACAAAAATTAATTATCACACCTATTTTTTTGATCAGCTGTGTATATAGTCTTAAGATACCACCAACGTATCTATAAAATATGGTAGGAAGAAAGCGTGCCCGATGAATGGAACATCAGTATTGGTTGACCGATACTAAAAAAAAGAGATCCTCTAAACTTCAACAACTATAAAGATTTAGACTGAATTTAGATCAGGAAAGTCCACAGTCGATCAAATGCTCACATTACGACAGATCCTGGAAAATAAAACACAATACAAAAACATCAAATCGAAACCTACTATTTTTTCATCGATTTCAAGGCCGTATATGACAACAACTACAGGGCCGCACTATATAGAGTCATGTCTAGTTTTGGCATCCTTGCCAAACTCATTACTCGCATATGCTGATGACATTGATATAATCGGAAGAAACCATCGTCATGCCAATTTGACTTTTGTGAGTATTGAAACAGAAGCGGCGAAAATGGGTTTAGAGGTTAATGAGGGCAAAACAAAGTACATGCTGTCGTCAAGAAAGAACCTACAACACTGACGGACGTCTCGGTCAAAACGACTCTATCGACAGACGTGACTTTGAGTTAGTTAAAAACTTTGTCTACCTGGTCTCCGCTATTAGAAAACACCAACCCTAAGATCAAAAGAAGAATTACTCTTTCTAACAGCTGTTTCTGTCGTCGTCCTGCTATATACGGTGCAGAAGCCCCTTGGGTCCTTTCGAGAAAAACGTTCGTCGCGTGATCTCCAATCCCGTATGCATAGAAGGTGAGTGGAGGAGAAGATGGAACGACGAGCTGTTTGGGCTGTACAGCGACGTAGACTGAGCCAGAAGGATAAAAGTGCAACGCCTGAGGTGGCTGGATCACGTAGAGCGCATGGAAACCAATGCTCACGCAGGGAAATATTTCGAATCCACGCCCATCAGGTGGCACGCATAAGTGACCTCACCAAACTTGGAGTGCGCAACTGGAGGCATCTTGATAGGGACTGAGCTAGATGGAGAATTTTTTTGGGTGAGGCCCTAGTTCACACAGGACTGTAGCGCCACCTTAAGTAAATTTTAACTTCGGCAACCAAATAAAGGCGTCAGCAAGACCTTATCTATTGTTGTTTAAAATGTGGTTATAAATTCTGAAATTTAGAGCAAGAAAAGTTTCGGAGACGTCTAAAAATGTCTAAAATTTAACATTCCAACCTACCATCTGTTTAAAGATTTCAAAGCTGCCTGAGAAAGCATAGAGCCAGGGTAGAACTTTATAAAGCCAATTCGGCATTCCAAATTAACTTGTAAGATCTTGGTAAACGTACAAGCCGAATAAAGTTATTCGTCAACATCTACAATCTGAAACATCTACCATTCGGACAATCATGAAGAAATCCACACAACTACTGGCTTACGCAGATGTCATGGACATCTTTGGAAGAAGCCACAATTCTGTAAGGAATTTATTTATCGAGATCGATCAAGCGGCAATAAACCTGGGCAGCAAATAAGTGAGGGAAAAACAAAGTACATTCTCGTTTCGTCTGCGGCAAACGTTTGAAATCCATTAGCAATAACTTGGATTAATAGTAGCGAACGATAATAAAATAGAAGAAATACGCGGACTTCTGCTCAAAGCTAACCGAACCTACAATATAGCTCACCAAGACTCTTTAAATCCTAAAATCTCACTATAAATTCCAAACTGCTGCTGTATACGATTGGTTTTATTAATTCTCACTTATGCATCCGAGTATTGGGTGCTCAGTCAATGGCCAGGCTTATTAAGTAAGTGGTAATACTTTCGACAAGCTATTAAGGATCTTTTCAAATGTAAGCCAAGAATTCACTCTTGTAAGAATAAATGATAAGTACTTGTTAATACAATCTTTATTCCATCGCTTTTCATGGTTTATGAGTATGTTTTTTTTAAGAGAAAAATTAAAAATACTTGTTTTATAAACGAACTCTACAATTTCATAAAAAATATTCTATTTAAAGCGGACATGACAACTTTAAATTAATGAATCAATCATCGAGATCAAAGATGTCCATAGTCTACTTTGGAATTTGAATAGCATTGATACGTGTCTCTAATTTATTGACTTCCTTGTTGACATTTTCCAAATTATTTGCGAATGTTTCCTGCACAGAGGTCAGCAAGGTTTTATTATTCGCCAAGCTTCGGGAAATGGAATTTTGAGTTTCCTCAACTTCCGCGATGATTTTTGCAAAGTTCATAGCATATTTATGCAGGGACTCTAATGCCTGCATTCGTTCGATAATATCAGGCAGAATTTCAGCAATACCCTCGGTTCTCTTAGCAATGTCGTATAACTCGCAAACTTTTTGATCTCTCTTAGCATCATCAGTTGAACCACTAGATTTCTCAGCGACTGCATCCATTTTACCGGCCAAATTAACAAGACGCGTTTCGATCTGACTTAGTTGATTGGGTTGAAGCAGAGCTGCCTTGGTACTCAATTGACGCACGGCTTCAATTAGATTCGAAGTACCGGTACTAACAGCCAGCCGGCTTAGTTTCTCCGGGTTGACACCAACGGCCTTTTCCAATTCATGCAAACGATGTTCTAATTTTGCCACACGAGCAGACGCAGCCAAATCCACATTCGGAAGCTTATAAGCTGTAAGAACACCCGATGTCTTGTATTCTTCAACTTGCTTGATTAATTTATCGACTTCAGGGCTGCCAGCACCAGCTTGCTCTTGACCAAGCACCTGCTCCAATCGCAGCGAATCAATAACTTTCTTTGCGGTTGATATAATCGTAGCAACTGCATCGTACGACTCTCTCTCCTCTTGATCGATTTTCTTTTCATTTCTCATTGAATCCAATTCTTCGAGTAAATCATTCATTTCGGATTGTAGACGACGACATTTCTCTACAGGCGTTTCCTTTTCTCTATCGTAGTCTGTGCACATAGTCTCATAGCCTTTGCGATATTTCTTATCGATGCGATCGGAGAAGTCCTCACGGCTCTCGAATTGCTTGCCCTTGAATTTGCCAAAGGAGTCTTGTTTTAAAATATGAATGTATTGAATGAACTCGGTGCTGGGTTCTTCCTCATAGTAGTCAGAAGTCTCGGCTTCTACATCTGGGGTTTCATAAACATCGGGTTGGTCGTAGGCGATGCCTGGTAAGTTCTCAAACTTGGGATCTGCCATAATGCCTAAAAACAAGCAATTTCAGATTTAGTCGAGTTTTTCTAAATCCACTCACTACCAACCTGTGAATTTTACGTTTTTATGTTTCTATTAGAAATCAAAGTTTTCAGACGATGACGAATCTTGTTGAATAAAAAAAAATCAACAAAATTGGCAATCCACATAACACACAAAAATTAAGTAAGTGTTGAGGAGACACGAACGTCAAAATATTGTACAGATTCAAGTTTGCTGTTCTCTTTGGTTCCTTGAAGAACGGAGTACTGGCTTATCAGAAAAGTAGTGTCACAAAAGTAGAGAACCTAAGCGTTTTTCATTAAAGACGGGTCGATCTTAAAATTGAATAAAACCAATTAGGTATATTTGAGATATCAATAAAGGTTTTATTTTTATTTGAGAGTCTTATCAATGAAATTATAACCGGCTTCATAGGTGGATTAGAATTGTCAAAAACTCGGTTATTTTGGTTATTCACGTACCCATTCATCCAAAAATGTGCCTCATCACAAAAGATGATTTTTCGAACAAATTTAGGGTCAACTTCCAACTGCTCCAAAATCCAATTAAACACGATGCTGCGTATGGTCATTTGCTTTCAGCTCCTGGGTCAGTTTGATTTTGTATGAGAGTGGGCCTAAATCACGACGCAAAATTCGCGATGCTGTGATATTCCTCGGATTCTGCTGCCCACTTACTTCCACGAACAGTGGCGATATTATCGGCAGATCTTGCGCTTCGTTGTCATAGGGGTGCTGGCTGAATGTTCACTAAGCTGGTGGACTCGAATTTGGCCACCAAACGTCGACTTGAAAGGACGACTAAATGTATCCATAGCTCAACGTTATAACTTGCCATGATAAAAGCAAAAGAAACAATGTCGCCCATGAGCTGTCGAAATCAAACCTTCCGTATTGGAAAACCCTTCATATTATTTAGAGATCTGACTGTCTGCCTGTCCTATTGTTTAAAAAAGCTCCCAAAATCTGTTTTAGCAAATCTCCCAAAATGTATTTTTGCAAATATCTCTATATTTGTCTCTGTTTTCTACTTTTCAATTTTATTTTTTTATCGTCAATAATCATCAAAAAACGTTGCAGATCTTGAAGCAAGCAACTGAAAACTTAGAGGTTTTCGTTAAACAATTTCATAATTTTGATTATGTTGTCATTTTGTTGCAATTGCAAATGGATATCTAAAAATTATGTTCATGCTGCAGAAAAATGTATTTATGAACTGGGTACTAGAAGCTATAGTAATATAATACTATTTCTCTGGTAGACAGCACAGTAACAAAAAACAAAAAGAGGAATTACTTTTGCTATCTGTCAAAACAGAGCCATTTTTTGACAAATGAGATCTGACATAACCTAGAATACAAATTTCTCCAACCAGCGTAGATACCAGATTGCGGTAGTATAATATTTGTATTTATTTATCAATAAATTTATATTAAAATAAAGTGACAATGTCTAAATCATGGCGCCCTAAAAACTGTGCTAGAGTCTTGCACAAAGTCAAAGAAGTCTTGGCCCCTTCAGAACACGAAACTTACCTAATCAATCGCAATCCCAGGAACCTGGAAAAACTACGCATAGCTTACAAGCCAATTGGTTATCATTTGGAAAAACCAGGCAGAACTTTTTGGCACAAATTAGATCTAAATGTCTCTGGAAAATATGTTACCGCAGAAGTTAAGCATTTCGAGAATGGTCCTGTGCTCTCGGCCAGCACATCCGAGTGGGCAATCAAAAAGCATCTATTCAGAACTAAGGACACTAGTGCCTTTGTGAATCTGGGACGTGTGTTGGCCCAACGTTGCATTCAAGCAGGCATCACTGAGATGACTTGCAACATTGAAGCTGTTCCCAATGGCAAAGTCGATAAATTCCTAAAAATTATGGAAGAGAATGGAGTAAGTCTACAAGAGCCCGAGAGATTTAAAACCCCACATCCATGGGATGCATATAGACAAGAAAAATATTGGGAAACAACCGAATAGATTTAGCTTTGTGTATTTATTTTAAGTCCAATAAAATTTACATTGCAATTAAATTTAACTCTCGTATTTGTGTTTGATGTCGTTCCAGAGTTTCTGTGGGTAGAATAATTTAAAGTTATTACATAATGCGCATGGGGGAAAAATAATTCAGTCTACTTACACCACGATTTGCGGATGTGAAGATGGCCTCGGAAGCCATGTCAAAGGAGCGTTCGAAGAAGAACGTAGAGGCTAGGATGACAACAGCAAAGGTGGAGCTCCTTTTGAAGAGACCGTTGTAGATGGCTTTCATTTTTGTTGGAGATTTATTTGCAACTTTTCGTGAACTCGAAATGAAAAATTTTCACAAAGTCTGCTCGTACTTGAATTTTGACAGCTGACGGATGATGCAAAACTGATGAACCAGAGATGCCACATTCAAATTATTGGGTTGTAAATAAGTTTGACAGGTGAAATACAGGGAATTTTAGTAGTACCATCAAAAAACAAATCATCTTAAGCGGCGAACACATTTAATACAATCTAATGAAGTTGCAGCGTTGTAGTAGTAGCTTTGCAGAAGGGTATATTAAGCCAGACATTTGAGAGAAAATTCCTAAGAAATAATTGCTGAATGCAAGAATAGTAATGTTTATGTTTGGTTTGGGGCGACTTTCCATTACGACAGCACGAATTTCGGTCTGATTTTTTTTTTACAGTTAGGTAGGGGTCTCAATAGAACATGTTTTAAATATTAAGGCGAGGAAACACCTTTAAGTCATAGAAAAAAATATTTTCTTTTTCGGACTTAACCCTACTTTTTTTTATATTTCATTTTTTGAGCCTAAAACAAGTTTTTTTGAATTGAAAGCACGGTGTACTAACAGCTAGGTATGTAAGGGGGGGCATGCTGCCCCCCTGCAACCCCCCTGCCTGGGATCACTATAGGATTTGGGGTGGGTGCGAGTTTGGGTATATGCAAAGTACTTTTTGCATTTGAGCACTAAAATCAAAGAAATTCCCAACAAAAAAAAGCAAGTATGGCAACACTGAACAAAAAACGGAAGAAATGTCAAAATCAACCATTTTTGCGTGTTTTGTATGTAAAAAAGTGAACTTTAAAAATTAATTTAAAATAGAAATAAATGTTTCCTCGCTCTAAAATTGCTATAGTTATTATTTATTTGCACATATCTATCGATTAAAAAAAACCGCGTGTGAAAATTCGTGCTGTCGTAAAGGAAAGTTGAGCCTTTGGTTTTACCCTGCTCTTTAGTTAGGATTTAAAATTCAATTTAAACTTTGTTTTAAAATGAAGAATTAAAGTCAAAAAGACTTCTCAGTTTCCACTTTCGGTATCAGATTCGTCGAGTAAATTTATCTATTCAGCAGAAAAAAAAATCATATAAATTTGGACAGCTCGTTTATGTGGAGAGAATTTTGTTATTGGTTTATCAGGTTTACCTATAATATGGACCAACAAATTAAACATGATTATTTCAGTGATTTAACCGAGTTTTCACTAAAGTTTAAGTGAATAAATACATTTGATACATTTTATTTATTTGATCGCCTTAAAACGGTGACTTGCCTTGAAGGATAAACTGCATTCAAAGCAGTTTACAAACATTGCAATCGTGAGAAATACAAAAAATAACTAGAAATCTTTGAAATACCACCGCATCACATAATGCAGAAAATACAAATGTATTATTTTGCCTTCCTAAAAAATATTATAACTTTTTGATAGCAAAGTGTTGCCGCATGCCATCACGAAAACGTAATGAAATTAACCCAAAAACCTGACAAAAGCTACAAAATTATAAGAAAATCGGAGATGAATATACATAAATCTCAAATGAAATTCAACATTTTGGAAAAAAGTCACACCAAATGTCAGTACTTCTAGATACAACCATGTCGGGCTACCAAACGTGCACTAATAAAGGAACAAAAATATCCCAAAAAAAATATCCCAATGAACAGTTGTTTTTCTGTCATTATTACCATTCATTTGTTTTTGTTTTGTTATTGCTTTTATACACAATCCACGTTATATTCTGCTGCATTTTTTTAAAAAATATAAACCTGCCAAATTCCTTCGTTTATTAATAATTTCAAAAATGTCTACCGATATTCAAATAACAAACATCAAGGAACTACTCACAGAAATGGTAGTACCAGCACATCGTCCCAACGTTAACATAATTGCAGATCACATCACAATGTTGCATGGTACCAAGAGTAAAAAGCAGCTCAATCGCAAGAGAAAAACAAACAAAAGCACAACTCTAAACCGGCGCGAGTTCCAGCAACTTGGACTCCACACACTACCCACCAAACTCTTAAAATACAAAGATGTCCTACCCCTCAATAAACTTTGGAAAGGCTACATCAAAGAGCATTTGAATTTAAAGAATGGTGACAACATTCCCGAGGTATATGAGCCAAACTATGATGCATTTAGTAAACTTTTGGTAAAGTCTGATCTGCATGGCGCTAAGATATCAGTGACCCAGTCGAAATGTCCAAGTTTGATAGGACTTGAAGGAATTGTTGTGCTCGACACCAAAAATGTTCTCAAGATTGTCGGCGAAGACAATAAACTGCGGACAATACCGAAGAGTGAGTGTGTGTTTGGAATGCGATTGGGCAACATCACATTCACTTTGTTTGGCAAACATTTGAATATTAGATCCGCCGAGCGGTCGGTTAAGAAGATCAAAAACTTTATTGAGCCGGATTTGTAGGTATACATCATAAGAATAATAATAAAAAATATTTTATTAAATAAACTTGCATTTTAATAATGATATTACGATTGTTTAAATAGATTCCACACAATAGTCGTTGTCCTATTTAGCTAAGAATTCATCATCTGTAACTGTTAGAATAAATCAGCAGGTTTAACCTCAACTTTGTTTCAAAATGTGTTTCCAGGAGATTGCAGCAGGAAGACATTTGTACCTTTTTTTTCGGATTCTGCAACTAGGTTTCTTGCAACATATGTAGCTTATGGAATACATAGTTTTTCTTATTCTCGCTTGACTATACTAATAAACCGATAGGTACTCAAATCTATGTAGGTTATATTTTTTTGTTAGTTGGCCAATTTTGGACTTGATGACGCCTTCAGTTTTCTAAAAATAAAAACAGGAACCTATATACCGTTGGCCATTCATTGATTCTAATTTGTATCATTTCATGGGGAGAGGATCTTGATTGTTGATGTTTGGAAAGGCTAATATTCTCCTGTCTCAAGTATTTTTCCTTTACTGCTTTTAGTTAGTTTAGTAAAAAAACGACTTTTCTTTTAGGATGCTATAATATAAAATTAGGCATAATATAAAATGAAATAACGAAAATAATATCTAATTACATTTTTGTGTAATGATTACTGAAAAAATTAACCATTACTGTTTTTTTGATCATTACTTTTGTTTTCAATTACAAGTTTGTAATTAAATTGAAAATAATTGACGCTTTTTAATTAAATGTAATTAGTAATTTAAATTCTTCAATTACATTTTTAAGTATTTGGAAAAGGCTATGGAGATTTTAATCACAAGTAATTGTAATAAAGTTTTTTGTAATCATAAGTTTCCAACTCTGGTTGCAAGTGTCAAGCTCCTTGTTTTTTCATATATTCAACAGTTTTAAATATACCGCCATAAACAATTATTTGTTTTAAGGTTGAAAACATTACTTTGGGTTTTATAAAATGATTTCCTTCAGAATTGTACCTCTTAACTAACTTTGGAAACAAAATATTTTTTTTAATGATCTTTAAAAGCTCAAAGTGAAATTAAAAAATAAATTCCATGCAATACTTTCTAAACTATTTCTTTTATTTTCTTGTAAATTGTCAAGGAAAGGAATTCAAGACAACTTTATCGAATAAACAAAAAATAAGGTCTGTTCGCGTACCCTCCTAAAACAGTCCAATTTTTTCCTAAAAAATACGAAATTTAACCAAATCCTGTTCGCGTATTCAAAAATTTCGTAGTTTTTCGTAAAAGAGAGCGCTCACGAGAGAGTAAAATATTTCCCCAACCTACTAATTTTCGCCCAAGAAATTTCTTTGGGCTGACTTGTGAAAATTTCAAATTTGATAGAAATTCAAATAAATTAAATAAATTGCTCGCTTTTGCTGTCAGTTATAAAATTTAAAAACAAATGTTCAAAGAACAGCAACAAGACAGTAATATTGTGTGAAAAATTTGTTGTTTTCCCGTTCGCTTACTTTTTTGTAGTTTTTTTTTTTGGTGAGAGAATTTTACCCTCACTCTTTAAAATATTTATTTTTACGAATTTTAGTGCAGAAAGTACGCGAACGGACCTATAATGTTAAAAATTATTAATTTTTTTAATTGAATTTGCGGTCAGTAAATTTATTAACTGTTTTATTAAGGACTTAGACCAGGGGTCGGCAAGTAGTTTGAAGTGGGGTCCAGATACGGTTGAAAACATTTTAATTGAGGTCCAGAAAAAATATTAAAAAAGTTTTGTAGTTTTTATTTTGCTTCATTTAAGTAACTGTAATATTAAAAAATGGTCTTGAGCCAGTTTTTTATAGTTTGGTTCACGCGGGGAGCACCAAATGCGAAGAGTATCAAGGTGGGAGTCTGATAATCTCGAACGATATTTGTTCTTCAAAACATTAATTTTTGAGAAAGACGATTCGCATATACTCGTATATGTCGAGCCAAACTTAGTAGTCAAGATGATAGCTACTTTTTTGCAATTTTGATATTTTTCTGGAACATGCTTACCCCAAAATTCTTCAGTGGATGCAGTTTTAAATATTTGCAGGGAAATATCTTCTTGAAGGTCAATTAATTCCAATTGTAATGAAGCTTTTGAAAGATCGAATAACTTCGCAGCCACTTCATTCCATTCTGCTACTGTAGTGATTTCATAAGGAAATTTAAGGATTTGAGATAGCTTCCCAATTTCTGCAAAATCTTGGAATCTTACAGCAAATTCGCTTTTAAGATCGGATAGAAAGTTTGAAAGCACTGCAATGTCTTCTTCTTCAGAGTTATTCTTTTTATATTCAAGAATTGTTTTAAAATGAAAGAATTCTTTTATAGCAATATCTTTTTCGAAAACATCCAACTTACGACGAAGAGCGGACACGCTTTGTATTAATTCGCATATTAATTTCCCATTTCCATGTAACTGGATGTTAAACTCATTTACCTAAATATTTTATAACATCTTTTAGAAAATCCAAAGATAGTGCAATTGCGCTCTTTTGTTATGAACTCCAAGTGCTTCCTTGCTTCCGTCGTATCCAAGGTTTGCAAGAAGGAGATAACTTGCTCTTTAATCTTAATCTTTAAAAACTGATATACAGTTGCTGGCAAAATTGAGCGTACACCAAGAAGAAAAAACTGTTGTGCTGTTTTGATTGATTATAATGCTACGGTTTTGGTAAATTATTTTCAATTTTCCTTTATTTAATATTTTATACTACATAAACAAGAGAAAAATTATAAAAACAATTAAAAAACTCAAAAATTCATCAAATACATGTACGAAATTATGCGTACACTAGAGGATCAAAGCAAGAAGAAGTGTTAAAGTGTGGTAAAATTGGAAGATTAATACTTTGTAATCTGGAATCGCCGAGGCATCGATTCGACAGAAGGTATTATTTTCTCCAATTTCGGTGACCTTTGTTTTCAACCGATTTTTGTTGCTTGAGTTGCAGTTCTGGAGCCTTTGCTTGATTTCTTCCTAAAAATACTCAACGGGTTCGAGGTCCGGTGCCTGAGATGCTGTCTTGAACTGGTTTCTTCTGGCATTATAAATCAACCATTCCTTCACAAATATAACGATGTTTGTTTAGGATCGTTATCTTCTTGAAAGTTAAATGTTGCTGGTAAATTGGCGTTTTCTCCGGACAGACGCATATTTCTTTTAAGAATGTCCAAAAATTTCCATTTGCACATATGTATGTAATTGTTCTAGCCGTTCTTCTTACAGCCATAGACGTCTTCCTCCATCTTTAACAGTGGCATGGCAATTCTCTTTCATGAATTGCATATTTGGCTTTTTTCTAAACAATTTGTCTTCCTTCAGACCCAAATAAGTTAATTTAAAAGTATTACAAAAATATATTAAAATTAATGTGGAAAAAACGTCACATCTTAAATATTAAAAGTAATAAATTACTTATGAAATGAATAAAATTCATATGAGTTTACGCGTTAGGTATTGGTCACTTTTAATGAACTAAATCGACCCCAAATAAACAAAAATAGCGAATAACATCATGGTTGGCGATTAATTCATTTGTTCAATTTGTTTGAATTCGATTTAGACAATTTAATGAATGCATACGAGGTGTGTTCAAAAAGTAACCGGAATTTTTGTTTTTTTAAAAAAAATATTTATTTATTCGTTTACATCAATGTGGTCCCCTTCAAAGTAGTCCCCCCCAGATATAATACACTTATGCCAGCGTTTTTTCCAATCTTCGAAGCACTCTTGATATTCAATTTTTAATATGTCCTTGAACATTCTCAGCGATTCGGCCTTTATTTCTTCAATCGAGGAAAAACGCCGCGTCTCTTCAATTTTGGAAACAGGAAAAAGTCACACGAAGCCATATCTGGTGAATATGGAGGTTGGGGCATGACTACGGTATTGTTTTTGGCCAACAAATTATGAAAAAGTAACGACGAGTTAGCATGTGCGTTATCGTGGTGCAAAAGCCATGAATTGTTTTTTCATAAATCTGAGCGGGTTTTTCGGATTGCGTCACGCAAACGTCGCATAACTTCAAGGTAATACTCCTTATTAACCGTAAGACCTTGTGGAAAGAACTCTTGATGCACTATGTCATTATAATCGAAGAAAACAGTAAGCAAAACCTTCACATTTGATCGAACTTGACGTGGTTTTTTCGCTCTTGGTAACGTTGGATGCTTCCAGGTGGACGATTGTGCTTTGGTTGCGACATCATAGCCGTACACCCATTTTTCATCACCAGTTATGACCCTTTCAAGCAAACTTGGATCGTCGTTGACGTCATTTAACAGCTCCTGAGCGATGTTCATGCGATTTGTTTTTTGGTCAAAATTCAGCAGTTTCAGCAAAAATTGCCGAACTCATAAAAACACGTCGAACCTTAGCAACTACCACAGACAAAGTAAACAGTGAATATAGCTGAAAATTGCATCATACTTCAGGGGCATGTATGCCAACACTATAAAAAACAAAATTTGACCTTCGGACTCTCCATACCCGCGAAATTTAAAAATTTCGGGTACTTTTTGAACACACCTCGTATATGTATGTAATTGTGTCTGGTGCCCAAAATTGAGATTAACAATGTTGGAAACCTTAGTACAAGACCATCAGTTTTGATTATGGTCACTGAATTATAAACCATGGAGCTTAGGCAACATAATAATAAAAGATTTCTTGGTAAATTGGCACCGTTGAAAGAATTTTCAACTATGTATATTTGTATCTACTTGTATGCCTTCCTTATAATGTATTCGTTTCGACCAAAATTGGAATATTAAATACCTTTTTGTTGATCGTTTTTAAGACCATACGATGTGTTAATTTTGTGTGTAGGGTCATGCATTGTTGATTACTGCGATGGGTAGAGCTATATTGAAATAAATGTTTGCAAGAGATGTGGATGAAAATTACAAGTAATAATAAGTTAAAATCAAAATAAAAGACACATATTTTAAGCAAACCAATCCATCAACTAGATGCCTTCTTTTAAAACAGTTGAGAGACCGACGAAGGTCTGAGTGGTTAAGGTCAAAAACATTAACACAGTATCCTTAATCTGATATCTGATCCTGTCTGTCATAGAATCATTATGGATAAAATTCTCAATTTGCTATTGATTTCGATTGAGGAACTAAACTTGACTAATTTGTACTTTAGATATGAATACCTTAGGTCATCATATATGGAAATACAAAATGTTTTTTTATAAAAAAACTACGTTTCATAAATATGTACATATGTAGTTTCAATGATTGTTGAACTCTTTTCAAGATACATGCAAATAGTATGAAGCGAAACCCATACTCTCCTCTTTTAGTCATAATGAACTTACATATTCCATCCGGTCAATCGCACTTACTTACCTTACCTACAATAAAAGCTGTCAAAAGTCCCAACATAAGCTCGCTCAATTAGTTATTGTTGACTTGGCCAATGGACTGTACAGAAGCCGAAAAGTCGACCCCTTCAGGCGGACCAAACAAAACACCTAAAGCAACAATTCAAAATGCAAACTTGCACAATCGTTTTAGCATTCTATCGACCCAACCAAAATGCACTCCACCTAGCACCTCTCAACAAGGCTCTTTATATATGTAATATCTATATCTATGTATATCTACATATCTATCATACTACTCACCCAAACTCTTCTTTATTCTTACTTCATCATCATAACAATAATTCTGAATCCACCAACACTATGGAAACCCTACAAAAGCCCCGAAGCACGAGTGTTAAATTTTACATTTCGCCTGAGCTCTACCAAATCCGTCCAAAAAATTAAATATGAAATATGTTTCCAACTCTGCACCTTTTCGAAAATTTATTTTCCACCTTAACCAGATGCTGATGCATTGTTCATGGAGGGAAGGTAGAGCTTGAGTTTTTCGTGTTTTTCCACTACTCATGCTCGCCGCACCATCATCAGTCGCAAAAAAAGAAAAATTGTTATGAACAAAAAATTAAAAAAAAAAAAAAGAAATAATAAATTTCATTTATGTGAAGGGGATGTGTAGGGGGTGAGCCTTATTGAATTTTCAATGAATATTTCAAAGGTTCTCCTACCCACCCTTTTGTATAGTCAAGAGACAGTAGCGGCCATGATGCTACGGTGAATGCATTATGTTCTTTTTCTTACAAGATAGAACTTAGAATTTTATCTTTTACGACTATTTGAACAATACAAAGGATTTTAAGTTTAAATTGTTCTTTTTTTCAGATTTGTGAAATTTTAAATAAGGATCAAGCCATCCATTTTTTAAAAACAAGATAAGGATTAAAATGATGTGCACACTGTTTCGTTGCCATATATTTACCAGCAGATTCATTGAATTCATCGTTTTTAATACTGAAGGTCAAATTGCCAGGATGTATGTAAGTACTTATGTATGTTTGAATATAGTTAAACTTTTAAATTGATTTTGAAAACGCAAGTATTTGAAAATTTAGCTTACAAAGAAATCATACTTGAACCATGAAATATCACAACGCTTAAAGAATTCATACACCAACTATTCTTCTTCGTTGCTTCTCCACGCCTTGAAATAATATACCCAGAAACCTGAAAAGAACAAAAGAAAGAAAGTGGTTTGAAGCTTGTGTGCTGTGATATATCTCAGCTGCTGACTTCTAAACCTTATGTACCAAATTGTGTATCTCCAGCATTTTGCTTTTAATTGGTGGGAATACAAATCGAATGATTTGCAAAGCTGGAAGATCAGCATCTTTAGCATTTCGGTTTATTTTGAATTCCACTACTGTTAGAGCTGAAAAAGATTTGATGTTCTACCATAAAAATCAGAATGGACTTACCTACTATGCATAAATACATATTTGTATAACCATAACTCATGTACCAAACTACGACTAGCCATTGAAACACAGGTGCCCTCTGCCGAAGCGAGGTGTAAACCTTGTGTGTGCTGAGTGTGTGTCGGCTGATTTTCGCGCGATCTTTTGTTTGAAATTATTCGGAAAATGGGCGTTATGAGGCTGGTATTTGGATGCACTATTAAAACAATTTCTAGCCACCACCCTCAACTTTACTCTTTTATATTTTGAGCGAACATTATTCTGAATAATCCATTGAATCAATGACCAGAGTTGAAGGGTGCAGGTGGAGGTAAGGGTAGAGGTGAATGGCGCAGATCCATATTTGTGTGTATATAGTACATATGTACATATATATGGGTTTATTTGGGTGCTCGAGGGTGTCAAAATTGAGTACAAGCGGTTGAGTATCCGGCCATCAAAATACAAGGTCCGGGCTCGCGGGTATTATTTTTATTTATTTTATTTTTCAATCCATCACCGCCGCCGCCGCCGACTGAATATAATAATAAAAAATATAGGTACTGAAAATGCTATACGAGAACACAACACATCACGTCATATTTATGTATTCTTTTGGACGTTGAAAATCCTTCCAGGCAATTTGCCAATGAACAGTCGCAGCTCAAATGGAAGCGCGCGGTTTTATATCCACAGGTGATGGTGCGTTATTTTATTCTATAAACAAAAAATATATCTATATTTAATTTTAGTTATATGTATGTATAAGTAACGTACCTCTACATATACATACATATGTTTGTATATTTTTGTGCTTATTCATTTTTTATTTTGTACTTTTGGAAGACCCGTATTTTTAAGGGCGAACATATTTATTGTTTATTCATGGTGAATTGTTTCTGCAAAACAATGGAACATTTTTACTCAAAAAAAAAAAAAACTCCGGATCAGTATAGAGGTTGATGATGTGGGCTGATGGTAGGATGTAAATATTTCAAAATTTCATAGAAACATATTTCAATATAAACTGTTTTTCGTAAAGCTATTGCTGAATTCTAGACAACTTTTTTTTTTTATTGAACCCTGCATGTGTTGGTATGTAGTTATGATTATTTTTAAACATTTAAGATACGAGAATTTGAGATCTAAATTTTTTAAAAATCATTGGTATTTAGAATGAGAATTTAAAAAAAAACAGCAGATACTTTTTACTTGCTGATTAGACAGGTGTTATTCATTGATACTGAAGCAAACAGTTTTTTAAAGAAAAAGTTGTGATTAGTCAACTTTATTAGTAAGAATAGTTTTAAATAATGAATTTGAATTTTAAGATCTAGAAAAGAAACATTATTTTTTTTAAATTTAAAATATGGAATTAGTCTTAGAGCCTAAATTCCAAACAGAATGGGACAAAGAAAGAGTGATATTGTTCATCTTTTCCTAGTTTAAAACTTAACAAGGAAAACGAGATGACTAATTCGCTATAGAATTTCCAAATGTGTTACTTTGTATCCTTTTTTAATTTAAACTCTTTTAGATACACTTTGTGTTTCTTAAAATTTTATATATATTTTTGAAAGATTTGCGTGGTGTAGAGCTGTGCTTTTATTCAAAGGGTTGTACAAGCATAACGCGCGATTATAATTTTAAATAAAATAAAAAGTTTGCAAAGAATAATCTTAATAAAATATCTCAAATAAATTCTACATCAATGTGAAGGAAGATGAAAGAAAATACACAAACAAAACATGCCTCTCCGCCCGATAGCATCATCGATGAAACTGCCTTGTTACGAACTCTCCAGGTTTCTTGGTAGAATATTACAGTGTGCCACGAAAGAATCTCCCCACTCAGTCAGAAATTCGTTAGAGTTCAAGTGCAAAGCGAAAGATTTAATAATCGATAAAAATGAAGTTTTGGTTTCTTACGACGCTGTTTCTCTGTTTACTAATGTTCCTGTTCAACTTGCAGTCAACATTATTAAAAGGAAATGGGAAACTATAAGCGAAAACACAAGGTTGAGCCAAAGCAAATTTCTCGAATTGTTTAATTTTTGCATAAAGGACAACAACTACTAACAGTTTAATGACAATTTGTACAAACAAATACATAGTATGCCAATGGGAAATCCTCTTTCCCCGACGATTGCTGACTTGGTTGTAGACTATTTGCTTGAAGAATGTTTTAAACTAAACTACAGACCTAAGTTTATAGCAAAGTACGTTGATGAGTGATGAGAAAGTGAGTCAATAGCATTCTTAGACGTTAAAATCTATCGGGAAAACGACCGTCTATCTTTCGACTGGTATCAGAAGGATACGGCATCTGGAAGGCTTGTCAATTTTCGATCTAATCAAAACAAACACATACGTATGAACCCAGCATCCAATCTCATAAATAAAGTCTTTGCATTGAGTGACCCAAAATACCACTCCGCCAATGAGAAAAAAGTCACACAAATACTCATTGACAATAGCTTTCCGATAGAAATCATAAGAAACTTGATACTTCGTCAAAAACATCAAGTTTCTTCCGGAAATAAGTTGGAAGAGAAGAAAGGTGTTTATAAAAATGTTGTGTATGTTCCCAAACTCTCGGAGAATTTCAAAGAAGTTGTCGCCAAAAACAACCCTGACAATTGCATCTCTATTTACATGCCTAAAGACGAAAACGGACAAGGATCGCCGCTCAGAGACGTAGTTTACAAAATAAACTGCAAAGGAAAACCGGACGAACCATGCAATCTCTGTTACATTGGCACAACTAAACAACTCCTTCGACAAAGAATGGCTAACCATAAATCAGACATTCGCCAAAAAAAACCGGAAAAAACAGCACTAGCATGCCACACCATCGAAACGGCATTAACCAGATTTTGAAGGAGTCCAAATTCTTGCAACGGAGAAACATACATCTAAACGCTATACATTAAAAACACTTCACATAATAAATAACAAAAATAATATGAACCGCAAACAAGACACTCAAAACATATTCGCCGTTTACTGTTCCTTAAGCTAAGTGTACACGATTGCCAGATCTGCAAATATTGCCAGATCTGTCACTGAAAAATTTGTCTCGAATGGCTGACAATCGTGTAGACACCAAATTAATTTGCAGACAAATGGTTTGGCTCCTAATTTGCAGACATATATCTGCCAATTAATTTGTAGATATCTGGCAATCGTGTACACGCAAGCTGACAACCGTCTACACACCAAATTGATTTGCAGAAAAATTTGTTCATCAATCATTTTGAAGACAAATTAATTTGCAGATGTGGCAATCGTGTGTACACAAAATTCATTGGGAGAACACCAATTTTTTTTCATTTTCTGACGTTTCTGCAAACATCTGAAAATGAATAAATTTGCAGATGCCGTTTGAGGAACATTTGCAAATTTATTCATTGGCAGACAAATTTTCTGACTGATGCGATGTGTGACAATGAGCTGAAAATAAATTTGCAGATCCAAAATTTGATTTGGTGTGTACACGGTTGGCAGAAAATCTACAAATGTTTGCAAATCTATTGCTAGCTATTTGGCCAAATTAGTTTGTCGACATTGTCAAACAAATATTTGGCAACAGATTTGCAGATGTTTGTAGATATCTGCAAACCGTGTACACACAAATTAAAATTTTCAGCTCATTGTCAGCTCATTTTCACACATTGTCAGACGTTTGCAGATCTGACAATGATTGTCAGACCTGGCAATCGTGTACACTAAGCTTTAGTTTCAGACACAAACAATTCAACAGTTTACATTAAACAGTTGACAAGTCTTCAAATCGGAAGCGCTTTAAATTTTATTTGTTTTTTTAATTGTTTAAATTGTTTTTTAATATTTTTGTAATATTCAAATCAATGTAAGTCATACTTGTACGCTTAACATAATATTCGTATGTATTAAATAAACATTTTTATCATTTTTGTGAATAAAGACATCCCCTGAAGAAGACGGCAATCACCGTCGAAACGTTGGGAAAAATCTGATGAAAACTGTTTTCATTTAATCATCAAAAAGACCAACAAAGCCGATGAGAATCCCCACTTTAATTGTTCTCAAATCAAACATAAACATCAACTTGGTCAAAATTATAAATCATTGGAAGATGTATTAAGTGCGTTTATTTCAACTGAATTCTATAAAATTGCCCTCTTCTTCGTCGATACAGCTACACGAACCAAATAATTGAATATTTTGATGTTGCCAATATGATTTTTGGGTTGGACCATATGTGTTAAATTTCACAGTCTTCAATTTGTTTTTAATTACAAATCAAAAAAACAACAAAATCCCTACATCTTAAAACACTGTTTTGACAGTTAAATTTCTAGTTGTTTAAAATTAAACTTCTTTGGTTTACAAATTTAAGTTTTAAACATTGTACATGGAGAAGAAGAAAATGCAAACAAAAAAGAAATCAGGTTAACAAGATATGTATTAAGGGATAATACCAACCCCTTAGAGGTTCCACAAGAATTGTGAGTAAAATTTTAAATGCCAAATTATCTTTTTAATTCTTCTTGTTTTAGATTTATCAAGAATAACCGAATAAATAAAGTTTTGTTCAAACATTTACTGAATACCCTCTCCATTTCCCTATGGAAATAAACATTCGCTGTGCCTAAAATCCTCAGGCTAAGTGCATGTCTGCGTGTTTTGTTTGCTAAAAGTGGATACTAAAGAGGAGAGTCGGCAAAGACCACGATGTGGGAAAATGTGCGACCCTTAAATTGACCCCCTCCGGTAGCTTTTTAATTTTGTATGTTATCTGACATTTTTTTCTGAATATATGTGTATGTATTTTTCATGTCATCTGTTTCGAGGAGAATTTCGAACACTATTGACTATTCGAATTTTTCGAACGTGTGATGATTATGTGTGAAAAATATTGGCTAAATGCTTGCCACTGCTTCGTTGGCATAGTTTAATCCGATGTTCGATATTTTTATAAATCCTGATGCATAATTGAGGTTCAATGTCGTTAATGTATCAACCAATTTCATACTTAAGTACTTTAAGTGTTCTTGCCTTAAAGACTATTTCAAAGAAAAGAACCCAATGGTGTCAATTTGACCAATTGGCATTAACACTACAGATGATGAGACGAGATAACGAGGCTATTTAGTTCCACGCACAGAAAAGCCATTGTGTCGTCAGTTTTAAGCACTTTTAGTTGGTGAATCTGCTTTTTAATAAGATTCCGTGAATTATTATTTTTCACTGAGTGAGACGATAAAATGCTGACCAAAAAGAAAAAATCATGAAGCACGAAATGTACGAGTATTTTGATTAGAACCTATTATCATTAAACGTTTTAACAATCATAATGATCAGTTCAATTATGTAGTACTTCATAGTTGAATTTGTCAAAAACTGACAAAAGACGTAATTTAGTAATTCACGGTGCAGTACACAGTACCTATTCGTATTTTTGATAACTTTATTGAAATTTATTATTGTCTTTCATTCAGTTGGCTTAGTTCAGTTGTAATATTATTAATTTCCCATAGGAGGTTATTTTAATCGGTCCGATTTGTCAAATTGAAAATTTTTACAACGCAAACACGCTTCAGCTTCCGATTTTTTCTTGCACCTTCATCTGGTTTTCAACTTATTTAAAATACATTTTTGTATTTGGAAGCTGACTAGACTAAGTTGTTTAATTAAACGGAAGTAGACATAAGCTGTAACACTTTTTTGTTATTTTGCAAAAAGTTAGTGTCAACAAATATAGCGCCATCTGTTACACGCTAAGATCTACACACAGTTAAACCATAATTCTTACAATAAGCCATTAAAAGTGTGTCCTGCTCCATCACGGACAGCCTCTTTAACCCAACCTAGACCATAATTCACGAACGAACCCCTTTCCTTCAGTTCTTATTTCATACAGTTTCAGTTTCAACTTACAAAATGAAAACATATTAAAAACAAATTAAATAAATATAAATTATTCCTGATATTTTCTTAACATATGTATCCTTTTTAAAATTTTCCATTTTATTAAGTAAAAATTAGTAAGAATCGGCTAAGGTGATAAGTGACTATCACATTTTTGATAGTCAAATTGACATCACCGAGATTTCCGTCTGTGTAAGTGGATTTAACTCAATGCAATTCAATTCAATACAATTGAAATATTCCAAATTAGAATTGTCAACATTTATTTTTGCCATCGTGAAGTCTTAAAGTGGTTTCTATAAAATATATAAATAAAAGTATCAAATTGGCTGTTTTAATTTTGAATGTCGTAAGTTTTGTCGGACGGGATACCGACATAATGCCCAAGTGCAAAATCTCCAAACACAAAATCCCCATACTTTTAAAAATCCACAAAATCGTTATCCCCAAGTACAAAATCTCCAAAAATAAAATTCCCAGGATCTAAATCCCCATGCCAACAGAACTAGTACTCTTTTCGAGAAGGTACAAAATTCCTCAGATCAGCCCACCTAAGATTAAAGGAATACCATTAAGGTTTTCCGACCAAGCTAAATATTTAGGCCTCATTTTAGTTATAAAAACTAAATTGGAAGGCAAATATTGATGAAAGAGTAAAAAAGGCTACTGTAGCGCTTTTTACTTGTAAAAAGGCCATAGGATCAAAATGGGGCTTCTCCCCAAAAATAACCCACTGGCTATACACTTCGGTAATTAGACCGATACTCATTTATGGAGTTGTCGTATGGTGGACCGCACTGGACAAGATGGTAAATCTAAATAAGTTCATCAAAGTCCAGCGGTCAACAGGTATGTGCATCACAGGAGCACTTCGCTGAACACCAACCGCAGCCCTGGAAGTGCTTTTAAGCCTAACACCTCTTGACATCTTCTCCAAAACGGTGGCAGCTAACTCATGTGTGAGGCTTAGAGCCACCTCTCAATGGAACAGTAACAATACTGGACATACTACCATTCTAGACAATTTTAGATCTATCCCAGATCGCTTAGACTATACCACCCCTAAAACGGTATTCGGTAAAAGCTTCCATGTGTCCATCCCAAGATCCTCCTGGGAAGAAGAGAGACCCCTGGAAGACAATGTGATACACTTCTATACAGACGGTTCAAAGACCGATTACGGAGTTGAAAGTGGTATCTATTCGGAACAACTGAATCTCAGTCTATCATACAGACTTCCCAATCAATGTAGTGTATTCCAGGCAGAAGTAATGGCGATTAAAGAGGCACTATCCTGGCTCAAAGAAAACGTTATATCTTGCAAGGATATACGAATCTTCTCGGACAGCCAGGCCGCTCTTAAATCTCTCGCGTCTGTCTCCACAAACTCACAAGTAGTCCACGATTGTCGATCATCTCTGAATGAGATGACAGAACAGTTTAATATTCACCTCATTTGGGTGCCAGGCCACAGAGACATTCCGGGAAATTGTAAAGCCGATGAGCTCGCCAAAAACGGAACACTTCTGCCTAATGTTATAGACAAAAACATAACATAGGAACACCACTTGCTACATGCAAATATCTTCTTAAGCAGTATACTCTAGAAGCAACAAATGCTAGATGGTCACAGAGTACCACCTGCCTAGCAACCAAGCAAATATGGCCAAGCATAGACTTAAATCGGTCAAAAGGCTTGATATCCTTGAGCAGACAAAATATAAGCTCTACAATTGGAGTAATAACAGGACACTGCCTCATAGGAAGACATGCTCTGAGGCTAGGGGTCTACACAAATGACTTCTGTAGAAGCTGCATGGACGAGGAGGAAGAGGAAACAGTCCAACACCTTCTATGTACATGTCCAGCACTCTCCATTAGAAGGAATAACTTTCTCGGTAATCCCTTCTTCGACAATACCAGTGAACTGGCAACGATTGACACAAAGTGTCTCTCTAAATTTATTAAAAGCACAAAATGGTTTGTTTAATTTTCATTACTCTCCCATGAGTAACCTCATTAGTGGTATCACAATGGACCCTTGAGGTCTAAGTGAGTCAATGACATCTGGACAGCCACTCCAACCTAACCTAAATCCCCATGCCGATAATCCACAAACGAAATCCCCAAATCTAATTGTTTCAAACTCCGTCAATGCATGTGGTTTTTCATCATTTGAGTGTACTTTTCGGAGCTAAGCAAAAGTTCAGAAGATTACGACAGTTCAAAACCAATTTTCTGGATGCGTCAAAAAGAAAACATGAACCCGAGTTTAAGTCAGTTGCTGATTGTCTAAAAAATAATTTACCTTGCACACAAAATGTAGTAGAAGCTTGGCATCGCCCGCCGCCTCAAGTGCATTGTAGGGATAAAAAACTCATGATTATTATGCACTAATAAGAGATTTATCAAAGGAAATTATCATAGGGAGTCAAGTTTCCCAACTCATTTTTCCCAATCCATTTTCCCCAAAATCCATGGCTGCAAACAAATATTTTTCCCAATTTTTTTTCCAACAAATATGCTTTCCCAATTTTTTTTCCCAAAAAATTGGTGTCCCAATACAATTTTGGCTCAAGTTTCCATTAGCGCACCACGAATTTCGACACCCGGTTTTTTTGATATATATGTGCAAATAAATAATAATTATAGCAATTTTAGAGCGAGGAAACATTTATTTATATTTTAAATTAATTTTCAAAGTTCACTTTTTAACATACAACACACGCAAAAATGGTTGATTTTGACATTTCTTCCCTGTTTTTTGTTCAGTGTTGCCATACTTGATTTTTTTTTTGTTGGGGATTTCTTTGATTTTAGTGCTCAAATGCAAAGTAAAGTAGTAAATACCCAAACTGGACTTTGGGACACACGGATTGGGAATTTTGTCCTACAATCGGAAATGATAGATGTTTATAAAACAATTGAGAAAATAAGCAGCGTAGAAAAACGTCACTTGGAAAAATCGAGCCTGAAAACATACCAAAATTAAAAACAAGGCGGTCAAAAGTTGAAAAACTTGAATTTTTAAAATTTATATCATATTACTATGCTAAACTATTTGTTTCATTTGTTTATTTAATACCATGAATTCGAAATGTATTTCTTATTTTTTGAAAAACTTAAATGGTATTAATTTCTTATGTTTTTGTTGAATGAAATGATAAACAAAACTGAACTTTGTTCTGAATTATTCCCAAAATCAAAATCCTTAAGCACAGATTCACCATATTTCGAGTATATCTAAGAAATTATGTTTGGCCAAACACTCGAAATATGATGAACCTGTGCTTAAGAATTTTGATTTTGGGAATTCTGGATTTGGGGATTTTGGTTTTGGGGAATTTGGTTTCGGAGATTTTAGATTTGGGGATGTTTTGGGGATTTTTGCTTTGGGGCTAGGGTACCTAACCCTTGTCGGTCACAAGGATGTTTTATTTTTACTGGTAGCTCTAGACCATGCAATTACGATTTTGTTTTAAATATTCTGACAAATTTTCAAAAGCGGATCGTTTTTTTTTGGCAATTTCTCACTATATATACATATATGGAGTCTCAATAAAAACACTGCTAATGTTTTGAGTAGTACCCGTGGCATGATGGTTAGTGCGTTGGACCGTCATGCCAGAGGTCTTGGGTTCGATCCCTGCCTATGCCATCTAAAGTTTTTATCACGGGTACTGCCCCTTGCGAGGAATTGACAAATTCTCCAAGAGTAATTGTTGTCATGAAAAGTGCTTTCTCAATTTTGCCGTTCGGAATCGGCTTAAAACTGTAGGTCCCCTCCATCCCTGACAACAGTACTCGCACACAGGAATGGTTGAGAGTTGTAAGTCACTAGGCCCTAGTTCTCAACGGACTGTTGCGCGACCCAATTTATTTATTTAATTTTTAATGTTTTGAGTCTTCAAAACTCAATTGTTTTCACTGGTTTGTTAGATTTTTGTCTTTTCTTGATGAAGAAGGATTCTACGTCTTTTATTTTTGTCTATTCGTTTAATTGAACACTTACATACATTGAATTCGAACGACCTTCGCGAATCTCGTTCACGAGTGAAATAAATCGCAAACTTTTAGTGTCAAGGCTGGAAATATGAAGTACTTCCATACCAAAAAAACTTGTCTCGAAAATAACAAGTCAAAAGTTCACACCACACACCCAAATGTGAAGCAAAGCAAAACCTAGACCTGTACCCGAGTCTTAAAATATCAAACAGTAGCTTGAAATTTTACTCTTAAATACTTTTTCTTGTCATTTCAATTGATTTCTTGGGCTCCAAATCAGTTTCATATAAAAATGATTCCTTAGCTAAATTTGGTCTTCATAAGGAAAAACATTTCTAAGCTTCCTTTTTTAAGGATATGCATTTAGACTTATGTACATTTGTATGTCTGCATGCTTTCAGAAAAAAAAAATCAAATGCCAAAAAAAACTAAACATTCAAAATTAAGTACCAACCCATTGACTCGTCGTCATCGCCACCCTTCTTCTTATTTTACCAATCCAGCTCCCTGCCTAACGGTATCCAGTTGTTCTGATGGAGCCGCCAAATCGCGAGATGGATGAAATTTTAAGGTTTTTGCACAATTGACAGTGTTACGAACCCTCCATCATGAAACACCAACAAAAAAGAAATCCACTTCGTAATATACTCTCTCTTTAGTCCATCATCATACCTATAAAGTGTATGTATATGCTCGGAGTTGAATATTCACCAACATCAGAAACAAAACAAAAAAATATAAACTTACATATTTTTAGGCTACATAAAGTGTGATGTACTCGGGGTGAAACTCATCATCATCGCATCCTAATCCCTTGAGTTTGGTTCCTGAAATGAAATTGAAAACAAAGGAATTTTGATGTCGACGAGAGTAGGCAATGCTCGAGTCGAGCGATATCCGTTTCCTGGGCTCGGAAATCAAATGAATTGCACTCCCTTGTGATACTTAGGTATAGTCGTAAGTATTTAGGAATTGTTGTTGATTTAAGTGAACCGAGATGTGGTTCAAAAATGCAAGGCTGCATTTGTTTTAATGATGTATATTATGGGCGTTATGAAGAGGCAAAACATACTTTACTTGTTTTAGTCAACTTTAAGTACCTAACTGAGTTTTTTGTTTTGCTTACAGTCTTAATATTGTCCTAAAAAAATATTCGTTTGTTATGAAATAATGAACTTTGATTGGAAGATGGCAGAAAAAACCGATTTGTTTTTTTGGAATGCTTGAAAAAGTAAAAACCCTCTTCACATTTGATTAGCTTCTTATAAATGCAACAAGGAAATACTTTTTCCTTGAACAGATCGATTTTCATTTTGTTTGCTGCTCTTTGTCTATCTTGACAAGAGCTTTACGAGTATTCTGGATTATTCTGCTTTTTTCTGGAAATAGTTTAAGTATTTAATACGATTTGATTTTAATTTTAACCTCGCAACAATTATGTATATTCAATTAATCAATAATAAAAGTACGTATACGCCCAAGTGAACCGATTGATCATTGTTGTAAACCAGCACTTTTCAAGGATTATACTACTGCTAGTTAATTATTTTAGTAAAGATACAATATACCATTAAATTGTGTACATGATGAAAACCTATGATATTTAGATTACATCTTCATTCTTCACCAATAATTTGTGTTGGCATTCAACAAAAATTACGACATTTAAAATGCAATCCTGTCAAGAACAGGGTCCAATATCATTTAGATTTCCTTTGCACAAACTTAATCGATGACATAGAAGTCCAAAAATTAACTTTCTATTTTTTACTCTATCAGGTCTTTGCGTAAGTAAGCTTATAAATTAGGTGGCGCAACAGTCCCTTGAGTCCTGTGTGCGATTAATGGTGTCAGGGATGGAGGGGGCCTATAGTTTTAAGCTGAATCCGAACGGCTAATTTAAGAAAGCACTTTTTATGTCAAGAATTACTCTTGGAGGATTGGTCAATTCCCCCCGCAAGAGGTGGTAGTACCCGTAAAAAAAAACTTTAGATGGTACAGGCAGGGTTTGAACCCAAGATCTCTGGCATGACAGTCCAACGAACGAACCATCACGCCAGGGGTACTACAATAAGAAAGCTTAATACAAACTACATATATCTTAACGAAAAGAATTGATAAATACAAAAACTATCATTATTAACCCTCCTTTGCGATAGAGGCTGCATTTGGGGGATCAAAGTGTTATATAAGGCGAGAGTAATACAAAAATCCTGAAATTCCTTAAACAAGCGTTTAAAAAATGCTAACACAGGTTATATCCTCTTAGAGCAGTAAACGATCAGTTAGAAATTTTAGGCTTTTGAAGATTATCATATCAACCGCATAGGTTAAGATTTTTTGTATCGTACGCGAAGGAGTACATCATTGAGCTAGCTATAAGACAAAGAGTAGTGTTTCTAAATGACTACCCTGGGGAACTCATGATGTGGCAATGAGAAGGAAGGAGAGAGAACTTCTGAATTTAACTTGATAACACCTATTTCGAAGACAAAAAGAAATCCAAGTGATGAATTGAGGAGGAAACCCAATTGTTTTTAGCTTGAACGTGATGATATCATGAGAAAGTTTGTCAAAAGCTTTAGAATAGTCTGTGTTATTACATTCGAGTTCTTGACTGAGTTCTAAGGTATTTGATCATTTTTTTTCAAAAATGCAGGTAAATAAGAAATTATCGATCGTTCTCGCATAATACCATGTTGTTGATTACATATAATATATTCTTCCAGATAAAATATAAACTATCGAAAACAAATTCTTCAGAAAGTATGGAAATACAGGACAGTTTAGAGATTTCAGAGTTTGTTGAATCCAACAGAAGGGAAACTTGTTTTCCAATACGCTACTCTGGATTTTAAAAATGAAACTCTTGATGCTGCAATAAGACACCAAGCAGTGATTTCAGCTGTAATGGAACTTAAAGATGGGAAATCATGCGGACCGAATGGCATACCAGCAGAATTTTATAAGTATGGCACAGCAGAGCTAATCAACCGACTGACAACTATCGGGTGATTTTTTAAGAGCTTGAGAACTTTTTTTTAAAAAAAAACGCATAAAATTTGCAAAATCTCATCGATTCTTTATTTGAAACGTTAGATTGGTCCATGACATTTATTTTTTGAAGATAATTTCATTTAAATGTTGACCGCGGCTGCGTCTTAGGTGGTCCATTCGGAAAGTCCAATTTTAGGTAACTTTTTCGAGCATTTCGGCCGGAATAGCCCGAATTTCTTCGGAAATGTTGTCTTCCAAAGCTGGAATAGTTGCTGGCTTATTTGTGTAGACTTTATACTTGACGTAGCCCCACAAAAAATAGTCTAAAGGCGTCAAATCGCATGATCTTGGTGGCCAACTTACCGGTCCATTCCTTGAGATGAATTGTTCTCCGAAGTTTTCCCTCAAAATGGCCATAGAATCGCGAGCTGTGTGGCATGTAGCGCCATCTTGTTGAAACCACATGTCAACCAAGTTCAGTTCTTCCATTTTTGGCAACAAAAAGTTTGTTAGCATTGAACGATAGCGATCGCCATTCACCGTAACGTTGCGTCCAACAGCATCTTTGAAAAAATACGGTCCAATGATTCCACCAGCGTACAAACCACACCAAACAGTGCATTTTTCGGGATGCATGGGCAGTTCTTGAACGGCTTCTGGTTGCTCTTCACTCCAAATGCGGCAATTTTGCTTATTTACGTAGCCATTCAACCAGAAATGAGCCTCATCGCTGAACAAAATTTGTCGATAAAAAAGCGGATTTTCTGCCAACTTTTCTAGGGCCCATTCACTGAAAATTCGACGTTGTGGCAGATCGTTCGGCTTCGGCTGATGAAATGTCAAAGCATACTGAGCATCTTTCTCTTTGACACCATGTCTGAAATCCCGCGTGATCTGTCAAATACTAATGCATGAAAATCCTAACCTCAAAAAAATCACCCATTATATATAACAATGTCATGGAAACCGGAATGATACCACTAGAATTCAAGGAGTCTATCATTTTCCCGATTCATAAGAAAGGGATCTTGGCCGTGGTGTCTAATTATAGAGGAATATCCTTTCTAAATGCTTCATATAAAATATTCACGCTGATTTTGCAAAATTGTTTTAATAAATGGATAGAAGACAACAAGCTCTTAAAGAAGTTTCAAGCAAACTTTAGGACAGGTTATTCGACGGCTGACCACATTTTTACCCTTAAAAGTATCGCAGAAACATTCCTGAATAAAGACAAGAAGCTATATACGTTTTTCGTTGACTTTAAATCTGCATTTGATATGATCGATAGACATGCGCTTATCTAAAAGCTGTATAATAACGGAATGTCATTGAAGTTCGGAAGAGTTATTCAGAATCTATATGCAGATACAATTGCCAAGGTATGGAATGGAGAAGAGTTGTCGAGAGGGTTTAAAACACAATCGGGAGTCAGACAGGGCTGTACATTGAGTCCGAGTCTGTTCGCCTTGTTTATTGAAGATCTTACATACCTCTTACCAGGTGGCATAGACTTCGCCGGGCAAATAATAAAAGCATTGCTGTTTGTGGATGACATTGTTCTTTTGGCAGCATCACCTGAAACATTACAGTTAATGATAAACCGCCTGTCAGCTTTGGAGTTTAATGGTGAATCTTAATAAGTCCAAAATTTTGATTTTTAAACAAGGATGAGGCCGCAATTCGGCGAAAGAAAAATGGTTCTATAATGGAGAGGTCATTGAAGTTGTCACGAAATTCAAATACCTTGAAGTTCACTTAACGAAAAATTTGAGCATGGAAATTCATCTAAGAGAGAAACTAGTTAAGGCTAAAGGTGCAATTAGTGCAACTTGGAAAAGATGTTTTTCTAACAAAAGTGTAGCACATAGCAGCAAGTTCAAAATATTTGAAACGGTATCTGAGTCTGCTATGTTTTACGCGGCACAAACTTGGGGAACGAAACAATACGAAACAGTTGAGAAACTTCTCCGATACTTTATTAAGCGAATTTTTAAACTGCCATCAAATACACCCAACTATATGTTATTATGTTGGAATCAGGATTATCACCTATGTTCATACGAACCCTAAAAATGCAAGTCGATTACATCTTAAGAGTTATGAAGATGAGCAATAATAGGTTTCCGAAGATAGCAGCGCTTCAAGTAATACGAACCAAAGCAAGTTGTTGTGCTGATTGGATAAATTTGGCAAGAGAATGTGGAATGGAACTTAACCTTTTATTATTACAATCAGGATGATTTAAAAGCTTCTTTATACCAGCTCATTTCCGCAGTGGACATAAAAGAACGAGAGAAATACTTGAATGACGCCACAGGTTCTATATACAGGCAGCTCTACTGTCAACTAAATCACAACTTGGAAGTGGGGAATTATTTTAGGGACGATGATAGCATTGTCGAAATTTCAATGATGGTTAAATTGAGAGGTGAAGTTATGCAGCTGAATTTTATACCTTATAGAGATGACTTACCAATTATATGCTCATTATACAATTTAAATGAAAGTTAAGATGTTTTACACATTGTTGGAAGATGTCCAGTTCTTAAAGAAATAAGAAGGAATACTTTTGGTAGCGAAATACTGACGCAAAAATAAGTTATACTCTTGCTTAACAATATGGAAGTTATTTTGTTTTTGTTTGTAAACTTTAATAACAAAATTTTAATAAACATTATCAAAATAAAAACCAAATCTAATCTACAGGACAAGTAAAGATTAGTCTGTAATTGAGGCGTTCAGAATATTAGTGGAATATGTCCACATATGTTAAATTCGAGATATTTAAAGTTTAATGAAAAGACGTTAAAGATATTCAGGGAAAATAAAAGAAATATAATGTTTATTTATTTCGAAAATTGTAACAATAATTCATGTTAAAATAATGACAAAAGATTTCAAAGTGTACTATTAACTAAAATATAAGCAAATGAAAATGAAAATATGGACTTAATCCATTTTTAAACTGAATTTTTTTTTTATTTTCGAAGGAATTTGTGTTAAGAATATGTCATCTCATCATTTGATTCGCGGTCTTCTTCTGTTCTGTTGATTTTTAATGAACGAGTTACTCCTTGAAGTGATAAATTTCTGTAGAATTGATGATACACAGGTGGGATGAAGGGCAAAAGATCCATCATATCCTTTTTTTTTGCTTCTGTAACAATTCTCCTTGAAGGATAAAGTTTATCTTGATTAATATTTAAGAGATTTTGTAAAGGTTTGCCAGTCCTCTTCTTTGATAGGTTAACTTTATAAAATTCTGCATCAGGATCCAATGTCTCTTTAAATTGAAATAGCAGAGGCTCTGTCCGTTGAAACCGAAGCCATCTTATGTTAAGCCAACTAAAACTACGACCACAAATTGTTCTTTTCCTGTTTGTGATTGCCTTTTCCAAATTATTCGTACTTAAAAACTCTTCACGCTGCATTTCAATTACAGTGAAACGTGGGTCTTTTTTTTTGCATTTTTTATAATTTCAATCCATTGCTCTGGGCTGTAGATTTGGTTATACCTTCGGCTAGCAGTTTCTATAACTCCGAATTCACCGTCGTTTGGGAGATATGAATGATCAGACACCAAGTATTTAAGATCAATGATATTGATGCTGACGTTATTATCCTGAACAACTCTTAACAAAGAGAGGCTAGTTTTTATGTTCCTGTTTTGACCAGTACAGGAATCTGAGTATGCAATAATATGGGAATGAGATGCAGCGTTTTGTTTTAAATGTTTGACTAAACAAGTTGCAATGTCCTGAGATCCCCGTCCTCCTGTAGTTTCATCCCATACGTACATATATCCTATGTTATTATTCACATTATGTATACCAAAATTATATAAATATAAGTTTCTTTTATAATAGGCTACAGATACTGTTAGCTTAGGAAAAGGAAGAGCCTTCTGTAGGTCGAAAGTGATTATATATGCTTCCTCTACTCTTTTTGAGTCGTTTTTTAGGGAATCCCTAGCTGTATCTGCCAAACGCTGATGATCATCTTTCTGGAGACATAAACTTTTCTTAATATCCTCATCGCTTGCAGCTTTTATTTTTAGATCAAGTTCATCGCAAAGCTTACAAGTATCTTGATGTGGAGGCTTAAAGTGTAAGTTAAACTTTGTGTTGAAAATTTGGTAATAGTATTTAAGTTTTTTGGGTTCAGTTTTTTCCTTTATACAATTCTCTTTATATAAATCGTACATTTTTTTCACCGTCAGTTCACTATAAAGGTATTTTCTGTTAGGGTTTTTTTCCCTAGAATAGTGGCTCTGGTACGCCGGAAAGCTCTGTATATGAGCTATAACATCAGAGTCGTCTAATTTTCTAGAGGACGTTCTACCACGTCGTTCTTGACTGCACTCCGATGCATTTTTTTTAGAAATACATCTAAAAAGTCTTCCATTGCTGATATTGAATGTAGCTAGGAAATATTTTTTGCATACTGCTTTGGTAATGTTTTCACTTTTTAGGAAATATTTGAAAAAAATTGGTTTCTGTGTGAAGCACCCCTGTGACGATTTTGGCGTATAGGACTTGATTTAACCAGTCCATAGAGATATGTATTTTGTAAACTTAAGTCTCCAAGACTCCAAAATTCGTCAAATAATTTTTGTCTAGCCTCCTCTGATAATGAATTAAAACACTTGTTTCTGCAGCCACAGTCTGAATTTATAAATTTCTTTTTTGGAACTGTTACACCCTTTGCTGTAATGTACTTCTGCCCCGTGTTTCCTTTCACTTTTCTTTCATTTACTTTCCAGGATTTTACATTCCTTGAACGTTTCTTACCTTTCAGTTGTTCGTTTTGTTCGGAATGTAGACTTTCTTGTGTACTCGTAAGGATTTCTGCATGGGATTGGGTATCAGAGTTGACTGCAGTTTCATTTTGTAAAATTGGTGACTCACCAGGAGTATTTGAATTTGAATTATAATCTAAAATGTAAATAAAACATTTTTATACAACAATATTCACATATTTTTTATTAAAAGAATATTTATTACCAGTTGATGGTCCCCCAGTTTCAATACATAACGGTTCGAAGTTGTCAATAATAGGACCTACGATACGACAAATGTTTTTATAAAAAAGATAACAGTTCATCATTATTGCTTTAAACAACATTAAATTTTGCTAAGGCTATGTTTCGCTCAAAAGATTTAATTTACTTACTTGAAAAATCATCATTTTCTTCTTCACAGCTTGGAAGGTATTCAGAATCCAAATCAGAAACACTAAAATCACTCATACTTTATTATATGTATTAAAAAAAAAAAACTTTATTTTAAGAAGACTTGTTACCCTTTTTAAAGACTTGTTTGATAAATGCCTTCTTCTATATGGTTGGCGATTTACCTAAGCTTAGAGATAGTGCAAATATTCGAAGAAGGGAAGATGCTACTCATTTAAAGGCATTATCAAACATATCTGTAGAGTATTGATTTAAAGTATTCCAACATTATTTTTTGTTACTTTGACTTGACTACTTTGAAAAATAATAGCTCAATTGACCTAACACATTTGAATAAGCGTAAGCAATCAATTCGTTAAATACGTATACGACCGAGTGTCCCGAGTGTGTTATATTAATTATAACATCAAAATTTAATATCGCAAGTATACCTTAAATTGTCAAAGAAAAACCTTGTTTGAATAACTCCGACCCTGTGAATATTTATGGATTAGCCATTCTGCGACTTGTGCTTTCAGTAGTGAAGTGCTTCACTGGCAATGTTCAAATATATTATATATACACAAGAAACCTACCCCCAAATAGTACACTTCTTCAACCCCACCATCATGGCGACGGCGGCGACGGTATCAAAAGGACTTTCTCTCTATACACCCAGCCAGCCAGCCATCCAGAAGCACCAGTCCCAGCGTCAGCTCCAGCGTGTATACATTGTACAGTGTACTTTTAGAATGAAAGTAACAAAAAAAAAAGAATAAACACGAGGAAGGGTGGACGGAAGTCTCGCGTTGATTCTAGAGATTGATATTAATAGTCCCCTGTATTTTCTACCACGGAGACTAACACCAGAGCGAGACGCAAAAATTGTGTGTATTTGAACACCCCAGCTTAGCACACAAGGGTCTATCGCATCGCACCATTATGCTATATACATACATATGTATGTATAAATACGTAACTACACTGCATATCTATGTATCTTTGCAACGCAAACGAACGATGATGCCTTATGGACCGAAAATGACTGTCGGAGAATATAGGCTATAGGCACACTAGGTACATCAACCGAACCAACTTCTCTATTTACTTAGTATCTACTTCATATGTATATGAGGTATGTATAAAGGTTTCTTTATATTTGGACTCGTATATAAATAGATACGTAGTTATCTCTATGCTATAGTGATGATGGTTTCCCTTTCGTTAGTCTCGTTGTTATCGACGATAATGGTGGAGGAAGTTTCACGCAAAGCCTTTTTAAGGGTGGCAGGACTGTTATATACCTACAAGCAAGGCGTCATTTGCTTTCACATACCCTAGAGAATCTCTTGATAATGATGCTCATTGCTCGTTAATGCGATTTTTTTTTCTTTTTTTTTTTTATTATTTATACCATCAGTTCTTTTTATAGCTTGAAAGGGAGAAACTTTTTTCACTTTTTAATACTGCTGGGCTATATGTATAGTAAGGTAGATACGTAGCTATTAATTTCAATACCGTCTTTAATAATTGAACCTGATTCTCAATGGACTTGAGTAATCCAGCACCACCATAAACCATCAGCTCGTCGTCGTAGCCGTAGTCGTAGTCGTAGCGATGATAATTGTAATAGAGATGATGGAATTCTTTCTTCTAATCCACTTAAATAAGTTCGTACGTATAATGATGAGGGTTTCCTTCTGCAAATGCAGGCATCTTTTATTTTTTATCATGCGAAATCAGTTCTTTCTTCTTTTTTTTTGTATTGATCGAAAGTTATTATTTTGAGTAGGTACCTTCATTGATTGAATTGTGTTTGGTATTATTATAGAAGAGATCTGTGGAGCTGGGATATACCCCCACCTTTCTGCATGATGATAGAAATAATTGCTTATTAAATTATGTGAACATATAAAAATCTTGAAAATCAATCAAAGCTTTATTTACGAAATCCATCAGAAACATAAAAGAAGAAATAATTTAGTTTTCAAAACAGAAGTACATATGTAGAAATATTTTGTATAGCTTAAGTTGTATCTGAAACTTTTATCGATAAGTTACTGGGGGGTATTGGAGGAACAACAAAATAATATATGTTACTTTTTTGTGTTAACCTTACACAAAAAACACAAGTTTCCATATAAATAACACTGGGATTTGTTGTCCTGAATATAACTCTCTGAAAATGCAAACAAAATAATAATACACTTTTTTTAAGGCTAAAGCAAAACACAACAAAATTGTTTGCTAGATGCAGCTTTCGTAAATTGTTATTAAATATGAGATGAGTTATGTTTGTATGTGTCTTAATTTTACTTTATCTAAAGCCTCGGAATACCTTGGATGAAATTCCTTTCTGGTTTTGAACAATTCGTTTTTAAGTTAAATTTTGGTGCTGATTCCGAATCCCAACTCGGATTTATTTTCTTCAATACATTTCAAAACAACCTTATGACTACGAATTCGTAATAAGAACCTTGACCGTGTAGCATATCTATTTGGTATATCTATTTGGTAAGACTTGGACAAGTTTCTTGTTGTTTTAGCAGAACTTCTGTTCGATTCTTGTACTATCTCACTAGATTCTCCTGAAAATTACAGTGGAATTTCATTGATGAATGTAATTGCAAAAATATTTTGCAGTAGGTATACTAGTTGTAAGGCTCAAAAAATGGATCGAACAGAACAATATTTTATATGATCTACAGGCTGGTTTCAGAAAAAAACTTTTCAAACGATCGATCACAATTTTACACTATCATCTATAGTCAAAGGGCCTTACCAATAATAAATCGCTAAACACACGTTTAGGTATCGTTGAGTTAAATTTTAACAGCGTTGTTCGCTGGGAACACTGGCTGGTGGAGGTGATAAATACCTCAGTGCAAATTTGGAGAGTCTTTTAAAGTCTGTTTGATGGATTTTCCACCAATCAAGTGGATTATTATCCAATTCTAGTCTTTTCTTATTTCGGTAACATGCTAACTCCCTTTGGAGAAGTGCTTCGGGACTAGCGTTATCAGATTCTCCTTCACCTTCGTCTTCAGTTGATGAATCTAGCATCATTGCCATATCGCTTCTGAAGCAAGCCTTGTAACTTAAACCGGACGTTCCTGGTTCCAAATGTAAAGACTCATCCATTTTCTTCTTTTTTGTGTTGTTTGAATATGGTGACAACGTAGGAAAACTGGTGCTTAATGGATCATTTATCATCTTTAGAATTACATCTTTTATTCTTTCCTCGGTGATGGGTTTGAAAAATGTATGCTTATAGCGAGGGTCTAAGTATGTTGAAATCGCATACAAATCGTTGTCTTGCAAAGATGAAAATTTTGAAAATTTTTACAAATTTGAAAAAAAGCGTTTAAAAATATTCCGCATCCGCAACAAACTCCGCATCAGTTTATCCGGATGCGGATGCGGATGCTGATGTTGGAATTATTGCGAATAATTCGCAATTGCGGATGCGAATGCGAATATTCGCAACATCCCTAATACTAATAACCAAAATAAACACGTCTTTTACTAATTAGTCTTCTATTACAATATCTACTACATTCTCTGTCAAAAAGGCAGCATTGAATTGACATTAGTAAAATTTGCAAACATAAACAAAACAAAAATATTAGATTAAAATTAAATTATGCAATATTTAAACTAAAATTATTGAGAGTTCGAAATAATAAATGGTTCGAATTTTTGAGAGAAAAAATAAGAACAAAACAAATTTTTGAGTAGCAATTATTTACTAATGACTTTTTAAAAAAGGTACATACGTTGGTTCATGTTTTAAAACTAAATGAAATACTTATTCTACTTAAAATGATACAATCTATCTAACAATCCATTGGCAGATAAATTATCCGTAAAATTCAGGTTCTGGTGGATTTGATGGGGATGTTATATTTTCTCTGGAATAAAAAAAATATTTTAAAAACAATTGCAAATAATATCAAGAAAATATTCTACTTGTCATCATAATCATCTAGACATGTTGCATCGCAATCAGATTCTGCGGTATCTTCAACAAATGTCCAGAGCGGACATTTATGCAATTTCATAATCGATCTCAGGAGGTTCCTCAGGAGGTTCCTCAGGAGGTTTTCCACCACCGGTCTCCCTCTGAGATCGATTAAATTGACTTAAATTGGTCCGCGCCTCCTGCTTGTAGATAATTAAATTATTAATTATTAAATATTAAAACAATTATTATTCGACTTACTTTTTTTATAAAATATTGCCACGAACAATCAGCAGACAACAATCACAACAAATCTCAACTCTTGTGACCTGAAAAGTATTTGTTGCGTGTGCTGTCAAAATGACAGTGCAAAACATGGAGTTTAATTTAACTGTTCATTTATAGTTGAGTTTCCCAACAATCAAATTTAACTGGGCGTTAGCCCTTAACCTTACTATTAAAATGTTTATTGGTATGGCAAAATATTTAAAACCGAGTTAAATATTTAAGTGAGCTTTAATTTTGATTATTGGTAAGGCCCAAAGCGTTTCAAGCACGTAACAAAAAGGCCTTCGAATTTTTCGTTGACTTTAAAGCTGCTTTTGACCTAATCAAGAGGAATGCTCTTATTTATAAGCTGACAAAAGTTGGTATATCTAAAAAATTCCTGAAAATAATTAGAGAGATGTACACGGGTACGAAGGATGCTGTTTTGGATGGAGTGAGCTTTTCAGAATGGTTTAGCACCAGCACAGGAGTCAAACAAAGATGCCCACTAAGCGGCGGTCTTTTGTTCTCGTTATTTATAAATGATGTTGCGGATGAACTTCCTCGGGAATAAGAATAGCTAGCTGCACCGTGAATGTGTTACTATACGCCGATGACCTCGTTATACTTTCAGAATCACCCGAAGGTTTACAATTGATGATCAATCGGTTATCTGCATATTGTAACAGATGGGGACTTTCTATCAACACGACAAAATCCAAAATAATGGTATTTGCCTGTACACAAAACGCTTATAATGGAAGAAGCCGGAAATATAATGGTACGCAATTGGCTTGAAATTGAATCCAACATTAAATTTCAAAATTCATTTATCGGAGAAAGCCCAAAGCTCACAAAGTTTGATAAATTTAACAATGAAAAATATCTTCTCCAACAAACAAATTAATTTATCTTCAAAATACAAAATATTTAATTCATTTGTGAAACCAACTCTCTTGTATGCTGCTCAGGTTTGGGGATCAGAAGAATATGAAAAAATTGAAAAATTTTATAGGAATTTTATAAAGAAATTTTTCAACCTACCTCTGAATACGCCTAGTTATGCCATATACTACATAATATTTAGAAACAGGACTTCCAAAAACTTCTAACAAGCACCCTGAAGTCTCAAGCTGACTACATCATCAAAGTCTGCAGCAACCATCAGAGCACAAGACTTTCGAAAAAACTTCTTTTATATGAGCTGAGAAACAAGGATTGGTGGTTTGCAAGATAGCAATCTGTTGGCAATGTGCTTGGAGTGAGATTGGATGATGATATCAACAATGTAAACCATGTGAAAGAATCATTCAGTAGATTAATCTACAGTCAGCTCAGCTATAATCTTGGTTCCAGAAATTATTTAAAGGATTCACTGATCATGATAATAAAACAGCATTGGATCATCATATTTTTTATTATTTAAAGTTTGGTAAAAGTGTCAAATTCGTTCTTTCAAAAGTGACATTTCGAAGCAAAAAAAAAAAACACATTTATCGATGATAATGATTCAAGTTCTAGTTCTAGTTCCACAACTTTTGAAAATGTTCCTGCAAATCACCAAAGAATTAAAAACTTTTTTGAAATAATTCGAAGCTATTCCGATGTAAATGATTTTTGTAGGAGTTGCATGGACGAAGATGAAGAGGAGACAATCTCTCATCTTCTGTGCACATGCCCTGCCTTATCACAAAGACGTAGAATCCACCTTGGAGACTACTACTTTAACGATACCAGTGATCTAAAAAATTCAGACATTACTTGTCTCCTACGCTTCATTCGAAGCTCCAATTGGTTCAACGAGTTAAGCTGATTAACTGATCCATGTGGTATCACAACGGACCATACTTTGGTCTTAGTGTGTTGGACGTCCCAAACCAACAGCCACTTTAACCTAACCTAACCTATTCCGATGTAGACTTCAAAAAACAATTTATAACAATTTATTTGTATTTTCTCCCATTTCTGCTACAGCTTTCTCGATTTTATTTATATTTTTTGACATTTAAAGCAGTGTTGCCAGAAGAACATTTTGCACAATTATTTTGTTTGTTCTCTTTTTTTCTGGGAAAAATAATACCCATGAATTAAGTCAAATATACATTTTTTTGAACTTAATTATTTTAATTTCACCAATTTATGTCTAATTTTGTTAAAATATCTCATTATTTCATGGATTATATAAAAAATAAAAAAATATAAAGCTTCTCGCTTTCTATTTGAAAAATATTTTATTTCAGTCAGATGGAAATGTTTATATGGCAATACAGGTTTTATATGTTTTTTTTTTTTTTGCAATGATACCAACATTTACATGTGAAATTATAATGGTGAAGCCCTCCTTGTTTGAAAAAAAGAAATAAATTTTGGATCTCAAATTGAGATCCAAACACAAAGCAGGATCTTGTGTTGTTGTTGTAATGCATGTAAATCTAAGATCCGGATCAGATCATGGTGATAATAAAACGCGGCTAATGGTAGTTTTAAGCAATTCTGTACGCTGTACAACTTAAAATCAAAAGAAGATTGTCTACATTTTATTGGTATCTGACCAATATTCAAAACTCAAAGACGTTACTTTTTCGGGAAAAATACTCTTACCCTACAAGAGACTATAAACATCCTTAACAAGCATGATTGGAAAATATTAAATACATTTTTGAGAGATATTTACAAGTATAAATTGTTATTAATAACAGAATTCTATTGAATTCGAAACATACATAAATTTAAATATTCTTAATTTTTTTTTTGTTAACCTGGCTGACGGTTTAGCCATAGATAGCATTTAAATTTAAAATATTGTATAAAATTTTGTAAATTAATGTAATAAAATAAGTAAATTACTTACTTACTTACTTACTACTTGTACTATCTTCTCTTTTAGATCACATGCATTTCTTATGGTTTGATTCCTCTATTGTTGGTCTGCATTTTTTTCAGCTCTTTATTTGCTTTCCGCCAGACCATTTGCAGCCCATTTGAACCAGAGATATTAAATTTTGTTTTATCTGGAAAAATTACTTTTTTCCAGAAGTCAAAATCTTTGCATTGATGCTCTTTTGCAAAGTTTAGCTGTTTTATTCTGTTTACAGCACTTAAAAACGGTTTATTTTCCTTGCAACTCTACCCTAAAAACTTATTTAGTTCCTAAATCAATCTTTCAACTCGTTTAAGTGCACTACTCCGGAGATTTTTCGCTTATCACAAGTGTTGAAAATTGTGCGTCTGGTGTTTCTCGGCTTATTTTAAATGCGATTACCATGTTCAGCATTGATCATATGTATACCTTTAAACTAATGATTTCGCAGTAGTTCTTGCTCTGCTAACTAGGTCCGATATTTGTTTTTACAATAAAAGTTAAGTTTTTCCAACAAATTATAAATTAATATTCAATAAAATACAATTCGAATAGTCTACGGAAAATTCTCTTTGTTTTGACACCTTATTTGTTAAAATTAGTTCCGTATGAGAGCCGAAAAAGGAAGACATGCTAACGAAATAATATATATGATAATGATTCGTCCAGACTAAATTTCTATTCTCGACAAAAAAAATTTCACTCCGCCATAAGCGCACTATTTGCTTTTGGACCCGAAAAAAATGTACCCCATATCAATACTGTCTTAATTTTTTGATTAGTATTAAATTTTCTCTAATTTTTTTTTCTTAATTTGGCTTCTTTTAGTTAAAAAATGTATTTTTGTATTGCTCCGGAAGGGTACCGCTCATAGAACCGTCGTAATTTTGTTTTTATAATTCTCAGGAACTAATGAACCGATTTCAATATTTGATGATCAAAAGTGTAGGTATACATTTTTTTGGATTTTTGAAAAAATATTGAATTTTTTTGTTCAAAATCCAATATCTCGAAAAAGGGTCCACATTTTTTTACGAAATTTAAATCTAAAATGTATATTTACAATCTCTAAACAACTGCATAACAAAAATATTTTTAAGAAAAAAAATGGAAAATTTGTATATATAAAAAAATTAATTTAGGTAAACAAAACCGGTCTAACGATTTCCAAACATAAAAATTGAAAAATGGAGGTTTTTTTGACAAATCAAATGGCATTTATGTCTTTGAAGACAAACTTATTTCACAGGTATATTTTTAAATCTTATATATGTAGGTACTTTTTTAAACATACTCTTTGCATGCAGGAGCAAGTTCGTGCGACCCAGTCGTGCATTTTATTTTATTTTAATTTTTAAATTTTAACAAACAATACTTTTTCTTGTAACGCTTTAAAACATTCAGTAAATAATATTGTAAACAAATAAATGTAAACATTAAACTAAGGCAATAAAAGCTTATAATAATAATAATTATAATAATTTTAAAATGGTGAAACACTTTTACTTTTCACTTTTCAAAAAAAGTCTGAGAAATTAAAATGTGAAGAGTCTTTTCACGGTGACGTGAAATAGTGCCAAATGAAATAACACCAAATTTCAAATTTGGCCTTATTTCGTTGTTCAAAACGAAATAAAACCAATTTGGCTTTATTTCGATTTATGAAAAGAAATAAGGCCAACAAAATAATGGAAACAACGCCGAATATTTTAAAATTCAAAAGTTAATAAAAAATTTTTAAAGTTCACTTTTTTACATACAAAACACGCAAAAATGGTTGATTTATTGTCTAGAATAGCTACTTTTGCTAAAATGTTTTTTTGAATTGATAGCACGACCGGCGCGGCGTACTAACAGCACTTTTGCATTTGAGCACTAAAATCAAAGAAATTCCCAAATTTAAAAAGCAAGTATGGCTCACAGTTATGAAAGAATCACAACCCATTCGTGTTCTTTGCATATACCCAAACTCGCACCCACCCCAAATCCTATAGTGATCCCAAGCAGGGGGGTTGCAGGGGGGCAGCATGCCCCCCCCCTTACATACCTAGCTGTTAGTACACCGCGCCGTGCTATCAATTCAAAACAAAATTTAAATCGAAACAATGCCAAATTGCTATTATTTCGTTTTCTAAAGCGAAATAAACCCAAATTGAAAATTTGCCCTTATTTCGTTTTCAAAAACGAAAAAATGCCAAATTTTTTGAATTCATGAATTCATTTGGCGTTATTTCACGTCACCCTTTTCACTTTGTAAATTGTACTTTGCAGGATATTATTTTTTCGCAAAGTTGCAAAGTGGAAAGTGTTTGGTGAAATTGGCCCCTGTTTGGATTGAAAATCAAAGATATTTGAATTATTTTTTTTTAATCAGTCTTATATGTAAATGTTGATACAAATTCATGTATCAAATATTTAAAAATTGCATAACTTACTTTTTTTATATTTTTAATTGTTCTTACACAAATATAAAGCATCGCAAAGTATGCAGTTGAAATCGATTTTTTTAATTTCTAAAATATTAGTTTTCTTATTTGGCATCTGCCACCATCTTTTAAAAAACGGCTGCATTATACAAAATGGAATATCTACGATTATCCTTTGTGCGTATTATGTATACATAAATTTGCCTACAGGATACAATTATAGCACCCCTGCGTGATTATGTTTAGAAAAAATAAAACGCAAAACATTTCACCAACCCTCCTGATTTTTAGAAAACAAATCAAAACAAAGAATTCATTCCATGATGGTACTTTGTTTACGCTACTCATCCATTTGGAAAAAAAGAAATAACAAAGCAAAATGCGAGTTATCTCAACACTAGGGAGAATATCCGTTTGTTTTGCACTCGGATAAAAAGAAATTGAAAAAACTCACTTCATACATAATAAAGAGACTTACATATGTATAAAAATACGTAAATCCTTTTGGAATAGTCTATAAGTATAATTAAAAGATTCTTTCTTAATTTAATGGCTTCCCTGTATATCACATGGAATAAATCACACGACACGTGTACAAATATGGTGCAGCTCTTAACCAAAAATTATCCCAAGGGATGCACTATGCATGACGCGAGTGACTACTTCGTACACAGACGGCGCGGCGGCGGCGCGGCACATCATATCAAATCAAATCCTTCACAAATGTCAATTTTTTGTATGTATAGACACCCTAGTTATTTTCTGCACTCTTATAGTAACGCTTTTGAGAGCTTGCAACTGTTTTTTTCGTCACTTTTGCTTAAAAGTTGGTCATACATAGAACCATCAAAAAGGAACAAAGAAAAAGGATTCACATCATGTGAATTAAGGATCCAATCTGACATTGTATTTATAAAGGATCAAACCTTAAATACGTATATTTGAGCTAAAAAATAGAAAGAAGCTTCAATGCAAATGGGAACATCGTCGCTTGTCGTTCGTCGCGGTCGTGATGAACATTTTAAAAGCATAGTGCGACAGGACGAAAACGAGATGATAAAAATGCAATGACTACCAGGGTTGGATTCTTCTATAGTTAAAATATATATGTACATACATAATGTACAATATATACAAGAACATATGTACGTAAATATGTATATATAAATTATACAATCTGCTTTTCGCTTTTTGTGCATCTTTGTCAATTTTGTACCTATAGTAGAAATGGTTTTCCTTTATTTCAACAAAAACACAAGCAACGATACACCTACAACATTTTTGTTAAGATATTGTACATATGTTTGTATGTTGAGTTTGCGGTTGGAAGGACTCGAAAAATGAGCTCTAATTCATGCATTGTCTGTTTGTAGAGATAAGATTGTCGTCTATACATAAAAGTTTTCTGTGCTTTTAAAATCAGCTTTCAAAGATTGAAAGCGGCACATCATTAGGATTTCATTTCATAGAAAAAAAAAAAAAAACTTGAAAAAGAAAAGTAAAGCAGTTGACATTATTAATGTTGATGAAAAATAAAGAACAACAAAAGAAATGAACATTATGTTCTTATGTCATATTCTATAAGTATAGATATTCGTAGCTTTTATCAAGTAGATATACTCTATTTCATAAACAATGAAGAAGAAATTTAACTTAAAAATTGTAGCAATTGTCACAGAGCATAAGGCTAAGTAAAAAGATACAAAACATTTTTAATCGAATACCGCATATAGAAAATATGAAAATGTTAACGAGAAAAAATATGATTTTATTTATTATACCTAAAAGATTGAGAAACCTAAATTAAATTTAATAAACAAACAATTTTATTTTAATACTTTTTAACAAAGTTTTAAATCCCCGAGCCTCGACTGAAAGACGGATCTAGGGAGGGGGTCATAGGGGTCATTTTTAAAAGGGAACATTGAACAAGAAATCGTCAATTTTATATTATATTCTGAGAAACTGAAATTGCCTTTAAATTTCTTAAAAAATTTTTCAATTCCATATTTTTTTTTACTAATATAGGTAAGGTTTTCTTAAAGTGTTTTTCTTTCACAATTGTTTTATCTATATTAACTTCTTCCACAGTTGCACAGCCTAGTTTATGCACCAATTCCAATTGTAATTGATACATATGCTAGTTTGTGCTTCAGTAGATTATTTGCATTGAATTTACTGTTTTGCACAACATGGTCAGATCGGTTTTCGTCACTGCTAAGGCATAACACTAGCAGTGAAGGGTATTGATAATTATTCTGTGTTTCAATTCAGTGAATTTTATTTCTCATTTCTATCTGTATTGGTTTTAGACATTTTTTTTTTGATCAGCAATGACTGGACAATTCAGAGTAGATTATTGTAATATTCGTGGGCTTAGGGCAAATTTTTTGTTGGAATACCGCCATACTGTTTCATACAGACCAGCTGTTTTGGCACTAAGTGAAACCCAAGTAGGTGAGGATTCCGATCCTGCTGAATTTTATATTCATGGGTATAGCTTGGTGCCTTTATTCTTTTCCCACCATGGCCTCGCCATATACATTAGGAATGATATTGCTTATCAGCTCTTACCACAATGTGGTCCTTGCACCAATTCCTTTTTTAATTATGTGTGGTTTAAATTTTCCGTAAACAAGCAAATCATTCACTATTGCTTCCTTTATCGAAGCCCTGATTTAGACAGAGTATCAACTTCTCGTGAATTTGATGCTTTGTCTAATTCCATCCAAAGAATTGTTTCGTCCTATCCTCGCACTGAAATCGTTGTTAAGATTTTAATGTACACAATTCTTCATGGCTTCAACACATTCAGGCTAGACAACACCCGATGGAGTGTGTGCTGAAATCTTCGCTGAGTTGAACCACCTAACTCAGCTGGTCAACGAGCCCACCTGAATATCGAACGTGGAAGGTCGAGCAGAAAACACTCTTGACTTGTTTCTTACCTCTGACCCTGATAAGTACACTGTTAGTGTTCTATCTCCTCTAGACACATCTGACCATTGTGTTATATCAGCAAATTTCTCGTGTCGAAACTGTAGAGTTAAAGAAAGAGCTCCTAAGAGAACCGTTTGGCAATACGAGAAAGCCAACTGGGGAGGTCTCAATAATTACTTCAGGATCTTTAACTGGTCACTATGCTTCCTTGATAGTGACATTGACGCCAGCGCTGATATGATCACAAGTTTGATTCTCCTGGGAATGAGAACTTTTATCCCGAATAGGGTTAAAAGCATCAGACCTAAGAAAAACGCATGGTTCGATACGAGCTGTAAGGAGGTTATTAGGGTCAAAGAAGTAAGTTTCCGTTGCTATAAAGACAACCCTTCTGAGGAAAGCCGGAAAAAGTTCAAACAAGCCAGGAAGGCCTGCAACGCCCATATTCGACAGACCAAATTTTTACATGACCAAAAATTACGGCAAAAAATACTGCTATGTCCCAAAGGCAGTACAAATTTTTGGTCATTTGTAAAAAAACATGAGGAATTCTTCCTCTTCATCGGTTCCTACGCTCGTTGTGAATGACACTCCTTTTGTTAGCTCTTTAGAGAAACCTAATCTCTTTGCTAGGCAGTTCGCCGCCAATTCTTCGCTGCCAGTGAGTGTTATATGACTCCGCCTGTACTTGAGCGAGTTAGTGATTCTATGGCACCAATCTTTTTTCGCACACGCACTGTGGCAAGAGTCCTTAGAGGTCTAAACACACATAAATCAGCTGGTCCGGATGGTATCCCCGCTATTGTTCTGAAGAGGTGTTCTTTAACGCTGGCAAAACCACTGCGTAAGCTTTTTCATCTGTCCTACTTCTCGGGTCTCGTTCCGAGAGGATGGAAAACTGCATTTGTCCAGGCCATCCCCAAAACAAAAAGTTACCGTTTTGATATGGATTTTGGGCCGGGTGGCGTAATTGATCCGTACTTTTATGAAAACGACGTTAGTGAGGCGGTCACCGTCAACAGAAAGCGCTACATAACGATGGTAACTAATTTCTTATGGCCCAAATTGAACCATATGGACCTAGACGCCATGTGGTTCAAGCAGGACGGGGCGGCACTTCGTGCCACACAGCAAACGCCTCGTTTGACATTTTGCATGAACGAGTTGAGGATATCTCTCGCAGGGGTGATGTGAGTCGGCCACCAAGGTCATGTGATTTGACCCCGCTAGACTTCATGGGGTTTCTTGAAGTCGCAGGTCTATGAAAATAAACCACTATCGACGATGCACTAAAGGCGAACATAACACAGGCCATCGCTCAAATTCAGCCGGATCTATGCGGAAGAAGCCGAGGCGGGCATTTGAATGATATAATATTCCACACTTACATGCGCCTTTCAAATAAAAAATAATTTTGTTAATACCTTACACACAGCTTGTTTTATTCCATTTCAACATCTACCCGCCCTTATTGAAAAACCCTTTATAAAACTTTGACTATAGCACTCGTATCAGCTCGGCAGGTTATATTCGCACTTCAACTAAATAGAGAGAAAACAGAGAAAAAATATTAACGACTTTAAAGGATCTCGGATCTTGCAAAATTGTTTCTTTGTATATGTGGCACGTAGTCTTGTTGAAAATAATCGTCGTCCACATTAATGACTTCCAATTCCAGCAACATAAAATCATTAATCATAACTATATCGAAATCCATTCACCTCACCAGCCTCTTTTTCGAATATGTTTACTCCAATCATTCTGCCAAAACGCCTGCCTAAAACCGCACCAAACCACGTGACACATTGTGAATGGAGAGCTCAAATGCGACAATTTTGCTTATTAACATAGAAATGGCAATCTCAAGGCAACCTAGCCTGAAATCCAATTAGCGCTGTAGTGCGCCGTTTTGATATGCTTATTAACGTAGTCTCGGGGTGAAAATAAGGCTCTATCTGAAGACGTTTTTTTCAATGAATATCAAATCCAGATAATTTTGAATCATTTCAAGGACCTAAGATGCGACGTATTTAGAATGCCTAATTATAAATGTTGAAGAGAAATCGACAAACCTATGTTTTCAAAATTACGGATTAAAAAGAGCAATATTTTCAGTTTCACTTTTGCTTGCCGAAAAGATATGCTTTTCTTGTGACTGCAAAATGTTCACAACTTTTTAGTGAATTTTAACAATTTCAAGGTTTTTTTGAAACATGTATTGTTTAATTTTTCGAAGTATCGTAGCTTTTACTTGTCAAATATATAAAGAACACAGCTTTAACAGTGAAAGCTCCACTAATGACGGGCTTTTTCAAATGAAACCTCTTATTGGCATATGACAAAATAAGTATGCACATGACCACAGCTTTACCTACCTTGCCAAGGAAGTGAATAAGCAAAGCACGGAATTATAGAAACGTCACTAGGCCCTGGTTCTCTACGAACTGTTGCGCCACCTAATTTAATTTTTAAATAAGGTTAACATTATTCGCAAAGAAAGTATGTATATGTCATCCTCATCACAGACTATTTAAATATATTTTTTTTAGAAAGAGGAGCACAACAAGGTTTCATTTAAGAAAATAAATATTTAAATATTAATATTATTTTTTTTCCCAAGGTATATATAAAAAAATATATAAAAGCCATAATGTATGCTGTTTTTTTATCGAATTGCTAATTTTATACTCAAATATATTGAATTTCTAAAAAAAAATAAAAATCTAATCCAATAAGCAATACCCCAGATCTTGGTCCCAATTCCATAGTTCTGATTTTTTGAATCAAGAAATCCCATTTTTGTATCTCAGCAAATGAGTAGTAGAAAATTGAGAAATGAGGTAAAAAAAATGTTTGAAAGCTCAGATTTATAAATTTATCCATTAAACAATACATTCTTGGATACGGAACTCTTCGATTCGAATTATCAAGACACTGCTTAAATGACATTAGCACTGTAGGAGGTGGACTTTTGCTTGCCGTAAAAAATTGCTTCATATGCACTTTGGTTGACGACTTTCATCAATCTGATGTCGAAATAATTTGCATAAAAGTTAAAACTGCGACAGGACTGCTATACATTATCGCCACATATATACCTGCAAGCTCTGCTAACAACGTTTATGAAAACTTAATTAATTACATAGACATAGACATAGACGATCACATTGAGCCACAAGACGAGTTACTAGTCTTAGGAGATTTCAATCTTCCAAACTTGATCTGGACTAAACAGACGCATGAGAGCTATCTATCTCCTATTAACATGTCCTCTACCAACGAATTCTTGACAATTGACGGTCTTTCCTCATGTGGACTAAGCCAAATTAATGGGATTGCCAACAACTTCAACAAAATATTGGACCTTATATTCTTCCCGGACACACTCAATGTTGATATTGCTGTAAATTCAGCCAATACCCTACTTGTCGAAGAAGACCGACATCACCCAGCATTAGACCTATCTTTTAATTTAAATGTATATAATGTTCCTAATTGCTCCAAAGAAAATCTTGAATTTAACTTTAAAAAATGCAGACTTAATGAACTTTTCAACCTGTTATTTAATGTTAACTGGAATCATTTGTTTGAGAACTCTGACATTAATGCTATGTGCTCTAAATTCTACTGTGTTCTTTTTAACTTTTTAAGAGACCACACCATTGAGAAAACCGCGCAATATTTCTAAATCTCCTCCATGGTTTGAAACTTGCCTAAAAAATTTAAAAAATAAAAGAAACAAGGCCTGGATTAAATATAATAAAACAAAAGCTGATAATGACTTGGTAATTTACAATGAGCTAAGAAATATGTTTATTGACTATTCAGAAATTCTTTATAATGACTTTATTTTAAGTACTGAAACCGACATAAAAAACAACCCAAACAAATTTTGGAGCTATGTTAATAGTAAGAGAAGACGGGTATCCAAACTGCATGTCTTTCAACAACGAACTTAGCCATGACTCTGAAAAAATTTCAGATATGTTTGCAAATTTTTTCAAAGATGCTTTCGAAGTAGCGAACTCCTGTCAAATGCCTGAGTTATTGGCCCCTTCACAAAATTTCCCTCATTTGAATTCAATTAATCTTTGGATCTCTGAAGATGAAATCGTTTGCAAAGCTTCAGAACTTGACCAGATGGTGTACCTTCTTATATTTTGAAAAAATGCGCATCCTATTTATCCTATCCTCTTCATATTCTTTTTAATGAATCGCTCAAATCTTCAATTTTTCCTGAAATTTGGAAGAGTTCGTACATAACACCGATACATAAAAAGGGTAGTAAAAATGAAATACAAAATTATCGTCCCATTGCAAAACTGCCCGTCATCCCTAAGTTATTTGAGACCATTATTTGTAAAGTCATATCGTTTAATTGTAAGTCTATAATTTGTGAAAGTCAGCATAGTTTTGTTCAAAATAAGTCAACAGTTACTAACCTCTTTCATTTAAGTTCTTTTTGTTTAGATTCGTTTGAAAAACGGACACAAGTTGACTGTGTCTTCACAGACTTCAGTAAGGCCTTTGATAAATTGTGCCATAAAACATTAACTTCCAAACTTAAATCCCAAGGCTTTAATGATAAATTTGTTAGTTGGGCTTCGTCGTACTTATATAATAGATCATACAGCGTAGTTTTTAGGAATGAGCGGTCATCATATTTTTATGCCAACTCTGGCGTACCACAAGGTAGCCACTTAGGACCTTTCCTGTTTATTTTGTACGTTAACGACTTACCTTCTATTATAAAACACTCATCTGTTTTAATTTACGCTGATGACATTAAAATTTTCAAACGTATTGACTCACTTGACGACTGTTTACTCCTACAAGATGATCTAAATAGTTTTCGTGAATGGTGTTTTATAAATAAGCTTTTACTAAACATAGACAAATGTAAATTAATGTGTTTTACACGCAAACCAAATGTTTTGACTTTCAATTATCAATAAGACTCTTCTTATTTGACTAAACTCTCTACTTGCTCTGACCTAGGTATTATTCTTGACTCAAAATTAACTTTTACAAATCATTATGATATGACTATATTATTAAAAAAGCAAATAAGACACTCGGATTTATAAAACGGTTTTCACATGATTTTCGCGACCCTTATATTCTTAAACTTCTGTATATATCATTTGTAAGACCAATATTGGAATATGGCTGCATAATATTTATATTTATTTATCCCATTTATTCAGTCCATATAAACAGAATAGAAGGAGTACAAAGAAGATTCATGCGCTTCTGCCTCCGTTTCTTCCCATGGTCCAATAAGCTCGAACTTCCACCCTACAATCATAGGCTCACGCTCATAAATCTTCCATCGCTTTCTAAACACAGAGAGTACATTCAGCTGTGCTTTATTATAAAATTAATCAATGGGTCAGTCATATCACCATCAATTTTGGAACAATTAAACTTTATTTATAGCCGTTCAAGTATTAGAAGACAAGTTCCTTTACGTCCTATATCAAGCAGATCGAACTATGATAAAAACAGTCCCCTCAACCAATTGATTTCAGTTTACAACAAGTATTACTTTTTGGTATATTCCGTAAACGATGATTTTAAAAGTAAAACATTTAAAGTAAACTTCTTCCATACCTCAGTTTAGCTTTTTTTGTTTTTTTTTTGCAATTAGCTTAAAGCATTGTAAATCTAAAAATAAATGTAATATTAGTCTTAAGTTCTAACGTTAGTTTGTTAACGAATTCAATAAATAAATAAATAAATTTCTCAGTTTCTTTAATTTTTATATACGAAAGTTATTCTTCTCCAGTTCCGTTTAACATATTTACAGACACTTTAGAGTATCACAACTCCCAAGATCAAGAAAAATAGAATGAATGACAACAAAATAGAAACACAAAACCAAAATGAAATCCTCACCCTTATTAAAAACCAAAATGGCGAATATATACCCTGTACGACAAGAAACGAGATCCTTATTATCTACAAAACCCATCTATCCCCTCAAGGACCATTTGATTCGTACACCACAATAAACACATGACATCATAACAGGGCGACTTCCATAGCAAAAGGACGATGCGACATTATTCTTTATAGAGACTGTACGTTACGTACGTATACAATGTATACCCTATGGTATATACAGTATACACACTGTACATGCGCATACTTTGTCACCCTCTTAGTAGGTTTTAGGTACATAAGGGTGGATTCAATATACATAAGTATACAAACTATATATCGAATGTTTTTATTCTCTACTCTTTCCTAAAGGCTTTTCTTGTAAAACAATAGATGTGTCATCTAATCTTGGGCAGCAAACATGAAAAGAAACTTTTCAAAGCTTCGCTTTTCTAAAAATAGTTTCTTAGATAAATTAAAAGTAGGTAGGACATGAAGGTGTCTGATTAAGTGCAATTCTTAATTTGTAATGACAATGAGTGACAATTTCCAATTTCTTATTTAATTTTTGTTTGTACGTACTCCATAGATTTTTGTATTTACAAAGAAATAATTTTTACTTTATTCAGTAAATACCTTAATTTTGAGCTTTCAATTATCTGTAGCGCCTCCAAATTTGTTTTAAATCGTGACCACAATTAAACAGTCATAAAACTACAAGTTTTTTTAATTGAATTTTGAAACTTAAAATCTAATGTCTTACTTCTGTTTGTTTTTTATTTTTATTTTGGCAAATTTGTATAATTTGCACCAGCACTTAAAAATACCCCTGGCTATAAGAATGTGTCCTTTTCCTTTAGTAGACGTGAACTTGGCAAATTATGCGTCGGCACTTGAGCATGCATCATTAAAAAATTTGCCTTTAGCTGTCAAAAAAGCGAATACACACCAAATTTAAGATCGATTGAAAATTGCCATAAAAAAAGATTCTGCAAGAAATTCAATCAAAAATTCTCCAATTGAATCTAATATTTCGATTTCGATGAAAGGTGTTATAACGATAGTCAAGGAGAAAACAAATCGTTTTTGATTTTGAAATTTCTGATGTATACTTTTTTTTAGAAGAAAGGTTACAATGCTTATTTTGACCCCGAAAATAACTTCATAATTTCCTTTAGAACGTCATAGCGCCTCAAATTGTTCGCATTTCAATTCTATTAGATTTCTAAACGTTTTTGGAGCACTCGTAGTAACTCTTAACTTTTATTCAACTAAATGAAGTATTGCTTTAATTTTAAGGTTGATTTTTACATTTATTTGCCAAAAATTCATGTTTTCAATTTGCTGATATTTTTTGTATAGTAAAATGTAAGATATTTGCGCAAAAAAAAGAAATCGCTATAAAACTCTGAAATGGACTACAACAAAGACAAAGATTTTTTTAAATTGACATGAAATTTACTTTGTTCGATAGATAAAATTGGTTGACAAGTTTTGGCAATCAAATTGCACTTTTTAAATCGGTTATGATAACCTTAATACAAATCCAACTTCAAAATTATGTTGTCATGTATGGTTTTTGAGATATTTTTGATAGATATTTTCTGTAACTCCACTACGTGGAAAATTTTGCGGAGAGGTTTAGGTGCGAAGCAACACCGAATTTTTGGTGAATAGGCTCTTAAAAAGTTTGTCGATGATTTTTATCGAACAATTATTTTCAGCGACGACAATGCTCATATCTGGATTAATTGGTACGTAAACATAGTCCAGTTAATAAAGGTTTTCACCTCGAAAAAAAAAAAAATCCAACAGTTTTGAAACTTGGCATGTCTGGAAACTAAGAGATGTCTGGCGATGACCCAAAAAAAGTCCCCAAGAATCCGACGTGAGCTCTAGCGGCAGTTAAGAGAAACATGGAGTTTGTTCTAGTTTTTCACGTTTATCTCGTAAACTATTTGTCGTATCAAAAAATTTTGTTCCATAAATTTAAAACTCATTAAATTTTATAAAAAAAAGCTTTCATAATTTTTTTCGTATCTTTTATAATGGGTGATTTTTTAAGAGCTTGAGAACGCAAACGCATAAAATTTGCAAAATCTCATCGATTCTTTATTTGAAACGTTAGATTGGTCCATGACATTTACTTTTTGAAGATAATTTCATTTAAATGTTGACCGCGGCTGCGTCTTAGGTGGTCCATTCGGAAAGTCCAATTTTGGGAAACTTTTTCGAGCATTTCGGCCGGAATAGCCCGAATTTCTTCGGAAATGTTGTCTTCCAAAGCTGGAATAGTTGCTGGCTTATTTGTGTAGACTTTAGACTTGACGTAGCCCCACAAAAAATAGTCTAAAGGCGTCAAATCGCATGATCTTGGTGGCCAATTTACCGGTCCATTCCTTGAGATGAATTGTTCTCCGAAGTTTTCCCTCAAAATGGCCATAGAATCGCGAGCTGTGTGGCATGTAGCGCCATCTTGTTGAAACCACATGTCAACCAAGTTCAGTTCTTCCATTTTTGGCAACAAAAAGTTTGTTAGCATTGAACGATAGCGATCGCCATTCACCGTAACGTTGCGTCCAACAGCATCTTTGAAAAAATACGGTCCAATGATTCCACCAGCGTACAAACCACACCAAACAGTGCATTTTTCGGGATGCATGGGCAGTTCTTGAACGGCTTCTAGTTGCTCTTCACTCCAAATGCGGCAATTTTGCTTATTTACGTAGCCATTCAACCAGAAATGAGCCTCATCGCTGAACAAAATTTGTCGATAAAAAAGCGCGAAACACATTTCGAACCGAACACTGATTTTGGTAATAAAATTCAATGATTTTCAAGCGTTGCTCGTTAGTAAGTCTATTCATGATGAAATGTCAAAGCATACTGAGCATCTTTCTCTTTGACACCATGTCTGAAATCCCGCGTGATCTGTCAAATACTAATGCATGAAAATCCTAACCTCAAAAAAATCACCCATTAGTTTATAAAATAACGCTAGCGGCAGTGAAGAGAAACATACGGTTTTTCGGGTTCATCTTGAAGACTATTTCTCGCATCAAAAAATAATCTTCTGCAAAATTAAAGCTTATTAAATTTCTTAAAGAAATATGATATTAATTTGTTTGTACTTGTTTTAGTTTGTAAAATAACTCTATCGGCTCATATCATATTTCTTAAGGAAATTTAATAAGCTTTAATTTTGTAGAAGATTATTTTTTGATACGACAATTAGTTTTCAAGATAAACCCGAAAAAAACGTATGTTTCTCTTCACTGCCGCTAGAGTTATTTTATTAACTAAAACAAGTACAAACAAATTAATATCATATTTCTTTAGGAAATTTAATTTTAAAAAAAATAATTTACGAAAAAATTCATGAAAGCTTTTTTTATAAAATTTAATGAGCTTTAATTTTGTGGAACAAAATTTTTTGATACGACAAATAGTTTACGAGATAAACGTGAAAAACTAGAACAAATTCCATGTTTCTCTTAACTGCCGCTAGGGCTTACGTCGGATTCTTGGGGACTTTTTTTTGGTCATCACCAGACATCCCTTAGTAAGTGTGTCAAGTTTCAAAACTGTTGGATTTTTTTTGAGGTAAAAGGCAAATTTTTTCGTTCATTGACTGGACTAACAAGAAAAACTGCCGTGCTTGGAGTGAAGAACAGACAGTTGCATTGCAAGAACTTTAGTGCGTATTATGGGCTGACGATGACGGAACCATTGGCCGTTATTTCTTCAAAGCTGATTCAAATCCCAACGTTATTCTAAATGGTGAGGGCTACAGTGCGATGATAACAAACTTTTATTTGCGCGAAATGGATGAGCTTCACTTACTGCTTTGTGTGGTTTCGAAAAATTGGTGCCACATTTCACACAGCACACGTAACAATGAACCAATTGAGTAGCGAGTTCGGTGAACAGTTTATTTCACGTTTGGATCCGGTCAGTAGGCTGCCTAGATCGTGCTATTTAACGACTCTAGACTATTTTTTTTAGCATTGTTAAGGCTCATATCTATAGCAACAAGCCCTCATCGATACGACGCACTGGATTCCAACAGTAAAAGTAAATCATCATACCGGACGTAATGTTAGAACGAGTATCCCAAAATTAAACTAAGCGGATTAAAGATTTTATGTATATTTCTAAATTGTATGTGTTTTTTTTTTGATAAATCTTAAAAATACTTATTACAAAGCTATCTAATTTCACAAAGTACCTTTCTTCGATTGTTTTCCAAATCATAATTCCTTTCTTTGATATTTAGTTGAAATATTTATAGTACAGGGTGGGGCGTGGTTACTTCCTTATCTGAAACTCTCGCAACTGACCGGCTATTAATAGTAGAGCGTTGGTTTATGGCTTGTTCGAAAGCACGTTATCTAAGGTTTTCGTTCTGACGCACGCAATTCAGCGTGCTTTCAGAAACCATTTCAATATCGCACCTGCAGGTCGTGCGCCTGATCGAAAATCGATTTGTTTGTGGGTGGACACGTTCGGGAATACCGGTAGTGTGAAGAAGAAACATAATGGACTTTCCAGAACCGTCAGGAAGCCAGAAAACATCAAAAGGGTAAGGGCGGCGATTTTGAAATCTCCTAGGCGATCTGCACACAATTATTCGGCTGCTTTAGGGATTTCTTGTCGCACAGTGAGACGAATTCTTCATGAGGAACTTAATTTTTACCCATACAAATTGGCAGTGGTGCAACAACTTAATCCACGCGATTATGTTGCGCGAAAAAATGCGAAGCTTTCCTCGAAAACCAGCCTCAGGACGCCCTTGTTTTCTTTAGTGACGAGGCACATTTCCATATTTCAGGATGTGTGAACAAACAAAACATGAGAACTTCATGAGCAGCCTCTGCAAACAGAACGTGTGACTGTTTGGTGTGCAATATACAGAATCAGCATTATTGGCCCATGGTTCTTTGAAGATAACGAAAGAGCAGTTACGGTCAATTCTGAACGTTATGTCAGCATGATTGTGGATTTTTTTTCTGCCCAAAATTGAAGAAATAAATGTAGGGGAAGTGTAGTTTCAACAGGATGGCGCCACAGCTCACACGGCAAGAAGGTCAATGAATATTTTGCGTGAACATTTCCCCGAACGGCTCATCTCTCTTAGAGGCGATCTTCAGTGGCCAGCACGATCGCCAGATTTAGCCCCATGTGATTTTTTCCTGTGGGGCTACCTTAAATCGTTGGTATATCGTCCAAAGACCCTTCGTCATCTCAAAAATAATATTCGTGCTGCTATCGCCGACATATGTAAGTACAGATATGCCGGAAAAAGTGCATTGATGAGAACGGTGGCCACCTTCGAGATGTCGTTTTTAGAACCAAATAAAATAAAACTAAATGTACTTCTATACACAGAAAAAATAATTAAATCAATATTGCCAATACTGTTTGTGTTATGATTTTTTAAAATAAGGAAGTAACCACGCCCACCCTGTATTTCACACAAGATACTGAAATTTATTAAACCAAATATGGAAGTAAAAGATTGTAGATTTGAAAAGTCATTACGTATTTTATTTGACAAAAAAAAAACGACTTCATGAATTTACATATAGCTCCAAAACCCTTACATAAGTTTTTTTTCGAATTATAAAAGGTTGTATCTCAAAAACCTGAGGTGTTAAATTGATTTTGCAGACGTATTTTAACTTAAGCCATCATTAACCTTAGAAAAAGTATAATTTGATTGCCAACTACAATACTTTGTTGAACAGTATTATTTATAAGTAAATAACTTTTGTTTTTATTAGTATAAGGCAGAAGGATTCCAATTTTGCAACAAACCTATTTAAAAACTGTTAACGTGTTTACATGTAAATATAAATTATTTTCCAACGAGTTGGTCTAAAAATATCTATAAAAAACTCTTATTTCACGATAATACCTATCATTGTTTCATAGAGCCCATGGCAAACAGCTTCAGGCGCGAAGTGATTATCCAAGTAAAAAATCCCATCATCATCAGCACAGCTGTTTTTAGCAGACAGAAAAACTTAGGTAACTCGAAAAAAGCAATGAAAGAAAAAAAATTAAAAAAAAAAACGGATCCCAATCAAACGTTTCCGCTAATTTACAATTTCTCTGCTGGCAAAACATTTTAATTGCACCTACTCGACCTAATTCTCAATTTAAAAAGGAAACATCACATCAGATAGAGCGAAAGAAATGAAATCCTTGGCAATGCTGATGTTGATGCAAAAGGAAGAAATCTCCTTTCAATGTTTCATTTGTTATTACATTCATTGTTGGGCATTTCATTACTATTGTTGCGTAAGGAAAACACACAGCCCAAAGAAAGAAATTCCGATTTATATAAGAAGGATCGCCCTTGAGCTAGAAATAAGTAGATGTACAACAACTGACAAAGGAAACTGCGATGATGCCATCTCAAAAACAAATAGAGACGAGTGTTTTTTTATTTCTTTTTCTTTTCTTATTTTGAGTTTCTTTTTGATATGGTATTCTTAAGGAGTAAGTAAAAAATATAAGAAGTATTTGATATGGGCATAGGACTTCTTTAGACAGAAAAATAATACAAAAAATCAAACCCTAATCAAAGGGAGACCATAAACAATAAAAACAAATGTACAAGTTGAAGGAACTTTACGTGGCACTTCTTCTGCTGCTGGTTCTTTTTTAAAACCAAGGAAATCAAAGGATAATACTTTAGATGTACGAGTACTTATACTGAACTGGTATCAAGAAAACACTTGAAATCTTCGAAAACAGAAGAAATACGCGCACAATACTTTTTATTTTTTATTATTTTCATTGTCAAACATGGATTTCTATATTTTTTTGTTCGATTTTTTCATTTTTTTTTTTAAAAAAGGGGGCACCCAAAAAATGGATGAATTTCACCTAAACGTTAAAAGAGTTGAATAACTAAGATCCTAAACGAGGCTCACTATAGTTCTCGTATCCGTTTGGTCTTTAGTTTTGTTTTTGGGTCTTACCACCGACGATCATGATGTTTTTTTCTTTTCTTGTTGTATAAGTCTCGTAATCCAGACTAGCACGTGAATTGAGAAAGCCGACTGACGACACAAGGATATACCAGGTTAACGTTGATTGAAATCAGAAAAGGTTGTTTTTATCTTAAACGAGTTATCTACCTATTGTGATTCTTTGCAATAGAAATAAGCCGATTTGTCAATTTACTTGGAGAATTACCTAATTGTGAGGACAGAAAAAGGTTTGTAACACCCGTGGTGTTGTTGTTTTCAAAACTAGTGCCGCTGTATTCAAAAGAAATGAAATCATACAAATTACAATTTTTTTTACGAATGTCTTAACTAAGCGAGAAATTAAAATATTCTTACATTAGAAATTTGTAGTTCAATTGCCTACTAATAAAATGTCCACAACGTGAAGCTGTTTTTTAAATTTCAAATACATACATTGTTTTCGAATGTTGGTATTACAAAAAAAAAATACATTGACTGTTCGTACAAGCTGCATCAGTCCCATTTTCGAATAAGTAAGGTCCAATCATACCGCCAGCCCAAAAAAAAACCGCACCAAACTGTCACACGTTCAAGATGGAGAGGCTTTGCAACAACTCTGCTCCGCGGTGAAAATGTGCCTCGTTGCTTAAGAAGATGTTTCACCCAATCAGCAAAGGTACGACGCAAATTGCTGATGATCGATCTGCTTAATTTCTAGTGTTAACTGAACTTGAAAGCCTTAAGACGTAAGTCTATATGCAAAATACGGCGTGATTTTGTTTAACCTCGGGTTTTGACAACACTACGTGCTAAAACAGCAATATTCTCACTTATTTTTGAGTGAAGCTACACGTTTTTAATCCTTCACATAACTCACTTTTCTCAAAGGCTCAAAGTTTTCGACCACGAGTCAACCCAAAAGTGCTTTAGTTTTTCGAACTGTGTCTGCAAAAATGTTCATCATTTTTGTAATGAACAATTTCAGAGCGTTGTTGAAACGTATATCTTTCTATTTTTAGTAATGGCGTAGTTTTGTAAAGTAATTAAATCTTCAAAAGTAACAGCTGCCTAAATAGATGTGGCTATTCAAAATAAACCTCTTATTACAAAGCCTTCATTTCAAAAAGGACAATATCTGTTTTGTTTTGACAAACTTTTAGAAAATGTTGAAACACTTGATTCGCTATTCCTTCAGAAATTGGCAACTAAAATTGAGCACAATGAAGAACAACGTTTGTTTTTTTGAATTTGAAAAAATGTTGTCTATTGAAATGCAAGTCTATAAAAATTGTAGAAAAACTTTTGTTTTATTTGGTAATCGAAAATGGTGGCTTTTATTTTAAGAATAATTTCAAATAGTGATACTCACACTTAAATGTGAGGATTTCAAAAAACATATGATTCTTAAAACTACAGTAAAATAAATTATTAAAAATAAAAAAAAATTAAAAAATCAATTAGTTTGACTAGTTTCATATTTAATTTATTTAATAATATTATTTATTTAATAATTAATATAAGTAATATCATTTAAAATATTCAATATCTGATTTAATTTATAAAAAAAAATCAGTTCTTTGAATACAGTCCTCTGAATAAAGCGGACTTTTCTTTAAACTTTTGTTGACAAACATATTGCATTAGAAGAAAACATTTCTGCTATCTCAAAAGTGTATTTTTTGTTCCGAACTGCATATTTTCCTAATTTATGTTTTAAATTTTGTCTAAATTATTTTGTTGTCTCAAAAGTGTAAAATATTCGGTGCGGAGAAACAAAGTTCACTCAGTGGGAACTAAATCAATTTTTGTAAAGTGGTAAGGCCGGGTTAGGTTCGATATCCCGGTTTTTATATTCCCGTTTCTTAAAATCCCGATTTCAAAATCCCGTTTTTTTAGGGAGCGTATCGGAATCCCGCTTTTTAAAATCCCGTTTTTGAAAAATCCCGAAAAAAAAAGTTTTATAATCCCGTCTTATAAAATACCGATTTTTTAAATCCCGTTTTTGAAATCCCGCTTATTCAAAATCCCGATCAATTGCAATCCCGCTTTTTAAAATCCCGTCAAATCCCGTTTTTTTTTTTTACAAAATACGTGCATTAAACTAAATAACAATAGGAGTCAAAGGTTTTTATGTTAAATTACTTGACTAAAATATTATAATATCGTAATTTGTTTTGTTTTTACTGTACATAAACATTAATTTTTGTTTACAATATTAACTCTTGCACAATAAATATGTATCCTACAGCAAATCTACCTCTCGATAACGGTTTTACTGCTATCGATGAATTTGTTTTAAAAGAATACTATTTTACTTTATATTTCTTATTTTTTGATATGTTATATTTGTTAAAAGTTACAATAAATTGAATCTAGAAAAATATCTCATTTTTTAATTTGTTTTAATTTTTTTCTAATTTCGATTTTTCTATCAAAACTAGTTGTTTAATTTTAAAAAATTGCGCGATTTTTTAAAATTTAACTACTAGTTTTGATTGAAAAATCGGGATAATAAAAAACGGGATTATAAGAAACGGGATTACAAAAAGCGGGATTATAAAAAATCGGGATTATAAAAAACGTGATTTTAAAATCGGGATTTTAAGAAACGGGAATATAAAAACCGGGATATCGAACCCAACCCGTTTTTTTATAATCCTGCTTTTTATAATCCCGATTTTTTATAATCCCGTTTTTTGTAATCCGATTTTGCAGTTAAAACTAGTTGTTTAATTTTTAAAAATCGCGCGATTTTTTAAAATTTAACTACTAGTTTTAATTGCAAAATCGAAATTAGAAAAAAATTAAATCAAATTAAAAAATGAGATATTTTTCTAGATCCATTTTATTGTAATCTTTATCAAATATAACATACCTATCAAAAAATAAAAACATAAAGTAAAGTAGTATTTTTTTAAAACAAACTCAAATTAATTAACAAAGTCAACGATAGCGGTAAAACTGTTATGGAGAGGTAGATTTGCTGTAGCATTCATATTGTTTGTGCAAGAGTTAATATTGTAAACCAAAATGAATGTTTATGAACAGTAAAAACGAAACAGATTACGATATTATTATATTTTAGTCAAGTATCTAATTTAACTTAAAAACCCTTGACTCCTATTGTTATTTAGTTTAATGCACGTATTTTGTAAAAAAAAAACGGGGTTGTCGGGATTTGACGGGATTTTAAAAAGCGGGATTGTAATTGATCGGGATTTTGAATAAGCGGGATTTTAAAAGACGGGATTTTAAAAAGTCGGTATTTATGAAGACGGGATTTTAAAACTTTTTTTCGGGATTTTTTAAAAACGGGAATTTAAAAAGCGGGATTCTGATACGCTCCCGGTAAGGCCACTTTCCTTGCTTTGTGAGAATATAATTCCAAAAAAAATGTGTTTTCTAACTTTAAAGTTTTCTATAAAAGAAATATCTGGAGTCAGAATCTTGAAAAGCATCAGTTGATTTCAAAATACAGTTTTCAAGATTAAGAAATGATTAAATGATTTTTCAATATAGATATTTCATTGAAAGAAAAGCCGGAAGGTTCTTCACATTAAATTCAAATTTTTGTCTGGCAAACATTTCTTATTTTCGGTTTTTTTTATTAAATTTGTGTTGAAAAAGTCAAACATTTATTTCCTAGCGTTTATTATTTATTTTAATGCTATAAACAAAATGAGGTACCTATAAGCTTGTTAAAAAATTGTAAATAAAAAAATATTCATTACGGGTTGCAAATAGTTAGGTATGCTAAACCCTTGTTACCCCTTGCTGTTGAACACTGTAGAGTTTTAGGTACGTGCAAAGTTTTCAAGTCTTTCAGCCCTATAGAAGTATCGTTCGGACAATTTTCGTAACGAATGTGAATTCCGATCGGAACTCTGTTTACTTTAATGAAATGAAGCATGCTATCGCGTTGGTTTGACCTATCGGTCAGCTGTTTTATTTCAAAAAAGCGAATTTTGTGTGAACAATTTAAACATTTTTTAATTTCTTACAAGCAATTAAATATATAGTGGCTTTATTTCTTGAAAGTGAAATCTTAAATATAAGGACAAATCAGAAATAAAAGAAAAGAATATAAATTCAAACATAGTTTTTAAGGTCGCTGTTGAGTTCTCGTTGTTTTGTCTAGGACTCATTTTCTTTATTCACTGTTTCTTCGACTGGAATTAAGTTTTTTTTTGTATTGAACGGCGATTAAATTTTTTTTAACCATTTATGTCCCGAATTGGCGGGCTAAGTTTAAGTTGTTTAAGTAAGTTGACTTCGTTTATCTTGTTGAGCCTTTTTTTTTAAATATTAGATAACGCATAAAAGTAATTATTAATATTTTACTTAAAATTTTGTTGTTTCCATTTTCGAAAAGATTCCACATCCATAATGATTTTTCTGTGGAGAACTTCTGAAAAAATACAGCACATAGCTGTCAAAAATTGTTGACTATTCGCTTGCGATGTATTTTTCCGAAAGATCTATTCGAAATGCTTATCGAAACGTATACCTCAATAGAAAATTCTCTGATTTCGAACAATTGTGATAGAAATTTCTTCCGAACGGATACCTCGATAGAACTGTGTATTTATTACAAGTCCCGCAGTGCACTTAATTGACTGCACCAAAATATTCACACGATATTTAGTATAGTGTTCCTAGATTGTCCCTGGTTTCATAACCTAAAATTTTAAGTACTTGCGTAATGCCTGCCATGCACATGGTCTGCATTTCACCAAAAACTTAATAAGACAAGTATGTATTTGAAAACTTTTCGTAACTTCATTTCCACTAAAAGTGCAAATCGTAAATTTAATTTTTTTTTGTAAATGCCTGACTTCCTGAAGATTAGACCTTGAAAATAAAATTTAAAGTTAAAATTTTTAAAACCATTCCATTGAAAACTCGAAAAAAAGTATATATTTGAACAATTTTCTAACCTCTCTCTTTTAAGTTACGAAGTGTTAAACTCTATGTAGGAGGTGTTGTGGCTATACCATATTTAAAGAAATGCTCTATCACAGAAAATAAAGCCACCAAGTTTTCTGAAGCCAACCAAGTCGCTGCTGCTGACCCTGTAAAATTCCACAACTATATTTGTCAGATGAAAAGGTAGGCAGCAGGCATTCAGTAAACATAGGCAATATGACTTTATATAAGCTTTTCTATTGCTAAATTGATTATTTTGTGGTATAAAATCTGTTTAACAGACCAATATACGGTGTTCACAAAATCTATAGCTATCCTTCTTATTTGTTCGCATAATACCTACTGAATAGCACAAAACCTTTAGATTTACCGTTAGCGTAAGCATTTTTTTTACATTAGCCATCAGCCCAATAAGTTCCTCACATACTTGTTTACCGAGAAATACATTGCACCGAACATCCTTCGATAGGTAATATAGGTAGGTAAGCTATAGTAATGTTTCTATACCTACATACTCGTATTTATATAGGGATAAGAGCCAAACCTAGAAGAAGGACCAACCTCAAGTCCTTGTAAAATACGCCATGCAGTCACAATTCAATAGACTTAGAGGCGCATTATTAGCATCATACCAGAGTGAATCTCTTAGGCGCTCTCGTAAATAACAAGACGATTAATTTGTTCGTCGGTGAAAGGATATTCAAATAATGAAAATGAAATACTGAATTGAAGCAAAATAGAAATAGAAAAAAATGGATAAAAATGAAAGAAAAGAAGAAAAAAAAACGAGAGAAAAAAGACCGACCCTCCAATAATGGGGAAATATTCACCCCCAAGCTCAAGAGGAAGCCATTTTCATTCTTCTTCGGATTGAGAGAAAAGGCTAGAAATACACAGAGTAAATGAAAAACGGCAACAATAAAAAACAGAAAATAAATAAATCGCGCATTCAGGAAAAAATCTGTAATTTTCCACTCTTAATCCTGCAAATGCGACATTTTCTAAGAGGCTGACAGAGTAAAATAAAAAGAAAATGAAGGACGAGTTGTGCACATCAACCTCGCTCTTCCCCTTCTCCCCCTTTTGACTTTTGTGAGAAGATTTTTCTTTTTTTCTATTTTTGTATAATTTGTCGATCCTTACGGATGAGCTTTTACAATTACTCCTCGACGTAGTCGTAATTCCGAAAGAATGAGAAGCATAAAAGCAGGGAGCACGCAGCTCCTGCATGCGGTTGAATAAATATTACAAGACCTAGAATTGAAGTTTTCTCTCTGTCACTACACTATGAAATGGCAAGTCTCTTGTTCCATCGTTGTCGTTTTAATGATAGAAATGTCCTTATTAATACTCTCGAGATAAGTGCGGGTGGCAGATGATGGGGGCCGGGCGCTGCAATAATAGGATGCGAAAATAATAATAATCATCATCATCATCATAATCATCATCATCCATCGTCGTAGTCTTCTATTCTTGCATTAGAGAAGAAGGAGAAATGCGGGACGAAAAAAAAAAATGAGAAATTGAAGCGCATTCATGTGCACTTGCTGCATCTAGAGATTTGCGTGACGTGATGAGACGACGACGACGATGCAGCACTCACTCTTCGTTACGTTCATTAGGAGAGGTCCTCTTATTATACTATATACTGATATGTACATGTCATAGTTGAATCCTTTTCACCATTTTGTAGTGTATTTGTTTATATGTATGTATATTTGTATGTTTGTGATTTCACATTTATAAATAAAAAATAAACATAAAAGCAGGAAGGAGGAATAGGAAGGATCCACGTTTTTCAAGATGTGCAGCAAGTATAGGATAATTTTATGCAACGAACGACAATGGGGGTTCGGCCTGAAGTATCCTTCTAGTTCTTGTTGTACCATATAGGTACCTTCCTTCTATATGCATGCGACTTTAGTCTTATATAGAATGGGGGATAAAGCTACTCTGAAAGCCGAACGCTTCAATTTGTCAACTTGTCAAGTGAGTGACTTCGTATAAGGCACAAACAGAAAATGTACCACTCATCATATCATACATAAGCTTCTTTACTGCTTTTTTTTGGCCATGCCAATCATGTCATATGACATGATTGAGAATTTTTGATGTGCAGTATGTGAACTGTGTAGGGTGCATTATGCAGAGGTATCTATGCCGGTCTCGATGCTGTACTCAGTTTCAGTACTGTGTAGTGTGTAGGTACATAGGTACTCTCAAGCTATGCTCTATTATTTAATCTGGGAACACTCTGCGCTTTTAAGAGGTCTCGCTAGACTCAAGTGGATGTGAGGTTAAGAGGCGCCTAACGAAATCATAAATAAGGATTATTATTCGCTGTGAATAAGGTGAAGGAATCTTGGATATGGAAATACAGGCATGCACAAAAACGCAGTTACAAAGGGTTTTTTTTTGGTGCAAATATTCCAATTAGCAATGTTTTCTGAACAAACCTGTTCGAGTTGCATCCGTTAAGGACACTTCAATAATGTAAATATGGGATAAGCTTCAAATTTGATTTTATATACATACAAACATTATAGGTACAAATTTTGTATGGGGATGTTTTTTTTTATTTGGTTATATTTTTTTTAATTAATGGAATTTTAAGAAGAAATTCTAAACAAATTTTAATGCAGTTTAAATTAATTTTTATAAAACAATTTCGAAGTTTAATCAAAATCTTTGTAACACTTAAGCTTGAAAAAAAAAGTGAAACTGTAACAAATTCCATTTTTATCTTCCGTATATTTTACAAAAATGCACAAGGCCCACTCGTTAACTGAATGAATATAATTCGAAATGGTGTTGCGCCCTACTTTTTACCAATAGTTTCGTTTTTAAGTTAGTCCTAAATTCTAATCTTTACAAAGAAATAAGAAAATATCACTTTTTCATCTAGAAATTTCCTTTTTGAACTTATTTTTCAATTATGAATATTTAGAGTAAGAGACATAATATTGTAAGGAATATTTGATTGCTGTATACGGTATACCTGTAAGTTTCCCGAACGTACGTACACACACATACAAGCATATTTCTTAAAATCTTTTATTTAGACTCTAAGAGACCTTGAAACGTCGAGAAATTTCAAAATTTTTAATTCGAATTCGGTTCGAAAAATCGGACCGTTAAGAATAACTTCCTTTGGGAAGTTAAAAATAATTTTGATATCGAATGAAAGGTATAAGCTTTAAAATATGAGTTTATTTATTCTTCTCCAGTGTACAGATATTCAGATCTTAATTGGATCTTAATTCCTTAAAACATATTTCTTGCGCTGCCCTTTGTAGGCAAATACCTTTACTAAATTGGTGACAGTTTTTTTTTGTTGTTATCAACGTAGACCAATTTTTAAGACCTTTAAATGGACATACAATATTTGGTTAAAAAAAAACAACAAATTCCTTATAATTAATATTTGTATAAGATATATAATTTATAAAGAGAGCAAACAAAAAACGCTTTTAGAGAACTAACATCCAAATAACTCAAAATCTGAACACTGACGAAGAAGAATTAAGCTTATATTTTAAAGCGTACAACACTACCTTTTATTGGATATCAATGTTATTCTATTGCATTTTGTGTGTTGTAAGATATAAAAACTTATTTTGACGAAAACTTAAATGCTTTTTTACCAGTCCTACCTTCAAGTGGGCTGTGGACAACAAAATAACAGTTCGGGTTCAAGGCGGGTCATGACACAATTCATGCTGCGTCTAAACTCGTTTCTGATATCCAATAGAATAAATCAAAACAACAATGCAAAGGTGCTGTTCTGGTTGATTTGGAAAAGGCCTTTGACACCGTATGGTTAGAGGGTCTTTAGCTAAAACTGAGCAGGCTTGGCATAAGCAAACCATTGTTGTATATACTTTATGATATGCTTAACGGTAAAAAGTTTGTTGTCAAAAGTGGCAATGTAACTTCACCACAACGCTCTTAATTAAAAATGGTCTTCAACAGGGAGCGGTGAATTCGCCGATTCTCTTCAGCATTTACACCAGCGATCTGATAGGTAGTCTAACAAAAGGCAATTGCGTACGCCGACGATCTAATTGCGTACAGAACGGTCCGAAAGGTTGAGGTTATTAGAATTCTCTTGCAGCGTGATTTCGACAAGATTTAGCGATATTGCGATGACTGGAAACTGAAAATAAATGTCCAGAAGTCGGATACAATTCTGTTCCGGACTCCGTTGGCTAGGGCCACGAGGGATACGTGCAAGAATTGGCGCAAGATGGTCATCGTTGATCTTCACGGGCAGCGATTAACGAGCAAAAGTGTAGTGAAGTACCTCGGTGTCTGGTTAGATCAGTATTTATATTTCGACAGACATATAAATGCTGCTCTGACCAGGGCCAGAGGAGCCTTCGCTCTGACGAAACGGCTGTTTTACAGCAGTCGGCTTGAATCAAGAGTGAAGGTAATTTGCTACATGGCCCTCATACGGCCGATGATCGTTTATGGTTGTCCTGTGTAAATAAAAATAAATAAAATGAATTACAGTAACATAGATCTTAGGGCTGAAAGGCGTTAGAATTAAGTATTATTGTTTAACTTAGAGTGTCCGTATGGGACCAGTAACTTAGTTGTAAGTTATGGTTAATTAGGCTAGTTTTACGAATTTTTTGTCTAGCTTTAAGATAGATTTAAGATTGAATTAATAAAAATGAATTTGAAAAAAAAGTGCGTTGAACTGTAAAAAAATGAATTTAAACAAAAAAAAGTGCGTTGGACTGTCATGCTAGAGGTCTTGGGTTCGATCCCTGCCTGTGCCATGTAAAGTTTTTTTCTACATGGATGTCTTGTAATTTAAAACATTGATCCACAATCGATTTAAGACCTTAAATTTAAATAATGGAATTCATGAATTTATTGATAATATTCAGTCGCAAATGTACGAATTGGTCATGACCAATTTCATGAAAAGCATATGTTTTTGTAACCGTAGCCGCTGATACATTTCATCCATTGATTTTTCTTATTATGTTTTATTAAAACAAAATCCCTTTTATTGGAAAACCCTACACCTACACCAATCGTTGTCGTGTCCAGTCGGGAAGGCTCTGGTTGATCTTCTGAAAACCACAGGACGAGGTGTATGAAGAAATCCACTTTATAAAGCTTTTTAACTTTCCACAGGAAGTTATTTTAATGGGTCCGATTTGTCGAATTGAAAATTTTGACATTTCTCGACGTTTCAAGATCCCTAGAGTCGAAATAATAGAAAGACATACAGATAATAATGCAGAAAGATGCAGAAATCGCTCTCAAGAAAATTGCGTGGGTGTTTTTTTTTTGCCATAGCAGTTTAAAAAAAGGTGACAATTTTGGTTAACCCTAAATATCTCACGAACCAGAGTGCGTGAAGTTAGCCCCCCTTTTTTCGATTTTCCAATTTTGGAAAGTTGTTCCAGGTTGTTCCCGGTTTGTTCCGCATTGTTCCAATTTTTTTTTCAAAAATACCCAAAAATGGGGGTTTTAGACCCCAAAAACTGTTTTGACCTAGCCCCCCTTTTTTCGAAAATTGATTTTTTGAAAATTGGTCCAGGTTGTTTTAGTTGTTCTGAACATTGTTCCAAATTTTTGGACCTCTATGATCAAAATTTTAAAAGATATGGCCAAAATTTGAAAAAAATCTAGCCCCCCCCTTTTTCGAAATTTCAACTCTTTATATTTTTTTTAGATTCTAAAAAGTGTTCTAACCATTGTTCCAAAAAATAAGAGTCGTGAAATGTATATTTTAAAAGATATGGCCCCCGACTTTTTTTTAAAAAAATGCAAAATACGTCTCTCCATTTTTTTTTTAAGACTACATTTTAATAAAACGTGATTAAGCACATGTACATGTAGGAAGTAGATTTTTAATTTATTTGAAAAAAAGAAGTAGATCTACTTCAATTGAAGTAAAGTGGTAACGCTGTCTAGTGTCTACCCCTTAAAGTTAATAGCATCAGCGTTCATATCCTTTCGTATCATATTTAATGGAATCTTAAGAGCATCAAAGAGAAATGTTCTCAAAATTAAATAAAAAATTAATGCAAAATCAAAGGACATTATTGACATATGATATAGAAGATTTATAAGAATTGTAAAAGTAGCTCCAGCAAGCAATACATTTCTTCCTTAACAAAGGCTGTTAAGGTCGACAAACCTTAGAGGTATTAGTTGTCCCACCATTGATATTCTGCTTTCAATATAAACCTATTTACTCAAAACCACTTAAATCCAAAACTTCATTATTTTGATCCTTTCCATCGTATACAAAAACGAGGGAGTTTAAAAAAAAAAACACCCACACACATGCATCAATTCATTACAACAAATAATACAAACAAAAAACTCGAGTCGCTGGCGTCGTCGTTTGGTGGGCGGCTAAGTGAACTTGTAAAATGAGTTCGGCTTTCTTTTCATGTGGCTCCTTTCAACCGAATGAGCTGTGTGCCCTTCAAAAATAATAATTTGTCGTCGACGATATCGCTTACGCTTCTATAAATTAAAATTATAGAAATGACGATATCAAGCGTTTAAGAGACTTTCTTTTATTTTTTATATTTTAATTTAAATATAAATATAAATATGAGTTTCGACGACAAAGACGAAAGCACAAACTCGAAGCTGGAAAAGCGAACTGCCGCCGAAATTGTAGGTAATTGCTTCTCATCAGGCGACCTGCCACTTTCCACTTTCCACCAGCCACCAGTTCTCTGAAATGCAGAAACAGCCGAACCATGTTGTAGGAGGGTTGGTCTATATGGTAATGCACCTCGACCTCAGCTTGAATTCATAATATTTGGCCAATGGAGTTCCGGGTTTTGTGTATACTGCTGACTGATGGTATGGTTCGGTTGAGTTTTATGGTTTGGCTTGACCTGGAGTGATGGCTGGTGGCTGGTTGCAGAGGGGGCTTGGTGCTCTTTCAATTTATTTTCCGATTTATTATTTCTTTCTAATGGCATAATTCAGTTTTACCTTTATTTCTGAAGTACTTGCCTCCAAAGTGTCCCATTAATTTGTATTTTAAGGCTGATGCACAAAAAGGATCGTCCATTGGAACGTTTCGTAATGGCGGATGTTGGAAAATTTTACCCTCTCATAGCAAGCAAAATATACTACGGTATAGTATATTCAAGTGAAATTCTTTTCATGGTGATTATTGCAAAACAACTAGCTAGAGGTAAGAGGTACACATCATAAATAAAAACGAAATAGGAATAGGTGAAGGGGAATGGGAATGGGAATGGGGAGAGAGTTTCACAAAAGTGAAAAAAAAGAAAACTTTTTGTCGTAGTTTTCTTAAGTAATTAAAATCGGTTTTATTATATTTTTTTTATTCCTCTACTACTTCGTGTTCTATTGGGCAGAATTTGTGGTTTTTCGATCGCGGGACACTTGAAGGAAAAATATTATATAATTGGCTCTTGAGTTCATATTTTGTGTGGACAAATTTGAATGCCTGAATGGCAACGGACAATATTCTCTCCTTGATGCTTATATTAAAACTGATGACGAATAAACTGTGAAGAGAGAGATATAGGAAAATCAAAAATATTATAATAATTGTATGTTATGGTTCTAAGTAAGGAAGAAAAGTACCTATTGAGATTGGAGGTACTTACATATCTACTATACATAATTATGTAGGTATAGTGATTGATTTTCAAATGTAGTGGCTTTCTACATACCTTATTTGCTTTTTAGCTTCAAAACGATGTGATTTCCTTTCATTATTATGTTTCAAGACAGACGAATTTATTATCTATTTAAAAAATAAATGCCACTAGTGGTGGCCACGAGACGAGAAAAGTCTCGCTCTCGTCTCGATACCCTTAACGAGACCGAGACGATACTGAATATTTGGGACCGAAATTCGCCTAGACTCTCGCAGTTCTCTTCAGTCTTTTCGGACTTAAATTTTATGAATTGAGTACACATTAGTTGGGTTTTAATACCGCCAATAGATAATCCTGCGATTATAAAATGATGCAGATCCAAGAAATAAAATTTTCATACCGCTATCTCTTTCTACTTGCGAGATATGGAAACAAGTTTTGCATTCGTAAAAAAATTCGAACCCGTGATTTTAATCAAATATGACATTGTGATGGTAGAGAAGTAAAAAAAAAGTGGATCCCGCGGTTCCGTCTGTCTGTATGTCCTTTTATATAGAGCCCAAACCATTTGGTCAATTGTGTTCAAACTTGGAAGTTAAGGTTTTTAGCAGAGTTAAATTAAGCGGACTACTGATACTGATTCTGTGATAAGGAAGTGAAAATGTTCACTTATTTTGTAATAGTGTTTCTGAATAGAAAACTTACATATAAAGCTTCTGTTAAGTCTCTGTTTATTTATAATTCGTTAAATACTAACGTTAATAATTCTTAATATATACTTAAAATCTAAAAACTTAAACTAGACTGTTGAAAAATATTAATTTGCAGTTTATACTTTTTATATTATCATTTGGTGAATTAATACAAGAGGGAAATTTATTATAGATTTCAATTAATTGATTTAAGGGGCTGTACACCATAGTTTGATCTACTAAAATTACTATTCAATGGTTTCTGGAGTCTTATACTTGAACGACTAAAACTAAAGTTTAAACTACCAAGAACTGATGGTGATGAAATTTGTCCGTTTATTATTCCAACAATAAAACAAAACTGCAAGTAAGTACTTCCTATGATTTGTCAAAGAAGGAAGATTTATGAGAGAAAGTCTTTGTGAATAAGGCGGTAATGTATGAATATCATGAGACCACGGAAGGGATCGTAGACAAAAACGCAAAAATCTTTTCTGAATGGCTTCGAGTCTTGTGACGTGTACGGCGTAGTAAGGTGACCATACTGTACAAGCATATTCCAGGACTGGTCTCACAAATGAAACAAAAAGTAATTTTAAAACATATGGATCTCGGAAATCACGGCCAAATCTCTTAATGAAACCCAGAACTCTGTTTGCTTTTTTAACTATGAAATTAATATGTTCATTAAATGTTAGTTTCGAATCTAAGACAAAACCCAAGTCAGAAAATACATAAACTCTACTTAAAGGACAAGAATCAAACATGTAACTAAAAACGATTGGAACTTTTTTGCGTGTAAAGCTCATGGTTTTACATTTGTCAACATTTAAAACAAGACGATTATTATTGCACCATTCCCTGAATAATATTAAGTCTTCTTGCGAGAAGACAGTCAGATTTAGAGTTAATTTTTTTAAAAATTTTAATGTCATCACCATTATATTAGGACAGACGAATTTTGTATGATCGAAACCAAGTCATTTATAAATAAAACAAATAGAATAGGACCAAGGTGACTACCCTGGGGGACACCAGAATTCACAACAAATGAACTTGAACACTCATTACTAAATTTAACACTATATCTTGCAAATATGAGGAGATCCAGTTTATGAAACAGTTGTTAAAACCTTGCTGTGATAGTTTTAAAAGTAATGTAATATGACACAATTTATCAAAGGCCTTGCTGAAATCAGTAAAGAGACAATCTACTTGTTCACGTTTTTCAAAAACATCTAAACAAAAGGACGTATAGTTAAACAGATTAGTAACAGTTGAACGCTTTTTAACAAAACCATGCTGGTTATCACAGATAATTGAACTACAATGAAAAGAAAGGACGCTACATACGATTCACTCAAACAGTTAAGGTATCACAGATAGTTTTGCAATAGGTCGGTAGTTCATTATTTCGTTTTTAGGACCTTTTTTGTGTACTGGTATTATGAAGGAGCTCTTCCAGATAAAAGAAAACAGCGAGTTACTTAAAGACGTATAGAAAAGAACACATAACGGGTGTGCTAAATACGCAGCACATTTCTTTAAAATGGATGATGGTACACCGTCGGGACCAGGACTAAAACATTCGTCAAGTTGTAGGATACTATTAGGGACAGTATCTTCACTTATAACGAAATTGATAGAATTTAAGTGGGGGAAATTTAAAACAGTGCGGTAGATCTAGATGTGTTAGGAAAACTAATAGTATTATAATCTACAAAAGCATTTTTGAAGTAGTTTGCAAACATGTTCGCAATTATTCTCGGCTCATTACTATTTGATGTCAAATCAGTCATTAAGTTAGGGTACCCACATGTTTTCTTCTTACGATTAACGTATTTCCAAAAACTGTCAGGATTATTTTGAAGGTTTAATTCAATTTTCCGAATGTAGTCGTCATATAGGATGTTAGAGTAGTCAGTGAAAAGTTGTTTTATTATAATGAACGTCCTATAATCATCATCAGTTCTTGTTTATTTATTATACTTTATCCAAGCTTTGTTCCTTTTGTTTTTTAAGTTTTTAACGTGAGAATCAAATTATGGTGGAACACTTAAGTTATTTCTAGTCTTTTTAAATGGAATCGTCTTGTAGTCAAAAAGAGTTAAATAAAAAATGTTACACATATCGTCAATATTTAAGTTACAAAATAAGTGATCCCAATTGATCGTACATAATAAGTTAAAAAGGTTTTCAAAATTACACCTACTAAAGTTGAATTAAATTTTGTTTAACAAATGTGTGAGCAAAATATTTTTGCTTCATGGAACATGTAGTTATTTGCTCTTATTTCATTTGTTTTCCCCTTGGGTCCTTGTTGCCTCGTTTTTATTATGGGAGGAAATACCAATCCATGGTTGATGTATCTTCAAGTTGGCTCTCCTGGTCTTTCAAAAAGTGAATCTCATAAAAGTTCCACAATTATTGCGGTAGATGTAATTTATAATAAAATTGAAAACGAAAAATTAAAAACTATAAAACTAATAAAAACAATAGTTTTATAGATTAAAATTCGTGAAGTGAAACTATGCAAAGTTTTTATCAATAGTAATACAAATAATGCTCACTTTTGTTAATTCTATTTTGTTAATATATTTTATGAAGTTGACGAACGCATAGAAACAATTTTGCTTTTTACAACTCCAATTCTTGCATAGCTTTCGTTCTCCTTATATTTAAGTAAAAAAGATTCCATGCGTTGTTTTTGTATCCCTGTTTTTATAATCTTAAGATTTTAACTACCAGAACTCAGAGAAGTCTCTGTACATATCAATAAATAAGCGCCAAAACATACACCGACACAAGTGTTAACACAAGTGTTGTGTGTATAGGCCGTTTTAGGCGTTTTCTTCCTTAATTGTTTTTTTTTTTTTAAAGATGAAAAATAAAAAAGTCCCCGTACAAATTTTGTGGTCAAAAATTGAAAATTCAAATTTATTTAAACAAACCGATAGGTTTTTTTTAATTTTCTCAGGAACTCATGAAACTATTTTAATCATTTTTTTCTGCACAAGCTCCTATATCGTCTTAATATTATTTGATGATCAAAAATGTCTAAACGTTTTCTCTTAGAATTAAAAAAAATATTAACTTTTTTTTTTCAAAATTCGATATCTCGAAAAGTAGTCAACATTTTTTTTACGAAAATCAATATAAAATGTACATTATCATGTTCTAAATAACTGCATAGATACTTAACATATTTTTACAAAATTAAAAAAAATTATATGCATACAAAATTAATTTATACTAAAAACCGCTCAAACGCTTTCAAAAGAATTAAAAAAGTAAGGTTTATTTTTGAGAAATCAAATGAAAACAAACTATTTATGCAGGTATATTTTTAAATCTTAAGTTATAGGTACTATTTGGTCAGACACTTAACATAGGGAAAAATTTTTTGGCATCGTTTATGTTCTAGATTACATTTTTTTAGATTAAATTTTATTTCTTTACATTATAATATAACATAAGTATGTACATATTTTACAATAATAAAGCATGGCTATTTGCCGTCTGCCTGATTGACAACTTTCTTTTAATTTATATAATTATATTATTCTTTATTTTTAAACCATTTCTTTTATAATTCTGTTTCTATAAGCTAATGCTATTTTACAATATTTGTAAAGTATAGGAACATCAATTTCATTAAGATGATGAATCAAAACCTCTTCTGATAGATAATCACACCCAAAGATATTTCTTCTTGTTTCTCGAAGAACATGACATCTACCCATAAAATGAAAAATGTTCTCTCTTTCGCCCATATTACACAATTCGCACAGCAAAGGCAACTCTTCCCGATGCGGAATGAATTTAAGATTAAGGAGTTCACCTCTTAATCTAAATATCATTGATATTTGATCTGTCGTGTAGTCATCACGGAAGTAGTTTTTGTGGTTTAGATTGTAATTTGGCTTGCTATATGTGTTTCTGTAGATGGAATCTTCTGCTTCAGCTGCGAACGCACATCTTAATCGATCATCTATAATAGAAATTAGCTGATACAGAGCGGGTTTCCACATTAAGAAATCATGCAAGATCTATATTGGCTTCTTCCGCTAGCTCTATCCAATCTCTAAACCAACCTGATTTGCTATTTATCGCCTGAAGTGCTGCTTTTTTAGGGAGACGCTCATCAGACATTTTAAGGACATTACAATTACATATGTAGTCAATTTGAAATTTAAGGGTTTTAATAAATAGTGGTGATATACCGGTTTCCAGCATAAGCATGTAGTTCGGAGCATTAGGTGGTAGTCGAAATATTCTTTTGATATAAAATCGGAGAAGTTTTTCTGCAGTATCATATTTTTTACTACCCCACACTTGGCTACCGATTCAAATACTTTGTATTTACTGCTGTGAGCTATGTGTTTATTGGTAAAGATGTTTCTCCAAGCAATATTAATTGTATTTTTGGCTTTTTGTAATTTTTCGGTGAGATGTCTTTCCATATTGTTATTTTTTGTGATAATGGTCCCTAAATATTTGTATTCGTTAACGACTTCGATTCTCTCATTGTTAAATGTCCACCGCTCTTGCCAACCTAATCTTCCTCCACCTTTCCAAAAAACCATAATCTTCGACTTCTCTAGACTGACAACTAATTTTCACGTTCTGCAATACTCACTAAGTTTGTTAATCATTAGTTGCAGCGATTGTGGTGAGTACGCAAACAACACTATGTCATCCGCAAAAAGAAGGGCCTTGATGATAGTTCCAGCATATTCCACTCCTTCCGGCAAACAATCGGTGATATCGTCGATAAAAAGTGCAAAAAAGCTTAGACTTAACATACAACCTTGCATCACACCTGTCATCGTTTCAAACCAATCGGAAACGTTCTCCATCCCATACAGCTGCTTTGGTATCCATATAGATGTTGTGCAGTACGCGTCCAAACTTATATGACATTCCCATTCTGTACAACTTATACATCAAAGCATTTCGGTCTATTGTGTCGAAAGCTGCCTTAGAATCAACGACAAAAACATATAGTTTCTTGTTTCGGTCCAAAAAGAAATCAGCGATACTACGTAGAAAAAAAATGTTGTCTACGGTGGAATATCCTTGTCTAAATCCAGCTTGAAATTCCTTCAATAGCTTGTATGAGTCAATCCACGTTCTAAGTCGACTGTGCAAAACCGAAGTAAATATTTTGTATGATGCATTCAAGAAAGAAATTCTTCTATAGTTGGCAGGGTCCATTGTACTACCTTTTTTGTGAATGGGAAAAATTAGAGCTTCCTTAAATTCCTGTGGTATTACTCCGTGATCCATGATGTTGTTAAATATGTCCGTAATCTTGTTGATCAGCTCGTCCGACCCATACTTGTAGAATTCCGAAGGTATTCTATCGGAACCAGCAGCTTTCCCATCCTTGAGACCTTTAATGGAAGCATTTACCTCATCCCTCTGGATTGTTCCGTCTAAAAGTTCCTCGTTAAAAGCTGGTTGTGCAAATTGAATCGTATCACTGCTCGTAGACAAGTGATTGAGCACTCCGAAATAATGCATTTTTAGAGTCTCACAATTGAGATTTCTATTGATAATATAAACCTTGCCATTTATTTTTTGTGCTTTCTTCCAGAACTCACTCGTGGTCTTATAACTAACTAGGCTTTTAGCTTCCTTTTCATAGTGAGATGATTTTTTCTCCTTGCACAATGTTTTAAATTTCCGGTTTAGTAGGAGGTAATTCCTTTTTTCAAACTCATCGTTGGCTCGCCTGTACCGCTTAAGTGCCGCGTAGAATTGCTTCCTTGCTACCATGCACTCTGAGTTAAACCAGTACTCTTTAAACTCACCACTTCGACTGTGCTTCCTAAGTACCGGAGCCGCTTTCCTTATACAATCTTTGACGGTTGTAAGATCACTGCTTTCTTGCATCCTTAGACATATATCCAATTGATTTCTGTAGGCAGTTGCCTTTGAATCTTTCCACTGCAGTTTGGGCATCAAGTGTAGGTTCACACTTTCCTCGTTTTCAGATGTTCCAATGTTAAAATAGATGACAATTGGCATGTGATCTGAAAACGGTACTTGCTCCACCTCAAAATCAGTGATCACAGAATTCCACATTCCTCCTGCCAGTCAATCAATAATCAATAACAGAATTTCCCTGTTTACCAACAAACGTATACCTATTCGCCTAGTTTATCTCCATCACTGGTACAATTAAGGATTCGGAGTCCAACGGAGTTGCATAACTCAAGTATTTTGATTCCTTTTCCATTCCTTACTTTATCCTTGGACTGCCTTGCTAAACCTCTTCTCTCATTTTCTACTCCTTCTGTTGCACTTATTCTTGCATTCAAATCACCCACCAGCAACAGATTTGAAATTGATCCACACATAACAAATTCCTTCATTTTGTTGAAGTCTGTTTCCCAATAGTTGCAGTTGACATAGCAGGGTAGGATCCGAAATAATTCACCATCTAATCTTAGATCTACAAAAATAGCATCATCAAATAACTTAAACTCGTAACTACAACTCTTCAACTCCTTTTATGTTCTATAAAGGAGGCTGACAAAATTAAAATAACATAATATATGTATATAGGCATATCCACAGAATCTTTCATTTTCAACAGTTGAAACATTTTTTTTTTATTTTGAGGCACATCTATAAACAAACATTTTCTTGATTGTTTATCATCTAAATAACAAGAAAATACTTGCGTGATTCATTTTGAAACATCGTTAATATCCGTCACGTAATATCCGGTACGTTAGATCAATGAAAAGCATTCAATGAAAAACGCTCATTTCATAATAAATTTTGATTTTGTACTGTCGTACAAACTTTGAAATTTCAAAATTTAGATCAACAGCTTTTTTTATTATTTATTATTCGTAAAATTATCATTCACAATCATTTGTTTAGCTGTAAGATCTTATCTTATCACATATTTTATACCAATCACGTTTTCAATTTTAAACTTTAAAATGGCATTATTTATTTTTAAATAGAGGCACATGATCCAATTGTATTTTAATTATTTTATTGATTGATAGAGAATAATTTAAGCCTATAAAATACTACCAATCGATCGTTGAGAAAGTTATATAGAGAAAAAGATCAGATTTTAATATTTGTAAAAACGGAGGTACTCTAATTTAATTGCTTTGTACTATTTTTTAAATGGTAGCACACCTCTCTTTCGAGGTTTTTCTATCAGTGTATATTATAAATAATTATATATTAATGATGTTAAGTTGTTTCAAAGGTCGTTGAAATGTTTTTTGTTTATAAAACTTAATGAATTTGCATCTGGTACGCTTGAAATTTGCAATATTTAAGCCTATTTTTTTTATTAATTTTAATTAAAAATTTTAATCCAATCAAGTCACAAGTAGGTTACATAATTTAAATAAGTCATGATACGAAAATCTATCCACTTAGAAAGTGCCAATTTCATTTCTAAGGCTTAATATACTGTGGTAACATGAAAGTTAAAAATACTGTGGATATGCCCTTATACATATTTCAAGGGCTTAAGTGAAAATTTTAGTCGTACAAATTTTTTTAGAACACTGTTATCCAACAAGGCATGGTCTAACTATTTAATTTTGACAACTCTCTTCTCTATATACGAATGCAGTATTTAAGAGCTAACACACAATAGTTTATTAGGGTTTGGGCTGCATTTTATACAGAAATGTTAGAAACTGTGCCAGACAGGAAATGATAAGAAAGTAAAAAGGAAATAAAGTCAAGAAATAAAAAAAAAACACCTATATGACATGCATTCACCCAACCTTGCACCTACCCTAAATCCTAAAGTGTATCCAAGCAGGGAGTGTGCATAATTACCCTCAGGCTCGTTTCACACTACACGGTTTTGACCATACGGCAAAAAACCGGACGACATAAACCGGATTAATGGCTAATAACAAATTATACGGTTTTGACCGTATAATATGAAAGCGTAGGTATATGCTCTTCTTCGCGCCCCTAACAAAATGTCGCCGTCCGGTTTTTTTTCCGTACGGTCAAAACCGTATAGTGTGAAATGAGCCTCACAGTTTACCCGCGCGCCGCCGCCGTAACAATTGAAACGTATCATTTTTCAAGGAATAATATATTTTGCTGTTGTTTGCATTTCTATAAATGAAAACACGTTTTAAAAATTTTAATGCTAAAAGCCAGAAAATGAGAAAGTTTTCTAGAAAAAATTGATATTTTTCCTACGAAAATAAAACAGAATTTAATAGGAAGAATTTTCTGGCTTTTTTGCGTATTTTCTTCTGACGGAATTTCCGGGAGTCTATCATTGATTACTATCATTTTCAGTCTACTTGCTCGTAGGTTGGAGCTGATGCTAGAAGACAAATTTTTAAAAAATTACTGTTGCGTGAATCTTTAAAAAATGTTTTGATCAAAAAGGAGTTAAAAAAAAACTTAAAAATATGAGAGAGACAAATGTATGGTTCTTGAATTTAAAGAAATAAGTGCATTTGGATACATAATTTCTTAAAAATTAAAAACAAAAAAAAATTAAGGTAAACAAATAAGTTGGAAAGAGGCTATAGTGTGGCAATGACAAATTACACCAGGCAAAATCTCTTCTCGCTTCAATTCTGGAAAGATTCAAAGCTGTTTCTCGAACATTTATGGATATTCTTGAAATGTAGGCTTAAATCGAAATTCTAGAGCATCCAAAGCAGATTCACTTCAAACAATGGATTTCTTCAATTTATTAAGATCTTAAAAGTTTTTGTATTTAATACGTAAATCAAGTTTGAAGGAAAAAAGACTTTAGAAAGGCTTATACATTCTTTAACAAAAAAATAAGAAGATTTTTAGAAATTTTAAGGAAACTTCAGTTCGTGTTAAGAAAACAAGAATGCTGTTTTCTCAAAATATAATATCAAATTGACCATCTCTTATTCAAGGTACCTTCTTAAAAATCTGAATATTTGCTGTTTCTCCTCAGAAAAGATATTATTAAAATAATTTAAAGCATTACTTATGTTTTTGCAAGTTTTAAATACTTTGAATATCTTTAATATTATTAAAAATCTTTAAGTTGTTTTAAAAAAAAAACAAATCGCTTTTTTGGTGAATATCGTAAAATTACTAACAAATCTGTATAGATATAATCTTTGCTTATGCAACTAAACTGTCAGAGCTTTATGGCTCATATGACCACATTTAAAAATTGATGAATTTGTGATTTTTGCAACAAAGTGGAAAGCATTAAAAAACAAATTTTATTTTTATATATAACAAATAAATAATTTATAATACATAAATTATAATACATAAATTATATACATATATGTTTTCAAGGGAATTCGTACGAAAACAAAGCAAAAAATACTTTCCCTGTGAGGGGTCATGGCCCCTACAACACCCCACCCGCCTGGATGCGCCATTGGCCTTAAAAACCCCCGTTGTTTGTTTTTAGCATTTGTAAAAGGGCATATTTCAAAAACCTAATGTGATATACAATTGTAAAGATGATATTCGTATTAAGAACATCTTGGTCTTCTAAAAAAGTATATTGTTTTGTTTGTACTACAGAAAAAAAACTTAATTTTGTCGAACAGTGCGTCATCAACTATTGTAGCTCCTCCATGTAATACAAAAAGTTCTCTACCGGTATAGCCCTCAATTCAAAATAGTGTCCACGAAGCCTTCGCTTAAGTTAGCGAATGCACTAAGTCATGTCTGTTGAACGATATGCGTTTAATTTTTGGTGAAATATTCACGAGTAAGGCTCGTTTCACACTACACGGTTTTGACCGTACGGCAAAAAACCGGACGACATAAACCGGATCAATGGCTAATTACACATTATACGGTTTTAACCGTACGGTAAAACACGATATATGCAGGGTTTCTGTGCTTAGTAGGCTCGTTTCACACTTCACGGTTTTGACCGTACGGCAAAAAACCGTACGGCGACATTTTGTTAGAGGCCGTGACCGTATAATATGAAAGCGTATATGCTCTTCTTCGCGCCGCTGACAAAATGTCGCCGTCCGGTTTTTTTGCCGTACGGTCAAAACCGGGTAGTGTGAAACGAGCCTTATACTTTTTCACTGATACTTTTTCATACTGATCGAATTCTGCCGCACGAATAAAATCGTATGATGTGAAAACATGTCACGTCGTCACGTACGCCACTAAGCTTATCGCACCGTCCGGCTGCCGTATACTGTAGTGGCAGTAGACGGTTGCTACACGGAGCGGTGCCGGCATTTTGCCGTGACCGTATAATATGAAAGCGTATATGCTCTTCTTCGCGCCTCTAACAAAATGTCGGCGTCCGGTTTTTTGCCGTACGGTCAAAACCGTGTAGTGTGAAACGAGCCTAACATAGTGCGCAGAAATTGAGCGTTTTGCATCAATTGAAGTTTCACTTTTCTAAAGCTCAAGTAGTCAGTCACTAATTCTTCCGACCTTGGGTTTAATCCCTGCTTGTGCCACCTAAAGTTTTACTGCCTCTTGCGAGGAATTGAAAATTCCTCTAGAGTAATTAGGATTCGGCATAAAAACTCTTCGGCGAACTGTTGCGCGGCCTTATTTATTTTTTTTGTAATTCTTTCGAAATTCCATTAAAATTAATAACGCCTCGGTCTGTCAATGGACAAGTTCCTATACGTACCTAGTTTCCAATGCTTTTTTGACGCTCTTTAAACAATTTGTACCACTCATAAGATCTTATTAATGATAGAGCTTGATCATGAACTTCATATGGCATAATCTGAATATGAATTTGTAACGCCAATAAAATAGAGAAAAATCCTAAAAATGGTTTTTAAAAATGATTTAATTTTACAACAATATAAAATTGCTCATCAAGTTTCTTTCAAGAAAATCAAAAATGGCGGTGATAACTTCTAGCACATACACAATTATTAATTTCACAGCTTTTAACTGTAAAATATAACTTTGAATATGCTATTAATTAGCAGATTACTCGAAACCATGATACAGTCAAAGTTTTTATTATACTTGCAAACTTCTCAACTGAATAATGTTCGTATAACACAGGAACATATAAATGCATACATATTTACGGCTCGAAAGATATAAAAGCAAATCTCAACACTCTTATAACTCCCCTTTTTTTAACGAATGAAAAATTGGTGACAAATGTCATCCTAATGCCATCCCCCAACCCCGCACGGCCCCTTACCAGCGCATCGCGCTGTATCACAATGCCCTCATACTTTTTCTATTGAAAAGGCACTAGCATCAGTTCAGGGGACAAGTTATGCTGCTTCATTTTCATTTCTAAGTACTACCTACCTATCTACTGGTTCGGAACTAGCTTTAGATCACAGTTCCAGTTCGTCCTTGTTATATACGTGTGGTCTCTTGATGGAATGAGTTTGTATACCGATAGACATATGTCTTTATATAAATAACCAGGGAAGGTCCTACCATGAATTAAGGAACAGTCTTTGAAAACGTACTATCCAATTCGAAGCCACAGAAATAATTGTACAGCGAGTAGTTGTAGGTAGACAAATTTCTAATCTTTACTGACTTCATTCTATTTTGAAACTGGATCTTCAAACTACGCAAATAGAATTTATTTGACAAATGCTTTCAACTGGATTAATTTATTTTCAATACATCCTTCATTTTTATTCAATTTTATTCTTTATCTTTCATTTCAGTTCATTATTAATCTAAAGAGGTTAACGGCGCGGCGCGCGCCCTTATTAATGTTGATTTTCTTACAAAATCCGCCTGAGGCAAAATTTGTTCTATCATATTGGGTGATGTGCAATGAGGGTGTTTATGGCCCGGGCCTCGGGTAAATTTTCCACACAAAAGCTTGTATTTGTCAGATAGGTATGGTATGTATGTTTGTATAGGTATGTATGTTCACCTGGATGAAATCCTATCTACAACGAAAGGTTTTTATTTCTTTCGCTTTGTACTTCTACGTGTAGCGTATATCTTACCTAGGTATACCTTTCTATGGGAATGGAGTGAGGTATATTGGGGTGTATAGTAGATATTCGTCGTTCTTTGCATCATAAAGTGTACGAGTACCTACATTCTGGAAAGGCTATTAGGGTATTCTCTGGCAATTCCTTTCTGTTTGATGGTACGTATTCCTGTGTCATAGTCATCATAGCATCCCCCCAGTTTGAAAATAATGCTTAACTTAGACATGGTTGTATTAAGTGGTCCAAAAGGCCCTTATTCTGTTACTAACGTTGTAAAAATTGTGTAAGAGTTCCGTTCAGAGTACAAGACTTTCTATCAATTGGCATGCCATTAGAACTTAACATTAGTAAAAAGAAAGGCGCCTAATACAAACTATTACGTTTTAAAGATTTTAAAAACGTACCAATATTTTGCTTGTCCTTAAAAATAGGAGGTGTCTAAATTTTGTGATAAAAAAAAAATAGAAAAACTCTTTGGAAATTCGAAAATTTCAATGCCTCTATAATTTAGAATCTTTTCTTTAATTTAACAGATAATATCATAAAAAGATCCAGAAAGGACTTTCTAAAAAAATTTGTTGACCCCCAAATATCTTTTGAACTAGCGACTTTATCCAATCGGCATTTTTTTTATAAGAAATATAAATGTTATAATGTTACAAATAATATTGATGAATATTGATTTTCGACTAAGATATCTCAAGGACAAAAATACATATTAAAATCGAACTTATTTAATCATATGCAAAATAAATTCAACTTTTTACATAATAACCAAAAACCTTCAAAAACCCCAAAAACTTGATAAGAAATGGTTTTCCACACAAGTATCCTTAGAACAGAGAAAAACATTGACTTAAACTCTTTTTATTGTACAAAAAATGTGTTACTAATATTTTATAAAACTTTTAGAAATATAATGAGTGCCTGTAATATAATAAAGTTTCTAGTATAATTCCCATGGTTTATAATTCTGTCCATAAATAAAAGTGATTATAGTTATTCTACGTTGCTTATCTCATTTGGGAACAATAGTTCCATTTTTATTAAATTTACTTAGTCCGTTTTTTTTTAAAGTTAAACATTTTTTTCTCAAATTAGCCGTTCGGATTCGGCATATAAACTGTAGGTCCCTTCCATCTCTGACAACATTACTCGCACACAGGGATGGTTGAGAGTTGTAAGTCACTAGGCCCTGGTCCTTCATGGACTGTTGCGCCACCTAAAAAAAAAAAAAAAAAAAAAAAAAAACATTTTTTTTGGAAATTAGTTCGTTTTTTTCTTATGTCTGAAAAAATTCAACAACGAAGTTCGATTTAATTTTGTGTGTGATAGACCTTAATGACCTTGTTGAAATATCGAAATGCAAACGTGATCATTTTGCCACAAACTAGACCCATATGGACTCGGAACTACCATTATCTGACCTTATCACCATATTATTTTTTGCTATTCGCTAAACTTATAAGAGACCGCTCCGCATGCGAACGAAGGAATGTAGGTTACACTGGAAGAGGACTCTACAATATTATTGTTTCTATTCTTACTTAAATATATTATATTAATTTATAAGTGTTTTCAAATTAAAACTTGGCAACTTTTTAGTGTACAAAATTAAACGGAAAGCATTTGACATATTTCAAAAACTTCATTATTGGCTCGAAAAAAAAAACTGTCAAAACATTTATGAATGTAACTCGACTTCGTTCATGTGGCCATCGCGGTCACAACAAAAATAGTCTAGAGGCGTTGCACTACCGATCTAGCCGATAGACGGGCCTATTTCTTGATATAACACACCCATCAAACTTACCCTTCAATAAAACGATTGTAACGTGTGATGTGTGGCTTGTGATGTGACACCATCCTGTAGAAACCACATGTCGTTCAAGTCCATATCTTCCAATTTGGAATAAAATAATCTTTTACATGGTGCGATAACACTGGCCATTCACAGTAACGTGACGATCGTTATCGTTGGAGACAAAATATGGCCAAACCGAACCAAACACCAAGTTTTTTTTCTCTGGATGAAGAGGTGTTTTAGAAGCAAATGTGAGTTTTAGCAAAACCAATAACGCATAATTTGCTTATTGACGAACCCATTGAGCTATTAAGATAGGTTGAGAATTAAGACTGAAAGTTACGGCCACCGATTCCGAATTTCGGTAGATAATTTTTATTTTTGCAGAAGTTGCTCGCTCGGGTAAAATTATTTCAGTAAACTGAATGAATTGACAACAACAGTTCGATGATTAGTGAAAGTGCGCGTTCACAAATTAAATTTAAAGTTTTCAAGTCCATATTGTAAAACACCACCACCACCATAAAGCAGAAGACCAATTGGACGACCGAAGAAAAGATGGGCAGACGATTTGCTTAAAGAAAGACAAAGTTGGTACAATGACGCAAAAGATAGAGATCTCTGGGCAACATTGGGGGAGGCTTATGCCAGATCATAGAATTTTGACACGCATCCATTTATTTATTCAAACTTTGCTTACATATTAAAGTTGATTAAAAAAAAAAAAAAAAAATTATGTCAATTTTATATAGTAATTAATTCAAAAGAAACAGAAAATGTAAACAAAAATGTAAATAAATATTGTACAAAATATAATAATGGCAAATAAAAGCTTATAATAATAATAATAATAATTGTAAAATCCGATTTAATATTATCTACTCCACATTTAACTTTTTATCCCGTGTTTGTCGTGTGAAGTGGATAAAAAACATTTTAATTTAATCTCTTATGATATTTTTCTTATTATTTTTGTTTCACATATATTAAAAATTTTGTATGATAAAAACACTGTTATTCCGAATTTCTTATCACATAATACCATATATCAATAAAAAGTCACATACCTATAGAAGAAAATAAAATAAGCATAGGGTGCGGCAGAGAAATAGAAAGGATTTAAAAAAAAACACAGCGCCATCTGTATAAGTTAGAGAAACGAATCTTGCAGAATATTTCAGCACTACATAACAGAGAATTGGTAAAAAGAGCATTTGTTTGCATAGTGATTTGACAGCTGTTAAGCGAGATTGTGCGGCTGAAATTGGGTCGAAGGAGGAAACTAAAGCTGTGATCACACGATTGGTCAACTATACCGATTTTTGACCATTTGTATGTACAGATCGTGTGAATGGCAGAAAATATTGGGCATAAGGAAGATAGGACAATTTTTTTTAACAGATAGGCAGATAAAAATGAGTTGTCTTGTACCAATTATGTGAACTGTTCATACACCGATGAAGACAGAAAAAATTCTTAAATGTGCAGATAATTTGACCGATCATATAGTGACCAATCAAAGCAGATAAGTGCATTTAATTTTGTGTTGTTGTTGAAAATTACGATTTTTTAATAATTGGCCTTGCACACTTCTGGCACAAACAAAGATATCGGTGAACCGATAAGCTTTTGAAGATGTCTCCAGAAGCTAAAAAACGTAGGGTGACTGCCAATTTTTCATTTGCTGAGATAGCTTGGCGTATGTTGGTGCTATTTTTTTTTTATTTGTGGAGAAACTAATTTAAGCAGATCATTAAAAGTGGCTTCATTCATTCGCAAGAAATTTTTAAATAAAAAATTATGATTTTCGATTTCTCGGAACTCCGCCAAAGTTTTCACACAACCGCCATCAGTACTCCTTCTCAGGAGGCAATCCCGCACCCAAACACTTCGCTTCCGTGCCTTTCTTCTTTTTTTGTTTTTCAATTAAATATACACTAATGCACATTATGGCATCTATTTTCTTTTTTTTTCGTATGGACATCATTTTAATTTTATTTTATTTTGTATTTTTTTAATTAAATTCAATTATTATATATTACTCGTATCAAACATATAAACAATTAATCAGCTGTTTATTTTTGTTGTTGAAAATAATGCCAGATCGTGTGACAGGTTTGTACAGATATCGGTCATATTCTTGCAGTGCACAAATAAGCGCAGAAAATGTTTGGCTAAAATACACCAATCGTGTGATAACCTAAAAATATTTTCGGTACACAAAATTTCTGTCACCAAATGTGTACAGAAAAATGTCGGCCGAAATCGGTACATTTGACCAATCGTGCGATCTCAGCTTAAGTCGTACCTGGTTCCAACAACACGGTGTTAATGTGTTATACCGCCGCTTAAATCATGGATTGATTAGCGAAGAAAACCTATGGTTGTCGTACTCGCCTGATTTATCCGTGTACGAATTTTGTGTGGGGCTATTTGATTTCCAAAGTGTATGAAACTTGGAAGAACTGAAATCTTTAGTTCAACAATATTTTGTCAACATTTCGAAAGTTATGTTGAGAAAAGCCTACGATTATTTTGTGTAACGCTTGCGTCCATATAAAGACTATCAAGGCCGTCATCTGAATGAAGTTATTTTTAAAACCCACAAGCTTTCGGAATTATGTACATATCGAAAAAAAATTACGTCTTCTCTTCTCTTTTCCACGCCGCAAGATACGATTTTCTAGCTCAATTAAAAATTGAGTTATACATTTTTGGTAAACATTTTCCATTTATCTGCTGCACCCTGTAAAATACACCATTTTAATACATGTGACTAGTTTTATAAAAATATTGATAATTATGTTCATGTAAAAAGTCACTTTATATCTGAAAATTAAAAACTTATTAGGAACAACAAAAATTAATGTTTATTCAAAAACTATTGGCAAATGTTATTGTCTTAAAATGTATTGTTAATTAAGAGTTAGTTCGCACTTTTCAACATTACCAAATGGCGCAAAATTTTAATCTATTGAGTAAAATGTTGAACACATTTGTAGCTATTTTCTAAGCTTAAAAGATAATTTAGATAATTTTAAACGATTTTAATATCTTACTATCTTTTAACATTTTGCCAAAGTTAAAATCGCGGAATGGCTACTTTAACTTTTAGCAATTTGCTAAACCCATATGACATCTGTCAATTAATCTTATAAGAGCAGTGGATGGAAAAGTCGAGTCTACAGTTAAGAATTCCAACTATAGGTCCGTTTAAGTTTGTTTTCTTTGTTTATTTTTCACGAACTGTCATTGTTTAGACATGTTTGGATGCCTGTATTTGTAATAAAAGGGAATAAGCAACTTATTAATAAGCAAAAAGAAAATAAAGGTTTATGTGCAATTTTGGAGTTCCTTAGTAAATTACTATATATTTCGAAAAAATGCTACTTAGTAAAATGTTAATCCCTTAACAATATTTATTTTCAGTCTTCTAGCAGCATTTTAAAATACAGAATTTTGACCAGCTTGATTTTTGAAATATAGAATTTTCAATTCGTTGTTCCGTACAGAAAAATGTTTGTCAGTTCAAAGACAAACTTTTCTGAGTTGCTAATTGACAATTTGAAATCTAACATAAGGCTATACAAACAAATGGAATCCAAGATTGATAGCTTCAAAATATTTATGTATTTTAAAAAATTCAAGAAATATTTGTTAGCCGGCGGCGGTTTTTGGAACAAATCAAATTGCTATCTCTTTTAACTGAAACTGATACAACAAAATGCAACCCTGAACCTGAAGTGTAGTAGTACGAGTATACCGGTACAACACGTACGTCGCACTCTTCGTCACCAGGACTCGGTAGGTATGTACATAGCAACAGAATAGATACAGATCTGTAGCATAAACATCATAATATATACCTATGTATATATTTGTACTTAAGCTTGCTATAAAGAGCGCCCCTGTGGTGTCCGCAATATCTGTGTGAGGTAATTGAATAGAGCCATTTTATTATTAAAAAAGAAAAAAAAAAGAAGAACAAAATTGAAGCAAGGATGAAGGGTCCGCGTTGTCATAGCAACGCGGCACTTTACGTGTCGAAGTCTGGTGTTGGCTGCCATATTTGCTCTTTCTTGTCTCGTATCTGGCTTTGCGTTCGCTGGCTGTAGCTGCTACCCCTATATAAGTATGTGCCATTGACGTTGCCGTTCCCGTTGCCGTTGTCGTGTCTGTATATGCTTTATAATGTTTTTGCTTTTCCGAATTTTTCGAGGGATCCGGATCCGGAGGACTTATTTCTTTTTCTTTTTTGTGTTATCGTTGGTTTCCTTCTTGTTTTGTATGCTATGGTTCCAGGGGCTGATGGCGATGATGGTGAAATGTACATAAGGGTGAGCTCTGAGCTGTGCAATGGAGAGAAGACTTGACTATGTATATAGTTGGTGGAGATTATGTAGGTAGGTAGTACGAGTACGAGCAGCATATCTACTTGAAACGAAAGTCACGTGTACCTTATGTATTGCCAGACTTTTGTCACAATGGGTTAGAGAATTTTCACGCTTTTTTCAAAAGGGGAGGAAAAAACAAATTATATTTTGTTCATTGAAGGAAAATGCAAATAAACAAAGAAAAAATTGAAAATGACGGCGACATTTTTATATGATAAGTAACATACGTACCTACGTATCTAAATATATAAGTCTGTAAGCACTTTGGAAGTTTTATAAGGAGCGTGGCAGCTATTTGGCACAAAGCCTTAATGACATTCGTTTGGTTTGCAAGTTGACATTAATTAAATTGAGGAAAAAAGCAGAACGAAATGAGGGTTCTATGAGTAAATATCCGACATAGGCATGTCGGTATATCATGTGTACATCACACTCACATCAAGTACCTACAACATTTTACATTATTTCAAAGTCAAAACACCAAACACATCAATAAAATCAAACAAAGTGTAAAGCATTGGGCGTGTTCTACTCAAGCATACGGCGAGTTGCCGTACGAGTACGTAACGTCGTCGTACGTGTTGAAAAATAAACCTATACCTAAGTAAAACTTTTACGAAATAAATTTTATCTTAGTAGAATTAACGCTGGAATGAGGTAGGTACTTTAAGCCTTAAAAAATCAAACGCACCGATATCTTTTTTCTTTGACTTCTTTGGCGTCGCGTGTCGGTAAGTATTTGCAAAACTGTATACATAGGTAAATCTCAGGCCAAACTACAGTAAAAGTTAAAACCAGCAAATTTATTTTATATTTTGTCTTATAGGTAGTTGAATAACCTGGTCTGGTCTTTTTTTTGCTCAAAAGGTTTATTTCTGCGTTTATAAAAATACAAAAAAAAACTACCTATTAAACTTTAATACCTCTACCTTAAAGTTATGGCGCCAGTAGTAGAAATTAAACAATTTTTGTATTTTCAACGTGTCCTTAAAAATCTAATAATCAATAATTGTAGAATAGAGTATTCAGATTATCTGATTAGTTCGATTGTTATATTTAACTTAAATGAGGTAAAAGTGTGGTTTTTGTGAAGTCAGTCCCTTAAGATCCAGTAGTCGGCTAATTGAGTATCCAGTCGTCAGCTTTAATTAATTATTAATGTAAATTTGCAATTAATTAAAGACATTTTTAATTGTTTTGGTCCTATCTGTATTATATTTTGAATGCCAATTTAAAGACTTCACAAATTCAAAGTTTCATCCCCGTTAAAATTACGGGAAGGATCATCCAACACGTCTTCAAACCCTGGAACCAGTTCCTGATTTGGATTGAGAAACTCGTTAATAGTATAACTGAAAATGAAGTGAGATATGTTCTACAAAGTCTTAAAGATGGCAAGGCCGCTGGATCAAATGGTATACCAGCTGAGTTCTTTAAAAATAGCACAATTTTGTTAAAGATCAAATTAACAGAAGTGCTTAACATTATGCTCAAATTTGGAACGTTCCCCGATCACTTCTTTGAAGCCCTAATAATGCCAATCCACAAGAAGGGTGGTGTAGAAGACCCTACAAATTATAGAGAAATATCGTTTCTGAATGCAGTCTTCAAAATATTCACAATCGTTCTCTACGAAAGACTGAACAGTTGGGTGCAAGATGAAAACAAGGATATTCCACAGTGGATAATATATTTGTGCTTCGTTTACTTGCGCAGTGGATTTTTTGATTTCATTAATAGAAACGCTTTACTATACAAGCTATTTAACCTAGGAGTGTCAACTTATTTTGTCAACATTATTGAAAAACTGTACCAAAACACCATAGCATACATTTATAATGGAAAAAAAATCAGAGAGGATTGAAGTGAACCAAGGAGTGAGACAAGGCTGTAATCTATTTGCACTTTTTTTAGATGATCAAAGTGATCGCATGTATGCCGATGACATTGTCATTCTTGCGGAGTCACCGACTGCTCTACAAGTTGACGATCAATAAACTGGAAGAATATTGCCAAGTGTGGAATCTAGAAGTTAATCCGGAAAAATCAAAAGTCCTGGTTTTTAAGAATGGATCTGGCAGAACGGCGAGAGACGAGCGTAATAGTTAAGTCTTATTTTTATCAAGGAACGGAGTTCACTTTCAATTTCAATTAAAATTAGAAAAAACATCTGAAAAGCAAACTAAATAAAGCTTAATCGGCAATATGTGTACATTGGAAAAGAATTTTTAATAACAAGCTAATAGCGACTGACTTAAAATATAGTGTGTTTAATGCTACTGCCCAAACTATTCTGTTTTATGGTGCGCAGGTATGGGGAGTGCAGATGTATGAGCTAGTTGAAAGCCTATTACGCTTTTTCTTAAGGAAGATATTCTTTCTGCCGATAAACGCCCCAAAATATATGTATTATTTGGAATTTATCCATCCCACATTTTGTTAACAAAATATTCTATACTATCTTGAATGCACTGATAAGTCTATTCCTCCAAATAAAATTATTGTGTTAAATTTATTTTTTTTCATCAGTGGAATGCTAAGTAGATATATAAGTTTTAACTAAAATACTAGATTATATGAAGATTAGAACCAATAATGCTTGGAAAAAAAAGGTATTATACAAAATAGCAGTGCTGGTCAGGTCGCACTTTATTAGATTGTCAATTATTTAAATAACGGAAATTCTTAGAAAAAAGAAATTAACATGTTACTTGCATCTAACGGTCTTTCATTTTCATATTAGACTTTTAGCTTGAAGTTATACTCTACTTTTATTGGTGAACACACATTATTTCAAACTCTCGGAATATAGGTATAGAGTGTTCATAAAAATAGCAGTGCCTTTGATTTTATAATTATTAATTAAAAAGTGTTTTATTTTTCGGTAAGTAAATATTTTACTATTTAAAGTTTTTTACATACTAGCATATACAAAATGTATAAATATTAGCTCAAAAATACAAAATGAGACGGTCAAAACACTGCACCGAAGAAATTCGAAAACTTATTAGAAAACTGCGTTTGTAGGGAAACCCCTAACAAAATATTCAAGACATCCTAGGCTGTTCAGCAAAAATGGTCAGTAACGCCTAAAAGTGGCCAAATAAACCGGAAATGCTAGGCCCAAAAAGGAAGAATACTGAAAGAACTGACAGAAAAATTGTTCAGTTAGCAAAAGAGAACCCTTTCATAAGCTCTAGGAAAATAAGAAATGGACTTCAACCGTCTGTTAGCCCTGTCACAATACGAAGAAGTTTTTTAGAAGCGAAGTTACCACTCCAAAGTCCACGCAATGTACCATTCTTTACGAAAAGGCATGTGGCAAAGAGATTGGAGTTTGGCAAAGCCCATAGAGATTGGACAAAAGAGAAATGGAGGAATGTTCTGTGGAACGATGAAAGCAAAGTCGTCCTTTTTGGGTCCAAGAGTCGTCGAGAATATGTGAGAAGACCCCAAAATGCAGCAAACGATCCGCGGTACACTATAAAAACACAGAAGCATATGGTGGAGGAAAAATGATGATATTGGCTTGCTTTTCATTTTACGGGGTCGGGCCTATTTATCCCATCGGGGTTATAATGGATGCAATCGAGTATGTGAAAACTCTCGAGGAGGTTATGTTACGCTATGCTGAAGAGGAAATCCCGTTGGTTTGGGTATACCAATAAGGCAATGACACAAAGCATACGTAAAAAAGGCAAAATCATGGTTTGCGCAGAAGAAGCTATCCATTATGGATTGGCCCGCCCAATCCCCCGACCTTAACCCCATCGAAAATTTGTGGGGGGATGTTAAGAACGCAGTTCATAAAGCAAATCCCAAGAATTCGAAAGAATTGTGGGAAGCGTTGCGTGATTCGTGGAACGCAATACCAGTCGAGAGGTGTCAGGTTTTAGTGGACTCGATGCCACGTAGATGCGAAGCAGTGATAAAAAACAATGATTATGCAAAGTACTAATTGTAAGCTAACATTAATTATATACTTTCATATAACTTATTACAGTTTTTCTTACTTCTTACGTTATAGATCCAGTGCTTTGCACTGCTATTTTTATAAACAGCCATATATTTAAAAACGGTTTTTACTGTGACAAAACTAACGGTAAAAAATCGATAATACTTATTTTCTGTTATTATGAATAAAATATTTTAGTTTGTTATTAGAAGTTTAATGAAATATATTATAATGTTGATATTGAAAGTATTTTTGCTTTATTTGGAGAGCACTGCTATTTTTATGAACACAACTGTATATAAATAAAAAAAAGTGTTTTTATAGCTTGCAACTCAAGAAACTAATTAACTGCTAGTTTTATGAACAGGTGTAAGTTTATAATCAAAATGTAAACAGATTTCGAACTTAAACTAATCAGATTTATAAAAATGCAAATAAAATTTACCTCACGACAAATCGTGTTAACTAAAACCTGGTTTTGCAACTCAATTGCTGATACAGAACTTTTTGACAGGAATTTTTAAGTTTGTTGCCATAATTGTCATTCACTCAACGAATCCACAAAAGTTGGAGGAGGATTCTTAAAAGCTGCTTAAAACTATTATAAGTTCGTTGGTAAATGGACTTCCAACAATTTGACTTTCAAATGATGGACACATACCGCTTAGCGATTAGGGTCTTAACATAGAAATCAAAAATTAATTAAGATCCAACGAAAAAAAAGTCACAAACTTTAAGTGCTGTTCAACTTGTTTGCTGATTTTTTAAAGCGCCTATTAAGACTCTTTTCAAACTAATTATAGCTCGACAGTTACCTTTAGCAAATAATGATCAATTTCCCCACTTAGGTTACTTAAATTAACGAATCTCTTAATCTTCTATACTTGCTTAAAAAATTTGAAAAACATCTTTCATACCCATTGTTTATTCTGTTTAACCAGTCATTTTAATGTTCTCGTTTTCCTGTTTCGAAGTAATATGCGTTTTTTAAACCAACCAGCCCACAAAAAAGGTCCCACGCATTTTATGCATAACTATCTTATAGTTAAATTTTCTGCTATCCCAAAACTTTTTGAACCTCTTATTTGTGAAGTTCTTTTTTTAATTGTAGTTCCTCTATTTTCTGTGCTTATTAACATGAAATTGTAAAATCTATTGTTACAATTTTACTTGAATTTACAACATTTTGTATTGATGCTTTCGGTAAAACCAACAGATTTTATCAAAGCGTTTGACAAAGTTAGCCATAATGTATACTTTTAAGTAAATTAAAACAAATCAAACTACATGACAAATTAAAAGCTTGGATATCATCTATAACCTTATACTAATAGACATTATAGTGTAGTCTTCAAAACTGACCATTCTAATTCGTTTATTGTTGATTCTGGTGTACCCCAAGGTAGCCACATTGGTCCTTTGTTATTTGCTCTGTTTAAAACGAGCCTCTATCTTAAAAAATCGATGACACTAATAAACGCTGATGACGTAGAAATATTTTGAATAGTTAATTTCTTAACAGACTGCGAATTATTACAAAATGATGTACTTCTACTATGGGATTGGTGCCATACATATCTTTTAATGTTAAATATTGACCAGGGTAAAACAATAAGTCCTACACGCAAACATGTAATGTACTTGACTATGAGTATAGGTAATTTAAACTCTACGAAACTCTCTGAATTCTCAGACCTGGGCATTATTTTGGATTCAAAATTATTATTATTATTATTTAATTATATTTATTGCAATACAAAATTACAATAAATAGTTGAAATATGAAGGTGTTAACAATAGAGCCATTAACTTTGACTTACCATTTTAACTAGATTACAAAAAAAAAATAAATAATAGAACTCTAGGCATATGTCCTTAAAACTTTATCAGTCTTATTTAATAGAATTCGCCAAACATATGAATAGTTATACAGTGCATAAAGATTTATGTAGGCTCTATGTAACGTTGCGAAAATTCCCATTTATAAAAAATTCTGCTATACATTTTAATTATACAATGCTTATATAAAAAAAATTTTAAAATGGAGCAATCTATTCCATTTATCTGTCTGTCATAACAAATAAAATATAAAAAAATAATTCCAATTATTTTTATGATATTCTCTTTCGAAAATCTATATTTTTTTTTAAATTCTTCTTCTTGGGCTCATTGGGTTGAACCTTTTTTTATAAACTTTCCACCTTCTTGGAGTCGGTAAAACGCGATTTAAATTCTTTAAATCATTAATAAACGAGATAAACTGGAGAGGCATTATTGTTTTTATTTTAATTTCAAAAATGGAGAGAAATAAAAATAACATTTACGAAATAATAATAACAATAATTTCCTTATGTAGGCTTATAATGTCTTTGTTATTCGCATTATATTTTCTTTCAATAACTTTGAAAGACGTTTTAATTATTTAAATTTATCATTTATTAAAATTCAATCTTAATCTAATTTAATTTTATAAAGTTTTGTATAACGAAAAAATATGGTAGAGTGATGCCTTGTGCGCTTTAACTAGAACTGAACTATTGACTGTACAAATTCTTTTCTATCGCATGATTCTTTTCTTAAATATGTTAAGCTTACAAGGTAGGTACTGAAAAACAACAAACATATTGCAAAGTAAAACGGTGCGTTTCTAATGATCATTAGTTTATAATCCTTTTTCAAGGTCTCAAGTTTTCGATTCAGTGGGTACAGTGTGTGTTACAAGTTAAGAAGCGAAATTTATTTTACACTCTGGACCACCACAGGCTCTATTCAACCTAAAAACGCGTTTAGCTTATTATGGGACTATGCAACCTTGCATAAGCTTTATAAATAGCATTTTTGCGTTTAGAGGCTCTATACAGCGTTTTTAAATAAGACTGTATATGTATGTATCATTTGACTGATCGTTCCTTGATTTCATTAGGTGTCCAAAGAAGGTTCTTAAGGCTTACTATACGTTTTCTACCTTGGTCGAATGGAGTAGATTTGCGTCATTACTTTGATAGACTTCAACTTATAGGTCTTCAATCAATTAAAAGTTCGATGCGTCGAATATTAAAATTGAAGTATACGGTTAGATTTACAGTAAACGTTATGTTGCTATTTGTGCAAAAATTCATGAGTACTTCTATTTTTGTAAACAAAATCTCTTATTAATACGGTGACCATCCGTTTCATTATTATAATGAACAGTTCATTATTTGAAGAAAATGTTCATTATTTTAGAAATTGCTCATTGTTAATTATTTTATGATTTTTTTCTTTGAGGAAAGCCTAAGCATGAAAACCATTAAAAATGTTTAATAAAAACTTACCCTTACGTTATAATTTGTTGTCTTTCTTTTTCGGAACACTTCCTAATCTAACAATTACAAAAATCAGATCATATTATACATCCTAACATACAGGGAAAGTTAAACTAATAGGCTTACACTTGCGCACAGGATGACTTTCACCACTGCAAATTAATTTTACCATTGAGTTTTACTGACCATGACAATGGTAAAAATAACTTTCAGTGACTATGAATGAAACTCATCTTTTTTAAATTTGGACTAGTTATGACATTTTCCATAAGTAATTTGGGAGCGCACTCCGACTGTTGAAATTATTGCATTGTTGAAAAACCCTTCACTCCAAAAATAAATGAACAGTAAGAATTACACTCCTTCTGGGGCAAAGTGGAGTTGAGTTTAATGTGTATTATGAAAAAGAAAAGCAATATTTTAATTAATAACACTGATGTTTTCGATGAGTTTTCATGTGTACAAAATTATGTTTCTTCAGAAAAAAATGAGCCAAATGAGTGCTGGAGATAGGTGGGTTGAAATTTTCAAGTTTTTCAATGAAAAAATGATACAGTATGAAAACATTTCAAAAATCGTAGAGTTTTGTTTATGCCTTCCTGGGTCTAATGCGCCTATAGAGAGAGTTTTCTCAATTTTAAACAATGTATGGACAAACGAAAAAACAATATGAAAATTGAAACAATCAGGTCCATTTTAATTTGCAAATGGAATTATGAATTAAATAGCATCGAATTTAAGAATTATTAAAAAGGAAAGCCAGAATTCATTAAAATAATGTATTCTTCCGAAAAGTACTTATTTTAATAATATTAATATATTGTAATTCAATGTCAAAGTGTTTTATTAGCCAATATGATATAAAAGAGTTTAAGGTTTTGTTTATTTTTTTTTGTAAATAAGTTAGAGACTGAAAAAATCTGTGTTATTTTTATGTTTGTTTTGTTTATTATCGATGAAAGTTCCTTTTTTGTTTAATTTATAAATACACTAGCGGCCCGGTACGTGCTTCGCTACGTATAAGGCATAGTAATAAAAAAAAAATGATTATTAAGTTCATTTATTCAAACAAAAAAATATTTTAAATTGCTAGCTATTTACCCAAATGATTATATTGTTTATGTTATATTTATCAGCAAAGAGTAAAAACTAAAAAATAAAAAAAAAAATTGAGTGCTCTTTATATGGTGGGTCTATATGGGTAGTCTAAAACATTTGGATAAACAATATTTTTTGTTTTTTCCATTTTGAGCATGAATAAATAAACAGTTGGGGGCAACATAAAGTTGGCCATGTGAAAAACATGATTCCTCCAAATTGACACCATAAACGTGAAGTTTTCACCCTTGGGCCTTATTTATGGACATCGCAAATGATAAACCCACAGGATATTGTAATCTTTTGAATTCAAATGACATATCAGAGATACGCGGTATCAAGCACAATTCTCCTTTTGATTTACCAGTTAAGATTGTAGCTTCAATCAAATTTGGCAATAACTTTTTCACTGCCAATCTGGTGCCATTACACAGTTTTGGTAGATTAATATTTCGCAATAATATAATCAAAAAACCAATTTTCAGATTCAAGCAACGCGGTGGTATACCAGTTCGGTAAAGTACTGTCGATTGGTATTTTGCCATCACCAATTTCTAACAATTGTTTTGAAAACTCATGGGCAGTTGCATCATTATGTAGGTGAATACGCATATTAATGTTCAGTGTCAATTTTCTACTCGTATCTTCAAAGAACTGATGACTTCAAACAGGTTCTTATTTCATCAACAGGAGTTGATCGAGGAATGACAGGCAATGTTTGACGAAAGTCCCCTGACAATAATATCAGAGCACCAACAAAAAGCTGTTGATTACCACGTAAATCTAGCATTGTTCGATTAAATGCTTCTATTGATTTTTTATTCGCCATTGTGCATACGCATCCCATAAAATAATTGACGTTAATCGCAGAACTTTTGCCATAGCAGAATTTCTCGAAATATTGCAAGTTGAAGTTTCAATCCCCTGTACACTCAATGGCAATTTTAATGCAGAGTGTGCGGTCCGACCACCTTCTAATAATGTAGCAGCAATTCCCGAAGATGCGCAAGTGCCAATACAATTTTCTGTTCCGATCGAATAGTCGCTAAAATCAATGATACAACGAAAGATTTGCCTGTACCACCAGGTGCATCCAAGAAATATAATCCACCTGTATTATTGGAAACACGGCTTTCATGATTGTGTCATATACATGTTTTTGTTGAATATTCAATTTGGTGCTATTACAATTTTGCGATTATCAGATGGCATACGATCAAGAGCAATTTTGAACAATTGAACTAATGCGTTATGTTGATAGAAAAACCTTTGTAGCTCACGAATAATTTCTCGTCTTGTATTTTAAACAAACGATTTTCATTACCAATAAAATAAATTTGCAAAAATTGATGATCAGCGTCGGGGTATGGCAATAACGAACCAGCTTGATGATATTTATGCAATTTTAGGTAGATGTTGAATCAGAATTTTTAAGACTTAATGATTCAGATTGATATAAACATGGGACAATCCTGTTGAGGTATTTACCTTAAAAGTCGGCATAAAATATCTCTAATAATTTTATAGTAGCACCAAAAGAAGTCATTTGAAATGCCGAATTGTATTGTTGAATATTACCCAAAAACTGCTTCGACGTTTGAGATGTCCCAAAAATAAATGAATAAAATGGTTCCGGTGGAGTTTCTAATGTTGGAAATCTCACCTTACCATTAGCACAACACATGCGGGCGTTTCACCTGGAAAGTTAGCCGCATCACAATGTGGACATATTGCGTCCATCATTCCAATGTAATCAATCTGACTATTTTAATTAAAAGCAGCACGCAGCATTTTATCCAAAACAGCATGACGTATTCTTGATCGCCGTGCAAGATTAAGTACAATTACAGGGTCAACAGATCTATTATGTGCAGTACGTTCAAGCTGCGATGCATTAGCTTGTGCGCGTTCATCTGTAGTCTGAGATCGTCTTAATAATGCCACTTGATTTGCATTACGCGTTCGCCGGCCTATGTTTGATCGTCTTGCTCGTGGCATTTTCCCTTCACTCAACAACTCAGCAATATTTTGGAAATTATAAACACACAGCAATAATTATCACTGATAAAATGAAATGACATAAATGATGACATTAGATTTGTTGGACAGAACTAACGTCACTTTTTTTGTCTTCGATTGTTTTTCCAAAGGTTCAAATTGACTTTTAAGTATTAGTACAAATGGTTTGTATATGGGAGTATAGAAAGATGTTGATTTTACACTTTTTCAAGATTTTTTTTTAAATTTTCTCTACGTACAAACCTTCTATGGACTTCAACGAATAATTCAAGACCAAAATTATCCAAATTGGTAAAGGCATTGTTGAGTTATAACATTACAACGAAAAGTGGCATTGATTTTTATATATATAGATATACCTAATTATACTATATAAAACTGGTTAACATTTTTCATTTTTTGAGTACTGTTCATTATTTTGTCTCGGAATATATGGTCACCGTATACTTATTGATCGTTAATTTCTGGATATCTACTCAATATTTTCGACTGAATTTGTATTGTTTTTCATTATGTTACCTATATTATTACGCCAAATATTTTATCTAGGCTTAACGGTTAGTTCGTTGAACTCTATAACTATTTGTCCTGTTGAATTGCTATTTTTTGTACAGAAGTTTTATTTCATCTAGGTAAAGGATTATACTAAAATACATAAACTCTCATAATTTAATTCATTATTTGTACATCTTTTCTTCTTTATTTCTTGGATCACCCCTTTCGTAATCCATACAGATTCTTTAAAACAAAATTTATAAAAAAAATCTCCAAGCCAATGCTCTCGATTTAATTCAACAAACACTTCCGCTTGTTTGATCTTTCCCGTCATTGAAAAAAGAGATCCTTTTTCATTTGCGACGACGACAACGACGATGGTGAAGACGCCAACATCAAAAAACTCATATAAAATCAAAAAACTTGACGGCTAATCAAGGGTAATCCTGCACTATATACTCAAACCATCAAACCAAACTCAAACGCATTAAGCATTCCACAGAAAAACGCTTGTCATATATTCATTATCCTTAAATGAAAAACCCCTTGGAGATTTTTAATAAATAGGTATTAAAAAGAAAACAAGCTACTGGCATGGCGTGCGTTTGTGTTTTTTTATTTCTGTATGGTTTTGTTGTACGCGGCATATAGCATAATGTAAGTTCGCGTGTAAACATCACGAGCGGTCTATAACCAAGCTATATGAAGCTGTCATACATCAAAACTGTCTATAGAAGATATAAAACATATTTAAAGTATAAGCATTCATAAAACTAGGCATGTATATAGCTCAGCGGATAGGTATACAGTACATAGTAGATATGTATGTGTGTATATCGAAAGTTGTGTCCTTTTTATAATGGCTAATCGTTCGAAATAGCGGTGATATCAGGTTACTCAAAGAAGAAAACTATATGCGGCTCCGGCTGCAACAAAAAGAGCGATATAAGGGTATCGATGTCAAATTGTTACTGGAACGGCCGACCGGCCGGCCGGTGGACTCACTGTTTTGTCCTGGACATTCTGCGTTTTGTTATTATAGGTACCAAGAATATACCACGATACCGTATCAAAGATCAAACCAAAAATGCTGATTAAGTTTTATTTTGGTTTGTGTAGGTATTAGCTACAACATACTTTTCATTAAGCAAACTTATCGCACACAAATACTCACATATTAAGTCAACGTCGAAAAAATTAGAAGATTTCTTCGGAACAACAGATATCAACAGCTGTGGTGTGAAGATATGATCAAGATAAGGTTAATTAAAATGGGAAGAATGCAACAAATCCTAGGATAGTGGCAGTTTTCTGAAACAAAGATAACTTAAAACAACCAACATTTTTTGGTGCTGAACCTTTAAACGGAAGTGTATTCTTATGTTGTGATTAGTTCATCAAAATATTGAGAACTGGTATCGAATATTCTTGAAATTAAGTACAATTTAGAAGATTCCACCTTGAATATAAGTATACATACATACATATGTATGTATATTAGTATACATTTTTAAAATTCACAAATTTTATGAAAGAAAATTTATTGGTTCAATATTTGTTTAAAAGGAAGAATGTTCTTTAGAGTTCTTAACGAAAACTAACAATTTGTTAAACATATTGAAGTTTGTTAAGAGCTTTAGTTTAAAATTAACAATGGTTTATCCAAGTGACAAGAAGGAATATATTTTATAGAGTTTCCACTTTGATTTGTTTTGATTTTAAATTAAAACTTCATATTTGATTTATCTGGACTGCCATGCCAGAGGTCTTGTGTTCGGTCCCTGCCTGTGCCATCTAAAGTTTTTTTCACGGGTACTGCCTCTTGCGAGGAATAGACAAATTCTCCAAGAGTAATTCTTGTCATGAAAAGTGCTTTCTCAAATTAGCCGTTCGAATTCGGCATAAAACTGTAGGTTCCCTCCATCCCTGACAACAGTACTCGCACTAGGCCATAGTTCTCAACGGACTGTTGCGCCACCCAATTTATTTATTTATTTTTTACTAGCTTTTACCCGCGACTTCGTCCGCATTAGATATTTTTTTTGGATAGTAATATGAAAAAATCTGAGCTGTACTTTTTTGTACGTATTTTTGAATTGTGCCGAGATGGGATGAGGCTATACTAAGTGTGATTGTCATAGGTTAGGTTAGGTGACGAACCGAGTAAATCATCAAGTATTAAATAAACAATTAAATTTACACGACAAATAAAATATTTGCAGGATTTCTCTGTAATTTGCATGCGTCCGACAACAGCGTGTGCCCTCACATGTGTGCCCGTTCGGGTAGACCCACTCAGTGATGTCCTCCCCCGCGCCGCCGCACTACCACCGCACTACCGCCCGCCGCCACCTGCCTCGTCTACCGCGTGTGACCACCGCCCGCGCACTCGCCCCGCGCCTCAGCCGAAACAGAATTATCAGAAGTAGAAGACAGGCCCAGTGAATTATTTGTTGTACCTAGATAGCTCGTGTTTGGCGATGAAAGGTTGAGCATAGCAAAGTTTAGGTTTAAAATTATTTAAAATTATTAAAATTATTATTTGTGGAACTTGGTGGGAGCCACAGTTTGCGTCTAAGGTTGAGGGCTTGAGGCACGTGGCGCGCGAATTCCGCGTTAATATACGTGTATGATAAGTTTAATATGTTCGACAACTTATTTCATAAGGGTTGGGAATGCGTTGTTTTCCCGTAAGTAATACCAATTTTATCCAAATATTATTCAAATCTTTGGTAAATTAGGAGTGAAGCGATCAGATTCCCCGGAAAGTAATTTTTCCCATGGGAATGCGTTGTTTTGCCGAGGTCAAAAGTAACTCATGTCCTTTCTTAAGTCTCAAACTATCTCCTTACCAAATTTCATTTAAATCTGTTCAGTAGTTTAGGCGTAAAAGTGATCGGCCCACCTGAATTTTCCCATGGGAATGCGTCATTTTCCGGGGGTAAAAAGTAGCCTATGTCTTTTCCCGGCTATCAAAATATCTCCATACCAATTTTCATGCAAATCGGTTCAGTAGTTAGGCGTTTTCGCATTTATAATATTAAGTATGGAAGTATAGATTTAAAATAAAAAACCTTTTGAGAACCGTAAATACTGTTTTAAGTTTGCTTGAAAAGCAATGTATAATACATACTTCAATATAGTGTTGAAGGAAATGAATCTAGTAATTGGAATAGTGTAGAGTAAGACACATGGCACATTTTAAACAATTTATTTTAAAAAAAAATGGATTGAAAAATAAATTGTGGAAAGATGTTTGCAAAGTTTGGAATATTCTGCCAAGAAGGAAATTCAACAATCTCTTCTGAGAATCTAAACAAATCTGGGCAAAATATTTTTGAACCAATCCCTGTGATTTTTTCAATATTGCAGCTTGTAGAGGTTCAAGAATCACAAGTATTTTATCCTCCGTTTGTAACAATCCTTTAAATTTGTCTGTTTTGGTTTTTCCTAGACTCGATTAGATGTATATAATAATATTTGAAAAACATCTTCGTTCGTAGCTGACCGTGAGCATTATTTTTTGCATGATGCAACCTAAATTTTATATAGTCATTGTTTTGCGCTTCCTGAACATCTTCTGACAGTTGACTAATTGGCAAAATAGCAAGATTTTCTATGATTTTTTATTTGTAGACGGAAGATGGTGCTTACATATAATTCAGAAAAATGCATGAAATCTTTATTTGAATCGATAGTACAGTCCATATAATTTAATGTTTGAAGATTATTTCATGCAAATGTTGACCTTGACTGTGCCTCAAATGGTCCATCCTCTTAGTCCAATTTTGACATACTCTTTCCAACATTTCGGCCGGTATCTCACGAATAAATGCTTCAATGTTGTCTTCCAATGCGTCAATTGAAGCGGGACATGAGCTTAAACATAGCCCCACAAAAAATAGTCTAAAGGCGTTAAAACGCACGATCTAGGCGGCCAATTGATCGGTCCCGAACGTAAAATAAAATGTTCACCGAACTCGCCTCTCAATAAGTCCATTGTTGCGCGTGCTGTGTGGCACCGTCTTGTTGAAACCACATGTCATGCAAGTGAAGCTCTTGCATTTAGCGCTCACCATTCACAGTTACGTTACGATTCGCATCATCTTTGAAGAAGTACGGTCCAATGCCACCAGCCCATAAACCGCACCAAACTGTGACTTTTTCTGGATGCATTGGTAGCTCTTGCAATGCTTCTGGCGCATATTCATTCCAAAATTGACAATTCTGCTTATTTACGTACCCATTGAGCCAAAAATGAGCTTCGTCGCTGAATTTTACGTTGCAGTAGGTCGTTCGGCTTCAATTCTTGCACCAGCTGTATTTTGAAAGCCATCACACCTAAATCCTTCGATAAATGATGCTCATCATTAACACTGGCCGATACAGCTGCGATATTTTCTTCAGTTCGCACTCTACGTAAGCGTGTTGGTGGTTTAATGTCCAATAATGTAAATTTGGTACGAAATTTAGTCACAATAGCCCGAATAACCGCTTTAGTGGGTCAATTAAACTGACCATAAAATGAAAGAAGCGCGCGTGGAACTTTCTTAACAGAGCACGCATTTTTTAAGACGATTCATGGTTGATTTATAGACCAAAGTGAAGAAGTTTGACAGTGAAACAAAACACGAAACGTGCGTCAGCTGTTTAAACCAGTGTTGCCAAAAAGATAATAGCTAAAAAATCACCCATAATAAAAGTCATAGGTGTCGAAATACAAAAAATGCTCTTATTTTACACTTCCTTCTTATAAAACGAAAATGCGTGTAATTTTTATTTTTTATTCTAAAATTAAAATAAAAAAACCAATAGAAAACATTAATTAACTGAGTAGAGCCGGCTGGAACTAGCAGAGGAAACTTTATTTGAAAACAGCACAAAAATTAACATTTGCATTTAATCTCAAAGAAAATAATTATTTTGAAAAGAAAAATACCACCTTTGCAAAAATGTATAACTAGACTAAACTTATTCAAAAGCTTATAAAATATTTGACTTCAAAGTGGTTCTTCCTGAAATTGTAAAATAAATTAATTTATGTTGTTGTTTATAATAACTATTTCAAAAGGAACGCATTTTATAGTTTACGACCCTGTTCTTATATTTTTCAATTTATGAAATTTTTCCAAAATTAATTTTTGAAACGCTCAAGCTCGTTTGGTCCGTGCGGCGACATGCACTTAAAATCGGAGGTGCGTTTTTCCTTGTCGTAACCCCTGTTAACTGAGATGCGATAAGATACTCTTGGCTGAATCATTGATGTACAGGTGTCAAGATGAATTAAATTCAACAAAAGTTGTGCGTGTTTGAAGCACTTCCAAAATATGTCTCAGTTGTGTCTTTACTAACTATTCTTCATCAACAAAAGCAAACCAGTTAAAAGACCTGGGTTGAGGCTTGATTTGACATCCAATGATTTTTCCTTGTTTCGAAAGATCACAATTAAATTTGGTGGAGAGCGATTTTCTAACCCAGAATAAGCTAAAGTCATATTTTATAAGTCCATCACGTGAAAACGTTAATGTTTCCAAAATTGTTGATTGAATGGCATGTAAAAATGTATCGAGGTTCTTTAAGATTATGTTAAAAATCATTAAAACCATTTCACATAAAATATTATTTTATCATTTTTAAGTAAGGGTCTTTGACAGCTCGTGGCGGCCATATTGTGTCTTTTACTTTGTGTCAAAATATCTTCTTTTAATCAAAATGGGTAGTACCCGTAGCGTGATGGTTAGTGCGTTGGACTGTCATGCAAGGGGTCTTGGGTTAAATCCCTGCCTGTTCCACCTAACTTTTTTTTTCATGGGTACTGCCTCTTACGAATTGACAAGGAATTGACAAATCCTACAAGAGTAATTCTTGTCATGAAAAGTGCATCCTTAAATTAGCCGTTCGGATTCGGCATATAAACTGTAGGTCCCTTCCATCTCTGACAGCATTACTCGCACACAGGAATGGTTGAGAGTTGTAAGTCACTAGGCCCTGGTTCTTCATGGACTGTTGCGCCACCTAATTTATTTTTTATTTAATTAAAATGGGTGTTCTGTTGTGAAGCAGTGATGCGCTCGTTGCATCCTTTTTATGAGGTACAAGGTCCGCCTTTAAAGTCGACTATTTAACCAGCTCTGCGAAAACCTATACGTCAATAAAACGCAAGATCTTCCGAAATCATCGCCGCTGTTCGTGAAAGCGTACAGCAGAATCTGAGGCAGTCAATTCTGCGTTGCTCATGAAAAACAGGAGCTGTAACTTCGAATTGAAAATAATGCTGTCTGATTGAAGCTTTCAGCCCTTCCAAGTATCGTGATTTGGTTTCATATTACAGCGTCATGATCTTAGTTTATTAGTTTATTGTTGCTAAAGCATACTTGTATCTATTCTATTTATTTATTTTGTCACCTCGAAACAGTTTTAACAATTTTTTGTATCGATAGTGAGTATTTCGGATTTTTAACTTATAATAGTCCTAGTCCTTTTCGCCCGATATACAACATTCGGCGGACTATTCTAACGACAATTTGTTGAAGGTGAGAGGTAAAAGCTTTATATGAATGTTTTACTTGTCGAAATTCTTCTTCGTTTTGGTTGTTTTTTTTTTTTAAGAAAAAAGCTTGTTAATGAGAATAAAAGTTTGTATGACATTTGTACATCTTTGGCTTGCGGAATTTCAGCTATTTTCCTTGTAGGTTCCACACATACATCAACGAAACTCGTTAAATTATTAGAAAGGTATATGGAAAATGATGATCCTTTGGAATCGATGAAGATGGTTCCTTGCATAACATTTGGATGAATCTTTTTTAGCATATCGGTAGGTATCTTGTACCTACAAAGATGTATAGAAAAAACATGTATTTGAGTATTTACCTACATATATTGTATGTATCCTTCATACTTCCTTTTGCTCTTTCTGTCTCTTTCTTCTCGGTAGATGTGTCCGTTCTGTATGTACCTACGTACATTTAGGTTGCTAATGCCATTAATGGATAAATAATAGATAAGGGACATTTCCAGCATCTCTAATGATTCCATATAAATCGAGGGTAAAAGAAGCTTGATGGAAGTCCTTCTCGTCCTCGTCCTCATCCTCATCACACTACTGATATGTGAGAATACCTAAAATCTACATACATCTCAACCCTAAATATTATTATCATCAGAGAGTGTATGCCCAGGGCTCCTAAGCCCAGAAAATCCCATTCTCATATCGTTGTTGTTGCTTCTTCCGCTTCTGCTCCTACTCCTGCTCCTGCTGCTGATGATGATGATGTTGCTGCTGATGCTGAAGCTCCTATAATAGAAGGCCAAAGCCGTAGCCCAAAGGATGACATTGTTAGGACGACGAAGAGGAATACATAAAACCATTTATATTGGAATTCCTGTTATCTGTGTTTTGGTCAAAATGACACTAGGTATAGGAACAAGGATTCATCCAAACTCGGGATATTGTGTGTAGTGTGTACTCGACTCGTAGAGTTTACAGATACGAGATACACACACATACAGCTAACCTAAAACATGCTATGACTCCTCATCCTCGGTCCTTGGTCCTTATAGTCCTCGGTGCTCGGTCCTTGGTCCTTGGTCCTCGTCGATTGTGGCAAGAGGACAGATGAGTAGAGGGTTATGATGATGAGAATCCAAGGGTGTCCTTGTCATCCCGTTCTTGACGTTATTTCGAGTTTCTGCTTCGGCGTTTGAAAGCAGAAGCACAAGCAGCAATGTTTCCATCATCACAGCAAAATAAGGGTTCTGTGTGTCCTTTGTAGGTATGTACAAAACGAACCGTTTGTACATACAAAAGTATATACATATGCTATGCAGGTAGCTGTACAGTATAGTATACGCAGTACACTGATGCCTAAGCACATACCTAATATTCCTCCTGTGGGTATGATAATATCCTCATAGGACTTGTGTGTGATATGTGTGCACATTTGGCCGGAATATGTCGTCGTCTCCTTTAATGGCGGTGCGATATGTCAACTGAATAATGCCCCGACACAAAGCTATGTATCTTCAGAGTGTAAATATGGGTGGGGCTTAATATTTACCCTTGCACTTATGTTGTTACCCTCGCCAGCCAGGCTTTACACATCCGTCAGGACTTTGGTTTCATTATTATAGTGGGTGAAATGGATAGAGACAAACCATCCACCATGAGAAGGGTGAAATGGTGTTACGTGCAATAAGAGACAAAGTTGTTTAGACGACTATAACGAGGACTATACTCTGACTACCTATCTACCTATTCTCGTCAACCAGCACAGAACAGTACATCACTAGATGGGAAAAGTGACTTTTCCATGGGTGTCTCGTTTGGAGTGTTTTCAGCTGGTACTTCATTTGGCTGAATTTTTGAGGTTAGATGTTGGAAGGTCCCTATTCCTATCTACATGGGAACCTATCTAAGCATATGGTTGTTTTTTGTCCTTATTGTTTGTTGGTTTCGCCATGTTTTCTGTTAATATTTCTTTTATACCCATAAAGCCTATGCCTTCACCTAGCCACCCACCTACACCCATATATTTATTCCTTTTTCATTTGTGTGTGGCTGTTGGCAACTTCTCGGCTCTCTGGACTCAACTTCAAACCTTGGGGTGATTTAACTTATCTATGCAGTCATGCTCGTTGTCGTCTCGGTCGGTCGTCGCGTTATAGCTGAAACGCCGTCGTCATTTAGATCATCCATCTGGATTATCATGTTTGTTGACAAGCTATAGAACCGTGTTTCAAAAGCTTCAACAAAAAAAGTCTTTAGACAATCACAATAGGTACGTACATACATACATCTAGTTATATACCAATACATTTTCTAAACTTGAAGCTCTTTTCATGCGGAAATTTTTGGTATACGAGTATACTTGTTCATGGGCGCTTATAAGGATATACATACATACCTAGACAAATATCAACAAGGCCGTTGTCATAAAGGTTTTTCAGCGATGGAAATATGAAAGACGAACTTTTCTTTTTAAATTCAATAAAAAGCAGATTGGGGTTTCCAGTTTTGTACAGAATTCTGCTAAATATAAACATCTACAATCGAGAAAACGCTGCTTTCAGGCAAATATATTTAGAACAAATGTCCTGACTTTTAAACGAACCACGATTAACTTTTTTTTAGACCCGGAAGTAGGTATATTAAATTTTAAATACTGCTCCGAATCTTCGATTATCTTTGTATGCCTTAAAATTTTTAAGACTGGCACATCAGTGTGGGATATGAAAATATGTTATAAGAAATTACGCCAATCTCAAGCAGTCAATAAGTCAATGAGTTGTCCTTAAAACAGTTTCAACTATCAGCTGGCTTTTTGAATCACAATCACATTTAAAGGAACTATGATATACAAAATAAGAAGTAGTGGACTACGTTGACTGCCTTGCGGTACACCAATTTTTAAGTAAATTGATTCGTAAAGCATTGCTACGAGTATAACAAATGTTGGTAATTTCTTTTCAGCAGAAAGCTTAACAGACATATTGTGCTCGGAATAAAAATTTTACTGGTTACAAAAGGATGTATACTCGTAGCACCCTGGGTAGGGTTCTTGGGCTTAGTAACGCAGGTATTTTTACAGTTTAAATCATATTTTATGTGGTTGAAAGACATCAAATAATTATGTCGCAGACTTAAAACAATAGTAAAATAGTTGTGCACTGGGCGTATATAACTATCCAAGAGGCTTAAGTAAGTTGCAGGAGCACCAGCCCAGATATGGGAGTTATACTCAAGCTTTGGACGTATATAAGTCTTGTAGATAACAGCCAGATCAGAGGCGACATCGCGTATGTGATCGTTCCACAAAAGGTGGTTGGTGATACACATACCGAGAATATCGAGATGTTCAGTCTCCTCGATGCAAGTGCCATCTATAAATAATCGCAAAGGGGATATATCTCGTTATAACGATACAAAACAGCATTGGGTTTTCGAAGCATTAAATTCCACGCGGTTTCTTATTCCCCATTGTACAATGCTGTTTAGGTCGGAATTTAATGAGCTTATCATATTTTCTCGTTGCAGTTCCACATCCGAAGAAGAAGGATGTGAATCTGAAAACGAATATGAGAAGCTTAGAGTACTATCGTCAGCGAAACAATGTATTGGATTAGAAGTTGCAGACAGGAGATCATTAATAACAATGAGAAAGAGTGTTGGAGACAGAACAGAGCCCTGGGGCACACCAGCACATATTTTGTGGTTTTCAGACTTGAATCCATCCAATACAACTTGTATCGAACGATTCGAAAGGTAATTACTAATCCAATGAAGAAGGGATTCATGAAAACCGAAAGTACACATTTTCGATAAGAGAGCCTGATGCCAAACCCTATCAAATGCTTTTGAAATATTAAGTACAATAATCTTAATTTCTCCAAAACGATGTAAAGATTTGTTCCACTGTTCGGTGAGATGAACCATGAGATCACCAGTGGACCTATTGGTATACAAAAGCCGTATTGTCGGTCATTAAGAAGCTTTCGATCTTCGAGATATTTCTTGAGCTGATAATTAATCAGCGTTTCCATGGCCTTGGAAAGAAGGGACGTAAGTGCAATCGGTTGGTAATTAGACGGTGAGGAAGATTCGCCTTTTTTGGGAATAGGCTGGACAAATGCGGTTTTCCATCCGCTCGGAACGAGACCTAAGGAGTAGGACAGATGAAAAAGCTTACGCAGTGGTTTTGCCAGCGTTGAAGAACACCTCTTCAGAACAATAGTGGGGATACCATCCGGACCAGTGGATTTATGTGTATTAAGATCTTTTAGGACTCTCGCTACAGTACGAGTGCGAAAAAAGATTTGCCCCATACAATCACTAACTCGCTCAAGTACAGGCGGAGTCATAACACTCACTGGCAGTGTTGAATTGGCGGCGAACTGCCTAGCAAAGAAAATAGCTTTCTCTAAAGAGCTAACAAATGGAGTGTCATTCACAACGAGCGTAGGAACCGAGGAAGAATTCCTCATATTTTTTACAAATGACCAACAATTTGTACTGCCTTTGGGACATTGCAGTATTTTTTGCCGTAATTTTTTGTCATGTAAAAATTTGGTCCGTCGACTATGGGCGTTGCAGGCCTTCCTGGCTCAGTTGGATTGGCTTAAAAACAACGGAAACTTACCTTCTTGACCTAATAACCTCTTTACAGCTTGCATGGAACCATGCGTTTTCGTTAGGTCTGATGCTTTTAACCCTATTCGGGATAAAAATTTTCATTCCCAGGAGAATCAAACTTGTGATCATATCAGCGCTGGCGTCAACGTCACTATCGAGGAAGCATAGTGACCAGTTAAAGATCCTAAAATAATTATTTAGACCTTCCCAGTTGGCTTTCTCGTATTGGCAATAGGAGCTCTTTCTTTAACTGGAGAGTTTTTACACGAGAAATTTGCTGATATGACACAATGGTCAGATGTGCCTAGAGGAGATAGAACACTAATAGTCTACTTACCAGGGTCAGAGGTAAGAAACAAGTCAAGAGTGTTTTCTGCTCGACCTACAACGTCCGATATTCGAGTGGGCTCGTTGACCAGCTGAGTTAGGTGGTTTAACTCAGCGAAGATCTCAGCACACACTCCATCGGGTGTTGCCTGGCCCGAATGTTGAAGCCATGAAGAATTGTGTACATTGAAATCGCCCGTTACAACGATTTCAGTGCGAGGATAGAACGAAACAATTCTTTGGATGGAATCAGACAAAGCATCAAATTCACGAGAAGTTGACACTCTGTCTAGATTGGGGCTGCGATAAAGAAAGCAATAGTGAATGATTTGCTTATTCACGGAAAATTTAAACCACATAAAATTGAAAAAAGAATTGGTACAGAGACCATATTGTGGCAAAAACTGATAAGCAACATCATTCCTAATGTATATGGCGAGACCATTGTGGGAAAAGAATATTGGCACCAAGTTATACCCTTGAATAAAGAATTCAGTAGGATCGGAATCCTCACCTACTTGGGTTTCACTTAGTGCCACTACAGCTGGCCTGTTTAAAGCAGTATGGGAGTACACAGAAAGAAAATTCGCTCTAAGCCCACGAATATTACAATAATCTACCCTGAAATTTCCAGCCATTGCAAATAATAGAATAACGAAAACCAAAACATTTTCATGAAATCTCTTATTAATTGTAACTTTACTAAGGCCTAGTTTTGCAGTGCGATACTATATATTTAAAAGTTGACACAACTTAACATTTGTCAGATAAATTTAAAACAAAATTGAAGGGGTATGTTCGTAGATTATGGTCTAACTGTGTGTAGATCTTAAGGTGCAACAAAATAGCGCTATATTTGTTGATACGAGTAATTACTCTTTCAAAATAACAAACGAGTAAGCTTACAAAAACAAAACACCATTTTTATTTTATTTTACAATTTATTATAAAACAATTCAACACCCGTAGTACCCGTAGCGTGATGGTAAGTTCGTTGGACTGTCATGCAAGAGGTCTTTGGTTCGATCCCTGCCTGTGCTACCTAACTTTTTTCACGGGTACTGCCTCTTGCGAAGAATTGACAAATCTTCCAAGAGTAATTCTTGTCATGAAAAGTGCTTTCTCAAATTAGCCGTTCGGATTCGGCATAAAACTGTAGGTCCCCTCCATCCCTGCAATTACTCGCACACAGGAATGGTTGAGAGTTGCAAGTCACTAGGCCCTGGTTCCCTACGGACTGTTGCGCCACCTAATTTATTTTTTAATTGCAACGCCGCAACGACTAGCAAACCAGAGGTATTTAATAGCCACAAAGTTTTGCACGATAAAAAAATTGAAAACATGCATTTTTGTAGCATTAGTGTGAGAACATTCATGAAACTATGGGATACCAAAATAATACATTTAAAACAATTAACCTTACATTGTTGCTTCAGAAACGCATTGGCTTAGAACAGATTACCAGCTTTCTATGACACCAACACGATAGGTACAAAACGCAGCGTTTTTCTTATAAAAATGCCGTCGACAACGGTTTTAATTCTGTCGCGTTTTTGTTTTACGTTAGTTTGGTTGCAGATAAAACATGGAATCTCAAAAATTTCAGAAACAACTAAAAAATGTAAGCTCTCGCTGAAAAGTAAAAAATGCTAAACAACAAACTTACTTATCATACTCTACGAACATACCTTCGAGATACACAAGAGTTATCAATTGATTTATAGTCGAGACTCGAGGAAACCTCAAAATTCTATCCAAAGTTGGATCCTGATTCTGCTTTTATCTGTAGTGAAGTGTTACGTGTAAAATTATACTTAACTACGGATATTTTTGCCAAAAAGCGCACCTTATGGTTACGATAAACTTAATTTTGTACAGACTGGAGTTGCGTTCTTTTCGTAAGCCTACATTTATATTAAGTCAAAGAACGCTCATGGCTTCTAATTTATCCTATTTAAGCAGAAAAGTTTAGTTTTTTCTTGGAATCAGCTTCACTGTTCTTATTATACAAATTAAGACTGACACAAAAACACCAAGCAAGACATTTTCGTCTTTTACGCTTGGGGAGAGTTTGTATATTCTTCGCCTTAAGATACTCAATGTCTGTACGAGTTTGTATGTCGTCATGGAGTAGCGATATATGTATGTATAAAACAGTGTTTGTATACCTATACATTTGTGTAGTTATATATTATTTTTACAACCCCTAAAAGGGGACAAAAGAATATCCAGAAAATCCACCACCAAACAACATTACACCGCGATGTGAACTTGACAAGGGATTTTTGTATTCTTTTTTTTTCTTTTTAGTATTTACTTAGGTAGGTATACATGCCAACAACATACAACTTATATAAAAAGTGGGCGTTATGTATAGCAGATACCTATTTACAAAAGGTCTTTCGTCCTTAATATTATTTCCATCATGTTATAAATTTTATGTCAGAGAAAATTCATGGAAGAGGTGGCCCTTAATCTGAATAGACCATAAACGTTAATGCGAACGAAAAAAAGTAAAACAAACAAAAATGTCTTCTCATTTCCAGTTCCATTAGCGAACGTAACTTTATTATCATCTTTTTTTGTTTTTTGGCTTTTGTTTCAAAAAATTTTTCAGATACGCTCATTAAATGTTAGAGAGCCTCTAATGGTCCATTTATGACTTGTTATTGGATTCCTTCTCGATTTTAAAATGTGAACCTCATTATTATTATCATCATCATCAGCGATGTAACGATACGCATATTTTTTGAAACGTGTATAATTATGAGAAGAATTTTTAAACAACGACGAATATTAACATTGCCTGATGTTTGTATTTATGGTTAAAAAATATAAACAACAACAACAAAAACAGTACAAATAAATCTCCCTCGTAAAGTATACCATCAGGAGTCGTAACCTCGTATAACGACGACGACGACGCACGGTGCTGTGTAAGAACAATACATTGATTTCTTAACGCATCCCATATATATCATCAGGATGTTATTATATTTTCAAATTATTACGCTTAGTCAAGCATGAAGTACATACATACATCATAATATGTATAATATGAGGATTAGGAACTGAATGTATTTTCACATAGTTTTCGAAAAAAAAAACAGTTTCTTTAAATGATCAAAGGGGTTTCTGCATGATGGTGGTAGTTATTTGAGCAATTTAAAGAAGTTGAAAACAAGGAATCAAAGATTTAAATTTATCTAAAATTACCTTCTATATATGATATGATATATTTATTACTTGATGTATTTGATATTCATAATTATATAGGTACATATGTATATTGCCTTACATCGAGTCTCTCATTGCTACTAAAAAACATGCTTGCATTGGGAGTACCTCAATCAGTCAGCTGTTGACTATACTTTTTGAAGTTTCGAAACGATATAGAAAAGTTTTTCTCTGAACTTACCAAAGACCATAAGTGCCATTAATAAAAGAATCCGATAATTGGTTGAGACACTCGAAACAAATGTAATTGTTTTTAGATCGACGAATGCTATGCTTTAAAAAAATGTACCTGCGAACCATAAGAAATTTCAAAAACTTTGCTGCAATTACATCTGACTCAAAATTCTAAGGAGTTTTGGTCCGACGTATGCGGACTTGGATGATGCCACCGGGGAATGAAGGTTTCTCTCGAAACTCAGACTCATTTTTTTTTTCGGCTGAGGAGAATGAAAAACAACAAAGCCTCGCGCAGTAACGGCATTCCAGTTGAATTTTTTAAAAACGGTAACGAATAGGGGAGTCATTCCGTAATTTTCAATACGATAATCGTCAAAACGATTATCATTAACGATAGTGTCAATAATTTGCTTCACGTAACTTTGTCACTATCGTCTCGTCTATCGTTTTCAGTATAAGATAACTGAAATGTCAAAATGAACTCAACGAAAGATAATTCTTGTTCGATAACTTGAAAATGTTATTAAACTTGGTTTTTTGTCTATTAGCCTTTTCACACCAAACCCAAAACCGAGTTTTCGGCAAAAATTTTTCGAAAAACCCGAAAATCGTTCACACCGAACATTTACACGTTTTCATTTGACATTTAAATTTGTTTAACACCGGCTGTCAAATTTTGTATTGATAAAAAATTTGTGAGTAAAAATTATTCTCAAATTATTTGTGAAAATAAAATGAATTCTAACCAATTGAAATTGATTTTAATACATAAAAAGAATGTTGAACAAAATATGAAGATTTTGTTAAACTTTTTTTCATTATCTCAAGCCTCTATCATAAAAAAAACGTCGTTTTCTTTTGCAAATCCTGGAACTTCGAAAGAAAAGAAAAGCTTTAATTGATACAATTGAAAATCGTAATCGACAAAGAAATATGTGGACAAAGGTTAGCTTGTTATAACAATTCAACTAATAGGAAGCTATGTATGTATCTAAATATTTTACCAGCACTTTTTGGAAACGTGAAATGTTAGTAAACGATGATGAGTATTTCAAACAACATTTTAGAACGAGCAGCAGAACTTTCGATATACTCGGCAATGAACTAAAGGATCTGGAAATGCAAGATACAAACTTTAGCCTTATGTAGGTAGGTACTTATTATGTTGATTTTCAGGAAGAAAAAGATCTATAGGACCTCCAAAAGAACAAAATGGTATATCCCGTCATTGAGTGGTTTAACAAACGTTTCGATACGAACATACAATAAACTCCCCAGTATATCACCACCCACCGTCTCGGATGCGGATAAAATGAAAATATCCAAGTACATACTTCCTTTTACACAGTGAAGATGTTCTATATGGTATGTATTCTTTCAAGATTCAATTTTTTGAAAATTCTTGAAGTGCAAAGGATGTTTCTTTGCCGTCGACACCCTTAAGTCGATAATCCTTTCCTGTGCTGTGATAGAGCAGCATATCGGCGCAGACAAGGCCGTAACACTAGCTCGTCTCGAAGAAGAGTTTCAACTGAATTTCTGGGGACGCGACGGGTGGAATGGCTGCAGCTATCCTCTTTGTTCACTTCAAACGGTCAAAACAATTCACCAAAGAGAAGCTAATTGTGTAGAAAATATACGATCAAATCAATAAAAAAACAAAACTGTTACAACAAAAATTCATTTTATTTAAAACATTTTCTTTTTTCTTTCACAACAAACTCAATCCAAAATACTGAGCTTATGTTTACTGCTTCTGTCAGCCAAATGTTCCTTCAGAATCGCCATGTATTGTGGCCGTCCAAGCAGCTTATAGGCGGGGTTGAGAATATTCTGAACGATTTCGTGTAGGTCCTTATGGCCGGAGCAGAAAAGGTCAATTCCTAGCTCCAGATTCGTACCAAAATCACATTCGCCTGGCTTGTCCAAAGAACTGAGGATCTTCTTGATGTTGGCATCGCTGTCCATCAAGGGGTGATAGCCCACTGTTGTGGTTTTATTCACTGGAACAACGATTTCCACATTGTGGAATGTTTTAGCGTAAATTTTCCTAGCTCGCTGCGACTTAGCTTCCACCAGAGATTTTCTTTCATACTTAGTCTCCCCCAAAAATGAACTTATCGCATTTCTCATATCTCCCAAACCCTTGTGATTAAACGGAGTTACCGGAAAGTCTTTCTCCAGGTAGTAAGCGAAAGCGTCGAACCTGTTTGTGGCGACGAAACGTCATTTCGAACTATAAGTCTTCCTCGTCCTTGGGGTCGTCACGCCAGTAGCCATAGTGAATTCCGGTTCCTCGCTTAACAAAGAGCGTTTGAAACTCTGGAGGATCATAAAAGAACCGCCAGTGCCGCAAATAGTCACCGGGGCTTTTATTCTATCGACGCGACGTTAGGAAATTTTCCATATTCTGTAATTAAAAAACAAAAAGCAATAATTTTTATTTTGTAGGGAAATTGTATAAATAATATTACTTACCACGACCAAATTTATTTCTAAATGAAATATTTGTTTTGACAGCAGCCATTAGCTGTTTTGTTTACATTAATTTGAGCGCTGAATGTTTCGAAAGGTTTGTTTGTTTAGTTCAACTTTGAATTGCTACTAGTTTTCGAGTGGTTTTATATAAAACTTGTGGTTTACGATAACTTGTGGTTTACCAAAAATGTATGGGAAAACTTGAGTTTTCGATGTAGGTTTTCGGTGAAAACCGATAATTTCGCGAAAACCGGGTTTTGGAATTGGTGTGAAAAGCCTATATGGAAGTTGTGAAAATTTGCAACAGACTGCTTTTTACCAAACTTACCAACTATTTTGTGGTGTTTATTGTTATTGTTATCTACTGTTTGCCGCTGACGATGTAACTATAATTTCAACATCTAAGTTATTTATGTCTGATATTTTTGAAATTATAAAGGCCTCTTTTGAAAAACTTTGAACAAAACTATAATAGTTTGATTATTTTACAACGAGTGATAAAGAAAAAACAAAAATGCTTAGGTATATACAAGGTTGGAAAAGATAGAGGTCTCTTAATTGTTTCCATAAAAGTATTCATTTTATTTTTGTTTTCTGAGTTTTCATTTTCACTTTTTAACAAAACTCAATTACGCCGAAACATTTCTGTTTCAATTAGTATTTGAAAATCAATGACAGACGATACCTATTTAGCTATTGTGATAACGCTATCGTTTTGACGATATCACTTTGTCGATTATCATCTTACGTGAACTGAGACTATCGTCAAAACGCTATCGTTTGACGATAATCGTGTTACGGAATGACCCCCCAGTCTTCATTTTGCATTTCTTCATAACCGTGTTTTTAATGTACATACAAATATACAAAAAAGGCGATCCGAAGCAACATGATAATTAAAGGGGAATTTCTATTCTCAACTCACTAATTGATATATTTGCTGTGATACTCTTAAGACTTTCTAACTGGATTGAAAGTTCTAATCGCCTGAGAATATTTCAAGCCAGAATCTGATCTGAACTCTGAGTAAAATTGCTAAAAATCCAATGAAAAAATGATTTCAAAGCTGCATTTGACACGGCCGCGGCCGGCGCGAACAGATAGGCTCTGATATACAAAATGGTATCAGTGTATCCCGTAAGTTGCTAGTACTCTATTCCATTCTCCTTGCGACATCAAATGCAGCAGCATAGGTTAGGTCCGGTTTGTCAGTACTGTTCGCAAAATCTGCGAATGATTCGCAACATTCCACAGAGGAGCATTCTGAGTCGTTTCGTTTTTGTACTTTTCATTGATCATACATATGTATTTGTGATATTCTTCCTGGGTGAAGCAAATCTTTGGTGAAAATCTTCTGTCTGACAACCAGTTTCTACTTCAACTCCAAATAAATTTACTCCATAATTAACTTCCAAGAAACGAAGACAATGATTTTTGAGAGTCGTCAAAGGAGAAGACAACCACATAAATATTTAGGAAAGCTGTTAACCTATAACTTAAACTTAGTTTTCTAGGTTTCCTATTTCTTTTAGTTTATTTTTATTTCCAGGTATACTCAGCCGATCTGCATGATAAAAATGCATGGTCAAAATAACTCGATAACTCTCTGCTTATGATAGCGTTTCAAGAACTTGTTTAAGTAAACCTTATTAAAGTGTACAAAAACTTAGATGAATTTTGAGAATGTTCAAATGCAAATATATATTTTATGTTATATTATTATTATTGTTATGGATTAGACAAAGATTTTCTGATTGGAATCAAAGCATTTGAGATAACAGTTCATCGTTGAAAGCAAGACTGACAAGTGTGAATATAAGGCAAATGAAACGCTTTCAACTCGAAAGATTTTGTTTCGAATTGTGAAATCAAAAATCAGATGTTCAGTGAAAACTATTTCATCTTTGAAAAAATAAAATAAACTAACAGCCCTATTATGGCTATCAACTATCAATTAGTTGATGAGTATCAAATGATAATTTTTCACCCATTGTGAATACTAATCAATATACGATAATAATGTAAGTTGTTTTCAATAAATAAATTTCTCTTTTTTCTTAATAATATTTTGTTTATTTAGGAGTAGAATAGTTAGCAACAGAAAACAAATAGAAAGGCTTGTGGAACTAATGGAGGAAAATCAGTACAATTGCCTTCAAACAACAATTCTAGTGAAGGCATTTCGTTCTTCAATTTGTATATTCAATAAAAACTACAAAAAAACTTTTATAAATCGTATTTAAATTACAATTCTTTACCATTTACGAATATTTGATACATTTGTCAACGAAGATTTTGTAGCTGATAGAATTGATAGGTATCAATATGTTTGATAGCCGTAATACCGAGTTTATCAATAAAGCTATTCACAATAGATCTTTTAATTTACTATCTATTTATCAAAAATATTGATATTTGATCACCATAATACCGATTCATTAATTTTGTTGATAATTATCAACTATTATCAAATATCGTGTTGATATTTGATAACCATAATAGTGCTGTAAAGGAAAAGTTTCGGATTAAATAAAGTATTTTTTGAGTAGGTAAATACAAAATCTTAGGGGTCATGACCCCCCCTGGGAGATAGTTTGTTTGTTTTTTTTTTCGAAGGAACTCCCTTTAATTCAAAACTAATCATATTGCGTTAATGGACATGACTCCCATTATATTCTGAATTATAAATTTTTTGTATATGAAAACAAAATTTGTATTTTACTTCCTTAAACTTTGTTGCTACTTTTAACTGAAGACTGGACCAAAACATACTATGAATCGGATATTCAGCCCTATTCCAAAAACACAGCAAAAATTCATCAAATTTTGAGCAATAGACGATCCAGGGGGGGGGGTCATATGAGCCATAAAGCTTATACAGTCAAGTTGTATAAGTAAAGATTTCATCTAAAGATTTGTTAGTAATTTTACGACATTCACCAAAAAGCGGTTTGCTGTCAAAAACAACTCAAATTTGAGTTTTCACTCAATTTAGAATTTGAAAAATCATGCTAGTCATGCTAAGAAAAAGAGCAAATATTCAGGTTCTTAAGAAGAAGCCTTGAATAAGAAATCTTCCATTTAAAAATATGTGATTTTTTTTTTAAAACTTTCTCTAAATTTTGTATTCTTAATTTGGCTTCTTTTTACAAGAAAAACATATTTTGTTATTGCTCCAGAAGGGTACCCTTTATAAAACCTACTTTTTTTTTAATGGACCGATTTCAATAATCATTGTCGATGATCAAATTGATGATAATTTTTGATGATCAAAAATGTGATTTTTTTTTGATTTTTAAAAAAATATTAATTTAGTTTACAAAAATCGATAACGAAATTTAAATGTAAAATGTATATCTAAAGCACTTTATTTAGTGCTTACCAAAAAGTATTTTTAAGACAAAAGTTAAAGTTTTAAATGATTTTCGAAAAAAAAAATAAGTTACATTTTTTAATCTTAAAATATAGGAAATATTTTTAAACAGACTTTTTGGAAGACATTAGCAAGTTCTAGCGACCCAGTCGTGCATTTATTTCTTTCAAAATTGATTTTCTGTTGAATACCAAAGATCTTAAAAATTAAATAAATCTACTTTTGAAGTGAATTTGCTTTGGATGCTCCAGAACTGAGATTTAAACACGAATTTCAATAATATACAAAATGTTCCAAAAACAGATAAAGTTACACTTTTGTTAAACTAATGGCTAATTGAAAAACGTATTAAACATTTCATATTTATTGGTATAAAAACTTTGAATCTCTTGAGATTTGAAGTGAAGAGAGATTCTGAAACGTGTAATTTGTGAATGCCACACAAAAGTTTCCTCTCAACTTATTTGTTAACCTTAATTTGTTTTAATTTAATTTTTTAGAGAAATTATGTACTTAAATGCACCTATGCCCTCAAATTCAAGAACCAAGCATTTTTCTCTCTACAATTTTTAAGTTTTGTTGAATCCTTTCATTCTTCATGCGTTCTTCGCATTAATAGAAATGAAAACAAGAAAAGTATATTTTATTTTTCGAAAAAAAGCTACGTTTCAAAACAATTTGTTACATTTCTGCGTGCAATGCACCAAAAACCCTCCAAACTATTGTGTTTTAGCTCTTAAATATGACATATTAGAAAACTGTTGGAATCTTGGAATGCTTTTATACATAGGGAGTCATCCAAATTAAATAGTTAGACCATACCTTGCTGGACAACAGTGTTCTAAAATAATTTGATAACTAAAGTTGCCACTTTAGCAATTGAAATCTGTAAATGTTAGGTAAAGATACACATTATGTTATTTAAACTTTGTTTGCCTCCCTTTACAAAACATTAAAGAACATTTTTAAGCGGTGAGTAAAACCTCATCTAAGTGTGTGATTCAAAGTCTGGATCCGCCCTTGACATACATATGTATGTGTACGTTTAGCTGATTGATTTTTGTATGTTAAACTTCTGCAATGTCTTTAGATTCATAAATTGTCGAGTTTTCTTCTAATAATACAAATATATATCCTATAAACTAATACACATGCAAAAACAATAACTTTCTGTTTGGTCAAATGTCAATATTGAAAGTTGAAACCTTCTTAATTTTATTAGTGGGAAGAAAATTATTCAATAAAATTTTTGTTTGAAAATTTAGAATATACATATTTGCCTATATGAAACGTATGTATATTCCATAAGTATGTATAAGTAAAAATACTGACATGTAAGTGACTTATATGCGCTATCTTCGGAGGAGCTTAAACTTTGTTTGATGACCTAAGATTTTCGAAAAATATCTCAATATCTATCAAAATGACGTCGTTATAAAAAGTCGATTTGGTTGATTTTAAAATAGTCGTGTTTTTAATGCCAAATATTAAATTTTCAATAAATCAAAAATATTCTACATCATCGTAGCGTGAATACATATGTTTAAGTTTCAAATCTATCGTATACTTAATTGCTTTTTGAGATACAATGTCAGAAAAACTGTTATTTCGAGAAAAAAATGCTTAAAGATCCAAACACCCCATTCTCTAGAGTAGGTACTAGAGATATAGTATTCTAGAGAGGGCCCCGAATGTTTTTAAGTAATCAATTTTGGAACTAATAACTATTATCCAAATTGAAATGATATGTAAAACCATTTAATTTAACTTGAGTCCGTGTAAAGAAAACCAAAACAAGTCAAAATATAGATAGCTATTTTGTTCACCTCTGTCTATCAACTCCTACTCTCACCTCCCCGCGGTGAACATCGGGTGCGTAGTACCTCAACTGGCGATTAGGTTTTAACCCCAGTGAAAAGTTGTAGGGGGCAGCAAAAGAGAGAGGGGGGAGAGGCGTTTCCACTAAGGCACCTCTTCTTATCCAGGCGGCAGCGGACGAATTCCCGAGATGGAATCAACGGTGGCGTCTATAGTTGCAGTAAGGTTGAACTACTTAGTGAACACCTTGTAGTGCTTCTACGACATATTCGGAGCCCAGGGCCAAGGCCTATAAATAGCGGTTTATCCGGCTCCCCGTCCTTGGAGTTATACTAAGGATCTGGCCCTCCAGGTTGGGGGTTGTGCCGTCGGGGTGACTTCCTGACGCCTCGGATACGGACGGATTTTCTGTTGACAACCCACGCAAACGAAAAAAGGACAACGAACTTCGGATTTGTACGTGGAATGTTAGGTCCCTTAACAGACCACGTGCAGCCGAACAATTAGTGGAAGCCCTAAACTGCTACAAGGCAGATATTACCTCCATCCAAGAGGTGCGATGGCATCGTTAGGTTTAAGACAAGGCGATACACTGTCATGCGACTTCTTCAACATCGTTGTGGAAAGAATTGTGCAAAACTCAACCGTCAACACTAGAGGCACAATCTTCCAAAGGTCCATCCAATTACTCGGATACGCAGATGATATATAAACTCCAGACAACGACACCAGCGCTGAAATCAAACGAAGAATAACTCTTGCAAATCGCTGCTTCTTTGGACTTAGAAGGCAATTGAGTAGTAAAGTCCTCTCTCGAGCATCTAAAATCACCATCTATAAGACACTCATCATCCCGGTTCTCATTTATGGCGCTGAGGCCTGGATTCTGTCAAAGAAAGATGAGAGCGGTTAGAATGCTTTGCGAGAAAAATTCTTCGGGTGATTTTTGGTCCCGTACGCATAGATGGAGAATGGAGGAGAAGATATAACGACGAACTGTACGGGCTGTACAGCGACACTGAGCTAGTTAACAGAATTAAAGTGCAACGACTTAGATGGCTAGGTCATGTAGAGCGAATAGACATCAACGCTCCAGCCCGGAAGGTCTTCGAATCCAATCCCGAGGCACGACGGCGAGGCGTAGTAGATGAAGACCGCGATTCAAGTGGCGCACGCAGGTGCATGGGTGAATACCTCGGCGTGCGAAACTGGAAACAGCTAGCTAGGGACCGAGCTGGCTGAAGACGCTTGTTGGTTGAGGCCCAGGTCCGCCCTGAACTGTAGCGCCACCTTAAGTAAGTAAGTATTTTGTCAGGATCTCCAACGAATATACATATATGCACTTAAATCAAAAAGTGTATACATTATTCGTATAACATCATTGGTTTTCAGCATTTTCTTATCTTTTTTAGAATTTAACGAATAGAAAATATGTAGTAAAATTCCGGGGCAATTTTTTTAAAATTAATTTCATTAACTTGTGTATAAAGGTACTATGTATTTAAAAACTTGGAAAAACGTTACAAAAAACTTAAGTAACAAAATATCAAGAATACGAAAGACATAGCTACGAAAGTCAAAGTTAAGAAAACCAAAGGTACCACGGACTAAAGTTATGAAAGATCAAAGTAACAAAAACTAACGGAGACAAAATACAAAGAAACGAATGACATAGCTACGAAAGCCCATAGGGCTATAACCTTTCAAATATATAAACTATAAGTACTTATAGTTGTTTGTATATTATCTGCCCACATAATATCTTTACATTTGTGTGTATATGTGATGCATGTAATGTACATGTGTACCAAACCTTTATTAAACGCTTATTTTGTTTAGATTTAGATCTCTATACCGATATTTATGTGTAGGTCTACCTACCTAGCGTTCAAAGAACTAAAAGATCTATTTCAGATTCAGGTGCTGATTTTATCGCCCCTAAATGAAATCAATACTTTCTTATTTTTCTTTTTTTTTTTTTTGATCACCGGGGTTTTGCAATCAGCAACAATCGCAAGTTGCAACTAATCGTTTGGAATGATCAATTTTATCAAATAAGTTGGAAAGAAGAGGGTCTCCCATTTTTGGATTTTCGTATATGTAACGATAATAACATTTAGACAGATGTTTGATCCGTCGAATCTCACTTTTATACAAATTCTGAATGGCCTGTACTTCAATCTTTAGAATGTGGGTATAGGTATCTTCAGGTTCCGATTTAGTTTCGCTGAGATTGTATACCTACAATAATTTGAATAATATATATGTACATACATACTCGTATCTATCTATTCATTATGTACACTGTGATCTTTTTCAAAAACCAGCTTGAGCACAAGAATCATCAAAATCCCGCTTATTATAAACCTGAGGCAAACAAACTATAGGTAAGCTGTGTTCAGTGGAGGCGCACTCGAGTCGGAACTCGCGCATGACAACGGCAAGGGCAACCTCTACTTCAGCCATTTTCCTTTAAATACCAATGGGCTACGGAGGTGTGGCTTTCTTGTTTACACATTGTTGGTATATGAGACGGGGAATTTAATTTAAAATTAGTTCCTCTATTCGACGCTAGATGTTGCACTAAGAGTTTCTAGAAAGTTCCTGTAGATGGTTCTGTCTTCATTGTTGTGCGTTCCAATTATTTAAAACAAAAATCATTTACAATGTGAAAAAGTAAAGTAGGTAAATGCAAATATTAGTTCGAACTTCGAATGTATGTAGATGGGATGATGTTTTGATGACGAGAGAAAATGGTACAGAGTTCAAGATTGATTTGAGTGGATAACAAATAACCTTGATTTTAGCGGGATTTTATTTTTACAGTGGAATTAACGCATAACTGAAAAAGAAGCAGTTATTTTGAAATGTTACAAAATGAAATATTTTGTATAATATTAGATAAGTTTGAAGCCAAAATATTTCATTTTTCTCGAGATATTTGAGTAGAAAATAATTTGTTACTATTTTTTTTTGAAGTACCTATGTATAGTATTTCTTATTAGGTTTTATTGTTTGTAAACAAAGGTGTCAGTTCAATTTTTCCAAACATTTAACCCTTTGTTAATTTTATTTATCTTGGTAGTGCTAGTTCAGATACTACAAACTTTTGTGTGTAAAAGAATCGGACTGACAAATGTTTTTTGTCAGATTTTGTTAATATTTACAAGAAGTTTTTTGAGTTTTGTCTAAATTTATATTAATGTATGCATTGATTAATTTTAATTTATATTAATAATGGTAGTGGCGGACTAAGCTTCTTAAGAACTCGGAACGGGGTATGCACAAGGGCGGATCCAGAGTCCAGACTTTTAATCAGGGGGGTCAAACGCTTAACATATAGACGAGTTTTTACTCACCGCTTAAAAATGTTCTTTAATGTTCTGTAAAGGAGGCTAACAAAATTTAAATAACATAATGTGTATCTTAACCTTAAATGTACACTTTTCAAGGGCTAAAGTAAAGTAATTATTTAAGAACGCTGTTGTTCAGCAAGGTACATATCTTCTAACTATTTAATTTGGTCGACTCTCTACATATGAAAGCATTCCAACAGTTTTCTAAATATGCCATATTTAATAGCCAAACACAATAGTTTGGAGGGTTTTTGTTGATTTCACGCAGAAATGTAAGAAATTATTTTGAAACGTAGGTTTTTTCCAAAAAGAAAATATTCTTTTTTGTTGGCACTTCTATTAATGCGAAAAACGCTGCAAAAACTCAAAAACCCAAAAAATGAGAAAGAATCGATATCAAGAATTGTCTGGCTTTTTTTGACGTAGTTTTTTTCGGACTCAATTTTCGGGAGTTTTTACTATCGCTATCAGTCTGCTTACTCGTAGGTTGGAGCTGGTGCTAGAAAATATTTTGATCTTAAACGAGTTAACAAAACTTACAAATTGTGGAGAGAAAAATGTTAGTTAGTTTGTTTAACACAATGTCACTTTTGCTGTTTTTCGGACATTTATATTATTGAAATTCGTGTTTAAATCTCAGTTCCAGAACATCTTAAGCAAATTCACTTCAAAAGTAGATTTCTTTAATTTTCTATGATCTTAAAATTTGTATTCAACAAAAACTCTATTTTTGAAGAAATACGAGTATAATGTACGACTGGGTCGCTAGAACTTGCTAATTTCTTCAAAAAAGTCAGTTTAAAAATATTTCCTATATTTTAAGATTTAAAAATGTACCTACAAAATAAGTTTTTCTCAAAAATTTAAATGCCATTTTATTTCTCAAAAAACCGAGATTAACTTATTTTTAGAACAGATTTTTTTTAAAGTAATTTTTATATATAAAATTTTTAAATTTTGCCTTTAAAATATGTTTGGTATGCAGTTTTTTGATGCTTATAAATATACATTTTGCATTTAAATTTCGTTAAAAAATGTTAACCCCTTTCTGATATATCAAGTTTTGTAAAAACAATTATTTTTTAAAAATCAAAAAAAAAAAAAAAAATAATGACATCTTTGATCATCAAAAATTTGAAAATTTTAGCATCGACAAGAGCACTGAAAGAGAAGATTATTGAAATCGGTCGATTACTTCTTGAGAAAACTTAAAAACAAAATAACGGTTTTTATGAGTGGTACCCTTTTGGAGCAATACCAAAATATGTTTTTCTTATAGAAAGAAACCCAATTAAGAAAAAAAATTAGAGATTGTTTGAAAAAAAAAAAAAAAAAAAAAAATAGAATTAAAAAATCTAAACCAAACATTTTGTATGGGGTATGCTGTTTTTCGTATTAAATGAAAAAAAAAACGGCTAATCGGCTGAAAACCTTAATTTCAATGGGCACAATTGTTTTGGCTGAAGGGGCCAGGACAGTTTGGTTCGAATTCTTTTACGAATGCAATAATTGGTATATAGTTCATGTATGTCGCAAGTAAAAATCACATCAATGTTCACTATTTATGTGCATTAAAACAATTAGATGGAATTGAAGGCTAGTTTCAGGAATTTAAAGGCAACTTAATATAAAATTGACGATCTCTTATTCAAGGCTTCTTCTTAAAAAATTGAATATCCGATCTTTTTCTTAGAAACAAATTTTATAAAAATAATTTGAGGCATTACCAAAGTTACAAACATTTTAGTTGTTTTTGACAGCAAACCACTTTTTGGTGAATGTCGTTAAATTACTATCAAATCTTTAGATGAAATCTTTGCTTATACACCTTTGCTGTATAAACTTTATGGCTAATATGAGCCCCCCTGGACCGTCCATTGATCAAAATTTGATGAAATTGTGTAAAGTTTTTGGAATAGGGCTGAATTTCCGATTCATATTATTTTCTTGGTCCAGTCCTCAGTTAAAAGTGGTACTTTTAGGAAGTAAAATGCAAATTTTGTTTTCATATAAAAAAATAAATAATTCAAAATATAATGGGGGCCATATCCATTAACGCAATACGATTAGTTTTGAATTGAAGCGAATTCCTACGAAAAAACAAACAAATTAGAAAATTAGCAAAATTTTGGAAAAGATTAAGAAAAAATATTAGAAATTGCTGATCAATTGAACATTATACCTAATGAACAATTCGTGTTTAGAAAATTTCACAGTACTACTCACCAAGTGTTGCGAGTATGTGAAAAAGAATCGTTTGCTTGGCAAATCAACTAGCCTCATTTTACTAGACATAGAAAAAGCTTTTGATACTGTGTGGCACGATGAAATGGTCCATAAACTAGTTTCCTTAGGCTTTCCAACTTATTTAATACAAATTATTCAAAGTTTCATGTGTGATAGGTGTTTTAGTGTTTATGTTAATAACTGTTCGTCAAATTGTTACCACGTTGAATATGGTGTTCCACAAGGATCTGTATCAGGGCCATTCCTTTACAATATCTATACGTCCGATATTCCCAAGCTTCCTGAATGTCAATTAGCTATATTTGCTGATGATACTGGAATTTTTTCATCGCATGAATTTGGTCTCAATATAGAGACAAATTTAACCCATGCAATTGATCTTATAACTCATAATGGAAAATAAAACTAAATGCTGATAAGGTACAAGCTATCTTTTTTAGTAGAAAAAGAAAGTCTTGTTTTCTTCCAAGCAATCAGATAAATGTTAACTGTGTTAACATAAAGTGGGAAACGAGCGTAAGGTATCTATGGGTTTGCTTAGACTAAAAACTTATCTACAGAGAACATATTGAAAAAACGTTAAAGTAATTTGGTATTGCGATAAAACTACTATATCCCTATATCAATAGAAAGTCCGGTCTTAGTAACGACAATAAAATTATAATTTATAAAGTGGTTTTTCAGGCAATTCTTTTGTATGGTTGCCAAATATGGGGGAAATGTGCAAAGTGTCACATCAAAAAACTGCAGATATCTCAAAATAAATTGCTTAAAATGATGCTTAATCTTCCTTGTTATTATTCTATAGCCAACTTGCATGCAAGAGCAAATGTTGAGAAAATTTGTGATAGAATTGAAAAGTTGAACCATTCATTTGTATTAAAAAGTGATATTTCGGATAATCCATTGATCAACCAACTTATATCCTAACCATTTTTCTGCCAACTACTATAATTTTTTGTTAAAACTTGTAATTTTACTTATTGTTATATTTCGTTTCCCTTTGTCTTTTCTAAATACTTAAATTATGTTATATTTACTTATTTACTTAAACACTATGTGATATTAACTTATTCTTTATAATTTTTGTTTTTATGTTTATTTATTATTTATTTACCTCTATGTGAGTTACACAATTATTTATCTACTTGTTTTTAATGTATTGCAATCAATTACTTTATTTATTATATTTATTTATTTATTTATATGTTTGTTTATTTATTCATCAAATTCTTTGTACGTTAATAGTTAAAAAACTGTTAGTTTGATTGTTTGTTTTGTTTTGTTTTATTGAATAACTAATTTATTTATTATTATATTAATTTATTTGTTTATTTATGTATTATTAGTTTATTTATGTATTTATTTATTTATTTATTTATTTATTACTTAATAATTAAATTAATTATTTATCATTCAATTATAAAGTCACTAACTCATACTAAAATATAAACATAATTATATTTATCCATTATTTATGCATTTTGTTACTAACCCAAAATACTAACCCATTTATTTCAAACAAATATGTATAATTTGAAAAACTATGTTAAGACACAATGTACCTGAATATTTTTTTTTTCATATTGAAGGTTTTTTTGTATTCTTTCCTTCAAATATTTATGTATATCACCATATAATTCTTAATTTTAATAATATAAATACTGATTCAGTAGAAAGATATAATGTATCTATCTTATATCAAATCTCTGTATATGTAAACTGTGACATAGCTTAGCAAATGTAATTTAAATACGAAAATAAAAATCTATCTAAGAAGGGAATTCCTTCAAAAATACAAACAAATTATCTGCCAGGGGGGTCATGATCGCCATTAATCTGGTATTTTTCTTTAATGTAGCAAAATACATTAAAACCAAGGATTTTAAATATTTTTGCTTTTGAAAAATATATCTAACCTATTTTGCTTGTATCCCAAATTAAACGGCATTTAAGATCGATGCATATTTTTCACAATGTACATACATACATAATATTATGTACATCCAATTTTAGTCCAGTCAAATTAGGCTTTCAGCTCGGAAAAATTCCCACCTAGCTGAATTTTGGTACACATCTTTTTTATATTGTTGTTAACAATGTGTAAAAAGTCGACCTCGATATCATGTACGCGTCAAAGGTTATTCGAGGTCAAAGGTCACGGTATTAGCCTTTTTTTTAATATCTCGTTTTTTATTGGTCGTACAAAAAAAAGTTTTAGACACAAATTGTAGAGGAGGTAATTATCTACAAAAATGGTCTTCTAACATTTTCACGTCAAGTTGATAGTTTTTCCGTTATAAGGCCAACAAAGTGTACACTTTTAATGAAATATGATTTTTTCGCTAAAAACAAGTAGCCTTTGCGTTAATATCTCGCTTCGTACTGTTGTACAATAAAAAGTCTCGAACAAAAATTGTAGAGGACAAAATTATCTACAAAATGGTTATATATGTATATATTTATATCCAATCGCACTTGCGCTATACAAATTTTAATGTTTACCATACAAAATTACAATAATATATAATATTATATCATATTATAATAACGATAATAAGAATGCATTCGTTTTATGCAAGATGTATTGTATATGTAGGTACATGTCCATCGTTTCTATCATTTCTATCGTTTTTTAATGTTTGTAATCCACTTCTGCAGACTGTATAACGCTGTCAGGCAGGATGATCCATTCAACATAGACGACGAAAGCCCGTCCTCCCGACTAAGACGAAGTAAAGATTGCCATATCTAAGCTGAAGTCTAATAAAGCCGCTGGAGCAGATGGCTTGAATGCTGAGCTCTTTAAAGCAGCTGGAGATAAATTGGTTAGGAACATGCACCAACTTATCTGTAAGATATGGTCGCAAGAAAGCATGCCCGATGAATGGAACCTCAGTATTGTTTGCCCGATCCTGAAAAAAGGAGACCCTCTAAACTGCACCAACTATAGAGGAATCAGTCTACTTAACATCGCCTACAAAATCTTCTCTGCCGTAATACGTGAACGTCTAAAGCCCATCGTCAACAACCTGATAGGTCCTTATCAGTGTGGTTTTAGACCAGGAAAGTCCACAGTCGATCAAATATTCACATTACGGCAGATCCTGGAAAAACCCCAAGAACACCAAATCGACACCCACCATCTTTTCATCGATTTCAAGGCCGCATATGACAGCATCTACAGGGACGAGCTGTATAGAGCCATGTCTAGTTTTGGCATTCCTGCCAAACTCGTCCGTTTGTGCAGGATGACCACGGAGAATTCACGCTGCTCCATAAATGTTGAAAACAACTTAACAGAACCTTTCGATGTCAAAAAAGGTTTTAGACAAGGTGATGCGCTGTCATGCGATTTTTTAACATCGTACTTGAAAGAATACTGCAAAGCTTACACGTCAACACTAGAGGCACTATCTTTCAAAAGTCTGTCCAATTACTAGCATATGCTGATGACATTGACATAATCGGAAGAACTCAGTGTGATGTCAATGGGGCTTTTGTGAGTATTGAGGCAGAGGCGGCAAAAATGGGTTTAACGGTTAATGAGGGCAAAACAAAGTACATGCTGTCGTCAAGAAAGGACCTACAACACCGACGTCTTGGTCAAAACGTCACCATCGACAGACGTAACTTTGAGGTAGTCAAGGACTTCGTCTACCTAGGCTCCGCTGTAAACGCAGAAAACAACACCAGCGCTGAGATCAAACGAAGAATAATTCTTGCTAACCGCTGTTTCTTTGGGCTAAAAAAGCAATTGAGTGGAAAATTCCCTTATCATCCCCGTTCTGCTATACGGTGCAGAAGCATGGACTATGACAAAAGCAGATGAAAGCACCTTGGGTCGTTTCGAGAGAAAAGTTCTTCGTGTGATCTACGGTCCCGTATGCATCGAAGGGGAATGGAGGAGAAGATGGAACGACGAGCTGCACGTGCTGTACAGCGACGTAGACTTAGACAGAAGGGTAAAAGTCCAACGACTAAGATGGCTGGGTCACGTAGAGCGCATGGAAACCAATGCTCCGGCCCCGAAAGTCTTCGAATCCACACCCACAGGACAGCGCAGTAGAGGAAGACCGCGGATCAGGTGGCGCGCACAAGTGGAAAGTGACCTCACCCAACTTGGAGCGCGAAACTGGAGACATCTAGCTAGGGACTGAGCTAGATGGAGAAGTTTGTTGGGTGAGGCCCTAGTTCACACAGGACTGTAGCGCCACCTTAAGTAAGTAAGTAATCCACCCTCGACACTTACAGTTTCACCGACCGATAGCGAATTTTCACATATAAAACAATTACCCGCCATTTAGTTGGTTATGTAATATAAGCAGTACTTGTTTAAAAATTTAGAACTCACAAAAAACACAATATACACGTGACAACGTTCGTACGGACCGAACACAACTAAATACTCATCTACTGCAGCGGGCCGGTCCGGCATATGAATGTCGAAGACAGCTGCAACTATTGTTACTAAAAAAGGTCGACCTAGTCCTTACAAATACTATATATGTATATGTACAACCTGTTACCCCCCAACCACCCAGTTCGCCGTCTGGCATCCAGACTACAGTAATATGTACTATGTACCTACATATACAATACATCTTGCATAAAACGAATGCATTCTTATTATCGTTATTATAATATGATATAATATTATATATTATTGTAATTTTGTATGGTAAACATTAAAATTTGTATAGCGCAAGTGCGATTGGATATATATATCTACATATATAACCATTTTGTAGATAATTTTGTCCTCTACAATTTTTGTTCGAGACTTTTTATTGTACAACAGTACGAAGCGAGATATTAACGCAAAGGCTACTTGTTTTTAGCGAAAAAATCATATTTCATTAAAAGTGTACACTTTGTTGGCCTTATAACGGAAAAACTATCAACTTGACGTGAAAATGTTAGAAGACCATTTTTGTAGATAATTACCTCCTCTACAATTTGTGTCTAAAACTTTTTTTTGTACGACCAATAAAAAACGAGATATTAAAAAAAAGGCTAATACCGTGACCTTTGACCTCGAATAACCTTTGACGCGTACATGATATCGAGGTCGACTTTTTACACATTGTTAACAACAATATAAAAAAGATGTGTACCAAAATTCAGCTAGGTGGGAATTTTTCCGAGCTGAACCCCTTTTTTCGTCTAATTTGACTGCACTATTTAGACTTATTGTGTTCGAATTGGATTTTGGTAAACTCGAACATCGGAAGCTCTGGGTGGGTTCGACAAATCGTACCGATTTCAATTACCATCGATGTGGAAAGTTAAGTACAACTTATTTTTAATAAATAGAAAGAGAAGTTTTGGATCGTTTATATTGAAGTACAATTTGTTTTGGAGAAGAGTATAGCCATCAACTGTGTGTTCAACTTTTTTAACATTTTTTTTCGCGTAACTAATTGATTACAAATTTTTTGGTAGGTACTAACCTACAAATTATTTTTTAAAGGATTTTGCTGGCTTGTTTTCGAATCAATATTAAATACACGAAAGTCAATTCAAAACATAGTTACAAAAATAGTACATCTAGTACACAATTTCACTTGGATAATCAAAATATCATTCCATTTTTTATTTCTATATTACCAGCCTTGCTAAAATTAAGTAATGTAGGTGCATTTTTACACTTTCACTGAATTTTTTTTAAATTGTTGAGTATTACTTTTTTGAGATGATTTTGGTATTTAAGTGCGATAGTTTTGTATTAAGTTTTTTAAGGTTTCAATCTCCATATTTTGGTTAAAAAAGACAAAAAAAGAATATCGTCGATTAGTGTAAATAAATGTTCAGGAAAATCAATTGTGGTGGCTTGAAATTAATGTGAAATACAACTAGAAGTGATAAATCATCAACTTATGATAATGAGCCTGAAAATAAATAGCAGTTGACAGTTTGGTAGTGAAACTAAAAACCAATAAAAGTTGCATTCGTGCTCGAAGCACTTCAAATTGTCACCTGTTTCTTTGCCGATCATGACTGCCATGTCGCACCGTACCACGTAGAAAGATCAGTAGATCAGTACGGAATACTATGTAACTATTTGTTTTGAGGAAGTCTTTCGTTAAATGCGGAAAGCCAATAAAAGCCTCATCATGAAACGCAAATCAGTTAAAAGAACTGAATTCTTGCCGATTAATAAACTTTATTGACGAGTAATCCGTCAGTAGACATCCTTCCTTTAACACCATATTCAATTTTTTCAAATCTAATATGCTAAAATAAGTCAATAACACTGTTCGACAAAATAAGGTTTTTTTTCTGAAGCACAAATCGAATCTCGAGTTTGAATTTTTCCATCACATCAGGTTTTTAAAATATGGTCCTTTAAAAATCCAAAAATGGGGTTGAAACTTAACATATCCCTTAACAATAAATTATACTATGATTTTGCAAGGCACACATTTACTAGATACAGTTTAAATAATTTTAGTATTTGACTTAGTTTCTGGAAATTCTCACTGGTTATGGGTCTTTATTTGTCTTAGTTTAAAGCAAACCTTGAATTTAATACTTTTATATTTTTGAAAAATATGTTTTGGAGTGAATTTTTAGTGCTGATTTTTATACTTGATTTGATTTTAACCATCTGCTCAAGTTTTAAAAATAACCGTTTTCAACATTATGTTTATATTTTTTACTACACAGGGTTATCCATTTTGCGTTTTTAAAAGTAAACGTAAATAAAACACATATACAAATTTTTTTTTCATGATATTTCTTTTTATTATAAAGTTTGATAATTGACATAATGTGTGAAACACTACATCATTTAAATGACCCCAACGTGAATTGTTGCAAGCATCGATTCTTTTGAGGTAATTTTCTGCCACTTTTTGACACATATTGGGCGGTATCTCAGCCATACCTTGATGAATGTTGGTACGAGTATTTAAGTGTTCAAGAGTTAAAGGTTTATCTGAATAAATATGGCCTTTTTCGTAGCCCCACAAACAAAAGTCCAACGGTGTCAAATCCCATGATCTTGGTGGCCAGTTGATATCGCCACGACCCGCAACGAGAAATTACGCGGCCAGGAAATGTCTCTTGCAAAAAAGCCATATTCGCCCGAGTAGTGCGGCTTGTGGCATCGTCTTGTCGAAACCAAAAAAAGTCGGTTATCATATGACCATAACGCTCCGAATTGATAGTGACAAATCGTTCCATCATCGTTTTCGAAGAAGTAAGGTCCAATCACACCTCCTGACCAAAGAGCGCACCAAACAGTGATTTTTTGTGGATGTAATGGCTTCTCTTCAATTACTTGAGGATTCTCCGAAGCCTAAATACGACATTTTTGTTTGTTAACATATCCACCGAGTTAGAAATGTGCTTCATCGCTGAAGAAAAGTCGTCGTCCACCGCCTGTTGTTCAAGCGCCCATTCGACGTATCTACAACGTTTGTGAATGGTCAGCTGGCTTCAGTTGTTACAGCACAATATGTGGCTGTGGCAGAATCACCATTTTTGTAGTAGGTTTTAACAATTTGTATGAGTTGTGCGATAGTTAAGCGATCCATTTTCGTAAATTTTTTGCTTTCAATTGAAAAAAAAATTGGTTTAACAACTTAGTTTGACAGATGTCGAATTCCAGCCCTATACTTTTGACCCTGCAAAATTGATAACCCACTATGTGCATATTTCAAAACATGATGAAATAAATAGAATTGCTTAGACGACGGATTCGTTAAAAGAACAAAATTTACTTTCAAACCTTGGTGCCTTTTTCTGTTGAAAACTGTTTAAGCACAAATGGTTTAGGGTTTCTTACAGCTTTTTGTCAGAAAGGTGAAATCTAACAACTTATGGAAAGAGCGGGATAAGCTCAGTTATCATGCGAGACTGGATGAAATTATTCAACAAACCGATTTTAGTTCAGTTAGTCTTAATGAACAAATTGATCTTTTCACCAATGCTGTTAAATATTCGGTTACGTCAACTAATAAAATGTGTGTTGTCAGAGGGGAACAAAAATGGTTCGATTTAGATTGCGAGAAAGCTAGAGTTAAGTCTTTCAAATTGCTAAAGCTTGCAAACACTCGAAACGGAGATTTATTCCGTAAATTTAATCTTCGAGCCAACAGTTACTACAAAGAACTTTGTAAAAATAAAAAAACAAGAATACTTTTCGAAAATTGCAACGAATTTAAATAATGTAAGAGATTCCTCCCATTTCTGGAAAATTGTTAGAAACTTAAGTTTAAGATTGGTAAAATTTTAAATGCCAATATACTAGCTCATTATTTTCAGACTCTACTTAAGCCTATTTTCACATCAAATTCTGTGCAGTACGCTGAAAATCTCGTAGATGTAAACGCGTTTGACGAAAATATAAGCTCAGAAGAGATACGCATTGTTTTAAACAAAGCGAAGGACAATAAGGCTCCAGGGTATGGTAGGGTTCCTTACGAGTTTTTCAAAAATGCTCCTCATAATTTTATAGAGAAATTAGTTAAGTCATATTCTCAAATATTACATACGGGAGAAGTACCTGAAAGTTTTAAAAAATTAATAGTCTTTCCAATACATAAGAAAGGTGATATAAATAGGGTCGAGAATTATAGAGGCATTTCTTTTATGAATAGTATTGCTAAAATATTAACCGGCATCCTCTTACATAGGCTTGAGGTTTGGGTAGAGCAAAACAGATTACTTAACGAGTTTCATGCAGGCTTTCGTGCAGGTTATTCAACGATTGATCACCTCTTTACTGTTTAAAACATAGTTTATTCTTATCTTGAAAACAGACAAAAATTGTATGCTATATTTATTGATTTTAAAGCGGCTTTTGATAGTATAGATCGGAGATCACTTTTTTATAAATTAAGTATGCCAGGAATTTCATCGAAAGTTCTAAATGTTTTGAAGAATATGTATGAAAATACTTTGTCGGCAGTTTGGGATGGCGAGAAAATGCCAGGATGGTTCCAAACTTTAAGTGGGGTCCGGCATAGTCTCCTTTGCTATTTAAAAAATAAATTAGGTGGCGCAACAGTCCATGAAGAACCAGGGCCTAGTGACTTACAACTCTCAACCATTCCTGTGTGCGAGTAATTGCAGGGATGGAGGGGACCTACAGTTTATATGCCGATTCCGAACGGCTAATTCGAGAAAGCACTTTTCATGACAAGAATTACTCTTGGAGAATTTGTCAATTCCTTGCAGGAGGCAGTACCCGTGAAAAAAACTTTAGGTGGCACAGGCAGGGATCTAACCGAAGACCTCTCGCATGACAGTCCAACGCACTAACCATCATGCCACGGGTACTACCTCCTTTGCTATTTGCATTATATATAAATGAAAAACTTTTTACTTACCACAGACAACTCCAAATTATATGATTCTTCTTGAAACCGGACTGCCACCTGTATATCTCTTTACTTTAAGAATGCACTTCGAGTATGTTATGAAAGTTCTTTCATTTAATGACAACCGTCTACCAAAGATTCTTGCAAAACACAGCATACAAAAAAAATATCAGCTGGTTTAAAAAATGGAAGGATATATTCTTGTTGTGTGGGACATCTCTGGAATCTTTAGATATTTTTAATGGATCTCTTAGGAAAAAATTAAAAAACATTCTAGAAATAATAGATGCTCGAATACAATCAGATCTAATAGCGGAAGCCAAGGGGTCATCGCGGCGATCTTTATACCCAAAACTTGAGTATAATTTGAACGAATTTAATTATTTCACCGATGATTTGAGCTTGTTTGAAATTTCAAATATTTTCCGTGTTAGAGGAGAGCTACTCAATTTGAATTATAGACCTTACTTTAACGACCGGAGAACATTTTGCTCCTTGTGTAACCTGCAAGAGCAAGAAACATCCTATCACTTTTTATCTGTGTGTCCCATTTTAAAAGAATTGAGATTTGTATACTTTCAAAAAACAATACTAGATGAAGCCGATATGTGTCCTAAATTTAGAAAACTGAATATCCTCGAGTATAGAAAAGATTTTGTTGACTATTGACAAATTTTATAAAACTTTTTTTTTCCTTAAATGCATTGCATATATTCAATGAATATATTTTTGTTTGAGCAATTTATGAAAATTTGTATTAACATTGTAATGTATATTAACTTATGTACACCCCATATTTTAGCATATATCAGTGGTCTCCAATTAGTTTTGCTCGGGGTCCGTTTTAAAAAATGAAATGACCATCGTGGTCCGCACATTTTATTTATAAGAAAAAATATTTATTAAACAAATGTAATTAAGGAAATAACAAAGGTATTTTATTACATAGGTATCAATGCGAAAAATGACATTTTTTGTTGCGAATTATCTGTCTGAAGTTTGGAGTAAAATTTGTGCAAGCTATTGACATTAAATCCTGGAGATGTACAGTAGTAAGTCGAGATCGAAATTTATTCTTAATGAACTTCATCTTCGAAAATGCTGCTTCACAAATATATGTCGATCCAAACAAAGTAAGAAGTTTCAAAGCAAATTTTTTTAATTCTGGATATTTATTACCACACACAAATTTTAACCAGAACTCTTCACTGGAAATCTCCGATTGTTTGTGTTTTAAGACTGTGTTTTCTTGGAAATCGATCATTTCTATCTGCAGAGAAGCTTTATCACTTCCGAAAACAATTGCAGCTTCATCGCTCCATTCACCATCAGGATGCAGAGAGTAAATGCTGCTGAGGATTTCTACAACATTCTCAATTTTCTTAAAATCTGCGAACCTTTTTTGAAATTCCGATTCAAGATCCGTAATGAACGTCTTGAATTGGCCGACGTCAGTCTTGTTGTCACTGCTGATTATTTTATTTAAATTGGGGAAGTGTAAGCATTCATTTCCAAGATCATTAATAAAGAGATCAAGTTTTCGAGAAAAACTTTTGACATCTGACATGAGCTCGCATACCAGCTTTCCCTTGCCTTGAAGTTTAAGGTTCAGGTCATTGATATGTTTAAAAGTATCCGTTAAGAAAGCAATGACAGCAACATTTTCTTTTTCGTTTAGAAAACTTAAGTAAGCGTTTGCTGAAGTCTGATCACTGTTAAAAAGATATGTCTTCAAGTGTTCTAAAATGCTGAGGAATCTTTCCAAAACGCAGCCTTTAATTAACCATCTGACGTTATTATGCAACAGTAGATCGTCATATTGTGCATCAACTTCTTCAAGAAATGATTTCAATTCACGATGTGGCAATGATGATTTAGCACGAAGAAAGTTTACTATTTTCATCACTTCTTGCATAATACGCTCAAAATTATGATTGAGTTTGCAGCAAAGCACAGTTTGATGAATAATACAGTGGTAGGAAACAAATTTTCATTACATCTCTCATTGCTTCTCAACAGGTGAACTAGTCCTTTTTTATTCCCAACCATTGCTGGCGCACCGTCAGTAGTGACCGATAAGAGCTTCTTTAAGTCTAACTCATCTTTTTCAAAATAATCCATCACTGCTTTGATCATGTCTTCTCCTCGGGTTCTTCCTAAGAGCGGCAAAAGAGCCAATATCTCCTCAACAAAAGTTTCTCTCGTTTTGTCCAGGTAGCGTACAAAAATAATTAACTGTGCCGTATCAGTGACATCGCATGATTCATCCATAGCCAAGGCGTAATAGTTTGCATTATTTAACTGCCGTTTCAAATCACAATGATTTTCTTCTGCCACAACGTGTGTATTTCCGGTGCTAGTAGAAGCAGATAACGGAATCCGTCGTATCGTCTCAACAACATCCTTTTTGTTCTCAAATAAAGCATTACCCGCCTCAAGAAAGCATTCTTTTATTACGTCAGCATCAGTAAATGGTTTCATATGCTTAGCCAGAGTCCAAGAAATACGTAGAGAAGCCTCACCACATTTTTCCTGCTCAGTCATTGATCGACTTATGATCTGGGTCGAAGATGAATAACTTGATAGTAAACTTGCAATTCTAGACTTACGCAGATCACTACCAAGTGGAAAGTTTTCGGCAAATGATTTGTGTTTGGTATCATAATGTCGTTTTATATTCGACCTTTTAATTAACGCCACTGTTTGGTTACAAATCAAGCACATTGGTACTGCTCCAGCACGATTTGGCAGCGTAAAACAATATAAATCGGTCCATTCCGGCAAAAACTGTCTATTTTCATCTTCAACTTTTCTTTTTTTCTGTTCCATAGTCAAAACTCGCTAAAAACAGCCAAAACTCTTTATTGTAAACAGGTAGGTACTTACACTCTTAAAGTAAACAAGCAAATGTAATATTTATTTCGGCGCGCCGCGCAGCGTCCTTCGCTCAAAATTAAAACAAAACACTGACCTCCCGGCGCGGCGGCGGCCGGTAGAGCGATCACGTGATGAATTAACCCCGCCATCGCGACACTTGCCGCAATCCGCCAACTCTTTTTCGCTCGTTACTTCGCCCGGCCGTTTTCGGTCCGCATAAAAGGGTCAGCGGTCCGGATGCGGACCGCGGTCCGCCATTTGGTGACCCCTGGCATATATAATTAAAAATCACTTTTGTATAATATTTTTTAATTTAAAATAGAAAATTATGTTATTTTTATTAAAGCTTTTTTAAAGAAATTTTTTTTAGTAAAATTAAACATGTTAAAAATAAATTGACATCTGGCAGACGGTTAAAACCAAGGCCAAATTCTATTTATTTTGTTTATAAACATTAATATGTAAACTTTATATTTGAGCAAAAATAATATATTCTATTTCTGTTCTATTTCTACTCTATTCTAACAACTTATAAAGATAAAATTGTATGAAATAATATAAATATTTGAACCAAATATTGAAGAAATGGATTATAGATTTGGAAAACGATCCCGAATTTTATTGAAAAAAGCTTCTTCATGAATTTAGATAGCCTCAAAAAGTTTTTTTTTTTCGAATTTGAAAAAGTAATATCCCAAAAACTTAACGTGATAGTGTAATACTGAGGTCGGATTTGAATTAAGATTATCAAAACCCATTGAAAAAGTGCAATTCGATTGCTAGTGACTAAACCTTGTCGACCAGTGTAATTTTTGTTTTTAATCTCGTAATGACCCTAACGAACCCGTTCCATGGATCTCAAACTGCAGAAATCTAAAATATTGAACACGCTATCTTTAATTTTACTTGACAATTTACGAGTATATTTAATCACATATTTATTTGTATAGTGCAAGTAAAACAATAAGATTACACACACTTATAACATCTTTAAAAAAAAATACAACAACAACCCTCACTCTTACTCAATAAATAACATTTCAATTTTTCAATTGCAACTAACTCTGACTTTGATGAAGAACGAACAAAAACTCAATTCGCATGCAACTAACCAGCAGCCTTAGCGTCAAAATTCAATGAAGAAAAACACCCTCGACTTGGACTGCTGTGCACTGCATTAAACAGAAGTGCTGTGTATAGTGTAGTTGTAGTATGCTTCTATTTTTCTTCTTTATACTGTAGGTCTTCAATTGAAGCTGAGTGGTCTTAATGAAATTATATACCCAGCTGTTGCAAAATATTTCTTTATTTTTCAATATGAATGTCAGAATATGTAGGCGCGCATTTATAAATAATAATCGAAGTGCTTTGATTGATTTTAATTAATTTCAATCGAAGATGATTGTTTTATTTTTATTTTGTTATTTGTTTTTTATTTTATTAATAATCCAAGAATATTGAACAAAACTAAGAAACACCTATTAAATTTAAAGAAGAGTTAGTTGTAAGTGGAGTGGAGTTTCTTTTCATTCTCGAAAACTGACACTTTTTTGGAAATCGTTTGAAATATCTAAGCAAACATTGTCATTTGTTTATCTCCTGATTAATGTTTTCGGGTTTTACTTTTATTGGGATAGAATAACATAAATACAATTTATTGGAGCTCTTAATTTAAAGTGTGTTTCCTTCCACTGACAATAAGATCCAGTTCAATGGAGCTTATCTTCATGCGCGTATCACTCTATTCAAAAACAACCATTAAATTACGTATGCAACGGAGGTGTTAAAACGAACACGTCAAGCATTTAAATTCTCACCTTAAACGACCTCAGAAGTCAGAAGCCCAGACAAAATAAGGCTCGAAACAATCTCAACAATCATTCTGATCAGTGATAAGTTTTCTAAGAGATGTTACACACGACGGACGTTCAAATGTAAACAAACACACAACAATCAATTTCCATGTAATGCTCGTCCATAAAAATAAATGATACAAGGTTCTCTACACACCAACTTCTTATAAGCCTAAATCTAAAAGAAGGCATACCACACCAAAGTCTGTATCGGGCAAGACGCAAGAGTTGCATGCCTTCTTAATATAACAAAAGTACATATCCCGTTTATGCTGGCGTTTTACGTTGTTGTCCGACCTGCGAATGCTCCTAAATTCCTAACCTGCTGATGGTGTTGAATAGTCTTCATTTCTAGGAAGTGATTTTTTCGTGGTCACCGGTGTAAACACTTTGTCACTCATGATGATATTCAGTTCATGATGTACCTGATGTCTGCGCTACCGAACGCGTGCGTACCAATACTTTTTGTTTTTGTTTTATGATGACACTTTGTTTTTGTTTAGATGCGTATCCGTTTTTGAGAAGAAAAGTTACGTGTGTAAGAAATTTTATTATATTTTGTGAATGAATTTTTATTCAATTCTTAGCGACGAAGGGGTGAACTTCTCAAACAATGTAATTCAGTTATAAATCATAAAATTTGAAAGATATTTTCCTTCGTTTTATTCCACTTGAAGAGAGGTATACTCGTATTTATACGATATATGGGAGTAGTGTCCTTTGAAGAGGAAATTTTAATGCAGACGCCATACATATGATTTAACAATAGATGCAGATGCGTGAAAAATTCTCTTTCCTTGATTGAATGGATAGTCATACAAATTGGCGCCACACGATTATTTAAAGAAGTATAAGAACTTCTTGATTCTTGGAACCATTGACATTTCGTTCCTGTTCATATTTTAATTTTTATATTAAGGCACTAACAGGATGTTGGGGTTAGTAATTTCGTTGCTTTAGCGCTGTAAATAACTCCATGTATAAAACTGTATGTCACAAAGTTATGGGTACTTTTTTAGACGTGTTGTTTCCAATCTGGCAATACTTTTTCAGAGTTGGTCTTTTTGACAGCTGTCATTTGATTTGTGCTAAGTTTGGTTTTTCATTTCATAATGGATTTTGGCTTTTTGGGATTGTGGAATTTCGGGATTTTGGATTTTCAGAATTTTGGTTCTTTATCTAACTTTAGATTATAATTCGAGAATTCGAGAGTGTATAGACGCATTTTTATATCTCCTCCGGCAAAAGTCTTTAAACGCGTGCATAATCTAATTTATCAATGCTATATTGTGCAGAAATAATTTAAGTTCTTGTTTTTGACAATTAAAGTCATTGTTAAGGTCTTAAAATATAAAGAGCTTTAACAAAATAAATAACTATAATAAATTCAATCACTTGAACATTTTGTTCCTGCCAATTCTTATATATTGTACATATATTGCTTTCGACACTGTCGATCGTTTTGTGCTGTGCCAAAAACTTAAGTATGATTTCAAATTCTCTCGTGAAACTTCTGCACTCATACTTATCTAATCGACAACAATGCGTTGCAGTAGGAAATCAGACATCTTCATTTCTGATATTCCCAGCAGGGGTCCCTCAGGGTTCTATTCTTAGACGTCTATTATTTTCACTTTACGTTAACGAGCTTCCTCGACTGGTTAAATCTTGTAAAGTTCATATTATGTTTGCTGATGACGTCCAATTATACTTGGACACTCCTGTAGATAGCATAAGAAATGCTATTAACTATGTTTATAAGGATCTAGTAGTTATACAACAGTGGGCTCTCAAGCATAACCTCAACCTCAATCCAAGAAAATCTAAAACTTTGTGTATTTACAAACGCGCCCTTGATAAGTCAAGCTTTCCACCGGTTCTGCTGGGTGGCTCAGTTATTGAATTTGTAACGTCTGCTAGGAATCTAGGTATTAATTTTAACGAGACTTTAACTTGGAATCACCATGCAGCTACTACAATTGGCAAGTTATATAGTGCTTTGCGTCTACTGTGGACATCCCATCCTGTCAGTAGTATGATGTTGCTTGTAAGATCTCTTCTATTACCTATCCTGCTGTATGTACAAGGCAAAAACTTAATGTTAACTTTGCCAGATACATCTTCAATATAAGATATTACGACCATATTTCATGTTATTCTAAACAAATAACGGGTCTGACTTTTGATAACCTTATACAATTTAGAACTCTCATTCAGCTGCGCAGTATTATACAGTCTCGTCAACCTGATTATTTGCACAACCGATTAATTTTTTCAAATTCGCTAAGAACTGTTGTATTGATCCAATCAAAAAAAAAAAAAAAAAAAAAAAATGTAATATTGTAAACTATAATTTTAAAATTGTATTAGGTATTAGTATCTACTAAATTTGAAATTATCAAAAGCTCTAACATATTTTATAAAGCTTCACAAATAATAAGATTGTAATCTTAATGTGAAATTGAATTAATAAATATGAAATATAAATATAACTTCTATTTCATACCATATTCATTGAAATCCACAGATTTGATTCGGTTAAAATAATATTTTTGTTTTGTTTAATTATTTTAATTTAATTATTATTTTTAATTATTTTTAATTTATTTTATTTTATTTCAGTTTATATTTTTTTTTGTCATCAATAAACTACATATTTGCAAACCGCACCACGACAAATCATAAGTCTAAAATCTGAGACCTTTTCCTTTGGATGTGCTCTACAGATTGTCATACATTAAGCGCTACAAAAACAAAAACAAGAACACCATTAAACCCCAATAAATTTATGAGCTAAGTTTCTAGGTTTCCACTTTAACTTATAACGGTCCTTATATGATGTTTGGTATATATGGTCGCATCTTTTTCTTTTAGAAACTAACCTTCATTAATTTACAGTAATTAGATTAGTTCATTAATTTTTATCTTCTCATAAGAAGTTTTTGTAATCGGTCCGATTTGTCGAATTGAAAATTTTGACATTCCTCGACGTTTCAAGGTCCCTAGAGTCGAAATAAAATATTTTAAGAGAGATATTTTTTTTTATTTTATCAAAATCTTAAAACTATCTTAGCGTTAATTTCAAAAACTTAAAAAAATATCTTACTGGCCCTATGCAGGTGCTCTAAGTTAATCCATTATCTTATAACTACATTATTTGTTGTTTAATATAAAACTTAAAACTAAATAAAAAACCGAAATGCATTATAATACTTAAGCTACTTAAAACTAACCAAAACCAATAATACTACTTATAATTACTTAAAAACTAGAACCGCCACATTAAGCTTTTTAGTTTAGTTTTTTTTTGTTTTTTTTAAATTTTTTTTTGGTGCCACCCTAACTGCCCCTAACCTAAACCTTAAACCTATGAAAGCCGGCCAAGACCAAACGCCTACCCTACCAAGCTTCAGCAAGAAATTATCTATTCTGTTTATGTTGGCTCTGTTGTAAGACCTGGTTGGAATAGTAATGTTTGTACTCCGACTCTGGTGTTCTGTGTAGTCCAAGGCAACGTCGCAGACATTGTCTCTCAAACACCCGAATCTTTTCCATTTGAGATGGGGCAACGTTGAACCATACCTGGCACCCATAGGCAATCATCGGCCGGATAAGAGCCATGTAGAAAATCACCTTCACCCTGCTGTCAAGACGGCTGCTAAAAAACAACCGTTTTGTCAGGGCAAAGGCTCCCCTTGCTCTGGTCAGAGCAGCACTCATATGTCTGTCGAAATACAAGTACTGATCCAACCAGATGCCAAGTAACTTTACTACACTTTTATTCGCCAGTGGCTGTCGATTTGATCCAACGTTCACTAGATTTTGCCAGTTCTTTATCGTATCCCTTGAGGCTCCATACAGCGGAGTCCTGAACAGAATAGTTTCGCATTTCTGAAAGTTGATTTTCAACTTCATCGCAATATTGCTGAATCTTGTCGAAGTCACCCTGCAAAAGTGTCTTGATAACCTCAATTTTTGGGGCCATTCTGTAAGCAATTAGGTCTTTGGCGTACGCTATCGCCTGAGTCAGACTTGCTATCAGATCACTGGTGTAAATGCTGAACAAGATCGGCAAGTTAACCGCTTCCTGTTGAAGACCATTTTTAATGTCAAAGATTTTGGTAGATGTTACATTGCCAATTTTGACAATTAAACATGTCATAAAGCATATACAACAGTGGTTTACTTATGCCAGGTCTGTTTAACTTTAGATACAGACCCGCTAACCATACGGTGTCGAAGGCCTTCTTCAAGTCAACCAGACAAGCACCCGTACATTGACTTTTAAATTTGTTCCGCTGGATATTAGAAACAAGCTTAAACGCCGGCCGCATGAATAGTGTCATGTCCCGCCTTAAAGCCCAACTGATTATCCGGAATTATTTTGTTGTTCTCAGCCCACTTGGACATAGCTCTATTTATAACCTTCTCGAATACCTTACTGATACTCGGCAGAAGACTTATCGACCGGAGATTCGCCGGATTGGAGTTATCCTTTCCCTTTTTCGAGAGAGAATGTACCACAGCTGTCTTCCAACGGACCGGATAATATGCATTATTCAGAACGTTGTTAAACAGAGTGGTATAAATTTCAACAGCTTCCTGAGGTAAATGCAAATGTACAATGTTGGATATATGTATGCATACCATCGACACCTGCTGACTTCCTTTTCTTTAATGAATCGAAGATGAGCTGGAGCTCAATCTTTGTGACTAATAGGGTACCAGTCCCGTTTCGCTCGGCGATAATGGCATTTGCCAAGTTTTCGTCATTGAACCTGGTAAAACCGAGGTTCTCGGATCGCCACTGCGTTATGTCGTTACGCAGGTAGAAGTGGTGCTGAAGGGCTCTATTCTCCAGGTCGTGATTAGGGCGAATGCTAGAATTCACCTTGTACACTTGCTGGAAAGCAGTCCCCAACGCGTCTGCTTTCTCCTGCGGATCTTCGACAACAAAGAAGTCATCGTCCAAGTGGACGCGGTGTCTCCTGGATCTATTCCTGCTGTCAGAAGTACGTCTCTGTTCTCTGTCGTCCTCTGAAGCTTAACACAAGGAAGGTCGTTCTGATCATTCCTCCTAAAGATCTTGTTAATTTGCGGAAACATTCTCGGGTCACTAGAATTAACGGCCCGAATTTTCTTGTCCCAATACAAATTAATGTTTAATCGATAGTTTTCTTTGATCAATTTGCTTACGTTTTTTATCGACGACTTCAATGTCCTTATCTCCAGATTGTTTGGGTCAATAAACCTCAGCGTTTAAGCCTTGTCAGAAGTCTACTTTTGTGTCTGTGCAGGGCATCTGTAGTCGCGATACGGTACAAGTTCGTAGTGTCTCGTTCCTTATATTTCGGTATAGTTCTTTTCATGGTTCGTTGGATTGTCTCGTCCATTTGTTGTAAATATCCGTCAATCTCGGTATTTGTCAAACTCTCAAAAACATTGAGTGTTTGGTTTTTTTAACCATAGCAATTTAAAAAAAAAAGTTAACATTTTTGTTAACCCTAAATATCTCACGAACCAATAACGCTAGAGACTTGAATGAAATTTTATATTATATATTTTAAAGTAATACGAAACAATTATATTTTTGAAAAACAATCAAATTAACGGTTTTTTTATAAATCATAAAAAAAAAAACTGAAACGAACAAAAGATGATTCACCCTCCAAAATAATTGTATGCAACGAAGAATAACGTTTTTGACATCTGGTAAAATTTTGATAAAAATCAAATTGACAGTTTTTTTTACAAAAAATAAAAACCCAAAAAAAAACCAATACTAAAACTTGGTAAAAATTTATTTTCGACTCAAATATCTTTCAAAATTTAAAAATATTGGCTTGAAACTATTTTTATCTCACAGAATATATTGTTTTCGACATCCAGTAATATTTTTTATAAAAATCCAACAGTCAGTTTTTTCATACAAAATTAAAATCTAAAAAAATTAGTAAAAATTGATTTTTTCGATTTTTCCAATTTGTATTTGTTTGTTTCTATAAAAAATAAAAACTTTAAAAAAATGCTACTTAAATTGGTTAGAATTGGTTTTCGACTAAAAATCTCGTTAACAAAAATAGATTTTGAAATCAAAGTATCATATGCAAAATATTGGTGGAAATTTTAATTTTTTTTTTAAATAATTCAACTGACAACTTTTTTAACAAAACACGAAAACCTACAAACCTTATAAGCAAGACAAATCGACAGAGGGGATGGGAAGTTATCAGTGTGGGTCGTATCCCAGCCTCTTTTTTTTTCTTTAGTAATAGAACCCATTACCCATTGCATCATTTTTAATACGTCACTCACTCCCTCTTTTGTAAAATTGAGACTAGGCCTAGATTCTTCTACGTATATGTATATAGAAAGAAAATTCTATTTCATTTCTATTTCAATCATTGAACAATTTTTGGTTATTGTTAAAAAATCCTTTTTCTGTTCTTTTAAAGCGTTCATCATTGAACAATTTTTGGTTATTGTTAAAAAATCCTTTTTCTGTTCTTTTAAAGCGTTCTGAGATTATAATTGAGAATTTTTCTTAGTTTTCGAATTTGTGTTGCTTTTTTCTTTCGAGTGTAGAGTTACACGTAAGCTCAGAACAATAAAAATAGCAAATATATTAAGAACTTAGACGATGTTAATAGTTTATAAATTTTGTTAATTTAGGGCTCTACAATGTAAATGTTAATGTTAATGTTAATGTTAATGTTAATGTTAATGTTAATGTTAATGTTAATGTCAATGTTAATGTTAATGTTAATGTTAATGTTAATGTTAATGTTAATGTTAATGTTAATGTTAATGTTAATGTTAATGTTAATGTTAATGTTAATGTTAATGTTAATGTTAATGTTAATGTTAATGTTAATGTTAATGTTAATGTTAATGTTAATGTTAATGTTAATGTTAATGTTAATGTTAATGTTAATGTTAATGTTAATGTTAATGTTAATGTTAATGTTAATGTTAATGTTAATGTTAATGTTAATGTTAATGTTAATGTTAATGTTAATGTTAATGTTAATGTTAATGTTAATGTTAATGTTAATGTTAATGTTAATGTTAATGTTAATGTTAATGTTAATGTTAATGTTAATGTTAATGTTAATGTTAATGTTAATGTTAATGTTAATGTTAATGTTAATGTTAATGTTAATGTTAATGTTAATGTTAATGTTAATGTTAATGTTAATGTTAATGTTAATGTTAATGTTAATGTTAATGTTAATGTTAATGTTAATGTTAATGTTAATGTTAATGTTAATGTTAATGTTAATGTTAATGTTAATGTTAATGTTAATGTTAATGTTAATGTTAATGTTAATGTTAATGTTAATGTTAATGTTAATGTTAATGTTAATGTTAATGTTAATGTTAATGTTAATGTTAATGTTAATGTTAATGTTAATGTTAATGTTAATGTTAATGTTAATGTTAATGTTAATGTTAATGTTAATGTTAATGTTAATGTTAATGTTAATGTTAATGTTAATGTTAATGTTAATGTTAATGTTAATGTTAATGTTAATGTTAATGTTAATGTTAATGTTAATGTTAATGTTAATGTTAATGTTAATGTTAATGTTAATGTTAATGTTAATGTTAATGTTAATGTTAATGTTAATGTTAATGTTAATGTTAATGTTAATGTTAATGTTAATGTTAATGTTAATGTTAATGTTAATGTTAATGTTAATGTTAATGTTAATGTTAATGTTAATGTTAATGTTAATGTTAATGTTAATGTTAATGTTAATGTTAATGTTAATGTTAATGTTAATGTTAATGTTAATGTTAATGTTAATGTTAATGTTAATGTTAATGTTAATGTTAATGTTAATGTTAATGTTAATGTTAATGTTAATGTTAATGTTAATGTTAATGTTAATGTTAATGTTAATGTTAATGTTAATGTTAATGTTAATGTTAATGTTAATGTTAATGTTAATGTTAATGTTAATGTTAATGTTAATGTTAATGTTAATGTTAATGTTAATGTTAATGTTAATGTTAATGTTAATGTTAATGTTAATGTTAATGTTAATGTTAATGTTAATGTTAATGTTAATGTTAATGTTAATGTTAATGTTAATGTTAATGTTAATGTTAATGTTAATGTTAATGTTAATGTTAATGTTAATGTTAATGTTAATGTTAATGTTAATGTTAATGTTAATGTTAATGTTAATGTTAATGTTAATGTTAATGTTAATGTTAATGTTAATGTTAATGTTAATGTTAATGTTAATGTTAATGTTAATGTTAATGTTAATGTTAATGTTAATGTTAATGTTAATGTTAATGTTAATGTTAATGTTAATGTTAATGTTAATGTTAATGTTAATGTTAATGTTAATGTTAATGTTAATGTTAATGTTAATGTTAATGTTAATGTTAATGTTAATGTTAATGTTAATGTTAATGTTAATGTTAATGTTAATGTTAATGTTAATGTTAATGTTAATGTTAATGTTAATGTTAATGTTAATGTTAATGTTAATGTTAATGTTAATGTTAATGTTAATGTTAATGTTAATGTTAATGTTAATGTTAATGTTAATGTTAATGTTAATGTTAATGTTAATGTTAATGTTAATGTTAATGTTAATGTTAATGTTAATGTTAATGTTAATGTTAATGTTAATGTTAATGTTAATGTTAATGTTAATGTTAATGTTAATGTTAATGTTAATGTTAATGTTAATGTTAATGTTAATGTTAATGTTAATGTTAATGTTAATGTTAATGTTAATGTTAATGTTAATGTTAATGTTAATGTTAATGTTAATGTTAATGTTAATGTTAATGTTAATGTTAATGTTAATGTTAATGTTAATGTTAATGTTAATGTTAATGTTAATGTTAATGTTAATGTTAATGTTAATGTTAATGTTAATGTTAATGTTAATGTTAATGTTAATGTTAATGTTAATGTTAATGTTAATGTTAATGTTAATGTTAATGTTAATGTTAATGTTAATGTTAATGTTAATGTTAATGTTAATGTTAATGTTAATGTTAATGTTAATGTTAATGTTAATGTTAATGTTAATGTTAATGTTAATGTTAATGTTAATGTTAATGTTAATGTTAATGTTAATGTTAATGTTAATGTTAATGTTAATGTTAATGTTAATGTTAATGTTAATGTTAATGTTAATGTTAATGTTAATGTTAATGTTAATGTTAATGTTTATGTCAACAGAGCACCTTTAAACGTTAACTTTTTTGACAGAAAGATGACCTAGAGAAACCAGTAGTTATACTTGAATATCTGCTATAAAATTTAGAAGTATATTTAATACTTCATTACTTCTTATTATCCGTTTGAATTATAATAAACTTTTCTCAAGTAAGTGTAGAGTTTTTGTCAGTAGGTTGCCCGGATGTCAGACAGACTTATAGAATTCCGACCTATAATTTTCTTGTGATGTCTGATGCCAACAACCATAAAAGCTGCAGTTTTATTTCTTTCATATCTAAATAACAACCGAAGGTATCTTCTTACACACTACAAAATAAGGAAGAGTGCCAATAGCATCCTCTCTTCATGAAGTGCATACACATTTATGTGCCACATCAAAGAGTTTCGTACATCAGAGATGGAATTCACTACAAGGACCTTGTCTTTTCTTTTATTCCTTTTTGTTTTCGTTGTTTTGCAACATAGACGTTCTTCTAAATTTTTATTTTGCGGTTTTTCTCTAGACCGACCCTACACACATCAGCCGACTGATTATAATAACCTCTTCAGCAAGTCTAAAGGAAGACTTATAGAGTCCTTGATATCTAACTAAGCAGCCGCTTAGTAAAAGGTGCCGAAAATTGCTGCACTATGTTATGCATGCATGGGACCAGACTGTTGTGTGTGATTGTGATATGAGTGTATATGATGGAGAAAGTGTAAACTTTTTCAAAAGAGTGTACTTTTGAAAACCAGGCCGATATGGTTAGAGTGAAAGATGGGGAGGTTGCTGGGTTGTATATATCTTTGAGGGGAACACAAAATATAATAGAACATCCATGGAGAACATACTCGAGTAAGTGTTGGCAGGAAAGTTGAAAAGAAGTGGTAAACAGCTCAAAAAGTGTATTTGAAAGGTGTTGTAAGTCGGCTTTTAAATTTTGTTGAGATTAGTTAGGTAGACATACTTGAATAACATAAGTTTTTGTATACATAAAGTGCAAAGAAAAGAAGATACAAACTTATAATATTTAAATAAATTAAAAGAATTACAATGGGGGACAGAGTCTTTTGTCATAAAACAGTATTTTTGTTTTCGAACATAGATGTTTTGAGAATATCTCTCCAATAAACAATTCATACCTTTTTTATATTAAATCTACAAATTTAAGGCTTACAACCAATTGAGATTATAAACCTGCATCCATTTTTATGTTAGATTTCAATCGCAATTTCTAAAACTACGAGTATTTAAATTCCTTCCTTTAAACAGTCAAAACTGAGTATTTATATAAGAAATGTTAAAACACTCCTGGTACTTCGAATCATCAAAGCAACCCTTAAATCTTAACAAAACTAAAATAATATACAAATTTCATTAATAGCATTTATTGGCTCTTTGAACTTTATTAATTTGTTTTCAATTGATTTAGAAAGTCTTAATTTTTATTATGAAATATTTGAATCTGCTTTAAATTCAGATATGAGATCTCAACTGTTTTAATCCTTTTCATCCTTCGCTTCGGCTTTTTTGTATTGTGTCGTGTATGCGGGTAACAATGTGTAAGTGTGTACAGTGTATCAAAGTAAGATTCGTACAAAGATCTTATGTTTTACTTTCAATTGGAATAACTTTCAATTTGATAAAACCTATTTACACTGCCGGCCATAAGGTTAGAAGCAGTCATTTTCGACTGGTGGTAGCACACATTATTAAAAAACTAAAGAATTCTAAAAAACATAACAAAATACAAATACTTGCATTTTATTTCCATTTATTTCATGTGCTTCTAATCTAATGACCCGATTTATTTTCGCATATTCTTGACTCAATTAACAATTTGCCATGAAAGTTCCGTTAGCTAAATCTCTCCTTTACCAAAATTTTATATTTTGTTGTTAACAAAATAGTCCCTCATTTACAATAGTTGTTTTTTTCTAATCCATCATGTAACGGTAGAAATGACGATTTTACTTCTCGAAAATGCCTGCTTCTAACCTTATGACCAGCAGTGTATGTTCAAAAATATTTTAATTTAACATTAATTTAACAATAAGAACATTTAAGTCAAAGTTTAACTCTTCCATGACACACTAAGTTAAAAAATATACGAACAAAAACAATGAATAAGTATTGTGTTAGGAGACCCCTATTGTCCTTTTCTTTACCGCCTTCATCCTGTTTCAAATAGATCTTTCAAACTTCTTGCAATACCTTTTCAAGGTCTTCCAAATAACTTCATACATTTTTATTTAATTTAATTTTCTTACATTTATGGACGTGCTTTATTTTCCGTAAACTTTTGAACCTCTTCAGCAAGTTTGGAAGTATACTTATTTTGGAATTTTCCTTAAACTTTCAAGTCACCAAATTTACCTTGTTCTTGATGAAAATTTAACCACCAATATGTTTATGTAGAGTGCGAACTAAGGAAAATATCGCATTCGGGCCTGTGTTACTTCACTACGTGGTAAATTTTGCGGAAGGATGTAGTTGCGAAGCCTTTCAAAGCTATTTAGCTGTTGAAAGAATTAAAGCCGAACCACCTAACACAACGCTGAATTTTTGGTGAATCGAATCTTCTTGAAAAGTTGGTCGAAGATCCACTTTTATATTAAAAAATTATGCCCAGCGAAGAACATAATTTCTAGTTGAATGGATACGTGAACCAGAAGAATTGCAAGAGCTAACAATGCATCCACAAAAAGTCACTGTTTGGTGTGGAATATAAGCTTGTGGAATCATTGACTGACTCTTATTTCTTCAGAGATGATGCAAATCCCAACGTTACTGGTGCGATGATGCCATGTGGTTTCAATATGAGACGGTGCCAAATGCTACACAGCACCAATTGACAGACAAGTTCGGTAAACAATTTATTTCACGGGCTGTCAATGGGTCACCTAGATCTTGCTTTGATAGACGCAGCACTAGAAGTCAACATCGAAAATGCGTGCATTTGGTATTGACGAATCTCTTCTTCATAAGGTTAGACATAACCTTTCGTACTGTTTAATTGAAGTAATATTGGACGGGTTCAAATCTAATATTCACAAAATAAACGCTGGTGTACCTCAGGGCTCGGTTCTGTCTCCAACACTCTTCCTTATTTTTATAAATTATCTTTCGCCTGAAACTTCTAACCCACTTATTTTTTTTGCTGATGACAGTACCATCAGCTCTTCATATTTGTTTTTAGATTCTAATCCTTGTCCCTTGGGTGTGGACTATCAACGGCAGCGTATGATAAGCTCATTAATTTCTGATCTTGACAGCATTGTCCAATGGGAAATCAAAAACCATGTAGAATTTAATGTTTCCGAAACTCAATACTGTCTACTGTCGCAAAAGCGTAACCCTCCCCCAATGCCACTATCTATGGATGGTACTTGCATCGAGGAGACTGAACAGCTGTCAGTTCTAAATATTTGCATAACCATCTCCTCACATACTTGACTTTGTCAAAAATGCTGCTAAGTGTTTAGGTTTTCTTCGAAGATGCAAGAAGTTTATTACACCTTCTAATCTGGTTACAATTTACAAGGCTTTTAATCGTTTGACACTAGAGTGTATTTCTCATATTTGAGTTGTTCTTCCAATAACGTACTTGAGTACGTTTGGACAGAAAAGAGAAAGAAAAGAAAAGAGAGCTCTAAAAATGATAGCTGATCGTTCTATTACTGAGACAAATGCTACTTTTGAGCACCGCTGCTCCCCAAAGTCTCATGTACATATATCATTGTTGTATCGATATTTTTCATACAAAATGGTCTAGTGGAATAGCCAGTTGCATTCCTCCCTTCAAAAAAATTCAGTACTCATCAGTTTACCCTTGATCCCAATTTCAGATGTACTGATAAGTGCAAAGATTCTTTTTCTAGTCGCACTACACGAATGTGGAATGTTTTACCAGGTTCAGTATTTCCCACTCATAACAATGACATTTAAAACCAATGTGCATCGGTATATTTAATCCTATCCTCCTTCCTAATTTCTCACACTGTGTTTAATCATTATAAGGGTACTCATAACCCTATGACTTTTTCAGATGTATAACATATGATTATATTTTTAAATTTTAAAGTTCAACTTTTAATGGTACGACTTTTGTTTTGATACACTGTAGCTTCATGTTCGCTAAGAAAAGAGGGTCATCATATAAATAAATCAATCCTCACACAATTGTGCTTCAACCAAGGCAAATTATATACATACAAAAAAGCATCCAGACTTTACTTTGCTTTGGGACATGCGTTTTTATATTTCGATGTCGCCCCATCACCCATCACCCACAACCACCTTCTTCAATGTACCACTTCATACCACTGGTATCAGTGTCGGTGACCTGCATGTCTTCAATTCCAGCACTGGCCAATTTAATTTTCTCGCCCGACCCGCTTTTTTCAGATGATTTAACAGTGTTGGACCAGCTACCGTGAATTGAAGTTGGCTCATGGACCAAGGACTTTCTACACAACGACATCGACTGCTCTCCCCGTTCGCCAGTCTACCCGTCCGTCGATGCCACATATATTCGGTCCAAATTATTGGGGGCATTCTTATGTGACATTTCATAACCATGCTTGGGCAGTTTTACGCTCCATTAAGCTCAGCTTGTTTCGGGCATTATTATTACAATAATCCTCACATCCTTTAGTCAAATGCGCCTCCGTCCGCCTGGACTATGTACCGTATACGTTGGCTTGGCAGGCAATGTGTGTGCACTCATGGTGGGTAAATATGTAGAATTGGTAAGTCAAAAGTCCACCCCCTCTTCGAGACGCTCATTTGCTTGTCCAAAGCAATTATTTGCGTCAATATGCGTTCTAACATGTAGATGAGGAATCGTAAGTCGTAACCATTGCACTGGTGTGTTTCTGTTTATTGCGAGTTGCAGCTGGATTTCTGTTTTTAATTTTGATTTTTCTTTTTCAACCAAATGCAATAAATATTCACGAAAAAAAATACACGAACCAATTGCGAACTCATTCCAATTGATTGTCACAAGAAATTTTCCAATCGTCATCACGAGGTATACGACTAGGAGTATAGGCAAGGCATATAAGATTCGCAATCGCGTAACGCGCAATCATTTCGTCACTGAAATTGCTTGGTGTTTCTTATTATAAATTGCTTGCATTGAGTGCCGCTGTCAGTGACGTGCTGCTATTGCTATCAAAACTCACGCATTTTGTAAAGATATTTTCTTTTTCTAATTCAATTTTACAAGACAAAGAAAACACAAAATAAAATAAAAAAACAATACTAATTCCTCACGTTTTGGGAATTTATAAAAGTGTGTAACTATCGTAGGCCTATTGATTTTCTTAGAACCCATGGAAAATTGTTCCATTCTTGAGCTAGAGTACGATGGCAACGATGTGTGATCAGGTGCGGCTCTGTGAAGGGGACATTTCAGTGACGTTAGGTTTTTGACTTCCCAGATAAAGGTTAAAAAGAATTACTCGGAGTACGAAGACCTAATGTCAAATAGTGACGGCTAAGTGTTCAGGTGTGTTTCAAAAATGCGCAGAATTCCTATTCTGGCTCAGTTCTATCTGGTTTCTTTTTGTTTCTCTACTTACTTAATTAAGGTGGCGCTACAGTCCTGTGTGATCTAGGGCCTCATCCAACAAACTTCTCCATCTAGCTGAGTCCCTAGATGTCCCCAGTTGCGCACTCAAAGGTGGGTGACACTTTCTAGTTCGTTCCTCTGCTAAGGTTATAAACAAAGAAAAAACGTATATTTATGAAGAGCGTAACGTGTGTCGTATTCTTATCGTTAAAGTTTTTAAGAGGACCTAGGTTAAAATGCCAGCTACATGCAATATTCTCTGTTGCTACGCTTTAGCCTGGTTAATGAAACTCTAATGGAATTGTTTGTCTATTTTGGCTACAAACTGCCAAAGAGTTTGATTTAATGCTGATAAATTTTTTAAGCTGATTAAGCTTCATCCAAGGAATTAAAAATATCAAACACACGCCGACAAAGTTAAGGTGATTTGAAATTAGATATTCTAAAACTATCTTTTATCAGTTTTGAGGTGCTCATTTTACGTATATTCGGCACATAATAGAAATGGGCTTTAGAAGTGCCAATAAACAGCGGTGGTAACCCCGTTTCAATATAAAACATGTAGTTTGGAGTCGTTGAAGGGATAGAGAAATCTCGTTTCAAGAAGAACCGAAGAGTTTTTGAAATACACAATGCAGCTTTCGTCTATTGCAGTTTTGCTTTGAAGTGTTTTTTCATGCAAAGATTATTAGTTATAGTTACACCAAGGTACTTAAGTTGTATGACTGTCATATACTGTTTCTAAAAGTTCAATTTTTCCCCTCTAGAGTATCTTCCATGTCCCTTTCTTAAAATCAGTATATTCGATTTCTCTATGTCCCTTTCTAAAAATCAGTGTATAAGATTTCTCTTAACCGATACGTTCCACGTCTCGCAATATTCTTACAGTTGCAGACGATTCTGCAAAAATCACGATGTCATAAGCGTTTCATCTGGAATGTTCACCACCTGCAAAGCACTCCACCAAATTATCAATAAATAGAGTGAATATGACATTCCTCAAAGCACAGCCTTGTTTAAGACCTATTGAGAAACTGAACTGAAGTTTTCTGACAGATCCCAATCAGATAAGCAATCGCTAGTGTAGAGGGCTCGTAATATATTGTTTACTTTGGTATATACGCGGATGTTTGATACTTGATATAAAAGAGCCTCTCTGTGTACGAGTATAAACTATCAAATTCAGCATTCAAATCGATAAAGAAAGTGGATAGTTGTTTACCTTTATCAAATCTAAATCCAGCTTAAATTTCACTAAGTTCTTGCTTACCAGCAACCCAATCTGATAGTCTGGAAAAAAAAACATACTTGAAAACAAGTTTAAAAACTCCCCTATAGCTTTTTGTAATAGAAGAATTTCCTTTTTTAAACAGTGCAAAGAAAACAGAAGACAGGAACGTTGAGGGCACGGCTAAGCATTAAAAAATGGTATTGTAGAATTTTAAAGTGCAGATAAGTAATTAGTCGAACCAAACTTGATGAATTTAAAAGGTATTCCATCTGTTCCTGCTGCTTTGTTATTTTTGGCTCTATGTAATTTTAATTGAAATCGAAATCCAGTAAGTCATAGTAGATTAGGGGCATTGCCTAGTGAAACGTTGAGGCCCTGAATGAAGAAAAGTAATTCTTTAGAACTGACGCTTTAAGCTCGCTTGAAAGTAAGTTCGTATTGCTGCAGAAAAATTTCGTGAGATTGGGCGCTATAGTCCAGTCAATGAACGAAAAAATTGCCTTCACCTCAAAAAAAAATCCAATAGTTTTTAAACTTGGCACACTTACTAAGGGATGTCTGGTGATGACCCCAAAAAAAGCTCTAGCGGCAGTTAAGAGAAACATGGAGTTTGTTTCAGTTTTTTATTTTTATCTCGAAAACTATTTGTCGTATCAAAAAATGTTCTTCCACAAAATAAAAGCTCATTAAATTTTATAAAAAAAGCTTCAATGAATTTTTTCGTATCTCTTATAGTTTATAAAATAACTCAAGCGGCAGTGAAGAGAAACATACGTTTTTTTTCGGTTTTTTTCGGGTTTATCTTGAAAACTATTTGTCGTATCAAAAAAATAATCTTCTACAAAATTAAAGCTTATTAAATTTCCGAAAGAAATAATAGTATTAGGTTATAAATAACTCCAATTACATTGAAGGAAAAAAAGTATTTTTTTTCATGCTTATCTTGGAAACGGTTTCTCGTATCATGAGGTTTATTTTTCAAAAATAAAGCAACATAATTTTCTACAAGAACTAAGTTTATAATCTTTATAGCAAAACCGAACTTGAAACAAATTAAATTTATGAATATGTATTATTAAAAACCTTTATATCTTTTTTTGATACGACAAATAGTTTTCAAGATAAACCCGAAAAACCGAAAAAGCCGTATGTTTCTCTTCACTGCCGCGAGAGTTATTTTATAAACTATTAGAGATAAGAAAAAATTCATTGAAGCTTTTTTTTATAAAATTTAATGATCTTTAATTTTGTGGGCAAGAGTACGATAACTTAGGCGACAAGATATTATAACGGAATTTTTTAGAACAGTTAAAAATAAGCATTTTTTACTATGGGAGGGGGGGTCTATCTCCCCCCGTTTAGGCAGGAAGGGCAATTTAAAAAAATTATTACTTAAAATGGAACAAAATTCTTAAAAAATAACGGTGATACTTACAATTAAGTTGTATACATTTTTTTAAAGCCAACATTCTGTTCTATTAGCCAGTTTTTAAATCAAGTCAAAACTATGCGTAGTTTTTGAAAAATTTAATTTTAAACTCAAAATTTGAGTAAAAAAAGTTAAAAAAAGGTTTAAAGTGTAACTTTTCCAATACTTCATGATTATCTTCCATTGTTTTTATTTCAGAATTTATTACTCTTATTTGTTTTTGATCAAAAACTGAAAACTAGATGATTTTATGTCTTTTAGTTTTTTTAAAAAAAATTGAAAATAAAAATTTAATTTTAAACTCAAAATTTGAGTAAAAAAAGTTAAAAAAAGATTTAAAGTGTAACTTTTTCAATACTTCAAGATTATCTACCATTGTTTTTATTTCAGAATTTATTGCTCTTATTTGTTTTTGATCAAAAACTGAAAACTAGATGATTTTATGTCTTTTAGTTTTTGAGAAAATTGAAAATAAAAATTTAATTTTAAACTCAAAATTTGAGTAAAAAAGTTAAAAAAAGGTTTAAAATGTAACTTTTTCAATACTTCAAGATTATCTACCATTGTTTTTATTTCAGAATTTATTGCTCTTATTTGTTTTTGATCAAAAACTGAAAACTAGATGATTTTATGTCTTTTAGTTTTTGAGAAAATTGAAAAAAAAAATTTAATTTTAAACTCAAAATTTGAGTAAAAAAAGTTAAAAAAAGGTTTAAAATGTAACTTTTTCAATACTTCAAGATTATCTACCATTGTTTTTATTTCAGAATTTATTGCTCTTATTTGTTTTTGATCAAAAACTGAAAACTAGATGATTTTATGTCTTTTAGTTTTTGAGAAAATTGAAAATAACCACAACTACTATTTTAATTTAATTCTTTTTTTTTTGATTGAGTGGTCTTATTTTGATAGTAACAATGGAAGGTGCGAGTTTGGGTGTATGCAACAGAAAGGTGGGCGCGATTTTGGGTGTATGCAACAGTGACATCTGTAAGGGGGGGCATGCTGCCCCCCTGCAACCCCCTGCTTGGGCACACTATAGGATTTGGGGTGGGTGCAAGTTGGAGTGTGTGCAAGGTGGGGAGGGTGCAAGATGGGGTGCATGCAAAGTTTCTTTTGCATCTAAATAAGCTGGATTTAAGAAAAATTAATTTACCCTAGGTATATCTTAATCCAGATTCGATTATTACTATCAAAATAAGACTACGTTAATACTTAAGCAAGGAAAAAGTAATTTAATTAAAATATTTATTTTGGTAATTTTCAATTTTCTCAAGAACTAGAAGACATAAAGTCATCTAGTTTTCAGTTTTTGATAAAAAACAAATAAGAGCAATGAATTCTAAAAAAAAAAAACAGTAAATAATTTGAAAGTTTTGAAAAATTACACTTTAAACCTTTTTTTTTAACTTTTTTTGCACAAATTTTGACTTTAAAACAATTTTTTTTAAAAACTATGCATAGTTTTGACTTGATTTAAAAACAAGCTAATAGACAAAAGTGTTGGCTTTAAAAAAAGGTATAACACTTAATTGAGGGTATTACCGTTATTTTTTAATTATTTTTTTTTCCATTTAATGTACATATTTTTTTTAACTGCCCCTACCGCCTAAACGGGGGGAGATAGACCCCCCCTTCCCATAGTAAAAAATGCTTGTTTTTAACTGTTCCATACAAATCCGTCATTAAACTTTGTCGCCTAAGTTATCGTACTCTCCCCATTTTGTGGAACAACATTTTTTGATACGACAAATAGTTTTTAGATAAACGTGAAAAACTGAAACAAACTCCGTGTTTCTCTTAACTGCCGCTAGAGGTCACGTCGGATTCTTGGGGACTTTTTTTGGGACATTACCAAAAATCCCTTAGTTAGTGTGCCAAGTTGGATTTTTTGAGGTGAAATCCTTTATTAACTGGACTACTAATTGACAACACTTATATGATCGTGCGTCGATTCTCATAGACGAGAATTTCTTTGCGGTAGCTAAGAGTGTTAAGTTTAATTCAAAGTTAAGTCGCGGAAAACCTGCATTTTGTTTTTGAAAAACCAATGCATCCACAGAGAATCATAGTTTGTGGCATCATTATATCATTTTTCTTCAAAAATAAGTCTGCACTCTAAAAATAAACGTCTTGATCAATGGTGGGCGTTACAGAGCTAGGCTAACCAAACACTTTTTTTAATGAAATTGAAAACATGGTTGTGGTCGACCTCTGGCTCATGCAGAATGGTGCGCCATTTCACAATCGATCTTCCCAAGTCGTGTAATCAGCTGTTTTGTTTTGTGTAAAGTTTCCATGTTATGCCAACAAACCGGAAACTATTTAAGTACAGTCTTGTCCAAATTAATTGGGTCAAACAAATTTTGAAATAAATTAGGTAGTAGGCCTTGATTTTTGCGTTTGTTTTTTAAATTTTATGGTAAGTGCTTGATGAATTAGTTAAATCAAATCACTCTGTGCAGGTAAGTCGCAATTTGTCTAGGTTTAATTATTAAATGCCCTTATCATATAAATTATGTTGTTAGGCACATATTATTTTATCAAGAATTTGTCGAAAAAAAAGTAATAATGGATATCGTAGTTGAAAAAAAGCAAAATTCATCGCTCTTCGTCAACACACGGGGAAAACGATCAGGGAGATTTCTTTAGGAGTGCTAAAATCAAGTGTTGGCAGAATAATTAAAGTGTACAGGTCGACAGGAACAATTGAGGCACGCAGGAAAGGCAAATTTGGTCGCAGAAAAAAAACAACGGCTAATGATTACAAAATGCTAGTCCGAAACAGCGTAATAAATCCTGGGAAGACCTGCGGGGAGCTTCAAAGAGATGTGGAAACCGCTGGAGTGTAAAGAGTCGCCTCAACAACGGTTCGACGTCAGCTTCTTAAAGTTGGTCGAAAAGCCCGAAGACAGTTAAAAAAAACAGGTGACGAATGTCATGCAGAAAAAAGGCTAAGATGGGATAAAAGTCGCCAGAGCTGGACGCAAGAAGATTGGAAAAAAGTAATTTTCTCAGACGAAAGCCATTTCGAAGTCCAAGGATACAGGGTGAGTGTCGTGAGAAGAAGTGCAAAAAAAAACTCCGACCTGGCCATATCGTCCAAGCCCTTAAACACCCGCAAAAAGTCATGTTTTTGGGGCTGTTTTACTTTTGAGGGTCCTGGAAACTTTTTAGCCCATTGAGAACATACGCTGAGGTCCTGACGCAAACGCTTCTTCTAACTATACGAAGAAGAACTTCAGCGCAGGATTCGATTTTTCAACAAGATCTTGCTCCGTGCCACACGTCGCAAAAAATGAAGCAATTCTTCGAGGAGAAAAATATTAAAGTGCTGGAAAGGCCGGGAAACTCGCCTGATCTGAACCCAATCGAAAACTTGTGGGCAATCATCAAGACACGGCTTCGAAAGAAGGATCTTACCACGAAGAACAACCTGAATTCAGCAATAATTGATACATTGTTTCACGACTCTGAAATTAAAAATATTTGTGAAAAGTTGGTTCGGTCGATGCCAAAACGAGTAAAACTGGTTATAGATGCTAAAGGTGGGCATATAAAATATTTAAAAAAAATGGGTAAAAAAATCCAAAATCGGTTTGTCCAAAATAATTTGCACAAGACTGTAATTAACGCCAAAATCATCGAAAAAAGCCATAATCTACAGCCCGAAACCATCCATCGTCTTGATAAATTGGAGTGAAAGAATGCACTACTGTGAAGCCATCTGAAATAGACACTTGAACGACATAAATAACGGAGATGTTTTCTCCGACTAAAAAGTCATAACCGCTCATAGAGAATGTGGAATGCTTTCAATTTTTATATTTTTAAGGATGACAGCACCTTTTTCATGCAAAGTATAATATAAGTCACTTCATTTTATTCAGCTTGAACATAATTAGGTACACTCTCTATTTAATTTTCTTAGAACTTTTAAAATCATATCTATGGTGCACCTCTGCATCTCCAAAAAGAAACCTTTTTTAAAGCCGCACCTGACTAATTTTCAATATCAATTCTCATCACAAGCGCTTCTGCTTCTTGATGGACTTACGCGAACATGTGCCCGTTTTATTGTGGACAACAGAAGACATAAAAAGAAGAGAAACACAACCAAATAAACGGTGGCAATCAGCAGTAGTCTTGGCCTTGATTGATGACAGACAAGAAAATTGAGATGTGTGTAAAGTTGAGAAATCACTTTGTACTTGGGACCCTAATGTCGGTATACTATAGGTAATCGTATAATCGTAGGTACTCGTACCTTCTTTAACTTATTCTAGGGAGAACATTTTTAGGGATTCTTTGATAACTTTCTGTTTCTACAAAATTGTATGTTGTTTAAAGTTCAAACATACAATTTTAAGGAATACCATTTATTTCAATTTCTTTTGTTTTTGACAGGATTTACATAGATTGAAAAATGTGATATTTTATTTTTCGACTTAATCACCTGACGGTTTTCAGTTTGATTCAAACTTGTCACACATAATAGTTCGATGTGGTTTTATGTCCTGAAATCAATCTGTCAGTTTTTAAATGATGAGTGATTTTAAGATATTAAAAAGGGTACCTTATCAACAACACCATTTGTTGCTTTATTCGACTGACGGACGCATAGGTCCGCTTCATATACCAATCCATTCCTTGCTTCAAATTGAACGTCAAAATTTCTGTTGGATTCCTTTAACTTCTACTTCAACGTGTATATGTATAACAAACCGAACTATTGCGTGAGGAAATCCAGCTGATGAGTGTCTGTAAACTGGACTCCCTTCACTTTTAAAGCATAAAATCCCATAGCGTTCAACATCAGCTTTCTCATCTCATCTAGACTCTATTCAGAGCTATTTTAATCCTTTCTTTTTATTGCGAATACGAAATAGTTGCTTTTACGAGTATGCTATCGGTTGATATAATAAAAAAATGGAGTAATTGACTTAAATAACTAAGCGTAGGTTCAACATCGCGCTGCACAAAGCAATTTTTAATCGAGTAATCACTTTGACGGCTATATGCGGTAGCATAGGTTAAGTATTGTATTGCTCCAACATCTCTTCATCCCGGACGAGGACGAGGACGCAGACGGAGACGAAGACGCGGACACGGACACCAAACGTATAACGGACGTCATGTGCTTTTCCTAAATTAAGATCTCAACGTGTATGTATGTATGTATGTAAGCTTACATAACATCCATAAAACAAACGACACATTGTAAATTGTATACCTATACTCGTATAGCATCATAAGAACCGAGACCGAGGTATACCAAGAGGTAAGGTATTATTGTCCATTTTTGGTCAACAATTTCGCTGTGACATGGTTGCGATTGGATTGCGCGCAGCCGCATGATGAGCTCGCACTAAGTACAAAATCAATTTGCGCCGATCAATCGATTCGAATTCGAAGCAAGAAAAACGTGCAATTCGATCGAAATGCCTGCAAACTAGTGACGATCGAAGTGAGAATTAGTGAGGAATTTTCAGAGATGGCTTGAGATGGTTTGGTGTTTTGTTTAGTTTTGTTTTTGTTTGTTTTGTTGACAAGTTATCGTTGTATACTCGTATTGTAAAGTATGGAAGAACACTTTAACATGTGGAAGGAATGTCCTTTTGAAGAACAAGAGAGGGATATTGAAAGGTAACTTGAACGCTAGTGCATTTTTTTCACGGTTGCAAAATTATATCAGACAGAATAGAAATACGAGTGTTGAGAACAAAATAATTTCTTTTTCTCCCTAGTTACTCGTACACAAACTATAGACTGAACAGTACCAGGATTAAAACAAGGGACAAGTTTATTGAGGTGATTGAAACTAGTTGAATTTTGTACGAGTCTTTCCTGTCCGTAGCCAGATGCACCCCGAACTTCCTTAAATTTAGTCTTTAGAGTTTCGAAGCTAATGTTGATAAAAAAATGTTTTGAAATAATGCATGGTAGACATAGTTTTACCTTTTAAATGCCAATTTTGTTTAATAAGCTAACACCAATGTATATCAAACATTTTAAAAATGCTGAAAACGTCATAAATGTCCTATGAAAGTTGTATTCTTTACATAATCATCAATCTTACGAATTTAGTGTTTTAGGAAATGGGTCAATTTCGGTCGTAGTGTGAAGTTCATACATATGTATTTATATTCGTTCAAAAAAATTAATGGGAAAAGTGTTTACTAGTTATTGTTTAAAAATTCAAAGATGAAAATTTAAATGAATTTGGGAAAACGCTAATCAAACTAATTAGGTTGCATAAAAGTATTCTCATAGGTGGTAACTTTAACTCGCCATTGGTGACGCAAATTTGACTTTGATTAATGGTGACGTCGGTCTCATGGACCGGGTTTTTCAACTGAAGATTTTTCGAAATGTGTTACTAATATTTCGTGATTTTTTTTTAAATACATGCGCCTTGACAATAAAACAAAGATAGTAAATCAACAGAAGATCTTTTATCACAATACACAAATTCAGAAAATTGTTTTTTTTAGAACATTAAAAAATTAAAGTTTTTTAATAATACATTTTTTAAAATTAGGTAAAAAATTGAAAATTAGATATTTATTAATGAAAATTAGGTTTTTTGGTCTCTCGACATTAGGAACTTTAGTAAAATGAACAAAAATTAGTATCCTTCCAAAAAAAAAAAAAAAAAAAAAAATACATCTCAAAAAACTAAATTTCTTCAGGCAAACAGCTATTGCAATATGGCACTACGTGCTCCAAAAACAAATATTGTTTACATTTTTGGCAAAAGTACTTCGTTTTTTTATTTTTTTTTAATCCGCACTCATAGTACCGGCCAGTTCTTGAAAGACCCGATGTCTCAGGTCCACCTTCTTAATTTAAAATCTCTGAAATCCTTTATTATTTTACTTACATAAAAGGTGACGCACGGTTTTATGGACCGGGGTAGTCAAAAAAACACACAAAGTGTGCTCACTGCAAAGTTTCGTCGTCAGCTCATGGTGGGGGACGTGCAATGCGGCAGCTACTGGAAAAGGCAACAAAAAACAATAACGGAGAAAAAAGTTATTCGCATTTTTTCGCACACCCGGTCTCACAGACCAGTAGGTCACCATTGGCGGGTTAATGTAAATTTGTTTGGAAAATAATGCTTGTATGAATTTATTTCATTACACTTGTGATAAAATCGGCCTCGCAGTTCTTAACCAACGTTTGCCAACCTGTTAGAAACTCATCTCTAATTGATATACTTTTAAAAAATTCAGCAGAAGATACATTGGAGATAGATCATTTGAGGCTTATATCAGATTTTTTAATTTTTTAATTTTAAAATTAACACTATAAAAGCTTTAACATTTGGAAAGATCAACCAAATTGTATTGTCCAATTTTCATCAAAACATAAATAGACATCGACTCTTTCATATTGATTCGAAAATTTCTCTACTTACGTAAATAACTGCCGAACTGTGCCTGTAGTTACAAAAGCCTTAAGGCCTCAAAGTTGTCCATGGTTAACTCCTCTAATTACAAACCTTATACAAAATAAAAAAAAACCGGACGGAGTATAATCGATCTCAATATATCTTTGCTTGTAACAAAGTAACATCACTCTTACGTAATACCAAGCGGGAATATCTAATTAAACGTCTTGATCCTAGATTAAACCCAAAGGCCCTCTGTAAAAATTTAAGAAATGACAGTGTTATAGGTATTGAGAAGGTTAAATGTGCCTGGTTCTTGTTCAGGGGAACATCGTAGTAGAACCGCAGTCTGTGCTGAGAATTTGGAAAGACCACTTCTCAAAATTATATAACGGCGATGACGAACCGAATTCCGCTGTAAGGGAGATAAGAACCACTCAACCTAGGCGACGCAGATCAACAATTCCGCCTACCCGACCTCGAAGAAGTGAAGATAGCTATATCTAAACTGAAGTCAAACAAAGCTACTGGAGCTGACGGCATTGCTTCCGAACTATTTAAAGCAGCAGGCGATGACTTGGTAGGGAGCATGCACCAACTCATCTGCAAAATATGGTCGGAAGAAAACATGCCCGATGAGTGGAATCTCAGCATAGTTTGCCCGATACATAAGAAAGGAGACCCTCTAAACTGCGCCAACTACAGAGGCATCAGTCTCCATAACATTGCATATAAGGTCTCCTTTGCCGTATTATGTGAACGTCTGAAGCCTTTCGTCAACAACCTGATAGGCCCTTATCAGTGTGGCTTCAGACCAGGAAAGTCCACTATCGACCAAATATTCACACTACGGCAGATCTTGGAAAGAACGCAGGAACTTCAAATCGATACCCACCATCGCTTTATCGATTTTAAAGCCGCGTATGACAGCATCCATAGGGAAGAGCTCTACACAGCAATGTCTAGTTTTGGCATCCCTGTCAAACTTATCCGTTTGTGCAGAATGACGATGGAGAATGCACGCTGCTCTATCAAGGTCGGAAAAGATCTCACCGATGCATTTGATGTCAAAAAAGGTTTTAGACAAGGCGATGCACTGTCATGCGACTTCTTCAACATTGTTGTGGAAAGAATTGTGCAAAACTCAACCGTCAACACGAGAGGTACAATCTTCCAAAGGTTCATCCAATTACTCGGATACGCAGATGATATATAAACTCCAGACAACGACACCAGCGCTGAAATCAAACGAAGAATAACTCTTGCAAATCGCTCTTTGGACTTAGAAGGCAATTGAGAAGTAAAGTCCTCTTTCGAGCATCTAAAATCACAATCTATAAGACACTCATCATCCCGGTTCTCATTTATGGCGCTGAGGCTTGGACCCTGTCAAAGAATGATGAGAACGTGTTAGGATGCTTCGAGAGAAAAATTCTTCGGTGATTTTTGGTCCCATCTGCATAGATGAAGAATGGATGAGAAGATATAACGACGTACTGTACGGGCTGTACAGCGACACTGACTTAGTTAACAGAATTAAAGTCCAACGACTTAGGTGGCTGGGTCATGTAGAGCAAATGGACATCAACGCTCCAGCCCGGAAGGTCTTCGAATCCAATCCCTAAGTACGGCGCAGTAGAGGAAGACCGTGACTCAGGTGGCGCACGCAGGTGGGTGAAGACCTCAACCAATTTGGCGTGCAAAACTGGAGACAGCTAGCTAGGGACCGAGCTGGCTGAAGACGCATGTTGGTTGAGGCCCAGGTCCGCCCGGACTGAAGCGCCACCTTAAATAAGTAAGTCTTGTTCGTTTGTGGCGATGTCTTTTGAACGTGGAGAATTCTTCTCTGGTGATTGTTTAAAATTAAGGTGTGCAAGTGATTTATTTCAATCCCAAAAAATACTAACCCCAAAAGTCCTTCCAAATTCAGGTCAATCAATCTTTTGTCTTTGTTTCGAAGACATTCGAAAAAATATAAGCTAAATACAAGAAAGTCTAAATAGAAACAATAGCATTTCAATATGACTATCAGGGTTTCGGAAAAACCATAGTTGTGAATCAGCTGTGTTCAAAGTAACTTCTGATTTATGAATATAAATGGATTGTAACGAAATCGGTCTAATAGTGATGCTTGATTTTTCAAAAAGCCTTTGATTGCATTGAAAACTCAACTTTCATGTGGAAGCTTAAAAATCACTTTCATTTCTCGTACTCCGCCCTTCAACTAATGTCTTATTACGAGTCGAAACAGAACTTGGAATTCCCAATCCAATTCTTCTCAACACAGGTGTCCCACAAGGATCTGTTTCAGGCCCTCTTCTTTTCTGCATCATTATAAATAACATCCCTAATATTATTGAAAATTATAAAAGGCATGTTAAAAGGTATCTATTTGGAAGACCTGGGTTGTTAGAGGATTGCGTAGCTCGAGTAAATGAAGACTTTACAATTACAAAACTGACACTTTGATTTATCTAAAAGTTCGCAAAATATTGGAGGTACAAATATTTTTTTTCTGTTTCAGCAATTTGGTATTATGTCACAATTTAAAATATAAAATTTAATTTAAGTCGCTAGCTTTATTGATTCAAGAGATATCTGGGTCAACAAAATTTTTCACTTTTTTTTTAAATTGCTTTCGTAAAACAACCATCCACTCAATTTTTTAGAAAGTCCTTTCTGCATCTTTTAGTGTTATTATCTGTAAAAAAAAATCTGTATTTGCAGTGCGACATAGTCGTGCATTTTATTTTTCTAACTTTTATAACTTAGTTTGATTTAACATACCTCATCAGAAATAATTCGAGGCTGTAGAAATTTTAGTAATGTATCCATCTGAGCTGTAGTACCCGTAGCGTGATGGTTAGTGCGTTGGACTGTCATGCAAGGGGTCTTGGGTTCAATCCACCTAACTTTTTTCACGGGTACTGCCTCTTGCGAGGAATTGACAAATTCTCCAAGAATAATTCTTGTCATGAAAAGTGCTTTCTCAAATGAGCCGTTCGGATTCTGCATATAAACTGTAGGTCGCTTCCATCTCTGACAACATTACTCGCACACAGGAATGGTTTAGAGTTGTAAGTCACTAGGCCCTGGTTCTTCATGGACTGTTGCGCCACCTAATTTATTTATTTTATTTTTATCCATCTGAGCTATTTAAAATGTATCCTAAAGGACCAAATTTCAAATTAGTAATTCACGTTTTGCGGCTCTGCGTCTCAGTACGGTCGCAGTCTAATAGCTAATTTTCAACTAAAATATAACAATTTTTTGTTTTTTTCGCTAGGCATATTTTTTTCTATAGTCGTACCCGTGGCGTGATGGTTAGTGCGTAGGACTGTCATGCCAGAGGTCTTGGGTAAAATTCCTCCCTGTGGCATCTAAGAAGTTTTTTTTTCATGGATACTGCCTCTTGAGAGGAATTGGCAAATCCTCCAATAGTAATTCTTATTATGAAAAGTGCTTTCTCAAATTAGCCGTTTGAACTTGTCTTAAAACTGTAGATCCCCTGCATCTCTGACAACATTACTCGCATACAGGAATGGTTGAGAGTTGTAAGTCACTAGGCCCTAGTTCGAAATGGACTGTTGCGCCACCTTATTTATTTTATTATTATATTTGTTTTATGTGGAATATGGAAATTTTAAAATTCAAAAATTTAGACAACAAAATTTTATTTTTATTTTATTTAAATTTTATTTGTTGACAATAAATTTAGTAAAAATTCGAATTTTTTCAAAATAGAGTAGCATTTAAAAATGAATAAGAAAATTGTTGGTTTAAGAAAATAGGTTAATAAGTTTTTTAATTATCTCTCCCGAAAAATGTAAAAACATCACTCACTAGTAAATTCTGACAGTTCAAACCCTACTGGTCTCCGTGCGCGTCCGACTAAATATCAGTGTCTCTCTAAAACTTTACACACATAATCTAATCTTGTATAGTTGCCTAATCGATTAAGCAATTAAAATTAAGACGATATTTGTAAGGATATTTTTAAGAGCTTTTGAGGTAAATGTCCCCTTAATAGTTCTTTCGAGGGCAACGGCCTAGTCACTGATAATGATAAAGATTCGGTTCCCATCGATCACAGAAATCAAGCATCATAGTGAGCGTGGTTAGTAGAAAGATGGGAGACCGTCTCGAAACCTACCGCGTGCTGTTGTCATGTTTTTTTTTCTGTATGTTGTTCTTTCTCCTCTGTCCTTCTGTCTTGTATTAATGTCTTGTGTTGTTATCATCTTATACATATAGTCTAGTCGCTCAAGGTGCTGTGTTCTCTACTCTGTACATTTATGTGCTGAGTAGTGTGAAATGTAATGTAATGTAGTTCTTTCGAACAATATTGAAAATTCGTCATAATAATTGATATCTGTCAATACTATGACATACAAAAAAATCATTCAAAACTGGAACTCTATATCTTAAGCGGCAAATGTGCCATAAACCTAACATATCTACAATTTTGAAAGTTTTACTTGTGTTAAAAAACTAATGCTCAATCAGTGTTTTCAATTAAAGGCTTACTTAAAGAACGTCTAGGTATTTCTAAAATCCCACACAAAACTATAATAAGAAAACTCCTTAGACATTTGTTTTCATTCACAACCACAATCACTCTAATCAAACACCTACCAACGCCCGCCGCCGCCGAGGTAATCATCACAGGCGAGGTGATTTAATACAATTATTATAGTCGGATGGAAAATCCACCCATTCAAGACCAACATTATCACCACCACCACCCCTTTTCCATTCGAGCGCATTAACTTTGTTATAAGCAAAACTTTTCTTCCCGTATCCAGAGAACATTCGTATAAAGATATCTTGGAATCCCTGTGGTTTTCCGGATATAGCGGATACAGATACAGAACAACGCACAACTCAAGGCGACTAAGAAAACGAATTCGAAAACGAAAACGAACAAAAAAGAAAAATAGCATTGAAACCGCAAATTTACAATAAATTATCCCCAAAATCACATCCTCCCTGTAATTTGTTGCCGCAGCATTAAGAAAGGATTCCGCTTACTCTTTTCTTTTTTGTATTTAGGTCTTTTTTTCTTAAATATTATTCTGGAAGTGGCGGGATTTTATTGTCGTTGTTGTTGTTGTTGTTGTAGTTGCAAAACGCACTCACACGGTGTGCGATTATTTCCGAAGCTTGTCTACAAATTTTTAATGTAAGTTCATTGGGTGTTTTGTTGGCGTTGACAACCGCGCCGCATCACATTTTATAGAAGGCCGAAGACGCATCAACACCACAGGGGAGGGCGTTTTTGTTTTTGTGAAATTATTGCCGACTTCAGGATCACGGTTCATAAATTCGCAGCAGGTGGCAAGCGGTTAACTTGATATTGAACTGCAGATCTTAAGTCTTTAAAGTAATCGTTGGGGATAGTCTCTACACTCATTCGTAACGTTCGTAGCGTCACATTGCGTCGCGTCGCGCGTCGCCTCTCCTCGCTCGTCGTCTTCGTATGTTGTGTCGTGTTGTTGCTGTCATTTAGCGAGAATGATTAAAGATGCTTAGCTCATGTTATTCTTATTCGGTCTTCACAATCACTATAGTCTTCAAGAGTAGTAAGTAAAGTATACTCGTACCTACCATCTCAGTTCAGTTTTATGGATAAGTGACATTGAAATGGGCGCATATAATAATATAAAAATGAGATTTAAATTAAATCACAGTTCCGCTTGAGCGACATTTGAGTGTATGCAATCATAATTTCCTATTAACTGTCAAATGACAATTCGTTATGTATGTAAAATTTAAATTGGGCAAGACAACGCCCATCATCAGGAGTAAAACAAATGAGCTTACATATAGGTATAAGAGGTTCGCTTTTCTGGTCGTGGGTCGTAGATATATGAGGTATTGGTACTTCCCAAATCCACACCTTCAACTTCAACGACCACGAATCGAGATATTTTTATGATGATTGCGCATGGATATCTGTTAGTGCGTAACTGCGACATCAGTAGTCTCATAAATTCAAAAAGAAACACTTTTGACTGCACTGGACTGGACTGGGAGTGTTGTTGTCGAAAAAAGACTTTTTTAGTTGCTGTCAAGATTCTGTGAAACACGATAAATTATTTGTTTTATTATATGGTAACTGATGTGGCGCAGTGGGAATAAAGAATGTAAAAGATTCTTCTTGTGGGGATACTTCACTACAGCTTAGCTTTTCAGGAGAACGCCATCAAATTATATATAAAATGACTTGTTAACACCACATATATATTTACATATATATTTATGGCGCCAGTATAGTGACACAGAATTGATACAAACGCACGGATAAAGTTTTCATAACTTCTTGAATTTCTTTGGAGCATTGATGTTTTTTGAAACTTAGTTCTAAACAGCAGGGTTAGGATTTTGTTGACCTAAAAAATAAAAAAGGCAAAACAAAACACTTAAAAGGCAAAGAAAAGGCATTTATTAAAAAATACTAGGAAAATAAACAGAAATACATTTAATTATAGTACCATCATTGGACTACCAAGCGTTTTTTAAAGTTCTCAGGAAACAATCTTCTTCGATTGTCTCTTAGAAGGGCTGTGAAGAAGCTAAATGATCTCTCAACAGCTGAAACGAGTGAAGCCCGTCTAAAACTTTCAACATTATTCACTTCAATGTTTCCTGGAAGTTTGGAATCTACGTCGCCGTTTATTAGAGAATTTATCTGCTCAATCGTTTTTAGCCCTGTGTTTCCATTGAAAACGGCAGTAAACTTCTTCAAGACTTCCTCTGCAATGGGCCCCTTTGCTTTTTTTTAATATTCTTCAATGTCTTTCAAAACAGACAGCACTTTGCCAAATGATGTTCCTTTATGAGAATATTGTTAACTTGTAGGGCTTTGAAAATATGTTTTTTTCGGATCGACTAAAAACAAAAAATTGACTTTAATGTACGCGCTTGCAGTTCTTCATCTTCAATTAATTTGTTTGCAAATGCAACACAGCTTGCATCATCTTCGAGAGAGCTGACGATTTTTTTGATCCGAGAAAAATAGTCCGCATAATATGCTGCTGCCTCTAACCAAGTACCCCAGCGAGTTAAAACCTAGTTTAAATGGAAATTCAAAAATACGACTTCATATTTAGTTTCAAACAAACTTAAAGGTTGAGGTTCAGGTTCCATATCCTTAAAAATAGCAATCCGAGATGGAGTCTTCAGAAATACTTTTTTCAAGTTCGACACGAAGGCGTCAACTTTTGAGTAGTGACTTCATTTGCTTTTTCAAACTCTGTTTACACCGTTAGCGACGCAAGTTACGTGAACAATTTTCGAGTATAACCCTTGCAGAGTTTTGCCACTCTTCTTCATATACGGTGCAGCGTCTGTCAAAAAGCATCGAATCGTCAAAAAGCTGGGTTTTTAACTAAAGATTCTCTACGGTATGCGAAAATGTTCGCATTTCTTTTAATGCTAAACCAATCATTAGATATTTCTTAACAAAATTAAATGAAAAAGCATATAAGGCAGAAAAAGGCAACAATGGCGAAGAAAGGCAAAAAAAGGCAATTATGGTATAAAAAGGCAAAATAAAATACATATTTGCAAACACCAGGGCTTGAAACATGTTTGTCGAAAGTCGATTTCATCTTCCGTTTAACCAAAAAAAAGGCAAAGTTAGTAAAATCCTATCCCTGGTTATAAAACTACAAGTTGATTAACTTTTTTAAAAAATCATCAAGCTTCCAATTCTTTTCCCATTACATTTTTACCACTTAAGACTACTCTCGCTTTGGCACAAGTCAGTACTGGTCAAGTGAATACTTAAATATTTTGCTGTTGCTCGTACTAGGTTTGTTTATGACATTATAATTTACATTAAATTCTTTCTCGTAATTTATTTTTGTAACATTAGTTTTAAGGGCGTAGGTTTCATTTCGATTGAACAATTTTCAATGAAAATCATCAAAACAATAAATTTTCAAGTGGTTTCAAAAGCCGTACACTTTGTCGGTTACTAAAATGATTTTTTGATAGAAAAAATCAGATAACCGAGAAGTCTTTTTTGTAGTTGTCGTCGGGTATAATTCATATGAAACCAAAGCGACATATATCTTGGAAAATTACTATCATATTATCTTATGATACCTGTTTTGTCATTTATCGAAAATCAGCTTAGTCTAATCCACCACTTTCTTATCGGCCTGTGATTTTGTGACGTCTGGCTTTCTCCAACTGTAAATAAAAGAGTTATGCTAACTTTTAGTATAAATTAATGGAGATTTATATTTAATGGTCCTGGTCCGAAAATTTAATGGAACAAAATATACTATTAGCCCGGGTCTTAATTCAAATAGACTGCAAACATATTTCGAGCAATTGTTAAACCCAGATGCGCCAAATAAGTTTCTGATACAGTATGCCAAACCTGGCTTCAAAAATAATATTTTAGATGCACCAATTTCTAAGGAGGAAGTGTTTATATCGATAAACAACCAAAAGGATGGAAAGGCTGCGGGCTCAGATGCTATACCAGCAGAATTCTACAGATATGGTACAGATACTCTTGTTGTATCTCTGTACAGCAGTATTCAACAACAGCAGTGTTCAACAACAGCAGTATTCAACAAGATCTTTGAGGAAGGATCTATCCCAAACCAGTTCAGCTATGCAGCTATGCCTTGATTTTCCCAATCCACAAGAAGGGAAGCACTGAAGTTCCGGAAAACTACAGAGGAATCTCGTTTTTGCACACGTCATACAAGATATTTATACTCCACCGTCGATCACATTTTTGTACTCCGCTCGATTTCTGACTGGTTTCTATCGAGAAATAAGAAACTATTTGCATTTTTCGTTGATTTCAAAGCTGCTTTCGACACCGTGGATCGCAATGCCCTATTTTACAAGCTTTTTTCAATTAGGAATGTCGCTTAAGTTCAGTACAGTATTGCAAAATTTTTATTTATTATTTATATGGAATGGCCAATGCTTATCAGAGTGGTTCCAAACGAAATCAGGAGTTAGACAGGGCTGTGCACTCAGTCCAACCTTGTTTGCACTCTTCATTGATGATATCGTCGAAGCATTACCAGCAGGAATCGAGTACGCAGGCGTTAACATTAAAGCTCTTCTTTTCGCTGACGACATTGTCCTGCTCGCGTATACACCGCAGTCCCTTCAGCTAATGATAAATAAGCTTGCTGAATATTGTAAGAGGTAGAACCTAGTGGTAAATTTAAGTAAATCCAAAGTGATGGTTTTTAAGACTGGCGGAGGAAGATCGGGTGCCAGTGAGCAATGGCACTATAATGATGAAAGAGTAGAGTTGGTGAAAAATATCTAGGAGTCTGCTTTACTAAGAACTTGAGCATGGAAAAACATCTCACTGACAAACTTGTTAAGGCGAAAACAGTTATAAACGTAGCATGGAAGCAATGTTTTAATAATAAGGAAATTACGCATACCAGTGGATTTTGGGTCTTCGAAGCTGTATCGGAATCAGTAATGTTTTATGCGGCGTAAGCTTGGGGGGTTGGAAATATGAACAAGTGGAAAAACTGCTTAGATTTTACATTAAACGGATTTTCCACCTTCCTTCGAGTACGCCAAACTACATAATTATGTTGGAAATAGGTCTATCGCCTTTATTCATAAAAACACTCAAGCTGCAGGTCGATTACATCCTCAAAGCCTGGATATGCCAAATTATCGTCTCCCAAAGAAAGTAGTTTTTCAAACAATCCAATCCCGAAGTGGATGGTTTAAAGACTGGATAGAACTTGCCGAGCAGGTGGATGTTGACCTGAACTACAGTAACCTTGCCTCTTGCAAACCAACTTTATATCGCCTAATAGCTCGTCTGGATGAAGCCTCAAGAGAACAATACGCGGAGCAAGCCAAAAGCTCACTGCACCACATGATTTACAGTTGACTAGACTACGATCTCCGGGAAAGAAACTACTTCCACGATAAATATACCATCGAACAAATTTCGTGCATGTTTCGGCTAAGAGGAGTACTCCTTAATCTGAACTACATTCCTCACCGCAATGACTTTCTTTCAAATAATGAAATCATAAGCCTTCTACAGGAAATGGATGTCACAAAGTTATATGCATATTGCAAGACAGCACTTAAATTTAGACATCAAATTTTAAATGAAGCGTTTAAACTTAAATCTTAAACTGCACTTTCTTTTTTTAATCTATATAAAGCTATACTTTTAGTTGTCAATCAGGCAGATGGCAATGTCATGCATCATATTATTATTATTGTATTAATTGTTAAAAATGTATGTTTAAATAAAATCAAAATCTAATCTAATCTAAATCTATATTTAATGCGCTCCAAGTGAAATAAAACCAACTTTCGAAAATTGGCCTTTTTGCACTTTACAAAAGTGAAACATGGCTAATTGTTAACAGTTGTTCATATTGCACATTGACTAAGTGCAATAAGGCCAAATTATTTTGAAAAATAAGATCAACATACTTTTACGGTGAGTATAAGCAGTGAGGTATGTGAGGGGGGAAGGGGCATCCTTCCCTATCGATTTGGCTTTATTTTACATTGTTTAAATGTAATAAGAACAACTGCTGAAATTTGGCTCTATTGTACTTTATAAACAATTGTAAAAATTTGGCCTTATTTCACTTGGCTTAATTCACGGCTCTCGCTGACAAATGGCCCTTTGATTGGTTATTCGGAATAAAAATACTAAAACATAAACAAAACGGAGAATAAATTGACAATAACAGTTCGATGATTATTGAATGGGTGCGTTCACAAATTAAGTTCAAAATTTTCAAGTCTCTAATTCTGCTCCGGAAGCAGTTTTCTTATCTTTTAAGAAGTTTTGTGGTGTAAAAAAGGCTTTTTAAGTGCAAACAATTCACTGAATTAAATTTATCCAGGTAAAAAAAAAACAACTTTGTTAAACTGGCTGACACTGGAGCATTCTGTCCTCCAAGTTGACTTAGACGAAATTGTCCTAAAGTTCTTGAATTATTTAAAACAAAATCTAAAAGGGTAAAACTGCAACACCGAAGTGGCATTCTGAAATCGTCAAGATAGCTTGTAACACGATTTAGAAATTTGGTGGTGAATGAAGTTTGTGGCATAATGGCGCGCCATCTTGCATGCAGCAGATCCAAATAAATGGCTTCAATTTCAGTCAACAGTATTCGATTAACATAGATCTGCAACACCTATCTTTGAGTTAAAAGTTGTTTTCAGCATCATTTTAAAAGCAAATGGTCGCACCAAACTATCAAACTCTGTGGATGTATTAGCTTATTGACTTCGAAGCTTCCTTTCGCTAAAATACGGTGATGACTTTCTGTCAATATTTTGAGCTGAAAACAGCTCCAAGTCTCAAAATTAATTATAAACTTAAAACAAAACGTAGGTAATTGATTTTAACAGATACAAATCTGATACAAATTTGGCAGTATTTAAAAAATTTAGTCAAAACTTGAGTTCTTAGTTCTTGTAACCTTTGTATGTTTGCTAAAACTAATGGTTAGCAATAGTAAATCAATGGTTACTTCTTCTATTGTTCACATTTGGATAGACTACTCAAGAACAATTAGGCCAGTTTAATGAGAGTTCAACTGGTTACCCATCTACACTTGCAGCTCTGATGTGGTGATGTCATTGATGCCATAATATTCCAAAACCGGTTGCAACCTTACAATCGATAAGTTCTTCACATCGGTGTATTTGTGGTTGAAGTTACCATCTTTCGAAAAATACGCACAAACTAGAGATCCGTGCCAAAACCCTTTGTAGCAAAAGAATTTCTTTAAGACCAAAACAATCTCACAAATGTCAATAACTGGAAGCAGTATCGGCCATCAGTCCACTCATTCCACTCATCTATCTCTAGATTGTTCGAAAGAATAGCTTTGGTGACTTATATTCCGAACCTAAACAGCCAAGTGGTTTTGTTAACGACGCAACATAACTGTGAGAAAGCTATTTTCGGTTCTCAAAATAAACTCGTGATTGTACTGGACTACAACAAAACCAGAAATGGCTCATCGAACTTTCGGAGAAGCTGATGGAGTCGGAAATGAATCACTGTTCACAGCCTGCAACGCAAAACAAAAAAACAACTACTTTGGATTCCAAAAAAGGGAACATGGAACTATCTAAGACTAAGTCTTCAAACTCAAAGTTGCCAAGTTTGAGAATTATTTTCAAGAACATTTCGCAAAAAATGCGAGTAATCATAAAAACGCACAAAATTATTTGAAAATTAAATATCGTGAACTGAGTATTAATCGCAAAGAAATAAAAGAAGTTATGAGTGTTCAAGCATGCTCCCGGGTACATTTGGACCCTATGACATAAAGGAGGGTTAAATATTTACAGTATAATAATCATTTCAATTGTTTAATTATTCGTTAACGTTTTTTTATGGAACTAGAACGAATTATGTTGAAGTCATGTCAACAACATTAACTCGGTACCGCGCTATCATCATCCGTGTGCCACTCTTCTGGTTCTCAATCAATCAAACAAAAACCACTTAGACAACGCCTACAAATTTGTACCACAATTTTATCAGCGCTGACAAATAAAAACTTCACCAAATAAAAATATAAAGTGAAACACAATTTACCGTGCTCCACGTGAAACTTTCAAAAATAGGCATGAGTAAGGAGAGAAAAACAAAAAAAAGGACAATCAGCCCAAACATGCAACTTTGACTCTGTGAGTTGGCCTCTTTAATTTTATACTCCATGCTTACCTTAAGTTGATTGGTGCTGTGGGTATCTAGTCATATGCCGCGCCGTGAATGTCGCCTCCCCCAACAAAAACAAATTCGAAAATTATATTATCCAACTCTTTGGTTTGGATAATTGCACGAGAATTAAAATTAATATACTGTCATTGTGGGTGAATCTTTTCAGGCCTCCTGCTAACAGTCATCACCAACGCCGCGACGCTGCTCTATAAACTACGCTGCCTGTGGTGGTACCATCGTCGAGATGTCACCATTTGTTAATGCCTCACAATAATTCCTCATAAAATTATATAAACGATACAAAAAAAAAGTGAAGGCACGTATAGTACCTATACCTTCAGCCTTTACTTACCCTTACCTTCCTATGCAATATTTGAGCAAGAAAACGAAAGGATTTAAGGACCTTATAATCAGGCAGTTAAATTCTGGCTATAACGAATGCCATAAACAAGAAGTATTTCATATTTCAACTCGACATAAGCTAATGAATAAGTTTTTTGATAGTAATGTGAGGTTTTCTTAGGAATATGAAGAGTGGTGAAGGGAGGGGGTGGCATTACATTAATTTTCAGTTCGTAATTTCATGTTTTCTTTCCGTTTATTGTGGAGTCCTGGTACACACTTCAAGGAAACCAAACTTTTTTGTTATAGGGATTACACGCACAGGAGCTTTGAATTTTTATGAAGTCTCGCGATTGTGAACAGATATAAACTGGGAATAGTACCACGACATATTTGAACTATTAAAATTATGGAAATAGTGCATATTAAGATAATAAACAAGGTTGAATGTGGAAGGAGGTATGTATATGGACCCATATAGATATTGTATAATGTGGGGAGAGATCCTAAGTATCAGCGTAGAGTTTATTGTGTAGTGTCAACGTTTACTCAGCACAAAATGTAGGTGATTCACAAACTACTAAGCACATATGAATGCATCTTACATAAACTAGCTCTGTTTATAAAGTTTTAGAATTATTAAAATTCAAATATCTCCTTGGCTTTAAAAAGTAACATTAAACAAAAAATTAAAAAAATTAGGTAGTGGAGAACTAGGGCCTAGTGACTTACGACTTTCAACCATTCTGTGTGCGAGTGATGTTGTCAGGAATGGAGGGGACCTACAGTTTTAAGCCGAATCCGAACGGCTAATTTGAGAAAGCACTTTTCATGACAAGAATTATTCTTGGAGAATATGTCAATTCCTCGCAAGACAGGGATCGAACCCAAGACCTCTAGCATGACAGCCCAACGCACTTTTTTTTTTGTTTTTAAATTCATTTTTATTAATTCAATCTTAAACCTATCTTAAAGCTAGACGAAAATTCATAAAACTAGCCTAGTTAACCATAACTTACAACTAACTTACTGGTCCCATACGTACACTCTAAGTTAAACTATAACACTTAAAACTAATGCCTTTCGGCGACAATAAGATCTATTGTACTTCAATTAAATTTTATTTATTTTTGTATTTATTAGAAAATTTGAAAAAAAAGTAATATCAATATCCTTTTTTATTTTTACTTAAAACTACTTAAAATAAGGTCCTTAATATAAAACTTAAAGCTAACTTAAACTACCCACTCTACCTATAAACTACTTAAAACCAGAATAACCACAGCAGCAAATCTAATTATACAACATTTTTTGTTTTTCATATTTTGTTGTCTTTTTTTTTTTTAATTTTTTTTTTAGTATTTTCTTTTGTATTTTTTTTTTGTGCCACCATGCCTATCCTACTTAAAACTTAACCCTTAAACTATAAAACAAGTATGTAGGGTAATTGCGGGATAGATGCCGCGGTTTTTAAAAAATCAATTTTTATACTATATTAAGGTGAAATATATTTTTATTTTTAACTAAACTTAACAATGGGTTTATATTCTACCATAAAAAAATACTTAACCTAAAAAAATAATAATAATTTATTCAATTAACAAAAAATAAAATAGTATTAAGTGCGCCAACTCTCCCTACATGTGTGGGAGAGTTGCCGCATATTAAATTCATTGAATTCATATTTGTACATTAGTGTGGAACTTGTTGTTTTCGTTCCTCATCACGCTCACAGTCTGTGCACATAAGATGTTACCAGGTTTCTTGTACCGGGTACAATTTTCATGGAGCCATTTCCGACATCTTTTGCACTGGACCCAATCTTCCTTTTTCTTTGTTGAAAAATAATTTTCCCAACATTCGGCACAGTTGTTTGGGTCATCAGCTGGCTCAATTAACTCATCATTCGTTTTTGGGCTTTTAGATTCTTTTTTTGCTTTTTTTGCCTTTGTAGGTTTGGAGATTTTTTTTGCAATTGAGGTAGGGGTAGATAAGACCTCTGCAAACTGCCTTCGTCTTGAAAAATTTGGTGTTGGAATCTTTGGCAGTGGTGAAAGTTCTTGAAGAAGTTTGGTTGGCGAGGGTTTTTGAAGCACGATGAAGTGTGGGTTTCATTTTCTGAATGGTTGCAGGAATGCGCAGTGTTAATAATTGTGGTTGGAATAGTTAATTTTGAGACTGTTGCAGTAATAGGAGCAGTTTCAGAAACCTGAGTTATTGGTCGGTTATCTTGATTTGCAGACAATGATGGATGAAAAACTGTTAATTGTTAGGTTTGAAGTACAACGGATATATTTGCGCGATATAATTAAGCTGTATTTTAGCTTCTAAACAACAAAAAAACACAAAAATCAAAGTGCGGCATCTTCTCCAAACAAAAATGCGGCATCTATCCCTTTTGTGAGGGAGAGATGCCGCACGACACTACACAACAACAACAAAAATAAGAACAAACTAAAATCACACCAACCACTTCTCAAAACACTAACTTAAACCAAAAAAAACTTACCTTTAAAAAACAGGCAATCACTACTTTCCGCAACGAAATATTCCACCAGACTGAAAAATTTCCATAGTCAAAAGTGGAGCCAAAAACAAAATAAAGAATAAAAACTCCCTCTATTTGTCCGATTTTTGCAGTTTTTTTTGCTGCGTTTAAGTTCGAATGTAAAACGAACAAATTTGAAAAAAAAAAAAAAAAATTTGCCAGGACTACTTAATGTATGACTTTTGTTCAGTGCGGCATCTCTCCCGACGCGGCATCTCTCCCGCAATTGCTGGCCAAGGCTTAAAACCCCATCCCGACTACCCACTATCAAGTGCCGATTGAAGCCACCAAAACTGGTTCTCCTGCTTCACCCTATAAGTTCGGTCCCGTTCGGACACAGCCCTACTGAACCGAAGGAGCTCTGCTCCACCTTGTGCCATGACGTCCCGATTGTACAGGAGTCGCCTATCTACGGTTCGTCGTCTGACGTGGTAGATTAGCGGAACTGACAAATCTAAAAGAGGAATGCCTCTGGTGGAATGAAGCCGCTCAAGCGTGCACTTTCAAAATACTCGTCGTTCGGATAGAACGCCCCAAAAATTAAATAGTTGGTCGAAGACATACATAGCTCTTGCAATGTGACCTCGAACGAGTTTTATCACGAAATTGTCAATTCTGTTGATTCGAGCCCCGTTGTATAGGACCTCGTTGGAATAGTAATGCACGTAAGAAGATTCGGCTGTTTGATATAAGCCGGTACAGCAGAGCAGCATTTATATGTCTGTCGAAATACAAAATACTGGTCTAACCAGATACCGAGATACTTCACTACAATTTTTCTCGCTAATTGCTGTCCGTGAAGATCAACGATGACCCTCTTGCGCCAATTCTTGCACGTATCCCTCGTGGCCCTAGCCAACGGAGTCCGGAACAGAATTGTCTCCGACTTCTGGACATTTATTTTCAGTTTCCAATCGTCGCAATATCGCTGAATCTTGTCGAAATCACGCTGCAAGAGAATTCTAATAACCTCAACCTTTCGGGACGTTCTGTACGCAATTAGATCGTTAGCGTACGCAATTGCCTTTGTAAAAGACTACTTATCAGATCGCTGGTTTAAATGCTGAAGAGAATCGGCGAATTCACCTCACCGAGAGGATGAACCACAGTGGTCTTCCAATGCACTGGATAATATGCATTATTCAGTGCATAATTGAAGAGTGTGGTATAAATGTCAATTGGCTCCATCGGTAAATGTCTTAGTACAACGTTGGATATACCATCGACACCTGCTGACTTTTTGTTTTTTATTGAGTTGAAAATGAGCTGAAGCTCAACCTTCGTCACTAACAAGGGACTTGGTCCCGTTTGCTCGGCGGTTATGGCATTTGCCAGCCCAACGCACTAACCATCACGCCACGGGTACTACAAACAAACAAACAAAAAATTTAAACTTATTAAAAAAATACTATTAAATCTCTCTAACAAAACACTTCCCTGCTTCACTATAGAAGCCTAGGATTTGTTTGTTTATTGACCAATTATACAATTATTACATTTTTGCTATCGCCCAGTTTACAGAGTTATGGTTAGAACTACCTTACTTCTGAAAAATATTATAAATAACGCACAATTTATTTGAATTTTAAAGATATAGTTTAGTTTGAGGAGGAAAGATCATGAAAACCTCCTATTTAAGAGTTATATATATATAAAAAAAAAGTATGTACTGTGATCAGATTCACTAAAGATAAGGTAAAAATATTTATATTTATGTGTGTATATTTATATATATATATATATATATATATATATATTTTTTTTTTTAAATTAGAATTAATATCATAGAATTTATAGGTACTAAAGAGAAAAAGAAGTAAACAAGAACATGGAATTACTTAAATTGACAGATGAATGAATAATTAAATAAATAAGTAAGTGAATAAATAAATAATTGAATAAGTTGTTAATAAATAATAAATTCGTAAGTTAATAATAAATAAGTGAATTAATAAATAAAAAATAAATAGACAAATAAATAATTTTATAAATAAATAAGTAAATAAATAATTACATAAATAAATAAATAAATAATAAATAAACAAACAAATAAGTAAATAAACAATAATAAATAAATATGCATTAATGAATAAGATAATAAATAAATTAAAAAAAAAAATACAATTTGTACATAATATTAATAAACAACAATGGTAGAAGCTAGAAATTAATTAAACTTGTAATAAGAACATTATCTGAAATTTGACATCGAATATCATAATTTTCTTTTAGCTTTAAAATTCTGGCAGAAACATAATCGACATCGGTAAGATTATGCAATTCGCTAGTTGAAAAATGCCATGGAAGTTTGAGCATTAACTTCAAAACTTTATTTTGAGCGATTTGTAATTTTTTTATATGCGTTTTTGCACACTTTCCCCAAACTGGACTGCCGTACAGCATAATTGATTGAAAAATTACTTTAATGATTATCAACTTATTGTCATTGTTCAAAAGAGATTTTCTGTTAATTAGCGGATACATAATTTTTATTGTTTTATTAACTTTTAGTATTGTTTTTTGTACATGTTCATTGAAAGTAAGTCTTTTGTCCATTTGTATTCCCAAGTATTTTACCGAGGTTCCCCAAATTATATTCGTATCTATTGTTTAACATCAGATTATTGCTGGGAAGAAAACAGGACTTCTTTTTTCTTGAAAAAAAGATTGCCTGTGTCTTTGAAGCATTAATTTGAATTTTCCATTTGGTATAGTAGCTGTCTAAAATGCTCAAAGCTGATTGTAGATTGGTTTCAATACAGAAACTAAGTACATCAGATGAAAAAATGGCAGTATCATCGGCATATATAGCCGATTCACAATTGGGCAGCTGAGGAAAGTCAGCAGTATATATGTTATAAAGGAGAGGGCCTAAAACAGATCCTTGTGGAACTCCTGCTGGCATACATAGTTTTTGAGATAAATCACCACTTACATAAACGGCGAAATATCTATCTGTCAAAAAACTTTGTACTATTTTAATAAGGTATAATGGGAAATTAAATGTTATCAAATGTTATCATATCAGACCATTATGCCAAACACTATCAAAAGCTTTTTCCACGTCTAAGAGAACTAGGCCAGTTGATTTTTGAAAATTGAAATTAGAACGAACATGCTTAGTTATTCGATTTACTTGCTGAACAGTGCTATGCTGTTCACGAAAGCCAAATTGTTGAGGTGGATAAATATTATTTTCTAAAATAAAATCATTTAATTTGAATTTGATAAGTCTTTCAAATACTTTGCTTGTGCAACTTAAGAGACTTATAGGTCTATAACTCTTTGGGTCATTTGGTTGTTTCCCGGGTTTTAAAACTGGTACAACTTTAGCCACTTTCCAGGATATAGGGAAGTATTGAAACTTAATGCAGCAATTTAATATAAATACAAGATATTCAAAACCAATCCTTGGTAATTCTTTAAGAAAAATGTTTTTTGTTCCATCGAATTCTAAATAAATTAAAATAAATTGGGTGGCGCAACAGTCCGTTTGAGAACTAGGGCCTAGTGACTTACAACTCTCAACCATTCCTGTGTGCGAGTACTGTTGTCAGGGATGGAAGGGACCTACAGTTTTAAGCCGAATCCGAACGGCAAATTTGAGAAAGCACTTTTCATGACAAGAATTACTCTTGGAGAATTTGTCAATTCCTCGCAAGAGGCAGTACCCGTGAAAAAACTTTAGATGGCATAGGCAGGGATCGAACCCAAGACCTCTTGCATGACAGTCCAACGCACTAACCATCATGCCACGGGTACTACCCATCGAATTCTACAGATTTTTTTATTTGAAGTTTTCGAATAATGGGAATCAAACCATCCATACCAACGTAAAAGTTGTACTTCAAGAATTAATGAATTAAAATTGGTTATAGAATCTTGCACAGTATTTTCAAATTGAAGAGATCCTATTCTGTTGAAAACACTGTGATTATCATAAAAAGTATTTGCAAGGGCATTTGCCTTATCGGTATTAGTAATACATATATTATGATTGTTTTGAAATGCAGGAACAAAACTATTTTTCTTCTTTAAAGCCTTAGCTATGTTCCAGAATGGTCTACTATTTTTATCTAAAGATTGGAGTTTTAAATTCCAATCAAAGTTTCGGAACATAAAAATTTCAGTTTTTATTGTATTATTAAGTAGCTTAACTTCAATGTTTAATCTTGGAATACGGTTACGCTGCCACTGTCGTCTAAGACGATTCCTTAGCTTAATAGTATTTAAAATATGTTGTGGTAGCTTTTTTTTCTGATCAGATGGAGATTTCTTAGGAACGGATAAATTTATGCTTTCAGAAATAGTAGTATTAAAGACATTGATACAATATAGGTATGCTAGTATTCCTCAGGTTATTAGTTTGAACTCTTTTCGGTAAAGGTTTAAGAGGTGGGAAATTCTCCATTGAGTTGACTAATGACATAGTTGGACGCATAGGTTGGATATGATTTTGAATGGGAATCTGCCACTTACCGTGTGATATTTTCTCTTTAATTTTCAAAAAGTTTTGCCTGCTCTTGCAATTAGGATAAGTCGATTTGTGACACTCTTTACAGTTCGCACATTGAATTTTATCAGAAACGTTACATTCACTGGTTTTGTGGTGACCGGAACAGTTTTTAAGAATTTTGTAGGTTTAATGATACAGTAGAATTAAACACGTCATGCACAGATGACAGATCTTTCGCTACTGGACTATAGATGCTTACTGTCGTTAAAGTCGTTTAAGCCTTAATTACCATCTTTTCCACTATTATAAGTGACACTTATGATTTACAAAACCGAACATCTCGATATTCCCAGTACGTGTATGAAAAACCACATATTGTGGAACGATCACAGTCGCGATGTTGCCAAAAATGCAACAATATTTCTGTGTTTTCTGAGGTAATGCACAAAGTCTGATTATTATCTACATATAAAACGTATGTATATACTTTAAAAGCTTGAGTATAACTCCCATCTCAGGTGCTCCCTTAACTTACTCAAGTCTATTGTTGGACAGTATTCAAAAACGAGCGTTAAAAATGATTAAATAAATAAATCAGGTGGTGTAACTAGTGACTTATAACATTCAACCATTCCTGTGTGCGAGTTACATATGTCGAGGATGGAGGGGACCTACAGTTTTTATGCCGAATCCCACCGGCTTATTTGAGAAAGCAATTTTGATTACAAGAATTACTCGCAAGAGACAGAACCCGTAAAAAAAATCTTAAGGAGATACTGTATAGAGCCACGCGTTGGAAATAAGAGTAACATAAGCCGTTTTCTTTTGAGATTCCATATATAGAACAGTGAAAAATTACCACAACCACGATTCGCAGTAGCCCGGTTCTTATATTAACATTTGTAAGAATAATTTAAAACTACATTTTAACTTAAAAAATGGAAAATTTTTAAATGGATATGTTAAGAAAATATCAGGAATAATTTATATTTAACTTGTTTTCCTGTTTTCCATTTCGAAAATTAAATCCAAATGAACTCAAGGAAAGGAGTTCATTCGCAGATTATGGATTACAGGTTCCATTTCATTTCCGTATAATTAATTATGTTAGAAATAAAATTAGATGCAAACTTAAACATTCAGCTACTGGGGAAAGTGCTATAGAATTTTTATTCGTTGAAATCATAGGTAGTCAGGGAAATTTACTAGTGGGTGCCATCTACAGGCCAAATAGATGTATTGATTTATCACCGCCGCTGTATGCGGTATTGGAAGAAATTTCTTTGAGCTCTCCTAATATTGTACTTTGTGGAGATTTCAACTGCAATCTCTTGAATCCTAACGTTTTCACAAATCATATGTTATCTTTCAATTTAGTACCAGTTAACACCAGTTCCCCAATACAATTTTTTGGAAGGGATTCCTCGTTATTGGACCTAATATTTGTGAGTGACAAGAATAGTGTTGCATTGTATGATCAACTTTCGGCTCCTGTTTTTTCTAAGCATGATTTGATTTTTCTAATACTTAACTTTAGCCTTAATCATTCAGATGGAAAAATCACTTATCGAGATTTCTATAATAAAGGGTGTCCCAAAATTAACGCAAGATTTGAATTTGCCGCCATTTGTGCAGTGAGGTGTTGGCAACCCTGAAAAAAAAAGCAATTTGACAGCTAACAGTATAGGGTTATTAAAAATGGAGCGTTACACGAGAGAACAACGTGTCTTCATTATTAAAGAATATTTCAAAAATAGTGAAAGCTTGGCGGCTGCAGTTCGAAAATTTCATACAAAATATGGTCGGAATAGTGTTTTAACTTCGTCAACTGTGGAGAGATTAATTGAAAAATTCATGGAGACTGGATCCGTTGGAGACGCCAAACACACTGGTCGTCCAAAAACAAGCCGTTCAAATGTGAATGTCGAAGCAGTGCGTGAGAGTGTTACTGACAATCCAGGAACCTCAATTCGACGTCGTGGACAAGAATTGCAAATTTCAAGAACCTCTCTACAGCGTATACTCACCAAAGATCTGTGTCTTCATGCTTACAAAATTCAATTAACACAACAATTGAAGCCTAATGACCATGGACAGAGAAGAGAGTTCGTTGAATGGATTATTGAACATCAACAAATGGACCCTGATTTTCGAGCAAAATCGATGAAGCACATTTTCATCTTGATGGCTTTGTCAATCGCCAAAATTGCCGCATTTGGGGTTCGGAGAACCGACATGTGATTGTCGAAAAACAAATGCATCCACAACGCGTGACTGTATGGTGTGGATTTTGGGCTGGAGGCATAATTGGGCCATATTTTTTTGAAAATGATGCTGGTCAAGCAGTGACTGTTACTGGTGCTCGATATCGCGACATGATTACACAGTTCTTTCTGCCAAAATTGGATGATATTGATGTGTCCAATATGTGGTTTCAACAAGACGGTGCCACATGTCATACAGCCCGTGAAACAATTCAATTACTGCATGAGACATTTCCAGGTCGTGTACTCTCTCGTTTCGGTGATCAAAATTGGCCTCCTAGATCGTGTGATTTAACACCATTAGACTTCTTTTTATGGAGTTATTTGAAATCACAAGTCTATGTCAACAAGCCCACAACCACCCGTGCATTAAAGGAGGAGATTCAACGCTGCATCAACGAAATTCAGCCACATTTATGCAGAATGGTCATGGAAAATTTCAACAAAAGAGTGCGCATGTGCATGCAAAGCCGTGGAGGCCATTTGTCAGATGTGTTATTCCATACATAACCCTATCCTATGTACTTTACGAGTCAATAAAAATATAACTATCAAAAGACTAAAAACGGCGTTTTCTATTTAATTCAAATCTTGCGTTAATTTTGGGACACCCTTTATAAATGTGCAAGAACTTGAAACTCAAACACGAGAAACAAATTGGGATTCTATATATTATATGCCTTCCTCAAATGATCAGATTGAATTTTTAACACATAATATCTCTGAACTGTATAATACCCATGCCCCTTTAAAAACAAAAACTGCTAAACAAAACAATAATCCATGGTTTTCTCGTGCCATAGAGACTTGATGCAACAGCGAGATAACGCCTATACGAATTGGAAAAGATATCGACTAACCGAGCTGCGTCGTATGTTTTGCTCACTCCGTAACAGAGTCGTAGCTATGATACGCGAGGCTAAATACTAACTTTTTCTCAAAAGCTTAGCACAAGTTCAAATGGTCGCCAGCTCTGGAAAAATCTACGCAGAATCGGAATCGAAAAGACAAAATTAAGTGCTGTTGAGGACATTGATGGCAATGAAAAATTAATTTTTTTTCTACACCGCCACAGGTCCCACAAATTTGGCCTTCAATTTCTTTTACTGAACAACACGACAATAAAGAGCCTGGTTTTAAATTTTCTGCAGTAGATATAGTGCTGATGTAGTCGAAAGTGTTCTTTCTATTAAGTCAAAAGCTGTTGGGCTCGATGATATACATCCTACCTTTTTGTGTATGATATTGCCAGTTGTATTGCCATATATCACTTTTGCTTTCAATACTATTTTGAAGTCCTCGATATACCCGGAGTCATGGAAAGTTGCTAAAATCATTCCACTTCCCAAAAACGCTAAAAGAGATGAATTTAGACCTATTATGGTATTGTAATTTTTGTCGAAAGTTTTTGAAAGGATAATTCAAAAGCAAATTAACGTCTTTCTATCTACAAACTCACTGCTCAGCCCTTATCAATCTGGTTTTCTGAAGAAACACAGCTGTGTTACCGCACTTTTAAACGTCACTGGTGACATTAGAAAATCATTAGATAAAGACGAGGTTACGTTTCTAGTTTTGTTTTGAAGGCTTTTCATTCCGTTAATCATGTCAATCTTTGTAGAAAGCTCATGCAAAATTTTAATTTTTCATCTAGTGATGCAACTAAATTAATTTTTTCTTATCTAACTGATAGGAAGCAAGCAGTGCAAGTTGGTGACACCCTGTCTAATTTTTTGCCCAATGGCACTGGTGTACCACAAGGTTCCATACTGGGTCCTCTTGTTTTCTGCTTATGTAAATGAACTTCCATCTTCATTAGTTAATTGCAGCTCTCACTTGTTTGCTGATGACGTTCAACTTTACTTCATCATTCCACTTGGCCTTATCGAACATGGAGCTTTCTGCGTCAATGAGGACCTGAAGAGAGTGACAAATTGTTCTTTGTCAAACGAACTTATGTTGATCCCTAAAAAATCCAAATGTCTTGTAATTAATAGAAAATTTATTGACCTTTCTTATTTTCCACCGATTGTTTTGAGCAATGCTCCAATCGAATATGTGGTTACAGCAAAGAATCTTGGTGTGATTGGGATGATAATGTAGTAAATGGACTCGTTGGTAAGGTTTATGGAGTACTTTGTACGTTATGGGTTACAGAATCTTTCACTCCATTAAAAATGCGTTTGCTTCTCGCTAAAACTTTGGTAATTCCTATCCTGGTTTATGGTTGTGAAATCTATTGTAACTGCAGTTTTACGAGAGGCGAAAACTTAATGTAGCTTTGTTATGTTTTTGGATTACGTAGATATGATAGGATATCTGATTTTGTCTCGCGCTTACTAGACATATGCATTTCGAAAAATATATAGAACTTCGTAGTTTGATTTTGCTTTCCGACATACTTATCGCACACCAACCACAACATTGTTTTGTTTTGACAGAGTAATAAGGGCGACCTCAAACAGATCTCATCAGCGAATTATCCCTCCTTACTCATTACATTACAACGTCAATTTTTTGTAAATTCAGTTAAGCTTTGGAACACTTTACCTCATAGTATAAAACAAAATCTGAACGCATCAAACATAAAAAGAGTGCTTATATCTCACTCCTTAATACGAACATTTTTAATAATCATTGAATTTTTGTATCTTATGAATTTAGGGCAACCAAAAATATGTTCGAACATATTTTTTGTTAACATCACTATTGACACGAGACTGTGATAGAAATGCGTTTCATTGAAATCTTCGTCTTTTAAACGTCATCTGTTAGGGCATATTTCACTGAAAATGAATATTTTTGCATTTTTGCTTTCAAAAGGCATATTATTGCATATTTTTCTTTTTTTTTTGTAAAGGCAAGCAACGCAACAGTTTCTTGGACAATCTTCGAGTGATTCAAAACATACAGAGTTTGAAAGAGATTTGTGTGGTGCTTTTGTGGGGGCAGATATACCCTTGTTCAAAATTCGAAATGAAAGTATTCGTTCTTTTTTGGAAAAATATACCGAGCACAAAATTCCTTCAGAAACAACTCTCGTTAGAAATACGTACACAATTTGTACAAAAAAACAATCGATGCGATCAAAAACAAAATAAAAAATAGATTTTTATGTGTTTCAATGGACGAGGCAACAGACGCAGCAAACAGATATGTTGCAAATGTTATCATTGGAATTTTGGATCCAGATGAGACGTTCGCTAAAGAAACATTTGTATTAAATGTAGCTCAACTGGAAATGACAAATTACTCAACCATCATCGCCCGGCTCTTCGATGATTCGGTTAGAATTCTGGGTGAAGATTTTAACAAAGACTCGATCATACTTTTTTATCAGATGCTGCTCGGTATATGGTAAAAGCGGCACAAGCTATGGACTTCACCGAGTATGTGAAAAAATTAGAAGTAAATATGCTGACATTGACTGCTTTATAGCAAATGGAAAAAAAGTGTTTTTAAAAACATCATCCAGAGTGAAAACTCTTAGAGACATAGAACCTGGACTGAAACTTCCTCCACAACCAATCATAACGCGATGGGGGACATGGCTCGAAGCGGTGAACTACTACGCCAAGCATTTTGAAAAGATTGTTCGGATTTTTGATGCTTTTTTTGGCATCAAGCTATGAGTTTCTAGTAACATCAATTTCAAAAATTGAATCACGTGGTTTATCGCTCAATTCCAGCACACAAATTATAAGCGATGTGGTGAAGACAATCTACAGCATTAACAGCAAGGCTGCAAAATCAGTGAAGAAAAAAATAGAACATGAATAAAATAATTAAATAAGTAAAAATATTATAAAATAGATTACACGGGGCGAAGCGCAGAGAACTCCAAGATCGATTTTATGCTAAGGAATGTCGAAAACCAGAATGAGAAGTAAGATTCGAATTTTCTTTACTTCAAGGTTTCTATAAATTCAAAAGTAATGGACTACATCTACTCGTACCTAGCGAATTTACGAGTCATCTTTTTGTCTTATATTTCTTATAAAAATCGAAAGCCTTAACTTAGTTTGTGTTGCCTAAAATTTTTAAAAATCACAATAAATAACAAAAAGTAAGCATCAGCATTGTATTTATAGGTTTTGAAGTTGTTTTCTATTTGGAAGTAATTAAACCTATCAACAAACCACCTGAAGCCACATTGTGACTGACAACTTGGAACACACAAACTCAATTTTTCGAAAACCTCAAGTCCTTGCAAGTGACATTTGGGAAACACACATACATACCTACATCCGACGCACGTCAAAGGTATCTATCTACTCGTATACCTTCTCGTTCAGAATCGTATTTTGTAGTGACTTTTTGTTAGTTAAGCATATTGAAATATCCCAATCAATTAACCCCAACAAAGCAGTTAACCGATGAGATGATGATGAATTGAAAAGTCCCCGAACCGGACCACGATGGCAATAGCATGGCATCGGCATGGATAAGGTATGTATTCGTATACAGCTTGCAGAACAAATACTCAAATTCATGTGCAAGGCCTAAATAATAGTAATTCGTGATAGCATTTTGTGCTTTCTGCTGTTTCTGCAGCGTTTGCTAGAACAACCCCATATCTAGTAGCATGTAGATTGTAGAATACCCGAAAACGAACCGCATCACGCATCACATCACAGATCATGTCACTAAAAACGGGGGTGCCGCTCATTCATGCGAACCAAACGCTTCACTAACTTTTTGCATCCATCTCTGGCGGCTCAATCTGGCTTCGATATACATACATACATTCATATAATGTGATGGTGGTGATGGGTGATGGTGAGGAGAGAGGTCGCTAAAGCAGCGTCCGTCGCTAGCGCTGGTCGTAGTCATCGTCATGTCCTTTGCAAAGATGCATTTGAAACATTTTGAATGATAGAGAGTTAGTTATTCTTTGCGGTGTCCGACTTCGTCGAAGTCGTCGTCGGTTTTGATTTTGATTTTCTATGATTCTATCCAAAGCTTGAATAGCTGTTAGCGACAGAAACCCAGGACCCACTGAGTAAATCGTCATATTTCTCGTCCTTGTCGTTGTGCAGAGGCAGAGGCAGAGGCAGACCAGACCATATCCTTTCCGTGATACGATTGCGATTGAGTACGGATTCCCTTAGGCGTAATATTCCATATCGTTGTTGTTGTTGTTGTTGTTGTTCGCCTGTCGAATTAATTCGCTAGTGGATTAGGCACAGGAAATGCAATCAACTACATTGACCAGACCATATCATACAGTGGGGCGAGACTTGGCAGTTGGCAACCATATCACCACCCTTATCGCATTATAATTGAAGGGGCTGATGTGTTGTGTTTGTTTGCGATGACGTTGACGATGGCGAGTGATGTGATGTGATGACCTCTTCACGGGCAAAAGATGGCATTTCGAGTCACATGCACTGCAGCTATGTATTTCCCGATTTGTGCGAACGTTCGAACGTGAACCAAACTTATTTTGCGAATTTCTGAGGTACTACGTCGCATCGTTTCGCATCTCTCTTGGTTGGTTAAATTGTGCTAATGGAAATCAACTAGGCTCACGCGCATCCTGTGTTTCTTAGAAACGATTGAACGAACGAACGAACGAACGAACGAACGGACGAACAAAAAAAACGAAAATTAATTATTGAGAGTACAGTGGGTATCAGATGTATGAAAGGGGGCTTTTTATTGCTTGCAGTTCGAGATATCAATAATTGACGACTTTAATGGATCAATTCATTAATAGTGTCCACAAGAATGCACAATTTACTGTTGAAATATATATGATATAGGTATATACATAACAGGACATTTGAAGGGCATCAAGCACAACCATAATAGCAAGGGAATCCGCCCGCCATGCCGGCCGTAAGCAAGGCAAACAAAAAACCGAAGCATCAACATGTGACGCTTGGTTGGGAATTTAACACTCAATTTGTTTCGAAATTTATTACAAGTGACAATGGTCGAAATTAGCTTCGCTTGGTGTTTTTGAACAAAAACACAACAACAACAGAAATTATTACTGATATGGCTATATGTGAGTATCACTATTCTCAAAAATACACACATGAGCGAACTCATCAGTTTTGAAATGACTGAGCGATGCAGGGTTATACAAGGAAACAGTAGGGCTTAGACATTTTTTAAAAATTAAAGTGATTGTTCTAGGAATGAGCTGAGTTTGGCTCAGAAATGGAAATTTTGTATCACTAAGATTGCTCTAAATAGTGAGTAAATTTAGGATATCGTGGAGAATAAAATTTAGAAAAACATTTATAGTTTTACGTGCTCGCACTTGAAAAGTAGAACTACTAGTTTGTTCACAATCTTTAAGACTGATTACCATATATTATTCTGAATCTAACCCGGAACTGCTTCCCGAAAATATTTGATAAAGTTTTTGACTTAGACAGTGATTTTAAAGAACTAATAATTATGTGCTTCCCCAATAATTAGTATTGGTAATTGGTATATAATATATCTAAGGTATACCCTCTGAGTCAGTCTCCAACTGAAGAAGACAATGCAGAAAACCTAAAGTTGTTCAGGACATAATTTCCTTGATGGTTGCCCTTCGATGCTAAGCACACCCGGAAAAAAAGAAAAAAATAACCCTAAGGTCGTGAGCAAATTCAGAGATAAACTTGAAAGTTTATAAAGGTTGATTTTTTAAAAGCTATAGGAAAGTTTTTCAAAAAAAAAAAAACATACAATTTAGAAAAATGCATGAAATCTTTATTTGAATCGATAGTACGGTCCATATAATTTAATGTTTGAAGATTATTTCATGCAAATGTTGACCTTGACTGCGCCTCAAATGGTCCATCCGCTTATTCCAATTTTAGCATACTCTTTCCAACATTTCGGCCGGTATCTCACGAATAAATGCTTCAATGTTGTATTCCAATGCGTCAATTGAAGCGGGCTTATCTGTATAGGCATGAGCTTTAACATAGCCCCACAAAAATAGTCTAAAGGCGTTAAATCGCACGATCTAGGCGGTCAATTAACCGGTCCCGAACGTGAAATAAAATGTTCACCGAACTCGTCTTGTTGAAACCAGATGTCATGCAAGTCAAGCTCTTGCATTTTGGGCAAAAAAAAGTTGGATATCGTCTCACGGTAGCGCTCACCATTCACAGTTACGTTACGATTCGCATCATATTTGAAGAATTACGGTCCAATGATGCCACAAGCCCATAAACCGCACCAAACTGTGACTTTTTCTGGATGCATTGGTAGCTCTTGCAATGCTTCTGGCTGATATTCACTTCGAAATCGACAATTCTTCTTATTTACGTATCCATTGAGACAAAAGTGAGCTTCGCCGCTGAACACAATTTTTCGGTAAAAAAGTGGATCTTCGGCCACCTTTCCAAGAGCCCATTTACCAAAAATTGTATTTTGCAGTAGGTCTGTATTTTGAAAGGCATCACACCTTAATTCTTCCGCAAAATTTTCTACGTTTTTGAGTAACAGAGGCCCAATGTAAATTTGATGCGAAATTTAGTCACAATAGCCCGAATAGGCGCTTCAGTGGGTCGATTAAACTGACCATAAAATGGAAGAAGCGCGCGATGAACTTTCTTAACAGAGCACGCATTTTGATAATAAAATTCAATAATTTGGAAGCGTTGTTTGTTTGTAAGACGATTCATGGTTAAATTATAGACCAAACTGAAGATGTTTGACTGTGAAACAAAACACGAAACGTGTGTCAGCTGTTTAAACCAGTGTTGCCAAAAAGATAATAGCTAAAAAATCATTCTTTATATCTAAAGTAGGGTATTACCCTCTGAGGGCAACTGAAGAAGACAGTGCAGAAATCCTAAAGTTGTAAGGACATAATTTCCTTGATGGTTGTGACTTTAATGCTAAGCACACCCGGAAAAAAACCCTAAGGTCGTGAAAAAGAGAACAAACTGCAGCAAATTCAGAGATAAACTTGAAAGTTTATATAAACATTAGATCTCACATGCAAACAATTAAATAAATTGCTATTAAAGTTGAACAATTTATGGCTGATTTGGAATAGGTTGCGGAAAAAAGTAATCCAACTATTTCGAAAGGAATAAAATGTTCTGTTGAAAGAATGGATTTGATTTTGGAAAAATTAAGAGCTCGGGAAAATAACCAGAGTCGAGATTTCCAAATCATAACACAGTCTTTCAAGAACGAAATAAAATAAAGAATCATTGAGTTTAAAAATCGTTTTCTAAGTAGACACAAATCCCGCAAATAAAATCTTAAGATGGCAAATGGATCGGAAACCCGAAACCAAAAAGCTGATATTTTTGCAACATCTCCCAAAATTTTTTAGATATTTATCACATCATTGGAAAATTGGCACCAACAGAAGTACGAGTATCAAAATAAGACTCGTCAAAATAATAGAAGAAAGAAGACTAGTTCCAAACGATCAGTTTGGATTTGGAAATAAACATTCCACGATACTCATAGAGACCAAGTACATCGAATTACGGGTGTGTTGGAAAAGACACTTCGAAGAAAAACAAGTATATTTGGCTATGTCCTTAGATTTTGATCAAGCCATTGACAAGGTGTGTCACTTGGGACTTGAGTATGAACTGCATAGGGACCTTCCCAAACAGTATTACGAAATACTGACATCTTGTGTTACTAACCGACTCTATAGAGTACGGTACTACCAAAAATATTCGGAACTAATGAACATAGAAGCCGGTGTACCGCAAGGAAGTGTCCTAGGACCATCCTTGTGTGTTTTATATCAATGGATATTCCAGTGAATACCAACGCTTTCACATTTGCTGATGATACTAAATATTAGTGCGCGATAGATCCGTTGCAAAGGCTTCACAAAAATTGCAGAATGCAGTCGATAAAGTAAGCGTTTTGACGCAAAAATGTCGTATTAAACTAAATGAAACAAAATTGAATCATATAAATTTTACAAACAAAAACATAAACAGTGTTCTAATTTCTATAAACAATACAGAAGTAACTTACTGCAATACTGCCATATACCCTGGAATGACTTTGGAAGCAAAGCTTCTGGAAAGAGCAAATCAAAGAGATAGGAGAAGAGCTAAGATTGAAGCTAGGACTTATGTCATCCAAATAATCCAAAGTCCTTCGTGTTATAATAAATGACCCTTGGCTTACAAGAAACAGTACATTGTGGCCTTCAAATTGGAATTAAAAAACACGCTCTATCATACAATCAGCTACTTCAATATTCTGAGGTTAAGAAGAACGAAGTCTGAGCTGATGGTATAGAAGCTACGGGAAATTTAAAAAGATTCGTTTCAATTACAGAATCTGATGAATGAGTTGCGGATGGGTCCTTCTTGTTGCATAATGTTATTTTCAGAGTCAAAGGCGTCAATCAAGTGCATCATTAAGCAGATTAAAAATTGTTAAACATTTTATTCAAACCTTTGATGTGTGTTATATATGTATGTATGTATTTCTTGTCAAACACACTGTTATTTGTTTATTTTTTGAAAATGTTAACACAATCAATTACATGCACCACAGTTTAATCAAAGTAAAGTAGATTGCGCCTCAATTGTATCATTGTACCATCGGATATAAAGTGGGTCTTTTTGTGGGCTATAATTGTGATCTGGCAGAAAAACTGCCCTCACCTCATTTAGGCTGCGGACTTTAGACAGACTATGAGCACTCAAACATTATAATAGTGCCCTTCATCGTGTTTATCGTTGATTCCCGCCGCGCTGGTGTTCCATTATAATTTATTCCTTTTCCAATTGTGAATAATCGAAGAGTTTTATTTTGTCGCTTATCTAGTGATGAGATCGTCTTCGATGGATCGTTGCATACGGTTGACCATATGGAACCGATCAATTAGTTCGATAGCTCTCCGGACTCGGCGATCGGTTTTTTCCTTCTAAAAGGTCACATCATTTCAATACCAGCCGGCAACTGCCCTTCTGTGCTCTGCAACACCACACCACAGACACTTAAGAGTTGTTACAATTTGTTGTTTTTTTTTTCGCGCTGTTCGTTTTTATAATTTATTCGATTTTCTTTTGTCGTAATGTAACCCCCCAAAGTTACGTTAAGACTTCGATCGGTTTTTGGAAATTGGACAAACGGAATATACAAAACGGAGTTCAAACCTTTTAATAGTGGTATTGACGTGCTTCCGAACGAACAGTAAGTTATTGCGGTCGGTTACAGTTGAATAAGTTCTTCCTTCATTGACGCTCTTTTACGAATGCTGCGAGTGTGAAAAAATGTTTTAGTACTATGTTTTCACAAGAAGGCTTGATGTTTTGTTTGCATTTAATTTAACCTACCTACATTTTATTAAAGGCGCGACAGCTGGTATACTGCGTGTTTTGATGTTTGAAACTGAGAAGTGTATAGTTGGAATATTTTATTATTCCCTTTTTATAAATATTTTGGACTGGTTGGTGTTAAAAATAATCTTCGGGTTGTAAGGATAAGAAAAAAGTGAGAATTTTGATGTTTCTTTTTCAATGAACTACAAATATTCTGAAAATGTCAAGAAAATTTTATTTATATTTTCATATAATGGAGTTAATGAATTTTGTTTCACTGAAATATTATCAACTCCAAGGAAAGTACGTACCTACGTACATTTTTTGAGATATATTGATTTTTCGTCAAAATGCGAGCTTCTAAAGTGAAAAATTATCTACAAAATTAAAAAAAAATCCTTCGTAATTTGATGGAAAATGTACTTTCAAAGATATATTCGAAATTTCAAGTTAAGGTTGAAGAATTTCCGAATTATGAGTCCGGCAAACTTAAAAAAGGAAGTATTGAGCAAAACGTGTTTGAAATTTTAAGTAGTAGAAATTTTGCAGTACCTTAATAGAAAAATTTAAAAACCGAGTACGAAAAGGTATTTCTCGGCCTTAATATTTTAGAAAAACATTTTTAAGGTCCTAATAGGGACCTATTTAAGAAAACAAAACATTGATTTTTCGAAAAATGTAGGGTAGCCTAATCCCTTATGTTTGAAGTTTTTTTTTCAAAATGATAAACAAATTTGAATTTGGTCATTGTATTTATATTTTCTTTTTAATGAACTAAAAACTTCAAGTTCTGTTTAAATTGAAATTTATGGTGTCTTTTGTCTCAAAACTTAAGGTTGCCTCCGCTAAAAAGGATCCTTTTTGTGTAACATTTATTTTGCATAAAGAACTATAAGAGGTCTTCTACAAGTTGGACTGCTGTACGTCCAGAATTCTGATTAAGTAAAATATAGGTACAAGGAAGTTTAAGGTACAGCGGTCGTACTTTCTATTTCATTTCGAAAATCCAGTCCTGTTCAAAAGCGCTTCTCCTTCCGATTTTGACTTAATGGCCTCTTAACAATTTGGAACAGATCATAATTCACTTAAGAACTTTTCCCCTGTTTGGATTAGTTTTTTCGAGCCTCGAAATATTTTAATGGGATCTGTCAAATTAAAACAAACTACTACAAAAAGGCACTACCCGTGGCATGATGGTTAGTGCGTTGGGCGAGTGGTCTTGGGTTCGATCCCTGCCTATCCCATCTAAAGTTTTTTTTCACGGGTACTGCCTCTTGCGAGGAATTGACAAATTCTGCAAGAGTAATTCTTGTCATGAAAAGTGCTTTCTCAAATTAGCCGTTCGGATTCGGTTTAAAACTGTAGGTCCCCTCCATCCCTGACAACAGTATACTGGCACACAGGAATGGTTGAGAGTTGTAAGTCACTAGACCCTAGTTGTTAACGGACTGTTGCGCCACCCAATTTATTTTATTTACTATAAAAATGCGGAAAAAAAATTATACTTTAAAAAGAAATAATTTAAACTTAAATTAAAAAAAAATATATATATATATTCGACTTTCGGAATTCGTTTTCTAATGTTTTTTAACTTCCCATAGGAAGTTATTGAAATAAATCTAATTTGTTGAATTGGAAAAAGTAATATTTCTCGACATTTTTAGATCGTTATAAATTTAATAAAAGGGTCTTAGAGATATGTCAGTGTGTGAGTCTGTATGTATTTTTGTACGTCCGTAGGTTTGGGAAGCTTTTTCATCGGCCATATATGTACCATGAATCAAAAGAGATATCGACTTCAAATACAAATGTTTTACAGATATTAAGACCAAAAGATACAGAAAAGACTTTCAACAAAATTGATTGAGTAAGAAATTTGGTTGACCCCAAATATCCAGAGTCAATACCGCTTTCGAGTTTTAATTACATTTTATATTATACAAGGTTATCCATTTTGCGGCTTCAAAAGTGAACGTGAATAAAGCAAATATACATAAATTTTTTTTCATGATATTTCATTTTTATTATAAAGTTTGAACGTTGACATTATGTGTGAAACACTACAGCAAGAACAGAATTGTTGCAAGCATCGATTTGCGTAAGGTAAATTTCGACCACTTATTGACACATATTGGTCGATATCTCAGCCATAACTTGACGAATGTTGGGTTTTAAGTGCTCAAGAGTTAAAGGTTTATCTGCATAAGCACGGTCTTTTTCATAGCCCCTCAAAAACAAAAGTCCAGCGGTGTCAAATCACATGATGTTGGTGGCCAGTTTATATCGCCTCGACCGCAACGAGAAATTACGCAGCCAGGAAATGTTTCTTGCAATAAAACCATCTTGTTGAAACCACATATTCTCCAGGTCGTATTCTTCAATAGCAGGTAAAAAAAGTCGGTTATCATATGCCCATAACGCTCCTAATTGACGGTGACAGTCGTTCCATCGTCGTTTTCAAAGAAGTAAGGTCCAATAACACCTCCGGACGAAGAAGGAGCTCACCAAACAGTGACTTTTTGTAGATGTAATGTCCTCTCTTCAATTACTTGAGGAATTTAGTAACCCGAAATACGACAATTTTGTTAATTAACTAAACCACCGAGTGAGAAATGTGCTTCGTCGCTGAAGAAAATTTTGTTCGAAAAATCGCCGTCTATCGCCAGTTGTTCAAGCACCCATTTGACGTATCTACCACCGCGACGTTGTGAATGGTCAGCTGTTGTGTGAGCTGGACTTTATATGGATGTATGTGTAGTAGATCCAAATGCAAAATACGCCACAATGTGCCGTAAGGCGCCAGTTATAGCTATCATTGAAATCGATCCGGAAAAAATTTTGAATCGATATTTGACGATGTTTCCCTTCGATTAGAAATGAAAATTATATACCGATCGATCGGAAATCACACAAAGAATTTTTTTTTTGAGAAAAAAAATTTAGTTGCACATTTATTTTTCTCTAAAAATGTATTTTTCTATTTTCCGGACGGAAATTCATTTTCCTGAACAGCTGATACTTTTATGTTCAAAAGTGAAAGGAATCGTTCCACTGATTTGTGTTCGAATTTCACACAATTCCAATGACAGATTTCTGTCAGTAACAATTTTTGGGTGGATTTCAATCAGCAATTTTTTTTTCAATGACAGAAATTTCTAATGATGAAAACCAATGATAGCTATATCTGGCGCCTAAGACAGTATTAATTCCTGAGAACGACGAGGAATCGACACATTCGGGTCTTCGGCAACATTCTCACTTAGGCGCCAGTTATAGCTACATATGTACTGTACATATCGTTGGTTTTCATCATTGAAAACAAACATTGGAATTTTTTTGGCAGGTCGTTTAAAGCTATCATTAAAAATGTCTGTCATTGAAAATAATTTCCTGATTGAAAACCACCGAAAAATGTTTACTGACAGAAATCTGTTATTGGAATTGTTTGAAAGTAGAACACAAATCAGTGGAACGATTCGTTTCACTTTTGAACGTAAAAGTATCAGCTGTTCAGGAAAAAGAATTTCCGTCCGGAAAATAGGAAAATACGTTTTTAGAGAAAAATAAATGCTCAATTACACTTTTTTTCTCAACAAAAATTCTTTGTGTGATTTTCGATCGATCAGTATATAATTTTCATTTCTAACAAAAGGGAAACACCATCAAATATCGATTCAAAAAATTTTCCGGATCGATTTCAATGATAGCTCTAACTGACGCCTTACAGCAGCGATATTTTTAGTGGTACGAGCGAAACGATGATGCACAGGCCTTACAATATCTGTAACCAATGCAGTCTCTTCAAATTTCTTCACAATTTTGCGTAGTTGGACGATTATGTAAACCATAATCTCCTCTTAAAGCACGATATGTGGCAGAATCACAATTTTTCTAGTAGGTTTTAACAATTTGTATGCGTTGTTCGATAGTTAAGCGAAGTCAAACTTTCAACTGAAAAAAAAAATTGGTTTAACAACTCAGTTTGACAGATGTCAAATTCCAGCCCTATATTTCTGAAACCGCAAAATGGATAACCCGTTACGCAAATTATTGTTGTTAACATAAGACAATTTTCTAAAAAGATTTCAATTAGTATTTTTTATAAGAAATAAAATCTTTCTAAAAATGTTACTAAAATTGCTAATACATAAATGGTTTTCGACTAAAAATTTCAGGAACAAGAATATATTTGAATAAAACTCATTTTGTTTACATATGTATATGCAAAAAATTATTGTTAACTAAGTTTTGACTGAAGTATCAATAAAGAAAGATATTGACTTCAAACTATTTTTTGTCTAACACAAAATGTTTTTATTAATTTTGTAAAACTTTTAGAACTTATTTTTTTTGGATTCAAAAAAATTCCATAAACCATACAACAAATCAGTTTTTTATTATTTTTATTGTACTATTCGTACTAGAATGTCAGCTTGTTAGACTTGACCATTCCTTTTAATTTCATTGAATGTTTTTGAACAACAACAACAACTTAAAGGTGCTACCACTCATTGTTTTTGGCTGGAGATATAGCTATTTCGTGCTTTGCCACTTTTGCACTCATCAGTCTCCTTTTTTGTATTAATAATAGTCTGGTTCGTTACCGATCTTCCAACCTCTCCCCCTTTGATACGTACTACGAATTGTAAGTCTATCAAATAAGGTATGGAGAAAAATGGAGGCGGAACAAAACAGCATACTTAAAGGAGCTTATAAAAAGGTTGATGCTTCAAATGCATTTGATAAACAATTAGCACATCTCGACCTGTGACGTCAGTGGTCTAAAGTAGTGGAGTGCGTAGTGCACACGACTTCTAAGACTGAGCAAATCTGATATGCGTGGGTTCGAATCCTATGTTGTGCATAAAAAGTTTTTCAAATAAAATTGGATTAAAGCTCAGCACCACAAAAAAGGAGACTGATGAGTGCAAAAGTGGCAAAGCACGAAATAGATATATCTCCAGCGAAAAACAATGAGTGGTAGCACCTTTAAGTTGTTGTTGTTGTTCAAAAACATTTAATCAGTTTTTTATTTATCATCCAATTTTTGAAACCTCAAGTTTATGCTCACTTATTATTTATTTAATAAGGTAAAATGGAATCTCCTATAAAAGCACTTCTATTTTTTTTTCTAATGATGTGTTGTGCTTGAATAAATGTCTTAAAATTGGTTATTTTCCAAACAATTGGAAAACTGCCAAGATAATACCGATTTTAAAACCTGGTAAAAATGCTAATCTACCTAATAGTTACAGACCCATTAGTTTGTTGAGTTCAATTAGTAAATGTTTTGAACAAGTTATTAAAGCTAGAATAATTTTACACTTAACCTATAATAACATTTTACCAAACGAGCAGTTCGGCTTCAGATTGCATCACAGTACAATCCATCAAGTACATATTATTACTAAACACATAAAAAGTAACTTAAGGTCTGGTAAAAGTACAGGTATGGTACTTCTTGATGTCGAAAAAGCATTCGACACGGTCTGGCATAATGCTTTTACACAAGTTGTTGGTGCCCAGCTTCCCAGTGTTTTTAATAAAAATAATTCAATCATTTTTACTTCACAGGAAATTTAAGGTTTCAGTCAATAACTGGTTTTCTGAAAAATATGATATAACGGCAGGTGTGCCACAAGGATCGGTTTTAGGCCCTATTCTATACTCAATATTTGCTACCGATTTTCCATTACTTCCTTTTTAATAGATAGATAGATAAATTCTTTATTTTTTCATCACAAAGTTTACAAATTTTTATACTTAAGAAATACGGACATGAAAATACTGCCGTCTGCCTGAGATGACATTTCATATATGATTTAAAAATAAAAGAAATAATAAAAAAGCAACCATTTTAAAATATAAAAAATAAATAAGTAGCAAAAGATATGAAGAAATATATTTATATAAAACAATGATATCAATTTTAACGTAATTTGAAACACAAAATAATACACAATTCGGTTATGATTTTAAAAATATTATCAATTTTAACGTGATTTGAAACACAAAATAATACACAATTCGGTTATGATTAGCTATTTTTAAAATATTATCAATTTTAACGTGATTTGAAACACAAAAGAAATAATATCAAATTTTGTATGATCAGCAACAAAGCAATAAATTGTTAGGTATAAAATTTGGTTTAAACTGCAATAAGCGGATAATCGACTAGGTTTAATATGTGAAACTGTTACGGTAAGAAAGAGCATGTGTGCAATATTTAAAGAGGCTGCGCCAGCCCATTGCTCCATTTAAAATTTCAAAAAGTTTTTCCAAGGATATAAAACTTTCCCGAAAATGCAACCGACGAATTTCTTGTAGAATAGGACAAGCAGCAACGAAATGGTAAATGTCTTCATTCACTCTTCCGTTACATAGATCACATAGCTGGGGCAAGTCTGGTCGATGAGGTACAAAGTTTAAATTTAAAATTTCAACTCTTGCTCTAAAAATAATACTTATAACCGAGGCTGAAAATTTATTACTAAAGTAAGAGACTTCCGAGGGCAGTTGGTGGTTTAAATGACTATAAATAGCTCTTGAAGTAGATGAAGAAGCTCTGGAAAGATTATCCAGAAACATTTTGTGATCCACCTTAGCAATCACATCAGCAAACTGAGCCTGCCAATCGGTCACATTAGTTTCTGATAAGTTTAAACTTGTTTCGTAAGAGTAAGCTAGTTCGTTCCAGTCTTTAAACGGGGAAGCATTCACTCGAAGTAATTTTCTTAGTGATTTTGTGAAGACAAGTTTCACTTCTTTTCATCACTCTAGTAATGAAGTTCGCACTTGCCTTCAAATTTTGTATATATATAGGGACTATTCCTGACTCTACATATATGTATGGCGTAGTTGCGTGTTGAGCTAGGCAAACGAAATATCCTCTTTAAAAAGTTCCTTTGTACAGTTTCAAAAGCTTCGAAGTGTGTCTATCCGAAGACTTGAACGCCATATGTCATGCATGCATTTACTGTTGCGTTGAAAACTTTGTACTTGGACGTTAAATCAACATTTTGGTTCGAAAAAAACTTTGGCCACATTATATTAAGTGCAAATTTAGCTTCGTTGCTTTTTTCTTTAGAGTGCTTTAGGTACCTTAAATTGTAGGCCAAGAGGACACCCAAATATTTAAACTCCTGCACAACCTCAATATGTGTATTATTTAGAGACCATTTTTCTTCCGCTCGCCTTCTTGATTGTCTCTTTTCAAATACAACAATCTTAGTTTTTTTGGGTATTAATTTGCAAGCCCCAAGACTCGCAAAATGAACTTAGGCGGTTTATTTGCATTTGTAGCGTGAAAGGATTATCAGCAAGCATAACTGGATCGTCCGCGTACAACTAACAGGACTTTGATTAAAATGTTAGCAAAGTTAACTCCACCCGGAAGAAGATCGCAGACATCATCTATGAACAGGGCAAATAATAATGGGCTGAGGATACAACCTTGAGGAACACCTGAAGTTGTTTCAAATCGATTTGAAAATGTGATACCGTCCCATACCCTTGCATTTGTTGACGAAATAAAACTTGCATACACTTGGAGAAACTTTCGTGACAAACCAATACAAGAGAGTTTGTAAATTAAAGCTTGTGTATTGACTTTATCAAATGCAGCTTTAAAATCAACAAAGCAAGTGTATAGTTTCTTTTTCCTATCTATAAATTGTTGAGCAATGCTTGAAATGGCAAAGATATGATCTGTGGTTGAAAAACCTGGGCGGAAACCGGCTTGAAAGATGCTCAAAAGACTGTTATCCTCAATCCATTTTGTGAGCCTTTCATATAGGATTGCAGTAAAAGTTTTTCTTATTGAATTTAAAATTGAAATACCTCTATAATTTTCCGCAGCGTTAGCATCACCTTTTTTAAAAATGGCAAAAATTACAGATTCGTTGAAACTGATAGGTACACATCCATCATTGTACAACTTGTTTTAAAAGGACACGAGGTAGTTTTTGAAATCAATATTGCTGTTTTTATAAAACTCGACTGGTATGCCGTCTATGCCAGGAGCCTTGCTATTTTTCATTTTTTGGAGCGTTACTTCCAATTCGGGCAATGAGAATTCTAAATCCAGCTCGTTGACTCTAGTATCAGGTAGCGCGTAATCAAAGGTATGAAGGTCTTCATTAGCTGAGAGTAGAGTTTTAAAATGAGCTGCTAACTTCTCAGCTTCTAAAGAGAACCTCATACGCTGATTGCGCCCACCAAGTTCGCGCACTGTCTCAGAAAATATCTTTCAGTTTGTGCAGTTTTCAGATTTCTTAGGCACGTTTTTTAAATAGGTGATTTTCTTAACTGAGCACATTTTTTTAAAATCATTATTAACGCGAAGATAGATGTTTTTGAAAAATTGAGAATTGGTCGTTCTAAACAGTAAACAAACGAAAGTTTACGGAGAATTCTGCAATCCTTATCAAACCATACATTTTTAGCTACAAAAGTGTGTGTACTCTTCAACGCAAAAAGGGCTGCGGTCTTTATAACCCGTTCTATACTTTCACACACCACTTCAGACGAGACTGCGGATTGTTGGGCAGAGATAGTAAGTGCCGAGAGTGTTGCATTGTTCTCCGACCACTTCAGCTTATTAAAACTAGAAGGTGTAGCTAGCTGGTTTGGCTCCGTTAGCTGAATTTTAATAACAATTGACAAGTGCAACTTCAAAGTCATCGATAATGTTCAGCCAGTCCCCTGAAATCGCAGGGTTTGTAAAACCAATTTTCGCTGATGATACTTGTATTTTATCTTCGTATTCAGTTCGTTTCATAATCGAAACTAATCTGCAATCTAGTCTAAATGTTATACAAAGCTACTTCCATGACTGGAAAATAAGAATCAACGCTTCAAAAACGCAGGCAATCTTTTTCATTCGAAAAAGAAAAGCCTGCTTTTTACCAAGTAATAATCTTCTTATCGATGGCACAAGTATAGAATGGAAATCTGATGCAAAATATCTCGGAGTGCATTTAGATAAAACACTAACATTTGGCTTACATATACAAAAAACGATTCAGAAAATAAATTATACAGTTAAAATTCTTTATCATTTCATTAATCGCAAATCAATGCTTAGCACCGATAATAAGCTTCTAATATACAAAGTTGTTTTCCAAGCTATCATGTACTATGGTTCACCAATATGGGGTAATTGTGCAATCTCTAATATACGACGGCTGCAGATAGCTCAAAATAAGATTCTGAAGCTTCCATGGTAATTTTCAACTAATGAACTTCATTCCATTTTAGCTCTGAATATGGTATCAGGAAGAATTGCCCAACTTAATGAGCGATACCTTGCATTATGTATCTATTTTATTTGTTTATTTATTTATTTATTTGTTTATTTAAATATATAAGTATTTAGTTGTTTGTCTATTTATTTAATTATTTATTTATTTATTGATATATTTATTTTAATTATTTTAATTAATTTATTCTTTTCTGTTCTAAATCTATATTCTATATATTTTTACCATCTTGTTGTAAGACTCAAAGCTTGGTTTGAATCTTTTTCTTTTTTTTCACCGCCCACCTTTCTTTCATTCTATTTTCTTATTGTTTTATGTTAAGGTTTTTATGTAGCTTTTCCTTCAATGTTATTTCTTTTTTGATTGATGTACTCGTAATAATTATAATATTGACAGTAGTAAGGTAGCCTTATACCATGTCTCTGCATATTGTGCAATTTAGTTTAAGAAAAAATATTATAACATTGATGCTACAAAAAAAAAAAATCTTCCTTTAAAACAAAAATTTGCTTCAGGTTTGACAAGCATGCACTTACATTGTCAAATATTCTTGTCTCACCACACAAGCTTCTTTTTATTAAATATGTACCTAAACCTGCAAAACCCCATACTTAACGATTACAACCATATACATTTATATAGGTTTCCACGAAGCAGTCATTTCTTACAAATCACAGTGTCATATTAGGACATAGATTTGTCAAAACTTCATGTCATAATCCCTGCTCAATCGTCTTGTGTTGTTATCCAAACGTCCATTTAATTTCAAAATGAGCCACTATTTCAGACAAATTTTGACAAGTTAATTTGGTCATCAGCCATAAGGAATTGCTTTCGAGAACTCACCCTCTTCTGAGACTAAAAAAAATGAAAAAAAAAAAAACAAAAACAAAGCACGAGATATTTCGATTGTGGGGGTAGGAAAATAATTTGCTATTAAACCGTCAGAGACATTATCGCCGAACAGCCATCGAAAAAAAAAAAACGCCCTAACTATTATAAGAGATACTCATATAGGATATGACTTGACCTGGACTATTAGTATCAATCTCCTGTTTTCAATTAGTCAGAAAGACAAATGTATGATACCGTTAACAAAAGTCATTTGACATATGTGACCTCAGGCTCAGTTGTACTATATTCAATCGATATAGCCAGCCACCCCTTCTTATCTTGGGTGGGTTACTGGATACCGGGTATACGTAAACGGTACCATAGAAGACGCTATAAAGAGGTATAAAATAAATGGTGAGTCTTCTGGCGCGTTAGAGACAAAACGCACACATAATTTTAAGGACAAGACGCCAGCGAAACAATTCCGACAAGCATTCTAAAAGAAATTGATGATCAGTGTTGAGTTCTGGAATTGCTTCATCCTTTTTACTGATTGCTGTTTTTGGGATGGATGAGAAATGTAAGTAAGTGTGTCACTCTCACTATAATGTTTGCTATTTTGTAGTGCGAGCGATAGATATGTACGTCCGTCGTCGTCGTCGTCGGAGGCGGCGAACGTTGGCGGCGACAACAAAAACTACAACGGCGGCTTTTTATCCATCACATATCACTCGCCCATATACATATATCCTTTGGAACTCGTGTGTCCTGTCTTGTGTGTTTTGTGTGTCATCATCCCCTATTTGCTGAATTAAATGACCCTTATACTTGATAGTTTCAATGTTGTGCTCTGTATAAAGAGAGTACAATCACTTAAACAAACTAGATTTTGCTTCAAAGAAATCATCACAAATTGTAGAAATAGAAAAATGCTTTGACTGATGGAATGAGTATGAGTGTTTACTCTAAAGGAGCATGTACATATTTACAAAGATGTTGGCAGAAGTAGAAGAATTTAAAAACAAATGATTATATTTGTTTCTTTTTGTATAATAAAGCTACATACATACATATATAACCTATATCTATTCTATTGAAACAATTTGCTACAAAGAAAGTTTCTTTTTTTGTTTTCAATTGAGAACAAACATCAAGGACTTAAAAAGGACATAAAAAGTTGATATACTATTACTTTCTATATCGAATAAAACACGTACAAAGTGAAACTGATCGATCTGTATAATGCTCTGCATGGCGCCATTGAACAGTTTAAAACTGTAAAATTTTAAAATGCTTCTTTTGTATCATATTGAAAAAAATGTCCTACTAGAATCTGTTATTAAAATGTGGCTTCTCTCCTTCGAAAGGTGGTATTTATCATAAGCCAAGTCACCCTATGGCCTAATCTTAGATTATTTATAAAGGGTCTTCTAATAGGGATACTTGACTGTTATAATAGAAGCCGAATTATCATTAAATTTGTAAATATGTATCAAAGATGTAAGTTTCCAGAATTACAAAAGCCAAACCCAATGAGAAAAACCGAAATAAGTTCAAACAATCTAATTTTATTAATCTCAAATTAGACTATGCTAACACAATATATTCAGATCCTATGGTTGATCTTGGTAATTTGCAGTTATCTGTAGACAATGTCTTACAAGTATATTTATCTCTTGAAAAAAGTGTTTCTATTTCACCAGACAATACTTATTCCACCAATTCTTTTAATACTTGTGCTAATATACGTGCTACACCACTTTGTATAATATTTAACCTTTCTTTAAGTAATGGTGAGTTCTTAGATAAATGGAAATACTCTATAATAACTCCCCTTCATAAATCAGGTACAAAAAGTTCGATTGAAAATTACAGGCCAATTGCAAAACTGCAGTTAATTCCCAAGGTTTTCGAATCTGTAGTAAAAAACAAATTGGAAAATCTTATTCACAATAACACTTCAGTTTACCAACATGGTTTCTTAAAAGGTAGATCCACTACTACAAATTTATCAATATTTTCAAATTTTTGTCTATCACAGATGGAAATGCGTTCTCAAGTCGACACTATTTACACTGATTTTTCAAAGGCTTTATACAACATATAGATAGAGATATATGGATTTCACTCTCAGCTTCTAATGTGGATAAAGAGCTATTTAGTAGTTAGAAAACAGGTGGTAAAAATTGAAAATGCCTTGTCTAAGGAAATTATAAATTTTTCGGATGTTCCTCAAAGTAGTCACCTTGGACCACTTCTTTTTATCATTTTTCTTAATGACTTACCATTACATCTTACTTTTTCTAAATGTCTTCTATTTTGAAATTATTCAGTTTCATAAATTCACTTAACGATGCAAAAAAAAGTTCAAATTGATTTAAATAATTTAATTAAATGGTGTAATATCAATGGGCTCTATTTTAACAATAAGAAATGTAGCGTTGTGACATTTTCTAGAAATCACAGTCCATTATATTATAATTATAAACTTGAAAACGATATTTTACAAAGACTTGATAGCCATAAGGATCTAGGCGTAATCTTCGATTCTAAAATGAATTTCTCAAATCACATAGACCATGTGATCTCAAAAGCAAACTCCATGCTAGGGTTTGTTTTTCGAAATTCAAAAGATTTCGAAGACCCCTATACATTAAAAGCTCTTTTTATTCTAGTCTCGTCCGACCACTTTTAGAATATTGTACTGTTGTATGGAGCCCCTTTACCGCGTCTAGCGTCGTTTAGAAAAAGTTCAAAAAAGGCTCACAAAGTTTGCCTTACGAGAAATATTTGGTTATTCAAATGTTCCATCTTATGAGACGAGGTGTATTTTAATTGATCTAAAACCTCTTGCTCAGAGAAGAAAATTAAACTCAATACTTTTTGCTTTTGATGTCTTGAATTTTAATATTGACTGTCCAGTTTTGTTATCTATGTTTTTTATTTATGCGCCTTCTAGAAACTTGCGCCCTCATGACTGTGATTTTTTAAATGTTCCTTACCACGGTACTAGCTATCCTAATCACAAGAGCTTGTATGGATTTTAATGAATATGACTTTGCCATTGATTTTAATATGGGAGCGGGTCGAAATGCTGTATTTTAAAATACTGTATGGTTAAAATTCTGTATCATACTGTATGATACTGTGTATTCATAATACTATGTATGGTTAATATGCTGTGTTGTCAAAATACTGTATCTGATAAAACTTTATCTCAAAATTCTTCTTCTCAAAATGCTGTATGAGCAAAATATTATCTAAAAATAGTGTATTTTTGCAAAATTCCGCTTTTAAGCTTCCATTATAGAGAACAACAAAAGCAGAACTCGATTTCCGCATGTACATTATATCATTTATTGAAACTCCAAACAAGTAAAAAAACAGAATACATTAATAAGTCATATCATAAATAAGTAAATAACAATAGGCAATTATATTAATAAGTAACAATCTATGATTTGTATATACAAATGTATTTACAACAACAACAAAAATTCAAAATCATCATATGTTATTGTTCAAAGGAAGTATATTAGAACATTATGGCAATGAAAAAATATTATGATGTATTCTTTATAAAAGTAATCTTTTTTTAAAATTCTGTATTTCATCATGCTGTAAATAGGCTGACAAATAAAAATCGTTTGGATAATGTTAAAAAGTGCGCACTTTGTCCACGTCCGAGAACTCCATGCGAAAGACATACCGGAAAAAAGCAAACAAGATCAACAAAATAATCTTGCTATTTTCGCTACCAAATTGCTATTGGTAATATTATTGAATATTGATTTTCTCTAAAGGTTAAATCTGTAGGACGCCTATTATTAACTATTAATAGCTTCTCCGAAAACGATATTGTTGAAAATGGTTTCTCTAATAATTTTACAATTATGGTCTTTGCTTGAGAAGTATTGGAAATTCCATTTTAATTCCTACCAAAATAAAAGTTCCTATTGTTAGACCAGAATTATGCAATTCCATGACTTAGAAGTCAATTTGAATTTTTTATTGAATACAATTTGAAAATTAAACTTTATACAATTTTTTTTTTTAATTGCAAAAGAATTGAAATTGATCCAATGCAGCTGCATAAGTCGTAATATTCTCTTATTTTGTTTTTTCTTTCGCTCTGGTAGTTTTCAATTTAAAGTCTTATAGTTTTTAGTTTTTTTTAGAATTAATAAGAATAACAAATTCTGAATGAATATAAAAATTTTGAAAAATTTGTTTTTTTTTCGAAAGCTACGAATAAATTTAATTTGTATGTTTTGAAAATTTCTTTCCTATTAAAAGAAATGCTTGTTTTAATTTGAGCTTTTCTAAGGAAATCAAATAAAATAATTTCTTACGACTAGCCTCTACCATTTTTGAATTGGTATGGAATTATATTAATATTAATCAAATCACAATAAAATTTATGTACATACATAAAAAACATTGATCATAACACATTTAATATTTAACTAACAAAACAATAGACATTAAAATGCACTTTCTTAAGTCACTTTCCTTTCAGCCTAAGAGAAGCTTTCAAACAAAAACTACTTCGTATTAAACATTTGAATAATCCGCCTAAACTCCAAAGCCTTTGCCATTTTCTTTTCCTCACACAATCGGCATTTTAACATAAATAAATAACTTCGCACAATTTTCTGCTTTTAAAAACGAATATGGTATGTTCGATTCGTCAGTGTTATTCTTTCTTCCATAGTCTATACGAGGTATAAAGAGAGAGGACATCAAACTCTTGGCCTCGCCTGGTCTTAATCTCTGTTGTGTGGCTTTAATGTGTACCTGTATCCTGTATACTTCGCCTGGTTATCGTATGAAATTTTTTGAAGAAAAGTCACTTTGATTGCAAGTTATGTAACTACAACCGAATTTTTTAACATAATGGCCAACTGTTGAGTTGGTTAGCAATTCAATAACCAAATAATATTCAAATTACAAAATTAGATTTATTCTAAAATTCTTGGTTTAGCGCCGCTAAACCTGCTAACTATGAGGAATCGCCCTTGGTACTTCCGCACTCGTACAATTGCTTGAGTACCTACTTAAATATCTCGAAATTCACAAATCCGCAGCTTAATGCTTAAGAAATATTTTAAAGAACAAAAGCTTCCTTAATTGCCGCCGTTATAGATTTCATATCAATAGGTCTTATGGTGATCTCATGGTCTACCTCACCGAACATTGGACCGAATGTTTACATCGTTTTGGAAAAAGTATTGCATTTGATATTTCAAAGGCACTCGATAGAAAGTGAATTCAGCTCACTATGCGAAAATGCGTGCATTTCGTATTTTATAATCTCTTCTTTGTTAAGTTAGAAATTACGTTTCGACCCTCTTATTCAAGCAGTATTAGACGTTTTGTCTCCGACACTCTTCCTTATTTGTATAAATGATCTTTAGTCTGAAATTTCTACACCACTAAATTGTTAGAACCATCAGTTTTTGTACTAAAAATTATTAAGTTATGATCTTGACACCAATGTGGAATTAAGAAACCGTATATAATTTAATGCTTCGAAAATCCAATATTGTCTACTGTCGCAAAAGCGTTACCCTCCCCCAATGTAACTATCCATGGGTGGTACTTGTATCGAGGAGACTGAACAAATTTCAGTTCTAGGTTTGAATGTTTAGTTTTTTTTCCGACGATGCAAGAAGTTTTTTACCCCTTCTGATCTAGCTATAATTAACTCAAAACTTGGCCTCATGAATGCCACAACTTTCACTTTCAAAAAAAAAACATTCGAATCCTTAAGACAGAAGTCACTTTTCTTGGGAACGACTACGGAGCTTTGGAAATTCTACAAGACTGATTCTAGGGCTTGGTCAATTAACTTGGTGGTCATGTGAACTGTCCTAAAAAATCTTGAAATTTACCTCTAATAAAAGTTTTTATTGTGCGGTGTTTTGAAATAGCAATTTTTTCACATACAAGTCAAAATCAAAGCCAACGCAATCCACACCATCAATTAAATATATTCTAATCGTCATGATTGACGAAGAAATGGACATTTCAGATGCGGGTTACATAGAAAAGCGGTGACATAATAGATGATTCATAACCCCATCGATAGACCTTTCAAAGGAATACAAAATGTCGTTGATATTTTTCAAATACAAAATACCAAGCTAAAGAAAAGTTACAAACACTTCTTGCCCAAAATTTTTGACAAGTTTTTTCGATCCTTATTTTGCACTTGATAGAGTTCTGAAAAAAATATGTTTAAGGTAATACTGTCATCTAGAAAAGCTTACACTGTACGAAAGCTAGGAGCTGGTAAAATTAAACATTAGCTTTGTAAAGACAATTTTTCAAAATATAGAACAACGCAGACACTAAACGTCCTCAATTTTTCGATATTTATGTATTTTATTTAATTTTCTTAGTATTAGGAAATTATTTAGAACATGGATTAATTTAGTATACTTAGCGTCACTGGAAACTTTTCAAAACTAATAAAAGCTACTTCCGATAGGTCACAACGCAGTCTTTTAGAAACATTTGCAATCACGATTATTAAAAAGACTTTCCCAGCAGTCAGATAGTCTGAGTTAAACTATATTAAAACTTCTGATCTTGTTCAAGAACTCCTCCTATATTCAAATGACATTCCTTTGAACTTGCCATACATAAATGCGGCAATTTAACAATTCCATGAATAAAAATGTTGCCATTTAAAATTCCTCACCAACACCCGACATCTCTGTGAATGGCGGTATATGGTGATGGTTATAAGTTAGGCCTCTTGTGCTCTGGTTTCATTTCACAGCCTAAGCCACTGCGAATGACGCACAGTCAAGATAATTGTCTCCACATTTTATCTGGGAAGGGAATTTAGCCTCACAACTACAGATCCTCACATAAATATATAGAAGTCAGATAAAAATTGCCATCAGATGCCCTCTATAACTTTAATCTCCGATAAGGACACAGCTAACACCTTCGTATGTGCCGCGAATCATGCGGCTATAAAGGAAATTATATTCCTTACCGGTATATATTGCAAAACAGTAGCCGCTTGCCGAAAACCCGACTATAAGTATACAAAACTCAGCGATTTCACAAATTTACACGAGGTTAACCAAACCGGCACAGCATTCCAAGGCATGCGGTACCACTTGAGGAATGCGTAGCGTATCCAGCGGAAGAACACACCACCGTTCGTTCCTCGCACATAATGAGATGGTTTCAGGAATCTGTCGACGGCAACATGGGAAATGCACAAGCATCAGGCATCACATATTCGTAACTCGTATATACACTTGGACCTTTTTGGTATAGCCCTCCTCCCGCAATCGGCTCCGCGATAGACTTGAGAAATCAGCGACTTAGCTCGTAGGTTCTTATTTGTCTTATTCACAGCAATTCAATGATTCCTTGTTCTAGCTGCATGGTTGCCGTAGCCGCCACCGTCACCGTCGCAGTCGTAGCCGCCACCGCCGATTGCCAGCCTTCCGTCTGTCCATGCGTGCGTCGCATCGTCTTCTCTTGGCATCAGTGGCAGTTGTGCCAATCTCGTCTGCAAGGGGCTATTATCACGTGATTCCTTAAGTGGTGCTATGGATATGGTTGCCCTTAGCAATTTGGACAGTGTGCGAGATGAAAAGGCCCTATCGCTATCCAACTGACGTGACTTAGGAAATCCTCGTAAAGTTTGGCAAAGTGTCAAGAAAATCAATTACGTGAATGTCGGCTGTCCAATTGTTGTTTTGCAAACTATAGAACTCTTAAGGAGGTATAAGCTTAAGCGCGCGGGCGCGGTACATATTATGTGCACAAAATCGAAATTGCTGCGGCTGACCGTTGGGATTGTTATTTGATTTCAAACAACGGAGCCACTTATCAAACTGACACCTAACACCGTCTGTGAATTCCCTACGGAGAATTCAATTCTCTCAGCGAAGATTTATGCCCCAATGATTGAAACTTATAAAATGCGAATCGAATTTGAATGTGAGGTGTTTTGTTTTGTTTTGTTTTGTTTTGTTTTGTTATTTTTGTTTTGTTTGTTTTCATTTAAAAATTTAAAAAATATAGTATTGAAAATGAGAACAATTATCCCCTACGATAGATTTCTTGAGATGTGTATTGTGTAATGGTGCTATAGCTTTAAAACTTTTTTTTTCTTAAGAATTCAGTCATGATTTTTGAGTTTTGGTAATTGCGATTAATGTTTAATGTACTTTGATGATCAATACCCGTGTTTTGTTGAAAAATCTATCAATAGTATAATAGGATTTTACACGAATAATAAAAACAATATCCGTAGTATGAATACTCCCGATAAAAGTTAAAGTAGAATCTTACTACGGATGGGTTTTTGACATTTATACGAGTCTCGAATGGATCTTATGTGATTTCGTTCTCAAATGTTGGTACGATTGATATTGCATTTGTATCTCGATGGCTGTGTTCGTTGAGTAGTTGTGCATTTGGAATCATGTCTTTTCCATTGGGGAAAAAATCAATCTATTACTGTTAATATTATTTAGTTTAGTTAGTGAAAATGGACTAACTGGGCTTATTTTACAAAAGAAAACAATAGAAAAAATATTTATGTTTTGCTATGTTTCCACAAAAGGCTTATCTCAGTTTAGATTAAATAAATCTTTTTGGTGTTTCCACTGCACAAGAAGATTTAAAAATGATTAAGTTTGACAGCACTTTCTTAAATGCAAATGGTGTTTCGATGTTTCTTATGAAGTGCAAGTGAGATAGTTTGATTCGTGTTAAACAATGAAAAACTGAATAGTACAGCACCATATAAGAATATGCTACCTACTCCATGTACACTTTTTTTTTAATTTGATTAAAACAAAACTATATTTTTTGTACACAAACAAGCAAATCTGTAAAACCAACTCATACACACAGGTTTTTCTTCACAAATTTTGACTCGACTCCGATCCCCGACCGGAATCGAGACGAATCAAGCTCATTTCAACTCGATTCAGGTACATATATAAAGAATTAAGGCGCGCTTCAAACTCGCTTCAACACCACATGTTAATGTAGTAGTCTACGAACAACCCCTTTTTGAAGTTTTTATTTTATGTCAAATTGTTTGGTTAAAACTTTGAAATCGACTATCACACTACACATACGTATTTTCTTGATTTTGATAGTCAACTATCAAAAATCAGCTTACACGATTTCGCTATTTTTTTTTTTGTAATTTTTTGATAAATTATTCTGGCAAATATTCAATTGTATCAACTTTCAAATATAAAAACCGGACTACTGCGGATCGTTTTTTTGGCAATTTCTCACTGTACTACATATATATGGAATACCAAAAAACACGGCAAATAGTATTGAATAATAGACTCCCTCTGGAAAGCAATAGTTTATAGAAAGGTACACAGCATTGGTATTTCTCTAATCGTATTCTCACCAGTAGACAAAACCCCACCTGACTGTAAAAATTTTTACGACTGTCAAGTTAGCACTACATTTTTCGAAATTTAAAAAACCGAGTATGCAGCTTTTTTGTTAAAATTAGTTGTGAAAAAGAACAATTCGAAAACATATTTTAATAAGATTTTTTTAAAAAGCTATAATTAACTGCATAGGTACTCGAAAAATGTAGTGCTAACTTGACAGTCTTTAAATTGTTAGTTTCATATATTTTAACTTATTTTTACGATAAGTATAAACAGTGAGGTATGTACATAAGGGTTGGGGTATGCTACCCCCTTGCAACCCTCTGCTTGGCCACACTTAAGGACTTGGAATAGGTACGTAATTGAAAGTGAAGGTGGCGTGAAAAAACCCAAGTGAAATTAGGCGAACTTTCAAGAGCTGGGCTGTTTTCACTTTACCTCAATTTTTATACTCACCGTAAAAATAAGTTGGTCTTATCTCTCAAAAAAATTTGGCCTTATTTCACTTTGCAAAATTTCGATTGTTTCGTTTCTTGTCTGACACAATTCTGCTCATTAATGTAAACTCGGAGTTGAAATGATGATGTGCATTACATCATCATTTCATTTTTCGATGAAAACCTTGGTCATTTTAATGCATTTCAATTAACAAAGATACGACGCCACGTTGCTAGTGGTCGAACCGCGGCTTGAGTTCGTGTGTTAACTGATAAACTTACAGAAGCCTTATGAACCAAGACTTCATGCAAAACTCGGTGTTATGTTGTTTGTGGAATGCCTAATTCCAAAAATCGGCCGATAAGGGCTTTCGTCAAAACTACAGGTTACAATGTTAATATTCTGAGTTGTTCGTAAGCAATGTATTGTATATATACGGATTTGATTATTCACATCACAACACTTAAACTTTTACACTAGTTTCATTATTTCTTAGCAATGTCATAGATTTTACTTTTCAAATGTGAAAAGATGACAGAATCAAAAGTATCAGTTATTAAGTATCAGTATATTGAAATTCAGAGTCAGTGGCGGCAAATTTAACAGCGTTAACTCCAAGTTAACTTGTCCTATGTCCTTCGCTTCTTCACTAAGCTGCCTATGGACAGATGAAATTATTTTATTAACATGAATCAATTATTTATGAACAGTTGGTGGCATAAAGTACCAAGAACACTTACTGATGAAATATTTCGCAGCTTCATGGGCAAGTTCTCGAAATTTATCAACATCAATTTTACGACCGCTTAAAAGAAGCTTATATTGTTATTCAATTGTAATTTCTTATAAAATGTATAATTAATTAATGATATATTGGCTCCCGAATCATAAAGCGCAATTGCAATTTGATTATTAACTAGAACATTAAGCTTTATAATCGGGATCATATAGTTTTTTGACTCTGAGAATCTTATATTAGCTGGTCTTACTCTATTTCTGCATACGCTTTCTGAATGAAATCTATTTGCGAAACCAGCTTTCTCACAAATCTGACATGATACGAAATTCAGTTTTTCTCTATTTATTTCTGTTTTATATTTGCTAGGTTGTGTATTATTGTTTGATATAGGATCGAGTTGTCGCAAACTAGACAAAAGTTTTTCGATCGTTGTTAATTCTTTTTTATTTAAACGCGATCTTACAATTTTTGGTAAAGCTAATACAATAAAATTAACTTGAGAATGTATTCTAAGGTCTGGATCGACATCAATAAGAATATTTATCTTTTTTAAAACAAAATCAAAAAATGGACCATTTAACCAATGAAAAGAATACGCGTAATCAATTTCACTCCATGATTTATCTCCAAATGTATTTAAAAAAGATGATTCCCGAAAATCCCAAGGTTTATTCATTGAACACGTTTTATATAAAGATGAGAACCAGTCTAAAGCAGGTCCTTCCAAGTAAGATTTTAATGTTTCCGGCAATTGTTTTTCATTTAATTGGAATCTCTGACATTCGAGCAAAAATGAATTCAACCATGACCTTGCATTTTGATTTTTACTTAAAAAATTTTCTAGCACCATATTATTTGACATAGATTGGATTGGATTTTCAAAACTAGGTAGTATTGGTAGTGGGTTGGGGGGATGTGTTTATTGCCTCTAAATAATAACCACCAAAAACTACATTACCTTCCTCATCCAAATATATAAGTGTAATAGTAATATTTCTTAATTTTCCTCTTGTACTAAGGTTCTTCACAGCTCCCTTGATTATGGACAGCTTAGCCAATTTACCATGTTTTTGGATTGGTTGATATTCAGTTGGAAAAGAAAAACAGAATTTAACTTTTATTTCTTCCATCTTAATTGTTGATTTGTAAGTTTCAACTGTTTGGCTTGAAACTTCGATGGTGGAATAAGAATGATTCCAATAATTTGATAAGGACACAAGTAGATGCAGTAAAGAACTATATTTTATAATTAAATTAACAAATAAAAACATTATTAACAAAAACATAACAATAACAATAATATTAATTAACATACCTAAATCAACAATTATGTCGGCTTTGAAATCTTTGATACTACTTATTGAACAATTTACATACGATTGAAAATTAGTATAAAATAATAAAATATTAATATTGAAAAGTAAGATCCTTAATACTACGACACGGTAGAAGAAATCTGGCAAAAGTAGTTATTATGGTGGCTAAGTTTGTGAATAAGATGGCAACAAACTTACAATAATAATATGATTTTTTTTTACTTAGCACACATCAAACTTTGTTTTGTCCGCTGCCGTTTCAGAATTTTCAAAAAACCGTCTGACCGTGTTTCCATCATTGGAATTTCTAAAACCTGACTTTGGCTTATCCACAATTAAACCCAAACGCTGTTGAAACTGCTTTTGAATCTCTTTCTTTGTTTCAGCAACAACTTTTAAGGGTTTATAAAGAGCTGAATGAGGCATTCAAAAAACGGATCCATCCGTGCAACACTGATAAATTGAATTCTAAATTTCCGTAAACTGGTCTTTCTTATTATTTATTATTGAAATTAAATTTTCTAGATAAGGCATCATTTTATGTATATGTAACTTTTTGAGTAGATGAGTTTTCGGCTATGGCATTGCAAACCTTTCCATCGATCATATCGAATATCAGAAGAATGTTTTTTTTACTTATTTTTACTAGACTCGCCTGGACCTCCTTGATTTGGTCATCTACTCTTTGTTTGCTACGGATGTTGCTGAAGATTCTTTAAGAAATTGAATTTTCAGAGGGTAGGGCTTGACCGATAATACCAAACGAAAAGGAACAAAACACGTTTATATGACCAGAATTCTCATCAAGGCCGTATTTGCCTATAGTACAAGCTTATATTTTAAACTGTGCAGGTTTTAAGGAATAATTCAGGTCTTTTTGGACAGTAAGCAAACGTTCAATTGTATATTTTGTAGATTTGCATATACAGAAGTTTCCGATATATTGATACTCTCAGGGTAGCAATTTTGCTTACACTCTTGAACTTTTAATTTTATACTGCTAGCGAAATAAGTTTGCTTTAACAATCAACCCCAATGCTTGCCGCGTTGTTATTGGGAAATATTTTTTCTTCGACGATAACGATCGTCACGTTACCATCGTTATCGCTTCCAGATTAAATATTATTTTTTGCCCGAATTTGTAGATATAGATTTTTGGATGACATGTGTGTTCAACAGGATGATGCCACACATCGCATCTTACAATCGATTTATTGAAGAGCAAGTTTGAGGAAACGAATTAAGGACAACGAACTTCAGATATGCACGTGGAATGTTAGGTCCCTTAACAAACCACGTGCAGCCGAAGAATTAACGGAGACCCTAGACTACTATATAAAGCAGACATCACCGCCATCCAGGAAATACGATGGGATGGGCCGGGCAAAAAGAGGATGAAAAACTGCGACATTTACTATGGTGACTGCTACCGAGAAAACCAACAGCGCTTATTTGGATGCGGCTTTGTCATTGGAGCCAGACTTAAGCAACAAGTCTTGAGCTATTCTATAGGTGCATCAACGAGTGCCTCTTGACCATCCGCATCAAGGCTAAATTCGTTAACATTAGCCTAATATGCGCACACACACCCACAGAAAAGAAGGATGACAACACTAAGGATATGTTCTTCGAAATCTTATACAAAACATATGAGCAGTGTCCTAGCTACGATATTAAAATTGTCCTAGGCGATTTAAATGCCAAGCTAGGAAGGGAAGACATCTTTGTTGGAATAATCGGAAAAAATAGCCTGCACGACAACACTTCCGACAACGGATTCAGGCTCATCGATATTGCCACGAGGCGAAAAGTCATGGTAGCCAGTACGCGTTTTCCACACCTCAACATACTTGGAGTTCTCCAGATCAATCTACAGTCAACCAGATTGACCATATTGCGATACAGCCAAATCCTTCTCCGACCGAGTTACAAGTAACCTTTCTCGACGTTCTCTGCCGCCAACACAATGTATCGAGAACCAATGGCAACATTGCCAAGATGCAATCAGAGAAGCCGCCTCTGACGTGCTGGGTTTCAAGCAACCACCAACAAGGAACCCCTGGTTTGATGAGGAATGTCGGCAAGCAAATGCAGCCAAACAACAGACATGCAAAGCGGCCCTGCATAAAAGGACGAGAGCTGCTCATGAGCTCTATGAGCAGAAGAGGCGAGAGGAACACCGATTTCTCAGAAGGAAAAAGAGAGAGTATGAGAAGCGTGTGGTCGAAGATGTTGAGAGGAGCGCGAAACTGGAGACATCTAGCTGGAGACCGAGCTAGATGGAGAAGTTTGTTGGGCGAGGCCCTAGTTCACACAGGACTGTAGCGCCACCTTCAGTAAGTAAGTTTGAGGAAAGTGTTAGTTCAAGAAATGGGTCAGTCGATTGGCAGCCTCGTTCGTGTGATTTAACACATCTATACCATTTTCTTTGGGGCTCTGTTAAGTCATTGGTTTATGGCAACGAGTCGACGATGACGTTGGAATAGCTCGGGGCCAACATTAAAACCGAGTTAAGTGTCTTTACTTCAAGAACGATTTTTTTTACGTTAAAAATTCGCATCAAACTTCAAAGTATTGGCATTATGAAAAAATTAAGTTACTATGGTGTGGAATTGGTCTCAGGCGGTGAGTGGCATTTCATTATTGCCATTGCGAATCCATCGGAAATTTATTTTTCTTAGAAAATTCACACTTATTTTCTTGTTTTTTATCCAAATTACCATAAAATCGAATGTGTAAATTCACTCCTACTTTACTGTTGACAAGTAGCTATTTATATATTTTTGTGAGTTCCTATTTATTGTTGTTTGATTTTGTGAGAGTATGTATTTTTATTTTATTTGTTAAAGGGTTATCAGCAACTACTTCACCGTCACGCCAAAACGATGTGTCACAGATCAATGCTCGATCAACTCCCATTTCCGGATGGTTGACATATAATAAAAACTTAAAATATGCTATCAGTTAATCGAGCATGACTTTTGCTCCTACTCGCTCCCCAAATACTAACTAAGTATGGATGTATGTACAACTTAACATGCATTTATAATATAAAGGTATAGATGTTTTATATAACAAAACGACAACAAAATGTGAAAAGCCCACAAATCATCACTCAAAGTGCACTCAATGAAAAATCATCGACAATCAAATTTCAACCAAACTCTTATTCAAAAAATAACACACGCATATTTTTATATTCAACCCTTTTTCTCTTGAATGTTTTTTTTTCTCTTTTTTTTTTGAAAATTAATGGCCAAAAAATGTTGGTATTCTTTATTAGACCGCATATAAAATTTACCTTTATAAACAGAGGTTCCCCTTTTGCTGCTGCTCGAGTTGCGTACACATTTCATGCTATCGTCACCTTTTTCCAACCCTTTCACCTATTCCATGTCGATGTCACCCTATGCCAAACAGGTGAGTGAGTTTTGTTTACGTTTCCACGTGTAGTGGTATTTTTGTCCGCGACTTTGGTGAGTACTGTGCTGTTAGGTGCGTGAGTTTTTCAGTTTATATCGAAGGGACCTTTAGCTCATTGCATCTATTAAGGGTGAAAAAGTATATATAAATTTGTAGATGTTTGCTGTTTAACCGAATTTTTTACTTGTGATAGTTACGCATAAGAAATACGGTAAAATTATGAAACTAATTGACAGTATGACAATGGCGTATAGTTTTATTAGACAGCCAGAGCAAGACTTTGATAAAAGAAACCCTTTTTTAGTCATCTAGACAGATCTATGGAAATGTTTGACAGAGTTCGTCAATGATATTAGGTTGCCTTATATTGATTTGTTGGTTTGTTACTCATTCTTGCCAACTAATGGGTTTTTGAAAAAAGTTTAGATAGAGATTTCACTTTTTTCGGGTATCGAAAACATTTTTTTAGGTTTTCATTTTTAAAAATTGGAACGTTTTACTCTTGATGGCCGTGATCATAGAGTAGTGTCCAACAAATAAAACACTATCATATCACTCAAGATGGATTTTGATATTTCGATAGAACTTATTTTTAATGTATTTCAATAAGTTTTGTCTTATTTAATTACTTGTGTGTTTTTCCAATCAGCTGACGTATCAACTTTTGTCTAATATTTCTGTTTTTCATTTTGTATTTGTCCTAAAGAAATTTGTAGCGACTCGGCAAAAACCAAACAAAGGTATTGAAACAAAATTCAACCCAAGATTCTTAGTCTGGATTTTAACGTTGCTCAGTATTAAATCGATCATTGAGTTCACTACGCTTTTTTATGTGAATTAAAATATGTATAGCTGATTCTGACTGACTAAGCCTCTTAGTTTTAGGATAAGCTGTATTATTGTGTTGTATTCTACAAAAAGTTAGTATCAACAAAAAAAATTACAGACGATAGCTCCATTTGTTGCATATGAAGAACCATTTAACTCAGATCACAATTTACGTAATGGCTCTATTACGTGAGAAGTGTCCAGGTCGCACAGTGGCAATTTCTAAACTTTATAGTGAAAAAAGAGGCTTGGATGCGACCCACATTGATAACTTTTCATTCGTGCCCGTCTGTCGATTTTTCTAGAACTTAAACAAAATATTAATATCAATATTTTACTTGAGATACAAGATTTGAAGTCAATATCTTTCTTTGCTCTCATAATACTTGAGTCGGAAACCATTTCTTACCAGTGTTTTGTTGTTTTTGTATGTTTTCGTGTTTTGTAAAAAAAATGTTCCAATTGGATTTTTCTAAAAGTTGGTAACAATATTTTGCAAACGATAAAATAAGTTTGATTTCAATATATTTGCTTGTTCCCGAGATTTGTTGTAGAAAACTAATAATTTTTACCAATTTTAGTAGCATTTTTTTTAAATTTTGTATTTATTAAAAAAAAAATACTGATTAGTTTTTTCTAAGAACATTATTTTGTGTTAACAACAAAATTTTGCATGGAATGAAAATAATTTTGAAGTTAATCCTTCATCTATTCGAATCGAACATCAGTTTTTACATAGCGTTTTTTGTACATTTTTTTTTTCAAAAAACGGACTGTTTAATTTCCAAAACGTTTAATAAATATTAAAAATAATACATATTTTTTATAAGATAAAATTGATTTGAAGAGATTATCTTTAATTTTTGCTAAGATATTTCAGTCGAAAATAACCAAAATTTTCACTTGCCGATTGACTTCAAATTTGGAAATAAAAGTTTTAAGCCCATTCGCGTTTTTTTTTTTCATTTCTTTAAAACTTAAAATAACAGTAAAAAACAAAATAAACAAAATTCGAATTTTCTCAAAAATGAACGGCTAGATTTCTTAAAAAAATGTTCTAACATTTTTTTCTTAATTTGGTTCTTTCAATAAAAAAACATTTTTGAATTGCTCGAGAAGGGTACACCGATAGGTTAGGTTAAGTTAGGTTAAAGTGGCTGCGGATACAAAATCCACACACTTAGGCCAGAAGAAAAGGCCCATTGTGATACCACATAAATCTAGAGAATTACTTCCCACTAGTCGAACCATTTTGAACTTTTTATAAAGCGAAGAAGATATTTGATATCCTTTTTAGCTAGTTCACTGGGATTATCAAAAAAGTATTCTCCCAGATGAAGTTTGCGTCTTAGTGAAAGAGCAGGGCAAGTGAAGAGGAGGTGAGAGATTGTTTCCTCTTCTTCCTTGTCCATACAGTTCCTGCAGAAGTCATTTGAGGCTACACCAAGTATTGCGTGTCTGCCTATAAGACAGTGTCCCGTAAGGAAACCTATTAGGGAGCTAATATGAAGTCTGCTTTGAGATAACAAGTCTTAAGAGCGCTTTAAGTCCAGTGAAGGCCATATGAGTTTTGTGGCTGCGCATGTTGGTAAATTGTGCCACCTAGAGTTTGCTATCTCGAAAGCTGTTTCTTTTAGCAGAAGTTTACATGTAGCTATCGGTATACCTATCTTCTCCCTTTCAGGTGAAATAGGTATGACGGTTCCATTTTTAGCGAGTTCATCGGCTCTACAATTTCCTGTGATGTCTCTGTGGCCTGCACCCAGCAGAGTTGAATGTTAAATTGCTGCGCCATGTCCATAAGAGACGATCGACAATCGAGGGCCGTTAGAGATTTGGTTGAGACACCGTCAAGAGATTTTGATAGCAGCCTGACTGTCAGAGAAGATGCGGATATCAGAAGTTGATATCACGTTTTCTCATTAATCGCTAAAATTTCCGCTTGGAAGACGCTACAGTGCAGTCCACCATACTGCAACCCCGTACATAAGTATTGGTCGGATGACCGATGTGTATAGCCAATAGGTTATGCGAGGTTGAAAACCCCATTTGCTTCCTATGGCTTTCTTGCAAAGGAAAAGAGCTGCTGCAGCTTTTTTAACTCTTTCCTGAATATTAGGTTTCCAACTTAATTTTTTGTCCAATATCAAACCAAGACATTTGGCCTCATTGGTAAAAATTAGTGGTACACCTTTTATTGAAGGAGGTACAATTTCTGGGATCTTGTATTTCCGGGTAAAAAGGACGACGTCTGTTTTTTGAGGATTAATACTAAGTCCGCAGTGATCTGCCCATCTAGTGAGCATATTGAGTGCGTTTTAGAGGAGGTGCCTCAGGGTATTAGGATGTTCTCCTATGACGGCGATAGCAACATCATCGGCATACGCAATCACTCTGTAGCCTTCCCTCTCAAGGGATATTAGTAGCTCGTTAACCACTATGTTCTACAGGAGAGGGGACAGAACACCACCTTGCGGAGTGCCTCTACTGACAGACCTTTTCGTACAAAAATCCCCCATCTTAGAGTTGATGATCCTGCTTCTTAGCATTATATTAATCAATTGACAGAGTGAGTATTCGACGTTTAGGGTCGTCATAGCAGAAGTGATAGCGGATGTGTCAACGTTGTTGAAAGCGCCTTCAATATCCAGGAAGGCCACCATAGTATATTGTTTTTGTTCTAGTGAGTATTCGATAGTTCTTACCAAGGTGTGCAAGGCTGTTTCTACCGATTTCCCTTTGCAGTAAGCATGCTGAGACATCGATAGTCTCTTATCAATGCTGTTACGTACATGGATATCAATCAAACGTTCCAGAGTCTTGAGAATGAATGATGATAGGCTAATAGGTCTTAGATCTTATGGGTACACCCAGAGGACCGTTATTTTGTTTTTAAGTCGAACCGATTTCCGCACAAGTTCTTAAAGTGTCTTGATTATCAAAAACGTCAGTTTTTTTTAGTTTTAGGTACATTTTCAGAGCTATTTTTAGACAGATTCTTCAGATTGACCTCCCACTGGGAGATAATTTTTTTGTAAGAATTCCCTTAAATTCAAAACTAATCAAATTGAGTATATGGATATGACCCCCATTATATTTTGATTATTTATTTTTTTTATACGAAAAAAACATTTTTATTTTACTTCCTAAAACTTTGTTGCCAAAAGTACCACTTTTAACTGAGGACTGGACCAAGGAAATAATATGAATCGGAAATTCAGCCCTACTCCAAGAACTTTGCACAATTTCATCAAATTTTGACCAATGGACGATCCAGGGAGGGGGGTCATATTAGCCATAAAGCTTATACAGTTAAATAGTATAAGCAAAGATTTCATCCAAAGATTTGTTAGTAATTTAAAGACATTCACCAAAAAGTGGTTTGCTATCAAAAACAACAAACATTTGTTTAACTTTAGTAATGCCTTAAATTATTTTTATACATTCTTTTTTTTTTTTAAAAGAGCAAATAATCAGGTTTTTAAGAAGAAGCCTTGAATAAGAGATCGTCAATTTTATATTAAGTTGCCTTTAAATTCCTGAAACTATCCTGCAATTCCATCTAATTGTTTTGATGCACATAAATAGTGATCATTGAAGTGATTTTTACTTCGAATCAAACATGACATTACGATGGTAGAAAAGTCCAAAAAAGTGGGTCTGTCTGTCTATTCTGGGCCCTTCAGCCTAAACCCATTCAGCCCATTAGCTTAAGGTGTTTTTTTTTTTCATTTTTTTTAATACAAAAAATAACAGCAGTCCTCATACAAATTTTTGGTTTAGAATTTTTAATTCTATTTTTTTCAAAAATGAAAAAATAGATTTTTTTAAAACTTAATCTATTTTTTTTTTATTCGGCTTCTTTCTACAATAAAAACATATTTTAGTATTGCTCCAAAAGGGTACCACTCATAAAACCGTTATTTTGTTTTTAAGTTTTCTCAAGAACTAATCGACCGATTTCAATAATCTTTTCTTTCAGTGCTCTTGTCGATAACCAAATTTTCAAATTTTTGATGATTTTTGATGATCAAAGATGTCATTATTTTATTTTTTTTTTGATTTTTAAAAAATAATTGTTTTTACAAAACTTGATATCTGAGAAAAGGGTGAACATTTTTTAACGAAATTTAAATGCAAAATGTATATTTTAAAGCACTAAATAACTGCATACCAAACATATTTTAAAGACAAAATTTAAACGTTATATGTATATATAAAAATAAAAATTAAAAAAAAAACCTCTCTAATGATTTTCGAAAACAAAATTAAGTTAATATTGGTTTTTTGAGAAATAAAATGACATTTAAATTTTTGAAAAAGAAACTTATTTTGCAGGTACATTTTTAAATCTTTAAATAAAGGAAATATTTTTAAACAGACTTTTTTGAAAAAATTAAAGGAATCTACTTTTTGAAGGGAATTTGCTTAAGATGTTCTAGAACTGCGATTTAAACACGAATTTCAAGAATATAAATGTCCCAAAAACAGCAAAAGTGACATTGTGTTAAACTAACTAACATTTGTCTCTATACAATTTTTAAATTTTGTTAACTCGTTTAAGATCAAAATATTTCTAGCACCAGCTCTAATCTAAGAGTAAGCAGACTTATACTGACAGTAAAAATACACTCCCGAAAATTGAGTCCGAAAAAACTACGTCAAAAAAATAGAAAATTCTTGATATATTTTGTAGCGTTTGAAAGCAACAAAAACCCTCTAAACTATTGTGTTTGGCTATTAAATATGGCATATTTAGAAAACTTTTGAAATCTTGGAATGCTTTCATATGTAGAGAGTCGACCAAATTAAATAGTTAGACTATATGTACCTTGCTGAACAACAACGTTCTTAAATAATTTAAAAACTAAAGTTTTCACGTTCGCCCTTGAAATGTGTACACTTAAGGTTAAGATACACATTATGTTATTTAAATTTTGTTAGCCTCCCTTACATATCATTAAAGAACATTTTTAAGCAGTGAGTAAAAACTCTTCTATATTATGTTAAGCGTGTGACCTATGATACCCCCCCCCCCTGATAAAAAGTCTGGATCCGCCCTTGCATGTACCTATGATAATTCATAAGTCTCTTATTAATTTTTTTCTTCTTAATTGTTTGTATGTCTCTCACATTTGTACATGAATTGTTCTTATCATAATAAACAATTCCATAAACAATTGCACCAAGCTAATTGATCTTTTAAGATTTCCACGTGTTCTTGTATTTCGTTGATGTTTAAAAGCCCATAAGACATTTTGGGATTAAGAATTTTGAGATACAGAATTATAAGATAAAGTATTTTGACAAAACATCATTTTGAGATACAGAGTATTTTAAATGTACAGTATTTTGAAATACAAAATTTTACCCATACAGTATTATGCAGAATTTTGACCATACAGTATTTTAAAATACAGCATTTCGAAATACAGCATTTTATAACACTTATCATCGTTAGCAATCATCTTACAAAAACAAAATATTGTACTCTAAATCTTGACGGCAGCCACTATCTCTTATTTGTTTTAAGGCTTTAAAAAAGCATTTTTTCCTTCTAAAGAATTCCTCATTTCCTTATGTTTGCTTTTACACGAAAAGCAATAATTGGGGATGAAATACTTTGCATGACCTCTCATACTACGCGAGCTGTCAATTTTTACCACCATAATAGTCAAAAGCCAGTAAGTTTTAGTTGTTGAAAACCAATGATGACTTGTGAACCAGAAACAATAATAAAAAGGGCTCACAATATACAAAATATATAAAATACAAAATAAACAAACAGAACATTGCAACTCAAAGGCCAAAGCCATTTATTAATTAGTTTTACTATGAAAGTTGATTGTTATTTTTTTATCTGACAGTGGAATCTCTCTAATTCGCACATAACTTTATGGGTTATTTAGCAACAATAAATTAACGCTCACCCACGACAATGGCAGCAGCGGCGGCACGGCGGTGGCGATGGTGGTGGCGTCTGTAATATACCTGCAACTACTATACCTAACATTCGTGTGAATTGTTAAAGATTATCATTTCATTAAAGATTTTAAATCCATCAAATAAAAAAAAAAAACAAAACACCGCGGATATTTATTTGAACAGACAAAGTGAAATGATTGGTGTTGGGTGCAATTAAAAGTCATCACGGCTTATTTAATATTGCCCAAGTTTGTAAAAAGGCAACAAACAACAACGAGAGGGCCCCCTTTTAGTTAGATGGAAAGGTGTTAATTGCTTGAAGTGGAGGCGGAAACGGTTTAACATTTAACTGTTTAACTGTGTAAAGTTGGATATTAATCTTTTAGCTACTTGCACTGTAATGGCTATTGCCTAAGACGAGTAGTCAATTTTTTGAAGTTGTGAATTTGAAGAAACAAGCAACTTTTAAGAAACTAATTCTCTTTGATGGTGCACATTTAATATTTATGCTTTTGCACAAAGTTACATTTGGATTTGGAGTGGATTTGGATATGCCTTAAGATGTGGCGACATCCCTTGGTTTTTAACTTAGATATAGTCTTGTAGGGTTAGAAAGCTGACAGAAATACATTTTTGTGGTAATGTTTGCTTTTCTTGGGTTTTGGGAATTAAACAAACAGCATTATCACTCAAATGAAAAGCTTGAAATTGGTTTTAAAATAGTGCCTCATAATTCACTCGAAATTCGAATAGAACAAATTTACAGCTCATAGTTCAGGGTACCTAATATTGGAGCGCTGGTACAAAACAACAACTCTTTTTCATTGTTGAGCAACATTTTTAAGTGGAAGGCTGGTTTTTGGTGATCTAGATCATTTTCGTACTTGAAAAAAAAATGTTATGGCTTTCGTAGAAATAGATCCACTGGTGATCTCATGGTTTATCTCACCGAACAGTGAAATAAATCTTTATATCGTTTTGGAGAAAGTAAGATTATTGCACTTGATATTTTAAAGGCATTTGATAGAGTTTGGCATCAAGCTCTTTTATCGAAAATGCGTGCTTTTGGTATTGATGAACATCTTCTTCGTTGGGTTAGAAATAACCTTTCGGACCGTTCAATTCAAGTAGTATTGGACGGGTTCAAATCTGATACAAACAAAACAAACGCTGGTGTGCCCCAGGGCTCCGTTTTGTCTCCGACGCTATTCCTTATTTTTATAAATGATGTTTTGCTTGAAACTTCTAATCCACTAAATTGTTTCGCTGATGACAGTACCCTCAGCTTTCAAATTCGTTTTTAGATTCTCATCCTTGTTCTTCGGATGTGGACTACCAACGGCAGCGTATGATAAGCTCATTAAATTCTGATCTTGACAGCATTGTCCAATGGGGAATCAAAAACCGTGTAGAATTTAATGTTTCGAAAACTCAATGCTGTCTACTGTCACAAAAGCGTAACCCTCCCCTAATGCCACTATCCATGAGTGGTACTTGCATCGGAGAGACTGAACACCTTTCAGTGTTAGGTATGTGCATTACAAACCACTTGTTGTGGAGTGATCACATATTTGACATCGCCAAAAATGTTGCTAAGTGTTTAGGTTTTCTCCGAAGATGCAAGAAATTTTTTACCCCTTCTGATCTAGCTATAATCTATAAAGCCTATATTCCTCCGAAACTCGAGTACAATTCCCATATCTGGGCAGTTGCTCCTATTACTCACTTGAGTCTCTTGGACAGGATTCAAAAGAGAGCCCTAAAATTGATAGGTGACCGTTGTCTAACTGAAACTTTTGTATCTCTCGAGCACCGTTCGTAAGGTTTCATGCCTGTCACTATTTTATCGCTACTTTCATAAACAATGCTCTAGTGAAATAGCTAGTTGCATTCCTCAACTCAAAGAATTCAACCGTAATACCCGTTCTTCTAGGAACGCTCATCAGTTTGCCCTTGACCCCAATTTCGGACGTACTGTAAAGTACAGAGATTCTTTCTTTAGTCGCACTACACGAATGTGGAATGCTTTACCAGACTCAATATTTCCCACCTATTACAATGTGCAGACATTCAAAACCATCGGTATCTCCTTTCTAATCCTATCCTCCCTTCCTAATTGCTTTCACTGTGTTTAATCATTATAAAGGTATTCATATCCCCTTGAGTGCGCGCATAATATAAAAAAAAAATGTTCGAACTTGGGCAGAACCATTTGGAAAATAGTGTTCGTAATTGCGAAGTGATAACCCAATTTTTAGTGCCTTAAGTAAATGATATGCATATGCAGTTTCATTAAGACGATGCCAAATTCCATACAGTCAGAGATACAATTCAATAATTGAATGGATCATTTCCAAATCTTGTAATCGGTCGTTTTTGAGAATATAATTGGGTATTCAGTTCGTATGATTTAACGATATTGGACATTTTTTTTTAAGTTTTTTGAAATCAAAGGTTTATGAAAACAATCCCACGACCACCCACGCGTTGAAAAAAGAAATTTGGAAGTAGTTTCGATGTGTTAAATTCAGTTGTTCTGTTATTTGTTATACTTGTTTATGATGTTGGCCTTGTTAATAATCCTAGTTCCCGACCTCGAGGACGGAACGCAACATGTCCAAACAGTTAGAAAAAACGGCGTTTTTAATTTACTAGTGTTTTTTACCCTAAAGGAGATTTTTAATTTAATAAACCTGTGTTCAGACGACGTTAAGGCAAATAAATTAAATTCAATTTGCGCCTTCATTATATATTACGGTTTCCCGAATGCAGTTGTTCTAAACTCAAATAAAAACAACGAATTAATGCTAAAAGTGAGTCGACATATATATATACATATTGTGGTATAACTTGTCTGAAATCCACAAACCGATTCTTACATTTATTTTTTTTAAGTTGCTTTTGCCAAAGTCTCAGAAATAAATCAATTTGGCAATACTTTTTTCGGAATTGGTCTTTTTGACAGCTGTCACTTGATGTATGCTCAGTTTGGTTTGTCTTTTTATAATAAACAAACTTACCAATTGGGCCTCTCGGCAGGAATTTCTTTGAGCGGTAGCCACTTGCCCGAAATCACTTATTCAAAATCATGGAGAAAAAATTATTTCTTTTTAATTTAATTCTTCTGTCGTTTTTAATTAGACTTGACTTTGACTTTTTTTAAAGTCTTTGAATATTCAAAATAACTTTGACTTTTTTCATAAAAGTTAAGTTATTTTTAAAAGTCATGACTTGAAGTCAATTAGACTGCAGTCTCTTTGACTTTAAGTCATTTAAAAGTCAATTTTGAAAGTCAGTAAGTCATTTAAATGCAGTCTTTTGACTTAAATCATTCGGGTCCTTCAAATCATTTTACTTCCTCTTCTACAAAACTATTTACATGTATGTAAAGAGTGTCCCAAAATTAACGCAAGATTTGAATTTGCCGCCATTTGTGCAGTGAAGTGTTGGCAACCCTGAAAAAAAAGCAATTTGACAGCTAACAGTATAGGGTTATTAAAAATGGAGCGTTATACGATAGAACAACGTGTCTTCATTATTAAAGAATATTTCAAAAATAGTGAAAGCTTGGCGGCTGCAGTTCGAAAATTTCATACAAAATATGGTCGGAATAGTGTTTTAACTTCGTCAACTGTGAAGAGATTAATTGAAAAATTCATGGAGACTGGATCCGTTGGAGACGCCAAACACACTGGTCGTCCAAAAACAAGCCGTTCAAATGTGAATGTCGAAGCAGTGCGTGAGAGTGTTGCTGACAATCCAGGAACCTCAATTCGACGTCGTGGACAAGAATTGCAAATTTCAAGAACCTCTCTACAGCGTATACTCACCAAAGATCTGTGTCTTCATGCTTACAAAATTCAATTAACACAACAATTGAAGCCTAATGACCATGGACAGAGAAGAGAGTTCGTTGAATGGATTATTGAACATCAACAAATGGACCCTGATTTTTCGAGCAAAATCATCCTAAGCGATGAAGCACATTTTCATCTTGATGGCTTTGTCAATCGCCAAAATTGCCGCATTTGGGGTTCGGAGAACCCACATGTGATTGTCGAAAAACAAATGCATCCACAACGCGTGACTGTATGGTGTGGATTTTGGGCTGGAGGCATAATTGGGCCATATTTTTTTGAAAATGATGCTGGTCAAGCAGTGACTGTTACTGGTGCTCGATATCGCGACATGATTACACAGTTCTTTCTGCCAAAATTGGATGATATTGATGTGTCCAATATGTGGTTTCAACAAGACGGTGCCACATGTCATACAGCCCGTGAAACAATTCAATTACTGCATGAGACATTTCCAGGTCATGTACTCTCTCGTTTCGGTGATCAAAATTGGCCTCCTAGATCGTGTGATTTAACACCATTAGACTTCTTTTTATGGGGTTATTTGAAATCACAAGTCTATGTCAACAAGCCCACAACCACCCGTGCATTAAAGGAGGAGATTCAACGCTGCATCAACGAAATTCAGCCACATTTATGCAGAATGGTCATGGAAAATTTCAACAAAAGAGTGCGCATGTGCATGCAAAGCCGTGGAGGCCATTTGTCCGATGTGTTATTCCATACATAACCCTATCCTATGTACTTTACGAGTCAATAAAAATATAACTATCAAAAGACTAAAAACGGCGTTTTCTATTTAATTCAAATCTTGCGTTAATTTTGGGACACCCTTTACATACGTACTTTCAGACTATTTCAAACAAAAACAAGTTTAGTATTTTTTTTATTTAGTTTGAATGTTTGGTACTAAAATTAAGTAACAAATATTTAACAGAATAACATTTAATATAGTAATTCTTTACATTTTACATTCTTGTCCTGAATAAATGAATAAATAAAATAAATAAAATAAAACGTTAAAAACAAAGTAATTTATGTAGAAAACTTTCTCTGATATTTAACAAAATCTAATGAATGTACAACTCAACTCCTTATCAAAACGACTTTTTGAGATTTTAAGAAATTTAGAAATTCAATTCAAATTGAATGCCTCGGAAAAAAAAAACTTTTAACTTGTGTCACATGTTTAAAATTTTAGTTAATTTACTTTAACTTTACTGACCGTTGTCATTAAAAGACTTTAGTCTTTACAACTCTGTTTTTAATATTATATATGTGCATTTCTTTTTGAGAATGTGAACTAAAGCAACTTAAATATTCCATTTTCATCAAAATTTGGAGTTTGCATGCGAGTTTTTCAAAAAACTATTGAATTTTTTATAATTAACCTTAAATTTTGGATGGCCCTCCAAATTCGTAAAGTATTTGACTGTAAGTGATGCCCTTGTTTTTTAGTATTTTTTCGAAAACTCTCCATACCTTCATAGAAACCAACCCCCATAGTAAAAAATGCTTGTTTTTGACCCCACTACAACAAACTGTTATCAATTTTTGATGTATCGTAGTCTTGCCTAAAAATATAGATGTAACAATTTCTGATGTTTATTTTAAAAGATGTGTCCTTAAAAATGATGTGGGGACAGAAGCCCCTTATTATATAAAAGCGTGGTCTATTTAAAGAACATCACTTTATAAATGGGGCAAAGCCTTATTTTAAAGTGCCTTTTCTAGTTTAACTTACGTATAGTATTTACGAAATTTATTATTATATTTTCAGATGAACTGCTTTTCAATATCGTTTTGTTCAAACTATAATACCACCTACTTCCTGATGGCGTCTAACTGTTAACAATCCCTATGGAGGCACAGTCGCGTCGATGACATAGAAACAAAAATTGCCTTTCACAGGTTATACAGAAGAATAAGAAAACGTCAATCAACTTAACGTGCATTACATGAGTTTCTCTGCCATCGTTCTCGAGTAAAAACACCTAACTTACATATGTGAAGTTATAAATCCTCGGTAACCATGTTGGGTAGCCTACAAAAGCTAAAGCAAAAGCTGATTTAGAAGTTTTAAGTGTGTAAGAAGTGTGCTCAAAAATTCAGGAGTGAACTCTGTATATATGTAAAAACTAACCTAAAATTGTGGTTCGAATTCACAAGTAGCAATTCAATTTTATAGGACTTTACTTTATAATTTGTTTGCTGATCTTAAGAAAAGAAATATCTTCAATAGAGTTATTGTTTAATATATACCAAAATTTAGGAAAACAAAGAAAACAAATTTTAAGTGATTGTACTGATTTTCAGCCCTCAACAAGCAAAATGTTTTAATGTTATGGTGAGTACATAAAAAGTGTTTTAATATTTGATTAAAACTTTAATTAAAAAGATATGGTTAGGACAAATTTGAATGTTAATACTAAAAATTGTTTGTACCCAATTTCAGTGTATCGTTTTAAGAACCCATCACTAACCAAACTCACACCCAACATCTCACACAAAAAAGAATGTTTTTCAAAAACAAACATTTTCCCCGCATCAACAAAAAAAAAATAACCCGGAATACTATTGTACCGCAGTGGCAACCCAAAAAAAAAGTTTTTCGTTGATGTTGATGACAATGATGGGCAGGAAGTTCAAAATTACAGACACCTACTCTTTTAGTCAAACAATCGCGTGCATCGATACAAAAATTGGTAAAAATCAAATCTTTTTGTTTTGATGACTCTTATTTCATTTAATATTTGTGATTCATAGAGTTTAATTTCAAATAGGACATCGCATGGGAGTGTATACTACTGTAGTACTAATTGTACCATTTTGAAAAAAGTAAACATCACTGATTGCATACCACCGAAATAAACAAACAAATTAGCTGTATATTTGTATTATTTTTTCTTGAACGTGTTCATATACAAACTAACTGACAAATATGGAGGCAAAAAGGATGGTAATATAAATAATTGCATCTCTCTCTCTCACACAACTTGACAGTAAAAAGAAGAAGGTGAGCATAAATAAGAAAACAAACAAAATAAAGAAGTAAAATGAATACCTACGTTTCACAGCCTGATCACCTAGTACATCAGAGGGGATTTTTATAAACTTCCCCTGAAATATTAAGACGCACATACGAACTTATTGATTCTGGTAAAATTCATGTACCTATACATGTGTGACATGATCACAGCTTATTTCCTTGGATTTTTTATTTAATTTAATTTAATTTTATTTTATTTTATTTTGAGCTTGAGTAATTTTTCTATTCTGTATTCTGTCCTTTCATTGTCTTCAAACAAAAACATGTGTATCGAATCCTTTGGTGCAAACTAAATAATTTACGATTAATTGAGATTGTGTTCACACGGAGCTTTCTTCAAAGTCAGAATAGAATTTTGTAATAATAAATTAATAATAAATATAAATGATGCACCACCTTCCTACCCACCAAAAAAAAATTGTCACCCACTCTACTTTTTTGCAGTGGCAAATTTCAATAATATTTTTCACTTTACGGATACCTTTTTCTTTGCTTGCGGCAGTGATGAAAATGGAACGAAAATGCACACACAACTCCTTTTTTTTGGTGAGAAAAGCTCAAATCCTTTTGTGTTGATACGCCCTCATTTCCTGATTTTTTTAAACGTTTTTACTTGAGGGTTAAGGGAAAGCTGCTAGTCTGAATTTTACATTTGCATAGGAGTGCTGGCCTATAGTATTAATTTTATAGTATTAATTTTATGAGTAGACATCATTGTTTGCGAAGCACGAGATCGAAATAAATGAATACATACAGACTGAAAAATGCGAGAGAAAGCGAACCAAAAAAGATTAAATAATTGCATCTCTGTCTCACACAAATTGGCGCACAATGTGTGAAGGAGCTGAGATAAGAAAAAAACAAAATGAATACCTAGTTTGGCAATCTGAGCGCCTGGTGCTTCAGAGGAAATTTGTATAAATTTGTATAAATTTGCAACGTAGGGACAAACCAAATATGTGTGCAACATTATTTATAAAACAGTTCTTGCTTTCTTACTTTATTTCATGCATTTTTTTTATTCGAAATTATGTTAAATTGGACTCGGTCAGAAAATGATTTGCAAAGAGAAACTGAATGCTACTCTTGCGGTAGTGATGATCAGTAAAATCAAAATAAATTTTACTACTTAGTATTACAGCTAGATTCTAGAAATCGGTCCAAAAAACCATTCCGCATTTTGATTGATTTTATACACTTCCCCAAATATTCTATTTAACGACAAAATCAAATTTTTGCATTCTTTTTCGATTTTATTTCGACTGAAAGTGAAATAAAAAAAAACCTACTAAAACCTGGAATGGGCTTAGGTGATGAATCACATCACATTTTTGATAGTCAAGTTAACTATCACCGAGCTATCAAATTGGCTGCTTTTCTTGTTTTTTCAAACGTCGCAAGCTTTGTCCGTCACAAGAATTTCTTTTTTTAAAGATAATATTCCAGTTGTTTGTGTAAGCGCCTGGTAGCTCTATTAAGAAACGACATATTTGTTGGAAAATGAATATTACATTTTTATTGTGACAGTTTTGTAGCTATTAATTTGACTATCACTTAAAATACATAAAATACTTCCATTTAGATTGTTATGTATTAACAATCAGCTTAGCCGATTCCACCCCTGGTATGTGTTTTTTCGGAAGTTTGACCGATGGCAGTCTAAATTTTACTTTTGGGTAGGAGTAAAGTATTAATTTTTTTATTACAAAAAGACATCACTGTTTGCATACCACTACACGAAAAGAAACAACAAAAAATAAGGTTATGCTTGTAAATGTTGAGGGAAGAAGAAGCAGATAAAATAAATTGGAAATATTAATACTTATGTACATCTCGCTCTTACAAAACTTGGTAGTATAATTGTGAGTGAGTGTAAATAAGCTGGGAAAACAAACAAGCCGACCAATTGCCTAATTTGCCAATCTGAGCGCTTTGTGCATCAGACGAAGTTTTAATCGTAATATTTAGATAACCAAATATGTGTGCAACATTATTTTAAAATGTACACATGTGCGAAATGATCACAGCTAATCTCTGTTGCTTTTTTACTTTTACACAAAAAATTCTTGTCAGTGATGGGCGAAACTTTTGAAGTCTTCAAGTTAGGTTCTATAAATCGATCGAAATCGAAAAACAAATAAATTGTTGTCAGTGTTCCGTATTTCCATTGATTTTAAAAAATTCCCCCAAAAATGCAATTCAAAAACAAAATGGCGTCGAGACAAATGTTTGCACCCTTTTTCAGTTTTTGAAGTTTGATTTGATTTCGGGTGAGAGTGAAATAGAAAACCCAGCTGTTAATAGTCGGTACATCAAGACAATTTTCGATGCCTTTCATTGCAGTCCTAAGACCTGATTCTTTAAAATTTGTTGCTTTTTAAAGTTTGACCAATGCTAGTCTAAATTTAATTTTGCGTAGGAGTGAGCACTTGCAAAACTGGCGTCTTAAGTATTATTTGTATTATTCCAAAAAGTAGACAAAACTGTTTGCATGCCACGACACCCAAAGAAAGAAGAAGAATAAGATTATGCTTGTAAATGTCAGCCACATAGAATGAATTTAAAATTCATCTCGCTCTTACACAACTTGGTAGTATAATTGTGGGTGAGTGTAAATGAGCTAGTAGAAGAAACAAGCCGACTAATTGCCTAATTTGCCAATCTGAGCGCCTGGTGCATTAGAGGAAAATTTATAAATTTGCAAATAGACGAACCAAATATGTGTCCAACATTTTCTTAAAATGTACACATGTGTGTACTGATAACAGTTAATCTCTATTGGTTTCTAACCTACACAACAAAAATAATTCTTGTGACAGTGATGGGCGAAGTGAAAAGTGCCGGTACCTATCTATTTTGTAAGCCTTCAAATTAGGTTCTAGAAATCGATCAAAATCGAAAAACAAATAAATTGTTTTCAGTGTTCCGTATTTCCATTGATTTTAAAAACTTTCTTCAAAAATTCAATTCAACAACAGAATAGCGTCGCGATAAATTTCACTCTTTTTCAATTTCACCTACATAGATGTTAATAGTCACAAACAATTTTCGATGGCTCTCATTGAACTTATAAGACCAAGTTTTCTAAAATTTGTTGCTTTCTAAATTTGGCCAATGCTAGTGAATACTGTCAAAACTGGGGTCTTGAGTATTATTAGTATTATTCCAAAAAGAAGACAACACTGTTTACATACCACGACACCAAAAGAAGAAGAAGAGAAGTTTTTTTTTTTAAATTTTAACACAAAACGTCAAAAGACAGAGGAATAAGAAGATTAAATGAATAGGAATTAATAATAATTGCATCTCGCTCTTACAAAACTTGGAAATCCAATTGTGTGTGTGTGCGTAAATGAGCTGGGAAAAGAAACAAGCAGACTAAATACCTACTTCAGTAGTCTGAGCGCCTGGTGCATCAGAGGAAATTTTAGAAATTTGCATGTTTGAAGGCTGTAAAACATTATTTCAAACTACACATATGTGTGAATTGATCACAATCACTCTTGATTTCTTACATTTCATGCTTGAGATCAATATCGAATTAGCTTGGGCCCTTCAATGATATCCAAGATAAATTGACTTAACAAGGTTTCTCTTGCCATCGATCCAAAAAAGGGGTCAATTTGTTTTCACTGTTCCCCATTTCGATTTATTTTAAAAACTTATCCAAATATTCAATTGAACAACAGAATCAAATTTTGTGTACTGTTACATTTCGTGTGAAAGTGAAATACAAAACTTAGCTATTAATAGTTGGTCAGTACATCAAAGTCAATTTTCGATGCCTGTCATTGCACTTCTAAGACCTGGCTATAAAATTTGTTGCTTTTGAAGTTTTGAACAAGTCTAGTCTAAATTTAATTTTGCGTAGAAGTGCGTACTTGCAAAACTTGCGTCTAAATTATTAATTGTATCATTCCAAAAAGTAGACATCACTGTTTGCATACCACTACAACAAAGGAGACAAAAAAAAATAAGCTTATGCTTGTAAATGTCAAAAACACCGAACCCAAGAAAGAAGAAGATAAAATTAATTGGAAATATTAATATGTAACTGCATCTCACTCTTACACAACTTTGTAGTACAAGCGTAAGTGAGCTGAGAAAAGAAGACCGACTAATTGACTACTTTGCCTGTCTGAGCGCCTGGTGCATCAGAGGAAGTTTTATAAATTTGCATCGTTATATTAAGGTAACCAAGTATGTGTGTTCAACATTATCTTAAAATGTACGCATGTTTGTACTGATCACAGTTAATTTCTATTGTTTTCATAATTTTACAAAAAAAATCTCGGCAGTGATGTGCAGAATGAAACGAAAAAGTGCAAGTACCTACTTTTTAAGTTTTAAAGTTAGGCTCTAGAAATCGATCAGAATCAAAAAACAAATAAATTGATTTCGACGCGTCGTCAACAAATCGTATTTTTTCTATGCGGCGGACGTCGACGCATCGTCGACAACATGTTTATTACTGACCACTTCCAATGCCTCCGCACACCCCGCATCCGGGAAAAACGCCATACTATGATGCTGACGTCGACTACGCGACAATCATTTTTTATAGTAAAAAAAAAACAATAGTAAAATTTATTAAGCACTGATATAAGTAAAGTAGAGTAAAAAGAACCTTTTTGACAAAAACAAATTTCAGCATAGAGGATTCGCTCAGGTCAAACCATCCCGCAGTCAAATTGTTAAACAACAGAATAGCGTCAAGTGAATTTCAATTACGAGTATAATTTCATTTGGAGGGGAATACAAAAACTAGCTGTTCATAGCCGGTACATCAAAGACAATTTTCGATGCTTCGCTTTGAACTTCAAAATCCATACAATTTGTTTCGTCTTGAAGTTCGACCAATGCTAGTCTAAATTTTACTTTTGCGTAGGAGGGAATACTGGCAAAATTGGCGTCTAAAGTATTAATTGTATCATCCAAAAAAGTAGACATCACTGTTTGCATACCACTACAACTAAAGAAAGAAAAAGATTGTGCTTGTAAATGTCAAAGACACCTAACCCTAAGGAAGAAGAATATAGAATGAATTCCAAATATTAATGATTGCATCTCGCTCTTATACAGCAGTTGGTAGCAGTGGGTGAGTGTAAATGAGCTGTAAGAAACAAGCCGACTAAATACCTACTTCAGCAGTCTGAGCGCCTGGTGCATCAGAGGAAATTTTATAAATTTGCTTCGAGAGGATTCGAAGTTGAACAAACTGAATAATTTGCTCACTATCCCGTGTAAAATGTACAGGTACACACTTTATGATCGTAGTTTATTTCTCTTTCTTTATCTGTTTTTATTTCGCTTCTTTTTATGCTGAGTGAAACGTTTATTTATCGTTTTTCTTTATATAAATATCAAATTAAGCACTGCCCTTTCTTTGCTGTGAAAGAAAAACTGCACGTTGTTTGTTGCTTAAGTGCTAGTGATGGGAATTTGTTTTACTCGTCACTTTGTAAATTCGTCAATATTTGTATTTATTTGAATTTAAATTTAATACAAAATAGATGGCGAATTCGTAGATTTATAGGATGATGCCATCAATTCCTTTCATTTTAATATTTCATCAATCAATTGATGCAATCAATATTCAACTTCGATTTTATTATTTCAAGTCGATTTATATTTCAATTTCAGATTGAAAAAAAAACTCAAAACTTAATTTTTTTAATATATAATTTTTATTTCTTTTTGTGTCAGTTTTGTTTTTCATTTTCATTTTTTTGTTGCTTTTATATTTTTATTTAAAATAACAAATTTACAGATCTCCGTTTGTTTTTTTTTGTATGTATATTCCATAATATAATATATATATATATATGCCTTCTTATTTGTTTGTATTTGTTTAATTTTTTGAAAGTGATTTTTTTGTATTTATTTTTTTGCATTTTTTCTTTTAGTTTTCTTATTAATTGATTCTAATTGTTTTTGTTTTACTTTTTACACAATAAAATAATAATAAATTCATATAATATTTAATATATATATATATATATACGGTATAGTAATTTATTTTCTTGTTCAGTATATATATACCTATTTATATATAGATAAAATTTATCCTTACATAAATCTAATTACACACTAAAATTATAACTTAAAATTATTTTGTTTTGCTTTTTGTTTTATAATATTTACATGAAAAAGTGTTTTTATTTTTTTATTTACTTATAATATTCTTTTTATATATCTAATTATTTTAATATTCACAATAAAATAAGATAGAAATGTAATTATAATAGCAATGCAAATAGTGCTAATTAACTATGAATAATATTGCTTTCATTTTTGTTTAATATTTATAACATTTTTTTTTCTTTTTTTAATTTTTGTTTTTGTTTTTCTTTTTATTTGTGAAGTGTTAATGTTGCTCAAAGTTATTTTTCTTCATAGGCATGCGTTTTTGTTTTTTTTATTTTTGTGTTCTAATTGAATGAAATTTTGATTTTTCTTTATAAATGTCAGGAAAGGAGTTTAATTATTTAATTGAATTGAATTTAAAATTAAAATCATTTATAAATATTGTTGTTTTGCATTTTTATTTTTATCACACGTAGTTATATTCAAAACATTTTAAATAAACTTAATTTTGTGTTTAGACAATTCACTTGGCTTTTATAAGAAGTTATTAAATATTTTATATATCCAATTATTCTATTTTGTTTTTGAAAATTGAATAAAATCAGGAAATCTCCATTAAAAAAATCTTTATAGGAATTAAAGGAAGCTTCATTTGACAATCATAATTCTTGATTTTATTTTTTCTTTCCAAATTCGATGCCCGACTGATATGTTAGTGATGTAGTGTAGTAGTAGTAACTAGTATACATGCTATACAATTATTAAAAACAAATTTGTTTTATTTTTGTCTTGTTATTTAATACTGTCACTTTCATGCCTTGAGATTTTTTATTTGAAATTGTAATTAACTTCTTTATTTATTAATATTGAAGGCTTAATTTTTTTTTTATTTTTTTACTATGACTCAATTATTTTGCAAAATTATATTTGATGTACATATGTTTAAGTTTATAATACAAGTTAACTTAAAGAATAATAGGAAAATTATGGATACACTTAAATAAAAACAAACAAAAAAAACTTTCTTTGGTTATATCATTGATTGATAAAGGGTTTGTTTTATAAGTCGAAATCTAAGGGTGTGTTTCATACAAAAATAAGAATTTTAATGAACGGAAAGTGCTTTTAGTCTAGCCAAGTGTGTTGTTTTAAATTTTAACATAGGTGGGTTTTAAAAAAAAATACTAGCTAAGGTATAACGAGTTGCAAGAAATGCTTTTTAAATTATGGTTGACAACTGCAAATTGAATGGCAAAATGTTCTGGTTTTTCTTATGTCTATATTTGGTGGACTTTGTAAATTTCGAAAACCGTTTCGCAATAATTTGACATAAGGCCTTAACCCAGTAAGATTCCTTTATCATTGCAACCTTGTAGTCCCATTTTCCTTAGAGAGGCAAGTCTCCAAATGTGCATATTTACAAATTTTGTATGATTTTCATTCTTTTAGCTGAGAAAAGAATAATAGACAACCATTAATTTCAATAAATGTTTGAAATAAAGTCAAAACCTTTTTTCCCGACCAGGAAAGAAACTGCAAAAGAACAACGAACAGACTCTGATTTATTAAACAATTTAGAAGGCAATGACTAAAATGTTTCAATAGGGACTTGACAACTTTAAATTAAGTTTGTGAACGCACCCTGTTACTAATCATCGAACTTTTATTTTCAATTTATTCAGTAAACTCAACAATACCTGAACGATTAACTTCTGCAAATTATACAAATTTGCCACCGAAATTCGGAGTTGGTAACCGCAACTTTAACAGCGTTAACTACAATTTTCGGTCGTAATTCTTGCCCTATCTCAAAAGGTTTGTCTATAAGCAAAAATGCGTATTGGTACGGCGAAAATCCACATTAGCTTCATGAATTACCACTTCATTCCCAAGCTACTGTTTGGTGCGGTTTGCATGCAGGCGGCGGCGGCGGCGTTATTGGTCTATATTTTTTTATCGATGATAATGATCGTCACGGTACTGTGAGTGGCCATGATTACCGATTTATTTTTAGACCGAATTGGAAGTTATGGACTTGACATATACTTTCAACAGAATGCTGCCACAAGCCACACATCACACCTTACTTACAACCGATTTATCGAAAAGTAAGTTTGATGAGCGTGTTATCCTAAGAAAAGGGCCAGTTGATTCCCCGCTAGTCGATTTAAGGCTTCTAGCCTCTTTGCTTTGAGGATATACATACGTTTAGTCATTTCTTGGAAGAGTTCGGAGCTATTATTGAACATGTTTGGCCGAATCATCGCAAATTGGGTCCAACGAATCTACACCTGGACAGGAACGAAGTCGAGTTCCATTTATTTCAAAGTTTTTGAAATATCTCCAATAGTTTGCGTCAATGTCAATGTCTAATTTGAAAACCCGATAGTTTATATTGGGTCATATTTTTATAATCGTGAATGTTGCAGCTTAAAATTTAAAAAAAATGCTTTCCGAAACTACAAAATTAAAAAAAAAAATTAACAACCAAATTGGTTACTTATTTAAGGGAGAAAAAGTAATAAGAAAGTTAAATGACAACTGTGAGATGCTAGTTAACAATAAGTGTCTAGAAGATACAAATTAAAAAATAATAAATTATTCTAAGTATTAACGAACGAAAAACATTTTAAAAACAGTGCACATCATATGAAACGTGTTGAGGAAATTCAATCAGAAGGGAGGGTGTTTTGGAGATTATAATTTAACATTCTCTTTATACTACTTTATGTTGAAATGTTTTGATGCATACACTTTCAAAGTTAACTAATTTATTTTAATTTATATTAAAAAATAATTGTGGTGCGACAATTAGTAGAAAGCTAGGACATACGGACTTATAACTCTTAATTGTTCCTGTGTGCAAATAATGTCAGGGACGGAGAAGGAGGCCTGCAGTTTTAGTGTCTAATCCAATCGGTTATTTTGAGACATGACAAGAATTACTCTTGGAGGTTGAAAACGATTAAACATGCGTTAATTGACTTCAATTTTCAAATACTCTGTAAATCCTTTTCAAATTTTTTAACAACTAAATGATATTTTTTTTATTTATAATCTCACTGGGACCAATCAATCATTTTCTTTAGAATCACTAACAACAGTCTATGAACACAAAACATAGTAAACAATTAAAACCTAATTCTCAAAAAGGTCAAAAAATAGGAATTTTTACGAGTACGAGTCTAAAGTCAACTAAGTTGTTTTCAAGATTCGAAAAAAGGGAAACAAAGTATTTAAACAATGTTGATTAAACTATTTTCATTACTGAAATATTTTCTAATTTCCAGAAACAGCTGAAAAACGTGTTCCCTGACATTAAGTTTCAACTGTAAAGGACTATTATCATATCCGGAACTCGGATGCTTTGAAACCGTATAAACTACTCCTATCCACCTTTAAACAAATTAATTTTTAGACCAAACATAAATAACAACAACACAGTGACTCTTCCTAAAGCGTGGCTTCTGGCACTATGCTTGCTCTTGTTTTTAAGGTGATCGAATTTAGGTAGGTAAATTGTTAAAATTTAATATCATTCTAATTTATATGCGTATTTTTAGTTGTTTATTGTGTTTAACCTAAAAATATAAGATTCTATATTTTTTTTTAGTTGTTTTCTTCTTTTTACTTTATCTACAAAATGCTATGCGGTTTATATTTACACATGTGTTTTAATTCGAGGCTTGTAAAGCCTCTCTCTCTATATATAATATATAGTCTAAAATGTTTAGCTTGTGAATTAAATAAGTCTTACGAGTTATGCTGTGTGTCTAGTGTATGTGTGTGTGTGTCTATGAGGGAGGAAGATGATTTTTGTTTTTTTTTTTTTTTTTTTTTAAAGGGCACCCTTCTGAGCCTACAATTCGGTGTGTCACACGTCGTCGAGATCTATAATGGATGACTTGTCATTATCATCCGCGGCATACAAATGTCACTGATCAGATGATGGTGATTGCTTCCCTGATCTACCCTGGTGAAGGTTATGATGATGATGATGCATTGGACTATCTTCCATCGAGCTATTTGCAATTAAACTACTGCCATTGTGCTGCACTTCAAGACCGTTTACCATTTTCTCGATATTTTTGAGTTCCGATGGGGAACTGGAACGTTGTTTTAATAGTGATGGCGGTGTTGTGGGTGACATGGAAATGGGTCGCGTGGGAGGTGAATTTGAGGAGGCACGTTGATGTCTTGATGGGCTTGAACTAAGGCTTCTTGGACCATTGTCACCGCTGATGTTGGTACCATCACCCGAATTACCAACACCTGTACCACCGCCACTGCATCGTTGATTATTTGAACCAGGCGTCACAGCATCAAATGCCGACCCCAAACTACCAGGCAGGTTATACGGCGTAAATCGATGGCCTTTTAGACCTTGTAAAGGTGACACTGGCGAATGCCCTGAATAGTGACCAAATAAGGCGGGATGTTGAGCGGCTAATGCAAGTTGTGCATTGAACAGTAATCCTGGATTCAATCCGGGATTCATAGCGGCCGCAGCAGCTGGATTGTGGAGCAACGATAGATGAGGTGGTGGATAGAGTGTGTGTGGATAGAGATAAGGCAATAGATGAGGCGATGTATGAATGGGTGGACCCACTGATATATTCGGTGCCGGATAGGAGCTACCACCGGCAGCACCGTGAGCTTCTTTGGGACTTCCCGATGAGGTTGGCCGAAATGCACCTCCCGTACTTCCTCCCACACTTTCCGAACAACTTGAGTCGCTGCCATCGCGTTCCATATCTTCCGATTGGAGGCGGCGTCGTATTGCATCTTCATTTGAATGATCGCCAGCACCGGCTAAGTGGTTGAACCAAGCTGCAAGGGCTTTAAATTGGTTAAAAATTTTGTTAAAATATCTTATTTTAAATGAGTTATTATAGAAAAATTAAACTAAGACTTTTATGAAAAACTGGTCAAAGGAAATAAAAATATGAATATGTCAAAATCAAATGAAAATGGCATATACATAAATAATTGTTTAATGTCCTGAACGCAATCACTTGGCAGCTATTTTTGATTTCTGACATTTAGAATTTTGCTTTGACCAATCCTTTATTTATATTCAAAAAATGTAATCATACAAATGTCAACCATACCTGAGTGTTGATGCGCATGCATCTGCTGCAGCGAATGGCTCAAAGGCAGCAACGGACTTTGTGGTGGTCCTACCACATCCAACAGCTTATCATCGTCATCCTGGCTATCGTGCGGATGAGGTCGACCGGTATGTCCCAAATGTAATGGTGCTCTAGAACTGCTTACATGTGTTGGATTCAGTTTATCTGAATCGGATCCGCGGTTAGACATCAACGCCTGCCTGTAACAACAATTGGTATGGGAGTTTGTTCATTAGAATATCCTCGGTTCTTTCAGAAAAAAGTCATTATACATATATAAAAAAATATATAAATGCTTAAGGAATACGTTCAACGAAGATCATAGACGGACATAAACAAGGTGACAAAAAGAAATGGTGGGATAAAACACTGCTATCATGAGCATTCCTCAGGAATCAATCAAAAATGACAGCCAACACTTTGGAAAAATAACAGATATTGCAAATGAAGTCAAGATTGCACTATACGCGAACAATTTCCACACCAATTCATTCTTTCAAATATCAAAGCCCAGCCGCTATTTTAAAAAAGTGAGCAACTATACAAATTTGGCTCACCGGCTGCGTTCAATCTCAGACAGATAGGGTATCCGGATATCTTTTTGTTAGTGTTTTACGTGTAAAATAACAGCTGATCAAAAACAGCTGAGATGTCAAAAAAGGAATCCAAAGGTATCCAAGAATTTCTGGGGTATGTAGGTATCTGACAAAACAGCTGATTCAACACATGGTTGAATTTCAAGAAACTTGGAAATTGATTTCAGCTTTTTGTATTTGTTGGTAAACAAAAAGATACAAAATGTTAGTTGAAGTTGTATTTGAGGATGTTCTGTACATAATAGAATTAGAAGGTAATTATGATCTTGTTTTTTAAACTTCAAAATTGACTTATTTTGTTCTCGTTTTGTAGATATAGAAATCCAATTGAGCTAAGAGGAAATTTAACATAGATCACAGCTTAAGGTTATCTCTTATTTATTAAATTGTTACGCACCTATCAATTCATCATCGTCCGACGAATCAGTTAAATTATCCATTACCTAAATGTTTTATCTTACAACAATTTTGACTTCGAAGCTTAAATGTTTATCTGCTTTTTGTGAACAGCTGAAAGTTGTTTTTATTTTTTGACAGCTATCCCAATACAGCTATCCAACTCGTTCAACAAGGTATCTAAAAATCCACCTATCCAACACGAGATTGAACGCAGCCATCTTGTATCTACTACTTATATAGTTTTCTTCTACATGACGTTTGACCAATAGCGTTTCTAAAAGCTAAGTTTATTGTATAAATCGATAATGACAGTTCAATGATTACAAATTCAAACTAAATTCAAAGTTGTGAAATCCCTATTGGAAAGCTCGGTATTTATAATTTGTTTTACGCATGTAATATCTGTTTGAATGAACGTTTTGCTGTTTCTCATTGTTTGAGATTAAATCGCGATATGTGCGAATAATTACCTTCATCAATTCTTTCTTTTAAATATCATACACACAATAACGTTTGACGCTATTAAAAAAAAATAAGGGACACCAACTTTTGGCTCATCTTGTGTATAGACTAATTTGTGCGAATACATAACCATTGGTTAGTAAAGTTTAAACGATAGAAAAGCTTCTATAAGCACTTAATTGTCAAGGACAACTCAAATCCCCCACTTGAGCCGACCAAAAGATAAAACAGATACCTATACTTTCGACTAAGTCGCTGCTAATTACTTCAAATGTTATGCGGACATTTTTATTGCCATCACAATTTGTTTCCATCCATTTCTCTATATATGTATATTTGATCACCCAAAGGACCACTTTGAAAACCCTTTATTCCAAACGTCAAGAGGGCTAATTTATTAGCGTGTACACCAAAAGAACCCTTTTATCCCCTTTTGTCTATGTGTAACAAAAATAGTCAATGATACAGACAGACTCTTATAATAATCCGGCAAACAACAACAACAAAAAAAACATTCCTGTGGTTTCATCCCCTTTCATCGACGATGTTATTATGATGATTATTATAATGCTCAATGATAGGGTATTAGATGTTAAGTTACTTCTCGAACACCACAGGGATTTTTGAAAAGGATATAATATTCCAGATCGAAGGTTTACATATACAATACACATCACTTCTGTGCAAGAAGCAAGAGGCGCATTATTATTACAATATTATTATTGTCAACTTTTCTTTCTTTTGTGGAAAAGTGTATAGAAGTCTTGGGCAATTGTCATCATGCTAATGGTTATAAATAAAACTCCATAGATGGATAGATGAAGGTTCGCCTTATTTTTATAAAGAATTCATTTTTCTAACAGTTCTTTTTTACGTAATTAAGCAGCACCTCAGTGGAAGAATAGTGTTGGCAAAAGGATTTTCCGGTGTTTTGCTTGTGAGGAACAATTTTCATCGTCTACCGCTTCCGTAGGTTCCTCTCAACACAAAACTTTTGCCTTTCTGAGTTTTTGTTTTGCTCTTTGCCTTTCAACTCTTTGCTCTACGCGAAAAATAACTGAAGTGCTTGACTCTTTGCTGTGTTTATACAATTGATTCTCTCCCCAATGCTATAAGGGTGTAGATGTTTGATGCCCAGAGGGCAGAATGCTGGATGTTTTGATCGTTTAAATATTGCCAGCTGGGTTGAGTTAACTGTTGAAATGAAATTGTGAGGTTTTTTACACTTTTTGTTGTTTATTTTTTCCTTCTTTAAACAATATTGTACAATACTTTTTTTTTTGGAAGGAGCAGAACTGCATAAGGTGATGTGGCATTAAACTTATACGGTTGACTTGTGATTAATATTCAAATTGAAACTGAAACTGAAAAATAAGTTAGGTATAGTTTAAATTTAAAACTTTTAGACCTAGCTTTAAGTTGGTGGAAAACAGAAAGGATGAAAGCAATAATAATCGGACGGAAATTAAGAGACTTGCATAAAACTATCACAAGTTTCTATAATTCTGAAGAACTGGATTGATTTGGAGCTAAAAGTAAAACATGACTTTGAAAACTTATTTAAATTCATCTTGATGTAGATAAAGCTAAACATAAGAGGTTTCGTTTTATATAACTCACTGTTTGGGCCGCAATATGAGAAAGCCAACTGGGACGGTCTCAATGAATTCTTCAGGAACTTTAACTGGTCACTATGCTTCCTCGATAGTGACGTGGATTTCAGATATGATTACAAACTTAATTCTTTGTGGAATGAGAAATTTTATACCGAATAGGGTAAAATCAAACCCAAAGAAAACTCATGGTTTGATTCGAGCTGTAAAGAGGTTATTAGGATCAAAAATGTAAGTTTCCGAAATTACAAAACCAACCCAACTGAGGAAAACCGGAATAAGTTCAAACAAGCTAGAAAGGCCTGTAACGGACATATATGACCAGAAATTACGGTAAAAAATATAATGTCCCAAAGGTAGTAAAAGTTTCTGGTCATTTGTAAAAAAATGTGCGTAACACTACGTCTTCATCGGTTCCGACGCTCGTTTTTAATGACACTCCCTATGTAAGCTCGATTGATAAAGCCAATTGGATTGCAGCACAGTTTGCTGTTAATTCGACGCTGCCAATGAGTGACATGAATCCGGACGAATCTTCGTTATAGCCAGATCGGAAGGGGTAACAAATTTCTTGCATCGTCGGAGAAAACCTAAACACTTAGCAGTATTTTTGGCAATGTCAAATATGTGATCACTCCACAACAAGTGGTTTGTGATTCACATACCTAGGACTGATAGTTGTTTAATCTCCTCGATGTAAGTACCACCCATAAATAGTGGCATTGGGGGAGGTTTACGCTTTTGTGACAGTAGACAGCATTGAGTTTTCGAAGCATTAAATTCTACACGGTTTTTTAATCCCCATAATGAACAATGCTGTCAAGATCAGAATTTAATGAGCTTATCATACGCTACCGTTGGTAGTCCACATCCGAAGAACAAGGATGAGAATCTAAAAACGAATATGGAAAGCTGAGGGTACTGTCATCAGCTAAACAATGTAGTGGGTTAGAATTTTCAGACAAAAGATCATTTATGAATATAAGGAAGAGAATCGGAGACAAAACGGAGCCCTGGGGCACACCAGCGTTTATTTTGTGGATATCAGATTTGAACCCGTCCAATACTACTTGAATTAAACGGTCCGAAAGGTAATTTCTAACCCAACGAAGAAGAGGTTCAGCAATGCCAAAAGCACATATTTTCGATAAGAGAGCTTGATGCCAAACTCTATCAAATGCCTTTCATGAAAGTTTCTATTCATCGATTGCTTTGGACTCTTAAGACAATGAGTGTTTTTTTTTGGAAAAGCCATCCTTAGTACAGTAGAAATGTATATGAATAAAAAAGCGAAATCCTGCTGCGGATAGGGATATATGTAAATAATTATATTCTAGTATCGACATCTGTTTTCGAGTTTTTCATTTTTAAACGTTGCCGTTGGTACTTTGATACCTCCATGAGGCTCGATGGATGTGTTCATAGAGTAGTGTCGAATTTACAAAACAATAGGACGCCATTTTGAAACTCTAGATGAACTCTGATATCAAGACAGATTTTTTTAAAATTTATTTCAACTTGTTGGTTTGCTAATTTAGTTACTTTTGTGTTTTTCCAATGAGCTGACGACTCAGCTTTTAATTTTTGTATAGCCCTAAACATTTTTTGGCGACTTCGTATCAAATTAAGTCCGACTCTTTTTCAGAATAAAGCCTCAACATTGACAAGTCTTTAAATAAAGATTAAGAAATTCAAATCTTACTAATTAATTAATTGGAAAACTAAATACAAATATTTTTTTGGTTTTGTTAACTGAACCGACTAAGCTGTTTTATTATATAGAAATAAAAATAGCTATAATATTTTGGTAATGTACTTTAATCTTATGCTTCTTTGACTTTACAAGCTTAAATCGCTTAGGCATTGGGCGTAAACTATCTGGAAAATGGTATTTTTGTCGCGCGTCTGTCGGTCCTCTATTTAAAAGCCCTTCTTTTGTTTGAGAATTAAGCTCAAATCTATAACATAACAATTATTTCTGAACTTAAATTAATATTTTAAAGTAGCAATATGCATGAAATCTAATACATTTTCGTATCTAGTGCAATTTTATTCAATTGTTTTGCTTCTGGTGCTGATGCGACATTAAAACAGAAATATATCCATTTTCATTTCCCAAAGAAAAGTCAAATGCAAAACATAAACCAAAAAAAAAACAAAAAAACCCAATCACCACACGTACATCACCCGCAAAACAAAACCGAAGAAAACCTCAACAACTATCAGCTTCCCAGTTTTATTTCAGTATTTTCTATTTTGTATTTTGTATTTTTCGTTGCAAAATTCGATATTCCATCCCTAACTCCTGGGTCGCACGTCAAAAACAATACTTCTACACTCTAATCAACGAACTGAAAGTACAAAGTCGTGAGCAGAATATTCCATTCGACAATGAAACTCACGGAAAAGAAGCCCCATTGCGGCAGTGGTAACTGGTGACTAGTGACTGGTGATGGTGAATGGTGGCAGTGGTGTAGAACTTTAGATATAGTGTATTGAATGAATGCGAGCGAGTGGTATTTTGTGGGAGTTAATTTCAGACTTTATAATATCTGTGTACACTGAGTCGTTAAAAAACACAGTATACTCCCACTGTCAACTTTTGCACAACGTTTTTGCTATCCGTCCGCGTGTAGGTGTCATGGGGACTGGCAGCCAGCAGCATGTACTCGTACATTTTCGAACTCTAGAGCTGATGTCTCTCCAAATGGCACTGACACTATTTGCCGCACTGTCAAGTGATTTTCCGGTTTCAGCTTTGTGATTTCAAATTCCACCCCCTTGACAACCCAATGATAGAAGCTATCATCATCAACATCAAAATCATCATCGTCGTCATCGTCATAGTCATAGTCATCCCCTTGTCCAAGGACATCACAACCGTCATTGTCATCATCTGACAGGCCGGAAGAAAAAAAAGTCAAATTGATATGTCATTTCTGGGTTTGAATTCGCCACAAAAGTTGTTAGACTCTATCAATCTGTTTGTCCAAATGGATTTGTGATGACAATGACGGGCATAAGATGAATGTCCTGGCAAGAGTTTTACATTGTATATGAGAGTCAGAGAAGGTCGTCCTCCGGCTCCGGGTGTATCGGATTTCCGGTAATCTGGAGGAAAATTGTTTTTTTATTTGAATTGGCAGTAGTAGCAGGCGACAAGCTATAGGGTGACTTGCGTTATTTGCTCTCCTTTTATGCACATTGTTTGATTTGGATAATGCTCCAGCTTAAAGAATCCGATCATGATAATGCAGGAAATTAAAATCAATCAATCAATTTAGGGAATCCTGCTTTTTTTACTTTGGAACTAGTATCACTACATCATCACTGATGGAATCCTTGGTGGATGTATTGTAAACTCTCTGACAAGGTCTCTTGAGCGCGTCGCTTCGGTCGTATGTGATTAAAGCCTCCCCATCGCGCACTCTATTATTTCCGTTCTTCCATTTCTAATTCTATTATACAGTTGACGCAATGACTTTTTTGCGTTTTAGTTAGGTGTTTTTGAAACAAGTCGGCTTCATCAGCTTCAGCTTTATAATAACAAGGTTAGGGTGACAAAATGAACAACAACTAGAAGATGTGTGTTAGAATGCTTAAGATTAGGTTGTCAGTGCAATGACATGAAAATGCCATGTAAGCTGATTTCAAGAAAATTTATTGCTTGGTTACCCTTTAATACGTGTTCTGCGAAGGAAAAGGCAGCATTATGATAGCTTACAAAAATTGTTAACCGCACAATAGCGACCAAAAACAACACCACCACCATACCTAACCAAATCATGCCATGACTTTATAGAGGGTTGATTTTGAGACAATTATTTTCGAATGGAATTTTTTTTTAACATTCTGTTTTATTTTTCAATTTTTCCTTTATTTGGTTGAGGAGGTTGAATGGAATGCGGAATAGATTGATGAGTGTTAAAATTAGCACACATGAATTTAAGATCAAAGAATTGGGAAAAGTAGGCGTTAACGTACATAACGATAGAATTTTTTTTTAAATTTAGAAAATTACAGAGCTCACACACCACACACCATCAGGGCAAAGGATAAACGGAAAATGGTTTTGTGGGAAGATTAAAATTGAATGAGCTTAGAAGAAGAAATGGATAGCCTTCAGCGGGACATTAACCACTGTGCCTTTTTGTGTTTTTAAAATATAGAGAAAAAAGTCTTGAATTCGGATGCGGTTTAACTTTTTTTTAGTACTTACTGGTATTTAGTTGAAGTTGCAACATGGCTTTTTTACGTGAAGTTAAGGGCAACAACTCTAGAACACCAAGACCCAGAATTTCGGAACTTTTAAATATGACAAAGATTTTTCAAATTCTTCAATTCCTGACAAGAACTTCAGACATTTGGCATTTTATTTTTGAGTCATGCTGTCAATTTCTTCAGGTCTTATGTTTATCATAAAATCTCCAGTATCGTAACAGAATCACTTAATCTGTATCTGTTTAGGCGTAGTAGAAGGTCTCAGAAAGAGGTTTCATTTTGCAGCTCTCACTATTTGGGCAGCTATCAACTTTTGAAGTTTGACAGTAAAAACTATGCCATCACTAAAAATGGAACGATGCAGTGAAAAAATGTTACAAATTTTGCAGTTCGTAAAGCTAACGAACTTTTGGCTGCCTAGTCATGAAGCACTGAAATTTGTGGACACATTTGAGCTGTTTGAACAAATTACGAGATGTGATGAATCGAAACCTTGTGATCCGTTTAAGATACAAGAACCAAAAGACAAGGCGCTCCACAAATAATGATATTATAGTACCGTTAAGGGCACAATGACTTAGATCTGACAAAATATCAGTCAACATACAAGAACTCAAGTCGGTCGTTTTTGGGAACCTAAAAACATATCAAAATAATACGAATTATATCGGAAAGTCATCTTTACTAATGAGAGGTTATACGTTAATAGTAGAATTGTCGCATTTGGGACTTTAACGATTGTTAAAAACCTTTCCATCCCCATAGTATCACTGTTTGGTGTAGTTTTCGGGCTGGCTGTATGATTGGAGGAAAAGCAAAGCATTGACAAATCCTCCAAGGGTAATTATTGTCATGAAAAGTTCTTTCTCAAATTAGCAGTTCAAATTTGGCATACAAACTGTATGTCCCTCCATTCCTGAAATTACACGCATACACGAATAATTCACAGTTTTCACTAAGCCCCAATTTTCTACGGACTGTTGTATGATTAGAACTTACTCCATTGAGCGTGGTGCAGCTGTTAAGATGAATGGATTGGGCTACTGAGCTGCGTTAAAGTATTTTATTGACGGAATTGAAAAATATTTATGAAGACGACGACGTTTATTTTCAAGCAAGGAAGAAAACTGTCCAAATTGTTGAAGCAAAGTTTCCTGACCATGATATTTCTCAAATATGTAGGTGTTTGTCAACGAGATTGATTTAACAACTTTAGACCTTTTTGTTTGGGCCACGAAGGCATGAAAAATAGGGTCTATACCAATGCTCCTAAATTGATTCAAGGCATTCGAGATTGGATTCTCAAACTTATCGATGACATACATACATCCGGAAAAAGAGCGAATTGATGGAAAATTTCATGAGAAGGATATATAGCACTGAAACCTTAGATATGGATATCATTTGGCTTGCATATCCTTGCGAATTAAAGTCAAAAAATAATTGTAAAGACAGGGCCTGACTATGGGATTCGCGGTGAATCGTTTTGCCAGCGAATTTGCCATTTTTCGGATTTTAAATGTCAGAATGTTTATTAGCGAATTGAAATCCAACAGCTTTTTTTTTTGGCGGATTCACAGGCGAGTAGTGTTTATTATTATTCACTGTTCGATTTCGTGGATTCTTTCTTGATTGTAATTATATAAAAATGTGAGTAAGCTTTATTTTAATTTTCTTATAATGTATCCACAATCCACAATAAAATATAAAATTTTAAGTAAATCACCGCAAATTTCACAAATTCAATCAAAACAAAACAAAATTTGTGGAAGAAAAAGTCAAACTAAAAGTGTTAAATCACTAAAATAGGAAGAACTATTTTTGCTTCGCCGCGAATTCGTTAATAAGGAAATACGACGCGAGTCGAATTTGAAAGGTCGAATTGAAAACGATCCGCCGCGAACCTCATATAATCAGGCTCCAGCAGAGATGTAAAAATATTGGCTTTTGCACAGGAACATAGACATTTTCTAGGAAACTATCGACGGAATACAATCAAACACTTAACTTTTATTGTTTTTCTAAACTATCCTGAGCATATTTTTTTCTCTTGAACCTAAGAAATCTGATTTTAAATAAATTAATTACATATCGAGGTCATATCGAAAAACGTGGTTTCTATTTCAAGACTAAAAGTCCAATTATCAAAATAAAATGTCAACCAAAATTTAAGGATACTTACTTTTTCTCTCTCTTTCCAGCACCAGTATCACGAAAGCCTTTCGCAAACGGATTATTATCAATTTTTAATTGAGTTATCTGCAATACAAAAATTCAAAAAAAAATATATATTATTTACAAGTTTTATTTATAAGATTCTCGAAACAAACTTATGTAATTTTTAGCTTGCTTACCTTTTCATTTTGATATGCAGTTACAGCAATAAATTCTGTCTCCTTGAACACGTACGTCCTAAATGTTGAATATGGTAACTTTAGGATGTCATTGGCTCTTACCAAATGAAATCTTGGCTGATATTTATGCATTGAATTGAGTATAGTCTGGAAGTAAAATAAAAATAAAATATTAATTTAATATCACAATATTTTTATTCGAAAAAAAAAATACAATAATAATAAAGCCCCCCTTAAAAAAAAAAATAACCTGCCTATCAATGTCAAATACTAAAGCAATCCAAACTTGAATTTAACAAAATAAAATATTTTGCAAAAAACAACAAAATACAACCCCCCGTGGGGATATAGCGCGGACCACCCACATTTAACCGACTTTTTTTTTATTTTATAACAAAATATACGCTTTTGAGAGGGACACTCTTTGCGGAGGGGCTGACGTTAACGTGATTAACATCATAAATAAGTTTCAAAATTACACCCATTTCCAGTTATTTATCACTTAATTATCCTTTATTTTGGATCTGACAAGAGGTTGAATAAGAAGGCGAGATAGCGAACAAGCAAGCGACCAAGCGAGTGAGGGAGAAGGAAGTAGTTGAACGAGATTTTATCACTGGGAATAATTAACGAATCGTACCGCTTTTATTTTGTTCCTTTTTTGAGGTTGAATTTGATTTTTTTGTTTAATTTTATTTTTAGTGCCCCTCTGGGTGACGATGACGATGATGATGACGGTCGGTGTGGTGGTTCTTGAGAACCTTGTTAATCTTGTTTTACGGTAATTAGTGGAAGTCTTTTCTTGTATACCTTGGGGTATATATGTAAAATGTATCTAGATCCAGCAGACCTATACAATACCTACCTGATGTGTGTGAGGTTTTATGCGTTGCGTTGTCTTGAAAGTCTTTAGTCTAGTCTCCCGAGTCACAGGCTTAAACACTGATATCTCGTTTAATCTTTTTAATTGGTGATAAAGTCCTCTGAAGAGGCGGCCGATGAAATTATAGTTCTTTTTTTTTGTTTAAAATTCAATTATGTATAAAAATATTAGGAACTTTTTTTTGTCTCTTTAGACTTCAGACCTCACACATTCAATTTGTTTAAATCCTGTCGAATGGCCATTATTTGTCTTCGATACTTTTCGATTAAAACGCCTTTTTCTTTGTTTTTATTTTAGTTTTGAAAATGAACAATCTCCAATGCGTATCTTTCGAATATTTATTTTCATGAGTTAATCACCTTCATTAAGAAGCGAGAAGTATCCGTCTTTTAGGAAGGAGAGGTTGTGATTAACTTTTAGCATTTCAGATTCAGGGTTTCTCAGATCGACACGATGTCGATAATGACCAAGCAACCAAAAGTAAAAATGTATCACCAACAAAAGTATGAAACAAAAAATTATAGATTTGATTCGGAGTTTTGACCTGCAGAATAAAACTTTGATCAAGATTTACAGAAAAAGGATGTCAATGTTAGAAATAGAGGACTAAAAGGCTAATGTCTTTGTTCTAAATTAATTTGCTTCTTTGAGCTAAAAACAAAAACAAAAATACTATTAGTTTGGTTTTCAATTTTGCTGCCCATCAACACCGCACAGATAGAATCTGGAAGTGCGAGAATGTACGTATATACAAAATTTATACATGCTTATAAATACAAAGCTTGAGAGTTCTCTATAAGCTTCTGATATGGCATGGCGCTATTAGGGAGGTCTCTGATGCCTGATTTGTGTGTTTTTTTGGTGTCATGGGAATAAATTGCTGCGCGATCCGATTATTTTTTGTCTTGTACCTGTATACACTTTTGCACTTCAGGGAATTCTGCTAAAGCGTGATGGTGTAGACAACGACAGTGAACTAATAGCCTAATTAGAAAGATCACAAAACGATTAATTAAAATAGATTCAACTTGAGGTTCGTATGGCGCTGCCATAGCCATCGACGACGACGACGTGCTAAGCGGCCTCGCGGCGCGGCGGTAGTTATATATGGGTGACTCAAAGTGGTTTATTTTTTCGAAGAAGTAAACTTCTGGGTCTTATGTTGTTATTTCTTTAGAAGTGCGCTCGGTGACAATAAAATATTTCATCGTGGTTCTACGAAAAGTTTTTCTGGGTTCATTTTGTGCGAAAAAAAATTTTGTGAGAGGAAAATTCTGTAAAAATTATGAAGAATATCGAGTCCTTTCCTCCAAATTATCGCAAGCGCAAAAATAAATTGTATTGTAAAACGACAAATCAAAAGCTTACTGCTGATCAATGAAAACACTTATGCTTTAAGTCAATCAAATTTTGAATTGTGAATGACTCATGATAGCCCAAGGCTTCATGCGTTACTAGCAAATTTTAATGATTTAAAATAAATGAATTAGGTGGCGCAACAGTCCGTTGAGAACTAGGGCCTAGTGACTTACAACTCTCAACCATTCCTGTGTGCGAGTACAGTTGTTAGGGATGGAGGGGACCTACAGTTTTAAGCCAAATCCGAACGGCTAATTTGAGAAAGCACTTTTCATAAAAAGAATTTCTCTTGGAGGATTTGTCAATTCCTCGCAGTAGAATTACTCTTGGAGGATTTGTCAATTCCTCGCAAGAGGCAGTACCCGTTTAAAAAACTTTTTTTTTTAGATGTCACAGGCAGAGATCGAACCAAAGACCTCTGGAATTAATGATTTAGTTCTGTTTTTTTTATTCGAAATGTCGCTTGCGATAAAATAGCGGAAGGGCCGAATATATTCGAGGTGGCATTTGTCAGTAAATAGAAATTTCGTTCTAGGAGAAGGCTTCAAAAAAGCATGCATTATTTCCTTTGGTGTTATGAATTGATGTTGAATAATGATGGTTGTAGAGTCGATGAATGATGAAATTCAACAGTTTTCATTTATTAAAATTCTGATAAAAACAACTACAAATGTACCTATGTAGCTATATGTCAGCCCTTAAAAGCTCCTTATTAGTACGATCAGAATTTTAACACTTCTTCTAAGCCGTTTTTTTTTTTTACCAAAATGATTTATTTTCATGCTTAGTTATGGGCAATTCTATTAATCCTACTTTTTTTTTGCAGAGGGCACCCAAAAACAAAAAAGAAATACCACTACCAAAAACCCATTCAATATTCATTCAAGACACTCGTCGCCACCGCCGCCAGCCGCCGTCACAACCATTGCACTGCTGGAGCAGCATTCTCATGTTCTTATGGTTCATCAGACATTCGCCCTAAAAACAAAAATTCTCACACTCATCAAGGAGATGGTTAAACGTTAAACACCATAGGAAGAAATTTTACGATTATTACGATTCATCTCCGACAGATAAACTCACAGGCACCTTATACCAAAAACAAAACAAAAATTATGCATAAAACAAAATTTATAGACATAAACCCGTCTGCTAGATCGTTAAAACGAATCAAATCACGAACGGTATACAAAATTTTAACTTGCTATCGAATAAGATCGAAAATATAGAGATACTTGATACAGTGACCCTTAAAACAACAACAACAAAAAAAGAAACTAAATTTAGGGCCGACAATATAAACACCATCTTGACGATGATGATAGACGAACGGACAGTGGCGGCCGGCAGTGTGGCGCTTGGTCAGTGCTGAATTTTAAATTGAGGAAAATAGTAAACTGTTTTGGGATCTTGTATGATGGTTACCCCTTGAGGGCTCCTGAAATTGTAGTTCAGAATTATTTTCCTAGACATACATATTTAAGCTTAAACTTCTATAAATTGCCAACGAATTATTTTAAAGAAGTTGGTAGAATCCTTCCATTAATCAATATTCCGCTATGTAAGTCTACACTATTGGTACATCTTAAAATACTCGTATTATGCTCAATGGTTTAGAACCGTGTAGTCTTACAATTAATTGTCAAATTTGACTTACAGTTCTTTAAAGGATAATCGTCTGACATATAATTGTAAGAAACACGACGTTAGCTGCCAATAGTATAATCTAGCACTTGCAATTAATTGTCAGAAATTGTAAGTAAGGTTTCTGAGGTTTCTGACAGTGAAAAAATTGTCAGAAGTACTTTTTTTTTAACATTATACAAATTCTTTGATATAAGTTGTGGATTTACACAACTGTTGATAGAAAATCAAGCAAACTTTTAAAATTTATTGGTAGATATTTAGCCGCAGTTATCTGACAATAAATTCTAAAATATCGCTAGATTTTTAACCAATAGTGTGAAGATACAGCTTATCTGTCAGCTCAATGGTAGATAATTGTCAGAAGTTGTAAGGTGTGAAGGCCATATTATTGAGTTTCTTAAAACTAGTTTAGTGAAATAATTTTTGAAGGAACTCAATAATATGGCCTTAAAGGTTTTATCAATTTACTATAGACTAAAACATCGGAAATTGTAGATAAAAACAAAAGTTCTTAATTAAAGAGTTGTAGTTACAAAAAGATTTCGTGCAGATTCGCTAAACATTGCATAAGGCCTCGGCCATGCAGTAAGCGGCTGAGCGGCTAAGCGGCTAAGCGGCTGAGCGGCTGAGAGGCAACTCTAAGCGACGTATGGCCAGGCACTGAGCGACGCTTTTGAGCGATTAGTAGTTAAAGTCGAGATTGCACACACGAAATTAACAACTCAATGTTTACTTTGGCCATCTTTACTTCTTGCCGCTCAGAAAATTAAAACAGGTTTGGTTGCTGAGCGGCGCCGCTTAGCCACTCAGAATTTTGTTTCGCCGCTCGCTCATTGCGTGGCCGCTTCTATGTGATGTCATATGTTTTATATTTTTTTTTCCGCTCAGCCGCTTACTGCGTGGCCCCGGCCTAAGGCTACGACTTGGAGTGTTTATAGTTTTTTTCTTCTGAGTCTTCGGAGTTAAGCTCCTTTAAATCGATCGTGTGAAATTGCATTTGAAAATGTATCGATTAATAATCGTGTTAATACTGTTCTGTTCCCCTAGACTAATAAAGGCCTTTACAGATCTTACATTTCAAGTCCGTCCATGCGTTAGGGATATTGTATCAGAAACTATAATTATTAAAACAATAAAGCATTTTTATTAGTTAACCATTTATAGACAATATAGGCTCCAAAAATTATGAACAGGCCTAAAAGTAACCAACAACGTGTCAAAAAAAGGGCACTATATTATATACCCACAAGGTATACAACAGCTTTCGGTAGTTTGGTTTATTCCTAATTACAATCGCTCTTTCGTTATATCTATAGATGGGGTCTGGAGCCTGGTCTAGCCGATAACCAAAATTCCCTTATGTATAGGCGCGAATGGGTTACCAAAGCTGGAAGACTGTCTGATGAGGATGACCAACCGACCAAAAACCACGACGACGACGACGACAACAACGACGTGCGATGATAAAATGATTTAATTTTGTTTGATTTTAGAAGATCTCAGCCAAGAGATTTTTTCTTTTATTTCGTCTTGGTAATTTATTTTGTCGAGTAATTAGTTTTAATAGACAGACAGCAGCCTTGATTATTTATTGTGAAAAGGGGGAGGGCAAACGGGCATTTCACAATTCGTTAAAGTTGCTGTTGATGGACTGACACACATTGGCTTTCTTCCACTCTTATGGCTTGGACAACAAGTTAGAGGTACCTAACCTATACCCGTAACACCATACCTTATACTACTACCTGTTGAGTTGGCGTGGCAGCACTCATCTAAATGCCATGGTTGCTGCTACTCACCGATGATTGATGATGTATTAACTTTGTTTTCTGCGTGTGCACACCTCCTCCTTTGGACGTATTATTAGGAGAAGAATATAGGATTTGTATATACATACATATATATTTTGTTTCATTTTATTATAGCGCATTTATCTTTATGTGTAGGAAGATTTAGATTCGAATAAGAGAGATCACTTGTTGATTTGTCTTAATTTGTAGAAGACAGCTTTAGAAAAAGAAAAGTTGTTGCAGTGTTATACCTCAGGCTGCCGGCTTTTGCCTAGACTTATGCCTGTTTACCTACACAGTGCAACAACACGGCTACATCATCACATCACCATCACCATCACCAGACATCAGAAACTCTACTTTGGGAATTATTACTAAAGGAATTAATAAATCACATGGCACTTATGCGTATTGCTACGGGCTCTTATGGGTTGTTTCATATTTTCTTTATTTTTCTTCTTTTTTTTTTTGTATCCTCATTTGGTAATGTCTGAGTTGTTCATGATGGGTTGGGTATTTGGCGCCAGCAGGGAGGATTCTAATGATTGGTCTGGAATCGGAGATAAAGTCAGGCAATTGGAATTTGGCTAACGAGGTGATGAAGAATGAGTATAAAGTTATAATAACAACAACAAAAGAAGAAAACAAATAAATTAAGAAATTGAAAAGAAGAAGAAAATTTGGAAATATTTATTGATTTTTTTAAAGAGGTCTTGAAAGTGAGGGTCTGTAAAGTTTAAATTTGCAATTAAAGCTCAATATATAAGGAATGTTACTTTTAAGTACCTTTAGTACTTTTCATTTTAAAGCTTGGAAAACAACAGTACGAAATAAAAATTGTCAAGGGAAATCATGGGGGATGCTTCGTTGTAGGACTTCTTTATCGGAGGTTCTAATTTCAATCCTAGGCTACATCACGGTCACGCACGCCAAGAATAGATCACATATAAAATGTTTGGTCTCTCTTTTTCCGAGATGTTGCGCTACCGAGACAGACTTGACAACCTTTGAGAGTTTTTCCGTTAAAATGTTAAATCGCAAGGAATTTTTGTTTTTGAGAAGAAAATCTACGACTTAAGAAAGCCTTACAATAAAAAGGCGTCAAATCACACGATCTTGGTGGCCAATTCACGTCCCATTGGCGCGAGATAACCATGAAATGAAACCGTTCGCACAGAATATCACACGACGCTGCTTATATTGTCGTTTGGTTTAAGCTCCTGGGTTAGTTGGGCTTTGAATCGGTTCAGCCTCAAATCAAGACCCTAAATCTGCCATGTTGTGGTCTGCGACAGGTTATAAGTTGAGGAATGGACTGCCTCGGATTCTGCTGCACACTACCAAAAACAGTGGCGATGTTTTTGGCAGATCTCGGATGTTTACTGAGCTGATTGACTCGAAACACTCATTTTCACGTGATATGAAAAAAAGTAAAAGAAACAATATGGCCGCCAAGAGCTTTTAAAATCAACCCGTTTCTGTTGGAAAACCTTTAACATATTTGTTCCATAATCCAACACCCACAGAAGTTTAAGTTACTATTGCACACATTTGGTAACCCTAGTCTTGTATTGTATTATATTGCTGTCGTTGTGTGAATTATCTCCCTCTCTCCTCCTCCTCCTGTCCTGTCATAACTCATACGTCAAACAGATAACACTTAAGAGGCTAAAGTAACACGCATCCCGTAAAAACTGCAATATCTGCCATCAAAGTGCAATAAGGGCCGATGTCATTGTGCGTCTATTAAACGAAGATACAAGTATAAATGTAGGTAAAAATGTTGATGGCATAGGTATAATGGTGAATATACCAAACATACCGAGAAAACCGCGAATATCGCAGCAAAGAGTGTCGATGAAAAAGATACTACTTGGCGAACATAAGACCGAAAGCAGAGAACTCGCCACCACCCATGTTATTGTGACAACCACACGTTATTTATCAACAACAATAAAATAAAATAAAATAAAATAAAATAAAAACTGCGTGAAAAATAAAATAAATATGAAGGATCTCAGGTGTATGTGGGCCTTTAGCCCAGCTGCTTGGCTGCTACAGTGAGTGTTGCACAATGTACTGTACGTACATGCATATAATATCTCAAAATGCTATCTTCTTCAATTGCTTTCATTTTAATTTGGTTTCGCCCCACATGGGGCTGTTTCTGTTTCTTGGAAGAGATGTGTGGTGTGCAAACTGGCAAATCTTAAACCACACATCACTATACCTAACACAGCAACATAACACAACACAACACCCCGCCCCATGTAGAGCGTCAGCGTTGTCGACACTGCATAAAATTATGAGTGTTTTGTCATCCCACACGCTCAGCGACAGCGGACTCAGCATCGAAAATAATTTAATCTGCAACACATCATATACATTTACACGACAAGACATTCTACATAGATTTATAAATTGCACACAAGGATTTTTTGTTCAATGTGTGATGATGATGATGATGATGATGATGAGGAAAAAGATTATCTCGCTAATGCAAGGACGTATCCACCTATAGGTTTAACGCAGTTATGGTTAGGCATGGACGGACCTCGCGCATCGCAGATGAACCCACATTTACTGATACTATACATACATTTATTCGGACATAAATCGATGTAATTGATTTGTCGGACAGATTATGCCCCAAAGATGTGTGTTAAAAAGACTTTACTCTAATGTACGAGTCAACTATGACGACGTCGCTGTTGTAGCGTTGTGCATCGTCGTCAAGAGTCAATTTTGATCGAATAGAAACCTAATGCCACTCGCAATGAATTTCCTGGCAAAAAGCAAAGGAAATGGAAGATTTGCTGATTAACAGGAAGGTTAGTGGAAACGCAGCTTTAAGGTATAGTCCGAGTATTCTTCGAGGATATCGATGATCTGCTACAAAACTTTGGTTGAAATTATATTAGAAAATCTACTACTTTTAACAGTAGAAGCGTAATGCGTGAAACTAGCTTAAACGACCTGCATATGTCAGTTTTCATAACAACATCATTTATGTAATTTTGTTCGTTTTCAGTTGAACGATCAGCTGCTTAATAGAAATGGTGGAAAGTGATACTGGGTGTTTTATTAGCGGTGTGGTTTTCAATCTGGCAATACTTTTTTCGCAGTTGGTCTTTTTGACAACTGTCACTTGATTTATACTCAGTTTGGCCTGCCATTTTCCTAACTCCTGAACAACGTTTGCCAATCATGAAAGTTTATAATCAAAACAATTGTTTAGTTCACGAGATGCATCACATTTTATTGAAGGAAACTTTTGGTGAACGCATTACCTCACGTCGCGGTCGTAGGCCTGTGGCGTGGCTTAAAAAATCGTGCGATATAACATCGCTGGACAATTTTTTGTGGGGTTATGTAAAGCCGCTTGTCTACGCAGATAAGCCCAAGACGATAGACGCCTTTGAAGAGATATTCGATTCATTATTACACGGCCTCAATCGCTGCAAAAAGTGGGCGACAATTGGTTCTCTCAGCTGGAATGTATTCGAAATCATTTTTAAAACATATGGCCTTTTTCTAATAAAAGCTGAGTTCTTGGCCATAACATTAAATTACACATATAAATTTTACTGTCCATTCCTGTTCCCTAACAGTTAAAAATATGTCGCAAATATAAGGCACCAAATTTTGGATAATTAAACTGGCAACACTCTTTAAATTGACATTCAATTTGACAGTCAGCTGATTTATGATTTTTACTTAGCGAATTCGAGGAAGAGTACCAACAAAACCAGAACTTTTCACCGATCTTAACGATCTTACCGATCTCACCCACAAAACCAATAAACCATAAGATTTGTGAATTTGAAACTCTTGTCAAATTGGTATCAACTTACTTAGTACTGCACGCACAATTGTTCTTAATCGATATAGACTCAATGATCTTCAACTTATTGTTTTTCCTAAGCCACACGACGAAAAGACAAAATAGTTTCTATGTTTATCATGAGAGCAAATCACACTTCTTTTAATTTATTAGTTTTTCTCGCTTTGACATGATTTTTCAAACCGCAAAACAGCAAAACGCACACAATAAATCGACCAGAATGAGATATTTGACGTTGCCATGTCGTTCGTGCGTCGTTCGTCGCCCTGCGTCCCCGTTGTCAGTAGCAATCAAACATTAAAAAATACGTGTCTACCTCACCGAACGAACAACACTGCACCACCCGCCGCCGCGCCACCGAACCGTTCCATTGGGACAGCGCATTTATTGCAAGATTGCAACTTCTGAATTTGCGCGCACTTGAAGAGTTTTAAACACAAAAACATAACACCTTAGAATATTGTATACCGCTTATTCTGTTGCGAAAAGTTCTTCCAATTGATTTTCGAACGAAGAAAGAAAAAACAAAATCACACATCATTCACGAATCGTTGAAATTATGTGACAATATTTTAACGATGGCAATGTATCAATTGACATTGCTTTGCTTTGCTTTGCTTTAGAACAACAAGGGCTTGACGGTCGTCCTCACGTGCAATTTACTTTCAAGCATTTAATGGTTCTTGTTCTTGATGTCGATGTTGATGTTGTTATTGTTTGTGTTTGTATTTGTGTTTTGTTGCGATGTTATATTGAATACAAGTCATTGCGATCAGCAAAATGGCTGAAGTGTTTGCGTTGTCTCTACCTTCTACCTTCGGTCTTCTGCCTTTGCCTTAGTCTCCTTTTTTTCCTTATTGTTAGTATAATAAGTTTTTTACCATTTTTCCTGTTGTCATTTTTACTCATCGTCACATTGCGTATTAAGGTTGCACAGCTCGTAAAATGCGTGTAGCTTTAGTAAGTGAGTGAGCGACTGACGTGTAAATTTGCAGAGTCCGATGCAGGGTTGCCTATTTACTACTATTAAATACACTTCAATTATTGAAGTTTTTTTAAGCGTTTTTCTTCAAAGCAGTTTATTTTTCCCTCGATGAAAGTTCAGAGCTTTACAGTTGTGTTTTTTTTTTTCGTTCTGAAAGTGTTTTGAACTTGTTTAGAGCACACTCTATTATCTTAGAATAAAATAATTGAGCAGATCGAGTTGAATGCTGAAAACAAGCATTTAACAGGTGAAATTGAAAAAAAAATGTTTTGATGGTTTTCAAAAATAATTCTAAGTGTTTAGTACACACTTCCTGAGGATGCTCAGTGCATGTTCGCAGCTCTGCTCCATATGTTCGGACTCTATTCAAAACTTTTCTCTAACAGCTCTATTATAGTTATCAAATTTCAATTTTTTAATTGCTAACTTCTAGCAAATCATTGATAATTTGGTATTATGACAATTGATTGTTTTAACCCAATTGTGAATAAAGATCAAAATGCCATTGTGAATAATAATCAAATGCAATTGTGAATGAGTTTATTTAGATATTTTTGGTTTAATAATTTAAATTGTTCTTATTAAACAAAGTAAGCTTTTTTATTTAAAATAATGTTGATTATTTAGGAATAGAGTTGTAAGCAACAGAAACCAAATTGCAGGATTGGTTGAATTACACTTTCTACTTCGGGGAAACGTACTTTTCTAAAAATTAATTCAAAACGATTGATATCGTTTGTTGTGCCATACCAATGTTAAAGTCATTGATAACTCTCAGTTGGTAGCATCCTTGCACAAACAATTTTAAACCTGCTGCTAGTTTGAGTCCATTGGTGATAGATTGTTAACTTTTTTAGGGCTTTAATTTATCTTTAATATCTGTCAATACTTCTAAGGATGACTTGTTTTGAAAGTCGGAAATTTTCTATGAATTTGGAACCAAACAACATCGAGTGCTTAAAAAATCAAATATTAAAAGCTCATAGCCTACACATTTTCGTCCAAATCCAGTGAGTTTCAAACATTTCGTAATGCCCTACGTATGTGGACACCTTCTTCCTTATCGTAATTGCTTTCGAAAAACGATTCTACCGAAGGAATTTATTTGTCAGTCTTTTTTTTAAACAAAAACCAGAACATTTTTTTTATAAATTTTGTACTAATATTGTTTACCGCCCGCATATTTAATATCTTTGTCAAAAAAGAATTTGTGGCTGACAGAAAACTGAATGGGTATCAAATATTTTGGAAACCGTAATACAAAGTTTATCAATAGAACTAGTATTCACAATAGATTTAAAATCTTTAATTCACAGTTTAAAAATTTCGTTCTATTAATTAAGGTTCAACTGCAGTTAAAATGGTTGTGTGGTTGGCTTAGTTAAAAAATAATTTTATTCAAGCCTCGCAGCTAAGTTGAATGTAAAGCAATTTGTAAGTCGGCTAATATAGAAAGTTAACAATTGTGACATAAATTTACAATGCTGTGTGTTAACTGTCAAATTTAATGTCACTAAAAAAAAAGTTTATATAAAGTATAACCTTGCGGATTTTGTCAGTATTATTGTGGATTCAAACTTACTTAAAGATCTCACCCTGAAAACTTATCCTTAAGTCAAAATAAAAAGTCTGGTCACCCTACACGAGTACTCACTATATGGGCAAGGTGTTGAATGTAGTGTAAGGTCTTTGCAATGAGTGTCCTCTCTATATAGGCACAGAAGTAATGGTCAGGTCAGTGCTGCGTATAATTAAACTCGGTATTCTTGAGACACCTGATGGAATGTTGAACAAATGTTTTAAAAGTGTTCGTTTGTTTCTGTTTCTGTTTTTATTTTCAATTTTTCTTGTATAGTTATTGTATGTTTACTTTTAAAGGTAAATAATTTGAAAACGAGAAGATACATCTTGACAACCATTAAGACCAACCTTCCCTTAAGAACGAATGTTGGAACAATCGAATCGAATACTGTGAATTTAATTGTCATTCAAGAAATGCTATAGGCAATGATATTTTTATGACAGGATCATAATAATATTATCATGCTGATGAATGATGATAATGGTACCGGTTGTTGTTTTTGTTGTTATCATCAACTTAAATATTATATATGTATAGGTACAGCCCAAAGCAATCGAAGTCGAGGCATCATAGGAAGGTATACGAGTAGGTAGTATAGGTATGAGATTGTTGATTGTTGTGAGGCCCATCAGCGCAGAACGCCTTTGTGTGTTCACAATGCAATATGTACGCGATTCCAAACAAGGATCGTTAATGTTTATTGGTCAATAAGTTTAAGTTAAGTGCAATCAATACATATGGTCAGACAACAGAGCTGGGTTTTATGTCTTCTTGGGCATCATCAGAGCTGTCATTTAAGTATAGTATAGGTACCATCAGCGCATTGTATCTGCCTATACACAAAACATACGAGTATAAGATGTATGGTACCCTATACTTTAGCTTGTTGCTTGCTTGTGCGATGGGATTTATGATGTATTTTACCAACACTGAAGAAGGCAATAGTTTAAGAGGAAGATTTACTCTGCATAAAATACTTCTCGGAAGCTGTTGTGTGGAAATAAATGTCTATTTCACTCAAAGCTAAATAATTTCGAGAAATAAAAATGCGAAATGTATTGTTTATTGTTTATACGAGTGAGATCACTGATTTTGGAGGAAACGCTTTAGGCAGAAACAAGTTGATTTTTAGAGATATTAAGGTTGACACTTTGAACCTCTATAGGGATTCTGGGAATTAAAAAATTGACTTCTTTAACTTCGTCTTAAATAATTTTATAATATGATGCTTCTAAGAAAAACATCTTTTGTGAACAATTTGTTGATTCCCCTACGCTTAGACTTTTCAAATTGGGTATTACTTTTTGATAACTTGAAAGTGGCACTATCTTCGGATTGATATTATGCCTGTAGTTTACATTCGCAGAGTAAATGGAATTGTCTAAAATCCGTTAAAAATTCCATCATTTAATCTTTTAAAACCAAAAAATTAAGATTTTGGGCAATTGAACACTTTTTTGGACTGTTTGGCTTTATAGAATTTGAAAAACAAAAATGGGCTTTCACAATATCAAACAAAAATTACATCTCCGACAGACGAAGGCATGAAGTAACAACTGCTGTCAGAAATATAAATTTTTTTTTAAAATGGCATATAATGTATTAGTTAAAGAGCCATATTACATAAAAGCCGATTTTTACTATTTGGGTTTTTGCAACGGGATTTGAGTTATGTTCTTAACATGTATTTCAAAAATTTGGAATTCTGATTTATACAGGGTCCGGCAAAAAAACCTCCCGTATTTTTAGACGTTAATATTTAAAGCTATTTATAGATAAAATGCTATTCCGGGTATAGATAGATAGAGGTCTACGTGCCGTTTTTAGTAATCATAATGGCGTGGCACGGTGAGCATCGCGCATTTGTCGTAGAGGAATATATCCGTAATGGTGGTTCTGCGATTACTTCTCAGCGAGCATTTCGCATTCGATTTCAACTTGGACGACATGATCCTGTTCCGGATAGAAAAACAATTCAAGTTTGGTTATCAAACTTTAGAGCAACGCGTTCTGCGCTAAAGAGAAAATCGTCTGGCCGACCTTTAACCGCAACAACGCCGGATAATGTGGCACGTGTAAGTGCGTCTATCCAGCAATCTCAGAGGCGTTCAGCACTTAAACATGCAGCTGCCCTTGGATTGTCTGATAGGAGTGTAAGACGAATATTGCACACACATCTTCATATGCATCCCTACAAAATGATGATCACACAAGCATTAAGTGAGAGAGATTTTGAAACACGCAGAGCTGTTTGCGAAGATATTCTTCAAAACATTCCCGTTGGTGCTGTTTTAATTTCGTCTGACGAGGCCCATTTCCATTTATCGGGTACTGTAAATAAACAAAATTTCCGATACTGGGCAACAGAAAACCTTCAAGAAATTCATCAACGACCACTTCACAGCCCTTATGTGACAGTTTGGTGTGCTCTTGCTGAATTTGGTGTGTTAGGTCCGTATTTTTTCGAAGAAAATGGGCAAAAAGTTACAGTTAACCAGGAAACACAAAGAAATCTGGTTCCAACAAGATGAAGCCACAGCACACACTTCACGGCGTTCACTAACCATTTGTAGAGAGATGTTTCCAGGGCATCTTCTTTCTTTACGAAGAGACATTACCTGTCCACCAAGGTCCCCCGATTTATCACCTTGTGATTTTTTTCTTTGGGGACATTTAAAGGCCCAAGTCTACACTCATCGCCCAACATCTTTGGAAGCACTTAAGGAGGCAATCACTCAGCAAGTGGCAGCCATTACACCACAAATGACTCGACGAGCAATGGAAAACTTCCGAGAAAGGCTTCGTAAATGTATTAATAATAGAGGACAATATTTAACGGATATAATGTTTAAAACTAAGTAATTATTTTATTTAATATAAAATGGCATAGTATTAAATTTAAAAAATTCAGTAAAATTTTTCTGTTAAATTGTTTATTTATTTGTCATTGCCTTTTAAAATATGGGAGATCTTTTTGCAGGACCCTGTATCTGTGTTTATTTCAGAATCTCAAATATTAGTTAGTTAAAATGGTGTGAATTGTAGTGGAAATAAATGAGGCAGAAAATATTCAAAAAGTTAAGAAACATAAGGAAGTAAGATATAGCTGTTTAAAATTTGTACGACTTGGATCTAAAAAATTAAAATTAGGTGGAGTAACAGTCCGTTGAGAACTAGGGCCTAGGGACTTACAACTCGCAACCATTTCTGTGGGAGAATAATGTTGTCAGGAATGGAGGGGCCCTACATTTTTAAGCCGAATCCGAACGGCTAATTTGACAAAGCGTAGTACCCGTGGCATGATGGTTAGTGCGTTGGACTGTCATGCCAGAGGTCCTGGGTTCGATCCCTGCCTATCCCATCTAAAGTATTTTCCACGGGTACTGCCTCTTGCGAGGAATTGACAAATTCTCCAAGAGTAATTCTTGTCATGAAAAGTGCTTTCTCAAATTTGCCGTTCGGATTCGGCTTAAAACTGTAGGTCCCCTCCATCCCTGACAACAGTACTCGCACACAGGAATGGTTGAGAGTTGTAAGTCACTAGGCCCTAGTTCTCAATGGACTGTTGCGCCACCCAATTTATTTATTTTTATTTAATTTGACAAAGCACTATTTATGACAAGAATGACTCTTGGAGGTTTTGTCAATTCCTTGCAAGAGGCAGTACCAATGGAAAAAAATGTAGGTACCACAGGCAGGGATTTAATCTAAAGCCACTGGCAGGACAGTCATACACTTTCGCTTACGTACCCGTACTACACGATTTTGGATCCTAATATAGTGTCTTTTTTGAAATTTAACGTTCACGGGTTATTGGTGATTATAAGGCAGGTATTTATGGGTGAAAGAAATTGAAGAGAAATTTACGAGACACTCAACGTTTTCTAGTTATCAATTCAAATTCATTTTTATCAATCAGTCATGGGCGATTTTTTCAAAGTTATGTTCTACTTTTTCGCCTTTTTCCCGAACTAAGTTCTTTAAATACTGTTTCTATATGAAGAACTTAAGGAATGCTTATACACCTTATATTTCAGAATGCAGTATTATACAGGAGACCAGGAGGCTAATGATATCATAAAAACTCCTTATCAGTTTCATGGGATAAATATTTCGGCATACATATTAATTTGACTCTCTCAACACATCGTGTGCCTTTAGAAATATTTGTTAACTATAACTATATATATACCTGGCTGATACCCTTAGTAGACAAAACTACCTGATAAATTATTTTAAATACATTCATTGTCATTCACATAAATACAATAAAGGATTCATTATCTTATAAATTACATTTTATAAATTTCAAAATATCTTTATCAACACTCACATTATTAAATGATGTAGAATGCATTTCATAAAGTGTATCACTGTTGGTGGTTCGATTTCGATGGTTTTGAATGTTCAAAGCGCATGAATTTTATCTACGCTTTCCGCTTTAATTGTCATTATTTGTCTACCCACTCACATCATACAAGTTCCACTTGACCCTTACTCACTCAATAAAATGAATAAAAATACAACAAACGGTCTGATCTTAATATCGGTTTACCTTATACCTACCTCATTTAAGTTACATCGAACAATCTAATACTCTATTAAATATTCAAAAACATATATCTTACACATTTTCGATCTGTCCTAATGAATATAAGTCGAAAAGGTTTCCTTTGAACCGAAAAAAAAAACACACACACAGGCAGCTACAGCACCAGCACCAGCAGTAGAAATAAAGGTTCAATAGAAAACCATAAATTAGATAAAAAACAATGCCGATGGTGATCCATTAAAATAGATTAAAAACTTTACTGCTACTGTACACAATCTAATCCCAGGCTCATTTATTGATTTTCCAATTGTCTCACAATGCAAATTAGCAATTATAGACACACACAGATCACCCAAAGCTCCTAAAACGACTGGTTTAAGAGCAGAGCTATAGCTCTTCCGGGCAAATGTAAACAGGGGCGGATTTAGAAAGGTAAAGTTTAAGTTTGAGTCTTAAATATGATTTTGTAATTAGAATATTGCGGCTTTATGACCGTTAAACAAATGCCCTTCATACAAAAGAGTCCCTTTTAAAAACGTTGACAACTTTATGAACAAAAAACATAATGTTGTAATTTAATAAAGTAGAAACTTTATTCGGAGCAGAATCAAGAGCCACTAACAATGGTTAGCCCTAAAATTTGTCACAGTGCTAATCCGCTCCTGTGAAGACTTTTGTTTAATTTGTTATAGGTTTAAAATAATTTATTCCCATGCATTGATTGGAAAAGTATATATTTCTTTTTATAGAACACAAGTTAAAAAAAGTATCTAACACTAAAAGGGGACACTTGGGTGGCAAATGATTTTAATTTATCTCAAAAACATATCAAAATCAAAAGAAAAGAGACCAACAACAAAAGAAAAACAAATCTGTGGTGTTGATGAGGTTTAGTTGGCGGCGCGGCCGGCGGCGGCAGCTTCTTAATACCTGTCATCTCCAAACTACATATATAATACCAACTTATATGGTATGAATGACGTCGCAGTAACGGAGGCGGCGGCTGCGGCCGCGGGCGCGGCGGCGCTGAATGTTTAGCATAATTTTGTAATTAACGAAATGTCTTTGTTTTTATATACATATGTATATAGTAAGGAAGGAAAATTTTAAGTTTATTATCAATGGAATTTGAATATTTATAAATAACCAATGACAACAAATAGAGAGAGAGAGAGTTAGGCTGTGGGATGTTAAATGTTATACGTACGACTCATACCGTTTTTAAGAGGATTTTGTGTGAGAAATTTCTTGACCGTTTTGTTTTTTTCTTTTTCTTTCAGGGAGGCCTTCGAACGGCAGATTATAAACATTTTATAGGTTTCAACAAAGATTTGGAGATAAATGAACCAATTTGATGTTTTGGTTATAATTAAGTAAAGATACATAGAACACAAGTTACATGTTGTATCATACATACAATTTGAGGCAATTAAAAGATGACAAACTTAATTCAGTCAATACTCGGAGAAGTCCTTACGAGTCAAAATTTATAAAAATTAGTACATTCGTTTGTTGCCGAAGTTCTGATAAATTGTATTTATTCGAAACCTCCTGAAAAATAAAAAGTTATAGTTTTCCAGACTTAGACGATTTTAAAATTTCTATATCTCAACTGAAGTCTAACAAAGCCACTGGCGTAGATGGCTGAAATGTCGAGCTTAATTAGAGCATGCAACAACTTATCTTTAGAGGGTTGGAAGAAGGCAAGCCCGCTGAATGGCAACTCAGAATTGTTTGCCCAATACTGAAAAAAGAAAAGGTATAGAGGAATCAGTCTCCTTAACTTTGCATACGAAATCTTCTCTGCTGTTATGTCAACGTTTGAAGCCCATTCGTCAACAACCTGATGTGTCCTTTATCAGTTTGGCTTTAGGCCAGGAAAGTCTACAGTCGGTCGAATAATTGTATAACAAAAACTACCAAGAATATCAAATAGACACCCACCATCTTTTCAAAGATTTCAAGGCCGCATATTACAGCATCTAAAGTCACGAACTAATGTGATTTCTCGTCCTTGAAAGAATAGTGCAGAGCTCCCACGTCAACACTAGAGACATTATCTTTAAAAAGTCTGTCAATTACTCGAATATGCTGATGACATAGACATAATCGGAAGAAGTCTTTCATTAAGGGAGGACCTACAACACCGTCAAAACGTTACCATCGACAGACGTTACTTTAAGGTATCAAAGAACTTTTTTTTGTCTACCTGGGCTCCGGTTTAAACGGAGAATTACTCTTGCTTACCGCTTTTTCTTTGGGCTAAGTAAGCAATTATGTAGGAAAAACCTCTCTCGAGCAACCAAAGTGTTGCTATATACGACCCTTAACATCCACTTCCTGCTATCGGTACAGAAGCATGATAAGAGCGGATCAAACCACCTTGATCTACGAACCCGTAGGCATAGAAGGTGAGTGGAAGAGAACTGTATGGGCTGCACAGCGAAGTAGAATAGCCAGAGGGATAAAAGTCTTACGCCTGAGATGGCTGGGTCACGAAGTGAGCATGAAAATCAATGCTCCAGCCCGTAGTCTTCAAATCCACCCCCACAGGACAGCGCAAGACGGAGGAAGGCAATGGATCAGGTGGTGCGAACAACATTACCCAACTTGAAGTGCATCTATCTTGGGACCGATTTGTTTGTTTGTTGAGTTTTTTGGTTGATGCCCTAGTTCACACACGAATGTAGCGGCACATAAGTAAGTTAGTAAGAACGATATTTCTTTTTCGGCCATTTTACAGAATTTTGAGTTAGTCAACTTCGACTATAAAGAACGCGAATATTCCCACACTCGAAACAGAAACTGAACAATTTTGATAAAGCAATTAACAGGTACACATATGCTCGTATAGCTCCAAGACTCCAAACTTCTACAGTAAATATGTGCAGCTGTTCTGATAATTAAAGCGCCACTGTTACTAGTTATAAAAAATATACTGAAACCCTCAACTAAAAAATTAAAACAAAAAAAAAAACAAAAATTTTGAGTTTCTCAAGAAACTTGTAAGATTATTTGTAGTTTCGTTACGAGTTGTCCTTGCCTTTTTGCTAATTCTTTTCCATCTCTCATCATTGCCGTTGAAATAAATCGACCCGAATAAACGTAAAATGTTAACCAGTCAGCGTAGTAAATTTGTTGATCCCAAAAATATAAAACGAAAAGCTAAAGTCTGATGGCCAAGGAATCGTTCTAGAGACTCTCAACAGCAGTTCACTAAGTGATTCTTAAAATTATTCTTCCAGCGGCGCAACGGTTTATAAAGCTCGAGTTGATGTCGCAAATTCAATAATGGCGCTGTGATTGCGGATACAACAGGTATGCAAAATTATCAGCTGTATAGGATGAAGCACCGAACGTCGTCGTCGTCGTGGTCGTGGCGACAAGCGCGACTTTATAGAGGAAGTGTAGGCGGAAGGGAACAAAACAAATAAAAAGAAAAAACAACCCAAATGCAACACAAAAACAATCTCTTAATGGTTCGCCTCCGAACATGAAAAAATACTCAAGGTGTTATCGATTTATGTTCGAGTCCAGCGGCTACCGGGCGCTTTCTGTCGCTTCATCATCATCATCATCATCATCAACATCAAGAGCGGAGCATTTGAGGTGAAGGACGAAGACATCACCGAGCGACCGACCGACGGAAGCCTTCGATTACACATCATTACCGCAGTCAAACAGGAGCAACACCAGCAACAGTGGCAATGCCAGAGCACCGGCAGCACCAGCACCAGCAGCACCAGCACCAGCATCGTCAGCGGCAGCAAGATCAGCAACAGCAGCTAATGTTATCCACTTTAAAAGTGGTGGCGGTCCAGATGACAGAGAAATAAGACCACTTGGACTGGTTGCGGTCATGTCGCTCGATCTCAAAAGGTGCTATCGAATCGAATGTGAACACCTTTATCAATGTAACTTACTTATTCTAGATATATGTGTGGCACCGACTTCAAGGTGGCAAAAGTGGCTGAGATGCAGGAGTGTTTTCAACCGACCAGCCTGCCAGTACGGTGGTGGCTCGGCCGGCAGCGGTGATGATGCATCTCCTTATCAGTGGAAACTCATTCCACGCAGTGACACTCAGGCAGTGTAACGATTAAAAAAGTCATTTTATGTGTGCGCCTTAGACCAGAGCAGACCTCTTAGTAAAGTCATAAGAGTGATGGCGATGGCGACAATGTAGTGCTGTAAAGGGAGCAGAAACCTACCTCTCATTCGGCCAGAAACCTCCGGCAAAGACAATCAATTCGTTTTACTAACTTCTCCTGCTTTGTATTTATATGAGTGTACGCAATCTCCCAGGTCAGAGACAAAACGCGCGATCTAAAAAAGAAGGCATTTAGCTTCTGGAAGTGACCGTATTTCCATTTCTGAATCAAATGCAGAGTGCAGGACTCCTTATTCCCGAATCCCAATCCCGAGACTCCAGAGTCCGTCACACACTCAGGTAAAGCTATGCTTCGTCTTATCTCACTAAGAATTAGTTACCCTCTTCGGGCTGCGAACGTTGATAATGGCGCAGCCGTAAGTGATGCGGCTTGGCTTTCAAGTTGTGTTGTCCGCGTCCAACGACACAACGACACGACGACACGACAGCACGGTAACAAGAAAAAAATGTCAAATTTCGATAAAGAAACGGAATTCACTAAACGAAATTAAATACATAATTGTGAAGTGAAGAGAAGTCTTGAGGTATCATCCTTGTACCATGTGTATAGTGACTGATATTATGTAGGTATATGTAGGTAGGTGGTTGCAGGTATCATTGCCTCGCATATCAGGGACTGACCGGTTTTAAAAGAAAAATTCTCGAAGAAGTGTAACGACTTCCGAATTGAAAAATGATTATAACAAAATAACAAATAGACAAACAAGTTGCTCAAGAAAAGACCAGACAAGTAGTAGGTATACAAGCTCTAAGAAAATCAGTAGCAAAGCGGTGACAATGAAGCAGTTTAAGAAACAATTGAATAAATTAATTTGGAGAAGCATTCGACAAAAAAGCAAATTGACAGATTGGATAGGTTTTATGGGATATCAGACGGCAATCTATTTGAAGTGTATAGAACTTTTTTTGAGGAATTTATGTATTATCGATTTTTCGAATGGATTTTGTTGAGAAAGAATTGTTCCCAAGATTTTAATTGCTTAAGATCTTATTTTTGCAATCTAATTAAATTTTATGACAGATTTGTCAAACAAAACATCAAATGTTGCAACAGTTGATTTGTAATATTTTGACATTAACATTAGGATAAGTTAATTATTTGGTAAATGAACTTTTAAATTTTGTAGGGGAAATGTTTAGGCAAAGATAAAATATCGAAGAATTCTGCTGTGGAAAATTATCTAATTTATTTGTATAAACTAATTCCAACGTCATTTTAAATAAGGCTAGTTCATTAATGTGATATCTCAGAGAATTAAACAAGTTGGCGATAGGAGTTAACATAAAAAATGATTTACAAAATGAGTGTCCCAACGTAACTTATGTTCGGAACGCCACCATTGTCATGTATCTTTTCAAAAAATACGCACAGAATTAATTTTGAAACACAACTAAGCATCTGTCAATCTACTTGTCATTTTCTTCTACAGAAACGAAAACTAAGATTCAAAACTTAAATAAAAATGGAAAAACTAATTATAATAAAACAATAACCAGTCAAACGCTTTTGTTCAACATTCAACTCGGTCTGCTCACTTATTTTATTCTGAGCTCAAAGAGCGCATTCTGAACAAGCTCAGAACAGAACACGTTCAGAACGAAAAAAAGAAGCACAAATAAAAAAGAACCGACATTTTTGTTTTGGCAGTTCATGCTTTGCTCTGAATTAAAAAAGAAAAACACATTTTTAAAAATAAATTTAAATTAAAAAAACTGAACACGTCTAATATGTCAACAATTTGTTTTTAGAAGCTAAACGTTCAGAAAGAAGACGGTATGTTATTGCCTTTTAAGTTTGAAGTTATTTTTCATCGAGATTTTTGGTTTCAAATAATTTATTAATTAACTGTACCTACATATGTATGTCTGTATATATAGTATGTGTGGCGGGATGGTTAGCGTGCAGGACTGCCATGCATGAGGTCTTGGGTTCAATCCCTGACAGTGCTTGTGCGAAGAATTGACACTCCCTCAAAAAATAATTGTTGTCATGAAAAGTGCTTTCCAAAATAGTCTTGGGTTCAATCCCTGACAGTGCCTGTGCGAAGAATTGATACTCCCTCAAAAAGTAATTGTTGTCATGAAAAGTGCTTTCCGAAATAGCCCTTTGGAGCCGGAATAAAAATTGTAGGTCCCCTCCACCGCTGAAATTACTCGCACACAGGAATATTTGAAAGTTGTAAGTCTCTACTCTAAGCCCTGGTTTACAAGATTTATATGCTTTCAGCAGCAAGAAACGAACATTTTTCCGTAGTGTAGGCACAGCATTAAATGTACTTGTCAGTTTTGAAATGATAATATACTGTCAGTTTTGATAATTGTCAAATATCTACTGTATAAGCAATTTTTATAATTTGAATTAATAATTGCTAAAATGCAAATTTAGTTATTCTCTTCAAGATGCAAAAATTGCTAAGTAACTTTTGTTTTAATTGACAGTGATAACATTTAATTTAGTTAGAGACGACTCATTTGGAAAATTTAAAATTATGCTTCGTTTCCATTCATTTTTTTTAAAATGGCTGTTTCATTTTCATGTTTCTTGCCGGAAGACGATGCAACGATGAGACACCTGAAAAAATGAGTAGCACAGTTATGTCTGTGATATATGACAGATATACGAGTATTAGCAATTTATTTTACTTGTAATTGCACTTTTCTGTAATATATTTACACGATGATATTTTAATTTCAAAATGTCAGTTGACAACAGAACATATTGTAGTCCCTGGTGGCGCCAATAATACAATTTCACATCAACTTAATATTCTACATAATTTTCAATATAGCTTCCTGGAATCGTTACGTTACGAACCTACGTTTCCCTATCTACACTGATTGTTATTAATATGATGATGTCTCATTTAAACATCATTATGGACTTAACCCAAATTCCAATTACTGACTACAACTTTAGCTCTGGCTCGAGGTCTTGGGTCTTGGGTCTGGTTCTGATCTTATCGATTTGTCATTACTGAAACGCACTTAATTTCGCTTAATTAAGCAGCAACAATTCTGGGCGATTTTAGTTCTCACTTTCCTGATGTAAAAATATACAAAAATAATATAAACAAAAAGCTATAAATTATATAGCTTAGATCGTCGCGCTGATCTTTTTGAGTTCTGTTCTCTTTGTTGTTGTTTTTGTAGGGATATATAGCTTTTTTTTTAAGGTCGAATTTGTTGTAGCTTCCCAAAGTCATTTACATCGACTGGGATTTATTTGACTCAATCTTATGCAGCGTTCGATAAAAATGTAAATGTCCTCTTCAGGAACGACGACGCCAACGCCAGTGCCGGAGCCAATGATGCCAGTGGTTGTGGCACTGCCAGTGCATCTTGTGAAAACCCAAAGACAATGGTGATAAAATTGTTTGCCATTGGCATCATTATCGTCAGGGCAGCATTATCATATCATCATCAGCTGGAGTCACGGCCGCGACCGGTGCGGTGATGCTGGTGGCGGATCGGCAGGAGTCACAGTCAGCACCAGCAGCGCCACCGAAATAAGAAAACAAAAGATGAAAAATAAAAATACCAGTCAGTCAATGTCTCTGACGCGTTTGGAAAAGAAAATTTCGTCTTCTTCGTTTGTCGCCCATCAACGCCACGTCTAAGCTCTTAGGTTAAGACCATCAAGAGCGGGAGTCTTCAAACTGTCGTCACCAACGTCGTTGTTGTCGTCGTTGTCTCCGTCGTCGTCTCCATCGTCGGTCGTAGCCGTTGTCGTTTTGGCCGTGTGACCCCCAAGTAGATCCACATTTTGTTAAAACAAATGATATCGGTCAGCGAGATCAATCGGATGCTGTGTGTGAACAAACACGTTGTTCATCCAAAGATCGTGGGATCATGTGTATCTGAGGAGTTTCTATATACTACCAAGCCCTTCTGCCAAAACCGGAATAAAACCGGAGCGACTTGCGGCATAGCAGCCACCAAGCCAGCCAGCCATCAGCAGCAGCGACAGTGGCGCAGAGCACCGCGGTGTGCGACAGAATGCGACGACAGCATAACAAAACGATAGAAATTTATGGTTGTGCTTATAGCGACAAAAACGGTAGGCCAGCTTACAGCAGCGCATTGAAAAGTTGTAATCATGTTTTGTTCCTTTTTTTAAATTTGTATTTTTATATCTTGTGTTCTTGTTTTGTACGATGTGTGTGTGGGTTCCCATGTTACGGGTGAAAGGAAGCAATAAAGCTATTGACATGTGTCGAATTGTGAACGTCATAGGTGGCCGGAATTACAAATGAAATTTACATATCTTAATTATTATTTAAAAAGAGATTTAATGGATTCTTATTCTTAGACTGTTTTTTTTTTTCTCTTCTTAATTGGATCAGCTAAAGATTTCCAAAGTTAAATTATGTATGAGGAATATTGTAGGGCAGCGTAGGGAGTTTGTTCAGTGAGATTTTTCTTAAGGTTGTCAATGTCTATTTATAAAATATAATATAATATAAACAATACTTTTTTATTCATTGAGAAAACGATTCTTCTTAAAGATTGATACGATATTGAAGCTCTTTTATTCCTTAACTCTTCAAAGTTGGCATATGCATTTACAAATATCACAAATATCAATACTCTTTAGCGATGCGAGAAATTGCAATTTCTAAAAGCCATAGCCCTTTTTGACTAAAGTGGCGTTTGTTTTGTGAGGACTTTAATATATACTGGCCGTCAGAATACTTCGCAAAATTTGGAGGAAGTTATACCAGAATTTATTTATATTAAAGTTGATTCACGTAGTTTCACTATTTTTAATTTACAAGTTCAAAGTTTTAAGTAATCTCTCAAGTCCTTCTAACTATTTAGGTCCTCAGATCTAATACGTCCCTAGGTGTTAAATAGCGGAACACAGGGCATCAAGTACTCTTCCGCATCCATCGTGTAAGGTTTACGGCGATGTATTTAAGCACCCTCCCGCTTTTAGCCAATCTCACTGATTCCTCCTCAACTTTTCTTCACCCTAATCGGTCTCCCGACTTCTCTGCCTTGTTGAGTGAGTGGATCTTATGGCTTCTATTGTATGGCCTACAATACGGCCATCACCTTTTCGAAGCGTGTGTCTAATCCACTACCACTTGCGCTTTTGTATATTGGACCAAATTGTTTTTTGACCCGTTTTTCTGTACACTTTTTCGTTGGAAATACGATTGGTGGGCTAAGGAAACCCTTAAGATGATAAGAGTTTGTAATTTCATAGTTTTATAATTAATCCTCGAACGGATAAAGCCTAGAATTGAGACTACACTCAAGAGGAATCAGGTTGGCTTCCGCAGCGGTCGGTCGTGCGTTGACCATATCAACACCTTACGCATTGTTCTTGAGCAGTCTGCAGAATGTCAAACACCACTAAACCTCATGTTTGTAGATTTTGAGAAGGCCTTTGACTTGACTGAGTTAACCGAGAATGTATATGGAAAGGAAAGGAATTCCGCCAAAAATTGTTGCCATTATAAAGGAGTCCTACAACAATGCAAGGTGTTTCGTGTTGCATAATGGGCAGCTATCCGACTCTTTCGAAGTGCGTCTGGGTGTGAGACAAGGGGATGTTTTATCGCCAATTCTTTTTCTGCTGATGATGTTCTAACGGCCAGCGTCGGTACAACTAAGAGGCAAGGTATTCAATGGAGAACGTTTGAAAGGCTTAGCCATTTAGACTATGCCGACGATATATGTCTCATGGCAAATAACATCAGTAGGCTGAACGAGATGTGTCAAACTTTACGGGTGAAAGGAAAATCGTGCGGTCTTAAAATAAATAGCAAAAAGACGAAAATAATGCTAACAGGCCCCCCTACACAACATCGTATTATTCTGCATGACACACTTGTTGAAGAGGTCGAACAATTTAATTACCTCGGAAGTATTGTATCAGCAAATGGTGGTACGGATCTGGACGTTAAAAGCAGAATAAATAAAGCTCGCGTTGCCTTTGGTGCTCTGTCCCAAATTTGGAAATCCAGTCAAGTCTCCTTACGCACTAAACTGAGATTCTTCGATTTCGGCCACCATCTCGAGAAAATCGCAGGCTTTTGTGAACCGCTGTCTGCGTCACACCCTTAAAATTCGCTGGCCACAAACAATATCTAACCAGGAATTGTGGCGTAGAACAGGTCAGCGGCGCTTGGACATCGACATCACAAAGCGCAAATGGCAATGGATTGGTCACACACTGAGAAAACCAAACGATGATATTGCGAAGCAGTAATTTGAATGGAATACTCAGGGGTCACGGCGGGTTGGAAGACCAAGAACAACATGGAAATCTACAGTGCTATCGGAAGCTAACTCCCAGAGAAAGACGTGGCCACAGTTAAGGTATCTAGCTGCAGATCGATAAGGATGGAGACGTTTTGTTGACGCCCTATGCACCGTACGGGGTTAGAGGACCTGATGATGATAATTGATGTTATTTTTCAGGTGCTGCATCCATAAAAGAGTATTGGTTCATCATTTGAGCGGAAAAGTCCTAGCATTTGATTTAAGGTGAGAAAGATTAATTATCCAAGGGTTTTGTTAACTAGGTATTGTTTCGTATTCGAATTTTAGAACTCAACTTATGTTAACAAACTTTTGTTAATTTTATCGATTAGAATTGAACGCGTCGAAAACTGCATGCTGCCTGCTGCAGTTGAAACGTTATTTTTCACCTTTTTACTAGCATCAAGGAGACTAAAAGCCTCGAAACACTAGGTATGCCTCTTGTGGAAGATCACATACGTGATGTCGTTAAAAATGAAATGAAAAAGAAAAGGTCCAAAGTTTAAGTATAATTCCAATTTCTGGGTCGGTACTCCTGAAACTTACTCAAGTCTCTTCGACAGTATTGAACGTACAAAGTTCAAATTGATTGGTGATGATTTCATCGTTGAATCGTTTACGTCACTTGAACACCGTCTTAAAGTTTCTTATCTAACCCTTTTCTACCGATATTTTAACGGATTATGTTGTAGAGAAATATGCAGTTGCATTCCTTAATTTATCAAGCAATTCAAGCGTTATACTCACAGCTCCAGGAATGCTCATAAGTAAATCTTCAAGCTCAACTTTGCTCGTACTGTCAAGTACAGAGATTCGTTTTTTTAGCTGTACTATGCAAACGTGTAATGCTTTACCACATTACGTCTTTCCCAGTTATTGCAATATTCAGGAATCCAAAACAAATTAGTACCGACACATCTTTTTAAGCCCACTCTCCCTTTTCTAATGCTCACATTGGCATAATAAGGGTAACAACAATCATGTTGACATTAATTGCTCATAAATCTTGAACTTTATATGACTTCGAAGTTTAAGTTATTTTTAAACTTTATGCGGAAACGTCTTGCTGTTAAGGCAAGCTATTGTTAATATTTGAATTTTTGAACTCACATTTTTGAGCAACTGCTAGAAAGTCAAAGTTGAGTTATTTCTCAAGCGAAAAGTCGTCGAAGGTTGCATTTTCAAATTTTTGAAACACAGTTTATTTACACACATTGATCAACACTGATGTAATGTAATGGCTACAAATTTCAAAAGAGAAGTTTTAATTCGAATTTTCATAACTTTCATCGATTTTGAGCAATTGCTTTTTTATTTCTTCACATTAATATTGTAACGATATATACGAGTATTCTAAAATAGCTATGGCAGCTTCTGTTAGTTCCAACTAAGGCTAAATAGTCAAAACCAATCACCAGTCAATATAAAATTTATTATATAAATTACAAATATGTTCACCTTTGATCTGATTGTCATTTTTCTTAACACTAATGACATTCAGATCTACTAATTGATAAATATGATTGAAAACAAACATTTACTATACATAAAATATACAAAGTCGCTCCTAATCAAAATAAATAAAAATAAATAATAATAATAATAAACTCGAATTAAAGTAAACGCAGTTTAAGTCGCTGTCGTTTCTCTCTAAATGGACAAAATGTGTTTCTGTTTTTGGTCACAACAAGTTAGAAGACATCACTTCGCGATTGCAGTTTTTGGCAAAAGCCAGTTTTCCAGATTCAATAAATAAAATTAAAAAAAAAAAAACATAATGAATATATTATTTCCTTTTTGTTGACTCGAACCACTTAATAGTGAGTCACTAAACTAACTGCTGCTGCTTTTGCTTATAGTGAAGTCAAATAAGGTAGCCAGGGAGCCACTTCCCGCGCGCCCAATGCGCATGTTGTCTCACACCAAAAATTAATAAAATAAAATTAAAATCTACACAAAAAAAAACATATCGAATCAACACAACATAATAATAAGGCAAATTTAAATCTCTGCTAATTAAACAAAATGATGCTGTAGATGTCGCTGCTGATTGTGTGATGATGTTTGATGATTTGAATGCAAATTTTTTAGTCGCCGCTTATTATTATCGATTGTATGATGGCTAAAATAAAAATAAAAACAAATAACATCCCATAGTAGGTATTTTGGGTTTTCAATTAATGTGATTTGCAGAGAAGGATATATTTTATAATTAAAGTATCTGCGACGCGACCGACGCGACGGTGTTGTGTACTTTTTTATTCTGTTTGATAGAAATTTGCATAATGGCTACCGTGTTTTAACACCGCTCACATTTAGGTATCACTTGCTTTTGCTGATGGAATAATGAGCCGCCACTTAAGTGATTTTTAAACAAAGAACTACAACAACAACAACAAATGAAAAATGATATCAGCTGAGAAAGAATTTTTTGAAATGAATCGAACAGCAGTTGCAGAGGTAAGGACATTTCGGTCACAAATTGATTGCGGGTGCTTGTTCGTGTCGGATTTTATCGATGCTACAAATTTATGGCCAAAGATTTAAATGGAATATTTATCTACATTAATATCGTGAATATGACGACGTTTTGTGCGTTAAGGTTCTGTGATCAGTTTGTAGTTTTAAAGTTCAATTCTTTGTTGAATTTAACTGTTGGCGCAGTAGTGCCAATGGCATTCAAGTAAATTGTAAAATAATCTAGAGTATCAAGCAATTGCGGGTCCAGGATTTTAATCTCACTTAACATAAGGACGAGTTTTTAAGCACAGCTTAAAGATGTTCTTTACTGTTCCGTTCAGGAGACTGGCAAAGTTAAAATAACATAATAAGTATCTTAGCCTTAAATTTAAATATTACAAGGGCTAAAGTGTTATTGTATACTTTTTCAGGGCTATCGTGAATCGCATTTCCCAAGAAAATTTTTCCCTTATTCGAAAAATAGCTATCGTGAACTAATTTCGAAATAAGGGAAAAATTCTGCCAGTAATATTTAGGTTCCTATAATGAACTATTTTTGTATGGGAAATTTTCTTCTCTTTCTCATGGAATAATCCGTTACAATTTAACAAAGGAATCCCAAAAAGTTATCAATAGTGTAAGTTATCTCTAGACCAAAAATAAATAAATAAATACACGTAGATATTAAAACTAACTAAAATGATTGATATTTTAAGGTCTAATTCTTAAAATTCCAAACAAATCGAAAATTTGATTTCCTCAATGAAAAAAAACAGGACATTGCAAATGGGTTTGTCACAAATAAAAGAAAGAATTATGTCCAAAAATTTTGGAAACAGCTAGAGCAAAACCTCAACTCTATTGGGTCTCCTATTAAATCAATTGTCGAGTGGAAAAAAGTAAGCGGTTAATGAGTTCAATGATGTTATTAATAAAAAAAGGTTTGGCAAGATAAAACAAAACATATGTATGTCAGGAACAAAGTCTCCGAGAATTTGAAACACAAAAAAGCGACTGGTGGAGGCCTATACAAAGAGTACAAATTCAGCTCCTTAGAAGAGACGATAATAAAGATTTGTGATTCGGGAGAGTCGGGGGAAGGAATTCCGAATTCTTCCACTTTTGGTTTGCCTTCAAGCTCCAGAAGTAGAAACTTCGAGGAGGAAAACAATTTACCTTCATCAATATGCAATCGCCCAGTTGAAGATGAAGTAAAGAAAATATTGGAATAAATTTTGTTAGAAATGTTAACTAATTCGCCAGAGCTAGAATTGCAAAATGTTGAACAAGAAGCGGACGAAAGAGTGAATATTCCTTACAAGAAGTCAAGAATTTTGCGACCAACAAAAGAAAGACAGAGAGTAATACCAACAGGTACAATTTTAGAAAAAGATTGGCTAACTCTGTAATAATGGTGAAATCTGTGGATCAAAGCGTATACTCATAAAAATGTGATGATTCAAACGAATAGCTATTTCGACTGTACAAGTACATACAGTGCTTGTGGTAACTCCAAAGAATTTGAATGATCTCTTAAACCACGTCGTCGTATGGCTCTCGTTTCATTTCGCCTTCTTTGCTCTTCTTCTTCTAATAACAATAACACTGATAAATCTTTGCATTTTTATTAATTAAAACTTTTTACACAAACTAACTTCTTTGTTTTTTTCTTAAAAATGAAATGTCAAAAAATTAGAATGCTATCGCTATGTTCGAATAATTTTTTTCTCATTTTTATGTTGGTAAAACTTGTTTCCAGGTAAAAGCATTCATCGAAGAATTCCTGAAATCCCGATAGGAGGAATGTATTCTCGAGAATAGTAAAATTTCGTGGGAGAAATATTTCCCAAGGAATTGCCGATAGAGCTGATTAGATTTTTTTTAGAACACTGTAGAACACAGCAAGGTAAGGTCTTATTATTTAATTTGGAACACTACCTGCATATGAAAGCATTCCACGATTCAAACAGTTTTCTAAATTTGACCTATTTAAAAGTTAAAATACAATTATTTAGAAGGGTTTTAAGTGCATTTCATTTTGAAATGTTGCAGATTGTTTTGAAACGTAGCTTTTTCCAAAAATAATATATTCTGTTCTTGTTGCCATTTTTATAAATGCGATGAACGCTACTAAAATAAAAATGCAGAAAATGAGAAAGTTTTCCAGATAAATTTGATATTTTTTGCCTAGGAAATTAAATATGAACAATTGTCTGATTTTATTTGGTGTTTTCTTCTGGCGTTATTTCCGGGAGTCCATTATTAATATCATTTTAATCATTCTGCTTATTCATAGATTGGAACCGAAGCTAGAAGACAAATTCTTAAAAATTACTCTTTTGCGTGAACCTTTTGCAAATATTTTGATCGAAAAGGAGTCAACAAAGCTTAAAAATTAGATAGCGAAAAATGTTTGTTTCGTGAGTTTAAAGAAATAGGTGCATTTATGTACAAAATTTCTTTAAAAATTAAAAACAATCAAACTAAGGTAAAGGTAAAAAATAAGATAGGAAGAAACTATAATGGCAATCACAATTTACAAGTGACAGCATCTCTTCTCACTTTAATTCTCGAAAGATTCAAAACTTTTATATTGAATTAATAGACATGAAACGTTAATTATGTTTTCCAATTAGCCATTAGTTGAACTAAAGTGACACTTTTGCTGTTTTTGGGACATTTATGTTCTTGAAATTCATGTTCAAATCTTAATTCTAGAGCATCCAAAGAAAGTTCGACTCAAAATTTGTATTGTATTTAGTAGATAATCAATTTCAAAATTAAAAATCACTTTAAGAAAGTCTATCACTCATTATGTGTGTCAAAAAATTAAGATAGAATTGAAGACGAGTTTTATGAACTTTGACTTCAGTTTATTAATATTAAATTGACGTTCTTTTATTAAAGGTTTCTTTTTAAGAATCTGAATACTTGCTCTTTCCCTTAGAAGAGATCTTAAAAAATAATTTAAGTAATTAATAAAATTGTTTCAAATTTAAAATTTTGTGAAGATTATTTAGGATTATTATTATTTAAGTTTTTGACGGACTAACAGCTGTTTTGGTGAATTAAATTACTAAACAATCTTCTGATGAAATATTTGCTTATAAAACTTAACTGTATGAGCTTAATGGCTTTATGACCTCTCCCTGGATCCTCCATTGGTTAAAAGTTGATTAATATGTGCGGCGCGATTGGAAAAACCTGGGTTTCCGATTTATATTGCGTTCATATTTATTTTCAGGCTTATAATTTTATAAGAAAGCATAAACAAATTACCTGTGTTTTATTGAAAAATCTATCAATAGTATAGTAAAATTTTACACGAATAACAAAAACAATATCCGTAGTATAAATACTACCGATAAAAGTTAAAGAAGAATCTTACTACGGATGGAGTTTTGACATTTATAGTAGTCTCGAATGGATCTTATGTGATTTCGTTCTCAAATGTTGGTACAATTCATATTGCATTTGTATCTCGATGGCTATGTTCGTTGAGTAGTTTTGCATTTGGAATCATGTGTTTTCCATTGGGGAAAAAAATCAATCTATTACTGTTAATATTATTTAGTTTTGTTAGTGAAAATGGACTAACTGGGCTTATTTTACAAGAGAAAACAATATAAAAGATACTTATGTTTTGCTAAGTTTCCACCAAAGGTTTATCTCAGTTTAGATTAAATAAATCTTTTTGGTGTTTCCACCGCACAACAAGATTTAAAAATGATTAAGTTTGACAGCACTTTCTATAATGCAAATGGTGTTTCGATGTTTCTTATAAAATGCAATTGAGATAGTTTGATTCGTGTTAAACAATGAAGAACTGAATAGTTCAGCACCATATAAGAATATGCTACCTACTCCATGTGCAATTTTTTTTTTTAATTTGATTGAAACAAAACTATATTTTTTGTACACAAACATGCAAATAAACAGACCATAATGCATTGTCTGTAAAACCAACTCCTCCACACAGGTTTTTCATTTCAACTCGATTCAGGTATATAAAGAATTGAGGCGAGCTTCAAGCTCTCTTCAGCAGCACATGTTAATGTAGTAGTCTACGAACAAACCCCCTTCTTGAAGTTTTTATTTTATGTCAAATTGTTTGGTTAAAACTTTGAAATCGAATATTACCTTGCACAGACGTATTTTCTTGATGTTGATAGTCAACTATCAAAAATCAGCTTACACGATTTCACCCCTGGTGAATTTCGCTATTTTTTTTGGAATTTTTTGATAAATTATTATGGCAAATATTTAATTGTATCAACTTTCAAATATAATTAAGTATCTATCAAGTATGTAGTAAAAGTCATGTACATATCAATTCATTATCATACATAACAAAAATAATAGTTTTAAGTAAAATTGACTATGGTATATATATTTATGGTAATTCACCAAAAACTATCCTGAAATATTTAAAATCACCATATAACCAGGCAGCTAGGAGAAGTATTTGCGCTTTCCCTACTTCACCTATAAAAAATATACTTGCGGAAGCAGGACTACCAACAATCGAGGAACGTCATAGAGAATTGATATCAAAGATAGTTGTGAAGTTAATATTTTCAAAAAACTCAGTTATTGACAAGGACATAAACCAGTCCATCAGACGTAAATCTAAGAAACGTATCCAATCCTCAATAAGCAAAATCATAGATAAAGCTCATGAAATGGAACTCCAGTTTAAAAAACCACGAAAGATACTTTTATCTTACATGACATATAAAACCTGATTCCATCCTGATGAATTTTGCCCAATACAATAAGGCAAATACCAGCAACGCAGTTTACTGATCTTTGTTCTCCGATGTCTCATCTGAACTTAAAAAAGACAGTTGGGAATTCATCTTTATTTTTTATTATTGTTTCTGTGACATGCATTCGGTAAAAAAAAAAACACGAAAAATAAAGTAAAGTACAGAAAATTGACGATTTTAAGTTAGCATATTAAAATTGAATGATCCAATAATACAATTTTTCAAATATTTTTTAAAAATGTTTCTAAAATATTTTAGATAAGTTTAGATATCTCAACCAGAACTCAACAAAATTTGACAACTTTAAAAGATTTTGACATTAGTATCTATGAGATGTATGCACCTTAAGATAATCCAATATTCTAAGCGTACAACTTAGAATTTCATTCCATAAGATATACATTTTGGGGCATTTCTTAATACAGGATTTGTTAAACAGTTGTATGCAATACATTCAAAATTAAATTACAATATTTCAAAATATTAAAACAAATAAGTAATTTCCATTTAAGGTGTTTCTTTTAGTGTAACAATTAAAATACCCTAATATAGGACACACAAAATCGTCAAACCAATTTTAGTGGTTTTCTGGTATTAAGGTTCAGTTAGGTATTAAATGTATTCATGTTCAAAAAATCAACGCTTAGTATTTGTAAGTTAGGAACTTTATTTTCTAACTTCGAACAATTTGAATCATATTTTGATGAATTTCCAACCACAAAATAATATGTACCACTTTAAGTAAGTTGATACCGCATTGTGGTATATATATATTTTTAAAACTCAAATTATTGAAATTTGTGAATTTTGTTTTTAATCTAACACGACAGACCATCAGAGATTAAAATTTCTTATATGATATGTATATTGTACGTTTTGTTTGATTTTGTTTTTGTATCTTACCTGTTCATCATCTATAGGGGACCTCCTCGAGAAAAAAGTGCTTTCAAGTGCAAGCATAAGTCGGTTCTGTAAATGAAATTTGTGGTAGTCATGATGAATGAAAACATTGTCAAAAACATTTTTGCTTATAAGCGCAAATGTTTGAAGAAAAATAAGCCAGATGAAGAAATTTTTCTTATCTTTTTTGGCATAAAACTTATAACAGAACCGACACCTTCTTAATTTAGGAATAACAAATTGAAAATTGAGGTTTGAATGTTAATTTTGTAATCTACAACGTAACACAACAGTTTTTTAAAACCACATCACATAAACAGGATGAAAGTTCCCAATACACTCCTGCTTAGCATTTAATTATGTTGTAAACAAATTCCCTGATGCCATACGTTTTAATTCCTACGAGGTACGTAGTCTTTCACTTCACTTGCCAAATTGCCAATTTAGTGGAACCACTTTTAAATCCCGAGTATGACTACCATCATCATTAAAATTCTGGCTCTACCAATTGAATCAAAGCAAAACGCAGAGTTGTGCTTTTTATAAATTTTATACAAAATCCAACAAACATCAGAGATGTGCGGGTTGAATTTTATTTATTGTATACAAAATAAAAAGAATGGAAAAAAGAGTAAACCCTTATGGACCCAGTTACTGCCAATCAACCATCAATTAAGGTATACACACTACATAAATATGAAAACACAAAAGACCAACACGGAAAACAATTAAGTGCGAGCCCTCTGACACAGCTCGGCTCGCTGTTGAACAAAGCGCAGAGTCTTTAAGCGCACAAAGTGTAATTATTGTAAATTCCACCTACTCCACACACACTTGAAGTGGGCGCTTGCGATTTAGAAATACTAAATAGTAATTATAAAAAAAAATTATAATTACAACCATCATCATACCTAGGTATATGATTATACAATGGCTTTATGTTACAGACCCATATGAGTCACTTTATATAGGACGACGCGACGACACGACTGTGTATAAATCTTAAGGGCTAAGATTGCGCGGATGCGGATCTGAATCTTTTTTTTTTTTTAGGTAGGTAGGTATAAGGTATGGGTCTAAATCTACAGGTAGTTGTAATTGCTCAAAGTAATGATTAGATCTAGGAATAAGGTTTTGACAAGAGCTATTATAAAATATCTTAAATGGGGTTTATTTTGTTTCGGTAGGCAGGTAATTAGCATTTAAACCTATATTGAGATTGAAATGTGATTTATGTTTATTGTTTTACAAAATCAATTGATGATTTACAAGTTAAGAAACTCTAAAATCTGGACGATTAATGCCCAATTTCATAAACAGTTTTTATACATTTAAAAGGATTTTAAACTGTAAAATGGGATATTTTGGTTTCACCAAGCCTTTTTAAAGTAAATAAGCTTTTAAACATCTTTTAACACTAATTTAAAGGCCTGATAAAATGTAAAAGTGCTTTTGGTGTTTGTTTATGAAATCGGACATAAGACTTTTAAACTAATTTCATAGGTAAAAATGTTTTAATTTAATGACCGTATCTTACATTTACAAATAAAGCGTTTGGATGATGAATAAGGATGCCTAGCGAAAACTTATTTATTTATCAACATTTTCTGAGATTGGACTACGAAAAAAGTTCTGAACAAAAAACTTTGGGTCCTTATAAAGGGTGATTTTTTAAAAGCTATAGGAAAGTTTTTCAAAAAAAAAAAAAAACATACAATTCAGAAAAATGCATGAAATCTTTATTTGAATCGATAGTACGGTCCATATAATTTAATGTTTGAAGATTATTTCATGCAAATGTTGACCTTGACTGCGCCTCAAATGGTCCATTCGCTTAGTCCAATTTTAACATACTCTTTCCAACATTTCGGCCGGTATCTCACGAATAAATGCTTCAATGTTGTCTTCCAATGCGTCAATTGAAGCGGGATTGTCTGTATAGACATGAGCTTTAACATACCCCACAAAAAATAGTTTAAAGGCGTTATATCGCACGATCTAGGCGGCCAATTGACCGGTCCCGAACGTGAAATAAAATGTTCACTGAACTCGCCTCTCAATAAGTCCATTGTTGAGCGTGCTGTGTGGCATGTGGCACCGTCTTGTTGAAACCACATGTCATACAGATCAAGCTCTTGCATTTTGGGCAAAAAAAAGTTAGATATCATCTCACGGTAGCGCTCACCATTCACAGTTACGTTACGATTTGCATCATCTTTGAAGAAGTACGGTCCAATGATGCCACCAGTCCATAAACCGCACCAAACTGTGACTTTTTCTGGCTATGAACTTTCTTAACAGAGCACGCATTTTGATAATAAAATTCAATAATTTGCAAGCGTTGTTCGTTTGTAAGACGATTCATGGTTAAATTATAGACCAAATTGAAGATGTTTGGCAGTGAAACAAAACATGAAACGTGCGTCAGCTGTTTAAACCAGTGTTGCCAAAAAGATAATAACTAAAAAATCAGAAATCACCCTTTATCTTCATCGAAGCCTTTCAAATATACTAAGAATCTGGTGCAAAATTACCGATTCAGTGATCAAGGGAGTGAGTTCCATTATTGATCGAATGAACGAGTGACAACTTCGGTATGATGGTATTCGTAGTGTAACGTATCATCTCACTTTTAAAAATTGTAGTAGTTATATTCATCTACATCGAGTCTTTACTAATTTTCATCGAAACTTTATTGGTTGACATCAATTGATTTCAATCTTTTGCATTTTTAGATGAAATTTTACTAATCTCTTTTGTAAATTTGATTTTTATCTCTTGGTGACATCGAAAACCGATGTCTGAGGCTTCAAGTGAATTCAAAGAATTCAAGTGCCTGCAAAAAATGCATGGATTGCAATCAATTAATTGCATTCCCAAAAGATTGCACCATTTTACAAGCCAGCTTAAAAGGGCATATGTCAACAGCAGTTCGCTGCTTATTTCTTTTGGCAAATGCAATATATTGTTGGCCAACCTTGATATCCATTCCGCCATTAAATTATTTTGTTCGGAATTGATTTTAGTTAAATTTGACTTTTAAGTTTAGTAACACAAATTTAAAACACAAGAATTCGTATCTGAAGTACTAAAATCAGTTCGATAGCTGATGAGGAAATGTCAAATAATTGTACTAGAGTGCTCGATAACGTTTGCGGTAGTTCCAAATTTAATAATTCAGTCACGTATGACTCAAGGACTGATACAGTAATTCGGCACCTGATTTTATTGCTCTCAACTTCTTTAGGTTTATCTTTGGACCGACCCGAAATTACTATGATAAGTTAAAAAATGTTTTATCTTTGTGTCAACGATCTTTAATTTTACTGGATAAAAACAATAGAGAGGAGCTGGCGGTCGAAATACCTGCCTGTCTTAAAAAATACATCAATAAAATATTACGACAGATGGAGCCACACTAATTGACGAACTTGAAAAATTTGCATGTAATATTAAAATCATATAATGATAGAAAATTCAACCAATTTCTCTTGCGACTTGAAAAAAAAGAAGATTTTTCTATGCCCGTATTAAGGATTATCCTGGGGCCCTACTCTGTAATGCGTTCTCGCAAATATTTGCTATCGATATTTTCAAAAACGAATATTTTGTTTCCGAATGTTATTAGCGTTCGAAAACGGAAATTTTGTTTCTACACCAAGAGAGGTAACGGATTGCAATTCGAAGATCATTTTTAAAGGTTACAAAAGGAAAATTGTGTTAAGTTGTGTGAAATAGATAAAATGTAAGTAAGGAAATAATAATTTTATTCAAAATGTAAGCAAATAAATTTCATTACAGGGAATTATCAGCGAAAAATGTGCATACCAAACAAAAGCAATTTGAAAACATTTCAAAAATATTTGATTTATCGCGTATTGTTCTAAGTTCAACTCGTTCTTCTCTATTTTCTACATCCGTCCACAGCGCAACCGAATCCATTTTATTAACTTTTTATTGAATTTTATATTTTCTCTTTAAAAATTTATTATAACTTCCTCGTCTTGTTTGTGATTTGTTTTGTATTTTTTTTTGTATTTTTGCTTTGACACATCTCATGAGAAATACTTCGAGACTCGGCAAATCTATTCTATAAATAGAAAAAGTACTAGCTGATTGTTTTGTTCGATTCGAACATTTTACAGAGTACGAATTCATAAACAAATCGAATATCAGATTCGAATCAGATTGACTTTCGAAACGCATTACAGAGTAGGTCCCCTGGTTAAACTTTGATACGCAGGTTTTAATACTTTCTTACAAGAAACTTTATATCGTTTAAATACTTGCTCAATCCTTCCATGATTAGTGATGCAATTGAACTCTAGATCATTACTTAGTGTTTTGGGCTATGATGATACTTAAGATTCCGAAGTTTTTTGCTACAGCTTTGCATCAATTTAACCATCAATAGCTGTTGAAAAATAGAGCTTGTTCACAGGTCATAAGAAAACAAACCAAACGTGAATTTGTTAGAATTAAAAGTCCAACCAATATTAGAGCTGGAATAAAACAAACATAGACAAATCCGAGCTAGCAGAGTCTAGACAATAAGTTTCCGATAAAGTTTAAAGCTGAAACAAAATTGTATTTTCCACGAAGGTGTGGAACGTCAATTTTCCCTTAAGGCACTAATCTATGCCAGTAAACTGCAAATAATATTGATAACTGCCATGATCAAGAACTCAGTTAACAGTTTTGAAAACATCAAAAAACCTCCATTAACAATCAGAAACAATTTTGTACCCATAAAGTGCAATCACAAAATCACATATCAATTTCCCCAAAAACACACCCATCATTAACCTACCTACCCTTAACGACACACAAATTAACCTTTCGCATCCTAAAACACACTTTTGCTTTGTCCAATGGTCACTGATAAAAGGTCTACACGTAGGTACTAATATTGAAAAACTAAAGAAAAACAAAAAGAACAAAACGTTTGGGGACATTATGTCCTAGTGATTGCTCTCATCAAGGGACATCGAACACAAAATCTTTGTAGACATATAAACATATATGTATATCTATAGAATGAGTGCGATGATATCTTTAATTACATATACTTAAACTTTTACGGGTGCGTCACAGTAAAAATTGTGTACCTTAAGCCCATTAGTCACTATATTGATTGTCGCTTATCTGTTTCTTTTTTTTTTTCTTTCGTTTTTTACGACTTGCCACAGACTTTACCATCAGTAGACAATGTGCCACCCAAAAATCAAGAAAATTAAATTGAAAACAAATACAACAAAAACAAAAACAAAAACAACGAAAACGATGACATTAGGTATATGATTCACAGCTACGCATACTAATCATGTGAATTTCGGATAGCGCTGATGATAACTGGACTCCAATTAAACATAAAACACTAAAACGACAAATTAATTCGCCTAATGAAGACGGAAGGTATATTATATTCATAAAGTATAGATAGAGAGGTATATAGGAGGAATGTACGACGGATTTCCGTACCCAAAAAGACCGGATGCATACCGTCAAAGAAACCAACCAAATTTAAAAAAAAAAAAACTGAATGTCTCATAATCAATCTTTAATCTTTTGGCCATTATAAAATAGCTGATATGCCTAATTGAATGACTTACGTGCCTCAATATAAACTTAGAGCTCTATAATATGCATTTCTTTGTTTTTGGTCGAGTGAGGCATGAGGCGTGTGTGGTCAAGGGACGGTAGGTATAGATATTAAAACTTGATGCGATTTTTCATCAAACTTCATATTGGAAACAGTCTCGCCAGCGACGCACGATCATCTTCGGCGGCGGCGGCGGCGGTCATTCGAAATATATTTTATCCAAATCGTCATAAAAACCACTCGGATTTAGAGCGTGAGAATCGAATTGAATGTTGTAGATATAAGTTGGTAAGGTATCTTAAATTCGTTGGGGTCTCTTCTCGCTCAGGTAGATTTAACTTTGGATATATGGATTTAGATTTGTTTCTTAGTTTAATTCGAGATTCGAGAGTAAAACAAATTCCCCCAATTCCACAACTAAAAAAGAACAGGGCACCCTGAGGCGTTTTGAAACAAACAAACAAAAAAACAGTGGTAGACAGTGCGGAGGTGCGGAGCTCCCCACAAAGGCGACATGAAGATAGAAAAACATCTCAAGACACTAAAACAAAAAGATTCAAATTTATAAAATTTATTTTTTTCCATTTCTTTTCTCTTTTCTTGGGCTATTGTTTTTTATTATTTTAAGTTTCTTAATTAATGCACTAAGCAGTCATTAATAAATCGGGTTTATTTTTCACAAATACTCGTATATGAAGAACGCAATATGACAGTTAAGTGCGAGATATCTCTAGCTAACTTATAACTGCAATTGGTGTAGCAGTTTTGATAATGGGTATAATAATACTCAAAAGGGAGGTGTATACGTCTTATGTCAAGGTCAGTTAAGTCTGAAAAACGTATAATTTAATCACTAATTAGGTACCGGTTAAAATGTTCTGGTTTTTAAGCCTTACTTTAGTGTTAGGAGGTACCCTTAAAAAAGGCATACAGTTGAATATAATATTATTTTTTGACATGATTATTAAGTTTTTTTTTATGGATAACTGCTTTCATTCATTTTTGTATAAAATATTTGCTTTTACACGACCATTTTTGAGTCACAGTATAAATAATGTGATAGCTTTGTTTATTTTCTTATTTAATTTCGGAAAGTAATTTTATTTAAAATACCTTTGTTAATAACAAGGTAAAGTTTATGGGTTGATGATTTATAAAATAAAATATAAAACAGTATGGGTTAAATTTACTGCATACTAATGCGCCCTTTTGTTTTGAATTTATCAACTTTATCAGCGACCATCAATTATCAGTCATATTTTTAAACTAAGCGTTTTTATAAACGGTTAATTTTAAAAATTTGGATTTTGTCGTGAGGCATTTTGTATGTTTTGTTTAATTGCTGCTTACTTATTTGATGTTTTGCTATATTTCAAAATAAATATTACAACATTTTGTAGGGAGACATCCATAAAGCTATCTCTTTTTAGCTTTGGGCATGTAATAAAGAAAAGAAACCTTCCTATTGTTGTTCGTTTACTGAATTTACAACTATAACGGATGTTGTTTTAAACGTCTAGTTTTTAATCTGGCAATACTTTTTTCGGAGCAGGTCTTTTTGACAGCTGTCACTGTCAATCATAGGAAACTTAACACGATTCAAATACTTTCAAACCGAAATGGTAAGTTGAAAGAATACAGTTTTTAGCTCAATACTTTATTTTGCTTTTCGAAAACTCTTGAACGTTTGACACTTAGCTAGTTTCTTGACGATAACACCGTTTGCTTATGAAAAAGTTACATCCTTTTAAAATTCTCAGCTTTAAATATAGTATAATTTGTATTTCTCATTGAATCCCTGTCGTACAGGCTAACTTTTGTCCATGTTTACAAATATTAGACCTAAAATATACCTCGAGAATCGTTTGACATTCATTTTCTATTTTAGTATTGAAAAGCTGTCCAATATTGGTCAGCTTATATATCTTAGATTTTGTTTACCTATTAGGCTTCTATTTCAATTAGGCGATAAAGAATAATTGAGATATCAGGGAAGAGAGTTTTTGACAGGAAAAACGAGAAATTAGAGTGAGAAATTAGGATTGTTTGTCTGATGATACGGAAATTTCCGAAATCTTAACTTGCAAATTCTATGAGTTCCTTCATAATTGTCAAAAGAATAAATTAATAAGTTCTGGGGCCCTACTCTGTAATGCGTTTCGAAAGCAAATATTTTCGAAAACGAATATTTTGTACTCTCTATTTCTAATGCGTATAAGAAATCTAGTACTTACGGAATGATAAATCCGCATTCGGATTTTTCGTACCTGGCAATGCGTTTCCGAATGTCATTAGCGTTCGAAAACGGAAATTTTGTTTCTACACCAAGAGAGGTAATGGATTGCAATTCGAAGATCGTTTTTAAAAGACACAGAAGGAAAATTGTGTTAAGTTGTGTGAAATAGATAAAATGTAAGTACGGAAATAATAATTTTATTCAAAATTTAAGCAAATAAATTTCATTAGGTACAGGGAATCATCAGCGAAAAATGTGCATACCAAACAAAAGCAATTTGAAATTGTGGTGGAATTCATGTAAGCTCATCCCAACTTCCTCGTCTTGTTTGTGATTTGTTTGTGATTTGTTTAGATTTTTTTTTGTTTTGTATTTTTGCTTTGACACATCTCATGAGAAATACTTCGAGATTCGGCAAATCTATTCTATAGATTAGAAAACGTACTAGATGATTGTTTTGTTCGATTTGAACATTTTACAGAGTACGAATTCATAAACGAATAGAATACCAGATTCGAATCGGATTGGCTTTCTAAACGCATTACAGAGTAGGGCTTATGTTATTAACAATTTAGAATTTAATAATAATTTGAAATACATTCTTCATTTAAGTATTAATTGATTTTCATACAATCTTTTATTTAAAATAAGATCTCATTGTGTTTTTTATGTCAATCCCTTAAAAATTTGTCTTTTGTTTGCAATCTAAACATTGAAACTAAGTTGTATTTGGTGACCGCCCGCCCTGTGTTCAAAAATTCTAAATTCCGAAAACGATATTTGAATGAAATAAATGAAATTTCAATTTGTAAATTTGTAGTAAAATGTTAAAGCCATTTTTAGCAATTAATTAAGCTTAAAAGACAATTTAGCTAATTTCGAAAGATTTTACGATCTTACTTTCTACTCGTATTAACATTTTGCTAAATATAAAATCAAGGAATTGTCACTTTAACTTTTAGCAATTTGCAAAATCCGTATGGCATTTGTCATTATCTTAGATAAAATTTACTTCAAATAGTTGATTTGTGTATTTTAACAATTTGTGAGCACCAAACGTTTTGCATTAAATTTAGAAAATGTTATCGAAAAAAGAAAAAAGGTGCGTCCCTAACAAATCCCTTCGAAGAACTAGATGATGGAGAATTGTATTCTATATGTATAAGATTTACAAGATAACAGTTTTGTTCTTGGTTAAAACCTTAACCCCTAAGACTGAATTACAAATTGTAGCTAAGTTTTCACCGTATACTTGTATAACTAGAATTTCAACTTATGAGAGCAGTGCAGCAGAATTGTACTAAGCTATAGTTGGAAATTACAAATAATAGGTCCGTTTAAGTTTGTTTGCTTTGTTTATTTTCACGGGCTGTCACTATTAAGACATGTTCGGATGTTCTTTTTTTTTAATGCAATTACATTATCAATTTACTAGTTAGTAAAACAAAAAGAAAGGTTTTACACTTTGAAATAATTTGTTAAATACATATTTAGAAAACTGCTACTTAGTAAAATGTTAAGTTCTTAACAGAAGATTACCTAAAATTTTCCGCCATTCTCTATACATACATAATATGTCAAACTTTGAAGTGTGAAATACCTTTAAGGTATGACATTAAGTACTTCCAGAAAATCAATGACACTTAAAATTGTAAAAAAATGATACTTTTTAATAACAATCAAAATATGTCAAACCATTACTTGTCAAATTTCAAAGGAAAGCATGAAACATTTACAATATTTACATACACACAAATTACTTATAAATAAAACCCAACTAAAACTATTCAAAAATTTATAAAGTTTTTTGAAAATGATTCTACTCGTATTAAAATTGAAATCTACTGCCATGTCAACAACGTCGTCTTTTTTGTTTCATAAATATGTATAATGTAAAACTATTCTGATTCGATTTACATCAGCCACAGACATTGAATTGATTAATCAATTTAAAAACAAAATCAAATCCACTCTACAAACATCCCGTCAGAAAAAAGGCAGGTAGTTAAAGCATAACCATCATCAAACGAGAATAGACAAAAATGAAGTCCAAGGGATGGTAACTATAGTGGTTTATGCAGACAACAGCAAAATATAATAAATCCATCTAGGGAGATACCTAGCATATATTTTAATAGATACAAAAGAAACGAGTAGCACAATTCTTTCAAAACGATACCAAAAAATAAAAAAGGAAGTCACCAGTTACAAAATAATAGAAAAAAGCTGTAAGGCTCCCCTTTTCTCTCCCCCAATTCAATAATCAGGACCGCAAAAACATATGCAAGTCCTCGCGTTTCCGTCATAGACAAGTCTTCTTCTTCTGATTTAAAAGTCAAAACTATAATGTTGTAACTTTACTCAGTGAAGAAGCAATATTGGAAGCGCCTGGATTATTCACACTGGCAATGACGACACAACGAAAACAACGAAGAATACCAAAATTACACAAGTTCGAACACTCAAATTCGATGCGGTTGCTTATGGGGCCTGCTTCCTTTTTTATTTAGTTCTTTTTTTCCTTGTTTTTGCACAAAAATTTTGTATTCCTATTTATTGATAAGGATCTGGCAATCCAATTTGTATCCTGCCAATGGGGAACCAAAAGGGTTCTTCTTCTTATTCTGCTTCTTCATCGTCGTGGTTGTTTCTTCCAATAAATATAAGAAAATAAAACGAAAAATTCCGAAAATCATTTCAAAAATGAAGCAGAGGCGAAGGGAGTGCTACCAAACCTGCCCAGGACATGATTGCGGAGATATGGAGACGACGAAGAGTGTGAGGAGGTGGTAGACTATGGAGTCCTAACAAACAACCACCAAAACAAACTATCAGTACCCAGATATTTGTTGTATGTACCTACATATATGACGAAGATGATGCAAGCCAGCAGCGGCCTCCACTTTTCGGTTAGCTTCTGGGACCTTCACGATGCTGCTACTTGTGATGATGATGATGATGATGATGTGCAAGTTAGGTATAGAGCGATTCTGAAAGTAAATTTCAAAGGGTGGCCTTGTTAGTCTTAAGGAGGAACAACGAAGGAGGCATCCAAAAACCAACAAACTAAACTATCTGCGCACTGCAATATTGTCTTATGAGCTGGCGACGAAGCTCTTCTAAAGATGTTCACAAGATCGCGGTTCTCGTATTCATAGTCATCGTCATTGGCGTCGCCGTCGCGTCATCGTTTCTTTGTTTTAGGGATTTCTTCTTCGCATTTCTTTCCTTGGATTTTTGAATAAGTAAACTCGACGACCAGGGTCCAAGATGATAATAATGATGATGATGAAGATGATGATGATGACGACAACGACCGACCAAAAGCCCATGACTACGAGCCGAGCGACGACGATGGCGCGATGGAAAATACGCGCCGCGATTTAAAGTTAAGATTTGAATTTCCAACCCATCTCGCGAGAGCAAAAGGGACAAACCAAACCAGCACTGGCGCCTGCGGTCTTCATCCGATTCCCTTTGAGGTATTCTAGGAGAACAAATCTTATGAGAAATGAATGATATAGCAGTGGATGCGCTGCTGCTGAGTTTATATGTGTGGATGCTTTCGACAGACAGCACAGACAACAACAACAACGACGGCGGAGGCGAAGACGACTCGCAGCAAAGCGAAATTTTTACTTTTTTTTATCATATATTTCGTATGCATGCATACCTGGTTCCTATAGCAGACTTCGGATCCAAATCCGAACTGGTTCCTGGGTCATTTGTGGTACATACCAATACATGTTGTGTAAATGATGTAAGTATAGCAACCATTTGGTTTAATATCCGATCTACCGCCCAGGAGCAGTGCAATGCAAAATCGCAGCCGAAAGAGAGAATCACATTGGGCGCCACTTAAAGAGAAGCGATGTATCTTCGTTCAAGGATTAATGTTTGTTTGTGTGTTCATATGTAAGTTTAGCTGTGATACGTATGTATATACATATGTGTGTCTGGGTGTATGTCGGTGCGCGTGCGCGCATGTTTGCTATCCGTGAGCACATCTCATTTTGTTTTCGCGAGATTTGCAACAATCCAATTACATGAATGGTCTTTGACATGAATTCGGGACGGCCGCGGCCGTCTGCGTCCGCATCGTCGTCGTCGTCGTCGTTGTCGTTAAAGTTGTCGTCAACGACTTTGCGGCGCAGTAGTGCGGTGAGGCTAAACCAACGACCACGACAACTACTATGCTGGTTACTGGCTCATTCGTCTTTGCCACTGCCGCACGCCGCTACCAATGCTTTGTATTATCGCTACCGTCTATCGTCGTCGCAGTCGTATAGTCCAAGTCGTTCGCTTCGCCGTAGCCTTTGATTGTTGTTGTAGTTGTTGTTGTCGTCTTAGCAACACACATATTGTATATAGCAAATGTTTAGGCAACAAACGAAACCATGACATGTACGCTTTAATGATACCTAATTAGCAAGTCCCGCTCTATCAATATCGCATTAGTTTTTATTTCATTGGCAACGATATTGCAATCATATAGTTCGTTAAGTTTAAAAAAGGTGTACCTTTAACTATTTATTGATGGAAGTATCTTATCTATTTAACAATACCGTAAAAGTATACACCCACCCTATGGGTTAAAATTTTCACAAAACTTTCTATATCACAATGATCTGTGAAAGTCTTAAAAAATAATTGCACGTAAAAGTTCAGTCATCAAAAAGAAAAACGTTCCAGATTAAATGCACAATCTTGTTGTCTAAATCTGAAACAGCTTCGGATCATTCCACAACAAATGTCTTTCTCCTGTAGTCTTACTTGGCTAGTAAGGGATTTTTAAATGCTAACTTCTTGGATATACATCTCGGGAATTTGTTATTTTAAAAAGCATTGAAGTGTCAAATTTGTCGGTTTTAAATTCGAAAATGTATACCGTTAAAAATTATAATTTCTAAGCTTATGAACAGAGCTAATATTTTTGAGAAAGAGTTTTTTGAGGCTTTTGCAATAACTGTAAAAATATGTCAAGAAGTCTACATTGCAACCAATAATTTGACAAATCTCATTGGATTGAATTAATGTCCCTAAGTAAGAAAGACGATGTTGTTTGTCTTTTACTATTTTTTCTAATAATCATAAATAAATAATCTAATAATCATAAAGCAGCATTCACATGAGCGCGACCAACGAACGACGAATGAATTACAAAATGTGAGTTTATATACGTTTGAAGACATATTTCCACAGAAATTCTTAAAAAAACAATAGCAATATAGTTTCTATTTGATTTAATAATGCATACTTTTACTTTACAATATCATATATTAATAAATTTAAGAAAACAAATTTATTCGTCGCGAAAAAAATTGTAGTTGATGCGAACTGTCAAACTTTATTCGCGTTCCACATTATCCACACTCGCAAGGAATAAAAAAATCGCGCGTACTTAACCTAAAAAAAATCATTCTTGTTTTGGTTTCGGTGGTGAATGTCAAACTTCATTCGCGACGAATTAAAAACTCTCATGTGAAAGAAATGTCAAAATCGACGAATATTCGTCCATTCGTTGGTCGTTGGTCGTGCTCATGTAAATAGTGCTTAAGAATTTGAATCACATAAATATAACGGTTGTTTTATTAGACGTGTGTTTTTCCATCTGACAATACTTTTTTCCGAGTTGGTCTTTTTGACAGCTGTCACTTGATTTATGCTCAATTTGGTTTGCTATTTTATTACCAAATGATAATGAATCGCTTCACGGGGAATTTAACGAAACAACCAATAGAAGGAAACTTTTGGTGAGCGCATTATTTCACGTTGTGGGCCTGTGGCGTGCGATTTAACGCATCTGCACTATTTTGTATGGGATTATGTGAACTCGCTTGTCTACACAGATAAGAGCGAGACAAATGACGCCTTGGAAAAGAATATTCGGCACGTTATTGCTGACATACAGCCCCAATTGCCGCAAAATATGTATTGTCGAAAAATGGGCTTCTAGACTCGAATTTATTTAAGCCAGCCCGGCGGCAACTTACCCGAAATCAACATAACGGCAAACCCTTATCTTCATAATTAATTCTTGGGCATAAAATACAATAATTATATGCGTTTTGTTTGTTCTTGAAAATCACACGTCTAAAAAAACATCCTTTATTTATAATTCTATTGAGGTTATAATGAAATGGATATCTTCACAATTTTTCACTTAAATTTAGAAGGTCGTATACGTTTTAATTGTTAACCTTCAGATGGAATAGTATGAAGAAGACTATGTATATAAAAAGTTGTAATGGTCTTTTTTAATTCGAAAAGAACTTTCGGCATACACCTACATTTCAAAAAAGGGGAATTGTACCGATAACATAGATAGACTTAAGCTAAGTCCATATTAAACTATATATTGTTGAATGTATAATTTCTTAAGCTCTAAACTTTAAACCTTTTAAACCTATCATATAAGAAAATTTGCATTACAGTGAACAAATTATAACTTTGATTATCTTAATTTAACTCTATTGGAATCTTAACGAAAGTAATAAAAATACTTTGCTCATATATTAATTTAAATTTAATTTCGATTTGTAAAAGTATCTACTAAATTATTGCTAAATGACACTCTTCTCACACATTTTAAATTCATTTATTCATCGCTAAACTATAACTACATACCATTTAAAAGTTAAATGAACGAAACATTCTTCTTCTTCTTTTTCATCATCATCTTTGACGAAAAAAATCAATTTTATTTTCAAAAATTTACATTTAAATTATAAAACACAAAACCAATGATCCATAAACGAATAATTCAGAAATAACTTAAAATAAAACTAAACAACAAAATAGAAATCAAACAAAAAGGTGGGTTTATAGTGAATTCATATGTGTAGGATTTATTCAACACACTATTACCACACCCACGCCTATTTATGTTGATATGTTTTATTTTTCTGTAATTCTTTGTTATTTATATTTATTGAAGACATTTACACATGATTAAGCTTAAGTGGCTACCACCTTTGTGTCTAAACTTTGACACAAAAAACTACATTTAACCACAAAAACGCACATTAATGACATTCATTAAGTTTGTGTTGTTTTTGTTTTTCTTCTGTCAGAATTTTGTCTTAGGATAAGCGTGAATGTGTGTGTTTATTCATATGTTGTTACTATCATATATATACATATGTAAAGTTTATTTTTGGTGAATTTAGATGATATTCCTATAACAACATTGGCTGTCATGTTCAATTAATTCTCAGCGGTGAATAGCAATTTGACACGCTAAAATCATGTCAACACGAGCTCAGCCCCACCGCCGCGCCGGCCGCCTCCCGTCGTCGCTCCGTATACCGTACAACACAACACACTATACACACTACTCTATAATGTTGTGTTTTATCGAGAACAGTAAAAATTGTGACACACAAGTTGTAAAATATATAAAACCTAATAAAAATATACATTAAACAATCTGTCACATTCTCTTAACATGTATACGAGTATGGGTAGTTAAAATGGTAACGCTAACGCTAAAACTAGAACTGACGTTAAAAATACTTAAACTATAACGGAATTTGCTTGTTGCACCCAATCTAATTGTGATGTAATTGGCAGCGAAACACAAAACCCCAAGTTGACAGCTCAGCTTAGGAATGTGTTATTTACACGTCAATGCGGTGACAAGAAATGTCACTTAAAGAATTTTCTATTAAAAATGCAAAAACTTTTGAACATTTTCAAACTTCTGACCAAACGACCGACCTTATCATTTATATAAAATTCCTTCCCTCATCATCATCATTATCATCATCATCACCATCGCTATTACTGAACCGTCATCGTATAGGTAATGAGAATTAGTTACGGTTTAAGTGTTACTGCCTTTGTGTAGTTTAGGGAAGACGGTATATTGCCTTTAAGTTTGTAGCTGCAAGGTGTTTTGCACAAAATGGTTGTTGAAAATCACAATATGATATGCAATATAAGCCTTCTAATATTATTTAAAGTGAAATAAATGTCCAATTAAATGCAATTGTCGACAGCCAGTGCCATCAGGAAGAAGGGTCTTTTGGAGTGTTAGCGTTAGGTAGAGCTATATATGGGATGAGGTGGGTCTTTGGTGGATGAGAGAACCGGAAGAATTGAAAACTCTTCTGCAGAAGCAGCTTGAAATTACTGTAGAGTGTAGGTATATAGGAATAAATATGAATCTATTATTCAGACGACGACGACAACGGCGATGACGTCCATCCGCTTTGGTATACTAAGTATAAGGAAAGTAATTTTATAAGTCGAAAAGGGTTAGGTTAGGTACCTACCTGTAAATAAGCTTATATGAGAGGGTAAACTTAATGCAGTCTATCCGTGTCGAGTGTATGATTTTTTTGTTTTTAAAGCATTTCAACCAGTTTTGAAAGGCGCATATGTTTTTCACTGGTTCTATTGGGCAATGCGGTGGAGGTGTTTTGATAAAGACCTAGTAGTGAATACAGGGTGGTTGGCAGGTAAGAAACACGAAGAAAGAAATATTGTTTTAAGAATCCTAAAACTCTTACAGAAGATGTGCACAAAATTACTTGAATTTCAACCTTAATTGGAAAGTTCTGAAGATCTTACTTCTTTGGAAAAATAACCAACAAATGTTATTTTAAAATACTTTAGGACACACAAATAACATTATTTGGAAATTTAATTAACTGACAAACTTTACTTAAACTAAAAAAAAAAGATATTAAACATTAGCCGTTTTTTTTGGGGGGGTGCCATATATAGTTACAGTGAGAAACTGCCAAAAAACGATAGTCTAGTTTTTATATTTCAAAGTTGATAAAATTCAACATTTGTCAGAATAAATTAATAGAAAATTGTACAAAATTTAGCGAAATTCAGACCAGATAACTAATTTTAGCATCAGCCCTATTATGGCTATCGACTATCAATTATTTGATAACTGATAACTTCTATCAATTATTGATAATTTGGTATTATGAGTATCAAATGAAAATTTTTCACCCATTGTGAATACTTATCAATATACCATTGTGAATAGGTTTTGTTTGGTGTTTGACGTTTGTCATTTGTGTTGAGTTCTTGTGTTTTGGTCTATAAATAATTTCGGCGGAATAATGTAAGTTGTTTTCATTAAATTAATTTCTCTTTTTTCTTAATAATAATAGCATCTTGTAATACTGTTTATTTTAGCTTGCACAATAAACCTTCGGCCCTCAGTACAATTGCCTTCAAACAACAATTCTAGTGAAGGCATTTCGTTCTTCAATTTGTATATTCAATAAAAACTACAAAAAAAACTTTTATAAATCGTATTTAAATTACAATTCTTTACCATTTACGAATATTTGATACATTTGTCAACGACGATTTTGTAGCTGATAGAATATTTGATGGGTATCAATATGTTTGATAGCCGTAATACCGAGTTTATCAATAAAGTTATTCACAATAGATCTTTTAATTCACTATTTATCAAAAATATTAATAATTGATCACCATAATACCGATTCATTAATTTTGTTGATAATTAATTATCAACTATTATCAAATATCGTGTTGATATTTGATAGCCACAATAGGGCTGTATGTTATGAAAATATCAGAAATAATTTATTTTTAATTTAATTTCATTTTCTACATTGAATCCGAATGAAATAAGAACTGAAGGAAAGGGGTTCGTTCGTAGATTATAATCTTACTTTACTTCGAGTGCAACAGATGGCGCTATATTTGTTGACACTTTCTTTTTACATATCAAACAAGTATTACAGTTTTTTTTCTCTTTCCGTATGATTAAAGAAATTAGTGGAGTCAGCTCAGAAAATCAAAACTTTATTTTTATTTAGTTACATATTTTATGCTAAAGAACGTTGAAAATCAGAATGAGAAGTAAGATTTTTATATTCTTATACTTATCTTTTTTTTGAAAACTTGCCAAGATACTTTTTAGGGTTAATTCTGAAAGGTAGTTTCACAAACGCATCACTGCAGACATGATTTGCGATCATCCCTGTAGCACGTTCATAAACGCAAATAAAATAATTGGCATCACCTAAAATGTCAATTGTTCATTATTGCAAATTTCGATAAACTGATGCGCAAATATAAACAAAAAAAAGCATCAAGAATTTTCTTGATAAGTTGTTGATGCAGACGCGATTTGGAGCAAAAATGGCGGAAAAAGACAATGAAATCAATTTCTAAAGTGTTTATAAATTAATTAATTTGATGAATTTCAGGGAATATTTTACCATCAAACAAATTTAACTATTAATAGAAATCAGATTAAAATATGAAGGTGAATTTATTGTCGGCAGAAAATCAGTGTGTGTCAATATTGTGGAGAAAAGTTCTAGAGGAGATAAAATGTGTGGCTCCAGATTTAAATTACAATGAGAGTTTTTATTAGTATCACATCTATCATAATGCAAAAGTTGTTTTTAAACGTAAAACTTTTTGTCAATCAGCATCGCATCGTAATCAGCTGAGCAACGATCAGCATCGCAAAAAAGCAGTGATGCCTAATCACAACCAAAAAATTTGACATTATTTGCGAATTTACCCTACAGTTGATACGGATGTCGCCACAAAATTGTGTAGGCTAATACAAATATTGAAAACGCTTATTTATAAAACAATAAAGGTCAAATAAAAACTGAATGTGCAGCTTATTGAATATATTAGCAACATTAATTAAAATAAATTAAAAAGAATTTTTTTGGAGACTACTCTACAAACATATCCAACGAGCCTGAAGAAGGTATCAAACGTTCCAAGGGCATTGTCTAAAAATCCAAAACTCGAAAATTGATTTCAATACTGAAATAAAAGTCAAATCTCTTTTGTTGCTATATTTACAAGCGAGTATAAGAGAGTCAAATTTTGTATGTTTGATCTCGAAAAAAAGCTGATGAGTTGTAGATATTTGCTACTAAACAAAATACATCCTTTAACCAAGAACTTTTCTTTAAGTTCATTTTTAATTTTTCAATGATGAAATCGTTTTCAATAAACAGATAATTGTTTATTTCACATTTCAGTAAATAATCGTTCCATTTTGTTTGTAGTCCCACCAATCAGTTTTACTTTCAACTCTAACTTCAAATACAAATACTACTGATATAATTTATCCAATGACAAAACAATTTCAATGATTGGTTTCGGTTTCAATGATAAAAACCAATGATAGCAATGACTGGAGCCGAAGGAAGAAAGTCGATCTCGGAAGAGGATTTGTAGAAGATATTCGCTTTAAGACGCACATGTTTGCATTTTTAGTTTGGAAAAAAATAAAACAATAAATGGGCTTTAACACCTTAAAGGCTCTTTACTAAGGACAATACCACACTAAATTCTAAGTAATGAGGTATTTTTGAATTAAAACTTATGTCCCGTAAAAATGCATATAAGAAAAATGTGAGAGTTAACCTGAAACACAGCCTGTATTTTAGCGTCTTACTTCAATACAGTATTCACTTCAACTTTTATTTTATTTTTCGTTCATGGCAAAGCTAAAGGGGTGGCGATGATGGTGGTGGTTGTGGTAGTGGCACAGCAATTGCAAACCATTCATAAGAACTTATAAATATATATGTATATAAAATACAGTAAATATATTCAAATAGAAAGAGAATGTTTCAAGCCCCCAAAGGCATGCAATTATCACAACAATAAAGTTTTTGAATACGTTTATGAATTGTTGCTAACTGTCGCCTCCCATTCCTTGTTGTTCATTTTTCCCCCATCATCATCATCATCAACATCATCATCATCATCGTCATAGTCGTCTATCCAACAGTTTAGAGTCATTCAAAACTGCTTTTAGAATATTATACACAACAAACAACAACAAAGAGCTGTGAGAATCTTTTATGAGGGTAGTTCTACTGTTAGGTTAGGTAGGTATACCCTGCCTATAGACCCACTCGTACACTTAACTTACCCCCAACTGCAGAATGAATGAGATTGTTTGCTTTTTGGCGAGATACAATTGTATCTGTCAATTTGAAGTGTCTTCATTTTTGTTTTGTTCTATTATTGTAGATATTTTTTCCCAGGCTCTGATGGCTAATGAGATAGAATTATTTATTTATCTATCTCGTGGCGGGAAGTTAATCCTTGTGGCTATTTTCTGTGATTTTATTTAATTTTTTTTTTTTTTTAATTTTGTATTCAAGCTTAAAGGAAAAGTTGGTAGGTGTATTGGCAGTAACAAAAGAACGTGCTATAATATGCATTGTCAGACTCTGTCTATATTGCGATTATACGCTTGAAGAGGGTGTGGCTGGCTTAGTGAACTTAATTAGTATGCGTTTTCTTGTTTGCTCCTTTTTTCCAGGTTTCTGCTTTCCTTGCCTTTTGTTACGTGTTTCGCTGATGGTTTTGGTTTTGGTTAGGTAGATAGGTAGGTAGGTAGGTTTTATTGAGTGCGCGAAAAAGGCCTAGTGTGGTTCAGCATCCATGTTTGTTTTTCCTTGTTGCACGATGCACAATGTACAATGCACACTCACGACTCAACTCATACGGTAGATATGTGGTGATGATGGTGTCCCTGTTGCCCTCGATGCTCCCCTCTTTTTTTTTTAATTTTGTATTATTCCTTTTTTCTTAGGCAGAGGTATTTGCATTTTTATTCGTGTGTTAATTATCGCACTCTGCCTTTTGGGTATGTTTTTGTTCGTGCTTTTTTTGATTGTTGTTGTTCTTGTGGATATTTTTGAAAGAAGCCATTTTGTCTTGAATGCACGAAGACGACGATACGTCGACGACTAAAACAACAATATCGAAGAATGAAACGACGACGACGAGTATGACGATAAAAATTCGACGTTGTTGACGTCTTCGACGACGACGAGAACGAAGACGACAACGACGAGTAAGAAGATGTCAATGACGGCACTGCCTCTAAAAGAAGAGCCAAGATGGTCGTTTTGAAACGCTGGCACTGGCACTGGCAGTGTTGACGCGGGGCGATGATGTGGTGGTGGTGGTGGTTTTACTGGTGGCGCTTTAAAGCACTGCCAACTTAGCTACCTACCTACCTACCTACCTATCCCTACTTTTATTTCTCTCTTCCTCCGTTGCACTATCAAGTGTAACTTGACACCAGCGACGGCGACAACGACAACCCTTGAGAAACAACTCTCGTCTTGTTGCCCTGTCTCAGCGTATAAAGAGCGTTTCTGAATCTGTCAGAAAATATAAAAATAAAACCATAAAAAAAATTGCAGGCACAAAATCGTTGCCATTTGCATATTACCCGGTATTTCTTTACTCAACTTGAATGGAGACCTTCCATACTATGTGTAGGTACATATGTCCATATAGAGATATACCTATATTTTGTAGGTAAGTACATATGTATATATTCACATTACCTACTTGTCATTAATGCACTCCTTCTGTCGCACTTAGCTGTGCCCACTCACGCAGTGAAATACCTTGCATTATAATATTGCTGCTGCATCTCTTCCAAGATGTCTGTCACACCACCGAGGCACCGACCGACGACGACCGACCGGCAACTGACACTGCTCAGGCTCACTGCTGCAAAGCTGCATTGTTTTACAACGCAGTTTCTTCTTTTCACTTTTTCTGTTTTTGGAATTTTTATATTTGCAAATGCGATTTCATTGCGTGTGACAATATTTTGCATATAAGCGGTTTTGTTATGCTTGATGTTGTTGGTGCTTTAGTCTCTTATCCACCATTTTAATTTGGCACGGCCGCGGCGGCGGCGATGCGATGATGAAATCCTAACTGAAAATATGTGTTGAATATCACACACTTCATCATGCGTTGGATGACAGGACACAAGGAGATACAGAAGAAGGAAAAAAAACATGGCGTCAAGTATTTTAGCCAAGATGATGAGCTGACAAGAGCATTTTATACGCAGGGTGGTTAAACAGCAAAAGTTAAACAACGAACTTTTTTCTTTTGCTAGTTAAGCAAATGTCAAGTATTTGAGGTTAAATGGGATTGGGGTAGGTATACACTTTAGTTAACATTTCTCATACTTTTACTTTACTTCAAGAAGTTATAGAAGTTTAGGGCGATAAGGTTTTATGGTTATGAAAGACATCAATTCGAGAGTGTCACATTAAGACGATCGTTAAAAACTTGAAAAAACGCGAAAGGATAGGCAGAATTTTTAATTATATGAACATTCAGTGCCACTTGATTAGGTATTACTTTTTTTTTAATACACAAAGTTATCACTAAGGAATTCAAGTAGTGTAACTTAACGCCTATTTAATAATTTTATTTAAAGTAAAGTATAAAGTTTCCAAGATATTTGTGGTTGTTTCTTAAATTTGGTTCGAAAATTTATGGGAAACTATAAATCATAGCAGTATGGTGCTTTTTTTTAAGAATCCTATAAAATTGTTTCACAAATTTTGTCCGAAGGTCCTGTCATTTGGTATAATGGCAGAAAAATGACAACGTTGGTGCGAGTTAAGGATAAACCGCAAAGGACATATCGCGGAGCGATATATAATTTTAAAGAAAAAAGATCAAAGTTTTTGTGTAGATATTTTATAAGGGCACTAAAAATGGGTGATTTCTTTGCTATTTTCTTTTTGGCATTATCGGTTTTGGCAGCTCACGCTCTTTTCGTGTTGTGTGTGACTGTCAAACATCTTTAGTTTGGTTGAATTATAACCATAAATCTTATAAATCTTCTTACAAACTAAAACTGCTCCAAATTATTGAATTTTATTATAAAAAAAGCGTACTGTGTTTACGAAGTTCATCGTTATCTTCTTCCATTTAATTGGGAAATCAATCAACCTACTGAGTCAGCTATTACAGCTATTGTGACCAAATTAGCAGGAAATTAACTTTTTTGAAAATTGAATCACTAACACGCTTACGTTAGGTGCGAAAAAATCGCAGCATGAATTATATATTCGGTGCCGTTCGCAAGTAATTGGGCGTCAGATACTCCACTACGCGAATTTTGTGGAAGGATTTCGGAGTTAAGCCTTTCAAAATACAGCTGGTGCAAGAATTGAAACCGAATGATATATGAATGGGCTGTTGAAAATTTGCCCAAAGATCTACTTTTTCAACAGAGAAATTGTGTTCAGCGACGAAGCTCATTTCTGCTCAAGCTCAAAACTTCCGTATTTGGAGTTAAAAGCAGCCAGAAGCATTGCAAGGGGTTCCAAAAGCATTCCGAAACAGTCAAGAGTTTTGGTGCGGATTATAAGCTGTCGGAATCAAAGATGATGCGAATCGCAAAGTTACTGTGAATGGTAAGCGCTACCGTGATAAAAGCCATGATAACAAATTTCTTTTTGCGCATGACATGTGGTTTCGACAAGTTCTGTGAACAGTTTTAAATTTGAGTTTCATGTCTATGGCTTCGATAATGGCAATGGCCAACATTTTCAACATCCTCGATTAAAACATTGAATAATATCGGCCGTACTATCAATTCCAATAACGATTTCATGAATTTTTCTGAATGTTCGGTGTTTTTTTTTTAAATGTCCGATAGCTCTTAAAAAATCACTCGTTATTAATATTCCTGGCTCAATTTTTTTAGGGAATTGTTTGTTTTGACATTTTCAACAAATTTTTACCATGGAACCGGCAAAAACAAAAATTTGCCCAAACCTTGCCTACACGAATTTGAATTTACTAATAACACAGATTTTCAATAAACGAATTTGAATTTACTAATAACACAGATTTTCAATAAAATATGCTCAAAGACACGCAAATTTATTGCATATAACTCAAAAACATTCTATATAAAGAAGCCAAACTTCGGCAGCCATCTTATTTGGTTACCAGTTTACGAGTTGATTCTATGAGCGTGTCTTTCAATAATATCTAACGTATAAAATTGTAGTACCCGTGGTATGATGGTTAGTGCGTTGGACTGAAAGTGCACGCTTGAGCGGCTTCATTCCACCAGAAGCATTCCTCTTCTTAGATAAATGCGGTCTGATACAGGATAGATTGGCAGTTCCGCTAATCTACCACGTCAGACGACGACGTACCGTGGATAGGCGACTCCTGTACAATCGGGACGTCATGGCACAAGACGGAGCAGAGCTCCTTCGGTTCAGAACGGGACCGAACTGATAGGGTGAAGCAGGATAACCAGTTTTGGTGGCTTCAATCGGCACTTGATAGTGGGTAGTCGGGATGGGGTTTTAAGCCTTGGCCGGCTTACATACTTGTTTTATAGTTTTAGGGTTTAGTTTTAAGTAGAATAGGCATGGTGGCACAAAAAAATACACAAAAAACAAAAAAAAATATAAAAAAATAAAAAATAAAATAAAAAAAAAACATGGAATAAGAAGAAAAAAAAGGACAACAAAATATGAAAACAAAAAAAGTTAGATAGTTAGATTTGCTGCTGTGGTTGTTCTAGCTTTAAGTAGTTTATAGGTAGAATAGGTAGTTTAAGTTAGTTTAAGTTTTATTTTAAGGAGATTATTTTAAGTAGTTTTTAAGTAAAAATGAAAAAAGATATTGAAATTAGTTTTTTTTTTTTTTTCAATTTTCTAATAAATACAAAATAAATAAAATGAATTACAGTAACATAGATTTTAGGGCCGAAAGGCATTAGAATTAAGTGTTATTGTTTAACTTAGAGTGTCTGTATGTGACCGGTAAGTTAGTTGTAAGTTATGGTTAATTAGACTAGTTTTATGAATTTTTGTCTAGCTTTAAGGTAGGTTTAAGATTGAATTAATAAAAATGAATTTGGAAAAAAAAGTGCGTTGAACTGTCATGCAAGAGGTTTTGGGTTCGATCCCTGCCTATGCCATCTAAAGTTTTTTTCACGGGTAGGTACTGCCTCTTGCGAAAAATTGACAAATTCTCCAAGAGTAATTCTTGTCATGAAAAGTGCTTTCTCAAATTAGCCGTTCGGATTCGGCTTAAAACTGTAGGTCCCCTCCATCCCTGACAACAGTACTCGCACACAGGAATGGTTGAGAGTTGAAGGTCACTAGGCCCTAGTTCTCAACGCACTGTTGCGCCACCCAATTTATTTATTTTTAACGTATAAAATTATACTTGAAATTCATATCGGTTCAATAACATTTCAAATACAACAATTTGAACAAATAGGTTTTGGAAAGTGAAACTCATTAAGTTTGGCAACGTCATATTGAGTGCTTGTGGGATGTTATTTTCGAGTTTAAAGGTTAGAAATTTATTAAAAAAATTGGCTTAAGATCAATTTAGTTCATAATAAAAATAAATCATCTAAAAATTCAACTATTTTTAAAAGGCACACAAAGTGGCATCTAAATTAAGCACGATTTTTATGAAACAAACTGATGAACATAATGAAAAGTGGCTAATTTTGCTTTTATGACTACGTTACATTATTATATCATTGAGAAGTTGAAGATTGAAATTTTGTATTAAACTTTACTAATTTAATTTTCATGTAATTAAATAATTTCCTTCAGTTACAAAATTGATTGTATATTACTCGTATACTTTATAAAGCACAAATGCAATTGATAAACTTCACCATCATCAACAGCCTGCTATAGCTGCCTCGGACGCCCACCCAACTTAACCTATGTACACACATACATAGGTATATCTGATTCTGCATACAAATTGACTTAGCTTAATCTTTAAGTGAAGATAATTGCTTAATTGTTCACAACTCTTCCAACAGATTACCTATACCACCCAAATTGCATTAGGTAAGGAAACTATAGTTTATACTTTGATGATGACAAAATCAATTTTTCGTTTTGTTTAAGGTAATATCAGTGTTTCAATATTCTAGCCTTTTTTTATACCCACACCACATGTAACCAACCTCTGGACTCATATCTATATATGTAGGTAAAAAATAAATCGATTGTCGAAAGGAGAAAGACAAAGTTTTTAATTAATTTCGATTACCATAAGAATCAACTAATCCTGCCACCTGACCATGCAGCCAGCAGCCCAGTCGCCGCATACACACAATCCCACACATAAGATTTTGTTCGCTAGAATTAGCGACGACAATGACGGCGCGGCGTCGGCGCGGCGAGGCGAACGTTGCGTTGCTTATAGCATTTGTTCACTTGGTCGTTTTTTCGATCGGTGCGGTGGTGGAGGTCGTTGGCGCGGTGGCTCAATGATGGCGGTATCGTTTTGAAAAATCAAAGTGTATACGAAAATCCAAAATTATTGGCCCATTACCCGGCTGTGTCGTGTTGAAATGATCTTTATCCGATCATCATCATATCATCTCTTTCAAAAGAGAGAGCTCCATCTCGATATATATATACTATAAGCCATACCTGGCCTGGCCTGGTTTAACCATATTCATATATCGAAGAGGGATTACTGTCATTCGCAAGAGTTGTTTTCTAGCACAAACACTCGAATTAGGAGTATATCTCTATTCAGTTCCAGTAAGCGGGGCTTCAGATCTCAAAGCTTAAGTCTTTGATGAGAAAAACAGTCGAGAACAGACAAAAACCAAAAATAAAAGAAGAATGCCTTTTGTGGTTTGATATGATGCTCAGCGGCTTATTAACCATTATTGTCACACAATCCCCATTGATCGCGGCTACACATTTTATTTTTATTTTTGTTATGAGGGAGGTTATGGCTACCTTTACCTACGAGTATTCCATTCGAAAAACGGTTCGGGGTTCTCTAGAAATTCTTTATTATTATATCGGTGGTACTAACAGAGATTATAATATGATCGTGCTCTGCACTGAGATACAAAATACATTACCTTCATATAGATACAGATAGATAGTTGGATGAAACGTGGCGTGGGTTAGAAGCAAATCGTGACAAACGCAGTTAGCGCCATCTAATTTGTTCATTTACAAAATTTTTAGATATCCCCCCTCGCTTATATCAAAAAGTCAAGTGCGTGATCATAAAGCGAATGACAATATTTTTGATATAAACAAAACACACCAAAGATACAAATTCATATATACATATGTAATAGGTACATATTTTCTTTTTGAATCAATCAACTGATTGCATACTAATTTGCGTAGATGTCTCGGTTATTCGAAAAGCCCTATAAACATCATCAAGAAGAAATGCTTGGCGCCACATAAAATGTGAAAATGTAAACTATCTACCTGCAACCAAATGTACCTTTTTTATTGCAGTGTGTGGAGGCGCGCACGTCAGCTGCTTTTGTGTGTTTCCAAATAATTCATTAATATTTTTTTGGATAATAATTATGACTTTGAGGTACAAAATAGCCCTTTTTGGAATGACCCTATAATAATCATTGCATCATAAAAACCATCTTTGTGTATGGAGTAGAACCCTTGAGGCACATAGTCATCATATATACCTGTGTGGCAGTGAATGTTGTGTGTGCATGATCATGATCGTCCGTCAGTGTCTATCTCTGTTGCTGGATTTTGTTGTGTGTATTAGTGCTCGAGGACCCTCTGGCTAATTTAACAGCCCATCAAGGAAACAGGCACGAAAAACAAACATTGGTAATTTGAAAAACAACAAAACTAATAATAATAAATCCATGGCTTGTTAAAGTGCACGCAGAATTTCAAGGGGGTTGTTCAGAGGTATATATAAGATATGTACAGTATACATATCTCTATCGGCAAAGAAATTATTGTTGGTATAAATAATGATTTAAATGGTCGTTAATCATTTAAACACCCTCTGCGTTGAGAGTCTCACAAGAAGGAGATAGATAGAATTTTAGTAGATTCTATCGAAAAGTCTGTCTGCGAGTTGAATATATACCTGAGGTTTATCATTATTAAAAAAGAAAAAAAAAAAAAACAAATTCCAAGATGTTGAAAAGTATCTAATATTTAATGCTATTAAGAAGCAGAAATGAGTGTTTTTTAATAACATATGTTTGTACCTAATACATTTATGAGAAAATCGGTAATAAACCTGACAAACTTAAAAATTTACCAGAAATTATATGGACAATTTAATTTCTTTTTTCTTAGTTGTATACTTTTTGTTGCCCACCCGATTTGTTAAGGAAAATCATTTAGGTGCTTATCAAAAAGCTAATACCCGTGTTTTGTTGGAAAATCTATCAATAGTATAGTAGGATTATACACGAATAACAAAAACAATATCCGTAGTATGAATACTAACGATAAAAGTTAAAGTAGAATTTTACTACGGATGGGTTTTTGATATTTATACGAGTCTCGAATGGATCTTATAGTGATTTCGTTCTCAAATGTTGGTACGATTGATATTGCATTTGTATCTCTATGGCTGTGTTCGTTGAGTAGTTGTGCATTTGGAATCATGTGTTTTAAATTGGGGAAAAAATTAATCTATTACTGTTAATATTATTTAGTTTTGTTAGTGAAAATGGACTAACTGGGCTTATTTTGCAAGAGAAAACAATAGAAAAAATATTTGTGTTTTGTTATGTTTCCACCAAAGGTTTATCTCAGTTTAGATTAAATAAATCTTTTTGGTGTTTCCACCGCAGAAGAAGATTTAAAAATGATTAAGTTTGACAGCACTTTCTTAAATGCAAATGGTGTTTCGATGTTTTTTATGATGTGCAAGTGAGATAGTTTGATTCGTGTTAATCAATGAAGAACTGAATAGTTCAGAATCATATAAGAATATGCTACCTACTCCATGTGCAGTTTTTTTTTTAATTTGATTAAAACAAAACTATGTTTTTTGTACACAAACATACAATAAACAGACCATAATGCATTATCTGTGAAACCAACTCCTCCACACAGGTTTTTCTTCACAAATTTTGACTCAACTCCGATCCCCGACCGCAATCGAGGCGAATCAAGCTCATTTCAACTCGATTCACGTATATAAAGAATTTAGGCGAGCTTCAAGCTCGCTTCAACACCACATGTTAATGTAGTAGTCTACGAACAAACCCCCTTCTTGAAGATTTTATTTTATGTCAAATTGTTTGGTTAAAACTTTGAAATCGACTTTCACATTACACAGACGTATTTTCTTGATTTTAATAGTCAACTATCAAAAATCAGCTTACACGATTTCACCCCTGGTTTGAATTTCGCTATTGTTTGATAAATTATTCTGGCAAATATTCAATTGTATCAACTTTCCAATATAAAAACCGGACTACTGCGGATCGTTTTGTTGGCAATTTCTCACTTTACTATATATGGAATACCAAAAAAACACGGCTAATATCTGGAATTAATAATAATATTTTCACATATGTGTCACATTTTAACGAGATATATGTAATTTTGACATTTGCTCGAGTCTCGAATATAAATGTCAATACAATTGATAATCTTGTGTATCTCGAAGGCAGGTTCGTAGAGTATGGTAAGTTATTTGTTCTTTGGCATTATTAATTTTTCATTGAGAGCTTACGTCTTTTACTGTTTACTGCACTTTTTGAGATTTCATGTTTTACCTGCAACCAAAATAACGCGAAACAAAAACGCGACAAAATTGCAAACAATGTCGACAACATTTTTATAAGAAAAACGTTGCATCTTGTATCGTGTTTATATTACAGAAAACTGTGTAATCTTTTCTAAGTCAAAGCGTTTTTGAAGCAGCAGTAAAGGTATCTTATCTGTCAAATTTTAGTAACCCATGGTTTAATGAAACCACACTATTGCAACAAAAAATCATGTTTTTAATTTTTTTTTATAGCCCTACAAAATTTGATAGTAACTCCGTATCGTCTCTAGTACGATTATTTTTCAGAATAAAACTTAAAAGTATCTTGGCAAGTGTTTAAAAAAAGATAAGGACAAGAAAATTCAAAACCTTAATACTAGTTTTTTAAGTTGATTAGCATAACATAGATCGTTAAGTTCTCTGAGCACGTCGCGTTGTTGTAATCTTTTTTATAATTAATTGTAAAACAAAATAAAAATACAGATTTGTTTTTGTATAAGTTGTTTAATTAAACAAAATTAGACACAAGCTGTAATATTCGTTTCTTGTTTTGCAAAAAGTTAGTGTCAACAAATAAAGCGCCATCTGTGCGAAGATCTACACATATTTAGACCATAATCTACGAACAAACCCCTTTCCTTTGGTTCTTTTTTCATCCAGCTTTAGTTTTCAAAATTGAAAATATGAAAATAAATTAAATATAAATTAGTCCTGATATTTTCATAGCATAAAATTAACCATTTCATTAAGTTAAAATTAGTTCTGGTTTGAATTTCGCTTATTTTTGTACAATTTTGATTTAAATTATTCTGGACAAGTGCTCAACTGTATCAACTGTCAAATATAAAAGCCGAACTACTGCGGATCGTTTTTTTTGTAAGTTCTCACTGTACTGAATATGTATTTCTAAAAAAAAACACGGCTATAATTTTAAAAGCGATATCCTCCTCCTGATATCGATTTTAAAGATCCCTTCCTGCTAATGTGCACAAAGTTTTGGTAGGGTTCTGTTGCCTTACCAAATGAGTTCGTTTTCATTTAAAATAAAGCGATGAGAGGAATAAGTATTACGAAGGTTTTGGACTTATCACTTCCTTAGCCTATATAGGCACGATGTAGACCAAACTCCTCGAACTTTAAGACTTGCTGACAAACTGTCCGTATTGACTTCATAATGAAGGAAGAGATCACATAGAAAATTAAATTAAGTTGATTTGCTGGATTTCTCAGAAACAAGATTTTCGGAACTGCGACAGCTTTCGAAAATAAGCTATCCACTAATGTCAAAAATCAGGTTAAACAGATTTTGACAAAAAAAAAAAAACTCTCATCTGGAACTAAAATTTTTCCTCGATTAATTTTGAAACTTATCAGAATGTGATGGAAACACAATCTTAACTTTAATAATTTCCAAAACGGGGTTTATAACAGTACATTATATCAGGTGTCGGTTCGCTATTGGTGACATTTTGGAAAGTGCATGTAATCTCATCAACAGCTCCACAAACTGTGGACAGAACTTGCTTATAAGGGTCTTCGTTAAATGCTGGCCATAAAGCTATATTTATAAGTAGGAGAATAACAGTGTAAGAATTTAGTTAAAATGTACCTCTAATATATGTAAAATGGTTAAAGCCCATCAGACTTCAATGAAACCATTCAAAGCTAAACAGTCGGAATTAAGTATAATTTAACAAGCACCATCGCATAAAGGACTACCACACACTTTTCAATACTAACAATACAGACAAAAAACCCACCTTTAAGCGTGCTTGCGGTATTTAAAAGACATTTTTCAAAGACTCAAAGATTTGATGTACAGATGATGAAAAAAAAAAAGAATAATTTCGCCCAAAGTTAGATTTCTTTTCATATTCGTAGACAACAAGAAGGCATATTTTCCCCAATTTTATTCCTGGAATGCCAGATATTACATTCTTCTTAAAATTCTTAATATTAAATATAGAATAAAACGTTCTTCTCGTTTGAAGGAATCTTTTTGCCAAAGTCATGGTTTATTTTTCTTTCTGACAAAAGACGAACAAGAAAAATCAAAAACACCAAGAAGTTCACAACAACTTCCAAGTAAACAAAAAACCGACTTTGACTATCATAAACATCTTCCCACTTCTCCGCCACATGTAGGAATATAGATTTCTTTTTCTTATTAATATAATTTGAAAATTTCCTTATCAGAAGTGCTCCCCTTTGGGTTTCAACTTGAAATTACATGCCAATGAACACGAAATAGAATTAAATTCGTTGGCCCTTATTTAATTTTTGTTTTTGTTTTTTCTTGTTCGGTTCTTTTTGGTCGTAGGTATACCTTGTAACCTTTTGTATCTCGGTGCTAAAATTGTTCAACACCCCCAGGCGTCATTGACTTGAAAGCTTCCTCTTCTACCAAAAATTCATCGCCAAGTGAAATTAATGGCCCATAGTTGGTTTTTATTACATTTTAACCAGGATAATTAGATTCATGTTTAACACACCAACTTCGTCTCAGGTATTGGTGCGGGTAGATACGTAAGTCGGTAAAGTGGGTAGGTAGGTTTTGAGTAAGTATAGCACTAAATATATTATGTTAATTAGATTTTTGTCACGACTACGGTGTCGACCAACGACAACGACAAACCTTCCACAATTGACTGACGGGAGTGGTCGCGTTTTCACCTTCACAATCACACACACTCAAACACACCACCGAAAAACTTGAATAATAGGTTAAGAAATGGTTGAAAAAGAAATCCCTTACAATCCTGTTACAGACTTCTTGATGTGTAATGTGATGATTACCTAGAGCCCAGATTATATATAGACCAGGCTTTTGAAGATACCGATTTGGTCCTTGTTGTTTTCTTCTCACATAAAGAAGTCTTCAAGAAGTCTATTCGGCGGAAAATATCCTAACCGCATTGTCCTTTGTCATACGTAAACCACCCGCTACTGTTTTCTTGAGATCCTTTCTTTTTCTATTCTTCTTCTTCTTCTATATTTTTTGTACCTGCCTAAGTTGAGTTTTCTTATCTTTTGTGTCCTGGACTGATGGATAAATTTTCGTTTATGATTTGTCGTCGCTTTTGTTGTCCTTTTCGGCAAACCAAAGTATTACACAAAAGATTGCAATTTATAGTGCGGTTTATCTTAGAGGATGATAATTTTGCGATTAGCCTGATTTTTTTCTCTGTTGTCTATGTACTCATTGAAGCCTGCAAGCCACTTTGTCGTGGCTGAAGCAAATGGTCTCTATTTCAATGGTGATGCGGTTCAGGATCACCGTCTCTTCTCAACTAAAAACTCAGCAGGATGTTTCTTAGGGCGCTAGGGTTTCTGTTTGCCTTTGTTTCAATTACTATAACAGACATTGAAAATTGATGTACCTTTATCGTCTACCTGTGCTACTGCTGGCTCTTGGCGGACCTTTCCCTTTCTATCTCTGGATGTAGAGAGTATATGTATATCTTAATGTGATCGGAATGAGTACAAACTATAACAAGGATCTATGATGTACATCTATACCCATAGCTCCTAATGCCATTCCCATCCACAGAGGGAGGAGGATTGGATATATAATAAATTTGTCTTCTCATCTGTCGAGTGATGAAGGGCCTTTTCCTTTGTCCTTATTGTCAAGATTAGAAGATGTTTTGAGATAAACATAAGGAGGAGGGAGAACCTATAATGTCGATAAAGAAGGCACAAAGTAAATGTCTGGCCTCTTGAATGTGCATTGATAGGGGTATTAAAATAAATTTTTGATCTTTAAGAAAGACCTTATAAATATGAGCATTGTCGGATATTCCTTTAACATTATTAAAAAAAAAGGGTGATCCTGATCATCTTATCATTTAGATTTTATCATAGGAAGTGCTTGTAAATTCATATATAAACAGATGGTTGAAAGAGTTGTTAATATTAGATATAGGACACAATTTTGAATTTATAATTATATTATATTATAATCAATTTTATATTCTAGATTGACGAAACTGGTTTAAAATTATATTTAACTGTAGTCAAAAAGTATCAGACAATTTTTTTGTATTAAGATTATAATAAATATTTAAACAAATACCTAAATGACAGTTTAAACTGTTTAAACAAATTAAGACATTTGAAATTATTAAATACACAACTCTTACTAGTTTGGTAAGCTATTTCATGAATATTGAATTCCATTGAAGGTATTAACCTCTTGAGAATTATTTTTATAGTAGCTGAGGCATGCGAAAATTTAAACCCATACATTTTTCCCGAAGTATACGTGCACTAAAGAGGCTATGAATATCCTAGTAAACACTGAAACAGTGCGAGCAATTAAGAAATTAAAATATAGGATTAGAAAGGAGAAAGTCTGCAAATTGTAATGAGTGAGATATTTTGTACCAGGTAAGGCATTCCACATTCATGTAGTGCGGCTAAACAAATAATATCTGAACTTGACAATATGTCCGAAATTTAATTGCACAAGTCTAGTCTGGATTTATGACAGGCGTAATTTGGTGACCAGACCTGACAAGAGTATTCGACAATGCGCCGAAAAAATGTTATAAAAAGTATCAGAAAATTGTATCTTAATACAGCCAAGAATTAAATTAGCCTTCTTATTTTTGAGTTAATATGTTGTGAAAAATTTGAGTTTCCATTAAATAACATACCCAAGGACTGAAATATAATTTTATAAAGAGGTTACAGAAAGAGTCCTCGTAAAGCACATAATTTTACGTCTATCAACTTTAAGAAGCAGATACTTACGAACACACCAATCAAAAAAACTAGTTAAGATCGAATTGCAATTCTTCACAATCACGAGAACTTGCAACAGTTTTGAAAATTGTAACATCGTCGGCATAAATGATGCACATAGAATGTTTCAACACAGACGATAAGTCGTTTATAAATAAAATAAAGAGAGTAGGACCTAAACGACTACCTTGTGGAATTCCACAGTTAACTTTGAACTTGTTTGATTCGCAACCATTGAAAAGTCAATAAATAAGATTGAAGCTATTTTATGGAATGTTCACTAAGCTTTCTTTATTTAAGAAGCAGAACTCGATGTGAGAGTTATAAAGGAACTTATCCAAATATGTAGTTGAGAACATACAAGAAGATATTGAGAAACAAAAAAAAAATGGACAAAGGAAACGCAGGTGACCTACACTGTTTTTTTTTTAAAATAGTAGATATTACGATATTATATTATTCGTATATTATCAGGACATACATATGTACATACACTCCTCGTCAACTGAATACGCACAAACATTTTTTAATATACTTTATCCATTTTTTCCAAACAGTGGTGGTTATTATGCCATCTGCTGATGCTAACTAAACTATTCCCTTAAGATGTTAAGCAGATAATTCCAAAAGAATAATCCAAAAACAACCGTGAGTTTTTCTTCAACCACTTGCAAAGTGTTTTATATGCAAAGTAGGAGTTTTTTTTTAGTCAACTGAATAGGTACAACGCCATTTTCTTCGTTGTTTATAAGTTTTTTGGAGTGCTTGACAGTTTAAATTAACGATTTTAGTGTTTTCAGTAAAATTTAATTCTTTATTTCAAATTTTAAGAAAAATGGGTAGATCTACGTGTCTTAACAGTGTTGAAAAAGCTAAAATCGATGTACTTAGAGACCAAGGCCTAACTGGACGTGCAATAGCTGATAAAGTTGGCCGAAGTTTTAATGTAGTTTATTCTTACTTGAAAAATAAAGATGCATACGACAAAAACATGAAGGGAGGTAAGAAAACAGCAACAACAGCAGCTGGGAGACGAAGAATTTTAAGATGTGCATCAAATTCTTCTGATTCTGTGGCGTAAACGCAAGTTGCTCAACAATTTTAAGAGTAATCAACAACTCAAGCCATCTTAAACGAATGAAACTTAAGAAAAAAAACACCACTTGACGAGAGACGGAAAATGTTGCGATTAGATTGTTCAAGACTTCACATGAGTTGGAAAAAAGAATGGTATCACGTGGTTTTTTTTCAGATGAAAAAAAGTTTAATTTCGATGGCCCTGATGGGTTCAACTTCTATTTTCACGACTTAAGAAAACAAAAAGGTTTTTAAAGCGCCATCATAGTCGTGAAGGAGGTGTCATGATATGGGGAGCAGTCAGTTATTATGGAACAGTTGAGTTCGAGGCTGTAACATCAAAAATGACAGCAGCTGGGTATAAAGTAATTTTGGAAAGAAATTTTCCTAAATTTTCTAATATCTTTGGACCCATAAACTGGACCTACCAACATGATAATGCGCCTATTCACTCAGCCGCCGCCGTACTCACCCGATCTAAACATCATAGAAAATGTCTGGGGATGGTTAATATGCAAAGTTTATGAGGGTGGTCGTCAGTTCGAAGACAAAGAAACCTTAATTTCTGCAATCAAATTAGCGTGGAGCGAAATTTCGTTAAATTACATTAAAAAGCTATACGATTCCAAGCCGCATCGAATTTAGGAAGAAATTAAAAATAAAGGTGGAAGTACCCACTAGTAAACTTAAACAAAAACTTGTTTCATTCCATTCCAATACCAATTTTTATTTTTGTACCTATTCAGTTGACTCAAAAAAAAACTTCTACTTTGCATAAGTTACACTTTGGAAGTGGTTGAAGGAAAAACTCACGGTTGTTTTTGGATAAAACTTTGAAATTGTATGAAATGGTACGAAAATTTTTAACATCAACAGTTGGCATACTAACCATCACTGTTTGGAAAAAATGAATAAAATATATTCAAAAATGTTTGTGCGTATTCAGTTGACGAGGAGTGTATGAGTATCGTCAAGATTAGATATTAAGTTTGCAGTATTGTCAACATTTATATTAAGATTCATATAAGTCAAGTAATTAAAAAGATTTCAATAGATTAATATCTTGATTGTGGTCACAAGGTGATTTTTTCGACATTTAAGTAGAAAATTGGGTTCAAGCTTCAAGATAAATCAATCCTTACCCTATTGATTGAAATTGAATTTGCCTTTGTTTTTTCAAATGTTCACTTATATATTTAATTTTCAAAAAGACGAATCACACATTTATTATCATTTTGCTTTTTTGGAAATGATTAAATGAAGTACATAGAAAAGGCCAGTATGATTTTTAGACCACAACCACGAGTAATTTTGAGAACTGAACGTCATTTTCGCATTTAATTAAATAAAACACTGGAAAAAAGTCATGTACTTTTAAAATCGAGCTACACACACACATAATTCATTATATTTTCACGTTTCAGTTACTTGCATGATTTTATACAAAAATAAAATCTGATAAATTTAGAACAAAACTCCTCCTTAAAGACGTCAACGTGTGGCGTCTTAAGTGTAACACTCAATCAACAACAACAAAAAAAGGACATCCTTATAATAATAAATATCGATTGCTAACTAAAAAATAAAAAAAAAACTCCTGGGCAATTATTATTATGAGCTTGAGCATCATACTCTACATATCTTTTTTGATCTCAACGAGGCATAAAATTCGAAGGATATACCAAGTACGTTATATTGTTAATTTTGGTCCGCCACTCAACAAAGTAAGTCCTTTTGCACTAGAAACCACCTAGGTTTGTTAGGTATGTATTTAGAAAATACGAATATACATATATGTATGTATGTGTGTTTGTAGGTTTGAATCACTCTCTTACGAAATTCTTCATGCGCAAAGAACAACGTCAAGGACTTCATATATACGTCCTTATATTTGGTTAAATTTAATTCATGTCCTTTCGTCGACGTCCTGGGCTTGTGTCAGGAAATATTTTGGTCGTCTCTAGCTCAATCTATACGATCTACATATATGTAACATACCTACTTTCGGATAGCATAAAGCTATCATCTGCATCGACGGGAATACAAGATGACACAATTAAAATGGAAACACGGTTGGATGAGCTAAACATATGTGGTATAAAAGGTTTCTGCACAAGTACGACGATACGATATATATGTATTATAAGTGTAGGTAGAAGACGTGTGTCCCAAAAAAGGACATTCACCATGCTTTACGTACACCTTAAAGGAACACACAAGAGTCTATTACACATTTGAGAACCAATTCAAATAGAAAATCAAAGAACTACTCCTGTTCCACCACTTGGGACTTAAGATACATACGTTTGTGATAAGTTCATACATATATCTAATAAATGTAGGTAAGATACGGATAGTATATATTTTTTGGGGTTGTGTCCATTTCTTGTATAGGTATATCTACATATTATATTATGGGGCAAGCTTTTTGGGACCGATCCCACGAAAGGACAGGACGACGACATCATGAAGAAGAATAAGTGAAGATGGCAGTTAGGGTAATTTATTTCAACTCCTTCTCTTGTTTTTCACTATATTTGTATACACTATACAGTGTCTATGAATTATTAAAACTTTGTTATTTCGTTTCAAGAACATCATGTTTCTACCACAAAACAACTAGAAAGAAGATGTTAACATCAGAGAAACACGCAAGTACAACTTTTTGCACCAAATTTTGAACTCTACACAATAAATTAAGAATTTAATTTGTAAGAAAAAAGAAATCCAGCATCGAGAAATTCCAAATGCTACTTTATCAAATTTTCATCTGGACTTAGAATTTGAACTATTACGTCAGGCATGCTAAAAGTTATTACCTTAAAGTAAAAAAAATACCAGATACGGCAACGTAACAATTCTTCTTAAAAAGACTAAAACGTTGTCTAATTAATCCTTTTTAAGTTTTTTCAGTGTCAGTACTGTAGCCTTCTTTACTAACAATTCAATGTAGGTAATACAGATCGGTTGACGTTGACAGTCTATGGCGGCCATGTTGTTTTGGTGACGTCTGTCAAATTTATTATTTTGTCTTATTCCAATTTATATAATCCGAAATAAACCATAAGACCTTGTTCTAATTTTGAAGGCAAAAACAGAGTTGAATTAGACATTCCACATTCTTAAGGTGCGGCTGGAAAAGGAATATCTTCACTTGACAGAAAGTCCGAAATAAGGCTAAACCAACTAATGAGCGTTCCTGAAAATGCTAGTATCACGGTAGAATTGTCCAAAGTGCCACTGCAACTGGGTATTTCGACAGAACATTTTTAATTGAATATCGGTAAAACACCGAAAGACATAAAACATTGCGGGACCGCTCCGCGGTGCTAAAGAGATGCGAAAACTTCGGCCATGGTTCTATCGTTACCATTTTAAAAATATTTTCAACCTTAAATATAAGGGAAAATGTCAGTAGTGCCCTTAACAAATGATTAGCCACTGAAGTATAAAAAGTTAAAAAACTAGCTTCTACATAATTTTGAAAACAATAAGCAATAGAAAACTCAGTAAAGCGAAACTTACATACACCTTAATCTTATAAGTCAAAGAATAATATTAAAAATTAAAGGTAAACCATTTGACAAAGTGGCGGCGGCGCCAGATTCATTCCTATGTTTGTTTATTTACGATGCAATTTTTCAAAAAATATTCCATTTCATCTTTCTTTATTTTTTTTAAAAGTCGGTTCTTGATGCTTAACCTGCCATCACTAGTCGTCTTAATGGTTGTTGAAAATTCATAAAAGTGTGTTGACATCTCTCTAAATGGTATTTATCTTAATTTCTTAGCTTAGCTACTTGTTGTTTATCTCAAACCAACCATTGACAAGACTGTTCGGTGAATATCACAGAAATAATATGTCGGAAAATACATCACGGTGAAGTGTTTTTTTATTTGTCAAGTTGTTATAAATATGTATAGGTATGTAGGTATACAGAGGATGAATATGAAGTGGAGTGCTAATGCTAAGGCAGTAGCTAAATTAAAGGTGTTTTGTTGGCACCTTTAAAATCTTCCTTCACCGAAAAAGACTGCGAGAAGACATCTAAAGTAAATATCATATTTTTATAACTTTTTAAGCATCTGAGAATTTGAGATTGGATTACTTCTATAAGAACAACAACAATGTCTTATTTACTGTACAAAAACAAAATAGGTAATGAATTTGATACGATTTGGGGATACGATTTGAATGCAGTAGCTGGGTTGAGATGTTTGCTAAAGTAAATGTTATACTTCCGCTTTCATAAGACTTATAATCCTACTTAAGAATAGAACAATGTCCCCATTTAGTGATTTTATTTTTTCGTTTTCGTCCAAAAATTACACACATGCCTACAAATACATACATATGTACATATCTGTATATTAATGAACGTCATGAGAAAGATATAAAACCATGATTTTCTATGCTCGTAATTTTTTTTTCTTTAAATTCTTCAAATATTTACAAACGCTTTGTAAGCCGACGATGTTTGTCATTTAAAACAGTAGGCAGCATAGCCATACTCTACTCATATCATAATACCATTCAAGGTTTGTTTTGTTTACACGAGCAGATTTTTAGGTAAAGGGGGAGAGTTAAGCGTAGAGTTTGGAGGTATAGAGTGATTTTGAATGAAATTTAAGTGAATTTTATTGTTTGTTAATTTGTTTTACGGTGAATAAGTTGAATTTTGGGTTTAAATAACTGTGTCGAGTTTATCGAATATACAAAGTTGACCTTTAGTATGAACATAAGGAACTAAGTTTTCAAGTTCTCTTTAAAATGTTTGCAAATCTGAACTGAGTTCAAACGTTTTTGATTTTACTCTGTCATTTCCTATTATTTCTATCATATTTTGTGTGTATGACTCTTCCAACTCAACTCCATAAGAAGAACCGACTCAACTAATGTGTTAAAAAACCTTAATCGAAAATTAGACTATTAACTAAGCTGGGATTTGGAAATTGCAATAGTTTTAATAAGTGTATTCCTAGAATACAACCCAAAATTTTGAAAAATGTCATGTAAACTTGATTTGAAAAAAGCAAAAATCTATGTTTTTTTTCTGTTTCACGCTTTAGTAAGAACCAGAACACTTTTATTATAGAAGTTCTTTTCTTCGTGAAAAATATTAAAGTAAGCGTTATTATTGACTCTTGACTCTTTTACGTTGCAAGAAAGCTAACTTGAGAAACTGTCGTCAGTACAAGATATTTGAGGAAAGCATAAGCATCAAACAAAAATAAAACGAATTAAGTGTTCTGCTTAAACTGTTTTTGTAAATCAAGCGAGAAAATAGTGTTTTTAAGATTTGTTGGTCTAAATTATGTTTAATTTCTGGATGTCTTTCCATTAAGAGCTCAATTTTCAATGTTTCTTGCTAATTTTTCAAAAAAGTTCATATTCTTTTCAAAATTTTAACCAAACACATTTTTCTAAAGGTTTGTTCAACAGACAATTTCCAGAATTCACGTTGCTTACGCTTCTGGAAATTTTGAATATATTTAAAGGGTGCAAAATTTAAAAAGAAATTGTTTTTCTATTAATTTCTTGATAATCCATTTTAAACAATTGAACAAACAGGAGCAAAACGAGATCTTATTACCACAAACGTATGTTTTCTTTTGTTATTGGCATATTTCTCTGTGTTCAAAAATAGAAAAATACGTATGTACCTATATCTTCATCTAATGTACAAAAGCCCGTCTTTTTTTTGAAAGATCATCCATATCACATCATCATCCCTTATGCACTTAAGGATAATTTTTTGAGATGCTTTGCTTAGATGATTTTTCTTTTCACACATTTTATTAATATCGGTGGCGTGCAGGAGATTTTTCTTTTTTTATTTTTGAGGGCAGTTTTTGTGGTGCAACTAAATTAATGGTGCACACGGGACATTCGGTTGTGTTGTACAATACGAACATGAAGGAAAGTTCAACGCACATGGGTTGGCCTTTCGTGTTGTTTTTCTTGTTGTTTTTGTAGATTCTCTTCAAATATTCAACTTCAACACAACACTTTTTTATTTTCATTTTAAAGGGGTGCGAATAATATAAAAATGTAGAACACGAATATAATGTTGTTTTTTTTTTCAACACACAAATCCCTTAGAATATTTAGATATACATATGTCCTTAAAGTCCTTAACAAAATGGATGTGTGGTTGTATTTATAATGCACGCGGGAAAAGGGATGAGAAAAGTAGAAAAAGAATATGGCTGACTTTCGTTTTTATTAATGGTTGTTGCTCTTGGTGGTAGATAGATAGATAGATATATTTTTACGCACTTAGAAGTGCGCCATAAATAAATGTGTGATTTCACACGAACAGGGTGACACTTAAAATACTACAAAAAAAAGAATATATTTATAATAAGAATAAAATTTGACTGGAAATTGTTTAGTAAATATTCTTTAAACCAATAACAAACAGAATTTACATAAAGGTTCAAGTCCCTGTTTAGAGAGGGATCAGTAATTGACACTAAATGTATTTACTACCACAACAGGTATAAACGTTATCATTATTAGTTAAGATTCTTTGAAAGGAGTTATCGGTGTACATTGGTTTTGAATTCCTGAATATTGCAATGACAGGGAAAGACAGAGTGTGGTAAAACATTCGACATTCATGAAGTACGGCTAAAGAAAGAATCTCTGCTCCATTACATACTTTCACAGATACTTAATTTAGTTGCGAGAGCACCAGCCCAGAGATGAGAATTATATTCAAGCTTTGGACGTAAAACACAGGTAACAGCCAGAGGGAGAAAAACTTCTTGCATAGCCTTAGAAAACATCTAGTGCCATTTTCGGCGAAATTGCATATGAGTCCTTCCATCAGAAATGGTTGAAGATAGACATACCGAGGATTTCGAGGTTTTCAGTCTTCTTGATGGAAGTGCCGGTGCCACTCATGGATAGTGTTAAAGATGGTAAATTATGTAGTAGCAGTAGACAGCATTTTATTCGATTTTTGATTCCCCTTTTTAAAAATCTGTCTAGGTCAAAATATTATTAGATTATCACATTTTTCTGTTGAACATAAACAACCGGAGAGCAGGGTTGTGAATCTAAGTACGAATATAAAAAGCTCAGGGTACTATCGTCAGCAAAGCAGGTAAGTTAATTAGAGGTTTCAGCCAGGAAATCAATAATAAAAATGAGAAAAAGTTTCGGAAACAGAACAGAGCCCTGGGCAGGGCATACCAGTATTTATTTTGTTTAGATCTTAGATCTGAATCTTGTATTTGATAGCCCGAAAGTTAATTTCTAATCCAACTAAGGAGGGATTCGTCAAAACCGAAGAGGGCCTGATGCTACGCTTAATCACATGCTTTTGAAATATCGAGTGCAATAATCTTACTTTCTCCAAAAGGATGTAAAGATAATATGTTTCACTGTTCGGTGAGAAAACCTTTGAGGTCAAACCCATTCTATACCATCGATTTGATAAATCAAAAAAAAATATACAAAACGTTTGTCAAGGCCTAGGCCTATCTTCTAAAAAATGCTGAAGTTCAACTGTAGACATTCGTATAATCCCTAAACAAAGAAATTAGAATAAGCTCATTGCGATGAAATTTAAATATTGAGTGACTGTTTTAACATTATCATAAGCTCAGAAGCTCAAAACCTTAAACTATCATTAATCTTAATTTGTTGAATAAACTAAAAAATTAATACTCTTTCACTTTAAATTGATGAAATGTTGATATTTATTTTTTGATTCTTTTGGTGGAAAACCTCTGGGCTTCATTTGTGTACCTCTTCTTAAACTGTTCATCGCCATGTTTCTTTTCTATTGATGCAAATTCTTCAAAACAAACACCAACAATTGCTTCCTAATCTTAACTTCTTATGGTCTTGACAGTATTTGAAAAATACGTGCATAGTTCAAGTCATTTATTTGCATTCCAGCAATTTGCAACTTCAACAATATCTTCATACATGAAAGATTTCTTCGTCTATCGATCCTGACGCATCATCATCGTTGTTCATATCTTATTGCGGATGCGACTTAGCGCGCAATTCTATGAGGTTCTTAAAATTCACTTAATAATCTTCTACTGGGCTGGTGATGCATAGGGAGGGGAGGGAGGTGTATGCTTTTTTCCTAAAACTTTGTTTTAATTTGCGTCCCGATAGTTACATATATGTAAAGAGGTATGATATTATATGCAATGCACATATATGTATGTATGTAAGTACCCTCGTATAACCATCATCATCGCCATCGCCATCGCATCAGAGACTCCCAGTGTGTTTCCCATATTTCCATAAAGTTAATTCTGCGTTTGATCTTTAGCCGCCTTCTCGTTGGAGAGTATCTGCGCGGCTTAACCGATTGCCACTCAGTCACGGCTCACGGCAGTGCAGCAGCATCACCATCTCCAAGCCGTTTATCGTCGTCGTAGTCATAGTATATAGTCGTCGTCACCGCTGCTGCTGCCGCCGCAGCCGCCGCTGTGCATTTAAAAGGCCGCCAAATATGAGTAAAACGGACCGCGCACGACGATAAAAATGAAGTAAGATGAAAGTAATGTACTTACTTACAAATTTATTTATTGATGATCATCGGTTGGCGGCGATTGCACTATCCGCCATCAAGCCGGCTGTGCTGATGCTGGATGCTGAAATTGGCTAATATCGGAATCGAGCGACAGCAGCAGCAGCAGCAGCAGCAACGAGGTAGGTAGGTAGATAGGTATAGGTATATTCTTATATCTAACTACTAAAGTTGGCCAATGTATCTTTTTCCGTTTTTATTGGAACGACTTTTGCTGATTGCGAATTCGAATCTGCGCGCGCGCACGCTACTACCAGCGGGGGGCGGGTGGATCGGTTAAATATGTTGATCGGCGCTCGAAGGTGCCATTCGCACTGTTCACCCTCTCTGCTTATGGACATTTTTGTTGCTAGAACGGAACCTTTTGAAAGCAGCCGACTGACTTTGTGGGAATTCCGGTAAGCCTGCCGATGCCGAAGCCGAAGCCGCCGACGACATGTGAGTGGGCAGCAATATAGCTAACCACTTGTTTGATATACCGGGCGGCCAGTCTGCCGGCCGGCTCGGCTCGGCGTGGCACATCGAGTAGGTATAATCTATCGATTTATTTACGATGGCGCTGGCGTGCTACGTGTGTGTTCTAGCCGCTTAACTCTTCAGCTGAGTTCTCTTTGCTTAAAGCATTATACGGGCTCTCATACATTCGACGACATGTACCTATGCAATAACTGTGAAATAGATTGAGGCAAAAACTGCCACTTTAAGTGTCAGTCTATATTGATTGCTGACTCCGCCTATATTAGAGCTCCCAAACCCGATGGCATAAGAATTTTCCAGATTATAGGCATTTCATAGCCCGCTTTGACATGAGTCCTTATAAATACACACACAAAGAGAACTATGACCGCACGTTATCAGTATGACCTATACTTTCAGTCATGTGTGTGACGAGGTGAAGGGTCGTTGGTTTCCCAACTCAAATATCTGCGCCCATCAATAATGAGGGTAATTTAAACTTTTTTTGTTATTGTTGTTATTTTGTCATGTTGCCAAAGGCATTTGATGTGAGTTCTCGCACCTGACGGATATTGAATTAAAATTATTTTTTTTTTGTTCCCATATATCCAAGGACTAAGGGTTAACATGTACTACATATACATACATATCGGTCGAACTACTACTTTAAGGGGATGTCTTGATTCAAAAAAAAAGATATCAGTGGTTTAAGCTGAAAAATCTGTTGAAAGTAACTCTATAAAGGCTATAAACCTATAATTTGAATTACCCACTTAACCATATGCTCCAGAATTCGAAGTTTAAATTGCACATTTACGCACGATAAAAACTTTTAAAGAGTCTTACATGTCAAAATAAGTCAAACCTCTTTTTTTTATAATTTGACAGATTATAGGCTTGCAAAAACTTTTAATTAAAAAATTCTATAAAAGTACAAAGTTTGAGTGAGGTGGAGTTTATAAAGTCATAATTCATGTTGACTTAGTTCAACAAAAGCAGCAAGTTCTTAGAACAAAAACCAAGTACTTTCTTAAACGCCTGAAATAAATAAATTAGATTGCGCCAGAATCTGTAGAGAACTAAGGCCTAGTGAATTACAATTCTTAACCATTTTTGTGTGCCTCCGAACGGCAAATCTGAGAAAGTACTTTTTATGAGAACAATTATTCTTGTAGGATTTGTCAATTCCGGTCAATAGTTTTAAAAAAATTGTATTATTGACAGTTGAGGTATTTGAAGCTTTTGTAAGATTTCTGCTCTTCACTTTATATTTGTTATCGAACATATAAATAATATTTTGCGTGTATCATTTATAAATAAAAAAGTAAACAAAATTTTATATGAAAATAAAAAGAAGTTCTTGAAGTTAAAGAATGTCACATAATGCACGAATTTATTACCAAGTTGTTTTTAAAAATAGTCATCATAAGACAGTGTCTGAAATAGAGTCAATGACGAAATACACAAAATTACATTCACCAATATTTCTGCACAGCTTTCCTTACTCTTCTTTCTTTTGTGGTAAAAATACATCATGAAAACGGATTTCTTAGCCAATAGAATGGTTTTGTCAAAAACACCGGTAGAATCTTTTAAAACCTTTAAGAGAGAGTTTCGTGAAGTCATCGAGGACATATAACCGAAAATGAGCAATTCGGTGATGCAAACATTTCGTGAAACGATACTCGTGCGGTGCTGCAACCGTGGCCGTGAAAGCTATTTGGCTGATATCGGTTTTCATTGCTAATGGCATACTTATCCCTTTGCAATGAAATAAACATCCATTGATTTCTCTTGAAAATTACTCGCTTTTTTAAAATTTCAAAATGAAACCTCTTATTGGTATTATAAAGTATAGTCTTAAGCCACTTCGAAAAAAACTGTTCTTTAGGTTCATCGGTGGGAACAGCGTTACACACCTTAGTACGCACCGTCGAATATTCCCTCCATCATAAAGAGTTCACTATGGTTGCTTTCCTTGACATCGAAGGTGCGTTTAGCAACGTGAACACATCTGCAATCACATCTGTACTAACATCTCTAAATGTAGAGAGTTCGCTTCGGGAGTTAATTTATTTAATGCTTACTAGCAGAATAATTAACTCAAAACTGGGCAACTCTTCTGGCAGACGATTCGTTAGTAGAGGGACACCGCGAGGTGGTGTTCAATCCCCTCTCCTCTGGAACCTAGTGATGAATGAAATCCTAACTAGTCTGGATGCGGAGGGTTTCAAAGTGATAGCCTATGCGGACGACGTTGCTGTAGCAGTTTCAGAAAAGCTTCTCAACACGTTAAAAGAACTCTTACAAAATACCTTAGACAGACTAATACTTTGGTTTGATCGGTGTGGGCTGGGCGTTAACTCACACAAAACTGATTTAGTCTTATTTTCGAGGAGATACAAAATTCCATTTGTCAACCCTCCCTATATTAAAGGAATCCAATTTAAATTCTCAGACGAGGCTAAATACCTGGGTCTTGTCTTAGATAAAAAAACTAAATTGGAAACGCAACGTACAGGAAAGAGTCAAAAAAGCTACTGTAGCTCTCTTTTCTTGCAAAAAAGCCATTGGTAATAAATGGGGCTTACAGCCCCGAATCACGCATTGGCTATACACATCGGTAATCAGACCGATTTTAATGTACGGTGTGGCAGTATGGTGGACTGCTTTAGAGAAAGGTATAAACCGGGATAAATTAAATAAAGTCCAACGCTCAGGTTGCCTATGTATAAGCGGATCGCTTCGCACGACCCCATCTGCGGCACTGGACACCTTACTCTACCTAACACCTCTTGACATTTTTAGCAAACAAATAGCTGCAAGCTCTGCTATTCGCCTCAAAGCTTCGTCGCAGTGGACTAACAACAACATTGGCCACTCCGCAATTCTTAGGTATTTAGAATCAATTCCAAAGCACACAGACTACACCATCCCCCAACTGCAATTCGACAGAAATTTCCAGATATCTATACCTCCCAGATCTTTTTGGGAGGATATGACATTCCTGGAAGATGAGTCAATATATTTCTATACAGATGGGTCAAAAACAAAAGAAAGGGGTTGGTGGAGGTGTGTACTCTGGACGACTGAAATTAAGTCTCTCATTCCGCCTTCCCAATCATTGTAACGTGTTCCAGGCGGAACTTTTGGCGATAAAGGAAGTCTTGTCCTGGCTTAAAGAAAACGTGATATCAACATCTGATATCCGTATTTTGGACTCTGGACTCTGTCTCTACAATCTCTATAACAGTCCATAATTGTCGATCATCTCTAATGGAGATGGCACAACAGTTTAATATTCACCTTTGCTGGGTGCCGGGCCATAGAGACATTCCAGGTAACTGTAAGGCAGATAAACTCACCAGGAACGGTACAGTACAGCCCATCCTACCACGTTTGGCACGTACTGGCATACCAATCGCTACTTGTAAACTGTTGCTAATGCAAGACGCTGTGAGGAGGGCAGGCACCAGGTGAAACAACATCACCACGTGTCAAGTCACAAAAAACATCTGGCCAACACTGGATTTAAAACGTTCAAGGTGCTTGCTCTCTCTAAGCAGATCGCATATAAGCTCGATAATAGGTGTCACAACCGGACACTGTCTAATAGGAAAGCACGCCACGAGATTAGGCGTATTCTTAAATGATTTCTGCAGAAGCTGTATGGACGAGGAAGAGGAAGAAACAGTTCTTCATCTTCTCTGCACATGCCCTGCTCTGGCTCCAAAACGCAAGAATTACCTAGGAGAATTCTTCTTTAACGATCTAAACGATCTAAATCATATCAGAATAATCAGCCTCTCACGTTTCGTAAGAGACTCAAACTGGTTCCATTGAGCTTAGGAGGAAGCCTCAAGATTCATGTGGTATCACAATGGGCCATTAAACTGGCCTAAGTGTGTCCGTTTCCATCTTGGACAACCACTATAACCTAACCTAACCTAACCCTAGGTTCATTATAAATGAAGGGCCTGAAAATCACTGTAAAAGAGAAAATTTTAAGTTATTCATGACAATTTTAAACTGTCAACATGATTTTCGAACACAAATAATAATAGGAGTTTCCTTTATTTACATATAAGCGGACGTACTTCCAAAAGACCTATTATGCGATCGAAAGTTATATTCATCCATTATAAACTCTCAGATGCCCTAATCCTCTAAAATGACCTAAAAACAAGTGAATTCATCTACGTCACACTCCTTCTATTCTCAATAAAAAAACAAAAAAAACTTATTCATAATTATAAATTGAAAAACAATTAATTTACATCAAAGCAAATATTTTGCCAATGGCAGAGAAGATTTCCAAACTCACAAAGGCAAAGGCAGAGGCAAAACTTTTGTCTCTTTGATTTTACATACAAAGTTGACACTAATTCTGAGATTAAATAAAATTGTTGCTGCAAAGAATTTGTCTTTTAATAAGTTTATATTTTTAGATTATATAGTTTATTCCGACACTTTTATTCAAACAATATAATAAATGATTTATTTATCGAGATGTTAAGACCTAATAATTTGTTTTAACTAAAAATATAAACACACGAATAAATATCAAACCCACCTTCCTTAGTAAAGTATAGGTGTATGGTATAGATGTATGTTCTATCAACCAACATCATTTTAATTAATTAATAAAATTTGAATTTAAAACCTCTTAAAAATGATATTATTGGCACTGACATAATTATGTTTAAATATAAATTAACATAATTTTATTCGAAACTTAATACAAAACTCAATCAAATATTCATTGTTTCGATTTCGATGACGATGACGGTTAGCTATATGCGACAACACACGATTTAAAATATTATTATTATGAATAACAATTATTAATTGAAAAACAAAAGATAACGTTTTTTTGTATAGTGAGAAAAAGAGAGTTCTAAATAATCTAGATATGCGGATGGAATCGGATTTAAATGTTTAAAAAAAAAAAAACACTAAAAGTTGACATTGAAAATAAATTGAAAAAAAAAAACTAATTTCCCCCTTAAACTATGAAAATATTTTGTTTATGTATTTAAATTCTAAAATGCTACATTAAAAAATTTGAGCCGATAAAAAATTTTCTCAAGTTGAATTTTATCACAAAAATTGTAATTTTTACAAATAAAAGAAAAGAAATTATACACAAAATAAATAAACTTTAATAATAATTTAGAAGATTGAACAAACTACACAACACATGTAAATATCAATTCATTTGGAAAAAATTCAAAATTGAGAAAAGTTCTTATATAATTTTGGCTTTTTCTGTTTTTCAAAAATGAAAATGTTTTAAAATTTTCAATTAACAGATAAAACGTACAGTACTTACAAATCCATGTTTATCACTAATATTATTTGTTAGTTTCAACTTATGAAATGAGACGACTTTTTGCATCCATTGCTCACCGGTTGTTGGTGAGTCCGGATGGATGTACATTCGTTTTGGCATTTCTGGATCAGCTTTGCCAGCTACCATCCAACGACTGGAAAGAAATGGATGAAATTAATTAAAAATATTATCATTAAAATTTTATTTTATTTTTAATTATGATTATTTTTCAAGTAAGTGTTAGGGGCATATCATTGGTTTTCATCATTGAAACCAATAATTGGAATTTATTTGACAGGTTGATTACAGCTTTTATTGAAAATTTCTGTTATTGGACACAAAGTTCCTGGTTTGAATCAAGAATTTCCTGAACTAAATCAAGCATTTGAGGTTAGAGTTCATAATTGAAAGTAAAACTGAAAGGTGGGAATGCATGAAGAGAATTGATTATGTTCCGTAATGTGATATCAACACTTAGCTGTTCATTGAAAACGATTTTATCATTTAACTAAAAGAAAAGTTATGGGTTTAATAATGTATTTTTTTTTACTAGAAACAAATCTACAACTGATCAGCTTTTTTCCCATACCAAACATAACAAGCAAACAAACAAATTTAACTTTTTTTACTCTCATTTAAACCTCGAACAAAATTTTCAATGATGAAAACCAATGATAGCTATAACCAGCTCATTAATCTTAATGATACCGAAAACACCAAATATATTCAGCAGAAATTTGAAATTACTAATAAATAATAATGAAAATTACCGTTTAACTTTAACTTTACAGCTTTTAAAAAAAAAGCGAGATGAACTAAGTTTGATCGGTTAGCAATCGATTGGAGAATTGAAAAAGATTGATGTATTTTTATCATAATATACGAATCATGTCAAATATCTTAAAGTTCTTGATAACTCCCGAGTCCCGACTTACATTTTTTGAACTTTATACAAATCTAAAAAAAAGAAACGCAATACGCAGAATTTCGAAAACATCTACAGGTCTGTCACTCAAAGTGAAACCAGTTTCAAACCGTTATCTTATCTGTCACATTGGTATCCAGCTGTTAAGAAATTCGTTTAGTGAAATCAAATCACAACCAGAGATTGTTCGTGAGTTCAAACACCTAAAAGTAAATAAAGTTTTTGTTTATTGTACTATACATTTTTAGAATGATACTGGTTGCAAAACGCCATGGACTTGGTCATCTGTAAACTGCAACATCACCTGAGATGGTTCAAAAAGTGAAAAAGCGACTTGAACAAAATCCTAGACGAAGTGCCAATGCTAACAAACTAAAAATGTCCGATCGACGCATATTGAAAAATAAGCTTAAAGTTAAGCCTTACAATTAACAAAAGGCGCATATAGTCTTAAACCTAATCAGAAAGAAGTTACAAGTTTGGCCGACAACGGGTAATTTCTGAGCATCGTGTTTCCCGACGAGAAAATGTTCCCAATAAAATTACCAAAACGAAAAAATTTACTTAGCGAGTGATTGAAAAACGACGTTCCGAAATTTATTTCGATAACACAATAGCTCTCGAATTCAACAGATGCGAATCCAATGGATTAGTCTCACTGGGCCATTTTGGAAAGAAAGTTCCGAACTAAAAATAAAACACCAGCCACGAGATGCTAAAAAAAATCCACTGTCCATGAGTTGGCAATAGTCAAGTTGAAAGGTGGTAAATCTAGCCAAAGTTTATTTATTCTGAATTTAATATACTTATACATCGAATGTATGGGCTTTAAAATAGGTTACACTTCTAGTTCCGGACCCTGGAAACATCTTAAAGACTGAAACGGTGCCGTGACATAAGGGCAAGTGTCATAAGACTAAATTTTGAAATTTGGCCTTATGACACTTTTAAAAAGCGTCATAAGGGCAACGTTTGGCCTTATGTCGCTTTCAGAAAGTGTCATAAGGCCCAACTTTTTGCGACTTAAGACCAAATTTGTTTTGATATTTTTTCAATAACAAAAACCGGTCTTTACCGTTAGAATTATGATAAGAGTAACAGTAGATATTGGTAACTAAATGTTGTCAGGAAAGTTCCAAACTACTCATTTGTGTTCTTTGCCTTGTACGAAAAAGTCATAAAATGGATGTTCGAAGTGATTTGATCTATAATTATGAGTTTTGTGAAGGCTTAAGAGTACGCAGCCAACTGTTATATATACCGATTATATAAATTTAGTGGAAATTCTAAACAACCAAAAAATATGTGTGCTATAATAAAGCGTGTAGTGCAAGTTCGGTAATCAACCTACACAATAAAAACTTAGTTCGGATCCCGAAATCAAGTGCCGCTCATAATCATACAGAAATGAAAGTTTAAAAAATAAAATGAAAACTATAAATGAAATAAAAAAACAATGTGGAAATGTTTCAGTAAAAAGAAGCGGCATACGCGAAGTCTTCAATGAAGTATGTTCAAGGGATTGTGAGAACCTTCCAAAGGTGAGCTTCTAATTTAGTTCAAGTATCATAAGAGTTTTTTATTTGTTTGCCAAATTTTTGCAACATATTGTAGCCATTTTTATTATTAGGTTCAATTTGAAAAAGTAAGACGGCAGCTCATGTGAATTCGAAACAAGTCGTTCCCTAAAACTCCCACTACTGCTAAAGATGTTTTGGACTTGTTCAAAACAGAAACCGTAGTGAACAGTGTCGGCATGTCTCAATACGCAGATGAACCCTTTTACCGAGCCACAATCATTGAAGATAACTTTAGCTACTCAATATTTATGTCACCAACAATATCAAATCTAATTCAAAACCTACCAAACTATTCCCCAAGACACTATCTTTTGGATGGCACTTTTAGTGTTATGCCATCATGTGGATTTAAGCGGCTCCTTATAGTGCATTTCTCTCATGATAACCATGTAAGTTTATGTACCTACTACTATTTGTGATTTTTATATTTTTATTTAATCAAATTCCCAAAAATATTATGTTAAATGTAATGTTACTATTTTTTCTGAGCCCTCCAATGGACTCAAAATCTTTAGCTCATAATTCCCATTATAAACTCGACATTCCATTTTTAAGAAACAAACTTGTTGCCGTTATTTTCTTTCATTACAAAAATTACAACAATATTTTAGATTGTTTTGTATTTTTCTTAACCTCAATAGAAATTAAATAGGTTTACCTTAAAAAAAAAACAACATTATTTTTTTAAATTTTTATTATAATCGTATATGATAATAGATATTTCAATTCGATAATGCATGTACCTTAAGATACATCTCCAATCTTCTCAGGTGATGAAGATAAAGGTTGAAAGCGACATTAGGCCAACCGTTGAAATTTGGTCTTATGACGCTTTCGAAAAGTGTCATAAGGCCAAATTCTAAAATTTGGTCTTATGTCACTTGCCCTTATGTCACGGCACCGACTGAAACTATTCAACGACTCAGTTCGATTAAATTGCCTGTGAAAATGTTGCAGAAGGCTTTTGGCGGGCAAGCAAGCAACTTCAAATAAGGTCGCAAAAGAATTGAAGGAGAGACACGGTCTGGAGGACCATCACCATTTAATGAAATGTCAGAAAAAAAGAGTAAGTCCTCTAAAATCGCCGATTAAAAGTCCGAGAACTTACTGATTTTGTCGGAATATCAAAAGGATCAGTGAAAACCAATTTTAGTTGACCATTCCGACGATAAATGAAGACTTTTTGATTCATAAACCAATTTCCCGTTTGTTTTGCGTTTACATGACTGTTAAAGTGTCAATAACATTTGTGGAATTTCACAGCAAAAAAGGATGAAAGTAGCATTTTAAATGGAATAAGTCATATTGAATTGTTTGACAAATGGCTAGAAATATTTCGGAGCAATGGGGTGGATAATTTAAAATTATGTATCATCAAGACATTTTAAAATTGCCTATACTCCGATACTTGGTTATCAAAGATGTTTATTTCTATAAACTCCTTAATCTTAATCTTTAAATTGTATGTGCTTAAATGACTCACCTATTATGAAACTTATATCGATAATCATCAGCAGCAACAATGTCTAACAGTAGAATATATTTCGCTTTTGCATCCAGTCCCGAAACCCGAAATTTCATTTGTGGAAACATTTGTCTGAAATTAGAAGAAAAGAATACAAATTATTATTTTTGTTGAATGCGTATCTTAATTTTTGTAATTATATTTATAGAAAAAAATCAAATTTTAAATGATCCAGAAAAACAAATCTGACAGATATTATAGATATGTATCCACCCAAAACAAATATACACCCAAACTTCATCATTATTCAACTCGTCATCGTCGTCGTCGTTCGTCGTCATTGTACGTCATTCTACTGCTGATGCTGCATCGTTGTCGTTGTCTCAATTGATTGTTTTCCATGGGCGGTTGCGGGCATTTCCCACCCATATAATTATCATAATATTGGCCCCTATTTTTCGTCGAAACGAAACGCCGTCGGTCGTGGCAGCCAGCGCCAGCGCAGTGTAGTGTAGCCACCGTCACCGCTGCAACGAACGCCACCGCACAGATTTCATTTGTCCAATTTGTTGGTGCAGAGAAAAGCGCTCCAATTGCCTCATCTCCATCACCAAAAGCAACAACAGCAACAAAAACTTAAACCAGCAAATATGAAAATTATATCTTTGGGCCTACAATCACTCAATCTTAAACCAACAACGCGTACAACATGATCGCGTCAGTGCGGCCGGCGGCGGCGGCGCGGCGATCGGTGGCGGCAATGTCCAGGTCATGAATCAAATTTAACGAACGGACGTCGTCTACCGTCCATTCGTCTGTCTGTATGTCAGTCCGTCCGTTAAAACGGAAGAATCGAACAAGAACAAGAAAAACAAAAAGACTTAACTACGAGAAAAAATCAGAACACGATGAATTCAGGGCGCGCAAAGTACGGAAAAAGTGTGGACTTACTCCCCATCACTTCTTGCCCCCTTCCGCTCCCCCACCCACCTGCTCGAAATCTTGGGATCAGATGAAGAAGGCACTTCTCGTTGATACTCTACCATTATGAAAAATTCTTTACTTCGATATTATTGAAGACTTGGCGCCAGTTAGCTCCCCATTTCATTGTATAACGTATAAACTAAAAACTCCTCCAGTATCTATAGAGCTGCGAGAGATTTTTTGACGTCGTCGCGTCGTCGTCATCGTCGTTGGTCGCCAAGAAGGGAAAGGGGAAAAGCGAAAGCAAACGGGAAGCCATTGGGAATGGATGGGATTCAAAGAGGAAGCTACCTAACTGCCCATTACCATATCCCTCTCTTTCACTCTCGCTCGACGATTCGTCGCAGAGCCCGCCCGCCGCCGCCGCGAAGGATCCCGTGAAGTCATGATGTTGATGATGCTGCTCGAAATAGTTGGCGCAGCCACACGCGCTTCTTTTTGCTGTTTTACAACAACTTCGTCAGTGGCCTCATTTCCACAGAGACGCCAGACACCACACCACACACCACACCATCATCATCAGCTCGCTACGAATCGAGTTCTGTTCGTTTAGCAAATCGGCAAAGGGTAACCCACCTTTAACACGTCGCGCGATCGTCTGTTTTCCAGTTCTGATGATGAAGGTATCTTTTTAACACTCTCTATGCCTCCAGATATTGCGCGACTGATGCACTGCACTTGGGCAAGGATCAGAATTTTTGTTTTTGTGTTCCATTTGTTTGTTTGTTCTTGTTCTTGTTGATGTTTGTGACGATTTTCGTTCACAATTTTTGGCCAAAAAAGTTTGAAACTTCATTCCTATTGAGAGTAAGACTACTCTAAGGCTTGTTGCCAATTCGCAAGAGGAATGTGCTGTGCTGTGCTGCTCCTGATGGATTCTGCATTGCTGCTGGACACAACACAACACAACATAGCAGATAATCATTTTTTGAAATGTCTTGTCTTACATTGAGGAATGAGTGTAGAGTGAGGATTTCTTTCGTGTTTATATCTTTTTTGTGTTCGTTTTATTATTGTCCAGCAAAATATCTCTGTCGATCACGACAATGATGATGATGATGATGATGATGAGAACTGATGATGGGTCTGGTCTTGTCTCTGGTCTCTGGTCTGGTGGTGGTTCAACTTGCCTTGCTATAGCCATCAATGTGGCGACAGCGCTCAGCATTGGCAAAGGCAACGGCAACATTGTCCAAGAACATGTACCTACCCAGGCAAGAAGAATATCAAAAAAAAAAAACTAACCAAAAAGCACAAACTTTACGAGCGTAGAAGTTGATAATTCGATGATGTGGTATAATGCGGACGTTTATTCATTAATTATTGGTTGTGCTGCTAACAAAATCGCAAATATTTCCTGTGGAGAGTTAAAAGCTGTTTGGTTTTTTTTTTGTGTCGATTCTGTTTTTCGACAGCAGTTTTGTGGGATTTTAATGATGGAAAAGGTCCTTTTTAAGCCCGTCATAAAAGTTTGATTTGGATGTTGTGTTTTTTTTTTTAATTTTCGTTTTGTTTCATTTATTTGGAAGATGATAGATGGAAATGAGAGTTGCTGTTGACACTTTTCACATTTGGAATTTGAAAAATTTTACTTTCTTAGCCTTAAGTTAAGTGCATTAAAAACTATCAGCAAGGCATGAAAAGAAGGTTTGTTACTTATGCAATAGTGACCAATATCTTACAACGCTAAAGCTGCCAGTAAACAACTTCTAACTTCCAAGTTTCAAGTGAATGTTGTTTGCCTTACTCGAAATCCCAGCTCTCCTAGAACATTATTTGATCAATCGAAATAAAGAAATATTCAATCCAATAACTTCGTTTTGTTAAGGTCTTCTATACAAATCTTCTATGTTATATATCTCACTCTGTCATCGATTTAAAAGGCTACCAAATAAAATCCCATAAGTTTATTAACCTCAATTGATGTTATCTGTCCAAACAAATCTTCCGATAATTACTCAAATCTATTCAAAACTAGTTGTGCTCTGTGGCGGTGGTGGCGGCGGCGACTTGATGACGCGCAGGTCAAAAATATGAAGACTGAGAAAAACAAGGGTCATCTTCGTTTCATGTATGATATGGTTTTTAAGAGAGATTCACCCAAGTTCTATTATACGAGTATGTTCAAGCCCAGAGAAAATAGAAATGACAGGCACTTATCTGAATTGAATGGCGATCTTGTGATTTATGATCTTGACAAAATACAAAGAGTGCGGTGATGAAATTTCGGTTGATTAGAAGCAATAAATAATTTTATTTTTGACGGCAAAGTGACAATTTTAATGAATTGGTCGTTGTCTTCAAGTTGAGTAAACAAACAGATCATAATGAATAAAAACACATAAGAAAGATGATGAAGAAGAAGGAAGATTATAATTAGTGTGATAACAACAATCTATTGGCAATTTTGACATTTTTTCATTGACCTTTTTTCTGGTTGTTTTTTTGATCAAAAAGAGCGACTTTGGTAGCCACATTTCTGGCGTAATGAAACTTAAAAAAAGAAGATGGTTCAAAGCATGCATTATGTTTAGAAATCATTAACATTATTTGAGCGAAGTAAACAAAAACTCTAAGCAGTCATCCAACGACAGAAAGATATTGAAAAGTCAAGCAAACGAACAGCCAAAGGTTTCATGGAATACCGAAGTATTGGCAGGGAATAACTGTTTGTTACAGCAACATCATCAGCAACTATTAAATTGACGGCTGACACGAAGACCAACAGATTTCAGTTTGAAGGCGAAGACTAACAGATCTCGCTTTCAAGGCGAAAACAAAAAACTATCACTATTCAGAGTTCTAGGCGAAATCTAACATAATTTAACATTTCTAGGTGCAAACTAACGCTTTTCGCATTTCTAGGCGAAAACTTACTGATTTCAAAATGATAAATAAATCGCTTGATTTTTCTTTAAGGTAAATGAACATTTTGAGAAACATATGCGAAAAACGTAAGTTTTCGCCTATAGAAATGCGATATACGGATATATGTTAGTTTTCGTCCAAAACCCTGAATTGTGTTAATGTTCGCCAAGAATCATGAAAAAAAGTTAATTTTCGCCTTGAATGCAATACCTGTTAGACTTCGTCTTCAAGTTGATATATGTACATGTTAGGTTGAGCAATACACTAATATTAAACGCTAACGATTAGCTACAAAGAACAAGAAGCAACTTAGGATATCTTTTTAGCATTTTATTGCTTCATGCGCAATCTAAGCATTGAATGTAGAAAATAAGAAGCGTATTACGTAAAAATTGTTTCTTATTTGCATAAAACGATCAGAGAATTAACTCTACTAAGTAAGCTACTTAAGTCATTCTTTGGGCTTTCGTCTGAAATTTTCTATGTGTACAGATATACTGGGGCCTGATTATGAGGTTCGCGGCGGATCGTTTTCAATTCGACCTTTCAAATTCGACTCGCCGCGAAGCAAAAATAGTTATTCCTATATTCCAGTGATTTGACACTTTTGGTTTGACTTTTTCTTCCTATATTCCAGTGATTTGACAGCTTTCCTCAAATTTTGTTTTGTTTCGATTAAATTTGTGAAATTTGCGGTGATTTATTCAATAAACAATATTAACTTTAATTTTATTGTGATGGATTGTGGATAAATTATAAGAAAATAAAAATTAAGCTAACTCACATTTTTATTGTAATTACAATCAAGAAAGAATCCACGAAATCGAACAGTGAATAATGATAAGCACTCTTTCGCCTGGGAATCCGCCAAAAAAAAGCTGTCGGATTTAAACTCGCCCACAAACATTATGACATTTCAAATTCGCCTTCGAATTCGTTAATTGGTAAAAACAAAGAAGCCGAAAGCGAAAACAATAATTGAAAAATGGCAAACTCGCTAGCAAAACGATTCGGCGCGAGGCCCCAGGGTTTTCAAATACGAATTTTAATATAAAAAGAACTATTAGTAATGGCATAGTGGCAAAGCAGTCAAATGTCAAAAAATTACAGCTTTAACCACTGACAATAGATTTCAAGGAAACTGTGTTTTAGCCTAGATGCCTTGAAGTAGTTCTAAATGAGAACCCTATTGTCAAAGACTCCTAACCAATCATTAACATGCCATTTAAAGGAGAACTAAGAACTAAGCCAGCTCAAGCTATCATTGGTTTTCATTATTAAACATTTTGTATCGAGATTTAAAAGAAATGAGTAAAGTTAACTATTTTATGATTGGTATTAAAATGAAGCTAATGAGTTGCAGAATTTGTTTTTACTAAAAAGATGCTTTTTTTAACCCAAAACTTTTCTTTTAGTTCAGGTTTAATTTTTAAATGATGAAATCATTTTCAAAGAACAGCTGATTATTGATTTGACACTTCGAAACATAATCATTCCACTGAAAGCGTTTCATTTTCTTTGCATTCCCACCTGTCAGTTTTACTTTCAATAATCAAATCAACGTTTCATTTTCTTTGAATTCATACCTGTCAGTTTTACTTTCAATAATCAACTCTTACCTTAAATGCTTGATTCTATTCAGGATATGCTTCATTTTAATCAGGAAATGCTTAATACCAATCAGAAAATGTGTGACCAATGATAGAAATTTTCATTATGGCAATAACCAATCTGTCAACAAAATTCCAATGATTGGTTTCAATGATGAAAGCCAATGATAGCTATTACTGGCCCTTAAGAAGGAATAGGAATTCAAACCTATTATATTCACATTGTCTCTTCTCCAAAGAAGGAAATCCTTTAATGTTTTTATTAAACTCAAATAATTATTCAAGGATCTTCTTGTGTCAGACGTATAAGAATTTTACAATGCATTATTAATTAAATATTAAATTCACTTTCAAATGTCTCTCGTTCTCTACCTTTTTAAATTGTATTCTCACGCAGTTTTATCGATTACCACCCAGATTGAATTTTTGTTTAAAAGTTTTCAACATTCTAGGAAAGGAGAAAAAAAAAATACAATTCAATTCAAGAGACGAAACAAAATTCAAATTGCAACCTTCACAGAAATTAACAAAAGATATAATATTTTTTTATAACCAACCATAAAGTCTGATATTTATTCTCAACTCATATTGAAAAAAAAAGAAGAAAACACAAAACCAAAAACAACAAAAAGCCAAAAAATAAATAAATGAGAACTAAAAATTCAAAAAAAAAAATAAAAATATAACTCCTACATCGAAATTGACAGCTTTATGTGCTATGCGAAAGAATAGACCACCCGACGCACTGTTCCACACGAAGACGCGACTCGAAGCGAAAACTATAAACACATATTATACTTTATACCCCGCATGTCAACATCATACTTGGACATATACATACAATATATATGTAGTATATAAATATTGAAGAATCCCTGTGCATCAAGGAGTTTAAAGTTCCAACTATTTCAATCCCAATACCAGTTTCAACCTTTTTCCCATCATCAACTGTCAAATCACCTCGACCACCATCGGAGGCTAAGGCAATTTAATTGCATTTCAACAATTATTATTATTATTATCCCTATAGTAGTATCTATATAATGTAGCTAAAGGTTTAGATAGGTTTAAGGTGTACTGTTGGCATTTTGAAAAATTGCGCGTGTAAAAGTCTGCGTGAGAGCTATTGCGGGTGGGGATGTGGATGGGGATGGGGGTGGAGTATGGGTATATGTCAACCATACTGCACGCAAACTCTTCACCATTTATTTTGCGTTTTTTCTTTTTTTTTATTAATTTTTGTGAAGCTACCAATCATTTCTTGTGCGTTGGTTTTCAAATAAGACAGAATTTGTTAAGGCTTTTTTTCGCCAAAACAGGGTTGCCAATTTGTCATAAACAAAAAGCAAGTTTTTAAGTTTAAATCTCTCAAAGCCAGTTAACAAAGAAATTAAATTTATCGATAATAACTTCAAGGAAGTGCATAAAAAAAGGAAGGAAGAGCCCTCAAAGCTGTTAAAAGCACGATACGCAAAGTTTGTGCTTACTGTCTCTTTCACAATTTAGCACTGAAAAACCCTAAAAGAAATCTGAATATCAAAACCAGAATTTGGGTAAAAGCACATTTCACCAAAAAAAAAAAAAAAAAAAAAATCAAACTTGGCAACTCTGTTCCTGCGGTCAGCGAATGAGTTGAGTTGAGTTGAGTATGGTGAAGCTATTACAATTGGTGGTGGTTAGACTTTGATAGTTCGTTTTCTTTATTCGAAACGTGATTATAATTCGCAATCGTAATGATTATATTATATTAGTGCGAATGTGCGATAACAATTAGGTAGATATAAGAAGTATTATATTCTGGTAATGAAATAATGGCGATTTGAAGACGTGACAAGATGTGATGCATAGAATTTTAAATGAGATGCAGGGTGGGAATAAGTGCGCATGGGCTTTTGTAAGTATAATGTAATAATAATAATATGATGATAATGATGATGCACACACGGGAAGGTCGTTGGAAGCCATAAAATATGTATATTGTCCTTGGAAATATGTTTACATTTACACGGTGATTCTTTTATTTTCTTAAGTTATTTGTTTCATACCTTTTTCTTGAAGGAAATATTCTAAACGAGTACTAAATGACCCTTGATGGCAAGTTCACATTTAAATTCGCAGAGAAAAATAAGGCCTACAATGCAATTTATTGTGACTTATAGTTTTGGCATGAAATTCATCCGGCTTAAATTTGCTCATGTCGCCTGTGATTTCTACAGAAGAAGGTTCCAATTGACATGAAGCAGCAGCACAATTCTTCAAAATCAGGATAGGTACTCAAAATCAGTAATCAATTTCAGTTTTTTTTTTTATTTTCGCAAACTCTTACTTTCGCAGAATGTGATATGAAAACTTGCAAAAGGAAATTATTGAAGTCCGAAAATGAAAAGTTTCGAGAATCGTTGATCATATTTTAATAAATGCGATATCTCAAAAGAAAGAGAGTCTTCTATTGTGGACTTTAATTGTTTACATTCAGAAATAGGAAGAAAATTAAAACTTACGAAGTTTCAGACAAAAACAAAAACAATGTTTTTAAACGTTCAGAAAATCGGAGGTAAATCTGACGATTATTCTTCAGCTCCGGAGAGAATTTGGTTTTTAGAATACATTTCTGTATTATCAATTATAAGTCATGTTGAGAGTTATATTCACGTTTATTCTAAGATTCGAATGAATAGCTCATTCGATAGAATAGATCTATTCATTCGAATGAACTTCATGTATTTTCATATTCGAACGAAAGATATTCATTGTACAATGTATTCACAAAATTAACTTAAATGAATGTTATTTTCGAAATCAGATGCTTGTAATTTACTGACATTTCGATTATGTGTAGTATGACCAAGCTGACTTCTTTTGCAGACTATTTAATTTTTTTTAAATGTTCGGAAAATTAATCCTACATATTCCAAAAGCATAAAGCGCTGTAATGTTTTGCCGAAAGACGGGATGAGTTAATTATTTTGAAATGCATTAACGAAAACATGAATTCATTTTTTTTTTGGAACCGTAACACAAGTTTATTGACATAAAAAAGAATAAAATTAAATATAAAACATTTCGAGTCATTTTTATTGAATTTTAATGTTTAATCAAAGATTTTCAATTATTCATCTGGAATCATCAAAATGACGTTTGCGTATAAATGGTTCCACTATTTATTTCACACAAATCTGGTCACACCTGTGAATTTTCAAAAAACAAAAGAAAACCAATTTGAATTTGTTTGTTTCAACAAAAGTAATATTTTAGCGCAAAATGGCAATATTTTTATTTATGAGCAGTGAAAATGGTGAGGAACAGATTAACAGAAGAAGGATAAGGGATGCATCAAATCCATTCTAGTTTGAAATTTTCTTATATCAATTTTATAAGAACTTCCTTTTGTTGTCTAGTTGTCCAATTTGAGTATGAAAATAAAAATATATTCCATTTTCTTTATTTTCCGCAAAAAAAAAAGAGAACCTACATGTTTTTCCTTTAATTCTCTCATCAAGATGTGAACGCCTAATAAATGACGTTTGTTTCGAATGATTAGAAAGTCAAAGTTTGCTTTGTTTTCGAATTTAAATGAACTTTCGAATTGTTAAAAACTGAAAATAAGTATCATACAAATTCGAATAACTTTCGGACGAAAGAGAATGTCAAAATAAGGATGATTAAAAGGAAAAGCAAATCAAAATATCTTATGAAATCCAATATTCAAAGTGCCCTAAAATACCTGGTTAAAAATTACAGACCAATATCAAAACTCTTTGCGGTGCCAAAGTTATTGGACAAGTTGATTACTCAGAGGCTATGTTTTCCAATCAAGGAATATATAACCCCAAAACAAGATTGATTTGTAGAAGTCGTTCAACAACGACTGACTTGTGAATATTTTCTCAAATCAGTTTAAAATCTATGGGAAATAGAAAGCAAGTGGTTGTCCTTTACATAAGCCTTCGTCGAGGCTTTTGACAGAGTTCAGAACGGACTCTTGTTTAAAAACTTTAAAAACTGGGTTCGAATGCTAAATTTTTGAATTGGTTGAGTTTCTACTTGTCGAACCGGAAACAGGTCGTTCAGATCTAAGGTTTTTATCAAACTTTATTCAGGTTTATTCAGGTTTTTCCGCAAGGTAGTTACCTTGGACCAATTTTTTTCAATTTATTTATAAATGATATTTCGCAAGCTCCTAATTTTTCGGACTGTTTGATGTTTGCAGAAGATGTTAAATTATACAGTGAAATATCTTCGTACTGTGACTGTTTTTGAGTTGGTGCAAATACAACCTCCAGGTGGAGTAAATTTTGCAAAATGTAAGATTTTTAATGTCCATAGAACCTTATTCCCGAAATAATCATTTAATACAGGGTGGGCCGTTAATAAGTGCACTTTTTGTCTCGCTCTAACTCCCGAACGAAATAACCGAGACGCGCGGGGATGGTATCTCCTTGCAGCTCGAGATCTAAATTTTTAGTCGCAATGAGTCCGTTCACGGGAGAGCAGCGCGATTTCTGCGTTCGCGCCTTTTATGAAAACAATCGCTCATACGTGACTGTTCGTCGGCTTTTTCGGGTAAAGTTTGGATTACGCAGCATCACCGAGTGTCCAAGTACGAATGTAATCAAAAAATGGATCGTAACATTCGAGGCAACGGGATCAACGCAAAAACTTCGACCTACAGGACGCCCACGTTCCAGGCAGGCGGACTGCAGAAACAATTGAACGCGTACAAGCTTCTGTGCGCGAGGATCCAAGAAGCTCTACACGGAAACGCGCTGCGGCCCTGGGAGTACCCAGAACGACTTTACGTCGCATTTTACGGGATGATTTGAAATTATACCCTTACAAAATTCAGATTGTCCAAGATTTGAAAGAATCCGATTTTGTTTCACGGTTCAATTTCGCAACAGAAATGTTACGGAGATTCCCTCACTTCAATAACATTATCTTCTCAGACGAAGCTCATTTTCATGTCAACGGATTTGTTAATCGACAAAATTGTCGATACTGGGGAACAGAAAATCCACGCATAAAACATGGACGACCGTTACACTCTCCGAAAGTGACCGTTTGGGCCGGAATAGCCAAGTGGGGGATCAAAGGGCCGTATTTTTATGAAGATCGATACGGGCGTAATGTTACTGTTAATTCAGAGCGTTATGTTTCGATGCTTAGAGATTTTTTAGCTCCAAAACTGAAAGAATCGAGTGGTTACACTATTCACACCTGGTTCCAGCAAGATGGCGCTACCTGCCATACAAGTAACGACTCTCTGGAGGTCGTTAGAGAAATGTTTCCTCGAAGGTTGATATCGAGGAGGGGTGATATTGCTTGGCCACCCAGGAGCCCTGACTTAACGCCACCGGATTTCTTTTTATGGGGCTACCTCAAGAGTAAGGTGTACTCTAATAATCCTTCAACGACGACTGAATTAAAAGCGAACAATGAAGAAGAAATCCGCTTAATCACTCCGCAACTTTTGACAAAAGTGTTCCAAAATCTCAGAGTCAGATTGGAAGAGTGCTGTAGGCGAAATGGACAATATTTGGATGATTTAATTTTTAAAAAATAAAAATTCATTTCGTTTTGTTTAATTTAAAATAAATATTTCATTTAAAAGCGCTACATTATATTAATATAATTTTTTTTAAGTGCACTTATTTACGGCCCACCCTGTATAAATTTGAAAATGAATCACTCACAAGAGTCAATAAATGGAGCGACTTGTTGTATGAGGCCAGAACCGGATTCTGGTTGTCGAGCCGATGATGATGTTGATTTCGAAAATTGATATTATATCATTGCAATGATAGTTTCATATGCAAAAAAAAAAAACAAGTTCACTCTCTACAGTTCTGACTCAGTGATACTCGTATGAGAACGATCTCAAAGCTCTTTGTATGCACTTGCACTAGTTAAAACAGTAGCTTCTATGCGGTCAGTCGAGTCAAGAAGGAAAATTGTCTTCTAAAAGCGAAAATTAAACTGTAATTATAAAAAATAATGCTGACAATCTTAGTGAATTTCTAGTAAAAGAACTGAAACTAAATAAAGTTTTACTGGAGAAGTCGCAGTTACCAGTTTTAAAGGCAAGAAAAAGAGTCGTTAAAGTCTGATCATCATTTGAATGGTTAATTTGCATGGAGCGATTGCTTGAATCCATAAAGTCGTCTTTATTTCAATTCTTTGCAAAGTTATGTAGGACAAAACAAGAACTGATTAAGGATGGAATTGTGTTTTGGTTTGCTCGAACTTTATATTGCAAAATCGGAAAACGTTGCTTTATTTGTCCGAAACATCTTTCTATGTCCCAAAATTAACGCAAGATTTGAACTAAATAGAAAACGCCGTTTTTAGTCTTTTGATAGTTATATTTTTATTGACTCGTAAAGCATACATAGGATAGGGTTATGTATGGAATAACACATCGGACAAATGGCCTCCACGCCAAATTGCTTTTTTTTTCAGGGTGGGTTGCCAACACTTCACTGCACAAATGGCGGCAAATTCAAATGTTGCGTTAATTTTGGGACACCCTATATTATCACACTTTCCTTTGTTAGAACAGTATTAAATTTACGTTCGGCATCGTTACTTGTTTGTTTAAATGGTGTCATTAACCAAGGCGTTATGCCGTACCCTTCATCGCCCAGTAATATTGCTGAAGAATTATTATTTCTATGATTAAATAAGAAACTATTTTTTAAAACACGGGAGTCGTGAACTAATCCTGGCCAGCAAACTTCAATGCTTGTACATTTTTCATCCGCGATGCACGTAGCCTGTACATTTATTGAGTAGTATGCTTTGCGGTTGACGTACTCCTCGTGGTGATAGAGTGGTTTCCTTATACGCACATGTGTACAATCCAGAGCACCAATGGCTTAAGGAAACTCATACTTACTGCTCCATAACCTTTGCGCTTCTTCTATTTTTTCAGAAGTGTGTGGGAATATGACCCAATCAGTTGCACGGTTTGAAATTTTTGTTGCGACTTGCTGTACCACCCTAGATATCGTTGATTGATTGACACCAATGTCTTCACCAACATCGCTTTGAAATCCAGGATCTGTTAAATAACGCAGACAAATCCTCATTTTTTCTTGTTGAGTCAAAGTACCACCGCGTGTTTCCACGGTTGGGCCCAAAAACTCATCTGTCAATAATTGCACACCTGTTTCACCAAATCTATGCAATTCTCGAAAATCTTCGCTAATTGGACATTTTCTATTTTTTTGAACACGTTTGTAACAAAATTATTCAGAAACTCCGCCATTTTGATAGTTTTTTATCAACTGAGTAATAGAAAACCCATCCTCAACAATTTGTGAGATCGATCTCATGCAATAGAGCGTTTGCTCATCTTTTTGCATATGAAAACTAGTACTTTCTCACATAGAGCTTTCGTCAAAAGATCGATTTCAACACTTTGAGTTCGAACGCACAGCTTGAGATCGATCTCGGTCTCTGTATTTTTGTTTGCATACCACTCTAAGAAAGTTCTATGAAAAGTGAATAAAGAGCTTGAACTCATCTTTTTGCATATGACCCATTGTTGAGGAATGATAATTTTCTCTTCAAAAGCTAAGATACGAGTATTATGAAAAGTTTTAAAAATACGAATTCAATTATCAATTATGAAAATAATAATTATGCAGTTCATTTTTGCGAAATAAGGTTTTCTAAACGAACAGTAACCACTTTCTGTTGCTGTAAACTTTGAACTTTGTTACAATTTAATTTGACTTATTTATGAAGGAACTGACACATTTTATTCAAATATTTTCACTTGTAATTCTTTCAAACTTATTCTTATTTATTCTGAGTAATTTCCATCGCCATTCAGTCTTCAAGAGAAAAAAGTGCATTTCCTTTTATTTGTTCACCTGCCATTACCAAGCTAAGTGCGTTTGTTCGAATTCGTAAAATTTATCCCAAAGTGACGTATCAACTTTTTTGTTTCTGAAAAATATTCTATATACAATTAATTCAAAAACAGTTTTTGCCATTCGTATTTTTTGTTCGATCAAAAAGTTAAACTGATGGATATCCCCTCTGCATGCATCAAAATTCATCTTCGTCCAATTTGACACGGCACTTCACAACTTTTAAAGCGATTTGATAAGATTGGCATCCCTCTTGGATTGTTTTTCGTTTGGGTTTTAAGTTCCTCAAGAGTGACCACCTTGTCCGTCACTGTTTACACAGAACAAGAATTTACTCCACTCTTATAACCAATGACACATTTATCACGATGCACAGATCATCGTCAGGAAGAAGAGGGGTCCGGTCGTCACTTCGTCAGTCGTTTACAACTTCCACATTTTTTTTTTATTTTGTTCAATAATTTTGTTACCACTTTTTTGATTGGCGGGGGGATCCATTTTTGATTAGCATGTTTTTGCTTTTGGTTATGTAAATTCGATTACAATTTTCTTTTGATAAGAATTTGATTGTAAAATTGGCATAAGTTTTATATGAAAATAATTGTCAGGGACAGGTGCAGGTTTTTTGTCGTCATTGTCGTCATCGTCGTCGTAGCCTTTCACGTCGCGTTGTCGTTGGTGAATTACAAAACGCAAAATGTGCGCGATCAACAATGAAATGCACAGAATTTATTTGACAAATAATAAATGGGGTTGGTGGATGTATCTGATGGATACATTTAGATTTCAATCTATCTCTTCGCATCTTTGCATCTCTTTTTTTTCAACTTGATGTTGGTTGGCATTTTAATTGGATTTGATTTTTATACAAATTATATATAAACGGTTCGTACAGTTTTTTTTTTTTGTTTCTGTTTTTTGATCTTACATAAATTTTTATGTGTGGCGTCGTTAATTAACCCGACAGGTGTATTTGGATAAGGAATGTAGCGCCTTGTGCCGTCCATCCTGTTCGATCGATTTCTTAAAGCAGCCGGTGAATGTTTGTTAGAAAAATGATGATGATGATGATGCGAATAGATAAGACAAAAAGAAGAAGATATACTCAAAGTTATAACTAAACAAACAGTAGTGTGACATTTGTGTGTATATAGATATTCTCCCAGGGATATTTCTATACCTATACTTTAGGCGTTTTACCTGCAAGTCGAATGTATAATGATATATCCTTCAATAAATAATAAATTTTATCGACAGTCAGACATTGGTGAACACGCCTTTTGTTGGCATTGGCAGTTAGTGCAGACGTTTGGCTCGTCCGAGTTCGAGTTCGAGTCTGACAAGCGACGACGCGACGTTTGTTTTTGTATAGTGCCATTAGAGATCTTTATCTTATGATGACGTGTGTACATATCTATAGAACAAAATGTATATTTGTCGGTGCATCAGGGTGGTCATCATCATCCCAAAGGAAATATATACCATAATAATGATTTCAAAATATACACGGCTTAAATTGGTTTTAATGGTTTTCCTATACAAAAAATGAACCTTGTTAAACGAATGACGGTTGAATATATCCACAATAAAGTTATTAAAATTCGATTAAGACTCCGCATATCAGGGAAATAGATTTATTAACAGAAATGCTCAAACGATGACTGGAAACCTCCTTTTATAATTACACAATAATAAGTATGAAGAATATATAGAAAATCTGGTATTTGTTAATCATGTTGGTATTAAGTACAGCTACGAGGTTAAAAGGTGAAAACAAAAACCAAATGAAATTGTTTGATTAGAGTTGGGGCAGATTAATGTTCTTTTTTTTCAAAGAGGTTTTGGCCCCGAATCACGAAAACGAAACATTTGTTGAAATGAAGTTAGAGAGCGCACTCTTTTGGTTAACAACAAAACTTAAATACACCAAAAACTTCAAATCAAACCGTTTCACGATGAAAACATGACTTAACTTAGTCGTTTTTTTAGAATTCCCTTTATAGAACACGATCCGATTTTTATATTCGAAAGTTTATACTATTAAACATATTTCAGAATAATTTAATATTTGTAAACAGAAATTAGCGGAATTCAGACCAGAACTAATTAAAACTTAATAAAATTAAATTGGACACCTAAGAGGCCTTATGTTACTGCTTATAAAAAGCCGTAAGCTTTTACTGAAAAATGCTAAATTCTAAACAACAAACTACTTACCGTACTCTACGAACATGCCTTCGAGAAACACAAGAGTTGTCAACTGTGCTGACATTTTTATTCGAGACTCGAGCAAACGTCAAAATTTTATTCGCAAATGGGTCCTACTTCTTCTTTTATCTAAAGTGAACGTTTTGTACTGGTAATACATAGAAAATCACATTTTACTACGGATATTGCCAATAAAACGCACCTACTACCCAAACGCAAAATAGTTGGACTACCTATGATACAAATCAAACATCTGCTGATTCTTAAATTCGATCGAAAAAATACTCATAATTTTGTATGTTTATAAAAATTTATTAATTTTGAATATAAAAAAGCAATAAAAACAAATTTAATTAAGTTATATAACAATAAGCAATAACAAAGTATGTATTGATACACTTTTTTACGCAGAATAGTTGGCCAACGAGTTTTTTTTTTATTTTACCATGGTGTTACGTCACCTTTGGCCTTGATAACGGCTTCTACGCGTCGTGGCATTGTGTCAACTAGTTTTTGACATTCTTCGGCACCAAAAGATTCCCAAATGTTTGTTATTTGAGTTCGTAGGTCTTGAAGATTCCGACAGGGCACTTTTCGCAGTTGTTGCTTCATTTTATGCCACACCGTTTCAATCGGTGAAAGGTCAGGGCTGCTGGAAGGCCATTCCAATAAAGGAATTGCTTCAGCAGATAACCACATCATTGTAGACCTAGCCGTATGGCAAGAAGCACCATCTTGTTGAAAAATGAAGTCACCGTTAGTTGATTGAAGTCGTGGTATTGATGGGATAAGTTCATTTTCCAGGATATCTCGGTACTTCATTGCATTCACAATTCCATTCACAAAATGTAAATAGCCCAAACCCCGTCCAGACATGCACCCCCATATCATCAAAGACCCTGGAAACTTGACAGTTTTCTTGAGGCAGTCCTTGTGAAAAGCTTCTTTGGCGGTTCTTATCACTCGTTTTACTTCAACGCCCACACAAACTTCAAATCTGGACTCATCACCCCAAATAACTGACCGCCATTAGCTTAAAGTCCAGTTTCGCCCATTCGAGTCGCCTTTTCTTCTGTTTAGGTGTTCACAGAGGCTTTTCTTTGGCCTATGGTTTTCACTAATTATGCAGCTCTAATTTAAATTAAACTTAAACAAAACCTTATAGAACTTGTGTCCAAATTTATTCATTGCCCGCTTACAAGTGTCGACCGAAACACTTTTTTGGATTCTTTCCCTCCATTCCACAGTTATTGCAGCGGCAGTTTGGCGTCGATTTTCTTTAATTATTTTTTTTAAAACCCGACAATCTCGAGGCGTTGTAATCGGTGGGCGTCCAGTTTTTTTACCAATTTCAAAATTTCCACTATTTTTGAATTTTGATAAAATGTTCCGAACCGATGAACGAGGAAAATTCAAATTTGTTGCTATTTTATAGCTTGATAGTCCCGTTTTGAAGGCATCAACGATTGATTGCCTCAGATCGCTTGATAAAGCAACACCACGCGCCATGGTTGACTCTAAACTGTTACTGCCTTGCATCAAACAAGAGATTAATAGATAACAAATCAATTGCATGTCATTTTTTTAATAACGGTTAAGTACAACTCTCTTAAATAGTCATAGTCCAACTATTTTGCATTCAAAAGAGAGATAGTCCAAGTATTTTGCTCTCATCTTTGTTTGAAAAGGAGGCAAACTGGAGCTATGCTCTATTTAAAATTAAGTTCTGTTGGGTCTTATTAAATAACTAAATGAATATTATTACATGGTAAAAAAAAAAATTAATGAAACAGTTTGGGCTCGAAAAATTAGTTACAGATTCTATTCTAATGTGTTAATTGATGAGTAGGCCAACTATTTTGCGTTTGGGAGTATTCTAATTCTTATACTTTTCGGTTAAGGATCGTGTATAGAAGACTTCTAACTTATGTACCGGAGGATGAAATGATTTTTTTCTAAATCTATTTTTGTCGTTAAGTTAGAAATCTTTGTTTTCGTTAAAAATTGAATGCTGTTTAGAAAAATACTTATGCAGAGTTTTCATGATAAAACGATATCTGTCAAATGGCGGCTATAGCTCAGCTTCACAGGTGCTCCACGCCGACCCAAAATTACTTAAGTTTTGCGCGAACTGTGACTGCAAATGTTTACTATTTGTATTGTAAATTTTTACAATTACAATGTTTTTTTTTTTAAACCATGACAGCTTCAAATGTGACAGCTGCCCAAATATTGGGCTATTCAAAATTAAACTTTTATACAAGGATTTCAACAAAAAGAATTTAAAGTGTTCGTGTTGATAATAAATAACAACATAATATAGTGTTAACCATTTTTAGGTTAGGTACTCCCTTGTTCGTTTCGTTTTCTTTGTACATAAAACAAGAAGTTTAGATGTACATATGTGCGGTCTTGAAGTACATAATCTCTTCCTAAACAATTTTGCAAAATGTACATAGCCAAACTATACACACAGATTCCTCCCTGCAACAATATCTTAAAATCGAAATCAGAAACTCTCATCCATCCCATATTCCGCCTTCACCAATATTTATACACAACACGATTAGGTATGGATAGGTACATAATCTTGCGGCCATCTTACGATTAAATGTTGTTTTTTCTTCATTTCATTTAATTTCTGTTAAGAGTTCAATTTTCAGCATCGACTACGACTACGACTTCGATCGCCAATTGCCCTCGCATATTACATGAATATTTTAACAACATATTACCACATCATACTCGTAGCATCTATGCTATCCTCTTAAGTCTAAAAAGGAACACCGAACATAATGCATCCGCATGTTCGCGATAAATCCTGCGGACCGCCGCGCCGGCCGCCCCATGCCATGCCGCACCACACTAGTACAAGCAGAGCACACGCACTCCTCCTTGTAGTCGGTCGGTTTGGGTTGGCTATATGGCATGGCAATGGCAATGGCAATGGTTTCAGCTCCATGCTCTGTGAGCAGAACAGCTCTGTGGTAGGTATTTAGCTGGCATCGTGTATCCGTGATGTTTCTTCCACGTAGGTCTACATCGGTGTCTGCAGCACCTCCGTGTCCATCTTGTGCCGTTTTAGATACTTACATCGATTAGACTTTTGCAGCAAGTTGTTGTCTTTTCGCTTGAGGTTTGAAGCGGCCAGCGCGGCGGCCGGCGGAGACGGAGTCGAAAAGATGTAGTGTGGTGCATCAGCACTTGCAACGTGTGGCCTAGGCTTGAGCTCTCCGCTCTCCATGTGTGGTGTTCGTGTATTGTATATCCTTTTGGGTGGTGAAACGTCCTTCCATCCTCCTTTCTTTTTGGAACACACAACTCGTGTGTGGGTTTCAAGTATTGCGATGTTTAGAATTTGTTTGGAGTTATGAACAACAGGAATCGTTCACAAGTAGTTTCTTTTTCTTAAATTTTGTTCTGTTAGTCGGTTTGTATCTATTTATCTCACTCGAGCACTATCCCTCTGGGGATTCCTCGTCATAAGACAGTGCGGATACCTTGAGCTCCAATCGACAAACAGCTCTGCGAGTAAATAGAGTGTGGGTGGTATCTATCCATGAACAAAATTTAATTTTTGTTTTTTTTCTATGTACACACTAGATACACCTACCTACGGATTGCTTTGGTATCTACAAAAGTATCTGAAAGTAGGTATGTATGTATCTTGTATCTTTATAGGGTGAGTAGAGTATCTAAGTATATTAGCAGTGGAGTATCTGTATCTTGCATGTAAGAAAAGTTTAAATTTTCGTTATAGGTACGTGGTGCGCATGGCTGAGTTTCACGCCATCACAATAATATACTAATTCCATATCGAATGAGAATAAAGATGACCAACACTTGAGAGTGTATGTATATTGTATAGGTATTTAAGTATTTTGATGGAGTTGCGGGTATATGTGTTGGGTGTTTAGTTATATGTGTGAAAAGTGGGTGTTTGTAGGGCGACAAATGACATCAATTTATACAACCTAAAGGGGTGTTGGTTGGATAATTATGGCTTCTATAGGAGAAGCCATAATTAAACAAAATAAAAAACATATAATTAACCAAATAAAAAAAAACTAAACGACGACGAATAGGCGATTAGCATGAATTAGGGTTTGTGTCTTATAAGTATAAATACCTAATTTATGTGTAAAAGCTTTGCAAAATTGGTATTTATTTAAGTAATTTATATGAGAACCTATAATTGGGGTGAAAATGAGATGGTGGCTAAATTCGTTGATCTTCTGTGGAGTTATCTAACTTAAAACTTCTTATTGACAGAATTTGTATTCAAAGAACGTGAACTTAACGAAACCACTTTAAAATAGAGATATTTTATTTTTAATTGGTTGCATTTATGAAAAAGTCTGAAAAAATGTAAGTAAAGGGTGATTTTTTAGTTATTATCTTTTTGGCAACACTGGTTTAAACAGCTGACGCACGTTTCGTGTTTTGTTTCACTTTCAAACATCTTTAGTTTGGTCTTTAATTAAACCATGAATCGTCTTACAAACGAACAACGCTTGCAAATTATTGAATTTTATTAAAAAAATGCGTGCTCTGTTAAGAAAGTCCATCGCGCGCTTCTTCCATTTTATGGTCAGTTTAATAGACCTACTGAAGCCGCTATTCGAGCTATTGTGACTTAATTTCGCACCAAAATTACATTGTTGGACATTAAACCACCAACATGCTTACGTAGAGTGCGAACTGAAGAAAATATCGCAGCTGTATCGGCCAGTGTTAATGATGACCATCAATTATCGATTCGTCGATCAATTTTTTTACCGAAAAATTGCGTTCACCGACGAAGCTTATTTTTTGTCTCAATGGGTACGTAAATAAGCAGAATTGTCGATTTTGGAGTAAATATCAGCCAGAAACATTGCAAGAGCTACCAATGTATCCACAAAAAGTCACAGTTTGGTGCGGTTTATGGGCTGGTGGCATCATTGGACCGTACTTCTTCAAAGATGATGCGAATCGTAACGTAACTGTGAATGGTGAGCGCTACCGTGAAATGATATCCACACTTTTTTTGTCCAAAATGCAAGAGCTTGACTTGCATGACATGTGGTTTCAACAAGACGAGTTCGGTGAACATTTTATTTCACGTTCGGGAATCGGGACCGGTCAATTGGCCGCCTAGATCGTGCAATTTAACGCCTTTAGACTATTTTTGTGGGGCTATGTAAAAGCTCACGTCTATACAGACAAGCCCGCTTCATTTGACGCATTGGAAGACAAAATTGAAGCATTTATTCGTGAGATACCGGCTGAAATGTTGGAAAAAGTATGGCAAAATTGGACTAAGCGGATGGACCATTTGAGGCGCAGTTAAGGTCAACATTTGCATGGAATAATCTTCAAGCATTAAATTATATGCACCGTACTATCGATTCAAATAAAGATTTCATGCATTTTTCTGAATTGTATGTGTTTTTTTTTTAAACTTTCTTATGGCTTTTAAAAAATCACCCTTTATATATGGTAAGTATGTGGTTATAAACTTATTGCCAATTTATGACTTGTAAAAACGCTTATTAAATCTCTTAAATTGGTAAAGATACGGAATAAATTTAAGACAATTATAAATTAAATAATTTTAAGAAATTACGTCAGTTTTTGTACAAGTATTAAGGCTACGAAATGAACTGTATTGTTTTTAAAATTGTTAAAAATGTGAACTCGAGTTACGTAGACACAAACTTAACGAAACATTTTTAAGATAAAGCAGGTCAGACTTTCATTATAACAGCACTTTATTTGTTAAGCCCTTATGAATAACAGTGGAATCTATTATATTTAATAGACAAAGGTTTAGTTTTAGAAAAATGAAAGAGTTTACAAATTTAAATCAACTTAACGAAAAAACTTCCAGTTAATGTTAAATAACGCATTTGTAAGTATATTTTAAATGTGTCTAGTAAATTGTTCGTAAAAATAAGATTTGTATTGTATACATGTATGTATATCCAAAAATTTTAATTTTCACAAAAGTTACATAAACTTAACGAAACACCTTTCAACCTTAAAACTATACAATTATTAGCATATTTAACATTTGTGTAGTAAATTGTTTTATAAAAATAATATTTTTGTAATTTTCAAAAATTATCATTTTCACAAAATTTACATAAACATAGCGAAACACCTTTTTCTCCTAAGACCTATACAAAAATTGGCAAATAGAATGAGTATTATTTATTATTTGCGTTTACATACTTGTTTTTTTCTTGCAAATACAATTTTCGTTAAGTTTTTAACAAATTAACGAAATTTAAAAACAGGAACTTTTTATTATAAGTTTGTTTGTAAAATAAAGGGTATTTGAAAAGTAAACATAAACTGAACGAAACAGAACTAAGAACATGTAAGGCCCAGTTCATTTAAGCACTTAGCCTAGATTATTGTTTTCATATATTTATCTCGTAAGGGGTGGTTTTTAGGCGTGTGGTTCTCAAATTAAACTTAACTAAGCAGAACTAAGTACATGTAAGGCCCAGTTCATTTAAGCACTTGGACTACATTTTTGTTTTCATCCATTATTATAAAGATAAGTGTTTGTCAGTCTGTTTTAAAAATTCCATGCAAGAGAAGACCGAAGCTATGTACTCCTATCTCAAAAAATTCCAGCCGAGAGGGCCAATTTTCGACCACTTTTTTAAGTACGTGGCCACTTTGGAGCTATATGTCAGCAAAAAGGCGCCGAATATTCTCTTAAAAGGTTTCAATAGTCTCGGGCTTATCTGAGCATCTTCACATAACCCCACAAAAATAGTCAAGCAGTGTTAAATCGCACGACATTACACGCCACAGCATGGGCCTACGACACGCGAGATAATGCGCTCCTCAAAAGTTCTCTTTAATACATTTATTATTAATAAATTTGCTTATGGTCTTCTTCTATTTTTTATGAAACCTAACTGAGCATAAATCAAGTGACAGCTGTCAAAAAGCCAACTCCGAAAGTAGTATTGCCAGATTGCACACGTCAAAAAACCACCCTTTGCAATAAGTTCGCCCCTCAGGCAATCCAAACTTTTAAACGAAAAAGATGAAGTATTTAAGCGAGTGAAAAGCGCCATCTACATCTACAACACTTATTAAATACTAATTGAGTTCAATCAATCAAATCAAAGATCCATTCATTTTTAGAGAAAAGCTCTGACTCGTATAAACTTTTTCTTGCGAAAAAACGAGGTCATTTTTCACGCCCTTTCTATAACTACCAATGCCTTAAAAAGAAAAAACATATACTCAGCCGACAGGTGTAGAACATTAAAACCAGACCATTATCATCAGCCAACAGGCCAAATAATAACCAACAGAACCTTAACCTTCTTCTCTTTTTCATTTTTGTTTGGTTTTGTTGCTCGTCCACCAAGCTCTTGATATGGATGGAGGTTCATCGTTCGGTTCGTTTTTTTCGGCTTCCTCTTCTTATTGACTCGATTTTAATTCCATTTTGTGGTCTCCTCTTGGCCCTTCGGCCTTCGGCGGCTCGGCGGCGGCGGCGGGCTATGCTAACTAGCCCCAAAGAAACAACCGCACACAGGTATGTAGGGTAGGTTTAGTAGGTACCTACTACCTATGATGTTGAAATGTTGATGATGTGTAGTTCCAGAACTCGAGAACTCCAGAAACAGAGTACAGCTACAGCTAAAGCTGAAGCTAAAGCTACAGCGCACAAAACAAAACAGCAACAAATACGCGTTTGCTTGGGTTTGTTTAAATGATCGTCAATAATGGAGCCGTATGTTTGTTTTTGCGTTGTCCGTTCAGCGCCAGCATCGCTGGTTAATCCTTTGGGGCATGTATTCTTATGGTTATAATTATTTGATGCCTCTTGTCCGATGATGATGATGGTATGGAAGTTTTGTTTTTTATTATTATTTCCTCAACACACTTACTGATGGGCTAATAATATCGCTGACCCATTCTCTGGATGGAGGAGCAAAGCGCTTTGTCTGGCTTTTGTATAGTCGAACTGGCCTGGAGTTTCAAGAGCGATACCTATATGTACATAGGTATACAAAAGCTCAGACAAAAGAGGAGCACATATAAGAATTACAATTGGCAATGATTGTCATGTTGCCCGGCCAAAGATTTGCCGTGACGTGATGTGTGCTTGCGATGATGATGATGATGATGATGATGCGCGTCGATGACAGTTGTTGAGAGTGGAAGTAGTAGGCACTGTGTGGAAGGACGACACCAAACGCCAAACGCAAACGGACGATGCGCGATGTACGGGATATGACAATAAGATGTTTTGTTTGTCGTTTGATCAAAAATTATAGAATTAAAAAAATAAACAATAAACAGCGCAAATAAATGTGTAAAAAGAAATGAACCTTCTAAAATGCTTTTTAGACTTAAATTGAATGATGACGTTGGTTTTTGGTTGGCTATCGCAATGGACAGGCGAATGAACGGCACGACGACGACGCGGACGCCTCGACACACAGCGGATGGACGGAGGAGGAAATGTTTTGTCATTCAATTTTGTTTTTCGGCTCCTTTTTTGTTTTCTGTGTCTATAGTCTAAGGTTTTTTAATTTTTATTCTAGAGAGGATGTGTCGTTTGTGAATATTTTATTTGTCTTATTAAGATCGACGTCGGCAAAGTTTTTTAGGCCTCTAGACTTCCGATTTAATTTCTTATAGTTGAATAAATTTTTTAGAAAGACCAAAACCTTTGAACTCTTTTGCTGAGACCGAATTTAGTATGATTTTTTTTTTAGTTTCGGACAAATGTTCATTTTATTTTCAATGGCTTTAAAAAAAAAACCTGCATAATACGCCATTTTGAAAACGAAATTGGATGGTAATGCAGGAGATGTTTTTTAGAAACCTGAGAACTGCATCGTGACTGGGCAGAAAACGGGAAGACTTTCGAAAAGATTCTCCAAGCAAACAAAATAAAGCAGTAGTTTCTTTTAGCCTGGTAGGTATATACCTTTGGATAACACTGGTATTGTTCCTGGCAATCACATTGCATTTTTGAATCGGTTTTTATAGCATTAATTCAAATCCGCTTTCAACGTTACTCTATCACGTAAAGTTTTTGCAGAAATTACTTTTTAAAATTCAACAAAAACCTTTTTTTCGAAATCGTGATAATTTTTTAATTTTATAATCCCTTTTTTGATATTCACTTGAAATATTTATGGTATTTCATATAACGTTCGAAAAACCTTTGAAGTTTTCAGATTTCACGTGTCTTTAAGATTAATAGAGCAACGCTGAACTATTTGTGCTAAAACTGTCTTCAGCAGAAAAAAGGAAAAATGTTTTGAGAGTAATTTTTGTTCTTGTAACGACAATTCTATCTAGTTTTTGAAATACATATATCAAAAAAATATAAAAAAAATGTTTAAAATGGGAATTTTTTTAAAAATCTGATCAGATCAGCACTAAAAATTAACTCCAAAAATTATTTTTCGAAACTATGAAAGCATTCAAAATTTGCTCAAAACTTCATATAGAGTCCAAATAAAGACTCATGAGAATTTCCAGAAACTAATCAAGATTCTAAAATTTTAAGACTCTATTTAAAAGACAAAGTTTTGTATTTTTTAACAACATCAAAGAATTTATTGTTAAGGGATGTGCTGATTTTAACTTAGCCTTAAAAATCCCATTTATGGTTGCCTTTAGCATTTGGGTATATTATAAAAACCTGATGTGATAGAAAAAAGTAAGATTTGTATTCAGAAAATCTTAATCCTTTAAAAATAAAATTGTTTTCTTTTGCAACAGAAAAAAACCTAATGGCTGAAACACAAACACGCTTCAGCTTCTTCTTCGTCTGACGTTTACGAGTTCAGCCATAGGAATTCAATAAATGCTATCACAATGAAGCTTCGACCTCACGTTTCATTTGACAATCGTAAGGAAATAACGTAATGTTACGTAATGTGTCTCCAAACCGAAGCTCTAGTTCAAATTTGCTGAACATTTGATTTGTCTGACAGCTCAACATCGGTAAAAAAGTCATCAAACAAAATACATTTGCTTTTGGAGGGATTCCCATTGGTTATTATAGGCTGTATAAGCTACTTCCGCCATGAATTTAATTTTTTCGATTTCAAAACTCATATTTGTATTTTATTTTGAGAAAAAATAACAGCTGCTAATGACAGAAGTGCCACTTTAGAAATGTCATATTGGAAGTGTCATTCAAAGCAACCTCGAAGCAGGCCCAGCGTAACGCAGACAGAGCCGAAGCTGAAGCGTGTTTGTGTTTTAGCCATTAAAGTTAGATACTTATACAGACAACAAGGCATTCAAAAAGAGATCTAACGTCCATCCACAACCTTTAAACTTACGTTACATTACGTTACATTACATACTAGTCAGCACATAAATATACAGAGTAGAGACACTTTTAACTTTAAAGGCGCAAACGAAAGAACATATTGTAAGTGATTTTTAAACTTATACAAGAAACATTGTCGGAGTAATTTGCAAAATCTTCGAACTTTATGCACTTTAAAAAGGTGTAGATATTGGCTAAAGTAGTACCCGTGGCATGATGGTTAGTGCGTTGGACTGTCATGCCAGAGGTCTTGGGTTCGATCCCTGCCTATACCATTTAAAGTTTTTTTTTCACGGGTTTTGCCTTTTGCGAGGAATTGACAAATTCTCCAAGAGTAATTCTTATCATGAAAAGTGCTTTCTCAAATTAGCCGTTCGGATTCGGCTTAAAATTGTAGGTCCCCTCCATCCCTGACAACAGTACTCGCACACAGGAAAGGTTGGGAGTTGTAAGTCACTAGGCCCTAGTTCTCAACGGACTGTTGCGCCGCCACCCAATTTATTTATTTTTATTTTAGATATTGGCTAAAGTATTACACACCTGGACCAGTCCACAAAGTCTTAGAATTCCAGAACCAACCCAGACGTCAGTTGCTCGTTCGCAAGAAACCAACAGATCAATTGCATATGGTATAGAGTTCTTAGTAGAAATGACTACATCAAACACGAAAAGCTGCCACGTTCTTGGTCAAGAAGCCCGGTTAGTTAATAAAAGATTTAACACCTGTTACAAAAATTATATTTTAAGTGTCGTAACTTATCCCCGCATCAAGATCCTTCTCATGCTCATTACCTTTTCTTCAATAAGCATACCTTAAGCCCCTTTAGCCTGCCTGCATGAAAGAATATAAGCAAGTTAAATAAAAATATCTTTTACTCAACGAAATACCAACAATTACTCGTGCATCATCGAATCGATTGGATGTTGAATTAAAAATGCTGAAGAAAATAAAACGCAGATGCTATACGAAATAGCCCCTCAGGTGATCTGACAACAAGAGCCAAATGATTATATTTCCGTCTTTCTTATATAAAACCCTCCTTATTTTGACCTTCGTGAGAATCTTTTAGCTAAAGAGCTAAAATATTTCTTCGTCTTTGCGTCCGTCGTCGTGTCATGTCGTTCATTCCTATATAATCATCAGCAAAATAAACACACTAATCGATCACTCTCTTAACGAGGATATCCCCTCTGCTAATAAGGTGTTGATCTTGTTCGATATGTTCGACGAAGAACCGATATAATGATGATGATTCAGTATAGCCTGTATATGAGACTGTGAGTCATTCAGAGACTGAGTAAGAGAGTGTGTACGTTTAAATCATATAATTAATAGTGCCAATAACGACTTTGGATAATAACCGTAGATACACATATCTCAACCTCAAGAGTCTTGAGTTGCCGTGTATTGTATATGGTAGATATTTGACTCAATTTAATCACTGGATCCAACCAAACACTTGTCCCAACAACAAAACTTCATATTTATGTACCTACATATTATTATGAAGGAACTTCAAAACCACTTTGTAAATATATCTACAGATACTTATATATTGATAATATGATGTGTTGTTATAGTGACTCTCTTGGCTACTGCGCTACTTCAAAACTTAAGCAAACAAACGCTAAAGCATTAGTTCCAACACTTTAATTGAAGATGCAGAACCGGTCCATCAGTGGTGCGGTGCTTAACTGAACGACCGATCGGCTAACTGGCTGGATGGCCGTCGACGTCGTCGTCACGCCAGTACAGTGTGTTGTGCGGAGCAGGGCGACTGTCCAGAGCAGCGCCAGCGCAGTCACGCAAATCTAATGTTATATAGAATATTAAAAGTTTGAAAAATTGCTAACGCATAGCACGGACTCTTGGGCTGATGTTGAGCGCTTGACGTAAATGCAATTAAATTAATATGTCAGATTTATCATTAGTTAGAGGCGTCAGGCAAGTCAGCCTCGCTCGTCTGAGCAACTATAAGAAGAGAGCCATGATGAGTTATTGTGTGATCTAGGTGACACTCTATTTATTTACTGTATAAGTTATGTGAGTACAGTGAGTCAACAAGTTATGTTGATTTTATCTGCATGAATAACGAGTTAATTTTTTTTTGTTCAACTTCTGTTTCAGTCGAAAAAATCATACGGTCTTCTCTAAAATTGTAAGTACTCCTATAAACTGTAAATTAACTCAGTTAAGCGAAGTTTTTTGAAAGGAGATCGAAAAAGCTCGGATTAAGCCTGAATCAACTTTTGGAAATCGTTGAATCAATTAAAGAAAACACCTGGTTGAGGTTTAGTGACAACTAAAATAGTAAATGGTTAGTTTTGACATGCCTGAATTCTAACCAAAGTTAACCTATTAATAAATTAACATTAAACATTGGTTAAATTAAGTTTTTTTTTAAGGAACTTTGGATCCAGTTTTTCAACAAATACCAGATAATATAATAAAAATTGTATTCCTAAGGTTTTTGGTATGAGTTTCGAAAAGTATAATTTATGATAAATATTATTCATAATTAAGGGTTACCCTCTGCGAAAACAGCCCTTGTTAAGTCAAATTGAGATCTTAATTCATTATTGTCAACGGTTAGAAAGGTAATTTTTACACTCTATTAGGCAAACTGATGGCCAACTCAAAGTTAATTTAGTGCTAAAATATTGAGTCTTAAAGAGCGGCTTCTCAAAAGTTATCCAAAACTACAGGCAATTGGGTACACTGTTGTCTCATAGCTGTTTGTGGAGTTTGAGTTCTAGTAAAAAAGGAAACTTTAGAATAAATTTCTCCTATAAAAAAAGGTTTTGAAAATGCTAAACAACTTAACAACCATTTGCACATGTTACATCGATTTGTTTAAGAAAAGAACGGAAAGTTACATTGCAGCATTAAATCGTAATAATTCACATTTTCTTAGGTAGTTCCAAACATTTCTACACTACTATTTCTTGTGATGAGGTCGACGAATTATCAAAGACAGATTCGGGTGATCATTTTCAGATAGATATCAGTCTTTCCAACATAAATTCTTGTGGGATGAGATGGAGAAAAAAACCACACAAAGAAGCATTCAATTTTCTATAAAAAATAGCAAATATAGCCGTGTTTTTTTGAAAGTACATCATAACACCCGTGTTTTGTTGGAAAATCTATCCATAGTATAGTAGGATTTTACACGAATAACAAAAACAATATCCGAAGTATGAATACTACCGATAAAAGTTAAAGTAGAATCTTACTACGGATGGGTTTTTGACATTTATACGAGTCTCGAATTGATCTGATGTGATTTCGTTCTCAAATGTTGGTACGATTGATATTGCATTTGTATCTCGATGGCTGTGTTCGTTGAGTAGTTGTGCATTTGGAGTCATGTGTGTTTTCCATTGGGGAAAACAATCAATCTATTACTGTTGATTAGTTTTGTTAGTGAAAATGGACTAACTGGACTTATTTTGCAAGAGAAAACAATAGAAAAGATATTTATGTTTTGCTATGTTTCCAACAAAGGTTTATCTCAGTTTAGATTAAATAAATCTTTTTGGTGTTTGCACCGCACAAGAAGATTTAAAAATGATTAAATTTGACAGCACTTTCTATAATGCAAATGGTGTTTCGATGTTCCTTTTGAAATGCAATTGAGATAGTTTGATTCGTGTTAAACAATGAAGAACTGAATAGTTCAGCACCATATAAGAATATGCTACCTACTCCATGTGTATTTTTTTTTTTTTTTTTTTTTTTTGAATTTGATTAAAACAAAACTGTGTTTTTTGTACACAAATATGCAAATAAACAGACCATAACGCATTATCTGTAAAACCAACTCCTCCACACAGGTTTTTCTTCACAAATTTTGACTCGACTCCGATCCCCGACCGGAATCGAGGCGAATCAAGCTCATTTCAACTCGATTCAGGTATATAAAGAATTAAGGCGAGCTTCAAGCTCGCTTCAACACCACATGTTAATGTAGTAGTCTACGAACAAACCCGAAGTTTTTATTTTATGTCAAATTGTTTGGTTAAAACTTTGAAATCGACTATCACTTTACACAGACGTATTTTTTTGATGTTGATAGTCAACTATCAAAAATTTGCATGGGGTGGAATCGGCTAAGGTGATAGTTGACTATCATTTTTGTGATAGTCAAATTGACTATCATTTTCATTCCGTCTGTGTAAGATGATTCAACTCAATTCAATTCGATTGAACAATTTCAGATTCAAATTGTCAAAATTCATTGTTGCCTTGGTGAAATTTTAAATTGATTCTTATAAAATATCTAAATAAAAGTATCAAATTGGCTGTGTTTAAATAACATTCTTACTTTTCTTGTGTTTTTTTCGAATTACGTAAGCTTTGTCGGTCACAAGAATGTGTTTTTGAACCTAAAAGAGGTAACTGAAAAAATGTTCCATTCGTTTTTTGTAAGCGGCTGGTAGCTCTATTCAGAAACGACATATTTGTAGGAAAACGACTATCACATTTTCTTGTGACAGATTTTTAGGTATCAATTTGATTATCACCTTACACAGATCCAATTCGATTATTTTTACTGTCAACAATCAACAATCACCTTAGCCGATTCCACAACTGGTCTGAATTTCGCTAATTCTTTTTGGAATTTTTTGATAAATTATTCTGGCGAATATTCAGTTGTATCAACTTTCAAATATAAAAACCGGACTACTGCGGATCGTTTTTTGGCAATTTCTCACTGTACTATATATGGAATACGAAAAAAAAACGCACTTAATGTAGAACAGTGACGAATTGCCACAAAAACGATTTGAAGCAGTTCGGTTTTCATATTTAAAAGTTGATAAAATTGAACATTTTTCAGAATAAATTAACACAAAATTGTAAAAAATTTACTGACATTCAGACCAGGACTAATTTTAACTTAGTTAAATGGACAATTTTTAAGAGTATAAGTTAAGAAAATATCAGATATAATTCATATTTAATTTGTTTTTCATTTTGTTGATTGAAGCTGAATAAAATAAGACTGAAGATTATAGTCCAACTATGTGTAGATTTTTGCGTGAAAACAGATAGCGCTATATTTTTGCAAATAACAAACAAATATTACAGCTTACGTCTACTTAGTCGGCTCAGCTTGCAAAAGCGCAGCTCTCTTAGAAACCAGCACGATACAAAATGCATTGTTTTACTTATAAAAATGCAGAATACAGCGTTTTTAATTCTGTCGCGTTTTTGTGTTTGGTTGCAGATAAAACATGAAATTTCAAAAAGTGCAGAAAACAATAAAAGGCGTCAGCTTTTACAGAAAAATGAAAAATACTTAAAAACAAACTACTTACCATACTCTACGAACATGTCTTCGAGAAACACAAGAGTTTGTCAATAATTGGACCAACATTTATATTCCAGACTCGAGCAAACGTCAAAATTCTATCCCCATATGGATCCTACTTCTACTTTTATCTGCAGTAAAGAGTTTGTATTTCTAATACGTCTAAAATCATACTTCACTACGGATGTCGAAAAAAGAGTTTGTTTTCGGCATGTAACAGCTTTAAGCCTTTTACTCGACTAGCAAAAACAATATTGTTTTTTTTTTCTTTTTAAATCCTATCGAACAAATCTTTTGACTCACTGTAGTTGTAGTAGCAAAGGAAGAAAAAAAACAAGCAAAATCACAATGTCGACAGGAAACTCAAAAAAATTGTATTCCCCATACGTTTAATTGTTGGAGCAATTAATTTGCTGGTCAAGTCTTTATTATCGTCGACGTCTTCGTTCGTCTTCGTCGTCGTCGTCGTCAACGTCATCATCATCACTAGGTTCAAATGCGTGTTTCAAGTGTTTTTTTTAATATACATATGTATGTAGGTATGGAAAGGTATGTAATACATATATTTACTTACATCGCCCGCATTTTCTAAGTGCAGGAAAAAGCAAACGCTCAGAGTCAGCCTCAGCCTCAGCACAGTAAGCTGATGCTACACTGAACATGCACATGATTAATTGCATTTCACACAGATGTGCTTGCATCTCTCGACTTCAAGCTGTTCCAATTCATTTCACAAACCCAAACCAGAAATCGGTACCTCTATAAAGAACCATACCTTGATATGTATATAGATACCAACCATATTAACCAGATGTACATGCCGAGTGCAACCAGCCAGACAGTGCCAGCGCGCACTGAACAAAACAGTCATTAGCACGTTATTCAACAACACCATCATCACCACCATCACCACCACCACCAGCACCACCGCCACTTCGACCTCATCTCACCATCTCACCATTTCACCACATCGCATCGTGAACATCATCATAACCAGGTATGGTAACCACGAAACAACAGATTATTATATTACAGAGGTAATAATATAAAATAATATGTTCCCTATACAGTAAACAGCGCAGCCCAGTCAAACCGAACCGAACGGAACGGAACCGAAGCGAACGAAACCAAAACCAAACGCGAAGCGAGCGAGCAAGCGAACTTAGTTGAGCCTTTAGCAGAGCAGCCTCTGACTCTGACTCTAGCTCTGCCTCTGCTATATATCTCTGTATCCGTATGGTTTGGGTTCGGGTTCCGCTGCTTCCGTCCTTTCCTCATCTCGAGCGTCTTCTTGTCGTCTTGTTCGACACTCTCCTAACTCGTGTTTTTGCCATGTTCAACTGGCGCTAGCGAATAATTCGCACCTAGGGCCGTCTTCGCAGAGTAGTGGGAGCCCGGAGGAAGGGAAGCAGAGCAGAACAGAGGTGGTGGCAATGTTATCATGGTGGCTTATATACGCGACCTAAACCTCTCACCTTTACCTAGGCTTTTACAAAAATTCCATCACACAAAGCACTCAACACTCAGCACCTTGAATTAAATCTGAATGAGAGATCTTGCAATGGGTTGTTGAATAGCGCCACAGCTAGCTCCTTGTTATTCATTCATTCATTCATAGTCAGAGTCAGCTTCAGCTTCAGCTTCAGAGTCAGCAAGTCACCCTCTTAACGGCATGGCAGCGCAGTTCTAGATTTTGACTTCACTTCACTGTTTCCTGCCCGCGCTTCTTTCTATTTTCAGTCCGTTCCGTCCATCCACACATCTACCCTTCTGACAAACCGGGTTAAATGTGAGACGTTCGCCTTTTTGTATAGATCATACACACCTCTATATCGCTTAGCTTTTATTTTCTTCACCAACACACTAGTAGTACCAAACCAAGTAAAAGTGTGTACTTATGAACGGCATATCATACCTACTTTTAGTCTTAGTCGTCGACGAACGTAATATAACATACATACATGAACTAAAGCCAGTGCCAGTGCTAGTGCTAGAGCCCTTTTTGTCTTAATGTTGTTTTTATTATTTTTCTATGCCTGTGCTTCTTCTAATTAATTAAAAGCACGTTTTAGATTTAACACCATTAAAACCCGCAATTCAGCTGGTACATAACATGTAGTATAGATACTGCTACCTAGCTATTAGCTAGTCAGGTCCTCATTTAAGGCTAAACTGTAAAGAGGCCCCTCAGACAAAATACTATCAATACATCAGTCTTCTTTGGAGTTAAGAACTTTGGAATGTATTTCAGGTCAAGGAAATTAGGTATCTTTAAATAATCTTATAAAACATTCTACTTTGGAGGATAATTTAAAAAAATGAGCTATTTTGAGCTACTTTGCTATTAATTTATTAATTTCGAAGATATAAATGTCTAATATGATTGCATGCGTTACGTTATGGTCGTTTTCACTTGCGTCACATTATACGTTTACACTCGTATGCTAACTTATTAAGAGTTGTAAGTGTAAAATGAGCTAATCTGAGCTACTTTGATAAAAAATGCATCAATTTTGATAATAAAAATGTAGTAACATAGTTAAAAATATATTTTAAATATTCCTCAAAACTAAGCTTGTTTCTGTGTTATATACAATTTTTCATTTCGTTCTTCTTGATAAATGTACAAAAATATAATAGAAATTAAGTTATCTTGACATTTTTTGACGTAAAAATGACTTAAAATTTTGCTCATATTCACTTTTTGTATATGATTTCGGTTATATCTGACTGGGCCCCTCCGAATCTTTGCCTTCATGAAAAATGCGGCTCTGTCTAAGCATGGGAGGAAGTGTGAGGAAGGGAACCTTCTTATGGGCTTGAATACAAGTACATATAAACATGTGTATTTATACACACTCTCTCTTTCTCTCTGCTAAGTAGTAGATGAATATTTTTGTGTTGTTTTTACTTTTTCTTATTTTTGTTTTGTTTTTATTGTTGTACATTTTTCTTTAGTACTAAAAGATTATGAAGAGAATTAACACAAAAACAAAAAAGTAAAAACAAAAGCTCACGCATACCTCAACATGGGTGTGATTTGTTCACACTACCGTGTAAACAGTATTAGTAATGGTTTGAGGTTGATTCGATTGTTGTGTCATGCAATAATATTTTTAGCGCAAAATAAACAAAAAAGAGTTACCAGTGTGGTTTTTCATTGGACACTGGTAAATTGAGAAAATTAGATGCAATACAATTCACCAAATCTGACAAATCGTCGAAAAATATTTGAATTGCTAACTGACACGTTAAATAGAACATTCTTTTTCTCTATGCATTTGACATAAACTCATGAGTTTGTGCTATGGAAATAATCAACGATTTTATTTTTATTCAAATGTCAGTTCGGTAGACGAGCTAACTATACGGTAAGCAGAAACACACCAACAAAGCATTTAAAACAAATACTTCTGACAGCAGACACAAAAACCCATGAAAGAAGAATGTTCACTAAAAAGTGACGTTTAAAGTGAAATTCGTAAAAATGAAATTAATTTTACAGAAAGGTGTTTAGAAAGGATCCAATTCCTTATTTTCTAAAAGGGATGTGTTACAAATTTTCGACCTATAAACCAACGCCGCCGGCAAATTTAACGGCCAATTCCTTGACAAAGTTTTAAAATCGATTTTAAAACTTGGTTTAATAACTCTCGGTTTATCTTTGAAACTTTGTTTTTAAAATATTTAGAACTCCAGCATTTCTTTACTTTTTAATATTTCCTTAGAGGTCTGCGTAAATTTATTATTGAGTTTAAAGGAGCTAAATTTCTGTATAAGTATAATTTACGACTTTCATAGCAACGGATAGAATGTTTTGACATTTAATTCTGGCATTTTATCAACAAATAATATTGAATATTTGTCCGTTTGAATTTTCCGATAAATTGCCGATTTGAATTCACTTTTATTTTTATTTATTTTCAATAATATTTGATATTGTTTGCGTTTAACATGTTTTTAAAAATGTTCTACGAGTATTAGTGAAAAGATCATGGTATAAAGTCGATAGAATTTAAGGTTTTACAAAAGGTTCATGGTCTTCGGTAGCGTGGTAGACTTGGAATGTTGAGTGAGTAACGCGGATTGTACTCACCGACAAAATGTCCAACGAAAATGACCAGATGACATTTATATTATTTTAATGTTCGTGGACATAATGACCATTTGAGATTTGAAGTTATCTGCCGACATAATGTCCAAACCTTCTATGTTCTCTTGTGGAGTCTTAAGGTTAATCGAAACTTTCTTCTATGTCAAAAATCATATTTTTAATCTGAAAAAATCGATGTGAAATTGTACGCGTTCGTAAATTAATTTTCCAATAAAACATTTAAAATTCTGGTAATATCAATTTAAATTCAAAAATATTACATAGACATTAAGTCGTTTAAAGAATTAAAAACATTTCCAAACTGGGTTCTAATTCCCGAGTTCTCCAAATTTGAGGGTATACCAGAATTCTATCTCAATTTGATAAAGAAATGAAATAATGACTGACCACATGAGAAAGCGACCAACGAATAAACGAACATTCGTCCCAGAATGAAATGTTCAAGCTTAAGCGCGCGAACATTTTATTCGTTCAAGTGTGGATCGTATGTGGAACGCGAATTGAGTTTGACAGTTCGTTACAATCAGATACAAAATTCTTCCATTATGACATTTCTTTCACATGGCTTTTTTTATTCGTCATTGCAGATGCACAACAAAGACTAGTATGACATTTTTAGGTAAAAACGCGCGCGAATATTTTATTCGTTGAAGTGTGGATCGTATGTGGAAAGCGAATTAAGTTTGACAGTTCATTACAATCACATTGCAACTTACGACTAATAGTTTGATTTCTTAAATTTCTCAAATTTTGACAATAAAAAGCAACATTTATTAACTTACGAATAATTTAAGTCATATTTCTACCTTTTTGTTTGCCATTTGCACAGAATTTAGGTCCTAGATTGTTAAAAATCAGTTTATTCATTCATTCTTCGGTCGTTCAAGTTCTAATTTTTCAAAAAACCAAGTTTTAGAGATTAGAACATTATCAAGAAATTGGCCATAAGTATACCTACCAGTTTTTCATTTCAAGAAAAATATCTTTGTTTATTTAACGGTTAAATGAGTTAAGGTGAATAAAATAAAAAGGATTTTTAAGTTTTCTCACACGACAACACTCTTGGGTCATCGGTACTAAAAAAAAAAATAAAAAAAAATTCTTCACCGGTCGCTTTAGCTTCAAGTTTCGCTTCACAACAGCAGCAAATAAATCTGCTGTAGTACACTCCCTTTTCCCTGTACTTGCCGCCCTCCCGTAAAACAGGACCACCACAACACAACACATCAACATCATAATATTCTCGTGAACAAGGCGAATATGCATGCATGCATTATGGTCGTTTTCTCTTGCGTCACATTATACCTATGTACGTACGTTTACACTCGCATGCAAACTTATTTAAGAGTTAGAGGTTGTTGTTTTCAATTTTTATCTACATGTCACATGAATGAAAAGAATATTATGTGTACATATATGATTCTTTTTTTGACATTCTGTATTCTCACACCCGCTATTTTTATCATTTTTGTCCTTTGTTTTGTATTTTTGTGTCATTTTCTACATTTTCTATGAATAAGCTACGACAGCAAACTTGAATGGTGATGGTTGAAGGTGTTGCGAGGAAAATTATCACACATTTGCTCAATTTAAAGATTACGACGTGTGTTATTAGCTAGGCTAGGTATAGATATGGATATAAATGTTTAGATACATACGACGACATTATTATTATTTTCTATAAAAAGTGAACAAAACAATGCAAAATGACACCAACAACACCACATCATACCCTATATGTAGGTAAGGTAACCATCATCGCGTTTCGTTGGTCGACGCTCGACGACGACGTTCGACGTCGACCGCGACGTTGAAATAGTCGTCGTTTTTCGTTTTCGTTGTCGTTATCGTTGTCGCTCTATAAAGACACAAGGTGCGACTCTCGTCGACTTGACGACCTGACAACGACTTGGCGACTCTTATCCGTCACGTGTGTATGATGTGGAACGCCAGGCAAATTCATAATTAATTAAACGGATGAGAATCATAGCAACACCTCGTCGTCTAACACCTGCAACAATAAAACAAATGCTGCTGTTGCAAAAATGAAAAGAAACAAGACATAAAATAACACGGCAGGCGAAAAACATTGAAAAAGGAGAAAATCAATGGAAATTCACTGTCAATGGCGGGCGGGCGGTCGGTGTATAAGTTGGTGGTATAGCGATATGGTGGGGTCTTTCCCTCCCTCCCCCACGCATCGCTCTTTAAACACACACAATATGCCCCATCAGCCTGTTGTTGGTGCAGTGGAGGTGGAGGAGGCGGGCGGTGGAAGTGGTTATGGTGCGGCGGATTATGAAGGCGCACAAAACAAACAAAAGCCCACAGAAAGTGTGAATAATGCGGACATTAAAAACTCGGCTGTTATTTATATGATGTTTTTTCGCACGCATTTACACTGAGCTGAGCGCCTGCTGCACTCGATGCATTTGAAAATAAAATAGAAAAAAAATGCATCTTAATAATTTCTATGGCATCAAGTCCGAAGAATAAGGCAGGCAGGGTTGGTTGGGGCTTGGGGTGTGAAACATAGAATACAGAACAGAATACAAGGTAGTATACTCTCAGCTTATTATATGAACTTGTTCTTATCTTACGTTGACATTATTACCTATTCTTTCGTTTTATGTCAAAATATTGTTGACAGGTACAAACTTAATAGATTAGAAATGATAGGTATCTGTACGTCCGGTTGCTATTATAGATATTTTAAGCTATTGTAAGCGTGAAAATTAAGCGACAAGTTGAATCACAAATTATTATTTTAAGAGGCATATAACTTTATGTTGGCAACACTATTTTATCTGGCGGCCATTTTGTTAGCTGTCAAGTGATTTATTTTTAGTTTGATTTGGCATTTCACATCACGAATACACTAATGCTTGAAATTGTGCAAATTGTATTCAAAACAAGATTACCATTGATTTGAATTTTCATGAGCGAATTTTGTTTAGCGATGAAGCACCGTCTTGTTGAAGCCACATGTCATGCAAGTCGAGCTCTTGCATTTTGGGCAAACAAAAGTTGGATATCATCTCACGGTAGCGCTCACCATTCACACCATTCACACCATTCACGGTAGCGTTACGATTCGCATCATCTTTGAAGAAGTACGGTCCAATGATGCCACCAGCCCATAAACCTCACCAAACTGTGACTTTTTCTGGATGCATTGGTAGCTCTTGCAATGCTTCTGGCTGATATTAACTCCAATATCGACAATTCTGCTTATTTACTCACCCATTGAGCCAAAATTAAAATGACCATAAAATGGAAAAAGCGCTATGAACTTTCTTAACAGAGCACGCATTTTGATACTAAAATTCAATAAATTGCAAGCCTTGTTCGTTTGTAAGACGATTCATGGTTAAATTATAGACCAAACTGAAGATGTTTGACAGTGAAACAAAACACGAAACGTGCGTCTGCTGTTTAAACTAGTGTTGCCAAAAACATAATAGCTAAAAAATCACCCTTTATTTATTTGAAAACGGTGCTGGCCAGAACGCTACTGGCAATATGGTGACTGCTATAAACCCATGATTACTGACTTTTTCATTTATGAATTGAACAACCATGATGCTCGGGAGCTATGGTTCCAACAATATGACGCAACATGTTTCACAGCTCGTGCCACATTTGGTTTAATGAAAAAATCATTTGGTTACGGACTCTTGAATTGACATCCAAGATCGTCTGTGAGAATATGTGAAGTAGATAGGCGACTCTGATAAGCTCGATATAGGTACTACCCGTGCCGCATCGCATTATATACATATACGGCCACAAATGTTGGAAAAAGTCATCAAACCTCCAGATTAGACTACATCCGAACCATCCGTGGCGGCCATATGCCAGAAATCATATAGGTATTATTTAAAAAACATTTCCAATAAAGTAAATTGTACAGTGTTGGCCAAAACTAAAGCAACTTTTTAATAAAAAAAAAATCTTTGTAATTTAAATGCATAAAGATGCATATATTTCATTTCGCTAATAGTTTACAAAAATGTTTGAACTTTAAACATCAAAATTGTAAAAACAAAAAATAAATATTTTACTCCTTAAAAAAATAATTAAAAAATTACAAAGAGGCAAAGAGGTCATTTGGAGTTTTACAGCTTACGCGTACAATTCTCCGATCTACAATCTCCCATAGATTATCTTTGGGGTTGAGATCCGGACACTGTGCTGGCCATTCCATCACCTCAACTTTATGATCACGAAACCATTCCTTTACAACCTTGGCGGTGTGTTTTCGGTCGTTGTCGTGCTGGAAAGTCCATTTAAGAGGAACATTCTCCTCTGCGTGGGGGAGCATGATGTTTCACAAAATGTCTTTGTATACAAAGCGATCCATTATCCCATCTATTTTATGAATAGGCCCTACTCCCTGTCCAGAGAAGAATCCCCAGACCATGATGCATCCTCCTCCATGTTTCACGGTTCCTCTTGTAAACGAAGGATCTAGTCCTCTGTTAATTGGACGACGAACACGTTGCACACCATCTGAACCCTTAAAATTAAATTTGGATTCGTCAGAAAATAACACTGTGTTCCATTTGGAAAACTATCCAGTTTAAATGCTCTTTGGCAAATTTCAATCTTGCCTTCTTATTTTTGAGCGAAATAAAAGGTTTTTTTTACTATTTTGAACGATTTCAAACCACCATCCACCGCTCTTCGGCGAATCGTTCTTTCACTCACTTCCAATGATAGATCTGTTTTAAGTTCTCTGGAGGATAAGGAGTTTTTTTTTATTGCTCGGACAAGCAGTTTATCCTTTCTGAGCGTCGTTGCCCTTGGCCTACCACCTCTGTGGATAGTTTTCACGGTGTTATTCTTGTTAAATGATTTTATTAAGCGAGATATCACTGATTTATTAATATTAAACTTTTTTGCAAGCTCTGATTGTTTAATTCCACTTCTATAATCGTTAATTAATTTTAATTTAAACGTTGTTGGATATTTATTTCGCGCCATTGAAAAAAAATAGAGACCAATCACTTCACAGGTTATTACTCCACAAATTGCATACAGTGAATGACTATTTTTTTATTTTAAGTTTTGTTACGTTTCTAATGTCCAGATTGATTAAAAGTAACGGTATTTTTTATCTCCTGATGTCATGTGACGAGTTCAAAGAAGAGCAGCAAAAAAGTTGCTTCAGTTTTGGCCAACGGTAAAACGAATTGGAGATAATTCTTTGATATTTTTTTTCTTGCATTGTTGCTAACTGCTTTCAGATTTAGTAAAATAATTAACAACAAGAGTGGCTATAGGAAACAATAAAAAAAATGATTTTATGATCAATACAACGTACTACATCGTAAGACGTTCTTTGAAGCAAACTGTTGCTTTAGTTTTGGCCAACACTGTATGTCAATTTAAAAATAATCATCTTTGTTTTATTCCATTTCAAAGTTCTGTACCTTTAAAAAAAAAATACCCTTTGCATACAAATATTTGGTTAAGAGTACATAACTATGAAGTTAGCAAGTTTTAGTCATTATTTGGTTTGTTAATTAATGTGTCAAAATTTTAAGTTGTATTTTTGGCTTAAGCAGAACCACACAACGTATAATGATAAAAATACAACATGTTGCTATCGATTATGATTTCAGCCTCATTGCACATCAATTTCATGCAACATGTGTCTTAAAGAATCTCGCGTGCTTGGCTGAGATAACAACAAGCACCTATCTACGTACATAAGTCGAAAAAGCGTCTGCTGTAGTATAGATGTAAATGTCTATAGCCTTTATATACATACATTTTGTGTTTCAAATAAGAATCGACGAAACATGTTGCTTGATGGTTGCTTCTCTTCTTTATGGCGAGTAAAATCGTGCGATCAACTCGTGCATTTAAGTTCTTTGCAAAAATATATAACACTGAAAATATTACCTTGTGCCTTGTTTTTTCTTTTTGTATATCATCACAGGTGTGAGGTACGCACTGCAGTTATAAGTTGCGTGTATTATTTTAGTTTTCGTTTGAGACATTTTTATTTTCTATGATAGTACTCGTATTATGTGCGTTCTACACACATAATGCAGGCAAATGTTTTGAAGTTTTCACACATCGTTCGGGTCTGTCGATTAAGTAGTGCGTGTTATAAGACTAAAACATATGTATTATGCCACCAAACGTTACCAAAGTGATAAAAGCTTCTACTATTGGATTGTATGAAGATTAAAATAATTTCGATTAAATTGGTATCGTTTACACTATTGAGGGTTGTCATCTTTGATTACAAGACGTTTGATATATAATAATAGTTGTTATTTTTCAGACATATGCACATATGACGTAAAACTAGGGTCTGTAGGTTTAGCGTTGGCGTAATTAGAACCAAAGATTTAAAAAGGAACTTAATCAAATTAAAAAAAAAGTACCAACCTAGCCAAATGTAAAACAAAGTTTCTACGGATTTCGTAGGTTCCATGAAACTTGTTTTCGGAATTTTAAAGTTTAACTTAATTTTATAAAAGGTTTACCTAAAATTAAGAAAATAAAATAGAAAATCTAAGTACGATAACCAGATAGAAGCATTAGCTAAGCCAATTCTTTGATTAAGTTTGTTTAGAGTTTTTAAAATTAAGTTAAAATTAAATAGCAATAATATTTTAGTTCAAATTTTTTGTTTAGAAAAAGGTTTTCAAGAGGGAGGTTTTCAACTGACATTTCTCCTTCTTTTCTAATACTCGCAAATTATCTTTGACATAAAAGGAAACTTAACAACCCTTCAGTGCGTGATCATTACAAACAAAACTATTAAAAACTTATTAATATTCAAGAAGTAATCACCCTTTGAGAGGTTTAAAAGCAGGAATGTAGTTCGAAAGTTTTATGAACAGTTACATAAACCTAGAACCGAAGGCTGCAAAGACGAAAGTGGAAACATCATAGTGGAACAGCAGTCAATGCTGTGGATATGGAAGGACCATTTCTGCAGATTGTATAACGGCGACGACGAACCGAGTTCCGCTGTCAGGCAGGATGATCCATTCAACATAGACGACGAAAGCTAACAATCCCGTCCTCCCCACTTAGACGAAGTAAAGATTGCCATATCTAAGCTGGAGTCTAACAAAGCCGCTGGAGCGGATGGCTTGGATGCCGAGCTCTTTAAAGCAGCTGTAGATAAGTTGGTTAGGAGCATGCACCAACTTATCTGTAAGATATGGTCGGAAGAAAGCATGCCCGATGAATGGAACTTCAGTATTGTTTGTCCGATCTTGAAAAAAGTAGACCCTCTGAACTGCACCAACTATAGAGGAATCAGTCTACTTAACATCGCCTACAAAATCTTCTCTGACGTAATATGTGAACGGTCTAAAGCACATCGTCAACAACCTGATAGGTCCTTATCAGTGTGGTTTTAGACCAGGAAAGTCCACAGTCGATCAAATATTCACATTACGGCAGATTCTGGAAAAAAACCTAAGAACACCAAATCGACACCCACCATCTTTTCATCGATTTCAAGGCCGCATATGACAGCATCAACAGGGACGAGCTGTATAGAGCCATGTCTAGTTTTGGCATCCCTGCCAAACTCGTCCGTTTGCGCAGGTTGACCATGGAGAATTCACGCTGCTCTATAAAGGTTGGAAACAACTTAACATAATCTTTCGATGTCAAAAAAGGTTTTAGACAAGGGGATGCGCTGTCATGCGATTTTTTAACATCGTACTTGAAAGAATAGTGCAGAGCTCACACGTCAACACTAGCGGCACTATCTTTCAAAAGTCTGTCCAATTACTAGCATATGCTGATGACATTGACATAATCGGAAGAACTCAGCGTGATGTCGATGGGGCTTTTGTGAGTATTGAGGCAGAGGCGGCAAAAATAGGTTTAACGGTTAATAAGGGCAAAAGTGCATGCTGTCGTCAAGAAAGGACCTACAACACCGACGTCTTGGTCAAAACGTCACCATCGACAGACGTAACTTTGAGGTAGTCAAGGACTGGGTCACGTAGAGCGCATGGAAACCAATGCTCCTGCCCGGAAAGTCTTCGAATCCACACCCACAGAACAGCGCAATAGAGGAAGGCCGCGGATCAGGTGGCGCGCACAAGTGGAAAGTGACCTCACCCAACTTGGAGCACGAAACTGGAGACATCTAGCTAGGGACCGAGCTAGATGGAGAAGTTTTTTGGGTGAGGACCTAGTTCACACAGGACTGCATCGCCACCTTAAGTAAGTATAAGTAAGTAATCACCCTTATTTTGACATTCTCTTTCGTTCGAAAGTTATTCGAATTCGTATGATACGTATTTTCACTTTCTAACGATTCGAAAGTTCATTTTAATTCGAAACTAAAGAAAACTTTGATTTTCTAATCATTCGAAACAAACGTCATTTATTAAGCGTTCACATCTTGATGAGAGAATTAAAAGAAAAACATGTAAGTTCTGTTTTTTTTTTCGAAAAATAAAGAAAATGGAATATGTATATTTTTATGAAAATCTGTTGATGTTTTTATTAAAGGTCACAGTCACACTCAAATTGGACAACTAGAGAAAAAAAGAAAGTTCTTATAAAATTAATGGAAGAAACCGAAGAAATCGCGAAAGGTTTTCTTACAAATCGAATCCCCAATGGATTTGATGCATCCATAATTCTTCTTCTATTTATGCTGTTTTGATTTTTCATAAATAATACAATTTGAATTTTTGAAAGACAATTTAAACGATTTTAACGACTGTGTTACTTTTTGATTCTTGTTGACAATTGTAAAGTGTGACCAGGTGTGATTCAAATAAAGAGACTTTAAAGTTACATTTTTTGGTAATGCATTTGGAACAAAAGCAAATCGAATTATAAGTATATTAAATATTTTATTAGATTTAAAGGTGCTGAGTTAGTTGTACAAAATTTTTTAATGTATTTTTTTTTTTACTTTTCATATCAATAAACTTAAATTTATGTTTCCATATTCAAAGTGTCATTGATGGTTTTGTTAAATAATTAACATCACTAGCAACTAGAATTTTATTAATTTAATTTTTCTCAAATTAAGGTATTTTTTTGTTTTCCATCCAATTGTTTCAATCAAATTGAAAGTTTGTGGAACAATTTTAAATTTTGGTACTTTGTTGTTGGACACTTCTCTACGAACACATCCAATTAGCCTCAAAGATACATTAAACGAATGAAACGTCTAAAATAAAAATAAAAAACTCTAAAACTGATTTCTATACCCAATTAAAAGTCAAATCTTTATCCACAGCAGGATTTTACTGTACCTTTTATCTGCACGGATTCTACTGCGGATGTTGTATTTATTATTCATATACATTTCTACTGTACTACGGATGGGTTTTCCAAAAAAAAAAACGTATTTATTATTTACTATTTGGGGTTTAAAACTTCCTTACGTCATATATCTTAGTTCGTTTAAGAATATTTATAAAAGCAGTGATCAATTGCGCACCTAGTTCTATAAAAAGTAAGCAACTTAATCCTTAAAATATCACAACAAAAGAAGGTCTAAAAGTTTTGATACCTCGGAATTCGCAATTAAAAGTAGAATAAGGACAAGAATGGGATGAACTGTGATTTAAAATATGTTTTATGAAATAAAAATATAAAATATCTGGGACTTTTCATAAATGTCTTTTTTTTAACATACATAAGTATAAAAATATAAAGATGCGAAATCTACAACATGAGTTATGAGCATAGGTAAATGTATACAAATCAATAATTCACCATGTTTTTCATTCATAAATCTATTTAAAAATTTATCAAACAAAAGTCAAAAATTGTATTTTATTCACATCGACATTCATATATTGGACTTTTATTAAATTTTATTTTATTTAAATTAAACTATCATCAAAGTCACCTTTTTTTTCAAATGCAAAAAAAGGACATTCATATACAATAAAAAGATTATGTATGGTAATATTATTTGTTTTCAACAACAACAATAATAAATCATAATAAAATCCATCACTTTCGTTTGAGTTCCATCGAACTTTCAAATTAAAATGAAAAAAAAAAAAATAAAATATTATACAAATAAATATACATTTAGGAATCCCAATGGGGTCTGTCTGGTCTGGCTCTATCAAAGTATATGCACCACCTCCTACACGTTCTGTTATAAGCACATATACATACATATGTATGTATATATTGCTTTTATGTATATAAAGGAATATTCTCAGAATAGAGTTCCAAAAATATAATACCGGCCGGCCCATCATCAGCCATGATATGTACAAAAAGGACTCATCGGGCCATGTTCTGATGTTCAGGGCAGGCATTTAATACCCACTCGAATAGCGTTTGCACACGGAATACAAAATTTTGTTTGATTTTTATTTTGTTTTTTTTTTTTTTTAATTTTGTATCATTTATTTATTTCATCAAAAGTAAAACAAATAAAAATATATACATACATTTGTGTGTCCGATGAAAATGACGGAGACACCTCATGAGTGCATTTTTAAACTATGATCACATCAAACATCGTCCTCACCTTTTATGAGGCATATCACGTTTTTTTTTTTTTTTTTTAAGTTACAAAACTCTTGCGTCTGTGGTGTGATGGATGTAGGTATATATTTTTGTGCTTCCACCCAAAAATCCATCACCACGAAAATCAACGAATAAATGTGACAAAAACTATGAAACAATTCATATTTGAATCGATGACAGCCAGCGGCAGCGGTGGCGGTGGCGTTGTACTCTGATTAATATTCCAAAAGCGTTTATTTTTTTTTTATTTTTTATGACACATAAACTTTTTATTTTCCCCAAAAAAAAAATATTTACCTTATTTTATTTACATATCTACATACGATATAGAATTTGCAAAGAGCAAACAAAAATTAACGTATGATTTTTAAATTGTTTGCATATTGATGATTTATAACATTTACATACTCCCTTAATTGCATCATTTTAAAATGAGTAAAAAAAAATAGTGTCCTTTTTTTCAAAATGAAAGTACAAAATATAAAAGACCCCATGATGTTTTTTCTAAACTAAAAACAAAAAGCTCCCTTTCATACGACCTGCTTTTTTCCCCACAAAACTAAAATACTTAAATGTTAAATACACAAAATTGTTAGTATCAGCAGATCCTTTATAAAGTAAACCTCTTCATATATTCAAAATTACCCCAATCATAAGAACTTTTAAATAGCTTCCTTTTTGAATGCAAAAAAAAAGTATTCAATTTTGCAAGCACGATAACGTGAGAAAATTCACACATAGGTTAAGGTTATAGGTAGTCAAAAGGCGACTCCTTGAAAGAAAATTGAAAAATTTACATTTCAAAAGAATTTTTTTTTCCTTCTACAAAGAAAAAGCAAGTAGGTAAAGCTTCTTCAATTATTTTTTTTTTGTTGATTCAAAAGAAAAAAGTTAAAGCTTAAAAATGTTTGCCCTAAAGAAAGGCACATACATACACCAAAAATGTATAGCAGGGATTTCTTCTTCGTAAAATATCCCATATGTTTTTACAACAAACGAAAAACCATTGGAAATAATCGAAACCGCATATATGCATCATATTCGAAAATTAAGTGACGTCTTTTGGAGCTCTTAACAAACGATTTGACTGTAATAAAATAAGATTGGTGATCAAATTCTATTTCGGAGAGAAATTTTGACAGGAAATCTAAATGTTAGCCTTTTAGTTCAAGTTTTCTTTCGTTAAGTTTACAATTTTTCGCTTTTACACATTGAAAATCAAATTTTATCACCAAAATCGGTAAATGTCTGTAGAATGATTCTTGACACAAAGAAATTTCGGAGAACAATTTTGACACGAAATCAAAATGTTTGCGTTTTTGTTTAAGTTTTCTTTCGTTAAGTTTTGCGTAACTCTATAGAAAAAAACTCTTAAAATGTAATATTGTATGATCTTGATGAAATTACTCAACCAGGAAACTTCTCATGCAATAAAACCATAATTGATTGTGCTGTGTGGTGTGTTACTCCGTCTTGTTGGAATCACATATCGTGTAAATCATGATCTTCATTCGCCGCACCACGTCGCTGCTGGTCAAAAATTGGATATCATTCGAACAAATCGCTCGAAATTGACTGTAACCATCATCAGCAACACAACACTTCCAAGGTCTTGAAATTTCTTCACAATTTTACCGATTTCTTGTGTTATCAATCGGTTTTGACGACCATAAACAAAAAGCGTACTGCGCGCGAAAAGTGGTATGTTTGATTCATTAATTTAACGTTAGTTTTTATTAATTTTAACAAGTCTTTCGATTGTTTAGTGATTCATTATCGTAAATTGAAAACAATTAATGACATCTGAGTTTGACAGGTGTCAAATGGCAGCGCTGCCAACTTCAAACAACGAAATAATTGACTTTATAGCCGTGTTTTTTTTTTTTTTTTTTTGTATTCCATACATAGTACAGTGAGAAATTCATTTGTTAGTTTAGGACAAAATTGAAAAATAATGTGCAAAATTCAGACCAGAAGTATTAAAATGGACAATTTTAAGGAGGATATGTTGAGAAAACATCACGAGTAATCTATATTTAGTTTTTCTTTTCATGTTTTCTATTTTGTTAACTCAAGTTGAATGAAATAAAAACTGAAGGAAAGGGGTTTGTTCGTAGATTATGGTCTAACTACATATGTATGTGTTGATCTTCGCGTGCAACAAATGGCGCAATACTTGTTGATAATAACTCTTTGCAAAATAACAAACAAACAACAGCTTATGAATATTTCCGTATGATTCAACAACTTGGTCTAGTCAGCTTTCAAAAACAAAACTTATTTAGTTTTACATTTAATTATGAACAAAATTACAACGACGCGCTGCAAAGAAAACTCGAAGATCGATTTTATGGTAAGCAACGTTGAAAACCAGAATGAGAAGTAAGATTTTATTTTCTTATCTTTACCTTTTTTTTGAAGACTTTTGTTCTGAAAGGTAGTCATACTGCAGTTCATACCGAGCTGCCACAAACTTTTATAGGACTATACAAAAATTAAAAACATATATTTTTGTCGCGTTAGTGTGTCAACACTCATGAAACTATGGGTTCCTAAAATTTGACAGCTAAGAGATCTTTTGCTGTTGTTTCGAAACGTATAGGCTTAGCAGAGATTACACAGCGTTCTTTAACACTTAAAATTAATTTCGACGTTTTTAATTCATGAACATGAAGTCTCAAAAAGTGTAGCAAACAGCAAAAGGGGTAAGCTCATGCTGTAAAATAAAAAATTCTTAGCAACAAACTAATTATCATACTCTACGAACATTCCTTCGAGATACACAAAAGTTATCAATTATACCGACATTTTTATTCGAGACTCGAGCAAACTTCAAAATTATATTCCAAGTTGGATCTTACTTCTACTTTCATTTGCAACAAAGGCTTTGTATACGTGTAAAATCATACTTCACTGCGGATATTTTTGCCAAAAAAACGCTAACATTTTACTACTACTTTTCAATTTATGTTTTTGGAGTGATAAATTTTTGAAAAGTTGTTGAAAAAAGGAAATTCCGATTATCGATACGAGATTTCGACTGTTAGATAACTAAAAGTACATCATATCCTTTCTATTTCATTCAAAAAAATACACAAAGCACAATTGGCCGTCAAAATTGGCTAAAATATAAAAACTAACTGTAAGGGCGTCTTCGTTCTTCCTTTAATGTTTTTGTTAGTTCCGTGCTTTTCATCATATTCTCGTCTCAATATTCTTGATTTTGGTTTGGTTATGGTAAAATGTGTGGAATATGAGAATAGAATGTAGCATAAACCTAAGTTTGTTGTACATATACAGCAAAAGGCAAACAAACAGTATATGCGGTACATATTTGCGTATTGAATTTCTTGAAATCCCTTTTCGGCAAATCGAACCCATCGCCATCATCACATAACGTCTTCTTTTCTTCGTTGTCGGCAACATTGTACGTATGAAAGTATCGTATAGGTACATACATATATATTTTTATTTTATTTATTAAGTTCTTTTTTTCAGTTTCCTTTTCATAGCTACCACCATAACCATCATATCCTCATCCTCACCATCACCATCACCACAGACCATTGGAAGAACCAAAGTTTTCTATGAGCAGAACATTAGGAATATGCATATGAATGGAATGGCGAGAAAAATAAAGTATAAAAACCTTTCTCAAGAGTTTCTCCATATTCCATAAGGCTCAAAAGACGACGAAGAAAATGTGCTTCAACTTTAACTGATTGCAGAAGGTGAGAAGGACTGCATGAGAGGAGGGATAGGTGCGGGTAATGCATAGATACGTTTGCGATATGGGCACAGGCACAGGCACGGGCACGGGGAACCCTCTCGCAGATACTTAAGCGCACTTTGGTGAGTATCCGTTTGACACCCTTTTTTGTTGCGGTACGGCTTGCGATGACAAACTTCTTCTTTGACAATTTTTATCCGGGCGGTGGCGGTGGCAGTGGCGGTGACAGTGGGTGTTGCGGGAAAACAACAATCCTATTAGAGAGCGTGAGCAAAGCGAAAAAGAAAAATTAATCCATACTAACAACAGCAACAACAACAACAACAGCAACACGAGGAAATCATGTTCTTTAAGCCGCTGTTGGATATTTATTCGCGACACCCCCGATGTTGGATGAGTGTATGTTAAATACTTCGAAGTGATACTTTTGAAGTGACAGATACATGTTATTGTCGTTTAAATGGATTTTGTTGAACAGCGAGTGGAAATGTTTTTTGTTTTTGTTTTATCTTTCATAAGGAGACAAATATTATTGCGTTGTGTGTATCTACGATATGAAAAAGCGAAGAGAGATTTATATTTTCATTTTTCATTTTTTGATGGTTAACAATTTTTGAATTATAACTTGGAAAAGTCAAGTTTTTAAACCATTACGACAAGCAGAATGTTGTTTTTAATCTTCACTTTGTTGAATTCACCACCAACTTTATTGAAGAGGAGAGTTAACCCGATGATGACTGGTCAAAAAGCTCAACATGCCCAATCTACAAAAAAGGAAATCATATGTTCTGCAAAAATTAAAGAGGCATCCAAGGTACGGTCCAAACGTCTTAAAACTTAATCGGCACGTATCAGTATGGCTTCAGGCCAGGCAGATCAACGATATAACAAATATTCACATTAAGGCAAATCCTGATCCTGACCAACGAATTAGAAGTCGAGACCCATCATCTTTTCATCGACATCAAAGCCGTATAATGATAGTATAAGTCGCCAGAGCTTCTGTTGGCGATGTCTTAACTCGGGAGCCGGAAGAAATTGATCGAGTTATGGTGCATGACGTTTTTCCAGACATGTGCTACACATTATACAAAACTTTAATTTTACCAGTTTTATTGATTGATACTGGACCCTTTCGAGAGAAAAATCCTTCGCTGTATATTTGGTCCTAGATTCAATCGTGAATTTTACGAGCTGTATTAAGATATAAACGATATACTTGGTAAAAAGAGAACGAACTTAGATGGAGTGATCGAAAGAAATTTCGGTAGTGAAGTCAGTTCGGAAGGACTTGCAAGCAAATTCGCCTCAAGCTTTGTGAAAGAAGTTGAAATTATTGTGCACACATGCAATATAAAAGCATACAATAGTAAGATACCAAGCTCGAGACAGTCAATATACATATCACCAGTGACGAGTGAAGAAATTTTAACAAACTTAATGAGTATAAATATAAATAAGGCAACAGGGTCAGACGGAATAAGAGCAAAGGATATCCAATTAAATGCCCAAACATTTACACCAATTGTTGAACGGATAATCAACCTGAGCCTCGAACAGGCCCTTGTTCCAGCTGAACTCAAAATGGCTATAGTACGACCTGTATACAAAACAGGTGCTAAAACTGACGTATTGAACTATAGACCAATTTCTATTCTTCCTATTATGGATTAGATACTGGAGCAAATAATGGCACGTCGACTTCAGAGTTACATTGACAAATTCAAAATAATAAATAATAATCAATATGGATTCGTCAAAAACAAAAATACAAGCAAACTTCTAGCAGAATTCACAAATCTTATAAATTGCAATCTCAACAAAAATTACCACAATATAGTCATTTTCATAGACTTTAAGAAGGCGTTTGATACATTAAGACACAAAAAACTTCTGGAAATGCTGGAGAAAATAGGTATCCGAGACTTGACCCTAAACTGGTTTAAGCGCTATATAACAAACAGAAAAATGAGAGTGAAGACTGGCAAATTAGTTAGTGAAGAAAAACATATTCAACACGGAGTTCCCCAAGGATCCATCTTAGGTCCTTTACTTTACATAATATATGCAAACCAACTACTAAACGTGTTGAAGAACAGTATAGGTTTTGCTTACGCAGATGACACTGCAATTGTTGTTAGCCACAGAAACCTTGAAACGGCTACATATATTATGCAAGGCGAATTCGACGGGGTAGTAAGATGGTGCCATGATTTTGGACTCATAATAAATGTAAAAAAAACAAAGCTTATGCATATCAGACCCTCACATATACCGAAAATACGAGTAAATATAAAGATCCACGAAACTTATTGTCTTCATCAAAACGCACTACAAGAGAATCTTAATGCCGAAGATAACTGTAATGATTTCATTGAAAACGTAACTCACTTTAGATACTTAGGAGTCGAGCTAGACTGTTACTTCAAATGGGATCTCCATATAGCACAACTTGGTAAGAAACTTAGGAAGACAGTATACGCAATATATCACCTGAGTATGCATAGCAATTACCATGTTTTAAAGGAAGTTTATTTTTCACTGGTGGAGTCTTCTCTGAGGTACGGTATTCTAGCATGGGGAAACACTACAAAAAGCTACTTTCTGGAACTTCAACGTTTACAGAATCGCATCGTTAAAATTCTAATAAATAACAAGAATAAAACAAATCTACCTGATACGAACTCATCAAATATGTATAAATTACTTGGAATTTTAAACATTAATCAATTATTCGAACTGCATATTCTCGAAGAATACTACAACGACCAGCGCTACAAACAACCAATCGATCATCAATACAACACAAGAAGAAGAGCTCAAGGATTTCTGCAAACTACCGGTTTTAAAAACTCTTACGGAAAACAGCAACTATCCATTACCGTTGCGAATATATTTAACAAGATGCCAAGAGAACTTCTAAGTATAAATTCTAAAGGACAAAGGAAAAAACAGATAAAGGATCATCTACTAAACACTTATTGAATCATCATCATTTCATCAACATTATCATCACATCATTAAAAAAAAAAAAAAAAAAATAGAAAACCACTTTTTTTTGTATTTTATATACATGCCAATAATATATTAAATACTTTCAAGAATTTTTGTCACATATAAACGTTTATATGAATAACCTTCTGCAGAAAAGCATCAGCAGATACCTTTTTGTAACCAAAAATAATAATTATAATAAAATGAAATTGAAATTGAAAAATTGAAAATGTGGATGTAGTTCAGAGAGCCAAAACACGCCCCAGGCTTGCAAGGGCCCACAAATGATGGAAGAACGCAATATCTGACATATGATTGTTCGACATTTTTGAATTCAGTTATAGCAGTTAAAATACTAATAGGCCTCAAAGAAAATAAAAAACATTCGTTTTTAAATTATTCACCACAAACGTCAAAATCATCATTTCGTTGAAAGCAACAATTTAATTACTAACATTTTTGAAATTGTCTCCAAATTTAAGACCCATTCGATAAGAGGCAGCATTATTGCACACAAACAAACGTCAAAAGCATTTCTAAAAATGACATTTGTTCAACTTTGACCTTCGTATCATTTTATTCACCAAATTCACCTCGCTTTGGTGAAAGTAACATTTTTCATTTGTCTTTGTTCTACTTAACCAAAGCAAATAAGATACTACAGCGATAACTGGCCATAATCTTAGAAATAACTCAACAATATCTACTATATTGCAAATGATCCAAAATTTTCGAAAATAGGGATCAAGATCGCATTGTTAAAATAACACCTTAAAAATGATAATTTCGAAAGATTTTAAACATCTTTAATGGGAGCGGCAGAATAGGAATATCGCAATACCTTCAATGTTGTTGTAACCGAAACACTGACATCGAGCCAATGTTGCTTCAACATAAAACTGTGGGTCCCCCATTCCTGTCTGTTTCCAACCACCACGCACAACCACGTGTACTCGTACACCTTATTGGGAGATAGGTTTAAGGAAGATACCCTTAGAGGAACAAAACCTTAAAACACTGGCTTCGATTTTGATATATGTACATCACAAGCTATGAAATTATTGAAATTTGGGGAAGCTTTGGGGAACCATCATCAGTATGTATTGGCAGACGCTTATGCCAGCTTCTTCGATCATAAGGTTTCATTAGGTTTCTTTGAATTCATATACTCATTGCAAATCATACTAACTGACAGCAAACATGAATGTTTAATTTACAATCCCTTTTTATCAATCAACAATGTTTGCCTTTATCATAAAAGAATACCCATATAAGACAGAAAATAATACACAGAGAAAAGAAAAAGGAACAGAACCTCTTTGCAAAACAACAAAAATCTCAACTTGACCCGCCTATTTGGCGCCACAAATATCAAGTATTTTTTTATTTTTTATTTTTTGATTGTCTACCGTTTTCTTTTCGATTATCTCGCCCCTTTATAAACCTATACCTATACAAAGTACGTTACGTACATACACAACAGTCGTCCTTCGGGGCTTATACCCGTTGGAAGAACTGGAAGTTCTTCAACAATGTTACCCTTGGTGTAACACGTAGCTAAAGAATGGCATTCACAAAATGCAAAATAAAGACGAAGCAGCAGAAGCAGAAAGCAAAACCGAAGGCAAATATAACAACAACCAAAAAAAAGCAAACGATCCAACAACAGCAACAACAACAACAACTACAAGACCAACCAGCAACAACATTTAAACACAAGAGAAAATGTCAAAAACAATGAAAACGGTCGGACGATTTTGACAAACATTTCCTAGATTACCACCGACAGATCAAAGGAAGCGCTAAGCGCAGTCTTCTACATTTTATCCGTTCGCGCATTTGCTGCTTGTGCTCTCTCACTCTTTACAAAGATAATACGTCAGGTTCAGGTCAGGCAGACATCATCAGAGTCAGAGTCAGAGTTAGATTCAAAGTCTCAGAGGCAACTTACTGCGTGGCGTGTTCGCTTCGAACAAACTTTGAATAAGATGCCCCATGCCCATCGTATCATGATGTGAGAGAGCAAAGAAGAATTTAGCGTGCTGTGTGCTGGATGCTGAATGCTGGATGCTGATCGGTGGTGCTCGTTGGCATTTTTAGATTGATCAGCGATCAGGAGAGCAGCCTCCATTTGTCAGCTGATGATGTGAAGTAGGTAAAGGTATAGGTATAGAAATCCAAAACCGAGACGAACACATAAAGACGAAGAGCGAAGAGCAAAGATCGAAGATGCTTTCCACCGAATTTAATTGAACCACTGACTGACTGATTCAATCGATTGCCGACGCTTTGTTAAATGTCAATCTTAATGTTTGGCCGCCACATCCACATCCACAGTCGCAGCCGCAGCAACAGCTCACCGATTGCTTAGAAAAAGCCCCAAAACTCAGAAGGTATTGATTTCGGTCCCTTTTTGTCTTTATATATGTAGATAGATAGATAGGTACACAAAAACATACATATATTTTCCGTTAGCGAGAATGCTGTAGCTTTAGCCGTAGGTATAGCACGAGTTTCGGCTAATCCTTTCCCGCTAGCTGCCAATAGTTCGCTTGTGTCGTCCAACTGTATAAAAGGATTATAATTAATCGACAAAGGACACTGGTCGGTCGTCAGTTTTCCTTTTCACATGAAACTGTCTCAATCGCTAATTTACACTTGAGCGGAACAAATTTATACAAAAACCGATACCTACCGCTACCACCACCACCATATATGCAAAATACCCAACCGAACCCGTTTTGCGGTCCTAATTAGAGGCCCATCTAGACATTGATTTATCGCTTTTAATTGCTTTACGGTGTGTATCCCAAAATAGATTCACCAACGCGCTGCTGTTATGTTAAGCATGCATTGCGTATAGTTAATGTATCTTTCTATATAAATTTTTCTAATTAACTTCATTTTGCCGTCCTCCCCCACCTCTACCTCTTTGAAAATGTGTGTTTTGTGTGTCCCTGACGAGAGGTGTCTTTTTTAAATAAAAGAGAAAAATAAATAAAAACATTCTTAGGGCAGGAACTACATGCGTTTCCGGATACTTACACTGTGGCTTAATATGCCTTGGCTATAGGCATACTGTAGGTACTGCTGGCTGTCAGAGTGGTGGTCACGGCTTAGTTCATTAATTGGCTTTGCTCAAAGGGTTCGCACTCTCTTGTTAGACAACCTATGTCTACTAATTGAATATTTCTAATGAGGCTACTTAACCTTTGTAATGTGGCTTTTATCATTTTGTTCGTTTGCTTTTTGTTTTCAAATTTATTTTCAGTTTAGATAAAAATAAAAAACGTTTTGTTTTATGAGTTCGTTGTTGCCATAATTTTTGGCCACTTGATGGCGACTGATTTGCATACACAATTTTGAAAAAAAAAAATAATTTGAATATTAGTATTTCTTTTTTTTTTTTTTTTTTTGAATAATAAGCCATAAGTACCTACCTAACCTAATGCTGATGGTAGGCGCTTTGACTTTGATCACAAAATATTTAAGCATGGGAGTGACTCTTTACGGCCAAAAAATGTTTTGGAACGTGTTGAACTTGGTGGCAGATCAAATACACATATGGATTATGAGTGTCAATTGAACACGAACGAAACAAAACCATCAGCGCTTAGTTTTTGGTCATGCGACGCGACGTGATGTTTGCTTAAAACGCGAAGTTTTAAATTGTAAAAAATTATACAATTATTATTAAATGATACGTTTACAATTGTATTTTAAAGAAATGAGCCATTCAGGTGATACTTCTCAAAAAATTACACTAGCCGACAAGGTTTTGTTCTTGAGAAGCAAATTGCACTATTTGAATTGGTTTTGATAGCCTTAAAGGGACAGTCTCCGAAAGAGCTCGACGAAAAAGTGTTATTTCACGTTTTTTTTTCTTACAGAAAGAAACATCGGAGACTTAAGAACTTTAAAATATGTTTTAGTCAAATTTTAAACTTCATTGACCAAAAAAAAAATACATCCAACAAATTTTAAATGGTCAAGTAATCGATACGTTTTGTGGTAACTTCTCGACAGGGTCGCAGTCTAATTGCGGGAACTATAGCAGCCGTCATTTTCAACTAAAAGCAAACATTTTTTAGGCATATCTTTTCTATGTGAACTAACTATGGAAATTTCAAAATTCGAAAATTTAGACAAAAAATTATGATTTTAAAAAAATTACTTTTTTTACAATTACATATACAGCTGCGAGCAAAAAAATAGCAGTGCATGGAAAATTATTTTAAATAAAACCTAAAACATAGAAAGAGCTTTGATGTTGGAAATGTTTTTAAGTAAAACTCCTTAAGATTCATTAAAATTTAATTTTTAGTAAGAATGGAATTTAATTTATTGCTAATTAGCTAAGCAGTAATCCAAAAACAAAATACACCTCAAAATAAAGCGAGCAAAATAATAGCAGTGATTTTTTTTCTGTTAAATTTAAATAAAACAAGGACACAAAAAGTTCTTTTCGACGGTATTTTATTTAATAAAAACTAGTATTTGTTAACAATTATTATTTTTATTTTTTATTATTATTATTTTATTTTTAACTGCTTCACAACGAGGTTTCATTGAGTCCACAAGTCCCTGACATCTTGATGGTGTTATTTGATTGCCAAGCCTGCTCAGCAACGCTCCATAGCTCTGTGTTATTTTTTGGTATTGCCTTGAATACTTCTTTTTTAATGTCTGCCCAAAGATTCTCGATGGGATTGAGGTCAGGAGACTGTGCAGGCCACTCAATGACCTCAATCCTATTATCTTGAAACCATTGCCTGGCTGCTCGGCTGGTATGCTTTGGGTCGTTATCCTGCTGGAAGACCCATTTCAGGGTCAATTCGTATTCGGCATATGGCAGCATAGTGTTTTGCAGGATATCCACGTAAGAGTGCTGGTTCATAATGCTTTTGATGCAGTATATTGGGCCAACTCCATAATAGGAGAAGCATCTCCAAACCATTATACTGGATCGCCCATGCTTAATAGTTTTTGTAGTGTATCTAGGGTTATATTCCATATTCGGGGGTCTTCTCACAAACTGCCGAGATCCTTTACCACCATAGAGAGCCACCTTGCTTTCATCGGTCCAGAGAATGTTTCTCCACTTTTCGGGAGCCCATCCAAAATGTTGGCGAACAAACTTCACTCTTTTAACTACAAGGTGTTTCTTTAAAAGTGGAACCTTTCTTGGACTGCGAGCATTTAAGTCATGCTCCCTTAGTGTTCTCCTCACCGTATGCACACCGCACGTAACCTCAAGTTCGTCTGCAATCTCTGTAGCTGCTGCTGTAGGATTATTCCTTGAAAAGCGACCCACACGTTTTATATAAGATGGTGTAAAAGATTGTTTCCGTCTATCGTTTCTGACCTTCTTTCAAAGGTTAGGCGTCCTCGCTGAACAGCCAAGAAGTTCCTGAACCTTTTTGTACGTTTTGCCTTCAAAAATGAGCTTTATTATAAATTCCCGCCTCTTCAGTGTGTAGTGTTTACCTCAACCCACTTTAAATTATTAAAATCAAACATTTTATTACAATTTTAACGGAAATATAAAATAGAATAACAGGACAAGTTTTTATAACTTTTGAAATCAAAATTTTAACTAAAACACAATTATTTAAATTAAATTTGTCAATCACTGCTATTATTTTGCTCGCCTAAAATAATGAATCACACTACACAAAGCGACATTTAAACAAAGTAATGAGAATTTACCGTTAAATTATCACTTGTACCTTTTATGATAATTACTTTGAGTACCAAAATAAAGTAGAGTTGCGAAAAAGTGGATGTGTTATTGATTTATGAAAAATTATAGCTTGTTGCCTATTACACTGCTATTATTTTGCTCGCCACTGTATGTTGATAAAGTTAGTAAAAATAGGATTTTTTTAAAATCCGCAATTCACATAGAGTAGCATTTCGATTTCATACTCAATAAACAAAACTTTGGTTTAAGAAAATAGGTTAAGAACTTTTTAAGTTATCATTCCCGCAAAGTGTACAAACATACTCATTAGTAAGCTCTGAAAGTTGAAACACTACTGGTCTCCAAAAACATGTACACCTCTGACACACGAACCCACATATACCTGCCATCAAACAGGTTTCTAAAACTAAAAAAATCGATTCTGAAATTCAAAAAGTTTCAAAAAATGCTGATAAATCTAAACAGTCCCATCTAAATGCGTGACCGACTGATTATCCGTGTCTCCCCTGAAATACTTCAAAATTCGAGCTTAAGTGCCTTGCACATGAGAGCGAACAACGAATGGACGAACAAACATGATTTTACACATTTCAAAAAGTCAATTCCAAACAAAAACACATTTAAATTATAAGAAACCAATTGACACTAATATTAGGATAATAAAATTTGCATTTTGTTCTCTAAAACAAGAAAATTTTGTAAAAACAATTTGTTAGTAACGAATTGCAGTGTGGTTGCTACGAACTGTCAAACTCTATTCGCGTTCCACATACCATCCACACTGCAACGAATAAATTGTTCGCGCGCAACATAACCTCAAAATTATACCACTCTTGTTTTGTTTTTGTGTGAAAGATCATGGCTGAGGAAAATTTGGAGAAAAGGGTTGACAATTCGTCACTGTCTGCGAATAGAAATAAAGCTCATGTGAAAGAAAAGTCAAAATATGCGAACATCCACAGTTTACAGTTCGCAGTTCGTAGCTCATGTGCAAGATGCTTTAAACTTTATTTGAATAGTCTTGAATCGATTTTTTTTTGTATAGTTTACAGGCACTCAAGGGGTTATTAGTACCCTTTATATGTTTATATTTAAACACAGTGCGAGCATTAGGAAAATAGGGAAGGATTTAAGAGGAGATACCGGTGCACATTGGTCTTAAGGTTCTGAACATCAAAATGGGAGGGAAAACAGAGTTGGCCAAAGCATTCCACATTCTAGATGTGCGATTTAAGAAAGAATCTATATACTTGACAGTACGCCCGAAATTGAGCTCAAGGGTAAACTAATGAGCATTCCTGGATGTGCGAGTATTACTGCTGAATCGTTTAAGGGGAGGAATGCAATTGACTAATTCGACAGAAGATTTTTTGTAAAAATATCGATAAAACAACGAAAGGCATGAAACATTGCGGCGGCGCACAGTGGCCCGTTTTGACTTTTTTGGTTGCAAAAATCATATCTCCTAAACGAATAAAGATATTGCTTTAATTTTTTTTTTATCTTGAAGGAAATTTCTAAGGCTATAAAAATTGTGACTTTCAAAAAAAACTGTTCACAGGGTGTTTCAGAAATTTGTGTTAAAATAAGAAGTTTTAGCAAAGGTCATAAACATAGCGGTATTTTAATATGCAATCGTCAAAATCATTTTTTTTAAGTAATCTGAGTGAATTGAAACAGTAGAGCAAAAAAAAAAAAACTGTTTACAGGGTGTTTCAGAAATTTGTGTTAAAATAAGAAGTTTTAACAAAGGTCATAAACATAGCGTTATTTTAATATGCAATCGTCAAAATCATTTTTTTAAGTAATCTGAGTGAATTGAAACAGTAGAGCAAAAAAAACTGTTTACAGGGTGTTTCAGAAATTTGTGTTAAAATTAAAAGTTTTAACAAAGGTGATAAACGTAGCGGTATTTTAATATGCAATCATCAAAATCAATTTTTTAAGTAATTTAGTGAATTGAAACAGTGGAGCAAAGAGAAAAAGAACCAATTCGAGTGAAACAGTGGGGAAAAAAGTATTTTTTTTTTAATTTTAAGGCATTTTTTTTTTATTTTCCAGTATTCAAGAGTACATAATGTATTTTGGTTATACATATATCAAAAGTCAGTGTAAAAAGAAATAAAGACAAAACAAATTAATATATAAACACTAAATTTCTTGAAAACTGTCATCTAAGTCCGGGGAAATGTGTAATAAACTCATCATTTCTGGAGAGTATCGTTCTTTCAGATCTTTTTGGCTTCTCACATGCCTTAATGAAGAAATAAGTGGATCCGAAGAGGTTGCAAGCATGTTAAATAGGTCCTCATTCTGCCGAATCCTTGAAACTTTACACGTATTCTGATATCGATATTTCTTGTAGTCTTTATTTTTGCATTCCTGGGCTTCTTCTGACAGTTCTCCAAGTGGTAGTGATTGATATTCAATGATATTTTGACTATGAACCAATATTTTGTGTAGTGTAGGTGTGAGTAATTTTTCAGGATACTTTTGTTTTAAAAGCTCTGCAGTTTTTTTTGTATACTCCCCAAATTTAACTGCATTCACTACTTCTCTGCAATTTAAAACGTTCAATATTACTTTGAGCCTCATTATAACTTCTCCATTGACTCCAGTTATTCGAGCGGTTGCATCTGACTGTTCAAAAAATCTTCTTGCAGTGTTTCCGTCATTAGTGTTTCCAAACCCTTGCTTTGGTTTATCCACATCAAGGCCAAGCTCATCGCGAAAACGCCTTTGGATCTCTTGTTTTCTTCTTTTTTCCGCCTCCTTGGTCCCAACCGATTCATCAGTACCTTCTCCTTCTTGTCGAAGAGTATACGCAAGAGGGTATATAGATATTGCCTGAATTATATCACTCTTCCCTTTTTCATGGTCCTTATTGTATCTTATACTCAAAGCTTCAGAGAGATGTTCTGTACATATCTCCTTTGTAGCTTTGATTATTTTTTGTTTTTTAGTAAATGTTGCGCACTCATTGACTGTCTTTCTTGGTCTTCCTCTCGATGTAGTTGGGAGATCACCCGCTTCTTCTGTTTGTCCGGTATTGATATGCAGAGATAAGGAAAGCCATTCTGCATTCTTTTTAAAGTTATTTCTCGATCTTTTGGCTGCTATCCATTTTCTATCAAGGTTGTAATAGAATTGTTTTAATATCTGTTTGATTGCATTTGCATCTGGTAGTTGGTATTCAATTTCCACGGCAGATATAAACTCATTGCAAGTGGTAACATTGACAAAAAGTTCAAACAAATCCTTATTCGGAATATCCATTTTAAATTGTTTTGAAAAATAAAAGCAACTGCTCGAACGCTCGTTTGAATTCTAAATGATTATTTTAGTCAAATGTTTCATCTTTTTATACCTTAGAGTAAATACCTGCACTCAAGTCGCTTTAATCCTTATATTAATTATATTTAAAGACACCCAAATAAAACTACCTGTCTGTCTACCTGTATACTAACATATTCCAAAATCGTTTTATCCTTAAATTTTATCAATAAATTCTTAATCTTAATCCTTATCAATAAAAGTACCTGATCAAAATTCAATCGTACCCGAAAACAAATGCGTTATTTAAAATTTTATAACAGGATTAAAAAAATTAGTTCTAAAACTCTTGAAAATCTTATGTAATAAACAAAAAATAAAAATGATTTACCTTTTTAAAATAAAATCATCTTTTTTAAATCCACCACACACAAAACAAAGAAAACCATAAAAAAAAATTCCATAAAAAAGAGGGGAAAAAAATGACTGACTTCATCACTTCAAATCTCCCTAGCTCAGTTCGATGCAAAATGACGCAGTTGATCTTTTGGATTTATGTAAAGGAATATATAAGGATTCTGAATCAGTTGAGATCTTAGCACCACTCGTTGAACCTTTTTTTTCTATCCAATTTGAAGTCGAAAAAGTGTGCAAAAAGTAGTGTTTCCAAAAAAATTAAATTAAACAATTAAAAAAATTTTTTTGTTTTTTTTTTGTTTTAACTACCGATCTAAATAATGGCAAAGCATATCATAAAAACAAAAACGAAAAGTGTTTGGAAGCCCTTTTTCTAGTTTTTTCATTCAAAGTTAAGAAAAAAAATAAAAAAATAAAAAAAAATGATCATCATAAAAAATGTTCAACTTTGGCCTGCTCTATAAGGCACACCAATAACCCAAATTGAATATTTTTTTCGATTACTCAAGCTCCAAATATTTGTGAGTCCAGTGAACTAAAAAGTTTTGCATTATAGACCCACTCGAAAAATGAATATTGCAAGCACTTTTGCATAAACGGGCCACTGTGCGGCGGCGGCGGTGTTCTAGCGATGTAAACGTTTCGATTATAGTTCTATCGCCTATCATTTTTAAAGCCCTTTTTTGTATTCTATCCAAGAGATTTAAACTTGTTCTAGGGGCACCTGCCCAGATATGCGAATTATATTCAAGCTTTGGACGGATGAAGGCTTTGTAAATTACAGCCAGATCAGAAGGGGTGAAAAATTTATTGCACCGTCGGAGAAATACTAAGCATCTGGCAGCATTTTTGGCAATGTCAAATACATATGTGATCATTCGATAAAAGGTGATCTGTGATACACATACCGAGTACTGGCAGTTGATTAGTTTCCTGGATGCAAGTGCCACTCATAGATAGTGGCATCGGAGGTGTGTTACGCTTTAACGACAGGAGACAGCATTGAGTTTTCGAAGCATCAAATTCTACACGGTTTTTGATTCCCCATTGAACAATGCTGTCAAGATCAGAATTTAATGAGCTTATCATACGTTGCCGTTGAAGTTCCACATCCGAAGGACAAGGATGTGAATCTAGAAACAAATATGAAAAGCTGAGGGTACTGTCGTCAGCGAAACAGTTTAATGGACTAGAAGTGGCAAACATAAGATCATTTATGAATATAAGGAAGAGAGTCGGAGACAAAACGGAGCCCTGGGGGACACCAGCATTTATTTTATTTTATGAATTTCAGACTTAAAACCATCCAATACAACTTGTATTGAACGGTTAAAAAGCAAAGAAGAGGCTGGGATGCGACCCACACTGATATGATAACTTCCCATCCCGTCTGTCGATTTGTCTTGCTTAAAACTTTGTCTATATGTATCAATTTTTACCAAATTTGCGTACTATTTTTTGAAGTTTTTATTTTTTTATGAAAAAACGGACTGTTGGATTTTTATTAAAAAATTACTGAATTTTGAATTACTGAATTACTGAAATTTGAAGCCTTCAAAAAAGTACTTACCTGCGAACATTCTGTGATATAAGTGTCAATTCTGTTTAATTTGATAGTTTTTCTTGTTTATGTCTATTATTTATTTCATATTCTTTTTGTTAATTTATTTTCAATTTTGTGTCAGTGCCGTCGTTGGGAGGATGCAGTAATGGGAGTAAATTTAATAAAATTAATGTGATTTAATACAAAATATTGAATAAAGACACCCCTGAAGAAGTAAGGAACACTTAAGAAACGTTGGGAAAGAATGAAATAAGTTTTTTTTATTTGCATTCCAAAAACAAAAAGACCAAAAGAGCCTAACAAAATATCTTATGCCAATATTTTTAATTTTTGAAAAGATTTTTGAGTCGAAAGTAAATTTTTACCAAGTTTTAATATTGTTTTTTTTAGGTTTTTATTTTTTTGTAAAAAAAACTGTCAATTCGATTTTTCTCAAAATGTTTCCTAATGTTGAAAACAATATTTCTTATAAGTTAAAATTAGTTAGAAGCCATAATCTCAAATTTTTGAAAAGATATACATATGAGTCGAAAATCAATTTTTACCAACTTTTGTTAAATTTTTTTTGGTTTTTATTTTTTGTAAAAAACACTGTCAATTCAATTTTTCTCAACATTTTTCAGAATATTGAAAACAATATTTTTTATAAGATAACATAAGTTTGAAGCCTTACTCTCAAGTTTTTGAAAAGATATTTGAGTCGAAATTCAATTTTTACCAACTTTGAGTATAATGTGTTTCTTAGGTTTTTATTTTTTATAAAAAAAAAACTGTCAATTAGATTTTTCTCAAAATTCTATCAGATGTTAAAAACATTATTCTTCGTTACACAAAATTATTTTGGAGATGAAATCATATTTTAGTCGTAAAATTTTCGAGGTGACAAATTTTTTTTTGTTTTTTTTTGATTTATAAAAAAATCGTTAATTGGATTTTTTTCCAAAAATATAATTTTTTTGCATCACGTTACAATATATAATATAAAATTTAATTCAAGTCTCTAGCGTCATTAGGTTTAACCAAAATGTTCACCTTTTTTAAACTGCTATGGTAAAAAAACACAACTGAACCTGCTCTTACTCTTCTTCCAAAGCTTCAATGAAAGACAGCTACAGAGAGCTCTTCCAAAGAAACCTTAGTAGTAGACAGCTCGAAACTCAAAAAACTTTGAATGCTAATCTAGACATGCACATGTTAACCAGCATTATCAAGAATGCAGCGCCCCAAAAAACATCGGCAAAAAAGGAGGTTTTGGCAAATAAGCAAAAGTGGTTTGACAGTGATTGCATGAGAGCTAGGAACCTTTCTTTTGCGTACTTGAAATTATTCAGAACGACCAAAAACCTCAATTTTAGAATCCTCTATGCAACAGCGAACAAAAAATTCAAAAATCTTTGTAAAGCAAAAAAGCGAAATTTTGACGAAAAACACATCGAAATGGTAAACAGCGCGAAAAACTCAATGGAGTTCTGGAAAGCAATTAGGCTTGTGAGTGGAAAAAAGAATCCAACGGCTACAGTACTGCACATTGAACAATTGAAAACCCATTTTACTAGTTTGCTCAACACTTCACACATAGCACCATCGTTTCAATATGCACCGCCTTTAATAATTGATGAGTTTCTGGATGCGCCTATATCCCAAAAATGAAGTAAAAATAGTTATTGAAAAGGCAAAAAAAGATAAAGCACCAGGGGAAGATAGAATACCGTTTGAATATTTTAAAAATATTACACCAGATTTCTTACGGCTTCTAACTTTGGAGTACAACAGAATTTTTGACACCGCTGACGTCCCCGAAAGTTTTCGAAAGGCAATTATTTTTCCGCTACACAAAAAAGGTAATTTTGAAGATCCATCAAATTATAGAGGCATCTCATTTTTAAATACAGCAGTAAAGATCCTTGGCTCGGTATTATATCTATAATAGACTCAACGAGTGGCTCGAATCTGAGCAAATATTAAACGAATTCCAGCTGGCTTTAGGAAAAACTACTCGACAATTGACCAAATTTTTTTATTAATAAATATTGCTGATATTTATAAAAGTAAAGGAAAAAAGCTTTACGCTTTTTTTGTGGACTTTCGAGCAGCCTTCGATTCAATTCCTCGGGAACCACTTTTTTACAAGCTTTATAAATATGGAATCTCAACTAAACTTATATCTGTCATTAAAGCCATGTACGAAGAAAATGTCGCACGCGTTTGGGATGGAAATTCTCTTTCAGATGAGTTTGGAACGTCAATGCGCGTTAAGCAAGTACTCTTCTCTTTATCTTGTACATAAATGACATAACTGATTCGGTGAAAGGTGGTATAGACATAAGAGGAAAGAATATTCCAGGACTGATGTTCGCGGACGATATACATAGTTTTCCTAGCTGAAACTATAGACGGGATGCAGCTAATGATAAATAGGCTTCAAATTTATTGCAAAACATGGAATCTGGAAGTAAATCTTTCTAAATCAAAAATGATGATACTCAGAAACGGTGGTGGGAGATATTCCAGGAGGGAGAAGTGGACGTTTGACGAGGAACCGATAGAAATAGTAAAGGAATACAAGTATCTAGGAGTTTTGATTGCATCTAACTTGAATCTAGAAAAACATTTACAATCCAAATTATCGGAAGCAAAGCGTGCTATGTGTTCTGTGTGGAGAAGTTGCATTCTAAGAAATAGCGTTTCGCACATAGCTAAACACAAAGTATTTCGAGCTAGCGCAATTGCAATACTGTTTTACGGAGCGTAAGTATGGGGGTATCGATCGTTTGAAGCTGTGGAAAAGTTCCTCCGTTTTTTTTATTAAAAGTACTTTCAAGTTGCCAAGTACGACGCCCAACTATATGTTACACCTTGAAACAGCAATAGGACCCCTCTTTTTAGACACACTTAAATTACATTTCAACTACGTGTCAAGAGTTTTGGCGATGGGTGACGAAAGAATTCCGCGAATAGTACTCACACAAGCTATCAATTCTGAAGTTTCCTGTGTTAAAAAGTGGAAGAAACTGGCAGTTGAATGCTCAACTACTTTTTCAATATCAGCAGACGAAAGTATCGAGGTGCTTAAGTTAAATTTTGATGACTTGCTGCAAAAAGTCGGCAACATGATGTACGATAAGTTTATGAGTGAAGCTGAAGCATCTATTTACAGATCTTACTACAGTAAAGTTAACCATTTGTTGAACCACAACACCTTCTTCTTGGCCAAAAATAGTACACACAAAATCAGCTTGTTACTTAAAGTAAGAGGTGAACTTATCAATTTGAACTACATTCCTCACCGTCCAGAATTGCCAATATTGTGCGATTTATGCAATCGCAAAGAACGCGAAGATGTATTTCATTTCCTGGGAGTTTGTCCAATACTCAAAGAGTTCCGAAAGCGCTATTTTGGGATAGATATACTCGGTTTAGAAGAAACGATCAACATCTTGAATGGAGAACTAGGTTGGGACCTTCTGTATGAATATTCATTGAACGCTCTTCGCTATAGAACCAGAATAGTTGAGGAAAATTTTTAAGGTTTTAAAGTTATTTATTTGAATTGTATGCAATTAGCTTTTTTTCGTATATATAAATTTAAAAAAAAATGTCAGTCTGGTAGACGGCCTTCGGCCAAACCATTTAAAGACTTGTGTAATCTTACAATTAAGAATATAATGTTTTGTTCTTGTATCTTTTGAAGTCAACTAACTAACTGGTAAAAAACCACTCACGCAATTTTCTTGAGAGCCCTTTCTGCATCTTTCTGCCTTATAATCAGTATAACAAAATTTATTTGAAGTCGATATCTCTTCTGCTTCTTGGGCTATGGACGACGAAAAAAACGTCGCGAACGTACGGACGCACGAACGTACGTACACACGCACGCACAGGCATCTTTCTAAAAATCTTTTATTTCGACTCTAGGGACCTTGAAACGTCGAGAAATGTCAAAATTTTCAATTTGTCAAATCGGACCCATTACAATAACTTCCTATGGGATGTTAACAAAGACGATTTTTTGAGACCTTTTGAGGTCTCTCTTAAAATAAGTTGTTTACGTGTGCCTAAAGCGAAGCGATTAGTTGTTCAACCATCAGAACTGCCTTAAAACTCCCAACGTAATCCAATATTATAATATTTCTCGACTTTTTAGAGCAATCGGGTTTTCAGCGAATTTATTACCTCTTTTCACAAGAAAAAAAAACATATTTTCTTCCCAACACGCACCTAAGTATCTTTTTTAAAACTATTTAGTTAATAACAATAATTAAATTTTTTAAAATAAACCTTTTTTAAAGTGAGTTATGTAAGTTTTAAATTTATATGACAGACTTTTCTCCGCACAGAACAAGCGGCGTAATGTACATTTTTCTCTATCTAAATTATTTAATAATTTTTCCTTGATGCGATGATAGAACTGTTTTCTTATGCAGAATTATGCATTTACAACGTCACTTGGTTCGCTGGAATTTCTCAGTTCAGCACTTTATATCTACTCTAATCACTGCCTCTGTACTTAATGGCCCGTACCCCATTATCAGCGGACGGACGGCCGCAGTTCTCTTCATTTGTTATTATAATCTCTGAAGACCGCCCTCTCGGTATTTAAAGAACTAAATGCGTATATCTCAATTTGCATTATTTATTCGGTGATTCATGCGTCGAAACATTGGCTTCAATTGGCCACCGTAATTTTTGTATTCTATTCGACGCTCATGTGGTATGGACAGTGGACTGTGATGTCTTATGGTGATGTGTTCTGTTATAAAATTCGTCTTTCCAATGTGCCATATTTTACTGCCACCCCAAGTTATTTTCAAGCTTTTGTCTAATGATAACAATTTTAAATGAATTTCATCACATTCCGTTCTCGAGCGACCGCGACGACGATTCTGTGGCGTGGAGTGGCGTGGCGTGGCGGTAGCGGTCACCATAAGCCGCAAGTTATAACAGTTCACCCATTAGCTAGCTGTCCTTCCATCTGCACCTTCGCCCACTTTAATTGCTTCACAATTGGATGGGGAAGAGCTGTATACAACAACAAAAAAAATCTGGACTTTCTCCCACATCTATTACATGCAACAACATACTCGTGTACAGTTACTCTGGCCCTGGGTTCCTGCTCCTGCTTCTGGTCTTGGGGAATGAACATCTGTCATCACACTGACAGTGACAGCGAGATAGACAGAAAGAGAGCGTCTGTCATTAGAAGTAGCCACGACTCAAAATACAGATACAATTTGTCTACCAATTGGGGGACCTCGTGCTCATGACCCCCATCATCATGAAGGGAGGGCAAAAACATCAGCTCCAGCTCCCTCGTTCTTGCTTTATTAAACAATAATAATTATTGGTTTAAATAAAAGTCCATAAGTAAAGTAGGTATATATGCCTATAATTCGACTCTTGTTGTTTTCGGTTGTAGTTGTAAAGGAAACTTGAGAACCTGTCGGAGTGACAATTGCATGGCATGGCCATGTAGAACCGGTTGTTAATCTGTCAAACTTTGACGGTTGTTTTCCCACTAAAGGGTGTGCCTATATCTGTCTTAACAAATGTCTCCACTTTAAACTGAGTTCTGTTTATGCATAATTGACAATATTTTGTGGAAAATTCTTTTGTAATTATACTTTTTTTTCCTCCTTCTCCTTCCCCATCTCCTCTTTTCGTTTGAAATGAAAATAAACGAATTTTGTTTGTGCCATATTTAAACAGCTAAAAGAAATAAAACATTCATTTGTCAGACATGGTTATAGTTGAGTTGTTGTGTGTCTTTGAATAGGTGAACGGATTATCCATTTAAGTTGATTAATCCGACATGAATTTAACGAGTTACGTCCGTTCTGGCTGTGAATTGCCATCACATCTCTTTCGAACGGTGTAGTGATGTTTGTGTGGTGCAACGGGAAACAAGGGGTGGTGGTGGTGATGGTGATGGTTGGGGGATGAAATTCGCAACACATGTACAGTATTATGCGGCGCGAAATTTTGCGCTACCATCACAGCGTGAGGTAACCACCACACTATACCACACCACACCACACCAAATGGACTTAACATGATGCTATGCAGGCGGAAAAGTCTGTCAGCACTGTTGAGAGTGGCGAACTCATGTGACATGCAAAAGCAAAGCATTGCCTACTTCTATATATACAAATGCCTATAGGTTTACATATTAAGAGCGAAGTGGTGTCTCAGTGCTTGCACTCAATGTGTCAGCTCAGAAACGCAGCAATATGACATAATAAAAATGCATAGCAGAAAATTGAAATCAGATTTGCGTTGTTGCCAGAAGTGCTGTTTTGATGATTGAGGACGATGATTTATGTGAAATTGTATTTTATTAATATATATATTTTTTTAAATCCAAATTAAGATGTTTGAGTTCACAGCTTGATCTTTAGTAGTCTCGAGTTTCTCACGCCTGTGTAGTTGGTTGAGGTACCAGTTACACTTGAGAGACTTTCTTGTATCAACTGTTCTCCGGACTTCTATACATTTTCCAACGAACTTAGTCCTATGACATTGTTGACTCATATATTTTAAAATTCATGCAGGCCCAAAAAAAACATCATGTTAATATTTAACAAGATTTCTGCCAAAAGCAATGTCCGAAAAGCATCTCACTTGGATCCCTGTAATTCCATTGTGCTATAGTCATGTGTAGCAAGGTAAGGATAGGTGGAGGTTGAGTCAAGATTTAGGTTGGGGACGGTTCCTTATTTTTTTCACCTATAGGTTGTTAGTTAAGGTTCTTCTAGTGTTGTCATTTTTCTTTTAGCTCACTCAGAAAGTGAAAGGTATCTTTCTTCTTTATCCTCGTCTTCGCAATCTCTTTATTCGTTAGATGAATCGATACGCATTTCGATCATTGAGTTACCACCTCTTAGGATAATTGAGGTCCCTTTATTTTTAAAAGATATCGGCCATAGATTTCTCGAAATCCAACAACTTTTAAAGCTAAGCATGTCTAAGAACTGTCTTCCTTTGATTAACTGTCAAAAAGGCAAAAGTTAATATGAATGAGAACTAGGGCCTAGTGACTTACAACTCCGAACCATTCCTGTGTGCGATAACTATTGTCAGGGATGGAAGGGACCTACAGTCTTTTAAGCCGAATCCGAACGGCAAATTTGAGAAAGCACTTTTCATGACAAGAATTTTTCTTGGAGGATTTTTCAATTCCTCGCATGAGGCAGTACCCGTTAAAAAAACTTTAAATGGCATAGGCAGGGATCGAACCCAAGACCCCTGGCATGACAGTCCAACGCACTAACCATCATGCCACGGGTACTGCAAAAAGGCGAAAGTTAACAATTTAAAATTCAATATTGTCAAATTTTGTTTAAACTGTATGTGTTTTAAATGGTCGTTGTTATTTCTAATTAGTTTCTCAAGATCATTATTTTGATAAAATTGTAAAATTGAGGTCTCCGAAAAAACCTTCTCCTATCACAGTTTGCTTTATTATATTTAAGTCTTTATAAATAAACATAGTTGATAGTTTAATTGTAGGTAATATTCGTTGGTTGCCCTCAAAACATATCTATAAAATTTAATATCATTATCATCATCTCATAACAAGCTTTCGTCTTGAAAAACAAACAAAAATTAGGAACATATAACACAGGTTATTCATCAGATTCAGATTAAAAGTGCTCAATCAGTGTTATGAAAAATTAGAAACAAACTAAAACTAACCAAAAAAACACTCCAGGGCTGTATCAAATTAAATTTCAAAAAATCAACAAATATTTTTAAACTCATTAAACGTGCACCAGCCTTTCTCATCTAAAAAAGCACCCAAACAAACAAACAAACAAACGCACACAATTTATTTTTTCCCACGAAGATTTCCAATCATTATCTTTGGATAATGACACAAATTCGTTGAAGAACAAATGCGAGTATATAATATTTAAGTTCATTTATAGTCACGCACCAAAACGAACAGAAAAAGAAAATAGTAGTCGTTATCGGAGGATGATCTCCTTGGCTTCTTCCTGAGGCTTGCCTATAATGTTGTTGGTAATATATTAACCATCAAGAAACACCATCGCCAGCCATATTCATATCCATACACAACACAGTGAACGTACTATACTGTACGGTACGTACGTACATACAGTGGCTCAAAGTAATAATGGGACACATGCAAATTTGAAAAACAAAAGCCATTCTCTGGAAACCTATACATGTAATATAACAAATAGATATTAAATTAAATTGTTTATATTATTAGTTTATTGAATAACAAAAATTGCATAGATTCATAAATTATAAGTTTGATAAAAAAAATATTACGTTAAACAACTCAGATATTTCACCTCAAAGTAATAATGGGACACCCTTTAACCTTAATTCATATTGAGCGAAATAACGGTACTTTTTCGCTTTCTTTCAATCAGGATTGCAGTACAGTTATTCTTCACTATTTTGTGTTGCATTGAGTTCATTTGGAAGGAATAATTTTATTATTTATTAATTATGGCACCACGCGGTCGTCAAACATCGGTTAAAATACGGGAATTAATTATTAATCATTCCAAATCTGGAAAATCTATACGGAATATTGCCGAGATTGTGAAACAACCCAAATCTACAGTTTTTAATATAGTAACGCGGTATAAAAATGAAAATAATTTTAGCAACAAACCAAAACCGAGCAAACGAAAAATATTTTCGGATTCAGATGAGAGATGGCTTTTAAGACAAGTTAAGAAGCAGCCGCACCTTAGTGCCCCAAAACTTGCTGCAGAAGCAGAAAAGTGCCTTGGGAAAAAATCAGACCCAGAAACAGTGAGAAATGTCTTAAGAAAACATAACTTCAACGGTCGAGTTGCGCGGAAGAAACCTTTCGTGAGTAAAATTAACAAGAAAAAACGCGTTATGTTCGCCAATACATATAAGAACGAAGATTTTGCTTTCTGGAGTAAAGTAATTTTTACGGACGAAAGCAAATTCAATGTTTTTCGTTCCGATGGGCGTTCATATGTTTGAAGAAAACCCAATGAAGAGCTTCGGGAAAGAAATTTGAGACCAACAGTAAAGCACGGTTCAGGATCAGTAATGGTATGGGGTTCAATGTCAGCAGCAGGACCCGGAAAACTTCACATAATTGAAGGCATAATGGACCACAAATATTATCTCAATATTTTAAGATCAAATCTGGCGGAAACTGCTGATAAACTGGGACTTTCGGAGGATTATTATTTTTACCAAGATAATGATCCTAAGCATAAGGCGTATAATGTTCGAAGTTGGTTGCTGTACAACTGTCCTCACGTGCTGGAAACGCCCCCGCAATCTCCTGACCTTAACCCTATAGAACATCTGTGGAGCTATTTAGAAGAAAAATTAAGAATTCAGGACATCAGAAACAAAAACGACTTAATTGCCAGCTTGAAGAACGAGTGGGACAAAATTTCGCCAGATTACTGTCAAAAACTAGTCAAATCCATGCCTAACCGCTTGAAAGCAGTAATAAGCCAGAAGGGCCTTCCCACCAAATATTAAATTATTAAGATAAAGCTTGTAATACATTTTATTTTCATATTTACATGTTTGTCCCATTATTACTTCGAGGTGAAATATCTGAGTTGTTTAACGTAATATTTTTTTTATCAAACTTATAATTTATGAATCTATGCAATTTTTGTTATTCAATAAACTAATAATATAAACAATTTAATTTAATATCTATTTGTTATATTACATGTATAGGTTTCCAGAGAATGGCTTTTGTTTTTCAAATTTGCATGTGTCCCATTATTACTTTGAGCCACTGTACCTATAGACAAGATGAAAATCTTCTCCTCACTCTCTCTCTCTAGAGGTATATCATATGAAGTGTCTGCCTCTGAAGCTGAACTGAACACGTTGAACGCCTGAACAAAATGATTCACTTAAGTAATCCTAAGACAGCTACTTAAGCACGTGCTTCTTTTTCTATACCAATGTAATGTGTTTGGCCCCGAATCTCCTTTTTTTGTTTGGTGCATATACAAAAAAGGAAACCAAAAACTGATGATGAGCTTGTGATGTGAAGTTAGCTCTACATAGCAAAAAAAAAATAACATCTTTTCCACCTTAGGGTACATAAGTGTAGACTCTTTAAGCCCAAAACGCGATTGCCATTAAATTTCTAAAGCCTGTGGGTGGATATTGCTGAAAATGTATACATTTTTTTCAAACAGAAACAGAAACAAATTACTTTAATAATCTAAGTTTCAGGCAAAAATGTTTCTACCATAGAATGTTTCTATTTTATTAACAGGATGTACGACTTTGAGTAGAGAAGTGGTTAAAAAAGAAAAAAAAAATAATAAATGAAAAACGATTAGGATACAATAAGGGGGCTATTTACGATTTCATATGTAACTGTTGGTTAAAGCCCTGTTTTTCCGTCTTACGTAGAAATAACTTACTAAAAGCATTGAATTATGAAAACAAAATTGATTGCACCTTTTATTCCATTGATAGCAAAACTACTAATTATAAGAATTTTAATGAAAAGAATTCTCTCTCTCTTATATATCTCTCTATCTCTCTCTATCTCTCTATCTCTCTATCTCTCTCTATATCTCTCCATCTCTCTATATCTCTCCATCTATCTCTCTCCATCTCTCTCCATCTCTCTCTATCTCTCTCCATATATCTCTCTATCTCTCTCTATATCTCTCCATCTCTCTATCTCTCTCCATCTCTCTCTCTATCTCTCTCCATCTCTCTCTATCTCTCTCTATCTCTCTCCATCTCTCTCCATCTCTCTCCATCTATCTCTATCTCTCTCCATCTCTCTCCATCTCTCTCCATCTCTCTCCATCTCTCTCTCTATCTCTCTCCATCTCTATCTCTATCTTTCTCCATCTCTCTCTATCTCTCTCTATCTCTCTCTATCTCTCTCCATCTCTCTCTATCTCTTTCTAACACTACATAACTCTTTATCTTCCTATTTCTTTTTATAGCTATATATGTAACTCTTTATCTCTCTTTCTTTCTGTGTCTCCCTGCTTTTCTTTTTTCTCTTTCTATCTTTCTCATCCATAAATAATTAAAATTAATTAAATGCGAATCGAACTTAAACTACTTTTTCTTTTTTTTTTTAAAAAAGTATAGATTCTTATAAAAATATTCTAGGTTTTCCAATAAAAAGTTTCACAATCGATATTATAAACTATTTTAGGCAAATTACATTACGGTAAAGATCACTTCGATAACTTTACGAATTCCATCTTTAAGGCATCGTTAAGCATTGGCAGAGACCTTACCTTTTGCGTGATTCCAAAAAAAAGTTTAAGGGTATTCAATCACAAAATTTAGGTTGTCAATTATTGTGATCACTTCAAGAAATAAAACAGTGTAGATACGTCTGCTCATCCACATACAAATCAATGATCGTAGCTCAGTAGCACAATCTATTCACCGTAACAGTTCAACCGGCTTCATTTTTAATTACTTAAGTCCAATCAAAGAGTCTTTAAGGATGGAGAGCTTTTTCAAAGATCATTCATTTGCATCAAAAGCTCAAAAGCTCAAATTTTGTTTACCAGTTTCACTATTGCTAGTTGAGAAGGTGATTCACGACTGCAAAGTTTTCAGTATTTTTTGTATATTTAATTAATTTCAATGGTCAGGCTTAATTCAGTCATTTTTAATAATGGCGTAATTTTAACTTGTTTAATGTCAAAAGATAACAGCTTGAAAAGTGACAGCTACCCAAATTGCGGGCTGATAAAAATAAAAAAGTCTTATTGAAGCACCTTTTAAGCATCAAGCTTTTATAAGGTTATCTCCTTATGAAGCACAATAGTACCTACCTACATACGTATTTCGATCAAAGGTCATACGAATTACAAGCTCCCTAACTCAATTCTCTTTAAAAATATGCAGATAAAGATAGATCTAAGAAAAAGTATTACTTTTTTCAACAAATTCCCCAGGGATGCCAAGTGTGTGCATTCAGTAAAAACGCATATGCATTACTTTAATTGCACTTGTTTCGCGTCCTACCCATCAAGCTAAATATATTATAAATGCAATAAATGAAAATGAAAAGTGTTGCTGCACAATGTGATGTGCGTATATTTTTTTTTTTTTTTTTTTTTTTAAGTTGAATCGCGCTTAACTTAAATTTGTTTTGAAACTTCTGTGCGCGTCAATGACACCATAGGAAAAGGTAGATGTATAAAAACATTGAAATTCAACAAATTTTCTTTTCAGAAATGGTAACTGGGCGTAATAAATGTTCTTTTATCTACATACAAGTAGACTGGTTTTAAATTTTTGAGAGTAAATTTATGTACGATGTACAGTACATATTCCTTAATGAAGTTATATTTTTGCTTATCCTTCGAGTATATATATAATTATATAAATCCATGGACTATAAAGGCAAGTTACTGAATCATAAACAAAAGATTGACGTAAGTTGCCTCAGAACTACTTTGTCTTAAAGGCTTTAAATCGTTTAAAAACATAATTATTGTCAAAAACATTGAACCAAATAGGGTTTTCCACACATAATTAAAACTTAACTCTTAAAATCAAACTATAAGTAACCCTTCTTCTAATTTGGGAGGAATCAATACCAGTGTTTTTTTGGCAAAGCCATACATAGCACAGTAGAAATGTATATGAATTGAAACACAACATCAGCAGTAGAATCACTAGGTGCGTTTTTTTGGCAAAAATATCCGTAGTAAAATATTAAAAATACAAACTCTTCACTACAGATAAAAGTAGAAGTAGGATCCAACTGCGAATATAATTTTGACGTTTGTTCAAGTCTCGAAAATAAATGTCGATACAATTGATAACTCTTGTTGTATCTCGAAGGGATGTTCTTTTCTTTTTTAATTTTTCAGTGAGAGCTTACGCCTTTCAAGCATCTTGCACATGAGCTACGAACTGCGAACTGTGGATGTTCGCATATTTTGACTTTTCTTTCACATGAGCTTTATTTCTATTCGCAGACAGCGACGAATTGTCAAAACCCTTTTCTCCATATTTTCCTCAGCCATGATCTTTCACACAAAAACAAAACAATAGTGGTATAATTTTGAGGTTAAGTTGAGCGCGAACAATTTATTCGTTGCAGTGTGGATGGTATGTGGAACGCGAATAGAGTTTGACAGTTCGCAGCAACCACACTGCGATTCGTTACTACCAAATTGTTTTGACAAAATTCTCTTGTTTTAGAGAACAAAATGCAAATTTTATTATCCTAATATTAGTGTCAATTGGTTTCTTATAATTTAAATGTGTTTTTGTGTGGAATTAACTTTTTGAAATGTGTAAAATCACGTTTGTTCGTCCATTATCAATTCGCAGTTCGTTGCTCATGTGCAAGGCACTTAACTGTTTGCTGCATTTTTTGAGATTTTATTTTTTATTTGCAACCAAACTAACGCGAAACCAAAACTCGACAGAAGCAAACACGCGGGTTTTAAGCCGCAACTTGAGTTATTTTAACTGTCAAATTTTAGTAACCCATGATTTTTTGAGTGTTCGAACACTTACGCGACAAATTTTCAACTTGTTTACAGCCCTAGAAAATTAAATGTCGAATCCGTATCGACTATAGTACGACTAGAACCTTTCAGAATAATAAAACCTAAAAACTATCTTTGCAAGTCTTCAAAAAGATAAAGATGAACGAATATTCGTCCATTATGACATTTCTTTCACATGGCTTGATTTTATTCGTCGTTATAAATGCACAAGGACTAGAATGAAATTCTAAGGTTAAAGCAGCATTCACATGAGCGCGACCAACGAACGACGAATGAATTACAAAATGTGAGCTTATATACGTTTGAAGACATATTTCCACACAAATTCTTAACAAAACGATAGCAATATAGTTTCTATTTGATTTATGGTTCATACTTTTACTTTTCAATACCATATGTATTAATAAATTTAAGAAAACAACTTTATTCGTCGCGAAAAAAATTGTAGTTGATACGAACTGTCAAACTTTATTCGCGATCCAACGAGTGAACATTTTATTCGTTGAAGTGTGGATCGTATGTGGAACGCAAACTGAGTTAGACAGTTCGTTGCAATTCACTACAATTCACTCATGTGAATAGTCCTTAAGTGTAAACTTGTATAAAATCATTTTGCATAGGTATTATAATATTAAGTTTGGATTTTTATTGCGATATAATCCCTTTAAATGTAATTTTTTGTTGCAAGAACAAGAACAAGTTCAGGCGATGCAGTAGTGTACATTTAGTGTTCCCTTGGACCTAGACATATTTTCCATCGAAACAACAAGTGTGCTTACTATACCTTGCTAAAACAGTTTTTCCTTTTTTCATTTTCAACTCTCCATGGACTGTGAAAAAATCGGTAGATACGAGGTATACAAGTGCAAGTCCCTTCGATGGTTATGATATGATGATGATGTTGATGATGGTGTAGGAGAGAATTGTATATTGGGGAGAAAATTCTCTGCTTTTAACTATATGCACAATACATACATATACACCCATACTGTGTACTCTTCTACCTACATAGACTGTGCACTTATTCAGATTGAGTTGAAAATATGCGCGTTCTCAATATGATGATGAAATTAAGTGCAAAACTAACATATACACCATATACAGTAGGTATAGTAATTTAACTCTTATATATAGAAGGACCTATACAAATGTAGGTACTTTTATATGATTTTGTTTCAGAAACTTTCGAAACACCTTATCACCCCACATTTAAGTTGGTGTAAGTTTAAAGGCAAAAGGGTAGATTTATTACATTTTATCTGCAACACAACTTTTAAACAATTAGTTGTACATTTGAAATCGAAAGTAAAATACGTTCCACAATTTTTTGTTTGATTCTGGGCCCCAATTCCTTTTCGATAGTGTTAATAATTTTCTATGTAAACTTTTTACTGAACTCTCAAAATGTTCTTGAATAATGAATATATTAATTCCGATTTGACACAAGTGGAAAGGCAAAACTTTTTGACCGATCCGTGAATACATCTGTCAAAAAGTTTTGTCTTCACTCTTAAGCATCTTGCACATGAGCTACGAACTACGAACTGCGAACTGTGCATGTTCGCATATTTTGACTTTTCTTTCACATGAGCTTTATTTCTATTCGCAGACAGCGACGAATAATTACCCTTTTTCGATATTTTCCTCAGCAATGATCTTTCCCACAAAAAACAAAACAAGAGTGGTATAATTTTGATGTTGAGTTGCGCGCGAACAATTTATTCGTTGCAGTGTGGATGGTATGTGGAACGCGAATAAAGTTTGACAGTTCGTAGCAACCACACCGCAATTCGTTGCTACCAAATGGTTTTTACAAAATTTTCTTGTTTTAGAGAACAAAATGCAAATTTTATAATACCAACATTAGTGTCAATAGGTTTCTTATAATTTAAATGGGTTTTTGTATGAAATTGACGTTTTGAAATGTGTAAAATCACGTTTGTTCGTCAAGTCGTTGTTCGCTCTCATGTGCAAGGCCCTTTAAGAATCAGTAATTTGAATGTGTTCATTGTAGAGAAAACTCATCACGCTTGCAGAATTAAGCCTCAGCAATTTCACTTACAAGCTGCTCAGCGAAGAAACCTAAAGTTCGATTCTTGGGAATAATTTCGATCGAGTGAAAACTTTACAATGAAACTACGATGAAGTGAAAAATGGAAACGTTCCACAATCTATGTATACTGTGTACCATTTTCGAACTCAGAGCTGTTTATAGAAGAAGTGTGGAAAATAAAATGACAGTTGTACTGAATATTTCTAGGTGAAAATTTGGACTTTACTTTCCACAATTTCTCTTTGAAATTTCTTATCAGATGTAAAACTTTCAATACTGTCAGATTTTAAGTCTACAATCCACACTCAATTGAAAATGTCGATGAGCAAAAGGATATTAAAGGCAGCATTTATTTTCTTTTCACAAGGAGTTGAAGTAACCTTGATAAGAAAAATGGCTCAAACAAATGTATCCTAGTTCAAAACATACATATGTATATATATGTAGTTATTTTACGAGGAGTTACGACACGTATGTTAACAGTTGATTTTACTTGAACATTTTTTGAGTGCGCGCACACAATATTACACCCTCTAATAACTAGGCAATAAAATCAACATATCAAGGTGATTTGTTTGCTCTAAAACATCCACTAGGATATAGGATTCGTGTAGTTTATACGACTTATATTTGTGGTATCCGTATCCGAATAAGGATTGTAATAATATCCACATCAGGATGTGGGAGGGCGACTATATGTAGGTACCTATCCTATCCATGTACTTCATCGCGCCGCGAAAAGGTGTGAATAGATGTTAGGCGAGTTGGAGGTGTTTGCGTGATGTCTTGGTTTTTTTTCACTTTTTTGGGGAAAACAATTGAATTGTTTGCAATATAAGACATGTGTAAAGTGTGTTGTTTACGGTCCCGCAATTCCAGGATTTTTATCATACACCTATGTACATTATGATGTGGTGCAGAATAAATGAGGACAAATGCCTACGTACAGTACATGGGTGTTGTGTTCTATATTATTTTATCTGTAATTTTTTACTTTACCTACTCTAATGCGTATACAATAGGTGCACAATACAAATGATTTGTAGTCACGTCAAAGATCATTTAGCAAAACACTTATGAGAAGTTATTGCCCACAATGTAACGTGGTTAACACGACGGATATATGGGTCTATATTTTTCTATAAAGTATTATAAATGTCAGTTTGGAGAACATAGGTAAATGTATATAAATTGTTCAAAAAAGTGCGTGTCCACTTTATTTATTAATAAAAAGAAAAAAAAAACAAAAATCTATTTGTGTTTTCCTATAACACACACAAAAGGGTTTTATTTTACTTATGTACTTTACGAAAGTACGTAATATATAAATTATGGTCCATATTTATAAGGGCAAACAACCTATTAAAAGAAGTTTTCATTTTCCTTTAACAAAATTTTATATATGTAAGTTAGTTCTTCTAGAACATGAACTTGAACACGCTTTCAATCAACATTTGATTTCGCCTAAATTCGTCTAGCTTAGAATGTACAGTGTGTATAAGTATTAAATTGTTTATCATCCAAGAGTATACTTAAATACGTATTGTTGATGGAATGAGCTACCCCACAAAAACGCAATAAATTGCACGGCATGCTAAATTTTCTCGTTACCCCTGCTTCTTTATGAAAATTTGAGGCTACATACGTTAGAGACATACAAATTTATGTGCGTAAAAAGTAAGAACCGCCACTCCCAGTTTTTTTAATAAAGCAACTTATAATGCCTAATTGTGCGACGTTAACGATGACTTATATCGTTACTCTAGATTTTCCGGCCAAATCTGATTTGCCAAAAAGGAACACCACGCATAATCAGACACATCTCATAACTTGACAGTTTTCTAAGAGTCCGTTATGAAAGAGCTTACTGTATGTTTTTATATTTTATCAACTAAAATTTTAAATATCAACCAAGTTTTAGAAACAAGATATCTATTCCGTTCTAATTTAATTTCCCAAGAAGGCACTAAATTTATATAGGGTGATTTTTTTGAGGTTAGGATTTTCATGCATTAGTATTTGACAGATCACGCGGGATTTCAGACATGGTGTCAAAGAGAAAGATGCTCAGTATGCTTTGACATTTCATCATGAATAGACTTACTAACGAGCAACGCTTGCAAATCATTGAATTTTATTACCAAAATCAGTGTTCGGTTCGAAATGTGTTTCGCGCTTTACGCAAATTTTATGCGTTTTTTTTAAAAAAAAAGTTCTCAAGCTCTTAAAAAATCACCCATTATATTAAACTATGTCCTCTTTTCAATGGAGGACAATAATCTTCCTGTTTCATAATTTAAATATGAAGTTTATCATATGACCGTCACGACTGGGTCGGACGTAATCTAATCTGAAGGTCAATTTTTGATAACTTTTTCCAACATTTGTGGCCGTATATCGACAATAACGTGGCGAATGTTGTCCACCAAGTGGTCAATCTTTTCGGTCTTACCTTGCTTAGACTAGTGCCTTCTTCGAACTTAAAGGACAATTCACGAATCCGTAACGTGAAACTATGCGGTTACCAAAAGTTTCCTTCAATAAATCCATTGTGGCACAAGCTCTGTGACATACCGTACCGTCTTGTCGAAACCACAGCTCCCCTGAACATTATTGTTCAATTGATGAACGAAAAAGTCAGAAATTATGGCTCTAGAAAACGTGATGTACGCATCTTCTCAGATAGTCAAGCTGCCATAAAATCATTTTAAATTGTTGATCATCTTTTGTTAAAATGGCAGAACAGACTAATACCACCACTTGTCTGTGAAGTAAGCTAATTTGGCAATGTCATGTTTATGCTTAACGCCTAAAGTAACTAATTTGTTTTTGGTAGATTGCGCATTAGCTCCATTATAGGTGTTCTAAGAGGACACAGTCCGCTTTTCGTGCAAACGATTTTTGCAGAAGTTGCATGGACGAATAAAAAGAGTTGACAGTGTCTTACCTTCTATGTTTATGTCCTGCCCTATATACCAAAATCGAAAACTCCATTTAGAAGACTTCTACTTGAATGATACTAATTATCTGAGAAATTCTGACATTTATTGTCTCAAAAGCTTCATAGCTAGCACCAACAATTGGTTTTAACTAGTCAGGCAGATATTTAGCTCCATGTGGTATCAAAACAGAGACCAAGTATTGGTCTAAGTGTGTTAGCTTTTCCTGTCAGCAGACACAATAACCTAACCTAACCTAACCTAGTGTTTTTTGAAAATTGGAATCGAAGTCAATTTTGTTTTGAGCCCATTAATTACACCCTTCTGTGGCTTAAATACTTTGAATGCCAAACCTAACTAAAAAAATAAATCACTTGACAGCTGACAAAATGGCCGTCAGTTAAAATAGTGTTGCCAACTTAAATTTCGAAGATTCCGAAAAAATAAGTGCGATCTTGTAATGTTTTAAATAAAATAAATTAAAGACGAGACACATGAATGTTTTTCAAAGGTTGATCTGTTTGAAAAAAAATACTCAATTTGTTTTATAGATTATGCTGAAAAGCAATCAACCTGTCACTAGATATTATGTCTCTATTCGAGCAACTTTAGTCACTAAATATTAAGTAACAAAAATCAAAACAAAAACAATAAAAATATAACTAATAATAATTAAATAAAAACAGTACATAAATCAAGGCATATATATTTATGGCGTCAATTAAGCTACCTAATAAAACTGAAATATATGGAAAAATTGTTGTTAACAAAATTATAGAAAGAAACATAAATTTTATTCATAATCTGTCATAATTGTTAGAACTTGTAGCTATTGAATTTTATCGTTCATTTTTATGATTCTACATACTCGTACACATACACAATAGAAGGTAGGTACAAACCATAATAAAAGATTGTATTTGAAAACATTTTCAACCAGATTTAAATATAAATTAAACTTGGAGAAGCTTATAAGGTTTGTAATATTGCTGTATTAGAAATAATTTTGTAAAGTTTTTATTGAATTTCCAATTTGCAATAATACTTGTTTTTGTCTAAACTTAAACATTTCGTATTTAAACTGGTGGGCAAACTTTTATTCTTAGCAATCAAAGTTAGACCTCCGGAATCTAATCGGACTTCAAAATAACGATACCAAGTTAAATTTTTGTGATGTCAATAAAATTCGTGAAGAGATAAAAGAATGCAATCTTTTGGGAATGCAATCATTATAAATCATTTATTGGATTCAACTTAAATATTGAATTCATTGATTTCAACTGAAGATTGGGACTTCAAATTTTGCAATCAATAATAATCATTTGACCCTAAAAACAGCAATCATTTTGTCTAGAATCATTTGAATGCAATCATTTTAGACTTCATAAGTAAAATTTCACTTGAATTTTTAACATTTTTAAAGAGACTCATTTTCAAAATCTGATGTGACGATTTTAAGATGAGAATCGAGATAGTTACTTGTTTTAAAATAGTGTTTGCAACGTGTTGTTAAATTTTGTTTTTAAATTAAAGAAATAAAACTTGTTCTTCACAGGTATTTTTCATTTGCCTCATAAACAATGATTCCAATTTGATTGAGAACATGCATTCGCGGATTGTATTTTTACACGCAATTTGACTAACAGTCCAGAAGTTAAAGTTAACGTTTTATTTTTGTACAAAATATGTTTTTTTTTTTATTTATTAATTCTTGTTAAAATCACAAAAAGAAAATATCTAAACTTTGTATTCTTAATCTGATTTCCTTGTAAAGGGTGTCCCTAAATTAACGCAAGATTTGAATTAAATAGAAAACGCCGTTTTTAGTCTTTTGATAGTTATATTTTTATTGACTCGTAAAGTACATAGGATAGGGTTATGTATGGAATAACACATCGGACAAATGACCTCCACGGCTTTGCATGCACATGCGCACTCTTTTGTTGAAATTTTCCATGACCATTCTGCATAAATGTGGCTGAATTTCGTTGATGCAGCGTTGAATCTCCTCCTTTAATGCACGGGTGGTTGTGGGCTTGTTGACATAGACTTGTGATTTCAAATAACCCCATAAAAAGAAGTCTAATGGTATTAAATCACACGATCTAGGAGCCAAATTTTGATCACCGAAACGAGAGAGTACACGACCTGGAAATGTCTCATGCAGTAATTGAATTGTTTCACGGGCTGTATGACATGTGGCACCGTCTTGTTGAAACCACATATTGGACACATCAATATCATCCAATTTTGGCAGAAAGAACTGTGTAATCATGTCGCGATATCGAGCACCAGTAACAGTCACTGCTTGACCAGCATCATTTTCAAAAAAATATGGCCCAATTATGCCTCCAGCCCAAAATCCACACCATACAGTCACGCGTTGTGGATGCATTTGTTTTTCGACAATCACATGTGGGTTCTCCGAACCCCAAATGCGGCAATTTTGGCGATTGACAAAACCATCAAGATGAAAATGTGCTTCATCGCTTAGGATGATTTTGCTCGAAAAATCAGGGTCCATTTGTTGATGTTCAATAATGCATTCAACGAACTCTCTTCTCTGTCCATGGTCATTAGGCTTCAATTGTTGTGTTAATTGAATTTTGTAAGCATGAAGACACAGATCTTTGGTGAGTATACGCTGTAGAGAGGTTCTTGAAATTTGCAATTCTTGTCCACGAACGTCGAATTGAGGTTCCTGGATTGTCAGCAACACTCTCACGCACTGCTTCGACATTCACATTTGAACGGCTTGTTTTTGGACGACCAGTGTGTTTGGCGTCTCCAACGGAGTCAGTCTCCATGAATTTTTCAATTAATCTCTTCACAGTTGACGAAGTTAAAACACTATTCCGACCATATTTTGTATGAAATTTTCGAACTGCAGCCGCCAAGCTTTCACTATTTTTGAAATATTCTTTTATAATGAAGACACGTTGTTCTCTCGTGTAACGCTCCATTTTTAATAATATTTTTCAGGGTTGCCAACACTTCACTGCATAAATGGCGCCAAATTCAAATCTTGCCTTAATTTTGGGACACCCTTTATTAGTAAAGTTTAGTCATCGGACACTGGTACAACATTTAAGCTGAAAATGTTCGTTTATAAACTGCGTATTCAGTAAGTTTTTTGACAAACAATAACAAAAACTGTGTTAAAAATTAATAGTATTTTCAGTAAAGAGCTTAAAAATGATTAAATTATAAGGAAGTATAAATGATGTTTTTATTAGACGTATGATTTTCAATCTGGCAATACTTTTTTCGGAGTTGATATTTTTGACAGCTGTCACTTGATTTTTGCTCATTATGGTTTTCCATTTCATAATAAATAGACTTACTTTTGAACAACGTTTGTATATCTTGTAAATTTAGTAACAAAATAAAAGTTCGGTTCACGGACGCAACAAAACAATGAATTTATTGAATGAAACTTTTGGTGAGCGCATTATCTGGAGTCGTGGGTCTGTGACGGGCGTAGCATCCAAAATGATCATGCGATTTAATACTGCTGGACTATTTTTTATAGGGTTATGTGAAGTCGCTTGTGTACGAAGATTAGAATATTCGCCGCATTACTGCTGAACATTGCAATGCTTGAGTAAGACAGAGTGTCGTAAAGGGTTTCACATTCGCGTAGTACGGCTTAAAAACGAATCTTTGTAGTCTTAGGAGTACGACCGAAGTTGGGCTTTAGGGCATACTATTGAGAATTCCTGGAGGTGCGATTATTACGGTTGAATTGCCCTAGAACGATAGAAAAGTGTGAGACAAGAAACTTAACGACGCGAATTAAACCACTAAGAGTTGAGGGAATGATTTTAAGAAACTCCGATCGCTTTCTTCCAGATAAATTTAATGTCGTAAAACTTAAAAGTTTTCTGTTTTAAAATCACTGAATTTGATATTCCTATAATTGTTTCAAAAGATGCAACTTTAAAATTTAGACTTTAAATTAATTTAAAAAGATTCTCTTTCCAGATGCATGTTTTACATTTTAATAACAAAGGTAATTATCTGTGTTTATTTTTTTTTTCGTTAAGGGTTTCAGCAGTAGTTAGGTTAGATGTTAATAATGCTTTTAGATTTAAACATACAACGGATAGTAAAGTCTAACTATATACAGCCTGCAGTTTGAATGAATGAATGAATGAAAGGCACTTTGCCTTCAGTTCGGTTTTATGAAGATCAACGCCGATGGTGATAAATTAATATAGAAGATAACAAAAACACAATAAATGCAACATTTTATACACAGTAAAGTGAACATTTCATTAATAAAGAATAATGTCACGGCATAATTATTATCTTTCTACTAGAGGTAAGTAGCTACTACCTTCAGTAAGGTTTTTTTTTAAATATTCATATATAATAAAATATGAATTCACAAGTTTTCACTTCGGATACTATTTTGTTTTTAAAAAAAGGTAGAATGTTTCCTTTTTTTGTTAAATTTATTTGCAGTCTATAATTAATTGTTTGTTGCATCGATAAGTCAAATAATTGATAAATTATTATTACTATACATTAATTTTGTTTTAATTTACAATAAAAACATTTTTATTACTATACAGACACCCATTAGTATCAATATATTAGGTAATTTATTTTTTCCATGTAATTTTGTATGAGTTTATATTGTTATCATTTTGTTATAAATGTTTAAACGATGACAAGATCAAGTAATAAAATAATAAACTAATTATATCAGATTATCAAACGCTATTTAGAGAAATTTTTAAAAAATTAGAGGATGCTCTGTATTGTTAATCAAGTTTTATCATTTAATCTTTCCCCGAAGATAAAAAAAATATATACAAAATTTTCATCAAAATCTAAGCCATTTTTATAGTTTCGTAATATTTTTTGTTTGTTTTCATTTTTAATGAGTAAATCATAGCGCAGCACTCATCATGCATCAAACAACCATGAAGCGTGAAATTTTAGTATCAAGATTCTATGCAAATTGGAGAAAAGATGGAAGAAAAAGAAAAGTTTGCAAATTGCGTGAATTTTATTATTGCATAACGTAACTTTGTTTTAGATGCAGCAACATAGACTTGAAAAGAATTGAATCATCAAAAGAAAAAATTATAAAGATCTAACCTTTGATGTAAAGCTATAAGTTATGAGGTAAAGCGATTAGGCATACATAGGTATTTCGGATGGAAGAGACATGATATTTCTATCAAACATTTTGGCACTTAGTTAGGTACCTGTTTAGAGGAGGTGTATATATTAATTGTTGTTATTTAAAAAAATTAACGTGCGAAACACATTAATCTGAGGCTCTTAGTAAGGCAACAAGAATGGATACATTTGAGTGATTTAAATGTCTGTTTACGAGAGGCTCCACAGATGTGATTTTATGCATACCTAAATTAAAAATTTAAAACTAGAAATCAGACAGCACCTTTAGAAAACTTAGTAACTGTTTTCCTTAGCAAGGTTTTAAAATATCAAAACGAAAATTTATTCATCTTCAGAAATTGAGAACTTGAACAATAACAAAAAGATACCTTTTGGGATTCATTAATATCACTGGTTGACAAAATAAGGTTTTTTTTTCTGTAGCACAAACAAAACAATACCTTTTTAAAGGATTAAGATGTCTTGAAAACGAATCTCGCCTGTAAATTTTACTATCACATCAGATTTTTAAAATATGCTCCTTTAAAAATGCTAAAGATAACCAAAAACTGGGTTTTTAGGCTAAGTTTATACTCAACATATCTCTATGATGATTTTGCAAACTACAAGTCTTTGTCTTCTAGATAAAGTTTAAATCATTTTAGTATCTTATTTAGTTTATGGAAATTCTCATTAGTTATGAGTCTTTATTTGAAGGTTTTAAGCAAACCTTGAATACTTTATTGGTTTGAAAAATAGGTTAAGTGTTAATTTCGATTTCGAACTGTGATTTTAACTATCTGCTCAAGTTTTAAAAATACCCGTTTTCAACATAACTTTTATATTTTTCAATATATGTATGTTATGTTTTTCAAAAACTTGAGTATGATAAAATTTTTTAGACAACGGATTCTTTACAAGAACAAACTGGGGCCTGATTATGGGATTCGCGGCGAAACGTTTTGCTAGCGAGTTCGCCATATTTCAATTATTGCTTTCGCTTTCGCCTTCTTCGTTTTGAATTCGACCAATTAACGAATTCTAAGGCGAATTTGAAATGTCATAATGTTTGATGGTGAGTTGAAATCCGACAGCTTTTTTTTGGCGGATTCTCAGGCGAAAGAGTGTTCATTATTATTCACTGTTCGTTTTCGTGGATTCTTCCGAGTTCGCCATATTTCAATTATTGCTTTCGCTTTCGCCTTCTTCGTTTTGAATTCGACCAATTAACGAATTCTAAGGCGAATTTGAAATGTCATAATGTTTGATGGTGAGTTGAAATCCGACAGCTTTTTTTTGGCGGATTCTCAGGCGAAAGAGTGTTCATTACTATTCACTGTTCGTTTTCGTGGATTCTTCCGAGTTCGCCATATTTCAATTATTGCTTTCGCTTTCGCTTTCGCCTTCTTCGTTTTGAATTCGACCAATTAACGAATTCTAAGGCGAATTTGAAATGTCATAATGTTTGATGGTGAGTTGAAATCCGACAGCTTTTTTTGGCGGATTCTCAGGCGAAAGAGTGTTCATTATTATTCACTGTTCGTTTTCGTGGATTCTTCCGAGTTCGCCATATTTCAATTATTGCTTTCGCCTTCTTCGTTTTGAATTCGACCAATTAACGAATTCGAAGGCGAATTTGAAATGTCATAATGTTTGATGGTGAGTTGAAATCCGACAGCTTTTTTTTGGCGGATTCTCAGGCGAAAGAGTGTTCATTATTATTCACTGTTCGTTTTCGTGGATTCTTCCGAGTTCGCCATATTTCAATTATTGCTTTCGCTTTCGCCTTCTTCGTTTTGAATTCGACCAATTAACGAATTCGAAGGCGAATTTGAAATGTCATAATGTTTGATGGTGAGTTGAAATCCGACAGCTTTTTTTGGCGGATTCCCAGGCCAAAGAGTGCTTATCATTATTCACTGTTCGATTTCGTGGATTCTTTCTTGATTGTAATTATATACAAATGTGAGTTAGCTTTATTTTAATTTTCTTATAATTTATCCACAATCCACGATAAAATATAAAATTTTGAATAAATCACCGCAAATTTCACAAATTCAATCAAAACAAAACAAAATTTGTGGAAAGCTGTCAAGCCAAAAGTGTCAAATCACTGGGATATAGAAAGAAAAAGTCAAACCAAAAGTGTCAAATTACTGGAATATAGGAAGAACTATTGTCGCTTTGCCGCGAATTCGTTAATATGGAAATACTACGCGAGTCGAATTTGAAAGGTCGAATCGAAAACGATCCGCCGCCCGCGAACCTCATAATCATAATTTGCCTTTTTCTGTCGACAACCGTTTTAGCAGAAATGGTTCAGCGTTTCTTTAAGATTAATTTGTGTCACGTGAAATCTAAGAACTTATGGAGATTTTTTTAACATTTATTGAAATATTATAAATATTTCAACTGAATATCGAAAAGGGATTGAAAATTCGGAAAATCATCACAAATTTAATTTAATCGAAAAAAGCTACTTCATGAATTAAGATAGCCTCAAAACTTTTTGTATATGTGTTTTATTTGAATTTTTAAAAAGAAAATATCTGAAAAGTTTTACGTGAAAGCGCAATTTTAAAGTCGGATTTGAATTAAGGCCATCAAAACCGATTGAAAAAGTGAAATTTGATTGCCAGGAACAAATCCTTGTCGAAATACATTTTTTTAAGGGTTTGGTGCAAAAATCTTAAACGATTTATTAAAGCAATTTTTAGCAATTTACTAAGCTTCAAAGATAATATATCTAGAGTATGAGGAAATTGAGAAATTTCAGAGGAGTTTCATCAAAAAAATCTTCAACCTACCAACCAACACGCTGAATTATGCGATCTACTTAGAAACTGGCTTACTAAAGTTATTTATCAGCACTTTGAAACTACAAGCCGATTACATTATTAAAGTCTTAGGCTTTCCAGATGAGCGATTGATCAAAATGATGCTGCAATACGAAATAAGGAACAAAGACTGCTGGTATGATAAATGGCAACGAATTGCCACTTCATTTGGTGAAGATATGCAAATTGATAGAAAATAACATTCTTGATGTAAAAGGAAAAAATGTATACAAATTATCCAGCTTAATGAAGACTCGGTTTGGAATCAACTTGTAAAAACAGCTATTGAATCAGAAAGTCGAATATTATATAGCCAGTTACAATTTAATATTTCAATGATTCTTTAAGCTGCAAAGACATTACTTTAATTTTCAAAGCAAGATGCGACACAAGACTCAACGGTAGACCGACCATACAATGGGAGTTTCAACCAGTTCTGCACACTCTGAAATAATAATTCCAAAGAAGACTGCTTCCATTTTATAAGCGTATGTCCCATTTTCAAATACAAGAGATTCTCATATTTTAAAAAATTCTCTCTCACTCTACAAGAGATAATTCTAATATTGGATGGACTAGATTGGACAAATCTTGTCAACTATCTTAAGGAAATTTCCAGATTTAGAAAACTGATTATGAGAGAAAATGATTAAACTTTTAGATGTATGTGTGTACAAATTAATATATAAGTAAAACTGAAATTTAAAAGAAAGTGGACCGATGAAAATAATAATTTAAGTTGCTAGTCGAGCTGACCAAAGCTTTTTAATTCAAAAACAAATGTATATTTATTCATTTCAAAAACTTTTAATAAATGAATTACTTACTTAATTACTTATTTACTTGATTTATCAAATTTTAAACGATTATAATATCTTCTTTTTAAGTTAAAATCACTGAATAGCTATGAATTAGCAATTTAGTGGTTAGAAAAAGCAAAATAATCCTTAAAAAGATTGGATTCGCTTAGTACCTAAATTTCTAAATATTTAGAAAATTTTCTACTTAGTAAAACTTTAAGCATTTAACAATAGTTTCTTTAAAATGTTGGCCTATGTATTCAATTAAGCTTACTTACAATAATTGGAACAATGGCGGATCCAGGGCGGGGGGGGTCGTAGGGGTCACGAGCCCCCCCTTTTGAAATTTGGTTTTTCGTAGGAATTCCCTACAATTCAAAACTAATCGCATTGCGTTAATGAATGTGACCCCCATTATATTTTGAATTATTTATTTTTTGTATATTAAAACAAAATTTGTATTTTACTTCCTTAAACTTTGTTGCTACTACTACTACTACTTTCAACTGAAGACTGGACCAAGAACATAATATGAATCGGAAATTCAGCCCTATTTCAAAAACACAGCACAAATTCCTCAACTTTTTACCAATGGACGTTCCAGGGGGGGGGTCATATGAGCCATAAAGCTTATACAGTTAAGTTGTATAAGTAAAGATTTCATCTAAAGATTTGTTAGTAATTTTACGACATCCGCTAAAAGGTGGTTTGCTGTCAAAAACAACTTAAATTTTTGTTTTCACGAAATTTAGAATTTGGAAAAACTTTAGTCAGCTTTAAATTATTTTCATAAAATTAGTTTCAAAGTAAAAGAGAAAATATTCAGGTACTTAAGAAGAAACCTTGAATAAGAGATCGTCAATTGTATATTAAGTTGCATTTAAACTCCTGAAACTAGCCTCCTGAACTTGAGCTTTTAATCAAACATGATATTAGAATGGTAGGCAATTAAAAAAAAGTGGGTCCTCCGAATCCGTCCGTCTATCCTGGCCCCTACAGCCCAAATCATTGTGTTCATTGAAATTACGGTTTTCAACCGATTAGCGTAAGGCGTTTTTTCCTTTTTTTTAATACGAAAAATAACAGCAGTTCGCATAAAAATTTTTTGGTTAAAAATCGAAAATTCGAATGTTTTCAAAAATGAACCGATAGATTTTCTTAGAACTTTCTCTAAATGTTTTTGTTCTTAGTTTGGCTTCTTTAAACAAGAAAAAACATATTTTGGTATTGCTCCAGAGGGGTACCTTTCATAAAACCGTATCTCAGAAAGTGGTCAACATTTTTTAACGAAATTTAAATGTAAAATGTATATTTTTAAGCACTTTATTAATTTAGTGCTTACCAAAAATATTTTTAAGACAAAATTAAAAATTATGTTCAAAAAAATAAGTTAACTAAGGTTTTTTGAGAAATAAAATGGCATTTACATTTTTGAGAAAAACTTATTTTGCAGGTACATTTTTAAATCTTAAAATATAGGAAATATTTTCTGTTGAATACAAAAGATCTTAAAAAAGTAAATAAATCTACTTTTGAAGTGAATTTGCTTTGGATGCTCTAGAACTGATATTTAAACACGAATTTCAAAAATATAAATGTCCCAAAAACAGTAAGTGACACTTTTAAACTTATGGCTAATTGAAAAACATAATAAACGTTTCATATCTATTGATATAAAAGCTTTGAATCTCTTGAGATTAAAAGTGAAAAGAGATTCTGAAACGTGTAATTTGTGAGTGCCACACAAACGTTTCTTCCCAACTTATTTGTTTACCTTAATTTGTTTTAATTTAATTTTTTAGAGCAATTATGTACCTTCAAGCGGTCGCGCGTAGTCGAATCGACCGCGCTTAGTACATTTTCGTTCATATTATTATTTTTACCCATCATTCTCATTTCTAGTAGTATTTTTCATAATTTTAAGTACTTTTTTGAAAAATTAGACTTTAAAGACAATGATAATGTATCTGAGTACAAATAAATAAATATTTATGGAATAATTAGTACTTTATTTCTCTTATTCATCCGATAGGTCTTTTCGGTTGCGCGCGCCCGCTCCCGTTACAAATGACCGCGCGACCGCTTGAGGGTTAAATGCACCTATATCCTCAAATTCACGAACCAAGCATTTTTCTCTCTACAATTTTTAAGTTGTGTTGACTCCTTTAAGATCAAAATATTTTCTAGCATCAGCTCCAATCTACCAGTAAGCAGACTGATAGCGATAGTAATAATAGACTTCCGAAAATTGAGTCCGAAAAAACTACGTCAAAAAAAGCCCGACAGTTCTTTATATCAGATCGTCTCTCTTGAATTTTTGTAGCGTTCTTCGCATTAATAGAAATTGAAACAAGAAAAGTATATTTTATTTTTCGAAAAAAAAGCTACGTTTCAAAACAATTTTTTTACATTTTTGCGTGAAATGCACCAAAAACCCTCTAACTATTGTGTTTTAGCTCTTAAATATGGCATATTCAGAGAACTGTTGGAATCTTGGAATGCTTTCATATAAAGAGAGTCATCCAAATTAGATAGTTAGACCATACCTTGCTGGAAAACAGTATTCTAACTATATATATAATAACTAAAGTTGTCACTTTAGTCCTTGAAATTTGTAAATTTAAGGTAAATATACACATTATGTTGTTTTAAATGTTCTTAGCCTCCTTTACAAAACATTAGGGAACATTTTTAAACGGGGAGTAAAAACTCGTCTAATGTTAAGTGTGTGACCCCCCCCCCCTGATTAAAAGTCTGGATCCGCCCTTGAGTTGGAAGAAGATAAAGCAATAAGCATTAGAATTTATTAATTATTATTATTTAGAATACAATACTTCAGACCGTTCACAATTACTTTATTATTTAATTATTATTATTTAGAATACAATACTTCAGACCGTTCACAATTACTTTATTATTTAAGCGAGTTTTACTTTATTATAAAAAGATCATTTACCTTTCAAAAACTTTAGCTACCTTCTTTTTTGAATTAAGAGAGTATTGAACTTTTTTTTTGAGAAAATTTATTAAGAAAACTCTGTTTAAAAGTTAGTAAAGCGGATTAAGTGCTTTTCAGGAGGACGAGTTTTAACTTTAAAATTATACTGAAAGAAAACTGTTTTAAGTTGAAACATGAAAATTGGACTAAAAAATTATTTTAAAAGAGTTTAAAATTTTGTTTCAGCAAAGTGTACTTTAAAATCATAAAACAAATTTTAATGTTTATTTGGAACGAATCAATTAGACATATAATGCAAATTTTTGAATGTGATTGAAATAAGCTATTTTAATTCTTTTGAAACAGACTTAAAGAAGGAAGAGAATCAAGTTAGAAAGACATACTTACATTATTTAATATTTATATTTATTCTAAAGTTTATAAACTGTTTTTAAAATAAATAAATATAAGCCTTTTAACATTTTGGCAAGAAAACTGGTATCGCAGATTGCTAGAAAACAGAATCATTTAAAAATTTCAGAAATTGTATCATATGTGACAAAAAGACAAACTGTCAACAAGACATATGGAGAATAGTAAGATTACTATGAGATGTGTTTTCTGAAGAATGATTTTAACATTTAGTACTAAGTTTTTTGTGTTTCTTGTTAATCTCTCTTACTTGGCTATTTTTAGGGATTTTGGGAAAATATCGAAAGGATCCTAACTTATCAAAACATTAATTTTCTACTAATTATACACATTAAAAAAAAAACAATATGCAAAAAAAATCACAATTATTTATTATTCAACAAAAAGAAGTAAGACATTTTTTTTTTTGAATCTGACAGATCTTGTAATTCACAGAATTTTTATTCAGATGTTAATTAAATATCAGATTTGCCGAAGAAATAAAATGGGACCTTTTCATTGGTCGTAAATGCAGAACTACTTCATTTTCCAATCCAATTTGAATTGATTTGTTTGTGGTTGCGATGTTTGTTAATCTGATATTTTCAAAATTAAAAATCGGTCGGTTATGCTGTGGAGCCCTGCGATTTCCCCAAAATTACGGACATAGAAAATTGAAAAAGAATTTAAAATATATCAAAATTTGGTACCACAGAAATAAAAATCAAAATAAGGTGTGTTCATAAAACTGATCAAAATACATATATTGATACTTAGTTAAGAAGCCTATTTTTATGTCGTTTCCAATGGAACAAGTCTTTGATCAATTTATAGATGTTTCTGAGTGACTTAAGAAAAACGATGTGTCAAAATCAACCTGAAACATTTATCTAGGAAGATAAATTCAGAATTCAGTAATAATCTTACAATATTTATGGGTTTGTTTTCTTATAATGACAGTTTTTGATATTTAACATTGCCGTCGGCTGATCGAAGAAACAAACAGAAATTCATCATGGTTCTAAGATCGCTTAAGTTGTTGAGTGTTCAGATTGATTTCTCAACAATAAAAAAAAAGATCAAACAAATGAAACAGATGAAAATATACATGAGATATAAAAATCCGGTATGATTATTTCATTGTCTCCTCCCGTGTTAAGAAAAAGGGGTAATGATAAGATCAATTTGTAATTTAAAATGGCGGAAAAACAGCAGAAAGGGGTTGATAGTAAAGAAATAAAATTTAAATTATACAAATTATTTGTGACTTTAAAGGATAGGACACAGCTTCATCCTTATTTTATTAATCTTTTCACGAAATTCATTAATTTCAAATTGTTAATTTTATCACACAAAAAAAAAAAAAAACAAATTAAAACAAGTGCAAATATTTAAGTACATCACCGGCCGCGGCTGGTCGCGTAAAAGCCGCTGTAACATTGTCGGCAAAATCACGTCAAAGAGAATATTAATCAAAACATCATATTTGTCGATTAAATTAATTTAAACATGAAATCGAGATCAATTTTGTAATTATTGTAAAACCGCGTATATTCATAGGTACTTAATACATATATCTATAAACGTAATAAAGAATCATTTCATTTTGTCGTTGTCGGTAAAAATCAATAGGCGGCTATAGTGAGTGTTCAGTTCAACTTAAAAGGTCTTACAAAATGGCTGATGTCTTAAATTTAAATCAATGAATTCTATGTATGTGAATTTTCAATTACAAATATTGATAAGGCTTTAATTAATATTTTTGTTGGCTACATTTATACATTTAGGTGTAAAATAAAGCCGACAAAGTTTTATAATTGTGAGGAATATGTTTTTTGATCTATTTTGTTGTTACTTAGAGTGGCGCTGTGTATCGAAGTTGCATTGACATTTCTATGTAGGTATAGTTTTTGAAGAATGACGTTTTTCTGTTTTTTTTTTTGTATTGTCACGTATTTAAATGAACACAAAAGTTTTAATTTATATTTCAAAATGTTTTCAAGCTTTTTGTTAAATTTATTGAATTTAATTCGATTCTCGATAGGATTTAATGGAAATGTCAAAAGATGCTCTACTTTTGTTTCGATTTTTAGTGAAGTTTTAGCTCAATTTTCTTTTGATTTTGACAGTTTTTACAGATCCAAGAGATTCTAGATTTTTTTGTTTCGTCGAAAATTGAGTTTACATTTGATTGATTAATATAATTTTTGTTTTAAATAAAAATGAGATATCTTGCAAAACATCTGGCATTAATTAAATGTCAGTTTAAAAAATGTTAAGATTATATTATGTTGTGAATATGTTAACTCCAATAAACTAGCCGATCAAAATTTATGACAATCATTTGGACAAAAAAGAAAAAAATATTAAACATGGAATGCAAACGTAAATAAGCATACACAAATAATGGTAGCGCCTTTTAAACTGTCATAGGAAAGAAAATAAGATCTTTTGCTTGAGTCTGATAATATTATTAACAAAATAAGCCGCACAAATTTGATCCAGACATTTGATCTATAAAATGTCAATAGTTTTTTCTTAGAGCGGAAGTTTTCTTTTATATTTCAAAACCATTTGCGATTTTTAAATATAAAAAAACGTTTCGCCGACGGGACATTGCATTTACAAAAAACTCAAATTTCACAAAGTTCCTACAACATCTTTGTTGAAGTAATCACTGTCAATTTATCCGACAAACATAATCGGACGATAAATACAATTGGTAGATTGATCTACAGTCAAAAATGTAACTGATTATTTTTTGATTTGATTAAAAGTATTAACTTGATCTTGTGATTTTTGTGTGTTTAAGTAGTTTCTTCAATTCACAACGGAAAATAAATAATTTAATTTTTTCCGATGTTGACTTATTCGATATTTATTATTTAAGAAAAGACTAGAACACCTTTATTCTGACATAAAATAATCCAAGGTTAAGTTTTAAAACTGAGCATTTATGCAGACAAAGTAAAGGTTAACTGTCAAAGGCATTTAGGCTAGATCAATTGATACCGACATATGTGAATTTTATTAAAATCTCGTTAAAAAAATATGTTTGACAGTTAAATAGTCAAACACTACGTAGAAACGTCAAATTAGGACAAAACTTTAACTTTTCACTCTTAACTTTCAAGGGGAAAAGTTTTTCTAACAAACAAATTGGAAAAATGATGAAGAAACGAAAAAAAAAATTATAAAAAATATATTTTATACCTTAATTCTTTTTTGAATTGGAAAACAAATATTTTGACAGTTGATTAATCTTGAAATTGTTTGAATAGATTTCCATTTGTAAAAACCATAAAATTGGTAAGTAAAGACACATGTGTGTTTCGCAAAACAACGAAATCGAAGTTAAGAATAAAAGTCCTAAGAATAACTATATTTCTAAGGTGATTTTCTAATTTGACGTTCGATAGTTTTGTTTTATTTAAAATGGCCGACTAAGCATATGTACATATGTACATACATATGTAGGAATTTAATTTAATATTTTCCTTTTTGGATTTATTTTTCTTCCAAGCCTCTACACGCGATTGTTAGTTGTCTATTTTATTTAAATGTGACATATATGTTAATTGACTAATGGGAATCGATTTAATTTATTTTTAAACACAAGATGATTTCTGTATTCAAATAGAGCGGAGCAATTTTAATTTTGTTTTGATATTGTTTTTATTATTTTGACATTTTACAAATCGTAGAACAGTGTTTTGTCTAATTTCTTACAAGTTAGTTTTGCTTAATTTGACGGGATGTCTTATAAACTTGTCAAGTTTTACCAAATTAAAATTGAACACAGAACATTCACTTGAAAATTTAACTTAATGAAATTCTTTCTCTGACCGGGTAAAACATATTAGAACACATTACAAAAGCTTCACAGTGGATCATAAGTTCCGTTTTAAGAGTAATTTCAGATTACAAAAATATATTTAGTATCAATATTTAGCTTAGGACATCATTCTGAATTTCTGATTCATAGTCAACATAAGGTTTTTGATAGATCTCGATACCTATGTATATGTCTAAAAACTCAACGTTAAAAAGTCTAAAATGCCTATTTTTCTAAGTACAAAGCTGTTTTTCAATATTAAAACTGAAGATTTATTAATTTGGCAATGGCTTTAGATTTTAACAATGGAAATTCTACATTGAACCGAATGAGATTCCAAAAAATTAATTAGATAAATTAAATAAAATATTTATTAATTTTGCTGGTTTCTCTCGTCACTCACTGTTTTCAAGAGCATTAGATCGGTTTTTAAACTAAATTATTTTACTATACGAACACCACAAAGATTCAATAACTTTCTGACGGTTTTTCAACAGAAAAACGAGCACGAATAAGTAACCATCATTTAGCCGACGGCAAATTGAAATTTATAAAAAAAAGTACTTTGGAGTTAAAAATGAAAATAAAAACTCACCTTCCACTTTTTGTTATCACCATCTCCGTTCCAAGCTTGTGAAATTTCTCCCACAAATCCTTGCCTTCTAACGTCACTTTGGGATCGTCGACAACACCGTCGTCTTCCGGCTGTAACGCTCGTAGCGGTCTCATGCCTGGATGCAATTGATGTGCAGCCACTGACGCTAGCACAACGTCTTCCGCCGTCGTATACGGTGTTCCCAATGGATGATGGGCGTGCGGGTGGTGCGGGGGAAACTTGTGCAACAAACCGCCCGGATATAGACTAGGATGGGGACCTGCCGGACTGCCAGCGAGCGCAGCAAGAGCAGCGGCGGGAAAATACGGTTGTTGTGGCAAATGCCCCAACGCCGGATGGCCCGGTACCGTTGAGTGATGCGAGTGATGCGGATGATGTCCTAGGCTAGAGGCGGCCGCAGCAGCGGCCAGAGCTTGATGCGTTGCTGCGGAGTTGTTATTATTGTTACTATTGCTATTATTATTGGTAGAGCTATTATTACTACTGTTGTTGTTGTTATTATTATTATTACTAGTTGTATTGTTATTGTTGCTGGCAATGTTAGGTGACAGCTGGGGCTGTTGCCCACCGACAGGTGAGGACTGTCCGCCGCACTGTAGTTGCTGCTGGGCAGCGGCTATTGCAGGCGTTAGAGACGTTTGTTGATGTTGCTGCTGCTGCTGTTGGTGAAGTAGTGGCGATGTTGGTGAGATTGTTGCCCCAGCGGCCGTCGCTGATTGCTGCTGTTGATTACCCGCCGTCAACAGCGATGACACGCTGAAGTCAGTGGGTCGGGAAAGCTGCAGGAATGGATGATATGCCATCCCATTTGCAAACCTACTGATTTGATCTTCAGATTGCTGAATGAATTCTTGAACGTCGTATCTCATTACATTACAATTTAAGACACCAAAGTCGGAAACACAATATTTTTCTTTTCTTTTATTTTTAAATTCTCAAAATTCACCTCTCTTTCTTTCTTTTTTTTTTTGTTTCAAATTTCACTTTATTTTGCTTGTTTTTTTTGTTTCACACTTTTGATTAAAATTTCTAGAATTATTTTTGATTTGTTTAACAAAAGTTACGCACTTATTTTATAAATAGGAAGGTATTTTTGGATTAAAAACACGATGACAACTGATATTTGTAGGAGAGGATTGATTGCACTTTTAATGAATGACGTTTGTCAATTTTATTTTTCTTCTTTTACTTATATTCAACACTTTTTTTCTTCTTCTGTGAATAAATATTTATGGGGAAGGTTTGGTATGTATGATTTTTGCTTGATTTTGGTGTGTTTACCTAGCAAACCGACAAAATACTCACAACAAAACGTTTAGGTACCTTTTACTCGACGATAACCAGAACCAGAACCATCAGAACACCACACATTTACCTAACAAGCGAAGGTGTCAAAAGCTTTCAAAAAACAATTATGCGAACTTTTCTTCCTGCCCCCAATAAACAACAACGTACACACAAAAAAAAACCCCCTTCGCGGATTAACAGCATTTGTAGACGGTCGGGTCGGTCGGTTCGGTTACGCTTACGGTATGTATGGTGTATAGCACAGCAGCATATGGTGAGGTTAAGGGGTGAAGAAAGGAAAAAACAAACGTCGCCGTCGCTGATAGAGAAAAAAGGTAAACACACACGATACGAACTTAACGCCGGTCGCTTACGAACTGGTTAATACATACAATCTCCAATACAAAGCAACCCCCCTGTTTTCACCAAAAAATCACCCACACAATGACACTTCGCACACAGTCGCATTCCCATTACCCACTACTTATACTCAACTAGCCCAGCGCTCAGCTCACTGCTCTGCTCAGCCACCACACCACTCAAGAAAAATAAACACAAACCTGAAAATATTCCCAATAAGAATATAAGACTAAACAGACTAACACCGTAACCGTACCGTACCGTAGACTTGCAGCGCGCAAAGGCAAACAAAAAAGCAGTTTAAGCAATTACACTCCGATAGATGGAGCTACAAAACCCATAAAGCCGTCTCTCTTCTTCACCATGCGAAGGAGCGAGGTGAAAAAGATTGCGCGACACACAATTGTCACATGAACGATGAACCAAGCACAGCACAAGCAGCAGCAGAAAAAACAACCAACGAATTCGAACAAGAAACCACTCAAGAGAATTCTAATAAGACTTGACACCAAGCCGCCACGGATTATCCTCACTAACACATTCTCACCTCGATGGTGTCAAGCATCGTTTGTTTATGGGAATTACTCTAGCTGCCCTCCTCTTCGGCAAAGGTATGACCGAGCAAGATAATGACACAAACCAGAAAAACCACTTCTGTCTCTGACCAGTTTATTGTATATGTTCTATAGAGGTATAGAGGTGGGTGGCTATGTATGCGAGGCGACAACTTTAACCACAGATTCACACACACACACACGAAACCATTTCAAAGCAAAACCCAACCAACCGGTCGACAGAGATCGAATATATGAGAAAAAAAGAGAAGCAACACGAGAAATCCTAAGAATAGATACAAAAATGGTGACCAACCGGGTTTAGTTTTACACCCCTCCCTCTCCAAAGAATATCAAACATGTACACCATGGATGTCACATGAAATCGCTGCCAGAAGAAGTGTACGAGACGGCAATAGATTTCCAACGGAATGAAGATTGTTTCGTCGTTGTCGTTGTCGTTATCGCCGTCGTATTCTTGTAGGTACTGTTGTGTTACCACCGTCGCTGTTGCTGTTGCTTTTGTTGGTGTCATCGTTTGGCACGGCGCGGCGCAAATATGGCTAACTTTGACGTTTTTCTCGGCAGTATGTTTGAATGGTTGAATGTATTTGTGTGTTTGTGTGGAAGTGTGTATGGTTTGTATAACTGTGTGACCCTAGAAATAGAGGTGCTGGGCTGGAACTTTGTCACCGGCGCGGCGCGGCGCGAGTAATGGGGTGGGATAATGTTGGATGTCGCATGTTTTGAGTTATATTTTTCGTCTTTAGTTTTTATGTCAAAAAAATGTCATCATCCTTACCTATACAAAATACAATTCACAATATCAACTAAGAATTTCACCATATTTCGTGGTGAATTCAAAGGAAATTCAATTAAAACTTATCAAGATCCACTTCATTTGAGCATCCTCGTCTAAATTATTTATCTCCTCGCTTTTTATATTGAATTTCACAGTAGGTACCTACCAACGTCAGGTATACCCACCCCTGAATTCACCCCTCTTTACTTTATACAGTTCAGAACAGAGCTGCTACTGCTACCCAACCCACTTTGGTGAGTTGAGTAGGTAGATAGAAGATATAGGTATATAGAAGTAGATACACACTACAATCTCTTTTGTGTATTCAGTGAATTGAGCTCTTTTTTTTTTCTCTCTCGTTGGTGTACTTTTGGAAGTGTCGTGTTTACCATCGCACCTACGGTGTTGATCTGGTGTTTGACTAGCGCCTATTCCGCCCCATATTCTTTTAGCGAGTAGCGACTACCCTAACCCTACTCCCAGATCAAACCTACCACCAACTGTTCACCACCACCATGGCGTTGGCGATGGCGATGGCACCATCAACCTCATAGTGATACTGTGATAGTCGAAAGTCGTATCGTTTCGTTTCGTTCGACTCGACTCTACGACGACGACGATGATGATGAGAGTAGTTTATGCACTTATACACTTCGACTGTGATTTCGTCGAGTTCATTCTTCCCATTGATTACGATACGATGCGATACGATGATGGTGGTAGTGGTAGTGGTGGTGGTGGTGGTGGCAGTGGTAGGCGCTCGAAAGTCGAGTAATAGAATTTGTTATCATTCATCCATTCTTCGGTGTTGAAATGAGTGTTGGTGTTTTTGCTTTTCGGGGTAAAAGAAAAAGCAGATGGGTAGTAGATCTGTCAAAGTAGCGACGGCGACGGCAGCGCCGCAGCGGTAACAGCGGCGGCGTCAACGTGGGTGTTGGGCAAGCGTTTTGTTTGTGTAAAAATTCCTCCCTTAATCGGTGTCATCTTTTGCACATGAAATCGGAACGGAAAGATAAGTAATGGCGTCGGTCGCTCGAGGAGGGAGCTAGGGAGCAAAAGGGAGGTCATTGAAATTTTCAAAATCCCTACAGCTCTACTACTTTATACGCTATACGGCTATATACCTACTCTGCTAGACCTATTGCCATCCCATCTTTATCCCCAAGTCCTCAATCCTATGTTCAAACAACAACTATGTATACTGTCGTCGTGTGAGAATTTGTAAGAAGATGTGTGTTTGCTGATGCTGCTCACACACACCAGAGGTGTCATATAAAGTTTTTGTCATTTTCGGTGGGTGGAAGACTTCTTTTTTCTTGTTATTTGTGACTCCGGATTCGGATTCGGCTCCGGTTTTTGTTCTTCTTATGGTTCTGCTTTGCTTCTATTCTGTGGGCTGTGGGTATAACTACTACCTAACTAAGGCGAGATGCCAATGCTGTGTCCATGTCCATATAGGTTCTTGGATATGTCTCTCTTTCTATTCTAGTAGACTATACGAACAAGAAGGTGTATTAAACTACTACACACATTGACAAAAGGACAAGTGAAAATCTAGCCAAGTCGTCTCTAAACAACATCAGGCGACGACAGCGACACCAAGAGCATGGTGGCAATGGCGACGACGAAGGCAACGGCAACGGCCGACAATGAAGAGGACGACAACTTGAAGAAGGACGACCGACGAGGCGAGGACGTTGAGGACGTTGAGGACGTCGACGACGATGATGACGAGGATGACGATTGACTGGTCTGAAGTGGTGTGAATTGTGTGTACTTTAAGCCACTCCTTCGTTTTTGTGTATAAGGTGCACGGGTACGGTTAGCGAAGCGACCGATTGGCAACCCTCAGCCAATCACTTGAGTAAATATCTGGCGTTCCTTTTTTATTTTCTTCGCTTCTTTGTTGTGACTTCGGAATGGTGTTGGGTGAAATAAATGGTGTTGCTGTATTCTGTATGCTGTATGCTCTGGCTACAGAGCCCTCTGTGTTTCTGTTTCTGTTTTTTTTTTTCCTATTCTTTTCTGTGTGTCCGTTCGTCTTCTTCGTTGTTTTTGTTGGTCATCCTGTGTTCTTTTTTCTTTCAATATTTGCTCATTGTCTTCACACATGTGTGAGAGGAGGAATTTTGAGCTTTTTTGAAATTGCTGTAACGCTGTGGCTGTGGGAGCTGAGATTGTGATTTTTTGTTGTTGTTGTTGTTCTTGTTGTTTTCTTTCGTTTCTTCTTTGGGTCTGTGTGTTTAATTGTTTGTAAATTCTTTTGTAGATGGCGTGTTTTGTATGGGGTTACGAGAAAATAAGCTATGGTGTAGATGCCGATAGAGAACCAAAAGGAAATCGGTGACTAAGTAAGTAGGCACCTAACTAGTAGTTCAACTTTTTTGTATAGGTAGGTACCTTACCTATATTAAATTTTATCTTTTTGGAAATGTTGTTTTGATGATTGAATCAAAATCAAGTGATCGCTGACTTTATCACTCAGTCAATCACTTACTTATCTATAGGTATTTGGGTAATTTGAGAACTCAACCTTTTCAAACACTCCCAATAAAATTCGTGAAAGAAAGAACCTAGTCAAGACCTTAGTATTTTTGCTGACAATAATCGACTAAAACGTAGTTCTTACAAAATACAAATTAGTTTAGTTGCGACACAAGTGGTGGTGTTATTCCACCTGGAGTTTGTTTTCTCTATGGTATCTTGCTTTAGCATGAGCTTACATGTAGCTAAGGGGATACCTATGCTAGCATTGTGAGCCAGCACAGGTAAAGTTGTTCCGCTTTTTGCAAGTTCGTCAGCTTTGCAATTTCCTGGAATGTCTCTATGGCCCTTCACCCAGAAAAGGTGAATGTTGAACTGTGTAGCCATCTCCGTAAGGGCTATTAGTGAGTTAGTGGAGACAGCGTCTAGGACTTTAACGCAGCTTGGCTATCCGAGAAGATGCGTATATCATTAATTGATATAACGTTTTCTCTAAGCCAGGATAGGACTTCTTTTATAGCCAGGATTTCAGCTTGGAACACGCTACAATGATCGGGTAGACGAAAGGAGAGACTTAAATTTAGTCTATCTGAGTATACGCCTCCACCAACCCCATCCTCCGTTTTTGATCCGTCTGTATAAAAGTTTATAGGACCATCGTTCAAAAATGATGTATTCTCCCAAGAAGACCTGGGAGGTATAGTCACTTTGAAGCTATAGTTATTAAACTGAGGATGGGGTATGGTGTAGTCAATATTACTGTTTATAGTTCTGAACGAGTTCAAAATAGTGGTGTGGCCAATTCCATTATTGATCCACAGAGAGGAGGCCTGAAGCCGTATGGCAGTATTAGCAGCCGTTTGTATGCTGAAAAAGTCCAGCGGTATTAGATGGAACAGAACATCTAGTGAGGCGGAGGGGGTGGAGCGAAGTGCTTCTCCCATACACAGGCAGGCTGTTCGTTGGACTTTGCTGAGTTTATCGCGATTTGTCGCTGTATCTAGCGCCGTCCACCATAGGTACCACTACTCCATAAGTAAGGATCGGTCTTATGACCGAGATGTATAGCCAGTGTGTAATGCGGGGCTGTAGGCCCCATTTATTACCAATGGCCTTTTTACAGGAGAACAGGGCTACTGTGGCCTTGTTTATTCTCTCTTGAATATTAGGTTTCCAACTTAATTTCTTATCCAAAATGAGATCCAAGTATTTTGCTTGTTCAGAGAATTTAAGTGGTACACCGTTTATGAGGGGAGGGTCAATGTGTGGGACTTTGTATTTCCTTGTGAAGAGGACAAGGTCGGTTTTTTGTGGGTTAACGCCTAGTCCACACCGATTAGCCCATCTGGTGAGCTTATTTAAAGCGTTTTGTAAGAGTTCTTTTAGTATATTGCCCGTTACTGCAATAGCAACATCGTCCGCATAGGCAAACACTCTGTATCCCTCTCTTTCTAGAGTAGTTAGTAATTCATTTATTACTAAGTTCCAGAGGAGAGGGGATAGGACACCACCTTGTGGCGTACCTCTGCTGACACCCCTTTGTGTAGTAAAATCGCCCAGTTTTGAATTGATAATCCTGCTTATCAGCATCTGATTAATCAATTCGCTGATCGACTTATCTACCTTCAGAGATGCCAATACACGTGCAATTGCAGATGTGTCGACATTGTTAAATGCACCTTCTATGTCTAAGAAGGCAACTAAGGTGTACTCTTTATGATGGAGGGAATATTCGATTGTACGTACTATACTGTGTAGAGCCGTTTCAACTGATTTCCCTTTGTGGTAGGCATGTTGAGCCTTTGAAAGGAGGGACGTATCAATACTTGCCCTTAAGTGAATATCGATCAAACGCTCAAAAGTTTTGAGAAGGAATGATGATAAGCTGATAGGTCTTAGGTCTTTAGGGTTTATGTGACTGCATTTTCCAGCTTTTGGAATAAAAACAACTTTAACTTGTCTCCAAGACATCGGGATGTATGCCAAATTAAGGCATCCCTTGAAGATGTTTTCTAGGATGGGTATTAGAAAACTTGCATTTTCTTGCAGTTCGGCTGGAATTACACCATCCGGACCAGCAGATTTATATGGTTTAAAGCTGTTAATAGCCCATTTGAGTTTTTCCCTAGTGTGCCAATTATAGCTAGGTATCATTGGTTTTCATCATTGAAAACAAACATTGGAATTTTGTTGACAGGTCGTTTATAGCTACATATCATTAAAAATGTCTGTCATTGAAAAAAAATTCCTGATTGAAATCCAACCGAAAAATGTTTACTGGCAGAAATCCGTCATTGGAATTGTGTGAAATTGGAACACAAATCAGTGGAACGATTTGTTTAACTTTTGAACATAAAAGGATCAGGAAAAATACATTTTTAGAGAAAAATAAATGCGCAGTTACACTGTTTTTCCTCAACAAAAATTCTTTGTATGATTTCCAATCGATAAGTACATATATAATTTTCATTTCAAATCAAAGGGAAACACCTTCCAATATCAATTCAAAAAATTTTCCGCATCGATTTCAATGATAGCTATAACTGGCCCCTAAGAACAGGGAATTGTTATGTTACCAAAAATATGGATTAAAGACAAAAACCAGAAAACATTCCTAAAAGAAACCAATTAGCTAAATATAACTTGAAACTTGAACACTTTGGAAAAAAAAGGGCAATTAACCTAATCAGCAAAATACTTACAGATCCAGTCCATCCCCTCTTCAAGGCTGCTGAAGATGTGATTAACGCTACAAAACCGATCAAGAAATATTCCAAATCTGCCCTTATAAAAATGGCATCTATAGTTCCCAATCTTAGCTCTTTCTCATTCAATAATACGCAGACATTAGGAGGTAATCTACCACCTTGGAAAAGACATATACTTCCCATTAACACTAATCTTGCTAAGTACAAAAAGGATAATACTACTGACGACATATTTAGAATGCTTCACCAAGAAATGATCTCTGCCTACAACGCTGATAGAATCTTCTACACAGACGGTTCGTACAAAGAAGACAATTGGTGTTCATACGCAGTCATTCAGTTACAACCAAATTCTCAAACATCTATAATTCACCAAGCTCTTTTACCAGAATCTGCGAACAGCTACATTGCAGAGTTAATAGCAATTTATAAAGGCATATCTATTGCCCAACAATACTCAAACCGATCCCTCATTGTAACCGATAATCTTGGTATCCTCATGGGTCTTAAAAATGCGACAAATAAATGCCCTTCTCTGGAGCTTATAAGAAGATGTTTATTCGCCAATAAAAATATTATTCTTACATGGATACCTGGACATTCCGGAATCAAAGGAAATGAGGCAGCAGACCTTGCAGCAAGAACTGCTACAAACTATCCACTCATTGTAGAGTATCCCAAATTGTATAAGCTCCTACGCAGATCTTTGATTCAGGACCATAAGAAAGAGCTCATCGAAAGCTGGCAAAACTCTGAAGCTTTTCTAAAAAAACATCAACCTACTTACTCGCGTATACCATACAATCGGTCTCTAAACAGAGAAGATAGCATAAAACTCTTCCGAATAAGAGTTGGAAAAGCTATTTTTAACACTCAACATTACTATAATGCTGGAGATCCTGAGCAATGTTCGAATTGTGGAACGATACTCTCTGTTTGGCATATCCTTGTCGAATGTCCTATATCTCGCCAAATTGAAGTATCATCAGACAACATAACCGAAAAACTTGCCGAAATCTTGAATCCATCAGATGAACGATCCATTCAGTACATAAAAGATGCCACATCCGCTCACCAAAAATTTAATGAAATATAAAATTTTGTTTTTTTCTTGTTTTTCACTTCTCAATTAAACATAATAAAATTATTTATTTTTTTTTTTTTTTTACAATTTTGTTTTACTTAACTTAAAGTAACCTGAAATATAGAATTTGATAATTAAATGTAAATATGTAAATAGTTAAGAGACGGCATCATATGGTCTGGCTACCCTGATGCCTTTCTAAAAATAATTTATAAATTAAGTTTGTAAATTATTTCAATAAATAAAATAAAATAAATAAATAACTTGAAAGTGATTAGAAAATTTACTGTAGAAGAAATACAAGAAGCACAAATAATATTGATAATTTTCTACAATGTTATAAAATTAACAAAATTGATGTGCTATTATTAATTTTAGTTTGTTTAAATTCAAACAAATTTTGTTTTTTAATTTAACACTTAGACACTCAATGAGACAGAATTTTGAAAACATAAAATCTAGACTTAGTAAAATGTTTAAGCTTTTTTGGTTGATTACTAATCTCCAAAGATTAGTTTGTTGATTTTAAACGATTTAGACATTGTAGGTATACTAGCTATTTTAATTTTACGATTAGTTTAAACTAAATTCTTAGTTTAAATTAAATTCTTAATCCATGTGAGTCTTGAATTTTTAAAATTTTAAATTATTGAGTTTGTTTTCCAGATCTAGGTTTGTTTGCTTAATGTTTTTTTACGAACTTTCAATTTTTAGGTGTTCAGATGTACCGTTTTTAATAAAAGGGAATTCTTTTATTATACTGGTAACTTATTAAATTGCTAAATACTTTTCAAATTTCTAACCTAAAAAATTGAACTACTAAGCCTTTAAAAAAAAGTTGTTTAAAACTTTTAAGTCTGAACTAAATAACAGGGCTACCATCTTGGTCATTAGTTTTTTTTTACTTAACCTTTGTATAAAAACCTCCAATGCCACATAGCGGCTATACGGGGAACATAAACACAAATTGTTTCATGATAATACTATGGGTTTTATGTAACGGGTGTTTTTTTAGACGTTTGGTTTTTAATTTCTTCTTTTACTTTTATACTTTTTTTCGGAGTTGGTATTTTTGACAGCTGTCACTTGATTTAAATTGATTTGGTTTGCCCTTTCATAATAAAAAGACTTATTCGTGAACAACGTTGGCAAATGGTGCAAATTCATTACCAAAATAATGGTCCGGTTGGTGAGACGCAAAGAAACAATCAATGTATGAAAGGAAACTTTTGGTGAGACCATTATTTCGAGTATTGGGGGGCTGTGGCGGGACCTTCAAGATCGAGCGAGTTTTTGAAGAGTAATTTGAAGGCCTGTCTACTCGAATAATCCCGAAATAATTGATTGATGCACTGGAAGAGAATTTCGGCGCGTTATTGCTGAAATTCGGGACCTTCAAGATTGGGTGATTTTCTGTAGGGTAATTTGAAGGCTTGCCTACTAGAATAATCCCGAGCCTATTGATTGACGCACTGGAAGAGAATTTCGGGGCGTTGTTGCTGAAATGCGGCTCCAATTGCTTCAAAAAATAATCGAATATTGTGCCTCTTGGTTGGAATTCATTCGAGCCAGGAGTGGCGGCCGCTTACCCGAATTCTTTATCCTTATTCTTATAATAAAGCTAAATTCTTGATTACAACATTTAATTATATCTTTTGTTTCTTCATGAAAACCGCACGTCTAAAAAAAACAACCTTTATGACTTTAATTTTCACAAAGAGGTTTACTTTTAATGTCAAATTTGTTTCATCTTAATAAGGTTTTGTTCTTAGCAGACACATAATTGATAGCTGTGGTTCGGTAGCTGTACATTTTACACATAGACATCTAGCTGTCAAAATGATGAATGAGGATTGAAAATTATTGAAAAATAATAATGTTATGTAGCTTTAATTTCACCATTGCTTGTGGTTGAGATTAGTTCCAGTCATGGTTTCAGTGTGCAAGCAGTTAATCGCAGCCTGGAAATGCTGGAACGTATATGATAGTGCACTCTTCCAGCTGAAACAACCATCAATAGTCAGACAGAGATGCAAAATAGAGAAAAATAGACGTCGTCATCACGTAGCAACCATAACAATAAAGCGAAGATACAGACAATTTGATTCAGTGGCAATTATAGATAGATAGGTCCAAATAGAGAAAACTATCGAATTGTCCAGGGTTCTGAAACCTGAATCATGCATACATTATTTGGACTTTATTTCTATAAGGAAATGAGCAATTATACGGGCGGTGATCCCGGTATTGGCCATAAAATCACCATTTTGGTGGAAGTCAAAGTTAACCAAGAATCAATGCACCTGCAATCATAGTCTTTTTTATATGTTTCCATAATAGAAAATGGATGCATTTATGACAAAATCATGAAAACTCTTTAACAGACGACGCGACTCAATTGTTCCCTCAAATATTTCTCTCCATCTTTCAAAAATTCTAAAGTTTAAAGTATTCTCCGTAATAAATTGGCATCAAAAATATAACAGTTTGAGACAGATTCACAGTACCATACAAATGTCTAATGCCCAATTTCACAGTGGAAATTTAAACTTAAGATCAGGTGAACCTGAACTTAAGTTTAAATTTGAAGTTCAACTCCTCTAGTTTCACAGTGTGCTCTGAACTTCAGTTCAATTGAACGTAGTTTAATTAAATTGTATGAAAAGAGTTTGGTAGCATTGTAAGTTATGTGACGTAATGTAAGCAATACGTAGCTGTTCATCGTTTTTTCTTTCTCTCTCTGAAGCGAGGAACACGTGAAACAGCAACAGATATTTTCTGTTTTGTTGACAATCGGGGAAAATTTGTATTGTTTTAAAGTACCGTTGTGAGTTGTGATTTCTGTGAGCTTAAACGAAAAAATTAATAGCAACAAAAAAAGAAGCAACAACATTTCATCAGCAGATATAGATTTGCTGATGGAGTTGATTATGAAAAACAAACACATCATTGAAAACAAAAAAACTGATCGAGTACATTGGACAGAAAAAAAACAGCGGCATGGGAGTCCATTGCAAACGAATTTAATTCAAAGAGTAGCTCCCATTACCGATTTGCTTCAAAACAATGTAGGCTGAATTCTTCGACATTCGAAATCTGTCGAAGAATTCTTTATCGTCCCAATAATTGAAATGATTTGTTTTGAATTGAATGCGTTTTTCTCTTCTCACATTCGCAACTAAAATGAAGTTTTCCTCATCACTAATATCTTCAATATAACTTTCCGAACTCGACATTTTAAAATAACAATATACTTTTTATTAATATTTATTGAAAATAGGATAAATCACCATCATAAATTAATTCAATATTTAATATGAAAATGGCAGCTATTCTGACAACTGTTGTAGTGCCTAAACGTTGAACTGAGGTTAAACGGCAGAATACTGGCGTTTAACTTAAACTACAGAATGAACTCTGTTCAAGGTTTAAACGAAAGTGTGAAGCCGAATAAATTGTTGAACTGAAGTTTAAACCAAAACCGAAGTTTAAACTTCTACTGTGAAACTGGGGGTAAGAGAAAGAAATATTACAAGAGAAAAGAAAATCTCTTGTAGATTTCCGTTAGGGCCCATTTTTTAGCTACATCAAAAAAAAATCTTTAAAAAAAGTTTTCTAATAAGGACTTGGCATTTTTTCTTACTTGGAGAAATTGCCTCACTTCCTCGGTCCATCGGCTAGAGTCAGATTGAGCTTGTATATGAATGTAATTCAAGGCCCCAACGAAAAATACTCCATAATGTGGTCTGAGCGATGTCCAATTCTTGATACCGTCGTGGTATTAACTGATTTGGATCATTTGTTACGGGCGCCAGAAGGGTAACAATATTTTCGACGCTTTGACCAACATTTTGTCAAACTGACACGGCAAAATCACACAACGGAAATATAGACTCAACTTTTTGCACTAAAATTGTACTTGCATGTCTACAATAGGGCGAGAATAACGACCGATAATTGGAGTTAACGCTCTTAAAGTCGCGTTTACCGACTCCGAATTTCGGTATAGAATTTTTATAACTCACTGACGATGCTCGTTCGTGTAATTTAAGTACCATGATGAAAATGTTGAGTTTTCTGGAGAAATTGTCAATGACAGTTCAATGATTAGTAAAAGGGTGCGTTCACAAATTAAATTCAAAGTGGTCAAGTCCCTATTAGATAGCCCGATACGTGTTTATTACAGGTCTTCGATTGTCAACAAGATAGACTGATGATTTCCAGAATTAGAAAATTTTAGTTAGTTAGTTTTGTGATCGACTTAAGTGAGTATTGGTGTGAGAATTCGAATTTTCTTGATATGAATATGAAGTTTTTTTTAGTTTTTATTTCAGGTAATTGCAAGTCTATAGGACTGAATTCTTAGGTAATGAGATCTAGAGTATTCCTTTATACAAAAATACGTGATTCAACTTTATGAGATGTTTTCATTTTTGTTATATGTACCTAGATTCGTTTTTATACCTAGAGATGTAAATCCCAGAAGACCAATCACAAAAATTTTGTTTGATCAACGACCCATCAGAGTGGACATTTGGAGATTTTTCTTATCTTTGAATTTGTAGGTAGGTATGTATAGGTTAGGTAGGTATCCTTAAGGACACAAAAAAGGCTTGACAAATAAGAGTAATGAACAAATAAATTTTCCCTGCACTTCTTCCCTTCTCATACTCTCCTCTTTCTCCCCCTCTCACTCTCTCTTTCTCTCTCTTTTTATGCTCACAGGAATACCGAATACTATGTATCAAAAAGGTTCTAAGTAAAAACTAAAGCCCCTATGTCTATGTATTGTAAATGTAAATAAAAGAACTTTTCAACGATTGCCAATTTTTGTTTCTTATTTTCTTCATCTTGGATCCTGCTTCCTACGCCCGCCTCGCCGAAGCGCTGCCGTTTTCCCAGCAACAACAACAACAAAATAATAAAATCGATTTTGTTCTTTTCTATAGTTGAAGACGATGCGACAGACCGGACGAAGGGATAGCGGACAAAAAGATGGCGAACACTATCAAATATAAGAAAGTCATAATCAGAAACAAAAAAGGAATAGTACGCAAAACTATATATAATACTCTCCTGGTAGCCCAATTCCAATAAAAATACAAACAAAAATGTATAAGTTAGTACCTACATATTTATAAAAAAAAAAAGAAAGAATTTTGTTATTCCACCCGAATGACACTGCTGATGGTGACGCGAAGGGGATGACCAAAAAATAGACAAGAGAGGCGCAGAAGGTCGGCAAGGATACAGAACCATCTCATTTTGGGCAGCAGTGTGACATACAAACAAGAAAAGGCAGTGGCAGCAAAGATAAATCGATTTGGGGAGCAAAGAAAAAAAAACTAATATTAAAGAAAAGAAAAAGAAATTGTCCAGAACACCCACATCAGGACATTGTCCCACAACCATACACCCTCTCCCCCTCTTCTTCCACCCGAATCAGAATCCTTGCTTGCATGGCTTTGTGTGCAAACTCCAAAGAGTCACGTTAGGCGGATTTGTGTCCTGTGTCCTATACTCTGTTTGGACACTTTTGGGGTGACTTTTGGCTTCATAACCATACACAAAAGCAGAAAAGAAAGAAATCGAAAAAATACGTACATACATAGTATATACGATATGCCCACCTATATCTTCTTAGCTTCTCGTATCTACGCCTCGCCTCGCCGCCGCCGCCACCGTGCCGTTCAAAGGAGCTGAAGGAGTCCTCTCTTGGTAATTGCTTTGAATGAGAAATGAAGGAGAAGGAATACAAAAAAATACACCCACAAGGCCACAAAGCAACAACAGCAAAAGTGACGAAGAAAAATCCTCGAAAATAAGAAGAAAAAAAAAACTACCCCGTGGGACCAGGGGATGAGAAGATAGAAGATATAAATGAAATGAGATTTGGAGTAAAGTCCTTTTTATCCTCATGGGTTAGGTATATCTAAAACCGTTATAGCCATCAACCCAATTCCACCCACTGCCTCATCATAGACACAGATTGCGTAACACATCGCACGCGAGAAGGGGGCGACTGACTATACAATTGCCAGCTATAAAATGAAATAGCACACAGTGAGTATAGAGCCACATCCACTTCCAAAGGCACCACCGACCGCCACAATTTAGCCGTTAAACTTTTTAGATATACACGCAAAATCGAATGCGTTCGACGCCGCGCCGCACCGTTCTTCGTTCAGCAAGGCAGCCAGCGTCGAGAAACGACTAGTGCTTCCTTCCTCCTTATAACGCCCTAAATTCAAGACTTCGTTCGGTCGAAGTGTATATCGCTTGCGAATCAATTTAAAAAGTCAACTTTTACTTACATTAAAAGTGATATTGGATGGAAGTGAACTTAAATCGAACAGGGGCGGATTTTATATATTTCCTTAAAGCTATAAACAAGGCGATGATATAACAAAAATAAAGACATCTTTTATGTATCGGGTGATTTTTTAAGAGCTTGAGAACTTTTTTAAAAAAAAAACGCATACAATTTGCAAAATCTCATCGATTCTTTATTTGAAACGTTAGATTGGTCCATGACATTTACTTTTTGAAGATAATTTCATTTAAATGTTGACCGCGGCTGCGTCTTAGGTGGTCCATTCGGAAAGTCCAATTTTGGGTAACTTTTTCGAGCATTTCGGCCGGAATAGCCCGAATTTCTTCGGAAATGTTGTCTTCCAAAGCTGGAATAGTTGCTGGCTTATTTGTGTAGACTTTAGACTTGACGTAGCCCCACAAAAAATAGTCTAAAGGCGTCAAATCGCATGATCTTGGTGGCCAACTTACCGGTCCATTCCTTGAGATGAATTGTTCTCCGAAGTTTTCCCTCAAAATGGCCATAGAATCGCGAGCTGTGTGGCATGTAGCGCCATCTTGTTGAAACCACATGTCAACCAAGTTCAGTTCTTCAGTTTTTGGCAACAAAAAGTTTGTTAGCATTGAACGATAGCGATCGCCATTCACCGTAACGTTGCGTCCAACAGCATCTTTGAAAAAATACGGTCCAATGATTCCACCAGCGTACAAACCACACCAAACAGTGCATTTTTCGGGATGCATGGGCAGTTCTTGAACGGCTTCTGGTTGCTCTTCACTCCAAATGCGGCAATTTTGCTTATTTACGTAGCCATTCAACCAGAAATGAGCCTCATCGCTGAACAAAATTTGTCGATAAAAAAGCGCGAAACACATTTCGAACCGAACACTGATTTTGGTAATAAAATTCAATGATTTACAAGCGTTGCTCGTTAGTAAGTCTATTCATGATGAAATGTCAAAGCATACTGAGCATCTTTCTCTTTGACACCATGTCTGAAATCCCGCGTGATCTGTCAAATACTAATGCATGAAAATCCTAACCTCAAAAAAATCACCCATTACAAGATTTCTTAAATAGTTTGAAAATTCCTTAATTTGTACTTTGTGAATCAATTCTATAAGACTTTAGAATGCTGTCGAACTACAAAATCGGAATGAAAAACATTTTTACGGATTGTCTATAACTTAGACACTGAAATAAGTTGACCATGTTGGGTCAGAACCTTAAGTGTTAGGATAGATTAGGTAAAAGCGCTAGCGAGTTATTTACTTATGGCCACACTTAGATCAATGCAGAGTCCTTGGGATACTTTGAAAGTTTGATAACTTCCCTAAAAAGTTAGTGCATAACCATTGTATGATTCTAACTGTTTGTTAGTCTGCAGCCACTTAGAGGCTTTGATAAAATTTAAGAGACTCTTTCCAACAAAGTCTTCGAGTTCATGAGTTCATGAGTTCTTCGAGTTTTCGAACGAAGTCTTATTTTGTCAGTAGTACCCGTGGCATGATGGTTAGTGCGTTGGATTGCCATGCCAGAGGTATTGGGTTCGATCCCTGACTATCCCATCTTAAGTTTTTTTCTTGTCATGAAAAGTGCTTTCTCAAATTAGACGTTCGGATTCGGATTAAAACTGTAGGTCCCCTCCATTCCTGACAACAGTACTCGCACACAGGAATGGTTGAGAGTTGTAAGTCACTAGGCCCTAACTCTCAACGGACTGTTGCACCACCCAATTTATTTATTTATTTTGTCAAATTTGGGCCATAATTTCCTGGATGTGGCGCAGGTTTTTAAGTCGTCCATTGGTTTCCTGCAATATTTTGTAACCAATTATCTGTTCGAATTCACATGATGTGGTGCTTATAGTAGAGTCAATATTGGATTGGTTCAGTTTGGTAACTTTCCCAGGAAGTTCATCAGCTCCCTCATTCCCAAGTACATTACTTTGACTTGGTACCCAGCAGAGTCTAACCGTTAGTTCTTTTCGACAGTAATTTAGAAACTTCGATTTCATGGTTGTGGCAGAAATAGATTTTTGTGTTGCTTTGGTGGCAATGAAAATGGCGATATCAGCCTGTGATAGCGCCATCATTGAGTTCTGTTTATAGCAGCGTTTGTTAATGCTAATATCGGCTTGGAAGATGCTGCTTTGATCGGTGCATTTTTAGATATTATTTTTTTGGCAACACTGGTTTAAACAGCTGACGCACGTTTCGTGTTTTGTTTGGTCTACAATTGAACCATGAATCGTCTTACAAACGAACAACGCTTGCAAATTATTGAATTTTATTATCAAAATGCATACTCTGTTAAGAAAGTTCATCGCACGCTTCTTCCAGTGAGCGACGAAGCTCATTTTTGGCTCAATGGGTATGTAAATAAGCAGAACTGTCGATTTTGGAGCGAATACCAGCCAGAAGCATTGCAAGAGCTACCAATGCATCCACAAAAAGTCACAGTTTTGTGCGGTTTATGGGCTGGTGGCATCATTGGATCGTACTTCTTCAAAGATGATGCGAATCGTAACGTAACTGTTATTGGTGAGCGCTACTTGAGATGATATCCAACTTTTTTCGCCCAAAATGCAAGAGCTTGACTTGCATGACATGTGGTTTCAACAAGACGGTGCCACATGCCACACAGCACAAGCAACAATGGACTTATTGAGAGGCGAGTTCGGTGAACATTTTATTTCACGTTCGGGACCGGTCAATTGGCCGCCTAGACTGTGCGATTTAACGCCTTTAGACTATTTTTTGTGGGGCTATGTTAAAGCTCATGTCTATACAGACAAGCCCGTTTCAATTGACGCATTGGAAGAACACATTGAAGCATTTATTCATGAGATTCCGGCCGAAATGTTGGAAAGAGTATGCCAAAATTGGACTAAGCGGATGGACCATTTGAGGCGCAATCAAGGTCAACATTTGCATGAAATAATCTTCAAACATTAAATTATATGGACCATACTATCGATTTAAATAAAAATATTTCATGCATTTTTTTGAATTGTATGTTTTTTTTTAACTTTCCTATAGCTTTTAAAAAACCACCCTTTATTGCGAATGTCCATTATCAATAAATATACCAGCCTTGTAAAAGAATGCAATCTTTTGCGAATGCAATCATTATAAATCATTTATTAAATTCAACTTAAAGATTGCATTCAATGATTTCAACTAAAGATTGAAACTTTAAAGTTTGCATTCACCAATCATTTTGTATCCAATCCAATCATTCGACTGGAAGTGAATGTAACTTCAAGTGGATGCAAAGACTTCAAAACAACGCAAAGATTTCAAAACAACGCAAAGATTTCAAAAGAATGCATTAATTTTCAAATGATTGCAATCAATTGATTTGATGATTGGAGAAAAAACGATTGCAGTCTTTTTAAGGTCAAATGATTAGAGATAGCAAAATTTGAAGTCCCAATCTTTAGGAGAATTTTGATTGAAGTCATAAAATATTGCCTTCCTTACAAATTGTATTCCCAAAAGGTTGCATTTTTTTACAAGCCTTATAAATACATAGTGGATTAATGTCAAATTTTAACATTCAAAAATCCCATTGATAAGTGTTTCAATATACAATAATAGTCCAGGTTATTGTGTATAACAAGAAAATTAATAATTATCAATGGAAAATTGACATGATTTGTTTTATTAAGTAAATTTCAATCTCTGTTGCCTAGAGTATCAATATTGATACTTAAGAAAATTTAGTCCTAGACAATTTTATATTCTAGAAATAAATTAGGTGGCGCAACAGTCCATTGAGAACTAAGGCCTAGTTACTTACAACTCTTAACCATTCCTGTGTGCGAGAAAAGTTGTCAGGGATGAAGGGGACCTACAGTTTTAAGCCGAATCCGAACGGCTAATTTGAGAAAGCATTGGAGTATTTGTCGATTCCTCGCAAGAGGCAGTACCTGTGAAAACTGGCAGGTATTGAACCCAAGACCTCTGGCGTGACAGCCCTACACACTATCCACCACGCCACGGGCACTACTTCTAAAAATGAAGATAATTTTATTTTTCGAAATCTTCGTCTATCGAAAGAAAGGTTTTTTCGATTTCTACATGTTTCACTTTGTTTTTGGTTCTTAATCGACTTCGTTACGAAAGTTCAAAATCTTTTTTAATCAATTGGATAGGTCTGACTTAACCTTAAGGCACGTAAGAGTTGAAATGAGATCTTTTCGATAGCTTCTCGAAATCAAATTTAATCCATTTTGTATATGTACATAGGTGTATATGAACTTCTTCAGTTTTGGGGAGATAACGATGGAACGACTATAGGGTTGAACTTTGAGAAATTATTCGATTAAGTCTGGCCCTGTAAGTGGTTGTTCGTCCTTATTAAATGCCCGCTCACACATCATCCCCCACCCAGTATCATCGCAGCAATCTTACGCACACAGCATTTTTATACGCAAACACATAAAGCAGCTTCATCTTTTATATTGTTTTTGTTTTCGTTATTGTGTCTCCCTCTCCACTCAATCGCTCTCTTTTCTCATGTTCAAATGATGTTGGGCTTGGGGTGGTGGTGATGGACGTGTTTTAATCCCATTCCGAATTTTTGTTTTTTTTTTCTGAAGATACTTGAGGTTGAGGAATCCGCACGAGAATCAATTACTTACTCTTCACGCCAGCGCCACCATTGAAAATAGAGGTGGCGAACACCGAGCAGCCATATCATCAGCCAAAACTGATTCCGTTTGTTTCGAAATGGTGGGGCCGGGCGGCGCACGTCGGCGGCGGGGGTGTAGGTTGATACTAGGTGGGATTATATAATGAAGGAATTTTCGATTTAAATTGAAGTTTATCAATAAGGGTATATACCTTTAAGTATCTATATATGATAAGGATATCGTGTGGATATAAAGGATTGTTTTTGTTAAGTTTGCTTGTTTTTATTTTATTTCACGGAATAAAATGAATTTCACGCTTAAGTGCAATGCGACATGTGACTTCGGCAGCAAAGAACAATTAATAAATCAGTTGCGCTGTATTTAACGGTTTGGGGAATGCTTTTATGTGGATGGTTGCCACCTCGAGAAATGACACGTTCATGTTAATCTTTTTACCTACATTCCCATATACTTGAATGTATGTACATAGCTGAATATGCATGAATGATATCTGGCTGACTTTATAAGAGTGGTAGATTGTTGGATTTAATTAGCGATAAGGGATCTATTTGTCATATGCAATAAGTATACCTTAGTATAAAAGTGTATATAGCGTTGATAATAACTTTTTATATTGTCACGTCAATGTCATAAAAGGAATTTCATGTCAGACTTGAACTGATTATGTATTTCATATACATAATCAGTTCAAGTTTCGAAGTAAATCCTATTTGAAAACAGTTTTAAAAAACCTTAGGCTTGTACGTTAAACAGGGATTTCAATTTAAATTTGAAGAGCATTTTCGATAGAAACTTAACTTTGATACACGGTCGACAAGGTATTCTATCTGGCTTTCTAGTTTCAAATTGCACTGTTCGGTTTTGATTTTAACTTAATTTAAATCCGACTTCAAAATTACTCTATCGCGTAATGTTTTCTAGATATAAATATCTTTTTAAATTCATTAAAAACACTTGCCTTGTTTATGCTTTCTAGAAGCTATCTAAATTCGTGAAGTAGCTTTTGTTTATTAAATTCGTGATGGTTTTCCAAATCTGTAATACCCTTCATACAATTTTCTAAAAATAATAGTTCTTAGTTTTCATGTGTCTCAAATTAATCTTGAAGAACGCTAAAGTATTTGTGCTAAAATGGTTTACATTTTTACAACAGAAAAACACAAAACGGATTTAAAGACATTTTTTGTAACGAATCCGTCGTCTAAATAATTCTATCTTTTGAAATGCATAATATGCAAACATTTATAAATTATGTTAAATACAGGTATTTTAAAAACTTGACCTTATAGCTTAAATCAAAGTTCGGATTAGAAAGTAACATTAATAGGCAACTTTAAAACGTATTTTTCAAAAATATGAAAGTATTCAGCGTTTGCTCAAAACATCAGATAATGAGAATTTCCAGAAATTAAGTAAGATACTAAAATGATTTAAACTGCATCTGGTACACAATGTACTTTTCAAAACCATCATACAATGTATTGTTAAGGGATATGTTGAGTTTTAACTTAGCCTTAAGAACCTAAGCAGAGATGTGAATTCAGGACGCATGTTAATCCCTTTCTTCTTCTGAACTAATACACTTTGAGATGAATCTGATTTAAAAATGTCAATTTACCTTTTCTGGAGTTTTTTTTTTGTGAAATTTGGTCCAAATTCCTGTCAAATAAATAACTAAGAAATGTGTCAAAAAAAATCACAGAAGTTAAAAGTATTAGTATATTTTTTGCAATAATTTCGAACCTGACAACATCGTGGTAAAAGTGACAGCTATAGTTTTGTGAAATCTGACAGATGGAAATGTTGAATGCAAACAATTAAAGATGTAGTTTTTTTCGTAAGGGAAGTTATTTTTCAGATTTTTTATAGTTTTCATGTTGTAATTATATTTTCTAAACATTTTTAAGTTTAGTACTTACATATACATAAAACATCACACAATACCAATATTTAGTTTCAAATTTGCGCCTGGCTTGGCTGTGTTAGAATTTTCAAAAAATCGATTTTGTTTTGCATTTTTTAAGTAATATCTTGAAAATTTTAAGTTAATCCGATAAATACTTTTCGAGTTATTCGATACAGTTAAAAAAAAGGGCTATTGAGCACCAACGAACGAAAAATGGATGCTGGACGTGTGAAAGTAACAAATAAGCGCAATACAACTCGAGAATGAAGAATGCTAAGTAGCAGAGTTAGGATATAATGATGACTTTTAATAATTAATTTCAACTTTCATTCCAATGACCAGTAGTTAGTAATTGATCTCTTTTTCCTTAAAACTACACGTATCTAATTGTAATTGAAAAAATATACATATCAATTACTTGTAATTTTAATTTAAAAAAAAAAAACTTACTATTTGCATTTAACTGAAATAAAACTTTAAAAAAACTTACTATTTACATTTAACCGAAAATTGTAATAGGTTTATTCAAGTTTTTGAGGGAAAGCACTTTTAAATTGCAGTTAAGGTAATTGATTTCCTAATTTTCCTTATTTTTTTTTAATTCAAAGCAATACACAAACAATTTAGCATTTTATTTTATTTATTTTATTTTATTTTATTTATTTTGTAACATCGCGTTAGATGCGATTGTTCACTACTTTCTGTTTTTTTTATATTGTGCGCGCACTAAAGGGGTTATGAATACCCTTATAATGATTAAACAGTGCGAGCAAAGAGGATAGGATTAGAAAGGAGAAACAGATGTACATTGGTTTTGAATGTCTGCACATTGTAATAAGTGGGAAATATTGAGCCTGATAAATCATTCCACATTCGCGTAGTGCGGCTAAAGAAAGAATCTCTGTACTTAACAATACGTCCGAAATTGTGTTTAAGGGTAAACTGATGGGCATTCCTAGGGGTACGGGTATTACGGTTGAATTGTTTAAGGGGAGGAATGCAACAGACTATTTCAATAGAGCATTGTTTATAAAAATAGCGATAAAACAATGGCTCATTACTTTTATTTTATTATGCGAGTGATTGACGCTTTTCAATTACATGTAACTAATAATTAAAATTGTTCATCTACATTTGAAAGTAATTGAAAAAGTGTATGGCGAATTCAATTACAAGTATGTAATTGTAATTGACTTTTCTTAACTCTGCTACTTAGGCAGCAACCAATTGGTTTTTTGGAATCTGCTGAAGAACTATCGTATTGGCTCGTATTTATCTGAAGAAATCCAGTGTACGAGCGTAAAAATGGGCATGCCTCTTTTATAAAACTTTGCTTTCTAAACTGATTAACGCTGTAATTCAAAAACCGCTCAGTAGACTTTAATGGAATTTTTAAAGCTTATGGAAAATATAAGAAACTTAATTCTGATCTAACGATTTTTGTTTAATTTAGATTTTTTATAAGGGTTGTTTTTCCCCGAAAATCTAAACAAAAAATTCCTGAGCCCGTTATTTTATTCAATATTACTCATTTTGTCTGTCTGAATGATTTAAGATAAATAAGGGATTTCTAATGGTCTGTGCAAGGAACTTCTAATGAAACTGAATCATCCCAAGGTGAAGTCCAGTCGAAACATTATGTCATATTATTACTTTAATAAAATAAAATGATTTACCTACTGGCAACAAGCAAACATTGAAATTTCTTTGTACAATAAATTTAACACATCGAATTCTTTAGTGAATATTTTAACCACTTCTTTAAAAAAATTAAATATCCAAATGGTAGCAGAACTGTCATTAAAGCAGCCTTTTAAATTCTGTAAGCAAACGAATAAGAGATTAATGTTTTTGAAATACCGATGCAACATATTCAAGAGTGAAGAATATATCAAGGAAGCTATAAGGAAGGACATGCGATTGTAAGATTCTTTTGAGTGAACATATTTTGGAATCTCTTGAATTATTCCAATCATCATGTTTGTACGAAGTTTTTAATTTGATAAATGCAGTTAAATTCTGCACCATTCAAAATAACTATAAGTTTATTTAAGTATAACATGAAATATGTATAATGATTTGTCATAATTTGGAAACAAGTAAATTTTGAAAACCTTTACTTTATGTAAGAATATTTATGTAACAAATTAAATTCTGTTTAAAAATCTGATCCCAATTTGGTCCAAGTTTGAATATTTCACGATCAACTTAGACCTAAGAAATATAAAAACGCCTATTATTTTGCCGTCGGAAGTTCAAATTGTACTATTTCCTGGCTGTTTTTTTGAAAAGAAAAAAACTGATGTTGTAAACTAAACTATTTGTTGTGACAAATTCAATTTGAAAATATGATTCATAATAAAAGATAATTGATAATATTCTATTATTTCAAAGGAATGTTATCAAATCAGTTCCGTAGGTTTTTGCTTAGGTTAGCAGATAATTATTAAGCCGACAACCATTGAATTAAAAAAAAAAATAAATCCTTTTCAAAGGGCTTTTTTGATAGATTGATATCAAGTTCTCAAATCAGCAAACAGAAAATATCGAAATCATAATACGAACACTTCTAAAATGCCTCAAATCATTATCAAGCAATGATTAGGTTAGTTTGATTTAACGTTAAAATGTTTGATGGAAGATGAGTAGCTAAGTTTGAACTGCATTTTTCTGCCAAACGTCCACGTAATTGCTGTTTGAAAATTAGTAAAAACTCCGATTTGCAGATTCTTAGCAAAGAATGTATTGTTTTGTCCATTACGCTGTGGAAAAATTTAATTTTATCAAGAGTTTTGTAGTGAGTTTGTCTGACTAGAGATTGGAATGAAACAAGTACTTAAACATATGTTTTCGGACAAGATTTAAGTTAAACTACGCTGACGTCTAGTTTTTGACTGTAAATTGATAGCAATCTGGCATTTCTTATTAAACAAAATTTCGATAGTTTAGTTAAGATATTCCTGAGTAGATGTGTTGTGTTGGTAGATTTATGAGAACATGCCTGCGGAACACAGATTTTCTCAAGTTACTAGCAAAACATTCTATAATTTGAGAGTAGATCATTTAAAAAATGGTATTTAAACATCAATGAATAATCTGGACAAAGATTCAAAAACTTCTGTCAGTATTTACCTTATGTCTCGTAATGAACTTAATAATTGAAAATACATTCTCTATGATTCATAGCTAAGCAGAACGAAATTCAGGCAATGAAATATTTGTTAGCTTACCAACCTATCCGCTAGAAATTTTGCCAGCGGTGGAATAGTGTGATTTTTAATAAATGAAAGTCAAAATCAACCAAACATGATATAACTAAATATAGTTATATTCTATCGCATTATGAATAGGCTATGACAAAAAATACTGCAACATTTTCTCGGTTACATTTGTTTCTTTCCAAAAAAACAAAACATTCTTCTTCGAAGAAACAGGAAAAAGTAGGAATATTAGCCGAGTGTTTTTGGGATTTCATAAATAGCAGAGTGAAAAATTGCAGTAGACCAGTTTTTATATTTGAAAGTTGATAAAATTAAACAAAAATTACAAAAAAATTAACAAAATTCAAACCAGAACTAATTTTAACTTAATAAAATAGACAATTTTTAAGAGGATATGTTAAAAAAATATCTGGAATAATTTATATGCATATAATTTATTTTCATGTTTTCCATTTTGTAAATTAAATTTGCATGAAATAAGAACTGAAAGAAAAGGGGTTCGTTCGTAGATTTTGGTTTAATTTCGTGTAGATCTTCGCTTGCAACAGATGTCGCTATAATTGTTGACACTAACGTTTTGTAAATTAACAAGCAAATATTACAGCTTATGTATGTATATTTCCGTATAATTTAACAGCTTATTGGAGTCAGCTTACAAAAACAAAACTAACGCCCATGTTCCGAATTTCGATCGAAAGTGAATTGAAATCACTTTTCAATTTCACGTGAAATGAAATTGCATGTTCTTCAATTCGATCGATTTCGAAAATTTCGAAATTGCTTCGAACTATCAGAACTGAAGGATCATCCATTTTTATTTTGTTTCTGAAGTAAAATTTTTACTGTTTTGAAGATGGATGTAATATTATTGTCAATTTTAAGTGAAAAAAGAAGCAAAATTCAAGAGAAGAATTGTTTTGATAAATAAAGTAAATTTTTGATTTCCTCTTTTAAGCTTTCATTGTAATTTTAGATTAAGTAAAGACGCTTTTTTATATGTTCTAAGGGAAATATCACCTTTTATAATACCTTCATCGATTCCTTCAATTCAAAAACTTCCTGCAACCCTCCGATTCCTAAGCAGAAGGAAGATTTTAAAGATCAATTTACAGAAATAAAAAATGTGATTTGAATGCGTTCAAAAAATGGATAATAAACCGAAATACAGAACATCCATTTGCATGTTCGAAAATCCAATTCACAATAACGAAATCCAAATTTACTTTCGCAAAGTGTATTCACAATAAGTGAAATGCAGAACATGGGCATAAAGATCGATATTATGCTAAGCAACGTTAAAAACCAGAATGAGAAGTAATATTTGAATTTTTTTAGCTTCATCTTTTATTGAAGGCTTGACATGCCAAGATATTTGTTTAGGTTTTATTCCTAAAAGTTGTCGTACAGAGTCACCGCAAAATTTTGTAGGACTATACATAAATTAAAAACAATAATTTACAAAAAAGATTAAATAAAAGATGAGTTGTCAGCTCATTGGAAAAACACAGAAGTTGAAATAAATTGAAAAGAAATTCTGTCGAAATATCAGAGTTCATCTTGAGTTTTACAATGGAGTCATAGTGTTTTGTTTGTTGGTCACTACACTACGAACACATCCATCGAGCCGAAAGGAGGTATCAAACGTCTAAAAATGAAGAACTGCCATAAAAATCAAGTCTCTATCCGCAACAGGATTTCAATTTACTTTTTATCTGCAGTGATTTTACTTCGGATGTTGTATTTTTAATTCATATATAATTATATTTACTACAATAAGGACGGGTTTTTTAAATAAAACACTTAGTACCCGTGGAATGATGGTTAGTGCGTTGCGTTGTCATGTCAGAGGTCTTGGGTTCGATCCCTGCCTATGCCATCTAAAGTTTTTTTCACGGGTACTGCCTCTTGCAAGGAATTGACAAATTCTCCAAGACTAATTCTTGTTATGAGAAGTGCTTTCTCAAATTAGCCGTTCGGATTCGGCTTTAAATTGTAGATCCCCTTCGTCCCTGAAAATAGTACTCGCACACTGGAATGGTTGAGAGTTGTAAGTCACTAGGCCCTAGTTCTCAACGGACTGTTGCGCCACCCAATTTATTTATTTTTTAAATATACAGTAGTCCCTCGATAATGTGAATTACTGATAATGCGAATTTCTCTAAAATGTGAATCGCCAAAAATTTAAATTGTCATCTCTATAATGTGAACTTCTAATTTTTCAGAGACTCTATAATGTGAATTTCCTTTGTAAAAGTTTTTATATTTTTCTTATTCGTGCGTGCAATAGGTACCGGCTAACTGTTATTTGTCTAGACATATCTTCAGAAATGTTGAATGCAGCTGCAGACTGGAGAGTTATGAGTGTATATTTTACATTTGTTTGCTTTTTGTTGATCAGTTTCGGGTTATCATTTTTCGTTGAGTTGTGTTTTACTTGGCCTATGTTTGTTTAATTTTACTCTGGGTCCTTTTGTATAATAAAATTGTAAGTGCATGTGCAATGGCACCAAAACAAAAAGCGCATCGGTTTTTATCTATACCTAAAAGATAAGTGTCAAATTTTACATGATTTAAATGCTGGACTTCCTGGGTGTGCATTAGCTGAAAAATATGGTGTGTCCAGGTCAACAATTACGGGAATAAAATTGAATTCCAAAAAGCTGCTGGACCATTGCAAAAAAACTGAATCAGGACCAGGGAAGAGAAAGACGCTTAGGAAATCCGAAATGCCTATAATCGAAAATGCATTGTTCGAGTGGCTAAAAAAATAAAGAGAGAACCACGTTCCAGTTTCAACAGATCTTCTCTGCCGAAAAGCAAATCAGTTTAATTTGCGATTTAAAGAAGCCCGGAATTTCAAAGCTAGTCAAGGTTGGGTACACAAATTTAAGCAAAGTTATGGTGATCGAACATTAAAAATATGCGGTGAAAAGTTGTCATGTAATAAAATTGCAGTTAATCCATTTTCAACCTCTGGACCAAAATGTTATAAAATTAGTCAAGGCATACTACAAAAAACGATTGCCTAGTGAAATTATTGCAACAGAAAGTGAAGACATTGTTGCTGGGATACAGAAAATTTTCTTGAGACATGCTGTAATGAACATGAAATTGTCTTGGGACCAACATCCCGCTTCCTCTATCGCTAAGTGCTTTAAATGTGTACTCCACGTGAAGAAAACTGGGAGGAAGAAGATTTAATTCCACTTTTACAATTACGAAGGACACTGCCCGAAACCCTGCTTCAAAGAGAGTTGCAGGAAATTAATGATCTTCTTGCAATTATAGATAGAGAACAAAACATTTCGATACAAGAAGTTAGAGACTGGGTAGGTAGTCGTAGAAGAAACTGCACCTGAACCAACTGAGGATATTTCGGAGAGTGAAACCGACGAAGTCACTACAGCTCCTAAAATAACAAGCTCCCAAGAAATACAATGCACAAACACGCTGCTTAAGTACTCAGATCAAAATGAACTGGACGCAGAAACGATTTCCAGTTTGCTGAAATTAAGAGCAGTGGTAATAGAAAGGTCAAGCCAAGCTGTTGGTCAATCAAAAATTACAAGTTTTTTATGAAGAATTGATTTAACCGATTCTAATGATTTATTTATAGTTTTTTTTAAATGAAATGTACTCACAATTACTTGTATTTTATTTATTTATTTTTTTTGTGAATTCAATAAATGTTAAAACTGTGATTTAAAAAAATATTTTGTGTTGTATTCAATGGATATAAAGATTATTTTTATCATTTTAATGAGAATTGAAAAAAGTGCCAGTAATGTGAATAATCCCTCTAAAGTCCGAAAACGCCTTGTTTTAATTAGTTCACATTATCGAGGGACTACTGTATTTTTAAATCCACTTAATAATTTCACCATGGCAGCTATTATTTTGGCAATTCTTTTTGGAAATAATTCAATAGAATCATACTTGATTATCGAAACTTTAACAATCACTTACCTATCACATTAGCCGATTTAACCCCAAAATTGATAAATTTTTAAAAATTAAATTATGATCAAACTAAACGACATTTATTTGCAAAAATATCTCACAAAAAAATTAAAAATTGTAGCTTTATTTCAGTTCAAAGCCATTAGAACCAATAAAACATCATTATAAGTGTAATTATACCTCTTTACCCATCAGTAAACATCAAGCAAAATAAAATGGGTAGATACCTATCTCGAATTGTGATGAAAATTGATCTTTCAAAAACAGGTAAGTAGGTATCCGCATTAATAAAAGAAATCAAGCTGCATCAATAAACAAAGCTTCGATTAAGAACTGATACAATTTTTAAACCCCTAATTAACGCCAACTGATTAAACACGTACCTATTTTACGATTTTACGAGATATTAAACAACAACATACAAACTGTCTAGACATCAACTTACTATAGGCATATATGTAAGTATAACTTAAAATAAAATATGTATGTAGGTAGGTAAGTAGATTAGGCACTATTGGTTATCCAACTGTCAGATCTATAGATATGTATGTATATGCACACCAAAACAGTGATGAACAAAAATAGATAAATTACTTATAGGTAGATAGGTATAGAGCTAGGTACGAATCCACAAATTCCAACGAAACTCCAATTAAACGCCAATAAATCCCAATGATGTGAGTATTTTGTCGGTAAAAGCTTAAAATTCCGGCGAATTTACCTTTTTCACACTTTTGTTTATCTACATATGTATATAATATGCAGGTAGGTATTTATGTATTATGTAGATAGGTAATATCAAGTTATATATGTACCTATACCTAGGTATCTGTTTAGTTAAATGAATGAAACTATCTTTTTTTTTCTAATAGATACACAAATTCACATAGGTATCGATACCTGTTACGATTTGAGTTCTCACTCTTCTCGTCGTGGTTTCAAAGATATTCCACATTTTGGTTCGATTCGTTTCGCACAAAAATTCACAATTGATTTAAAAAATTAATAAATATTTGTTCACTTAATTTTCACACATATTTTTTAAACACCGGGTCCTCTCGTTGTATATGATTGTAATTTTTATTTTTTGAAATCTATAACATTATCCTTAAGGCTTAAGCATCCCAAGAAAAAGAAAACGGATATCAATAAAGGCCGTCGCCAAAAACACGCATCACAGTCAGAGTCACAGTTAGAAGAAGGAGCGAATTATATAAAACACAAAAAGAAGACAAAAATCACACATAACCCGTCAATGGAAACAAACTTTGTCGCATGAAACCAAATTCGCTTATGTAAAACACTGGCGCGTTTGTTGATAATGAAGGCAGGCGACTCCGACAAGCTGCGATGCGACCGACACGATGCGAGATGCGAGAAGCGAGAGATGCGCTGCTTCATCCGCAAAACAGGCAAAACAGTAACAACAACAAGAGAAGACAAAAAAAAAGACCAAACCAACTGCGAACTGCGAAATAAAAGATGAAATCCCCAACACTCTAAAGCACCAGCACTCTCACTCGATTCGGTTTCGGTCTGAGTCTGTGAGCCGACGTGGATAATGATCTGTCAGTTCAGTCTTCAGTGGAAAATCTGGACTCGTCCTCGTCGCAACAGCAAACAGCACCACTGACACCACAAAATGAAAACGATGTGCTAGATGGTGTGGATCGTGGTAGCGTAGCGTAATGATGGAGATGGAGGTGGAGGAAGAGAATGGTATGACGATTACGATGACGCGGCAAACCAGCAACAGCAACCAACACCACACCACCAGTAGATACTCTCTAGGTATTCCTTTTCCTATTTGAGATTTAACTCACCCATCGCCCTGCGATAAAAGTATCTCGCGAAAATACGGACACGTAAAGTGAGTGCTGTTCTGCGGAGGGACAGTGGCACGTTCGCGTCTCGTAATCGTAATCGTAACGTACGGCGGCGCCCACAAGTTATTCTCACTCGCGCGTTAGTTGGAGTTGGAGCAACTCATCAGCAGCGAGCGAGCTTACGATGTTTGCTTTGCCTTGCCTTGCCTTTGCTCTGTTTTTCCGTTTGCCTGCCTCTGTGTGTGTGTATCTACGTACAGCAATTCCATCCATACCCGCCGCGCCTATACACAAATTCTTCCATTTCTATAGGCTTCGTCTGTACACATGTGTGGTGAATATGTTGCAGTCATTATTTGTTGGTGAGATTTTCATACGACCTCATTTTCTCACCTCAGGGTTCGCCCCTCTGTCGACTGTCTTTTTCTTTTTTGCTGTTGGTTGACTCCGAAATAAATTTAAAAAGGTGGGAATGCGCAGTAAACGGCTTGTGGTGAATTAAGTTGGAATAATGTCGAATTGTAGACATCAGCTCAGCGCAGCATTCAGCGACCGACGACGACGACGTTGACGATGACGGGTGTCAGTTTGAGGGTTGATTTTGATTATATTTATCACCGATGAGGTGTGGTTAAATGCGGAATAATGTCCATAATCCAATAAATGGTAATCTACACTTTAGGAAGTTTTAGCAAAGTCATTATGTTTAGAAGTTTGATGAGATCTCACTCAATTTTGACGGAAGACGATGCTTGTTGTTGTTGATGAAAAGAACGGAAATGGCTGAACACACAAATAAAGGTAGGTATAGAGGTAAGGCAAAGGTGAAGGTAAAGGTAGGTATCTGCATAAAATGCAAATGGTGGTTATCTGAATCTCTGAGTTCATAAAGTAGGTATACATACATATTATGAGGGAGCATAGTGCATAATGGAAGAACTAAGAAGTTAAATAGGAACGTATATGTAGTATGTGAGCTTGGTTTAGGAAAGGATTTTGTAAAATACAGGCATCTTGGATAAAACAATTGAAATTGATTATTTAGTTTCTCTGGCACTGATTAGAAGTAAAATGTAATTTGCATCGAAAACAAGAGCCTACGGCTTGAAAATTTAGACAATATCGAAGTTTGATTTAAAAAATATTGCACTCTAGAAAACAAACCAAAAAAATAAAAAACGTTTTCGAGTTCGATTTGATACCAAAAGAAAGGCAAGAAAAATCATATCCTGGCTTATTTATTGTAGGAGTTAGGGTTTTACGAAGGTGTTTCCTTGTATACGCTAGAAGTGGCAACGGCAAGCTTGGGGTAGCTTTGTTTAGATCGTAGTTTCTGTACATTCCTGTTTGACTAAACAATTACGTTTTGTATAAGTATACCTAAGGATAAAAATTAGATGGATATATTAAGGATAATGACAACTTTCAACTGTTACTAATCTGTTTAACTTTACGTCCTTTTGTTTAGATGTTTTTGAAAAACGTGAATAAGTAGATTGTATCTTTACTGATTTCAGCAAGGCCTTTGACAAATTATGTCATAAAACATTATACTTTTAAAACTATCGCAGCAAGATTTTAACGACTATTTCATTGAGTGGATCTCCTCATATTTAAAAGATAGACGTTATAGCGTTAAATTTCGTAATGAGTGTTCAAGTTTATTTGTTGTGAATTCTGGTGTCCCCCAGGGTAGTCACCTTGGTCCTATTCTATTTGTTTTATTTATAAATGACTTGGTTTCGATCATACAAAATTCGTCTGTCCTAATATAATGGTGATGACATTAAAATTTTTAAAAAAATTAACTCTACATCTGACTATCTTCTCTTGCAAGAAGACTTAATATTATTCAGGGAATGGTGCAATAATAATCGTCTTGTTTTAAATGTTGACAAATGTAAAACCATGAGCTTTACACGAAAAAAAGTTCCAATCGTTTTTAGTTACATGTTTGATTCTTGTTCTCTAAATAGAGTATTATGTATTTTCTGACTTGGGTGTTTTCTTAGATCCTAAACTAACATTCAATGAACATATGAACTTCATAGTTAAAAAAGCAAATAGAGTTCTGGGTTTCATTAAGAGTTTTGACCGTAATTTCCGTGATCCATATGTTTTAAAATTACTTTTTGTTTCATTTGTGAGACCAGTCCTGGAATATGCTTGTACAGTATGGTCACCTTACTACGCCGTACACGTCACAAGACTCGAAGCCATTCAGAAAAGATTTTTGCGTTTTTGTCTACGATCTCTTCCGTGGCCTCATGATTCTCATACATTACCGCCTTATTCTCAAAGACTTTCTCTCATAAATCTTCCTTCTTTGACAAATCATAGGATGTACTTGCAGTTTTGTTTTATTGTTGGAATAATAAACGGAAAAATTTCATCACCATCAGTTCTTGGTAGTTTAAACTTTAGTTTTAGTCGTTCAAGTATAAGACTCCAGAAACCATTGAATACTAATTTTAGCAGATCAAACTATGGTGTACATAGCCCCTTAAATCAATTAATTGAAATCTATAATAAATTTCACTCTTGTATTAATTCACCAAATGATAATATAAAAAGTATGAATTGCAAATTAACATTTTTCAACAGTCTAGTTTAAGTTTTAGATTTTATATATATATTATATTAATAAAAATTGTTAACGTTAGTATTTAACGAATTATAATAAATCATAAATCATCTTTGAGAAAGCGAAGTTTGGCGCTTCAGTATATGTAGATACATGTCGGGAAATAATTTTGATTGGAAATTAAAGATCATGAAAAAGTCTTTCGGTGTATGTCAATATAATATTTCTAATTAGAATTCTATGAAATAATTTAATTTATTTTATTTTCTTAAAAAGTGATTATAATGTGCTAAAAGACCGACTTTAATATACCTAATTACCTACCTATCTTTTCTCTTCTCTTTTACACTCCTCTTATGTAGTCATGGCATGGCTCCTAAATACAAATAGTGCGTATGACTATTATGCCAGAGTTTCGTATACGATAAAACTAAAATATTCTCTTTCAAAATACCTTAAAAATTCGATCCCTGTTTTCACGAAAACAACATTTTTACTATTTACAAACGAATGTACCTATTATGTTTTTTAATTCTTTCCCAAGAAAATAAGTTTCAGTTTCAGTCTAAATAAAATTGATATGGACTGAAAATAAAACGTAAAATATATCCAAAGGTGGTAACGAAATATAAAACTTTAGATTAAGAAACAGGAATTTCTTAACGGAAGGTACAAATTTTCTTTTTTTGCAATAATAAGTTTGTGTATTTACATACCTGTGTCATTTTCCGTGCATTGTAGGATAGCAATGGGACGTGTTAACTGACTTCAGACATAACATTCGATTTTCAAGTACGTTTCACAATGTTCCTGACATTCATCTGAAATTAAATTTAATTAAATAAAAATAAATATCAAAACATAACTATACCTGTAATATAAAATTAGGGGGAGAGTACGATAACTTAGGCGACAAAGTTTAATGACGGATTTGTATAGAACAGTTAAAAACAAGCATTTTTACTATGGTAGGGGGGTCTATCCCCCCTCCGTTTAGGCGGGAGGGGCAATTTAAAAAAATATGTACGTTAAATGGAAAAAAATAATTAAAAAATATTGGTAATACTTACAACTAAGTTTTTTACATTTTTTTAAAGCCAACACTTTCGTCTATTAGCTTGTTTTTAAATCAAGTCAAAACTATGCATAGTTTTTGGAAAAACTTGTTTTAAACTCAAAATTTGTACAAAAAAAGTTAAAAAAAGGTTTAAAGTGTAATTTTTCAAAACTACTATACCTAATATTGTTTTTTTTTTTTTAGAATTCATTGCTCTTATTTGTTTTTGATAAAAAAACTGAAAACTAGATGATTTTATGTCTTCTAGTTCTTGAGAAAATTCTGAAATAAAAACAATAGTAGATAATCTTGAAGTATTGAAAAATCACACTTTAAACCTTTTTTTAACTTATTTTTACTCAAATTTTGATTTTAAAATTAAATTTTTCAAAAACTAAGTATAGTTTTTACTTCATTTAAAAACTGGCTAATAGAAGAATGTTGGCTTTAAAAAAATGTATAAAACTTAATTGTAAGTATCACCGTTATTTTTTAATTATTTTTTTCCAGTTTAAATAATAATTTTTTTAAATTGCCCCTACCGCCTAAACGGGAGAGATAGACCCCCCTCCCATAGTAGAAAATGCTTGTATTAAGCCCCTCTACCAAAAACCGTTATTATATCTTGGCGCCAAAGTTATCGTACTCGTGCCTAAGACTGCAACCCAAAACAACGCAACTTCGAAAATCTAACGACGCACAGTAAAAATTAGTACTAATTCAGCATCGAAGCAACTTCGAAAAAACGCAAAACGAAACGAAGCAAATCGAGGTATAGTGTTTTGTTTATATTCAACAATTAAAATTTTAACAATTTTTAAATAACTTTTTTTTAAATAAGCCTATTAAAAATATCAGATTTTATATTCTTCGAGAATTTATATCTCTTGTACTTATTGCTTTTAAAATGTCAAAAAGCACAAATTAATCCATTATATATATTATCAAACGATGTTTTGAATAATCTTGAAAATAGATAAAGGTACCAAATTAATGCAAATAAAACAGACGTTTTAAAAATCTTCGATAAAATCAAGTATTTCGTGCCTAAGACTTAATAATAAATGTAATGCCTGCAGTGATGGATTTACGCCTAGGCCCGTGAGGCCCAGGCCTAGGGCGGCATAATTTGAAAGGCGGCAAAATTTATGATATGCTTAACACTTGAATACGTTTCTGCATTTAAACATACCTTAATGAAAGGCACAAATATGTCTTCGGTCTAAAGTTTCGGAACGCATCCAAAATCATAACTTGGGTTTGACAATTTAAAAATTGATTCTAGCAATCTACGTTAAATTTGAAATGGCGAAAACAAACAAAAGATAACTGTAATAGGGCCCATACACTACGCAAACACGTTTGTTCAAACGTGTGCTTGAGCAACTCCACTATCTTTAACACTACGGTTCCTAGCAAGTGGAGAATCTTTTGAAGACCTTAAATTTCTTTGTGGTATTGCGCCGCAAACAATAGGTAGAATTGTGATGGAAACATGAGAGACCATTATAACAGTTTTGAAAGGAAATATAAAAGTACGTATATTTGTATTTTCATTTTATTAAATTTAATTTATGTATGTATGTACAAAGGTATGCATTTCACATATCAATATTTTGTGAAATAAAATTTATCAATAAGGGCGGCGCATCGAACGGGGCCTAGGGCGGCAGCAAGCTTTAATCCGTCACTGAATGCCTGAGCGACGAGCGTATTATTTCTTTTCTTGCTCTTTGTTGATGATATTCAAAATTGTGTTTAATTCTCCATTTGTCACGGATAAAATATCTGCAAATAATTGATCCGTAAAATAATGGAGTCGTAAAGGTGTAAAGGCGTGTCCATTTGAGAGTATTTCTGCTAGTTAAATCTCGAGAGCAACTCTCGGACGACTTTGCGAGCCAAATTTTAGAAGTTTTGCTATCGCGAGCTCTCTGCTACAATATTGAGAGTTTTCTTACCGAGAGTACTCTCATAATCGTGTCCACTTGATAGATTTCTTCTGCTAGCATATTATCAGTTGGCCATGTATTTTATCCACACTGATAACTTCCCATCCCGTCTGTCGATTTGCCTTGCTTAAAAGGTCTGTAATTTTTCGTGTTTTGTTAAAAAATTTGGCAGTTGAATTAGCGTAGCGTGATGGTTAGTGCGTTGGACTGTCATGCAAGTGGTCTTGGGTTCAATCCCTGCCTGTGCCACCTAACTTTTTTCACGGGTACTGCCTCTTGCGAGGAATTGACAAATCCTCCAAGAGTAATTCTTGTCATAAAAAGTGCTTTCTCAAATTAGCCGTTCGGATTCGGCATATAAACTGTAGGTCCCTTCCATCTCTGACAACAGTACTCGCACACAGGAATGGTTGAGAGTTGTAAGTCACTAGGCTCTGGTTCTTCATGGACTGTTGCGCCACCTAATTTATTTATTTATTTAGTTGAATTATTCTAAAAGATTTAAAAATTACCAACAACATTTTGCATTCGATGAAATAATTTGATTTCAAAATCTATTTTTGTAAACGAGATTTTTAGTCGAAAACCAATTTTTACCAATTTTAGTATTGCAATTAGCATTTCTTAAAAGTTTTTATTTCTTATATAAACAATTACAAATTGGACGAATGAAATTAATTTAAAGTCAATATCTTCTATTGTTCACGAGATATCGAGAACCGAACATCAATTTTTACCAAATTTGCGTACTATTTTTTGTAGATTTTGTTTTTTTTTATGAAAATCAAAATATGGATTTTTATTAAAAAAAACTACAGAATTTCGAAAACAATATTTTCTGTGAAATAAAAAAAGTTTGAAGACAATATTTTTAATTTTTGAAAAGCTATTTGAGTCGAAAGTAAATTTTTACTAAGTTTTAGTACCTATTGTTTTTTTTTTAGGTTTTTATTTTTTGTAAAAAAAAACTGTCAATTCGATTTTTCTCAAAATTTGTTAAAAAAAATATGTTAAAAACGTTATTCTTCGTTGCACAAAATTGTTTTGGAGATAAAATCATTTTTTATTCGTACAATTTTCGAGGTGACAAATTTTGTTTCAGTTTTTTTTTTGATTTATAAAAAAACCGTTAATTGGATTTTTTTCATAAAATATACTTGTTTGGTATCACGTTACAATATATAATATAACATTTAATTTAATTCTCTAGCGTTTTTTGTTCGTGAGATATTTGGGGTTAACCAACATTTTCACCTTTTATTTAAAGTGCTATGGTAAAAAAAAAAAACACCCACTCAATTTTCTTGAGATCCCTTTCTGCATCTTTCTGCATTATTATCTGTATACCTAACAAAATTTATTTGAAGTCGATATCTTTACTAGTTCTTGAGTTATGGACGACGAAAAAAACGTCGCGAACGTACGAACGTACGTACACACGCACGCACAGACATCTCTCTTAAAATCTTTTATTTCGACTCTAGGGATCTTGAAACGTCGAGAAATGTCAAAGTTTTCAATTCGACAAATCGGACCCATTACAATAACTTTCTATGGGAAGGTAAAAATGTATTTTCAAATCAAATTTATGTGAAAAAAGACATAGTTTCCACTGCTTTGCCATGTTTACTCTCGACAGCTACTCGCAAAATACGAACTGTGTTGGTATTCCGCGAGCTTATCTCGGATAGTGGTAAACACCATGTGTCCACTTGCGAGTGACTTTCAAAAAGATCAAATGTCGAGAGTAATTAGTCAACTCTCCGCGAGCTACTCTCCAGACTATGTCCACTTGCGACTTGCGAGATCGCTCTCGAGAGCACCTTGAGAGCGACTCGCAGCACGTTTATGGCTGAATTACATATACACGCTTCAGCTTCGGCTTCGCCTGACGTTTACGAGTTCAGCCATAGGAATGCATGCTATCACAATAGAGCTTCGACCTCAAGTTTCGTTTGACAATCGTAAGGAAAAGAACGTAATGTAACGTAATGTGACTTTAAACGGAAGCTCTAGTTCAATTATCTGAACATTTGCTTTGTCTGACAGCTCAACATCTGTAAAAAAAATGTCAACAAACAAAATATTTGCTCTTTGGAAGGATGAAATAATAGAAATGTCATTCAAAGCAACCTCGAAGCATGCCCAACGTAACGCAGACGAAGCCGAAGCGTGTATGTGATTCAGCCATTACTCTCAAATGGACACCCACCTAAGATAATCTATAACTCTAACAACAGTTCTTTCTTATAGGCGAAATACCAAAATGCAATTTTTTTCGGAGTTATTTTTTTTTTAGACGCTATTCCCCCTAGAATATTAAAGAAATTACCTTTAATCCTAAACTAGCTTTATCCAATCTTGTAAAAGAATACAATCTTACTATAAATATTGCATTCATTGAATTCACCTAAAGATTGAGACTTCAAATTTTGCAATCACCAATCATTTGACCTCAAAAAGACTATAATCATTTTTTCTCCAATCACTTGACCACAATCATTGGAGACTTCATGCATTCTTCGCATTATAACTTGAAGTCTTTGCATTCACTTGAATTCTTTGCGTTCTTTTGCATTATTGAATTAAATTTCACTGCCTACACACTTTTGAAATTTAAACTTTTGGTGTCTGACAACGAAAAATGGTGTTCGAGGTGCATGGGCCACTTTGAAATATTTTGTGTAGTGATTTTTCTCTTATGAATGTAAAGACTTCAAGTAAATGCAAAGAAGACTTCAAGTTTCAAGTGAATGCAAGGAATGCATGAAGTCTGAAATGATTTCAATCAGTGATTTCAGTTTTTTAAAGTGACTGCAAAATTTTAAGTCCTAATCTTTAGGTGAAATCAATGAATGCAATCTTTAAGTTGAATTCAATAAATAATTTACCTTTATATTGTTTTATAAAGATTGCATTCCCAAAAGATTGAATTATTTTCAAAGCCTGCTTTACTCCTTCTGCAGACTTATGTAGTTAAATTACGATTTTCAAAAGGAAAATCCTATAAAACCTGAACGATGTAAAGCAAAAGTAAAATTAATAAATATTAGACAAAACAAATACTTACACCTAATCATTGCTATAGGTATTCTAAAAGATGCAACAACTGTTGCTGTACGCAGGTAGGTACCCATCCTATCTAGGTACCTACCTAATTTCGAGCTCATGATTAATAAGTAATCCTTAAAAAAAGATAGGTACCTACTTAATTCAAAAATCTCACCACGAAAAATAATACATATACTTACATATAGGTAACTGATGCCGAAAAAAATGAGCAACATTTTCTTATTATTATTAGGTTAGGTATCTACATCCCCTTGCCACTCCGACAGGTCAGAGCGTTAATTAACACCAATTCTAACACATTTGGGGAAAAAAATCTGCACAAGATTGTGTCTAGGTACCGCCCCGTTTTTTTCATTTCTCCATTTAATGCAACAACAAAAATCCATCACGCAAATCCACCTCAAACTCACCTCACTCACTCAAAACACAACGTTTACCCCTTAAATAATTTTTTCGGAGTCAGTCATTTTTGTTTAGTCCGAAAATGAAAAAAGAAGAAGAATGCCAAAAAACCAAAACCCACCATGTTACTTACTTTACTACTGCAAGTTATTGTTGCATTTGTATTCGTGTATCACTGCACAACACAGAACAATACAGAAAAAGGGAGACTATATCAACTGATAATGAAATAAGACTTCAAGAAGCACACAACAAAAGAGAATAATAAAAGAAAATGAAAAATTTCGTGATGGACGATTGCAAAGTGCGATCGTATTTCAAGGAGGAGTCAGATGGCAGTTTTGTGGGGATATTTTTTGGTTCTCTTTATGAGTATCCCCACCACAACAGACAACAACAACAAAACAAAAAAAACAATTTGATGCGAATATGTTGTATGTTTTTGTTCCAAGTTGACGTTTCTCTCTTTTGCTTTGGCTTTGACAGGTCCGCGGCGAGGTGTTTCTTTCCTTCGGGTGATACAGTGGCCCCCAAATACAATGTGATTGGTTTGAAAATTTAAATGAATTATATGCTTGGACACGATATTCCTCCTCCCCCATCTTCATTCGCTGTATGAATAATCTTCTGCTTTTTTTTGTTTTCTTTTCAAATGTCAGTCATTTTGAGAAAATATTTTTGCAGTAGGTACATTAAAAGAAAGCAATAGCAATGGTTCGTTCTAGAATATGAGAATTAATGAATAATAGAGTGCAGTTTTCAAAAAGCTGACTATTTTGGATAAATCACTTTTTTTTTTTATTCGTCTAGGTTTATGACTTATGAGGAAATATCAAATCAACTGCTTATAAAAGTTTGATATGAATGCAATATGGTGGTTAGTGGAACTTAAAATTATTAAGATGTAAAGAAATTAAGGTGTAGAAAACAGAGCTTTGTTTTCTGGACACGCAAGTTAGGGAGAAAGGGAAGCACTTAGGTATAAATAAGAATGCAATAGATAGGTACATACATATGTATACAGTGGTGGACAACAATTTAGCACACTTGAAGAAGATAAGAAATATCGTTATTTTACTTGTATAAGTTTTGTTCTAAACAACTTTTAATTTCATGTAGTCATATTAAAAACTCTACACTAAATAAATAAATTTGTTTGCGTTTTAGAAAACTGCATAAGTTTGTAATTCGAACTGTTTTTAGCTGGACATAAATTTAGCACATTTTATTCCTAATACATTTACTAATCCGTTTAGTAAAAGTTCATTTTTCGAGGTAATCCGGTATTTGGTAATATCAACTTATTAAATAAATCAAAATGTACTTAAATAGTCATGGCAAAAGGACAATGGTCCTCAGAAGATAAACGAAAAATAATTTTGCTGGTGAAAGACAAGGGAAGGTCAGTGTCTGACATATCCAAGCTGTTGGAGTGCTCCAGAAAAATGGTTTACAACGCGCTTCGGCATTTTAAAGAATTTGGAACCATTCAAAACATGGAGCGATGTCCTCGTAGAAGGAAGACCACACTAAAAGAAGACAAAGTAATTTATCGTTTGTCAGCCAAGGATCCGTTTCAGAGGTCCAGTGCCATCCACAATGAACTGAAAGAAAATTATGATGTAAACATATCATCAAGGACGGTAAGACGCCGATTGAATAAAAAAAATGTACATGGTTGCGTTGCCCAGCGAATGCCACTCGTTTAAAAAAAAAAACTTGAAAGCCAGATTAGAGTTCGCAAAAATAAATTTGAACAAACCACTTAGTTTTTTGGAAAAACGTGCTTTGGAGCTACGAATCCAAATTCTGTCGGTTTGGTTCAGATGGCAAAAAGTATGTATGGCGTCCACAGAGTATGCAACACCATCCTCGATATACTGTTAAAACAGTCAAACATGGCGGTGGGAATGCTATGGTCAGGGCTACATTTTCCTGGCACGGTGTTGGTCATATACCTAGTAAAAATTGGCACGAAAATGGACCAACATGTGTACAAAAGTATCCTGGTACACCATATGATTCCATTTTCAGAAGAAAATTTGGCACTTCTATGGAGATTTATGCATGCAAATGACCCTAAGCACACATCACAACTTGTGAAGAAATGCTTAGAGGTCAATAAAATTAACGTTCTAAAGTGGCCAGCGCAATCACCCGATCTTAACCCGATCGAAAATTTGTGCAATGATGTGGAACATAAAATTGAAAAAAGAAAGCCGAAAAAATTGCAAGAATTATGGCAGTTCATTCAAGATGCATGGTATGGCATTCCAAGGCAACGATGTTCTTTTCGGTAAAAATATATATCCCACCATATTGCATATAAATAAAATAAACTTGCAGCTTTCACTGCAACAAAAACTTTTAAATACAACATTTTTCATTTCATCAAATAAGTGTGCTAAATTCTTGTCCACCACTGTATACCATAGTTTCATCAAGCATTTGAAACTAGATGATTAATTTTAAAATTTTGAATTATGAGAATGTGATTAATTTAAAAAGTTTGAAGAAAAAAATGGTTGAAGTAGGGAAGAGTAAGTACGAAAGCAATGGTGAGTCGGTTGTAACATTGAATTTGTATAGGAACAAATTGAACTGTATGTATCCATTTTTAAACACAGATTTCTGTGCCGTGAAATAAAGCCAAGTGAATTAAGGCCAACATTTCAAGAATAGGCCTTATTTCAGTTTATGTAAAGAGTAATAAAGCCTGATTTTCGACTTAAATATCTTTTCAAAAAGAAAATGGCTGAAAATTGGTAATTTTTCACTTTCGTAAAGTGCAATTAGTAAAGTTGGTCTTATTTCACTTGGCCTTAATTCACTGCACCACATATTTTTTCACAATTTAGTCCTGAATGCAACCACAACCAAATTGAAAAGCACTAAACTGTGTGAAATGAAATTTAAGACGTAGGTATAATTCAATGACAAACGACTTGTTTTTATTTCGTAAGTATTGTTTTATATATCATGAAAGAATAAATTATCGAAGTTCATTTCGTTCTTACTGCAATGGAGTAAATGATTTTATGATAGGTATATGCATTTGGTTTCATTTTAATTTAATCCAGCAACATATTAAGGTGTTTTTCATCTTTAATGGATTCCCATAGACACTCTCTTCTTGATTCAATAAAAATAATAGATGTCGTTTCACGTAAGGCAACAGAAAATGCCCCGACTAACAACAAGAAAAACAACTTCTGGAGGTCTGACCTTAAAAGATATCTTCCTAAAGGCATCAAAAGATGTCCTTAGCTGTTATAGCCGTTTCAAAGCTTACAAAATCTGTCACGTCACTTTATAAGTTATTTCATTCGAAAAACAAAATCAGTTCAAGACTCCTCTGGCGATGCTGGTTAAAGAGTCCATAATAGGATTTTCACCCACCCTTCCCTACTACTTTCGTTTAAGATACCTACTCTTTGTTGCTTCGACTAATTCTCTTATTTTAAAGAATTGTAGATATACCTTGAAATACACATAATATTTAACCAGTAAATGCAATCAAATTAATTACATTTTTAAGAGCTTAAAAATTGAGATGATCTTTAAAAGTTGTCTAGACATGGTCTATATACCTCAGCGATGGAGAGAAGTAAAGGTAGTTTTCATTCCCAAGGCGGGCAAATGTTCGCATGTCAACCCTAAAGATCTAAGACCTATTAGCCTATCATCATTCATTCTCAAAACTCTGGAACGTTTGATTAATATCCATGTACGTAACAGCATTGATAAGAGACTATCGATGTCTCAGCATGCTTACTGCAAAGAAAAATCGGTAGAAACAGCCTTGCACACTTTGGTAAGAACTATCGAATACTCCCTAGAACAAAAAGAATACACTATGGTGGCCTTCCTGGATATTGTAGGGGCTTTCAACAACGTTGACACATCCGCTATCACTTCTGCTATGACGACCCTAAACGTCGAATACTCACTCTGTGAATTGATAAATCTAATGCTAAAAAGCAGGATCATCAACTCTAAGATGGGGGATTTTTGTACGAAAAGGTCTGTTAGTAGAGGCACTCCGCAAGGTGGTGTTCTGTCCCTTCTCCTGTGGAACATAGTGGTTAACGAGCTACTAATATCCCTTAAGAGGGAAGGCTACAGAGTGGTTGCGTATGCCGATGATGTTGCTATCGCCGTCATAGGAAAACATCCTAATACACTGAGAGACCTCCTCCAAAACGCACTCAATATGCTCACTAGATAGGCAGATCACTGCGGACTTAGTATTAATCCTCAAAAAACAGACATCGTTCATTTTACACGGAAATACAAGATCCCATAAATTGTACCTCCTTCAATAAAAGGTGTACCACTAATTTTTACCAATGAGACCAAATATCTTGGTCTGATATTGGACAAAAAATTAAGTTGGAAACCTAATATTCAGGAAAGAGTTAAAAAAGCTACAGCAGCTCTTTTCCTTTGCAAGAAAGCCATAGGAAACAAATGGGGTTTTCAACCTCGCATAACTTATTGGCTATACACATCGGTCATCCGACCAATACTTATGTACGGGGTTGCAGTGTGGTGGACTGCACTGGAGAAAGTCACATATTGCGACAAACTCAGCAGAGTCCAACGCACTGCTTGTCTCTGCATTAGCGGGGCTTTGAGAACCACACCCTCAGCAGCGTTGGACACTCTCCTCCATCTGACACCCCTCGACATTTTCAGCAAACAATTGTCAGCGAGTACAGCCATAAGACTCAACGCCTCATCTCAATGGACCAACAACAATGTTGGGCACTTTATCATTCTGAACCTCTTTGGTTCTATACCAAAGTACATAGACTACACTATTCCAAAACCCGAATTTGGAAAAAACTTCCAGGTATCCATTCCATCCAGAGATGAATGGTTAGACAAAAAACTCCTGGATGACAAAAGCATCCATTCTTACACAGATGGATCCAAGACAAATGAGGGAATTGGTAGTTGTGTGTACTCAGAAAAGCTTAATCTAATCATCTCATTCCGCCTCCCTAATCATTGTAGCGTCTTCCAAGCGGAAATTTTAGCGATCAAAGAGGTTCTCTTCTGGCTAAGAGAAAACGTGATATCAACTTCTGATATCCGCATCTTCTCTAACAGTCAGGCTGCTAGCAAGTCTCTTGGCGGCCGGCGCACAGTGGCCCGTTTTGACTTTTTTGGTTGCAAAAATCATATCTCCTAAACGAATAAAGATATTGCTTTAATTTTTTTTTTATCTTGAAGGAAATTTCTAAGGCTATAAAAATTGTGACTTTCAAAAAAAACTGTTCACAGGGTGTTTCAGAAATTTGTGTTAAAATAAGAAGTTTTAGCAAAGGTCATAAACATAGCGGTATTTTAATATGCAATCGTCAAAATCATTTTTTTTAAGTAATCTGAGTGAATTGAAACAGTAGAGCAAAAAAAAACTGTTTACAGGGTGTTTCAGAAATTTGTGTTAAAATTAAAAGTTTTAACAAAGGTGATAAACGTAGCGGTATTTTAATATGCAATCATCAAAATCAATTTTTTAAGTAATTTAGTGAATTGAAACAGTGGAGCAAAGAGAAAAAGAACCAATTCGAGTGAAACAGTGGGGAAAAAAGTTTTTTTTTTTTTTAATTTTAAGGCATTTTTTTTTATTTTCCAGTATTCAAGAGTACATAATGTATTTTGGTTATACTTTTTTGACACGAAGTGGACTTGCAGAAGATATTGCCTGAATTATATCACTCTTCCCCTTTTCATGGGCCTTATTGTATCTTATACTCAAAGCTTCAGAGAGATGTTCTGTACATATCTCCTTTGTAGCTTTGATTATTTTTTGTTTTTTAGTAAATGTTGCGCACTCATTGACTGTCTTTCTTGGTCTTCCTCTCGATGTAGTTGGAAGATCACCCGCTTCTTCTGTTTGTCCGGTATTGATATGCAGAGATAAGGAAAGCCATTCTGCATTCTTTTTAAAGTTATTTCTCGATCTTTTGGCTGCTATCCATTTTCTATCAAGGTTGTAATAGAATTGTTTTAATATCTGTTTGATTGCATTTGCATCTGGTAGTTGGTATTCAATTTCCACGGCAGATATAAACTCATTGCAAGTGGTAACATTGACAAAAAGTTCAAACAAATCCTTATTCGGAATATCCATTTTAAATTGTTTTGAAAAATAAAAGCAACTGCTCGAACGCTCGTTTGAATTCTAAATGATTATTTTAGTCAAATGTTTCATCTTTTTATACCTTAGAGTAAATACCTGCACTCAAGTCGCTTTAATCCTTATATTAATTATATTTAAAGACACCCCAATAAAACTACCTGTCTGTCTACCTGTATACTAACATATTCCAAAATCGTTTTATCCTTAAATCTTATCAATACATTCTTAATCTTAATCCTTATCAATAAAAGTACCTGATCAAAATTCAATCGTACCCGAAAACAAATGCGTTATTTAAAATTTTATAACAGGATTAAAAAAATTAGTTCTAAAACTCTTGAAAATCTTATGTAATAAACAAAAAATAAAAATGATTTACCTTTTTAAAATAAAATCATCTTTTGTAAATCCACCACACACAAAACAAAGAAAACCATAAAAAAAAATTTCCATAAAAAAAGAGGGGAAAAAATGACTGACTTCATCACTTCAAATCTCCCTAGCTCAGTTCGATGCAAAATGACGCAGTTGATCTTTTGGATTTATGTAAAGGAATATATAAGGATTCTGAATCAGTTGAGATCTTAGCACCACTCGTTGAACCTTTTTTTTCTATCCAATTTGAAGTCGAAAAAGTGTGCAAAAAGTAGTGTTTCCAAAAAAATTAAATTAAACAATTAAACATTTTTTTTTGTTTTTTTTTTGTTTTAACTACCGATCTAAATAATGGCAAAGCATATCATAAAAACAAAAACGAAAAGCGTTTGGAAGCCCTTTTTCTAGTTTTTTCATTCAAAGTTAAGAAAAAAAATAAAAAAATAAAAAAAAATGATCATCATAAAAAATGTTCAACTTTGGCCTGCTCTATAAGGCACACCAATAACCCAAATTGAATATTTTTTTCGATTACTCAAGCTCCAAATATTTGTGAGTCCAGTGAACTAAAAAGTTTTGCATTATAGACCCACTCGAAAAATGAATATTGCAAGCAGTTTTGCATAAACGGGCCACTGTGCGGCGTCTCAACCAAATCTCTAACGGCCCTCGATTGTCGATCGTCTCTTATGGAGATGGCGCAACAATTTAACATTCACCTATGCTGTTCTCTTTTGATGATCCCAGTGAACTAGCTAAAAAGAATATCAGATATCTCCTTCGCTTTATAAAAAGCTCAAAATGGTTCGACTAGTGGGTAGTAATTCTCTAGATTCACATTCATGTGGTATCACAATGGGCCTTTTCTTCTGGCCTAAGTGTGTGGATTTTGTATCCGCAGCCACTTTAACCTAACCTAACCTAACCTAAGAGCTTAAAAATGTACTAAGTAATTTTTTTCTCAATATTTAGCAACTATAGCGACTCCTAGTAAATTGAAAATTGCCTTTCATTTAAAAACGGGCATATGGATCTAACAAATTGCTAAGAGTTATAGTAGCCATTCACTGATTTTAACTTGAGAAAGATATATTGTAAGCAGGGCCGGACAAAGCATATGTGCAAGATGTGCAAATGCACAGGGCGCATAATTCTGGGGGCACATTACCAGGAGCAAGAAAATGTAATATGATCTTGCCCAAACAAATATGTATTATAATTATAGGTGCGTGATACAAAACTTGCACGTTCTAGCCCATACGATTCAATATGAATAAGTATTTTGCTTTGTCATACTCTCTATGTTAATTTTGGGACTCGGTGTGCATGAAATAAATCTTGCACATATGAGATGGCATGGAACTTGTTTGTGTTGAGATTTTTTCTCTTGTATGAACAGGGTGAAATATTTGCAAATTAGGCAGGTAGGTGTCTTTGCTACAAATGGTCAATGGATGTGCAAGTTTTCTTTTTTGCACACTGAGTATCGAAACTAACATGGGAGATATTTAAAAAAAAAAACTTATTTATACGGAATCATATGGGTCAGAGCGTGCAGGTTTTCTTATTGCACACTGTGTAAGAGTTAAGTGCCTGATTACAGGAGATGAAATTTTTAATAGAATGGAAAAGGAGCATAGAGCTTAAAAATTAAAGAGGGATGATTCTATGTGGATTCGAATTGTTCTTGCGCAGGCAGTTTGTTTTTTTGTTTTGAAAGTTAATGACTGTTGTAACGTCTACTTTTAATGTATAGGTATCTAGTCTGGTGCAGAATGCAGATTGTTCCAATTGTTTTTTCGCTTTGTTGGTTAATTAATATTAAATAAATGGCTATCAGTTTTTAATAGAAGTGGCGTATTTTGTGACAAGACCGGAATGTGACTGACTCAGTTGATTTTAGACAAGCTTCAATTACATGGAATTTTATTAAACTGTCGAAGCCAAAGTTATGATAATGGTTCGAATATGAAAGGAAAAGAAGCGGGTGTTTAGAATCGAATTCGAACCCTGGAACCAAGAGCATTTTACGTTCCATGTTGTCCGCATTCCTTAAATTTAGTGGTTAATGATGCTGCTCGGTGCTCATTTTATGCAGTTAAATTTTTCGATACAATTCAATGTTTGTATAACTTTTTTTCAAGTTCCACAACGAGGTGTAATATTTATAAGAAAAAAATTCCTAGTCATACTTTGAAACCCCCTTCTGAGACTAGATGAAAGAGCAGGTTAGATGCATTAAGGCCTTTAAAAACAAATTAAGAAGAAATATATGAAACCCTTATAGAATTTAAAAATCTAGAGGCAAAAAACGTTGCAGAATCGTTAGGAAATACAATTTTTGATTTTACATTTATTTGCTGCCTGCTAATTTGGTTCGATATTTCAGAAAATATAAATTAAACTAGTAAATATTTGAAAAGTCCGTCCGTTTATCTGTCAACTGGCATAACGGTTTTAGAAAATACAAAAAACAGTTTTATTTTAATGCGTTTTGATGAAAAATTTAATGAGTAGGTATGTTCAATTAACCGAGCGTATTGCTAGTTCCCTAGAAATACCAAATATGTTTCTTGTAGCTTCATCATTGCGATCTCAACGGAGAAAAATACTTTATACTGATAAATGTCCTGAAACTATATAAGACCCAAAACAAAGATTTAAAGTTGAATTTTTTTTAAAATACATACTTGAAAGGTTTGATACGTAGAGTATCAATTTTTCATTTTTAAGTAATAAATATAAGCGAATGTTTAAAAAATAAAAATGTACGTGCTTCATGCCTTAATTTGCAGAATGTTTTAACATAAAGTAGTTTTAAAGATTTAGATGTAGAAGAATTTTTTCAAGAGTTAACCATAATATCCCAGCTTAAATTATATCCCAGTTAAATTTTATTTTTAGTTCAAATCTTGAAGATTTTGCTCCGAATTTAGTAATTGCTCTCCAAATCCTTAATACAATCCCGGTCACGGAGAACGTTGTTTTTCTAAACTTTAAATTATTAAAAATTATCTTAGGACAACCATGACTCAAGAGAGATTGGTAGGTTTATCTATAATGTCCATTGAAGAGAAATTATTAAATTCTTTAGACTTTGATGATCTCATTTCTGAATTTGCAAAATGTAAGGCCAGAAAAGTAAGTTTCCAAGTTTAAAAGTTTCCCCTCTGCTCATTTCTTCGCTGCGTTTTAGTTTAATGGTTTAGGCCTCCTGTTGATACCTCAATAAAAAAAAAACCATTGAAAGTCTACCTCCTGGGTAATGTGGGAAAGGCTTATGCTTGTGTATCAGTTTATGTGTAAAAAAAATACAAAAAAGGGGCGCTTTCTACAAATCTTACGCAGGGCGCAAGTTTGGCTGGGGCCGGCCCTGATTGTAAGATGTTAAAATCGTTTGAAATCATAGCTAAATCATCTACATATTTAGCTTCGTACATTGATAAAAACTTTTTTTTTTTAATTTTACTTAACCGCTTAAAATATTGATTATTCCATTTCACCAATAAATGAAAATGAATGAATGAAGTGTTATATAAAGTGTGGTTTTGACTCATTATTACTCTCTGTATCCAAAGGCAAAGGAATTCTATCCCGGTTACATAAGAAAGATAATAGCTAAAAGGACAAAACGTTCCATTTTTGAAATCAACAAACGTACAAAAGTAGATATACCTCAGTTTGCAATTTTATTTCTAATACACAAACTGTATGAAAATGTAATAAACAATTTTACAAGAAGTCTGAGAATTATAAAAGAAAGCATACACATCATTCCGACTAATGAATGAATATTTTCCTGTGACAAGTGTAATTTTAAAAATGTTGCTTCAATTTCGAAGTTTCTTATCTTTTTTATATAAAATTTAATCACCTTTATAAACTCTTAAGAAAAATGTACCTCTCTTACAAAATTTTTATTGTAAAATCGGTAAATTTAAAATCCGTACCTTGTTGTTTTTTTGCGTGACCATAATTAAGACTGTCAATTAAAAATTATATAACCTTCATTTATCGATTTTCTATGTCATTTACCAAATCTGTGGTATTTTTATTTGAATGTCTTGTAAATGAAATGAAATTTGAAATTAATAACGAAAAGTAATCAATATATAGTCAAAGAGGCAGCAGCAAAATTCTTTGATTAAAGTGAAGACAATATTGGTGAAAATATTAATTTATGCCTAAATTTAAAGATGCATCCCTAAGATTGTCTAAAATGCACATCCTAATCAGGACAATTATTGAAAATGCATTTTAAAAAGCTTAAAATGCGTCTGACAAGCAGAACACTGAAAGTAAAAAATCTTGGACACACATTTTTGTAATCAGGAATTTTTTCTGGTTTTTTGATGTATCAATCATGTGGTTACCATTTCGACCTCAAAATCGGAAAAATTACCATTTTCGAACGCTAGCCCCCGACCACGACAGACAAAAAACCTGCCACACGGTTGAATTTAATATAATGGTGTATTATATGTATATCTACACATTCAGATCAAGGAATTTTGGTTATTACTCCACGCCCTAACTCTAATGCGACATGATGAAATATACATACCTCTACTTGACTTCAATACTTCTCGATGAAATTTCAGAATAATCCTGCTAAAATAAGCGAAGTAATAGGCTTTCCACACCAAACCCAAAACCCGGTTTTCGCGAAAATATCGGTTTTCGCCGAAAACCTACATCGAAAACTCAAGTTTTCCCATACACAAGTTATCGTAAACCACAAGTTTTATTGTAAAACCACTCGAAAACTAGTAGCAATTCAAAGTTGAACTAAACAAACAAACCTTTCGAAACATTCAGCGCTCAAATTAATGTAAACAAAACAGCTAATGGCTGCTGTCAGAACAAATATTTCATTTAGAAATAAATTTGGTCGTGGTAAGTAATATTATTTATACAATTTCCCTACAAAATAAAAATTATTGCTTTTTGTTTTTTAATTACAGAATATGGAAAATTTGCCAACGTCGATAGAATAAAAGACCCGGTGACTATTTGCGGCACTGGCAGTTCTTTTATGATCCTCCAGAGTTTCAAACGCTCTTTGTTAAGCGAGGAACCGGAATTCACTATGGCTACTGGCGTGACGACCCCAAGGACGAGGAAGACTTATAGTTCGTAATGACGTATCCAAGGGATGCGTCTTCGAACTCGTTGCCACAAACAGGTTTGACACTTTCGCTTACTACCTGGAGAAAGACTTTCCGGTAACTCCGTTCAATCACAAGGGTTTGGGAGATATTAGAAAGGCGATAAGTTCATTTTTGAAGGAGAATAATTATGAAAGGAAATCTCTGGTGGAGGCTAAGTCGCAGCGAGCTAGGAAAATTTGCGCCAAACCGTGGAATCGTTGCTCCAGTGAATAAAAAAAAAAAAGATGGACAGCGATGCCAACATCAAGAAGATCCTCAGTGCTTTGGACAAGCCATGCGAGTGTGATTTTGGTACGAATCTGGAACTAGGAATTGACCTTTTCTGCTCCGGCCATAAGAACCTACACGAAATCGTTCAGAATCTTCTCAACCCCACCTATAAGCTGCTTGGACGGTCACAATACATGGCGATGCTGAAAGAACATTTGGCTGGCAGAAGCAGTAGTTATAATCTCAGTATTTTGGATTGAGTTTGTTGTGAAAGAAAAAAGAAAATGTTTTAAATAAAATGAATTTTTGTTGTAACAGTTTTGTTTTTTATTGATTTGATCGTATATTTTCTACACAATTAGCTTCTCTTTGGTGAATTGTTCTAACCGTTTGAAGTGAACAAAGAGGATAGCTGCAGCCAAGCGAGCTTGTAGTTCTTGTTGGTTCATGTCGTGAGTCCATTCCACCCGTCCCCAGAAATTCAGTTGAAACTCTTCTTCGAGACGAGCAAGTGTTACGGCCTTGTCTGCGCCAATATGCTTGTCTATCACAGCACAGGAAAGGATTATCGACTTAAGGGTGTCGACGGCAAAGAAAAATCCTTTGCACTTCAAGAATTTTCAAAAATTTGAATCTTGAAAGAATACATACCATATGGAACACCTTCACTGTGTAAAAGGAAGTACTTGGATATTTTCATTTTATCCGCATCCGAGACGGTGGGTGGTGATATACTGGGAGTTTTTTGTATGTTCGTATCGAAACGTTTGTTAAACCACTCAATGACGGGATACCATTTGTTCTTTTTGAGGTCCTATAGATCTTTTTCTTCCTGAAAATCAACATACCTAATAAGTACCTACCTACATAAGGCTAAAGTTTGTATCTTGCATTTCCAGATCCTTTAGTTCATTGCCGAGTATATCGACAGTTCTGCGGCTCGTTCTAAAATGTTGTTTGAAATATCATCATCGTTTACCAACATTTCACGTTACCAAAAAATGCTGGTAAAATATTTAGATATATACAATACATAGCTTCCTATTAATTGAACTGTTATAACAAGCTAACCTTTGTCCACATATTTCTTTGTCGATTACGATTTTCAATTGTATCAATTAAAGCTTTTCTTTTCTTTCGAAGTTCCAGGATTTGCAAAAGAAAACGACGTTTTTTTATGATAGAGGCTTGAGGTAATGAAAAAAAGTTTAACAAAATCTTCATATTTTGTTCAACATTCTTTTTATGTATTAAAATCAATTTCAATTGGTTAGAATTCATTTTATTTTCACAAATAATTTGAGAAGAACAAAACTTTTTACTCACAAATTTTTTCATCAATACAAAATTTGACAGCCGGTGTTAAACAAATTTAAATGTCAAATGAAAACTTGTAAATGTTCGGTGTGAACGATTTTCGTGTTTTCAAAAACTTTTTGCCGAGTTTGGTGTGAAAATTCTATAAGTCTTACATCACTTTCCATTAGCACTTTAGCAGAATAAATTGTCTCTAATTTTGTACGAGTGGAAAGACCTTTTATTTGCAACACATGGTTGCAAAAACATACATATAGATTTTGTTTTAATTGTGACACTTGTGAAGAACGAGTGGTGCGAGTCTTAAATTTTTAAAACCAACCTTTGTTAGTAATGATGGACTTAAAAGAAGTATTCAAATAAAACTGATCATAATTTTAATAAATATAAAATTGATGGCCCCAAACATCGTTAAAATATTTTAAAAATTTCCAAGTTCAATTCAATTTTAAAATACTTTCCACACGATCGCCTATGAAAATTACTCACTTTTTACCTCATGCAACACTAAGTTTAAATTTTGACACGGCAAACGTTCACGCAGTTATAAAACGGCTTTTGTGTCCGTTTATTATTTTGTTTTTGTATATTAGATGTAAACGAACCTATAACTGCGTGCCTTCAATATTTAGATATAGTGACAGTCGAGTCGGTTGCGCTGATATTACTCAAGCGAGAAATTTTCGTGTGTAATGTGTCACCGCATCTTTTCAATAACGAAACTAATAACAGGATGGATTGCGTTGGATGGGTCGGGGTCGGTATAGGAACATACAAAGAAACCAGAAAATGCAAAAACAAAAAAAAAATAGAAACAGCTCTTCCATTCCAATTGAAAATATATATCTAAAGAAACTATTGCATGACAAAATTATAGATTGGTCATTAAAATGTCTCAACCTTTCACAACTTCACTAGACCAAAAATAACATTATAGAGATAATTACTTATAGCAAAAGGTTTCGCCATCTACTCTATACATACCGTCCCGTCCGTCACCTTTAATGCGGACTTTTGTTTTGCTTATAGGTACACAAAATGTTTTATAACCAAATAACATCAACATTTTATGCAGATGGAAATCTGAAGATTTCGCATCGAAATTTTGTTTTCAGAGCAAACATTTCAGACAATTTCACGTTATTCAAAACATCATCAACATTCTGAGACTTTGGCAAAAGATGGTGTCGTCATTTTTGTATAAAAACGAACAGATTTACCACACCATTTATCAATGTAACAGATGTATTTTAGACGTGTGGCTTTCAACCTGACAGTACTTTTTTCGGAGTTGGTCCTTTTGACAGCTGTCACTTGATTTATGCTCAGTTTGGTTTGTCATCCACTTACTTCTGAAGAACGTTTGCAAATTTATTACAAACCTCCAAGATGACGCGATTTAACACCGCAGATAAGTTCAAGGCGATTTACGCATTGGAAGATAATATTCAACGCGTTATTGCTGACATACGGCTACAATTTCTACAAAAAGTGGTCAAAATTGAGCCACTTGCCTGAAATCGTTTTTAAAATATAATGGTCAACACTAATCTTTATAATAAAGCTTAATTCTTGGCCATAGCATTAAATTATATATGTACTTTTTATTTCTTCTGGAGAACACTTCTAAAATAAAACATTATTAATAAAGAAATATTTGACTGTCAAAAGTCAAATAGTTTATATATATTTGACTTTTGACAGTCAAATATTTCTTTTTCAAAAAAAGCCATAGCACGGCAATAAATTAAAGCTACAATTTGTCTTCTCTGAAGACTTGTAGCAACCATGTAATTTGCAGTTGCTCTAAGTAGCTCGGATTATATGGTATCTCGATTTTTTCGGGAAAATATACGTCAAGACAAGGTGTAATGGTCATCTTCTGATGAGCCCAACCATTGCACCGGGGCGAAACGCATATATGAACACTTGCTGGATCATATTTATTTTAATTTCATGATTTTCATGATTTTTAATCATTTTATTATTATTAATAAATTAAAAACAGACTTTTACGAGTATTTATAAAACGATATTTCAGAGATGAATTTAAAATTTCTCCATCTTTTAATTTTTATTTCTCTTTCGAGTAGGGACGTATTGCTACAAATGCATGTTTAACAAATATTAATGCCTTTGATTTTAGCAAACAAATTGAAAATATGAACTCCTCACTATGCCAGACATTGACAGAAAAACTGTCATCCATCTATCAAACAAACGGCATTTATTTATGTATATTGTACATTGGATGCGTTCAATCTCGTGTTGGATAGGGTATCTTGTATAGGTGGATTTTTAGATACCTTGTTGAACGAGTTGGATAGCTGTATTGAGATAGCTGTCAAAAAAATAAAAACAACTTTCAGCTTTTCACAAAAAGCAGAGAAACATTTAAGCTTCGAAGTCAAAATTGTTGTAAGATAAAACATTTAATGGATAATTCAACTGATTCGTCGGACGATGATGATAATTATGAGGTAAGACCTAGCAAATTGGTCATCTACAAAACGAGAACAAAATAAGTCAATTTTGAAGTTTAAAAAATAGATCATAATTACCTTCTAAAATTCGAAGGCAAATAGCTTCTTCATCGTCTAATATGTACAGAACATCCTCAAATACAACTTCAACTAACATTTTGTATCTTTTTGTTTACCAACATATACAAAAAGCTGAAATCAATTTTCAAGTTTCTTGAAATTCAACCATGTATTATATCAGCTGTTCTGTCAGATACCCCAGAAATACCCCAGAAATTCTTGGATACCTTTGGATTCCTTTTTTGACATTTCAGCTGTTTTACCTTTGGATTCCTTTTTTGACATTTGAGCTGTTTTTGATCAGCTGTTATTTTACACGTAAAACACTAACAAAAAGGTATCCGGATACCCTATCTGCCTGAGATTGAACGCAGCCATTTAATTAGAATAACCCGCTGTCAGCCCACATCGTAGTTTTTGCATTGTCTTCAGGAGGCTTAGATTGAACTTAACATATTAAATTAAATTTGTAATTTGTATACCTAATGTAAGGGCGATGAATTCGTAAAGTACTGAACTTCCACAACTTCCGGTTACTAAAGAACTAAAGAAATATTTCAAGTGGCTTCTGGAAAAATTAGGAGGTTTCTTAAAAGCTGTGAAAAATTCATTACAGAATTCTAAAAATTTTACTTCCGATGGGTCAGCTCGATCCACGGACCTTCGCAATCGCTGTTGAACTTAGTTATGAAATTCACCGAGCGAACTACATTAGTCCAGTTAATAAAGGTTTTCACCTCAAAAAAAATCCAACAGTTTTGAAACTTGGCACACTTACTAAGGGATGTCTGGTGATGACCCAAAAAAAACTATTTGTCGTATCAAAAAATTTTGTTTCACAAAATTAAAGCTCATTAAATTTTATAAAAAAAGCTTTAATAAAATTTTTCTTATCTCTTATAGTTTATAAAATAACTCTAGTAGCAGTGAAAAGAAACATACGGTTTTTTCGGTTTTTCGGGTTTATCTTAAAAACTATTTGTCGTATCAAAAAATAATCTACAAAATTAAAGCTTATTAAATTTTCTAAAGAAGTACGATATTAATTTGTTTGTAATTGTTTTAGTTTGTTGTTTAATATGTCATGAATACATTGCTTAAAGATTTTATGGACGCTGAGCGGTCTGGCGATTGCAATGCCCATATAAACTGTGTGATGAAGAATATGATTCCATATCGCCATGCGGTGACGTGAAATAACGCCAAATGAAATAAATCCAAATCCAACAAATTTGGCATTATTTCGTTTTTGAAAACGAAATAAGGCCAAATTTTCAATTTGGGTTTATTTCGCTTTAGAAAACGAAATAATAGCAATTTGGCATTGTTTCGATTTAAAATTTTGAAGAATTAGGAAAAAACATAAATTAAAATTATCTTTTGTTTTCTCTCTATGCTAAAACAAGTTTTTTTGAATTGATAGCACGGCGTACTAACAGCTAGGTATGTAAGGGGGGGCATGCTGCCCCCCTGCAACCCCCCTGCTTGGGATCACTATAGGATTTCGGGTGGGTGCGAGTTTGGGTATATGCAAAGAACACGAATGCGTTGAGATTCTTTTATAACTGTGAGCCATACTTGCTTTTTTTTTTGTTGGGAATTTCTTTGATTTTAGTGCTCAAATGCAAAAGTTTTTTGCATATACCCAAACTCGCACCCACCCCAAATCCTATGGTGATCCCAAGCAGGGGGGTTGCAGAGGGGCAGCATGCCCCCCTTACATACCTAGCTGTTAGTTCGCCGTGCTATCAATTCAAAAAAAAATTTAGCAAAAGTAGCTATTCTAGACAATAAATCAACCATTTTTGAATTTTAAAATATTCGGCGTTGTTTCCATTATTTGTTTGGCCTTATTTCTTTTTATAAATCGAAATAAAGCCAAATTGGTTTTATTTCGTTTTGAACAACGAAATAAGGCCAAATTTGAAATTTGGTGTTATTTCATTTGGCACTATTTCACGTCACCTCTCCATGCCACCGAACACTTCTCGTACGCCAAATCATGTCACCTGTATTTGCAGTACATGATAAGACTGCCTTCTGCGATGACCCGAGATGAATTTAAAAACTTTGTGCAAGCGGGTTACTTTACTATGAGAAGAACTGGCCGATTTTGGACAGGTATATGGTCGGGCCAGACAATTGAACAAACTCTAATCCGTGGAATGAAGAGTATGGGTGGCTTGACACGAGGGCATGGAATCACTGACAGTGCACTTAGCAAATGGGTTCTAGGGCTGACTGCTACTCATTAAATTTGCTCATCACTCGAAGAATTCATTGGCGTTCTTTTTTCTACTATTGAGCAACATGAAGATTTTGGGGAAGCACGTAAAATAAGAGATAATACAGACATTGCAAAGCTGTCAAATTTGTTCCAAAGTCATCCTCCATTTAAAATTACAAATGAAATCATGCCAATAGAGGGTGACATCGTTGAAGATGATAAAGTAACTTGCTACAATTCTTTTTCTCTAGGCATGCAGGCAATGAGCCATATAGTGGGCCAACGAGTTTCAGAAGTAAAAATCGAGCACTCCCTTTGTCATTTATGTCAAATTCTGTAAAGAATCGAGGTGAAACTGTGGTAAAAGATCCTTTGATGATATTCCAAAGAATAAGTATAAGTAAGCAGTCCGATGAAGACTTGAAGACTTATATGGAGTATGAGCTGGCTCCCTTTCCATTATCATTGTTTGATGAAAATGGGATGCGAAAAACAAAGAAGTCAGCGCTATACGACATATTTAAAGTATCTACAACAAATATTTATTTCCTTGAATTTGACATTATTGTGGATGGTGGCTTCTTGCTACAGAAAGTATTGTGGCCCAAAGATTCCGATATTTCAACAATTTGCCATTCCTACATTAAGTACCTTCAAAAACATTATTCGGCAAAAAGTTGTACTGCAGTGTTTGATGGTTACTCTTCTTTGGAATACAATACAAAAAGAGCAGAACAAAATCGAAGATATAGACTTAAGAAGTCAGTCGCTATTCAATTTAATCATGTAACAGTGATAAGACAGGATGTGGAGCCAGGTGTGGGTGTAGAAAAGCAGCCCTACACTGTTCAAGCATATGTCATTCTTGCCATAATGAATGCTTGAATGCTGATCATATTGCAAACGATGAAGAAGATTTTGAATTAGAGAATTCAGGCTAAGCTTTTGCAACAACAATGTTGCAACAACCTATCAGGTCCATTCATTCACTCGAAGAAGTCAAAGAAGCTGAATCCTCATCAAATAAAAAAATTAGAAAAAATTGAATAAGAACGGTATTTAATACTTTTTTTAAATACCTTATATGTTTATTTATTAACTAATTCCTAATGCAATACTTAATGAAAAGAAATAAGTAAGATATAAAGGTATTTAATAATACATATAACCATCAGCCATTCATAAATTTAATTTGTTTCAAGTTCGATTTTGCTATGAAGATTATAAACTTAGTTCTTGTAGAAAATTATGTTGCTTTATTTTTGAAAAATAAACCTAATAATACGAGAAACCGTTTCCAAGATAAGCATGAAAAAAAATACTTGTTTTCCTTCAATGTGGATGGAGTTATTTACAACCCAATACTATTTTTTCTTTCGGAAATTTAATAAGCTTTAATTTTGTAGAAGATTATTTTTTGATACGACAAATAGTTTTTAAGATAAACCCGAAAAACCGAAAAAACCGTATGATTTTTTTTTAAATCCGCTAGAGTTATTTTATAAACTATAAGAGATACAAAAAAATTCATTTGGCTTTTTTTTATAAAATTTAATGAGCTTTAATTTTGTGGAACAAAATTTTTTGATACGACAAATAGTTTTCGAGATAAACGTGAAAAACTGAAACAAACTCCATGTTTCTCTTAACTGTGGCTAGAGCTCAGGTCGGATTCTTGGGGACTTTTTCAAGTTTCAAAACTGTTGGAGTTTTTTTGAGGCGAAGGCAATTTTTTTCGTTCATTGACTGGACTACATTGTCGATTCATATAGAACTACCTTATCAATTCTGAACTTGCCTATCGACGTTGTCAATTTCTGAAACATCGAAATCATGTACGGCATCTGGGATGCTCTGTAAGCACATTTTGCTATGATCTGTTGTTTTCTAGGGACTATTGCTGTGCCTCTATTTTGTGGTCATTAAGATAAATTTAAAGGAATCGAATCATTTTTATAAAAAATCAATTCAGATTCTTCTCCAAATCGGCGCCAATGACATATTGTAGAAATTGTATGCAGTGTGAAAGGGTTTTGATTTCAATAATACCAGATAAGTTTTTTTTATCGGTGGTGCAGGGATGTTGATCACACCGACATTTGTCAACTTTCTTTCGTCGGATTTGGTAATAGAAAAAGTTTGGAAAATTAAAACTGTCACTTTAGCTTATTCGCCGAATTCTGTAATAGAAGTGAACATATAAAATGACGGAAATGTACATATTCTTTTGTTAAGACCATTTCTTTTTAGAATGTTTAACATTTTTATATTTTTTAAAATACAACAAGAAATTAAACAAAAAAAAAACGAATGCAACTTTTAAACATCAAATTATGGTTGAAAGTGGTGAAACTATATTTTTCTATTACATACATAGCGTTGCATGATTTCCCTTTATCAAACGCCCCTTGTTGAGGCAATCCTTTCCCTTGTGTATATGGTCGTCTATGGTAGATCACCCAACTACCAAGCTATATACATATGTCATTAAATTAATGATTACTTTCAAGTCAACTGAGCATCGATGTCTTTTGCACGCATCGCAAGAGATGGGATTTGATCGCTGCGGCTCTAGCGCCTATCCATTGTTGCTTGTTCTATACCTCTATATGTTGTGACTGTGACTGTTGCGTGGAAAAAGCGTAAATGATTGCAGACAGAAAGACACACACGGAAAGAGAGTGCATGCAAATGACTATGTTTGAGTATACTCTTCGAACACGATAGGACGGACGAGAAGCTATGTCACACGAAAGGAGACAATAAACCCAGGCTTTATGGAAGGAGGGTCTTCCTAGAGAAAGCCAAACCAAACCGACAATGACGTTCATGATGATGATGATAATGATGTGCAATCAAATTGCATAGACGAGACGGACGACCCTATAGTCTTTCACATCACCATTGCCAACAAAGAAAACAATGCAAATGCAACCCACTATCAAAGTCGGAGTCTAGGGAGTCCATCACCAAGTAGTGATCTCGTTTGCAGTTCAATTTTCGAAATTTTCTAGTTTTTCTTTTTATAATTTTATTTTCTAATTGCATATTTTGCTCTTATAGCTCCCTCGCTCGTCATATGCACAGATTATGGTGTAATGGTCACTCGGACAATGCGAGGGGTTCGGCTGCACTATTATCCCTCTCTTGAGGATAATTTTTTGCTCGCGTTGCTTTTCGGCCTGGGAAATCACGTTCCATCATAATAATTGGCTTTAATTGAGTGATTGACGTTTTTAAGCAGCCAACGAGAGAGACAGCGAGCTCACCCACGATATTAGGTTTCGCTGGCGACTAAGACAACGGCCGGCATGGCGGCGCGGAGCTGAGCGGCGCGGCGCGGTGACGCGACGTTGTTGTCTTGTCGGCGTCGTTATTGCAATCCTCAAAACCTCGAGCTTCAAGAATTCTATGGGTATTCGAAGTCGAACATATATGTATAAGTAGAAGTACCTAACAACAAGTAGGTACCAACTGTGATAAGCGAGTGAAAGACAGAGATAGAGATCACCAACGAACGTGTATATGACCACATCCATCAGCCCACCATCAGCGAACGGGCATCAGCTATATCGGACCACTTTCGAGTCTTTTGGGGTTTCACATAATCTTTCTCAACATCCCAAGAGCGCATACGGCAGTAGCGTGATGGTGGTCTCCAATTAGATTTAGACGTTTGTGTGCTTATATTTTTGAACAATATCGTTTGTAGCTTGTAAAACAAGACACAGCGCACAGCTTCTAAGTGATCTCGACGTCAATGCTCATTGGCATGATGGGCGCTACGAAGAATTTCAACTCGACAAAAAAAATTTCATTTATTTGGTTTAATTGAAAATAAAAACAACAAAACTACACAACCATCAGCCTGAAGATTGAGATAGAGTCCGAGTGGCCCACCACTGATGATTATGGTGGTTTGGTTGACGACGACGACGATTTTGGTGGCCAACGAGCTTTATATTGGATAATTTATAATGTGATTCTGACGACCATCAACGATGAAATTTAAATTCAAGTTTCGAGAAACCACACATAAGAGCATTTCGGCAAAGAAAGTAGGAAGTTTGGGTCTTGGTTTTCTTTCTTAAGTGGATTGAAAAAGCGTAGGTGATTTATTGTAATACTCGTGTACTATGGGAACTTGGATCTGCATAAGTCTGATGTAGAGCTATTTTTTGTATTTGTTCTTTAGGGCATTAATTGGCAGTGTGTTGTCAAAAAGAATCAAAATTGAATCTGTTAGGAGTTCAGGCTGTTTGAAAACCTTTTCTATAAGCAAAACATGTTTGACGGATATTCAAAAACTGGGTTTGATCAAACCATCTGGGTTGGAAGTATGTCGTGCAACTCTAGAACCTAGAAGAATATTAGAACTATGCATATTCCTTCGGGTATTTTCTATGTCCCATAATTTCAAAAAGATTCATTCAATTGCAACACAAATACAAACGGGTCTTTGTATACTGGACAAACTCCTTCTGGAGTCTGATGAATCACTGTATTATACTTGATTATAAATGAAAGTCCTGTGTTTCGTTTAGTTCGGATAGTTATATGTTAGACTGTAAAAGTACTAATTCTATACGTAATGTTTGGGGTCCTACACGGAGAGAATTGAAAAATCAATAATTGCTAAATTTTAGGAGTACTTTTCCAGATTGAATAAAATGAATTCGTTGTTCATCATCAAACACCACCAAGTGACATCGATTACACAATCCGCGATGAATGGACTGTGGATCGCATCCGACAGAATTTTATTATTACAGAATCCGCCGATAAAAATCTACAGTAATGTTAATAACATAGTCAAACGGTACTTACTACAAAGTTTGTATTTTTTTTAAATCTGAAATTGATGCTTTCAAAATATGCATTGCAAAAATAATTTAAAACATAGTTCTTGTTGATTGATTAAAAACAGGTAAAATTTAACCTAAAAAGCATCGGGCAGGGCGAAAATTGTTGTTGTCTTATTGTTTGTTGTCTTACGCACTTGATAAATTTTTTTACTATCATTTCTTTATCCGATAGAATCCATTATTTGGTTTTAAAATTATTAAATCTAACTTTAATTTTGTTAACTTAGACAATATACACAAGCCTATATTCACTTTAATGACATTTGAATCGATATACACTCCTCGTCAACTGAATACGCACAATTTTTTTTTAATATATGTACCTACTTTATCCATTTTTTCCAAACAGTGATGGTTATTATGCCATCTGTTGATGCTAACTATTCCCTTAAGATGTTAAGCAGATAATTCCGAAAGAATTATCCAAAAACAACCGTGAGCTTTTCTTCAACCACTTGCAAAGTGTTTTATATGCAAAGTAGGAGTTTTTTTTTAGTCAACTTACTTACTTACTTACTTAAGGTGGCGCTACAGTCCTGTGTGAACTAGGGCCTCACCCAACAAACTTCTCCATCTAGCTCGGTCCCTAGCTAGATGTCTCCAGTTTCGCGCTCCGAGTTGGGTGAGGCCACCTTCCACTTGTGCGCGCCACCTGATTCGCGGTCTTCCTCTACTGGGCTGTCCTGTGGGTGTGGATTCGAAGACTTTCCGGGCCGGAGCATTGGTTTCCATGCGCTCTACGTGACCTAGCCATCTTAGTCGTTGGACTTTTACCCTTCTGGCTAATTCTACGTCGCTGTACAGCCCGTACAGCTCGTCGTTCCATCTTCTCCTCCACTCCCCTTCGATGCATACGGGACCGTAGATCACACGAAGAATCTTTCTCTCGAAACGACCCAAGGTGCTTTCATCCGCTTTTGTCAAAGTCCATGCTTCTGCACCGTATAGCAGGACGGGGATGATAAGGGTCCTATATAGCGACACTTTGGTCCTTCGAGAGAGAATTTTTCCACTCAATTGCTTTCTTAACTCAAAGAAACAGCGGTTATTCTTCGTTTGATCTCAGCGCTGGTGTTGTTTTCTGCATTTACAGCGGAGCCTAGGTAGACGAAGTCCTTGACTACCTCAAAGTTACGTCTGTCGATGGTGACGTTTTGACCAAGACGTCGGTGTTGTAGGTCCTTTCTTGATGACAGCATGTACTTTGTTTTGCCCTCATTAACCGTTAAACCCATTTTTGCCGCCTCTGCCTCAATACTCACAAAAGCCCCATTGACATCACGCTGAGTTCTTCCTTTTTTGACATCGAAAGGTTCAGTTAAGTTGTTTCCAACCTTTATGGAGCAGCGTGAATTCTCCATGGTCATCCTGCACAAACGGACGAGTTTGGTAGGGATGCCAAAACTAGACATGGCTCTATACAGTTCGTCCCTGTAGATACTGTCATATGCGGCCTTGAAATCGATGAAAAGATGGTGGGTGTCGATTTGGTGTTCTTGGGTTTTTTCCAGGATCTGCCGTTATGTGAATATTTGATCGACTGTGGACTTTCCTGGTCTAAAACCACACTGATAAGGATCAGGTTGTTGACGATGGGCTTTAGACGTTCACATATTACGGCAGAAAAGATTTTATAAGCGATGTTAAGTAGACTGATTCCTCTATAATTGGTGCAGTATAGAGGGTCTCCTTTTTTCAGCATCGGGCATTTTCTCGGTAGCAGTCACCATAGTAGATATCGCAGTTTTTCATCCTCTTTTTGCCCGGCCCATCCCATCGTATTTCCTGGATGGCGGTGATGTCTGCTTTATAGCAGTCTAGGGCCTCCGCTAATTCTTCGGCTGCACGTGGTCTGTTAAGGGACCTAACATTCCACGTGCATATCCGAAGTTCGTTGTCCTTAATTCGTTTGCGTTGGTTGTCAGAGTAAATCCGTCCGTATCCGAGGTGTGTTGGTGCTTCGCAACTTTTTTAGTCAACTGAATAGGTCCAACGCCATTTTCTTCGTTGTTTAACGATTTTAGTGTTTTCAGTAAAATTTAATTCTTGATTTCAAATTTTAAGAAAAATGGGTAGATCTACGTGTCTTAACAGTGTTGAAAAAGCTAAAAATCGATTTACTTAGAGACCAAGGCCTAACTGGACGTGCAATAGCTGATAAAGTTGGCCGAAGTTTTAATGTAGTTTATTCTTACTTAAAAAATAAAGATGCATACGGCAAAAACATGAAGGGAGGTAAGAAAACAGCAACAACAGCAGCTGAGAGACGAAGAATTTTAGAATGTGCATCAAATTCTTCTGATTCTGTGGCAAAAATAAAACAAAAAATCGGCGTAAACGCAAGTTGCTCAACAGTTTTAAGAGTAATCAACAACTCAAGCCATCTTAAACGAATGAAACTTAAGAAAAAACCACCACTGGACGAGAGACGGAAAATGTTGCGATTAGATTTTTCAAGACTTCACATGAGTTGGAAAAAAGAATGGTATCACGTGGTTTTTTTTTTTCAGATGAAAAAAGTTTAATTTCGATGGCCCTGATGGGTTCAACTTCTATTTTCACGACTTAAGAAAAGAAAAAAGATTTTTAAAGCGCCATCATAGTCGTGAAGGAGGTGTCATGATATGGGGAGCAGTCAGTTATTATGGAACAGTTGAGCTCGAGGTTGTAACATCAAAAATGACAGCAGCTGGGTATAAAGTAATTTTGGAAAGAAATTTTCCTAAATTTTGTAACATCTTTGGACCCATAAACTGGACCTACCAACATGATAATGCGCCTATTCACTCAGCGCGCATAATAAAAACATGGATAGAGGAGCAACAAGTGCAGTTGCTTCAATGGCCGCCGCCGTACTCACCTGATCTAAACATCATAGAAAATGTCTGGGGATGGTAATACGCAAAGTTTATGAGGGTGGTCGTCAGTTCGAAGACAAAGAAACCTTAATTTCTGCAATCAAATTAGCGTGGAGCGAAATTTCGTTAAATTACATTAAAAAGCTATACGATTCCATGCCGGATCGAATTTACGAAGTAATTAAAAATAAAGGTGGAATTACCCACTACTAAACTTTTCAATACCAATTTTAATTTTTGTACCTATTCAGTTGACTCAAAAAAAAACTTCTACTTTGCATAAGCTACACTTTGGAAGTGGTTGAAGGAAAAACTCACGGTTGTTTTTGGATAACACTTTGAAATTCTGTTATTTATATGTTACGAAAATTTTTACCATCAACAGATGGCATAATAACCATCACTGTTTGGAAAAAATGGATAAAATATATTCAAAAATGTTTGTGCGTATTCAGTTGACGAGGAGTGTATGTTAACAAATGACACCAGACGGAAGGCAGTTTTGAAAATGGTAAGGTAGTTTTGCGGATCAAAATTACAGCTCATAGGAGGGATTCCCTAATCGAATTAGTTGCGGATTCCTTAGGGATCGAGTAAACTCCCAAGGCATGAGTATGAAGTTTTAAGATCCTTGATCCCTAATCCCCACTTTTCTCATTTTAATCGATGTTACTTTAGGTTTTGAAAATCGAGATTTGTTTATAGTTATCGACATTAAATTTGTCTAAAATTCTAAAAACCTAAAAATCCAATTTAAACATCTACGGAGAGTTCTCCATTGATTATTATTATTAGCACATCGCATTAACTATTTTCCTGGCATATACCTCCTCCTGAAAGTCAGGTTTTTTACCTACTTATGTAGGTATATTTAGTATTTACATACGTTTGATAGTACATAATATATATATGTATATACTATATTCATTATATGCAAATGTAACCCACTCAAATAAGTCCTTGTTTTCTTTTGCTGCCTTTTACTAAACAAAGCTCTAAGGATAAAAGTGTGTGATCGTTCGCCAGCTAATTAAGGCACTTAAACAAAACACAAATACAATACGTGTGCAACATTTTAGATTCGTTTTCTGCTGCCAGTCTGCCACATTGCCACTGCCACAGAGAGTTGTTGTTGTTGTTGTTGTTGGTTTGGTTTGGTTTGGTTGCCTCGTTGTTGTTCGACGAGCCGAGAGTTGAGTTGAGTTGAGCTGAGCTGAGCTAAGCTAAGAGCTGCTAATACCTACACCGTGCTTGCCTGAGTGCCTATATTTGCTGTGTGTCGCGCTGGCTGTGAGTTTCCTGCGACAACACTCCTGACTCCTCTATACTCTTGGAGAGTTCCAGAATTAGGCTTATTACTCTGTACACTCATAGGTACATACATATATATGCGAGCACATAGGTATGATGATGGCAATTTTTTTTTTTATTTTATAATGGAGGTGTACCATTGAACAAGCGAGTGCTTGGTCGCACATAAACACGCACTGCGCCTTAATGCACATCATACCCACAGTACAGTGCCAAAGCCAATATATGTATGAGAACAGAGGACGAGGAGGAGATTGTGTACAACGAGGACTACGAGCTTTGCAAACCTAATTAAAGGGTTTACTAGCAACGCGAACGCAACGCGGTGTGGCGACAAGCGACAGTATAAGGGAAGGGGCCACTCTCTTCCAGTTTCCATTTCCAGTGTATACCTACCTAGACCTACTACATGATTTTCAGTTTTAGTCTTTTTTGTTATTTCTTGTGGCGCGTTGTTAAATTGTGGGCCTTGAAAAACACATTATCCTAACAAATACCATTGCAGTGCAGGAAATCACAGTTCAAGAGTCCTGTCGCAGCTTAACACACTCTGCAGTGGAGAGGGATGATGTGTGCCAGTGCCTTGCCTACATTAACCATAAATATACTTCACCGCTTATGACGTTTTTCGCTTTTTATGATTGTGATTATATGAACGCCGAGTCGAGAAGTCCACGAGTGTGTTGGGGTTTGTATTTTATTTTTTTACTTTTTTACTAAAAACTCAAGTTGAAAAAATGAACATGGCTGGTGTGACTATACAGAGATTTTTAACGGCTGGAAAACAACAGTCACTTTGAGTAATGGCGGCGCGGCGGTAACCAGCAGCAACAGCAACAGCAGAAGCAACGGTTACTGTGACAGAGACGAAAAAGGGAAGCTGTTTTCCTAGATTTTCTATAAAACAAAAATGATGCTGAAGAACCACAAAAATAAAAAAAAAAAGAAGGAAGGAAGTAACTACCCAGCCTTGCACTTAGGACGAGAGCGAGAGCTTGTATAGGTAGGTAGGTACGAGTACGAGTATGTAGGTATAAATGCTTCGAAGCTGATTAGCAACTCTCGGAAACACTCACCGCTATGAAAACCAGCGTACCTACTATACATACCCGTACCGTACATAGATGAATGTGTCATGGATATGGATAAGGCTAATGAACGACACAAAAATCCATTAAAGTTCTTGAAAAGAGATTCTTGAGAAAAGAAATTTCTCTTATTTCTGTTTTTTATATTATTTAGGTATTGTGATACGCGTCAAGCCCTCAGAATCCATGTTATTCATGTCTCATCACTCAAAGATTTTGAGGGCTTTTTTGTTTTTGGAAAACGGCAACCCAGCCAACCGGAAGGGTAAATTGATCCAAAATCCTCTTGTTTGACGACATAGAGAACACGGCAGAGGTTATAAAAATTTAGGTACATGGTATAAAAAAAGGGTATTCTCTTGACAAACACTTCCTAGCTAATTATAGCAGCCGCTGAGAGTAATCAGGAGGAGCTAATTCATTGTCGTCCTTGCTCAGGTGTCCGTCTCGGAGATTTGAATAAAGTTGTTTTTTTCGTTTTTTTTTTGGTTCCTTCAAACCCATCATCGCATCGCACCGACCGGCTGATGAATGGAATCTTCAAAGAAGCTAACTAGACTCAAGGGTATTTTATTTCATGCCGCCGCCGCCGCCACTGATGATGTCGTATAGTCGTCGTCGTCGTCGTCGTCACTATTATAAACTTGAAAAGAAACTACAAGATGACTGGAATGATAACAATCGAATCTTTATAGAACGATGATCAGAATTTTGAATAGAGACTTAAGACTATATAAGACAACGACAGCAATAGCGACAGCGACAACGACGACAGCGAGATATCTTTTCCCGCAAATTGATTTTGGAAGCGCTGTCAGACGCGATCACGGCCAAAGATCTATAATTTGCATCTTTTGCCCATTTAAGTGTGTATAGTGTTTAAAGAGGTAGGTAGGTACGCTGAATTGCTGCGAACAACAGGTTACCATCATCAGGACATCAGATAGACCTATTTTATGTATATAAGGACTAAGTAATACTAATCTCCGACAATGAACTTTTATCGAATGTGATGCTGATGTTGATGCTTCTTTATATGTTCTATACTTTATGTGTATGTTGGTTTATATGTACATAGGTAGGTACTTTGAAAAGATAAAGATTCATCAGATCAGATCATGATTGTTGTTTGTTGATGAAGTAAAAACCACAGCGAAAAAATTTATATAGGCGGGTGAATATCGGTGAGGAGTAATTTGATATCCTTGTGCACGCAAGAAAAGGAGGGTTTTCTTCTTATCTAACAATCATAGAGAACAAAAAGTGATGAATGAATTGGTAACCGGAACTGGTGGTTCGTAATTGATACGCCCGTAGTTAAATACATTTTGATGGGCTAAAATTTGAAAATTATTTTGTATGAAGGTACCTAACCTTCCTACAACACTTTTCATGAAAGGTAAGAAATAACAGCACGTACATTACACGACGCCATTAAGCAAAATACAAAAGGTGTCTTCTCCAGCAACCTTCGATATTTCGGCTCACAAAAAAAAAATACGAACGAACACACAGATATTCCATATAGAATTTGTAACTCTAAGGGGTTGGGGTTGAAATGCTATATGGGTCACAATACTGTAATTGACATATTGTACCTACGTCAAAATTTTGTATTACTAAACTCTGTATTAAAATTTTGTATGGTCAAAATTTTGTTGGACAAAAATCAGTTTGGTTAAAATTCTTATCAACACGATTTTTCTCTCTTCAGACTATTTATTTTATTATCTTAATATATATAATTCTTCTGTGAGTGTGTATGTCACTGAACTTCTCTTAAACGACTGGACCGATTTTGATGAAATTTTTTGTGTGTGTTCAAGGGGATCTGAGAATGGTTTAGATTCACAATTTTGTCCGCTGGACAATGTTTTTTAATTAATTTTTAATTTATTAGTAGTTGTTGATTTTGGAATGTTTTACATTGGATCCGACAGACGGCGCTACCATCGCAGTGTCAAATATTAAATAATATTCAATTTTAAAAGGTTAAACATGCCGCTCATCCATTTTGGAATGCCAGCGCCGAATCGTCCAGCAGTAGACATCATCAACAGCGATGTTCAACGTGAACACCAGTTCGATAAGACTTCTTTGGCTACTTTTGTTGCGGAAAATGAACAATTGCTCACTGCTGAACAACGAAATGTATATGATCAAATTAACGTTTCAATTGCAGCACAACAAGGTGGATTCTTTTTTTTAGACGCTCCAGGTGGCATTGGTAAAACATTTCTTATCGCATTGATACTTGCGCGGATTCGATCTCAAAATCATATTGCATTGGCCATTGCTTCATCAGGCATTGCAGCAACGTTACTTGATGGTGGACGGACTGCGCATTCAGCACTTAAATTACCTTTGAACGTTCATACAAATCCCGAGCATTCAGGCATGGCTGAAGTTTTGAGAAAATGTAAAATTATTATCTGGGATGAATGTACAATGGCCCACAAGCATTCGCTTGAAGCTCTCGACAGGTCCCTGAAAGATATCAAAAATAATGCTCGGCTTTTCGGTGGTGCTCTACTGCTGCTGTCTGGTGATTTCAGACAAACATTACCAGTCATTCCACGCGCGACATATGCAGACGAAATAAACGCATGTTTGAAAGAATCTTATCTATGGCCAAGTGTCACTAAATTATGCCTTACTATTAATATGCGCGTTCGACTTCAAAATGATCCATTAGCGTCATGATTCTCTGAACAATTGTTAGACATTGGCAACGGTAAAATTCAATTGTATGAAGATACACAATATATTCGACTTCCAGAGAATTTTTGCAACATGGTGGCTACCAAAGATGAGTTAATAACAAGTATCTTTCCAGATTTAAGACATAATTATACTATTCATGAATGGCTGCGAGAGCGAGCTATTTTAGCCGCAAAAAATTTAGATGTTGACGCCATCAATTTTAAAATACAACAGTCATTGCCTGGTGATGAAATTACATTTAAATCGATTGACACTGTTGTTGATCCTGACGAAGTTGTCAACTATCCTGTAGAGTTTCTAAATTCACTAGATTTACCTGGAATGCCACCACATAATTTGCGACTGAAAATTGGCTCACCTATAATTTTGCTTCGAAATTTAAGTGCCCCAAAATTGTGTAACGGCACGCGATTAGTTGTAAAAAAAATCATGGGCAACATTCTTGAACCCACTATTTTGAGTGGAAAATTTCAAGGTGAAGTTGTACTTTTACCACGGATCCCAATGATTCCTTCAGATTCGCCTATACCATTCAAACGTTTACAATTTCCAATCCGCTTGGCATATGCTATGACTATAAATAAGTCACAAGGCCAAACAATGACAATTTGTGGCTTAGATTTAGAAAACCCATGTTTTTCTCACGGCCAATTATATGTTTCGTGTTCCAGAGTTGGAAAACCATCGAATTTATTTATTTATACACCTCAGGGTTTAACCAAAAATATTGTACATCCAATGGCATTACGATAAATTAAGTTTTTGTAAATAAAAAAATATATTTTTTAAATAAAATAGTTTGAGTGTAAGCTTTTTTACCTTTAATTAAAACAAGTTGAAGATTTCATTACACATACTCACACGCTATCGATTAGTCTAATTGTAATAAATTTACATGTAATGACGTTAGATATTGTCATAACATTTGAATAATAATTTTCATCAAAATGGTCCAGAATGGTTTAGCTTATTAAAAAAAGTTTGAAATTTTCAAATTAAAGACGTGTAGACAGGACAACGTCTGTCGGGTCCGCTAGTTGTTTAATAAAACAGAATCAGCCCTATTGTGAGTTTCACATGAACAATAAGATTCCACCCGAAAAAAATCCCTTTTTTCAATTCGCCTATTGTGAGTTTCGGGCGAAAAAAAAATTCGTGTTCGAAAGATTTCCCTTATTGGAAGCACTCAATTCGGGCGGAATGAAATGTCATTTGGCGCTAAAATTTCCACTTAGTTCTTAGAGGTGAACAGAAGAACAACAAATTTTACAATGTAAGTTATTTATATTAATTGTAGTTGCAAAAAAAACAAAATAACTTTATTGTTTGTGTCTATATGTAAGGACCAAATCAATAAATGCAAATCAAAGCGATATGCTACTAAACAGATGCAGGAAAATACTGAAATCACAAGAGGTTTTGTCAAAAAAAGTAAAGAAAAAATAAATGCATTTTGGAAGCAGATTACACTTGAGCTTAATAGCGCTGGGCCTCGCTCCAATCAAGACTGAGTTCGAATGGAAGAAGGTAAGGGTTCAATTTAATTCACATTGCTGAAGACTGAACAAAAAAAAAACATTTTAATTAGGCTTGGACTGACCAAAAACGCTACATGAGGATAAAGGATGCTACAAACAAAATAATGGAAAGAGGAACAGGAGGTGGACCTAAAAGGATACTAAAATTCTCTCCTGCTGAAGAAGCCATCTTTCAGTTTGTTTGTTTCTTCAAAATCGTTTGGGTTAAATCTACCCAAAAAGAGAAGTTTCGAAAATATTGAAAATGAAATTCAAATTGAAGATTTTAAAGACGAATTTGAAAATGATGAACAACATAACCATCAGAGTGCTGATGTTATAACCTATTCACTTTCTGATCCTATTCCAGTCGTACCTGCAACGATTCTTGCTTCAACCAGTCAAACCACCAAGAAAAAAGAAAATATTTGCAAAATGAGTACCCAAGAAGATGTTATGGAGGAACTTCAAACGCATAAAGAACTTTTGTGACAAAGTGGGTGAAGCAATATCCATCATGAAAGATCATAACAACAATATACAAAACTGTATAAAAAAAACTTTACATTTTCTTTTTGTTGTAAATTATAAATTACTTCTTTTTATTAATCCTTGACGGTGTCAAAACAAAAGTACAATTCACTAGGGTTGTTCGTTTTCTAGAAACGAATACTCACATACCAAAATAGGTTTTTAGTGGTGATAAATTGATTGGGGTGGTTTTAAAAGTGTCTTGTCGTACGCAGTTTAACAGGAAATTGCGGACCTACATAAATTTCATTGCGTTTTTATGTTCAACAAGAAATATAGGTTCAGATTTCATTCTCTGTTTTAATCAGAGATGAGGAAATTTATTGCGAACTCAGTTTGCTGAACACGACAATAATTATTCGAACAGTCAGTTCTGATTCAAAGTGAAATTCTATTCGGGCGAAACTCGCAATAGCTTTTTGAATTCCAGGCGTTGAAAAATATTTCGGGTGAATGATTTTCCGGGCGAAACTTACAATAAGTCTCAATATTTTGTACCATAATAACATTCTTTGAATAAACATGCATTTCTTGCGTGTTCCTTAAAAGTTGGTAGTTTTAAAGTTTTAGGTGACTTTTTTCATGAAAATCTCAATACTGTTTGTTTTTCTTTTAGATAGCGTTTTTTTTTTTTAATTTGTATAGAATTAGTTAGTTATTTACTTAAGATGGCACTACAGTCCGGGCGGACCAACAACCGTCTCCAGCCAGTTCGGTCCCTAGCTATAGCTGTCTCCAGTTTCGCACGCCAACTAGGTTGAAGTCTTCTTCCACATCCGTGCGTCACCTTTGTCGCGGTCTTCCTCTACTGCGCCGCCGTCCCTCGGGATTGGATTCGAAAACCTTCCGGGCTGGGGCTTTGATGTCCATTCGCTCTACATGACCCCATCTCAGTCGTTTTATTTCTTTAAGATTTTTCTCTCGAAGCATCCTAAGATGATCTCGTCTTTCTTTGAAAGGTTTTTGGCCTCAGCTTCATAACCGGGATGATGAGTTTCTTATCATCGATTTGCAGGAGTTATTCTTCGTTTGATTTCAGCGCGGGTGTCGTTGTCTAAATTTATAGCGGTTCCTAAATAGACAAAGTCCTTAACTACCTCAAAGTTATAGCTGTCGAAGGTGACATTTTGTCCAAGGCTTCGTCGTTTAGTGTCCTTTTTTAATGACATCAAATACTTGGTCTTGCCCTTATTGACCACTAAACCAATCTTCTCCGCTTTCGTCGCAATGCTCAAAAACGCTCCACTGATATCACGCTTTGATCTTCCAATTATGTAAATATCATCGTCGTATCTGAGTAATTGAATGGATATTTGGAATACTGTGCCTGTAGTGTTGACGGTTGAGTTTTGCATAACAATTCTTTCCAGAAAAATGTTGAAGAAGTCTCATGACTGCCTAAAACCTTTTTTGACAACAAAACCATTTTGGAGATCTTTTTCGGTCTTGATAAAGCAGCGTGCATTCTCCAGCGTCATTCTGCACAAACGGATAATTTTGATAGGGATGCCAAAACTACACATTGCTCTGTAGAGCTCTTCCCTATATGTATGTATATACCTCTGTAGTTGGAGCAATTTAAAGGGTCCCCTTTCTGGTGTATTGGGCGAACTATGCTGAGATTCCACTCATATGGCATGCTTTCTTCCGACCATATTTCGCAGATGAGTTGGTATGCAGTATTCTATGTATACAGTGTTTTGAAATGCCCAAACAGTATTATACAGAGTTTTGATAATACAGGATTGTGAAAAACAATATTTCAACCCACTCCCGATTTTAACTTGAATTGTTTTAAAACATTAATCAACACTTTTAGTATTTTCAGTGAATTTTTGATCTAAAATTTTAGCAGTGTTTCAAAACCTAACATCCACTTTCTTAGACACCAAGACGTGCAGCAACCGATAAAATTAATTGAAGTTTGAATTCATTTTAATGTTATAAATAAATAAATAAAATTGGTGGTGCAACAGTCCGTTGGGAACTAGGGCCTAGTGACTTACAACTCTCAACCATTCCTGTGTGCGAGTACAGTTGTCAGGGATGGAGGGCACCTACAGTTTATATGCCGAATCCGAACGGCAAATTTTGAGAAAGCACTTTTCATGACAAGAATTAACTCTTGGAGAATTTGTCAATTCCTCGCAAGAGGCAGTACCCGTGAAACTTAAGATGGCATAGGCAGGGATCGAACCCAAGACCTCTGGCATGACAGTCCAACGCACTAACCATCATTCCACGGGTACTACGCATTTAAATGTTACTTAAAAAAAAAAAAAAAAAAAAAAAAGATTCGTACAGATAAAAAACACAAAGGGATGTAAACAAAAATTTCAAAAACAGCAGCTTGAAATCGAGCGATTTTAAGGTGTGCATCAAATTCTTCTGATTATGGGACAAAAATAAAACAAACAACTGTCGGAAACGTAAGTACCTTAACAGTTTTAAGAGTTATTAAAATTCGAGCCATTGGCTTTACTCCAATCCAATAACAATTTTAATTTTTAACCTATTCAGTTGACTCAATAGAATAAGCTTTGCAAATGGGCGAAAGGAAAACTAGTGGTTGTTTTTGGATAATGCTTTTAAAAACAAATCTTTTCTTAACTTCTTAAGGGAGTAGTTAGTACCAACAAATGGCACAATACAGAAAAATATCTGGACAAAATTCAAAAAGTATTTTCAAAAATGTCTGTGCGTATTCAGTTGTAGCGGAGTGTATATAGAAAATTGTACTTTTATAATGAGTATCCAATCCACGTTAGCCTTAGTATACATGTTTTGAATTTCAAACAGTGACAATTTTTGTTTTTACTTTCGACAGCTTCTTGCTTATGAAAACATTCTTAAAATTTTAATTGAATTTCTTTAATTTATGAAGGCACCTTAAAACTTAGTACGTATTATAAAAAGTATGTATTAATATCGAATAAAATTGACTCTGTTATATTTTCTTTAAAAGAGTCTTTTTTTAATGTTAAATAATCAATTATTATTCAATCAAAACCATCCTACATCATCTTAGAGTAAATTTATTAAAGTATACTCAGATAAAATTTCAAGTCCATCTTATAATTGCTCTTTAAATGATAATTTCAGCAAGATTGAAAAATATTATACGCTGTCCAAAATGGAAACAAAATATTGTTTTGATTTGAAAATTGTACACTATGGGCCCTTAAGATTTTAAAAGTTTGATATTTAATCAATTCAAGAAATAACCCACTTTTAAAAAGCCCCAAGCACTGTTTTACCTCAGTCTAAACAGTCTATAAAAGTTCAAATCAGAAAATGTCAGAAAGTTATTTTGTGTGAATTCACAAACGCACCACTGCAGAGATGATTTGCGATCGTCGCTGTAGCACGTTCATAAACGCAAATAATTGGCATCACTTAAAATGTCAAAGTTCGATAAACTGATGCGCAAATACTCGTATATAAACAAACCAGCGCACAATTTAAGGTATTAATAGAAACCAGATTAAAATATGAAGGTGAATTTATTGCCGGCAGAAAATCAAAGTCAGTATTGTGGAGAAAAGTTCTAGAGGAGATAAAATGTGTGGTTCCAGATTTTAATTACAATGAGAATGTTTATTAGTATCACATCCATTATAAAGCAAAAGTTGTTTTTAAACGTAAAACTTTTTGTCAATCAGTATCGCATCGTAATCAGCTGAGCAACGATCAGAAAGCAGTGATGTCTAATCACTACCAAAAAATTTGAAGTTTGTGAATTTACCCTTTGTTAGTATCGAACTAACACCATTTGAAACATTAACGTTTACCTATGAATATGTTAGAAAATTATCGTTTATCAACTTTTTTGAGTTGACTTACTAGTAAATAATAGAAAAATTGGCTCTCCAAAAACATGTTGAAATAATTTTAACAAAGTTATTTTAAACACAAGTTTTGAGTCACTGAAAAGTAGAATTGGGTGAAAATCGTTAAGGGCTCACTTCACTAAAATCTGTTCGAAGAGAACTTTTAAATTTCCATATAATCATCTTTTAAAATAATATTCATAAAACTGTCAACAAATTTCTTAACAATTATAATATTGTTGTTGGATTTGCGATGCCAATCTTACAAAAGATAACTTTGGAACTGTCAAGACATCGAACATGTCAAAATTACTTATAAAAACGGAATTCTTCGTATTCGTCCTATTATTCATTTCAGCTTAACGTTTATTAAAAATAATTATTTACCTACTCATAAAAACTGATAAAAAATTGATATTTGATTTCAGTCAATCATGAGAACAACCAATAAAAATCAATGGCAGAGTTCTTTGAGTAACATTTTGCTTTTAGGACGCACAAATTAGCTTAAGGTCTCACTTACACATGTTTTAAATGTATATGGACTTAAAAACTATAATAAGTTAAAGTATCATAATCTTAGGGGACCCAGCGTCAGATTTAAACATTTTTTACATGTGGTAAATTTTCCAAACCTCTTTCTGATTATTTCTCACTATTGGATATTCTTGCTGCAGAATTAGCTAGTCAACTTTTTGCAAAAAATTTTTGTAAGAGCAATATAAAATGTAGTCATCAATTAGTTGCCTAAAATGGACGATAAAATTTGGGGTCCTTCTCTCGCTTCAACTTTAAAGGAAATGTTTTTTAACGCTTGATAAAATGCAGTCCAAGCTTAGACAATAAATGGACTTTAAAACAGTTTACGTCAATCTTAGGCAAACTCCGTTTTCTAAGGACTTTCTTGAAATTAGAAATATAGCTTTTACTTGTATTTCTTAAACTTTAAACCTTCACACGACAGGATTGTGCAATGTAGACCCTGTTTATGTTAATAATGTGTTCGAATTTGAAAATGGTGGTAGTCATCGTGCTTTTAAAAATGATTTCGAGTAAGTTCCAGTTCAGGGGCCTGATTTTCGACATGTTTTTGCAGCAAATACCTATGTCAGCAACATCGTGCCGAATATTCTTTTCCAAGAAGTTGATAGTTTCAGGCTTATCTGCGTAGACAAGCGACATCACATAACCCAACAACGGTAACGGTGTTAAATGGTACGATTCTAAAAGTCACGTCGCAATTGTGATCACTAATCACCAAATCCTTCAATAAATTTATTTTTTGTTGCGTCGCGCAAAACTCAACCATTATTAAATAATAAATTTGGTTAATTTGCAAACGTTGTTCAAGGGCGTAAGTGAATGACAGCTGTCAAAAACACCAACTCCGAAAAAAGTATTGCCAGATTCAAAGCATCACGTCTAAAACAAACACCTGTTATTAAGTATGTATATATTAATATTTAATGCAGGATCATTGAAATTTTAATTATTAACATCCCATAGGAAGTTATTGTAATGGGTCCGTTTTGTCGAATTGAAAGTTTTGACATTTCTCGACGTTTTAATGTCCCTAAAGTCGAAATAAAAGATTTTTAGAGAGATTTTCGTGAGTGCGGGCATGTGTACGTACGTACGTACGTCTGTACGTTCGGGAAGATTTTTTCGTCGTCCAAAGCTCAAAAACCAGTAGAGGTATCGACTTCAAATAAATTCAGTTTTAGAGATAAAAATGCAGAAAGATGCAGAAAAGACTCTCAAAAAAATTGAGTGGGTGGTTTTTTTACCATAGCAATTTAAAAAAAAGTTGAAAATTTTGGTTAACCCTAAATATCTCACGAAACAATAACCCTAGAGACTTGAAGTATACCTATGTATATTATTGTTATGTGATACTAAACTAGTATATTTTTGGAAAAAAATTCAATTTATGGTTTTTTTATAAATCAAAAAAAATGAAAAAAAAAATATTTGTCACCTCGAATATTTTACAAACAAAAAATTAATTTATCTCCAAAATAATTTTGTGCAACAAAGAATAACGTTTTTGACATCTGGTAAAATAATGTTGAGAAAAATCGAATTGACAGTTTTTTTTTTTCTAAAAAATAAAAACCTAAAAAAACATTACTAAAAGTTTGTAAATATTGATTTTCGACTCAAATATCTATTATCTTTTCAAAAATTTAAGATATTGGCTCTAGTTAATTTTATTTTATAAAAAAATATTGTTTTCAATATTTGATAAAATTTTGAGAAAAATCGAATTGACAGTTTTCTAACAAAAAAAAACCTAAAAAAAAACAATACTAAAACTTGGTAAAAATTTACTTTCGACTCAATCTTTTCAAAAATTAAAAATATTGGCTTCAAACTAATTTTATCTCACAGAAAATATTGTTTTCGAAATTCAGTAATTTTTTTTTAAAAATCCAACAGTCAGTTTTTTCATAAAAAAAAATAAAATTTACAAAAAAGTACCCAAATTTGGTAAAAATAGGTGTTCAGTTCTCGATATCTCGTGGACAATAGAAGATATTGAATTCAAATTAATTTCATTCATCCAATTTGTATTTGTTTATATAAGAAATAAAAACTTTTAAGAAATGTTACTAAAATTGGTAAAAATTGGTTTTCGACTAAAAATCTCGTTAACAAAAATAGATTTTGAAATCAAACTATTTCATTATATGCAAAATATTGTTGGTAATTTAAAAATTTTTAAGAATAATTCAACGGACCTGACAACTTTTTTTAACAAAACACGAAAACCGGGATGGTAAGTTATCAGTGTCGGTCATATCCCAGCCTCTTTTTACTTGCGACATATAGGAACTATGTATATGGCAAGTTTTGCATTCGTGCAAAATTTCGAACTCGAGATTTTAATCAAACATGATATTACGATGGTAGAGAAGTCGAAAAAAGTGGGTCCCGCGATTCCGTCCGGTCTGTTTTGTCTGTCTGTCCACGCTCCTACAGCCTATACCATTGGGTCGATTGAGTTCAAACTTGGAAGTTAAGGTTTTCAGCAGATTCGCGTTAGGCGTTTTTTTCATTTTTTTTTTAAGACCAAAACTAACAGTGGCCCCCATACAATTTTTTTGGTCAAAAAACGAAAATTCGAATTTTCTCAAAAACAAACCGATAGATTTTTTTTAAATTTTCTCTAAAATTTTATTTTTAAACTTGGCTTCTTTTCATAAGAAAAACATATTTTTGTATTGCTCAGGAAAGGTACCGCTCATAGAACCGTTATTTTGTTTCTTAATTTTCTCAGCAACTTATCAACCGATTTCAATAATTTTTTTTCTGAATAAGCTCTTATATTGCCTTAACAATATTTGATTATCAAAAGTGAAATTTTGTGTTGTTTGGATTTTTAAAAAAATATTGAATTTTTTTTTTTTCAAAATTCTATATCTCAAAAACGGGTCAACATTTTTTTACGAAATTCAAATTTAGAGCGTATATTTACAATCACTAAACAACTGCATACCAAAAATATTTTTAGAACAAAATTTAAAAATTTTATATATAAAAAATTAATTTAAAAAAAAACCGCTCTAACGATTTTCAAAAAAAAATTTTGAAAAATCAAGGGTTTTTTGATTTATAAAATGGCATCTAAATTTTTGAAGACAAACTTATTTTTCAGGTAAAGTTTTGAATCTTAAAATAGTTTTTTTTTTAAATTATTTTAACTGCATTAAATGTAATCCCCTCCCATCTCACCAGATCAAATCTTATACATGAGCCCGAAAGAGCGCATTACATTGACAAAACTTTTATTATATTCAGCCCTATCATGAATTCCATCGTAATCGGAAATTTTTACGAATCCCGAAAAACTGTATCATGAAATCCGTTCGTAGTGGAAAATCTCATACAATTTTGCATTACGAACGGATTTCATGATACAGTTTTTCGGGATTCGTAAAAATTCCGACTACGATGGAATTCATGATAGGACTGATTACTATCTTTTATCCAAATTAGATAATGCATTTGTGTCTTGGGATGAATCGCGCGGTTTTTTTGACAAATCGAATAGCATTTAAATCTTTGAAGACAAACTTGTTTTAAAGGTATAATTTTAAATCTTATATAGGTGCTTTTTTAAACAGACTCTTTGCATACAGGAGCAAGTTCGTGCGACCCAGTCGTGCATTTTATTTATATTAAAATTCAAATATGTTTGTATTTATAAAAAAAGTTGAAGAAAGTTTGAAGTTTAACTTTATAAAATTTAAATACATTTTGTATTATTTAATTATTTGGTGTTGGTGTACCAAATTTAAAAAAATACAAAATACCCAAGATTATTAAAAATTATTTAACTGTTTTAATTTATAACAATTAAACTGAAATAAATTGTCTTCAGTATCTTTAAATAACTTCTTTAAGCTTGACATAACGATGATGAAAACAGAAGTTTTTGTCAAAGGTCTGTGGATGGTATAAACGTAAGTATAGTAAAGTCATACTAACTTCTGTTACCAACCTAATATATAGTGTTCAATTAATAATTCTTTCAAGCTTTACACTACCTATTATAGGCCTCCTTCGAATTTCAATAAGGTACCTTGCCTTCCTTTTACAAACAACTTCCGCCGCAACGCCGCCGCCGGGGATAGGCTATAGGGTACACGTGAAATATGTTAAAGAAAAAAAGAATACAAAATATTTAAGTTTTTTTTAGGTGCTTTGAATAAAAATCCCCCAAAGGCTCCCAAGTCCCAAAAACATAATTGGGGCGAATGCCGCCAGCAATATACCTAATAAAGTACGCTCTACCAACAGCAGCAAATCAGTAAAAGAAAAGAAATTTGTGCGCGCAAACCAAAGGAATTCGCCAACCAATCGATTGAGAAGAAGAAGTGGCGTCTGGCGCCGGCGCTTGGACCGCAAAAATACATTTCTTTACTTGTGCTTTGTGCACGTATCCCTGCCCTGCCCTGTCCCATCATCATATCCGTATTTATGTACGAGTATGTATATGATGCAAGCAAGCTGTTATATGGGCCCAAAATAAATACAAAATCGACTTAAAGGCGAAATCAACGAGCGCCGCGACGGACGGACGACGAAGCGAGAAAGGCAAGCTATTTCTGGAAAAATATGCGCCTCGTTTTTCGTGCTAAATCAACCAAGATAGGTACCACAGTGCAACAGAAACATCAACGATCAACAACAGCAACAGAAAAAAATCGCGCTAAAAGTATCTGAATCTGAAAGATTTATATTAAGCCATTTTTATTCTTAATTCGTGAAGAAGGCAGCGGTAGATAGGTATCCTGTCACTGCGCAACAATTGGCATTGCTCCTTGCTTGGATGAGCTCGGGGATTTGCCTGAATTAAGGCTCCATCGCCTGACCATCATCATCGTCGTCGTAGACTCCGTCTTCTCTTCGTATAGGTCGTGATTGAATCTTTCTGCACTTTTTTTTTTAAAGGAAAACGTCAATGTCTATGAATACATTCAATAAAGGATGATTGCATGGATCGCACACACGGCAGCTATAGGCAGCAGTCAGCCCTCAGCCAGCTTCTTTATACCCCGACTGAATAATTTCAAAAATGTGATATTTATAAGTTTGAAAATGTATAAACAAAAACAAAAACAACAACAAAAAAAGTTGCGGAAATTATGAAGCAAAAGATACGGCCGCGATGCGAAGCACCGTGCGCCGCATGTTAGCGTACAAAATGTCACATTCAGTGATTTTAATAGCGTTGATGTTATCTCGTGTGGCCTCTGCCCGGAGCAGATATAGAAGCAGTAGCAGAAGCTTGAGATGATGATGATGATGATGCTCATGATGATGCGCGTCTGCGACACAAAAACAATGATGCGCGACAAAACATTCAACACACAGTGATGCAACCAAACAAAGCCGTTCTGAGAGTCAAGACTATATTCATAAAAAAAAGCACTGATCTTCTGTCAAGACAACAACAACAACAACTGTCGATAGCCCGAGCCCTAAGAGAAGCAAACAAAAAATTCATCATTTGGAGCGACGAGTAATTAGAAACCAGCTCATGCAGAACTCGTACGATCCGCGTTTCAATATAATACTTCTTGCTCTGCTCGTATGCAATTAATGCAACTCTGCCATACCAAGTGCGGTAAGACGTGAGTGTATGTACCTCTATAGCTAGTAGCTACCCTTACTTTGTATCTTTTGCCAGATTTTTAGATTCCATTTGACTAATTGTCGATTATGATGGAGCATTGAGGTGACGGTGACGGTGACGGACGAGACGAACAAGATTCAATAATCACGCGATTCACTCGAAGCTGCTGTGCGTGGCGGAAAAAGTAGGCATAAGCTAAGCGCACATAAGTAACCGGAACTTGTGTGCAGCGATAGTAGCTAAGAAATTGACAACTTATCACCTTTTGCAACTACTGCTTGACAGTTGTGCATTGGAACATGATCAGGCGATATGTTTGAATAATTGCAACACTTTTATCAAGGTGTTTATATAATGAGGGAAGGCGAAAGATCTTACGAATAGATTTCAGCAGAAATAGAACGGCAGATAGTTGGTGATTAAATTATTAAAAAGTTTAGATTTAAAATTAATAAAAACCATATACATATAATCGTTTTATTGAAATTTTGAGTTCTATTTTACAAACAGTTTTAAATAAATTTAATTATTAAACTTAAATGTCACTACAGTCGTTTTCACACTGCTTTTTTAGTTTACTAACGTCAATATGTCTTATGTTACAGATATGACATTTGAACCTGTCAAACTCAGCTGTTCCATTTACGATAATTTGCTTTTCCACCCTTATAAATTTCTATTCACAAAACGCTAACCATAGAAACGCTTCCTGGGTGTTGGAACAATACCACAAAATAAACAAAAAATTTCCAAACATATTTATCAGCAATGAATCAAACAAATTTAAATTGTGTAAGCAGTTTTCTGGATGCGTAATCTCATTTTATGGAGACGTCAATTCTGGGAACCAATATAATGCGATTTGACACCGTTTAATTTCTTTTTAAAGCCTAGCCGTATTTACGATAATAATAAACGAACTCTGATTAAAAAACACATTACTAAAGTTATGGCCGGGATGCTGCCAGAAATGTCTCCTAGAAATTATCTAAAAAAAAATGCCGGCGAAGCTTGCTTAATTAAAAAATAATAACTTATTAATGGGATGATGAAGTATGGGTACCTTCACTGCAAGGTTGAAAATCTTAGGATGTGAGGTGACTTATTTTCGTTTCCTTTCTTTTCGACATTTCGAAACTGGCTCTAACTTTATCAAATTGCAACGGTTTCTGGATTTGTTTGTTTAATTTAAACAAGAACTTGGGTAGTTTTTACTGTCAATTCACTTCCGATTCTTTCTAAGCGTAGAACAAGCTACGGGTTGCAATTTGTTGCAGTTTGTCAAAGTTAAAGTTATTTTAGTAAAGTATGCAGCACGACTTAAAAACCTTCAGAAAGAGTGCCAAACCTGAAAATGACCTCAGAAGTTATAGACTTAAGAACACCCAGTGTAATGGACCAAGAAAAATGTTTGCTTTCTCGATATTTTGGACTCAGCTGTTGTAGATGGATTCAATTACACAAAAATCGATGAAAATTCAGAAAATATATACCATCACTTGAGTTTGTTCCTAGAATATGATGACAAAGGAAAGACCTTGCTACCAACCTTTAAATCCAAAGAAGAGCTTTACCAAGTTTCCAAGTGAAACTTTGGATAGAGCAAAGAAATACGTCTGGAGCTCCTTGGCGTTGAACTTTGTTACCGGAAAGTATAGTGCCTGAAATTGGAGAGGGAGCTACAACTTTCAGCAATAGCTTGGGAAATTGCAGCGTCAGAAACTGCAAGCATTTGGCATACGTCGAGCAGTTTGTGGATTAAAATGAATGCAAAGATTTTAAGTAAATGCAAAATCTTCCAAGGAATGCAAAGATTTCAAAAGAAGGTACGGACTTTAAGTGAATGTAAAGACTTCAAGTGAATGCAAAAAATGCATACAGTCTCAAATCATTGCTGTCAAATGATTGGAAAAAAATGATTGCAGTATTTTTAATGTCAAATGATTGGAGATTGCAAAATTTTAAGTTGCAATCTGTAGGTTAATTCAGTGAAGGCAATCTTTATATTAACGTCATAAAAGACTGCATTCCCAAAAGATTGTATTCTTTTTACAAGTCTTGATTATGCGGACATCGACAGATGTAGCACTTTTGTAGCAATTGAATAAATTAGACAAACATATCTATCATAGTTACATTTCAGAATTAAAAGCAAATATCCATATGCATAGGTTCGCAATTTAACACTTAAGTTTTCATCATTGAAATTATTGTTTCAAGCTTCAAAAGCGAAAGTTAAATTTGTTATGTTTGGTATCAACATTTCTTACTTAAAGAATACTTTGCTTAAATGTTGTCTTAATTAAATTTTTAAGTTTTTCAATGATAAAATTTTTATCAATGAACAGCTGATTTTTTAAATTATAATTAGCAACAAAACCCTTTAACACGTTCCAGTTTCTTTGTATCCCCATTTGTCAGCTTTGTTTTCAACTCTAAAGGACAATTCCTATGTGAGCTACCAACGGCCGACAAATGAATGTAAACAAAATAGCAGAAATATGGCTTTGGTAAATCTCGAGGTAATGAAATAAGTCACGAATTGCAATCTGATTGAAACTTTCAAACTTTGGGGGTCAAACTGACATAGGGAAGCTATATGCTTGTCTATAGTCTGGAAGGAAGATGAGCTTACTTGCACCTCCCCGTGGTGGCTCCTGGGGACAAGTAAGAGAAATCAGTGTAGTTCGATGATGATTGATACTGTGCAATTAATAATAATTGAAAAAGGCACAGCTTAGAACTGCACTGAGGAAATTCTCGACTTGTTAGCGAACGCAAGAAGCTTTAGTTATCTTCCTTCCTAAGATTAAAAATCTTAAGATCGATGGAAACGAGGGACCGTTCGTCCTGCCTCATGGGTTCGAGGTTGACTTACTGATATAAATTATAAAAAAATCCATAAAAATCAGTAAATATACAAATCGACAATTGAGTCGGTATTTCATATAAGATAAAAAGTCTGGAGTGGAAGTAAAAATCATTTTATAAAAGAATGATGTAATTGTAGATAAAGCTCGGTGGATTGAGTCCCACATGAAATCGGGCGACCACTTCTAGGGTTATCTTCCCTAGATTGCTCCACATCAAAGACCTAAATTATCACACCATTGAAGATATGGTACCACGGAATATGTTACAGCCCCATTGTTAATTCCATGAACATATATGGGATGGCCTCCTTGTAAGAGTATCGTGGTGGCTGTGGTTTATCCTATATGCATAGGGTATTGGTTTTTCATTGTTTACCCAGGGAAAATCAATACTTAGATAGAAAAAGCCAAGACCAAAGGTTAACAAATTGGCAGCGTTTGTTAAGTCTTGGTAGCTTAGAAAGAGGAACTCACTCGAAGCATTTTTGAAGAAGAGAGGGTAAATCTTATATGAAATACTTTTAGCGAAAAACAATGCAAGGGCAGCAAGTTTAAAAGCTTGCCATCAAATAGGGCTCACAGCCAGGAGTTGATGTTGTGAGCAATTATCTTAAACTGTAACTTTCAAACTTATTTCGCGTTCAACATACAATCCACTATTCAACGAATAAAATACCTGCGAGTGTCTTAGACTAAAAATTTAATTCTAGTCTTTCTTAAATGATTTCTTGATTTCAATCAGGAACATTTTTTCAATGATGGGAAAATGAGTCATAAACATACTTCTCCGAAAAATTCCCATGATTGGTTTCAGACTGTTGATTTTGCAACACCCTGCAAATCTACAACTCCATGGTACTGACAACTTTTTTCGAGCCAACGTAAGCACAGGGGCCTGATTATGAGGTTCGCGGCGGATCGTTTTCAATTCGACTCGCGTCGTATTTCCTTATTAACTAATTCGCGGCGAAGCGAAAATAGTTCTTCCTAATATTCCAGTGATTTGACAGCTTTCCAAACAAAATTTGTTTTGTTTTGTTTTATTCGAAATTTTATATTTTATTGTGGATTGTGGATAAATTATAAGAAAATTAAAATAAAGCTAACTCACAATTTTATATAATTACAATCAAGAAAGAATCCACGAAATCGAACAGTGAATAATAATGAACACTCTTTTGCTTGTGAATCCGCCAAAAAAAAGCTATCGGATTTCAACTCGCCAACAAACATTATGACATTTCAAATTCGCCTTCGAATTCGTTAATTGGTCGAATTCAAAACGAAGAAGGCGAAAGCGAAAGCAATGATTGAAAAATGACAACTCGCTAGCAAAACGATTTGCCGCGAATCTCAAAACCAGGCCCCAGTAAAAATTGATTTTCAACCGAAAAAGCTTAGCTGCGTTGTGTTTTGTGCACTATAGTTTGTCTCCAATTTTTGTTACACACGTATCTTCACCATTTTCAAACAAAACGCACATCTTTACATCTTGAAAGCTACGATAGTAATAAAAAAACAACAATCATTTGAAAAGCGATCATTTTTTCTATAAATTTATAAACTTATCAAAATTCCCTTTGTAAAAATAGAAAAAAATAAAGTTTTTGTGGAACGAAACAGTAAAATTTTTTGCAAATTACACTTTTCCATATTAACTTTGGACATTGCATAAGAGATAAGAGAGCGTACTTGAAACAGAAATTGCAAAGAGAATATAAAAATTGCAAAGACTTTGCAAAGTACACGATTATCATCTTTTCACTTACCAGATTTCATAGTTCTGTGGATTGCAAAATTTGTCAAATTGACCAAAAATTTGATAAATGCAAAGTGAAAAGATGCGATTAGTTGCTTTTTTGGAACAACTGTTTTTCCATAATTTTCTCCATCTTTATCGTCTCTAAAAAAACTAATGAGGGGGTTGGTGAAGGCTAAAATTAAGTCTCTCATTCCGCCTTCCCAGACAGAACTTATGGCGATAAAAGAGGTGTTGACCTATGGCTTAAGGAAAACGTGATATCAACATCATCTGGATTTTTTCAGACAATCAGCCTGCTATAAAATCTTTGGACTTTGTCTCTTCAAATTCTATAACAGTCCAGAACTGTCGATCATCTGTAATGGAAATGGAAAAGCCAGTTTAAAATTCACCTTTGCTGGGTGCCGGGCCATAGAGACATTCTAGGAAAAAAAACATTACCACCTATCAGGCCCCAAACAACTATGTATCTACCGCATTCTAGATTTAAAGCGCTGAAGGTACTTGATATCTCTAAGCATAACAGGACAATGCCTAATAGAAAGTCACGTCAAGCGGCTAGACTTGTTCCCAAATGTCATTCGCATAAGCTGATTTGACGAGGAAGAAACAGTTCTTCACCTCCTCTGTACATGCCCTGCTCTGGCTTAGAAATCTTCTATAACGATCTCAAACACACTAACAAAGGGTGATGTTTTAGCTATTATCTTTTTGGCTCTGTTAAGAAAGTTCATCGCGCACTTCTTCCATTTTTTGGTCAGTTTAATAGATCCACTGAAGCCGCTATTCGAGCTATTGTGACTTAATTTCGCACCAAATTTACATTGTTGGACATTAAACCACCAACACGCTTACGTAGAGTGCGAACTGAAGAAAATATCGCAGCTGTTTTGGCCAGTGTTAATGATGACCATCAATTATCGATTCGTCGCCGTTCACAGCAATTGGGCCTCTGTTACTCAACAACGTGGAAAATTTTGGCGAAGGATTTAGGACTTTAGGTGTGATGTCTTTCAAAATACAGCTGGTGCAAGAATTCAAGCCGAGCGACCTACTGCGACGTAAAATTTTTGGTGAATGGGCTCTTGGAAAGTTGGCCGAAGATCCACTTTTTTACCGAAAAATTGCGTTCAGGGACGAAGTTCATTTTTGTCTCAATGGGTACGTAAATAAGTAGAATTGTCGATTTTGGAGTGAATATCAGCCAAAAGCATTGCAAGAGCTACCAATGCATCCACAAAAAGTCACAGTTTGGTGCGGTTTATGGGCTGGTGGCATCATTGGACCGTACGCGATGCGAATCGCAATCGTACCGTAACTGTGAATGGTGAGCGCTACCGTGAGATGATATCCAACTTTTTTTTTGCCCAAAATGCAAGAGCTTGACTTGCACGACATGTGGTTTCAACAAGACGGTGCCACATGCTACACAGCACGCGCAACAATGGACTTATTTAGAGGCAAGTTCTGTGAACATTTTGTTTTACGTTCGGGACCGGTCAATTGCCCGCCTAGATTGTGGGATTTAACGCCTTAAGACTATTTTTTGTGGGGCTATGTTAAAGCTCATGTCTATACAGACAAGCCCGCTTCAATTGACGCATTGGAAGACAAAATTGAAGCTTTTATTCGTGAGATACCGGCTGAAATGTTGGAAAAAGTATGGCAAAATTGGACTAAGCGGATGGACCAGTCAAGGTCAACATTTGCATAAAATAATCTTCAAACATTAAATTATATGGACCGTACTATCGATTCAAATAAATATTTCATGCTTTTTTCTGAATTTTATGTGTTTTTTTTTGAAAAAAATTCCTATAGCTTTTAAAAAATCACTTTATAATTGATCTTTCACGTTTAATAAGAAACTCCAACTGGATTTATTGAGCTCAGAAGAAGGCCTAGATCAAAGACTTTACACATTACGCTTATTGATTTTACCCGTTTTTGGTTCTGTTGAACGCTAGTTTCTCAAATTGACTTAAATTTTGATAAGTTTAAAGTAAGAATTTGTGATGAGTTGTTTTGTGAAATATGGCCCAAGTTGTTGTTTCGTTTAACACAAAAGTTTAATCGGTTAATACCATAATTTTCTCCATTTCTATATCGTCTCAAAACTAGTTTAAAATAGTTTTTCAAAGTTTATATATTTGGCATGTTTTTAAGCGGGTCCCAAATTACTTTTGTATTCTTATCTAATCTCTTCCTATAAATACGAGTATACATATATAACTGTAAGTGCCCCAGTTTAAGTGCTCTGAATTCTGAAGCACTGTCACAAAGTTTAATAAGAGAACCACCCGTTGTTGGCACGAAGAAACGAACAAAAATAATAGAAAACAATTTGATTGGATGTTTTTACTTTTTGTTTTAATGAAATGGTTTTATCTAGAGCTTGTCGAGTTGACAGGACTATGAAGAAAGTCTACAACAACAAAAATCACTATCCACACCCGGAGAGATTCAACAGAGAAAATAATTGCACTTTTTCTTTATAGCCTCTAGAAAAATAAAGCTTTTCCTGATGATGCTGACGAGAACGATGCAATGTTTGTCGGTGAAACAAAATGAAAATGATACTGCCTCTCGCTCAGTATGAGATCATTCTTATTTTCACATGCCTTAGGACCAGGCCCAAGCCGAAGACTGCAAAATAAAAAGTTGACAGATATTTTTGAGCTGAAAACAAAAAAATGGAACAAGAACAAAGGAACCAGAAACACTTTTCCTTCCGATTCCGAGCTGAAGAACGTTCAGTTCAGCTTCAGATACAAAAATGATTTTGAACTATCTCCGCTTCGCATCGTTTGTTGGTTGTGTTGGGGATGGGGTGGTTTCATTATCTTAGTTTTGATTGCAGGATAAAGTGTTTATCTTTTCTTTGGCACACATGTACGATTTGTATCTTAAATTGCCTTTATTGTGCTCTCTGTGACACACTTTAGATATGTATATGTATGTTTTTTTTTTATAGATATGATAAACTTAGGGTACTCCTTTCTTTTCCACTGATGAGGCAGAGGCAAAGGCAGGCAGGGTTCATGAAGTCTATTGTCAGTTCTTGTTTCCATTCAATTAAATTTACCTCTGCCGCCGGCAATGACAACGATGACGATGACGACGACGAACGACAACTCACTCTTAAATAGGTATAGGTATCCGTTCTTAAGCTGAGGAGAGAGCTATAACTAGCACAACAACAAAAGGATAATTGTCATTAATCCATGCGTGATGCTGTGCCCGGCCGCTCGATTGTCACATCGACATCTTTCTAGCGATCTATGCGTGATACGGGCAATTACGCATTCAAGATGACACAAAACACAGAAGCCAGAAGCAGAGAAGGGGCACCAGCACCAGCACCACATCGTTCAGCATTCTTAAAACATATGTTTGTGGTTTTAAGGAAGATGAAGAAGAAGAATAAGACGACGAAGTAGCAGCAGCAGCAGCAGCAGAAGGAACAAGGAACACTATAGACAACCTAAACAAGCTAAACAAAAAAGGATCAATTAAGATTTAAGATTGTTTGTATGGCAAGGTACCTGATTTACCTGAATTTATATCTTTTATCTGTAAGCTATATACATACATATACTCGTAGATATAGAGGACCGACCGACCGACAAAGGAGGAATGCTTGATGCGAAAAAAGAAATATTTTGTTGTTGTGTTTTGCTCTATACTTCATAGATATCTATACCTAGTAAAGTCTTCTCTTGTCTACTTAACCAATTAGCTAGGTCAGTTGGTCGGAGTTGGATGATGGGAATTATATTTTATATGCCTCAATGTTTTTTTTTGTTTGGCAATGGAAAGGATTTGCAAAATAAGGATAATCCAATTTTGATTTTGTTGAGTGCGCATCTTTTATTTTCAAAATTTCTTTTAGATACATATAAACCTATACTTACATATAGAGACGTATAGAGTAGATAGATAGTTTTTTTTTTGTCCATAATATAAATATTGATGCGTACATTTATTAAGTTCTGTTGGCAGAAACAGTGATTTCAACTATGAATTTTGTATTGAATATAGGCAAATCTGATTTTATTTTACGTGTTCAAAACATTTAAAAAAGTAATCGAAGACAAGAATTTATAGGAAGCAGTGTTCAAAAAGTCATACACAAATAAAAATAAAATAAAAGTTTAATTTGATGCTACAATAATCATTTGTTGTGATTATTGGAGTTAACGTTCTTAAAGTTGCTGTTACCGACTTCGAATTTAAATTAAAAATTTTAATAACTTATGTAGAAGTTACTTGTTTGTGTACTTTACCACGATGAAAATGTTGCAAACGAAAATGTCTACCGAAGATTTATATCTTCATTAAAGTGTTTTTTATGTTGAGTTTACTGAATAAATGACAGTTCGATGTTTAGTGACAGGGTGCGTTCACAAATTAAACTCAAAATTGTTACATATCAATCCAATAGAAGCACAATAGATCAACTTATTTTCAGTGGGGAACGAAAGTTTTTTGACGTTTCTTTTTTATTTGATGACATTTGAAAAAGCTTCAATAATGGAATAAACAAATTACTCAAAGGTAGTAAACATGTGTTGTCATTTGTAAAAATACGTATGTAACACGACATTACCCTCGATTTCAACAACTGTTCACAATAAGAACAAATAATTTTATCGGACAAATGTTCTTTCGCACTGAAAGACCTTGGCATACACGTATCCGCTAGCCCGGATATAGCATCACAGTATTGTTCTCAAAATAGAACAAGTCGTATTGAATGGTTTCAAGTCTAGAATTCATAAAATAAATGCTGGTGTCCCCCAGGGCTCCGTTTTTTCGCCGACTCTCTTCCCTTTATAACAGAAACATCCATTTAACTGTTTCGCTGACGATAGTACCCTCAACTTTTCGTAATAATTTCTAAGTTCACATCCTTATCTTTCGGATGCGGAACTTCAACGGTAGCGTGTATTTAGCTCATTGAATTCCGATCTTGACAACATTGGGGAGTTATTAACCGTGTAAAATTTGATGTGTAAAACTCAATGTTATCTCCTGTCATTAAAGCGTAACCCACCTCCTATGACGCTGTCCATGAGTGGCACTTGCATTCAGGAAACTAGTCACCTCTTATGGAATGATCACAAAAATTCTGCTAGGTGTTAAGGTTTTCTCAGACAGTCGAGAAAATGTTTCATCCCTTCTAATCTGGCTGTAATTTACAAAGACCTCACTCGCCCAAAACTTAAATAAAACTAGCATATTTGTGTAGGTGCCCCTAAAACAAGTTAAAGAAAATGATAGAACATCACTCGGACACTGCCGTAATGTTTAATGCCGTTTATGTTGTTACCGATATTTTTACAAACAATATTCTGTCGAATTAGCCAGTTGCAATCCTTCCTCAAGTACCCGTAGCGTGATGGTTAGTGCGTTGGACTGTCATGCAAGGGGTCTTGGGTTCAATCCCTGCCTGTGCCACCTAACTTTTTTCACGGGTACTGCCTCTTGCGAGGAATTGACAAATCCTCCAAGAGTAATTCTTGTCATGAAAAGTGCTTTCTCAAATTAGCCGTTCGGACTCGGCATATAAACTGTAGGTCCCTTCCATCTCTGACAACATTACTCGCACACAGGAATGGTTGAGAGTTGTAAGTCACTAGGCCCTGGTTCTTCATGGACTGTTGCGCCACCTAATTTATTTATTTATTTTTTTAATCCTTCCTCAAACAATTCAGTCGTAATACTTCCACTTCCAGTAATGCAAACCCAATCAGTTTACCCTTAAGCTTGATTTCGGACGTACTGTCAAGTATAGAGATTCTTTTTTTTTACCGCACATCGAGAATTTTGATTGCCTTATCCAACATTGTTTTTCTCTAACATTTTTAAGAACAATATGCACCGGTATCTTTTCTTAAATCCTTCCTTATTCTCCTAACGTTCGCACTGTGTTTATACGTAAACCTGTTAATAGTATTTATAACCCCTTGAGTGCATGTAAATTATTTAAAAAAAATACAGCTCCGCTTTCAGTGCAGCTTTTTCTTCATAACTATTGATATCTTCTAAATTTTCTGTATCAGTTCCAGTTCAGAAGATGTTACAAGCTTTGAAACAACAAAACAATCATTTGAAAATATTTAAAAATTAGGGAAGCCATCTTAATTTCTTCATTTAGTCTGTATATTGAAGAATTCTTAGTTCAGGAACAAGGGCATGGATTCAATTCAAACTCAACAGTTGATTATAAAAAGCTAACTCATCTATTCTGCAGCCTCTATAGAAAGGTGTGGATGAAATTATTTTCAACGACCAACCAATGCAGCAATTGATATTCCAAATCTATGCAAACAAAAAAGCGAAAGTCGTGAAAACTCTCAAGAACGCTTCCAAAGTTGCACCCAGTAACAAGTTTATTCTCAACAAGCCGATTCTCAATAATATCAGCAAAATGTCGGAAGAAGCAATCCTTCGAGACATATTTTGCGAATAATCGATCATCCCAGCATAAAGTTCGCCTTTAGGAAAAACACTTCACATTTAAAAAGTTTCAACATCACAACTCAGCATTATACAGGTGTACTCCCGTCGTTTTCCGATAGGTTGCAACAACGGGAAGTAGCGGTCGAAGTAGACAGGCGCTAGAAAGTTAGCTTGGACCTCCGTAGCGTCGATTGAAAATTTCAGTTTGCGAGTCGAATTCTCGCCACTTGCGGGAGGTTCCCCTTTTTTGTTTAAATACAAAGAAAACTGCTGCTGAGTATCGTCGAATGCGTAGAATACCAGCAAAGTGCCGGAAGAGAGAAAAAAGATGCAGAATTGGAGATGGAGACATTACTGATTAAAGACTCGCGTCAAACTCAAAGAGAATTGACAATTTCATTAGGAAGGACACAGCAAGCGATTTCAAAACGTCTTAAAGCTCGGCGTTTTGTACTATGAGCTCTTAAAAACCAAGTGAAACAATCACAAGTGAAGAGGCACGATAGAGTCTCGGAGTTTAACCTTTACGGTTATAGCTTAGTGCCTTTATTCTTTTCTCACCATGATCTAGCCGTATATGTACAGAATGATGTTGACTATCAACTTATAACACAATATGGTCAGTGCACTAACACAAATTTTAATTATATGTGGTTCAAATTCACCGTCCAAAGGGGCATCATTCACACATGTTTTATTTATCGTAGCCCAAGTCTGGATAGCAATTCGACTTCCAACGAATTCGATGCGCTGTCCGACTCTATCCAGAAAATTGTATCCCATTTTCTGCACAGTGAGATCGTTGTTACGGGTGATTTCAATGTACACAATTCTTCGTGGCTGCGCTATTCTGGTCAGTCAACACCCGAAGGAAGTTATGTCGAGATTTTTGCTAGGTTAAACCACATTAGTTCTTTTAGTTTATCCCAAATAGGGTAAAATCTATCAAACCTAAAGATAACTCATGGTTTGATTCGAGCTGTAAAGAGGTTATTAGGTTCAAAGATGAACTATAAAGCCAACCCTACTGAGGAAAACCGGAATAAGTTCAAACAAGCTAGAAAGACTTGTAACGGACATATTCGACGCATTACATTTTTGCATGACCAGAAATTACGGCAAAAAATACTACAATGTCCCAAAGGTAGTAAAAATATCTGGTCATTTGTAAAAAATGTGCGCAACACTACGTCATTGTCACTTCTTACGCTCGTTTCCAATGACACTCCTTTTGTATGCTCGATTGATAAAACCAATTCCTCCTCCTATAGGTACTTGAAAGCGTAAACGATTCTATGGGACGAATCTTCTTTCGCACTCGTACAGTTACTAGAGTACTAAAAGGTCTTGACATTCACAAATCCGCTGGCCCGGATAGTATCCCCGCTATTTTTCAGAAGAGGTGTTCTTCAACGCTGGCAAAACCACTGCGTAAACTTTTCCATCTGTCCTATTCTATACTGGTCTCTTTCCCTAAAAAAGGCGAATGCTCCTCCCCTTCTAACTATCGTCCAATTGCACCTTCGTCCCTTTTTTTCAAGGTCATGGAAACGCTGATCAATTTTCATCTTAAGAAATATCTTGAAGAACGGAAGCTTCTTAATGACCGACAATAATGGCTTTCGTAGCAATAGGTCCAGTGGTGATCTCATGGTTTATCTCACAGTGAATCAAATCTTAACATCGTTTTGGAGAAAGTAAGATTATTGCACTTGATATTTCAAAAGCATTTGATAGAGTTTGGCACCAAGCTCTCTTATCGAAAATGCGTGCTTTTTGTATCGATGAATCTCTTCTTTTTTGGGTTAGAAATTACCTTTCGGACCGTTCAATTCAAGTATTATTAAACGGGTTCAAATCTGATAATCATAAATAAACGCTGGTGTGCCCCAGGGCTCCGTTTTGTCTCCGACGCTCTTCTTTATTTTTATAAATGATCTTTTGTTTGAAACTTCTAACCCACTAAATTGTTTCGCTGATGACAGTACCCTCAGCTTTTCATATTCGTTTTTAGATTCTTATCCTTGTTCTTCGGATGTGAACTACCAAACCAACGGCAACGTATGATAAGCTCGTTAAATTCTGATCTTGACAGAATTGTTCATTGGGGAATCAAAAACCGTGTAGAATTTAATGCTTCGAAAACTCAATGCTGTCTACTGTCGCAAAAGCGTAACCCTCCCCCAATGCCACTTTCCATCAGTGGTACTTGCCGAGGAGACTGAACAACTATCACTCATAGGTATGTGCATCACAAAACCACTTGTTGGGGAGTGATCACATATTTGACATCGCCAAAAATGCTAAGTGTTTAGGTTTTCTTCGACGATGCAAGAATTTTTTACCCCTTCTGATCTGGCTATAATTTACAAAGCTTTTATTCGTCCAAAACTCGGGTTTAACTCTCACAGTTGGGCTGGTGCTCCAATAACGTACTTGAGTATTCTGGATAGAATTGAAAAAAGAGCTTTAAAAATAATTGGAGATCGTTCTCTTACTGCCCATCAGTTTACCCATGAGCCCAATTTCGGACGTACTGTTAAGTACAGAGATTCTTTCTTTAGCCGCACTACACGAATGTGGAATGCTTTACCAGGCTCAATATTTCCCACTCATTACAATGTGTAGACATTTAAAAGCAATGCACATCGGTTTCTCCTTTCTAATCTTATCTTATTTTCCTAATTGCTCGCACTCTATTAAATCATTATAAAGTTATTCATAACCACTTTAGTGAGCGCACAATATAAAAAAAATAGAGTGACTTTACAGCCCGACACAGCTCGAATCCACGTTGCAAAAGTGGTGAAAACGTACTTCAAAAAGTTAAGATGGGAAATCCTTCCCCAACCGTAGTATAGTCCCACTTCCGATCTTATGAAGAAGTCAAAAAATGCATCGCCTCCAAATTCCTCCTCATTTTTCGATGCGGAATTCGAACGCTGCGTACGAATGGAAGAAAGTAGTGACCAGTGATGTGCAATACTTTGAATAATACCTGTATATTTTCAAAAATGAAACAAAGACAATGAAGAAAAAAAAAGAAACTTAAGACGGACATCTCAACTCTGTTTCTATTTTTATACCTGTTAAAATTCACCAAATATTTCTTCTAACGAAAACAAGTACCTAAATGAAAAACGAATCATTTCTTCCGATTTTCTCATGCCTACTTTCTATTCTTACGCATGAAAAATTTTCTTTTCTTTTCTTAAAAAAAAAGAAGAAAAAACTCGAATATCGATTACATGCCAATTGCAATATTGAACTCAATTCAAAACACCGGATTAAGGTTAACAATCGTAGAATATGGCGCCGCCGCAACCTTCAATTCCCTAGAAAAAGATTATAGCCATCTTAGGAGTATTTGTATACCTACGAGTAAGTTTTCCTTGAACAAACAAACATCCTTAAAGTGATAGTGATACTTTTTCAGCAAAATACACCACCTGGAAAGAAACTCAAATCAAACATTGCAGGCTAGAAAAGATAACTTCATGGATATAAGGATTAAATTCATGTGATATCCTTACAGCCTCACAGGGACTTATTGGAAATAAAGATTTTTAATTGTCTGGTTCCTGTCAGAAGTACTTTTGGTCCTAGATTTGTCTGATAAATGTAGTTGAAGTTCCTCAACAATTCCTACGCCTTGTGGATGTGATGCAGTGTGCATTGTGCACCCTCCTCTAAAATCGAACCCGAACAATTAATGTTTAATCCAATCCTTATTGTATAAAAACGGGACAGTAATTTATTGTATTTTCTTTTTGTATTGGATGTGTGTGGTAGCTGGTATACTACGTACATAAGTACAAGGGAAATTATTTTTAGACCATAAATTTTATTGCAGAAGGATGTTGTATTGATCAATCACTTAAAATAGGACAAAATGCATGAATGAGATGTCGCGACGGGAATGGGGACGTACTAGTATATATAATGCCACAAATGCAACTGAATTCTCTAAATGTATATAAAAAGGACATATCATGATAAACAAGGGGCGAGAAGGGTATGCGAATGCGAGTGTTTGTAAGTGCTGTTTAGTCACCCTCGCAATAACGTGGCGATTGCCACTTGAAAGTTTGTTCTCGATATAATGTCATGTGTTTGTAGTGTATTGTATCAATAAATTTTGCAAAATGCTCGTAGGAATGAGTAATAACTCTACAACAATTGCCTCAAATTGGGGTGTGCAATTGTGACTGTGATAATATTTTGACATTTTCAGTTAAATTTTAAATTTATATAAATTATAAATAGATATGTTTATGGCTGTGAAGTGTTTGCTCTGATCTCTGATGGTGTTAAAATTATGACATTTACACATTTAATCAAAATTAAATAGATATTTTTTACTTATGTACATATATAAGCACATACTTTAGTATACATCTTTAATTTATAAAAGTATAGCTGAAATGCAGGTGAAATTTTAACATGTTCGATTTTAAGTAGTTGAATGATGACTGCTCAGCCTGTCCCGATGGTGTTTCCCCGATAGTGATAAAAAAGTGTAGAAATGCTTTAGTTGAACCCTTTACATTCATATTCAAACTTTTCCTAAAACCAGGAACATTTCCCCAAGGGCGAAGGCAGACTTTTATTGATTGGTGTCACACGCTTAACATATAGACGAGTTTTTTCTTAACGCTTAAAAATGTTCTTTAATGTTTTGTAAAGGAGACTAACAAAATTTAAATAACGTAATGTGTATATTATCCTTAAATTTACTCATTTCAAGGGCTAAAGTGACAACTTTAGTTATTAATATATTTTTGAACACTGTTGTCTATCAAGGGATAGTCTAACTTAATTTAGACGACTCCCTACCTACATATGAAAGCATTTCAAGATTCCAACAGTTTTTTAAATATTCCATATTTAAGAGCTAAAACACAATAGCTGGGTTTTTGTTGTTAAATTCGTTTTTTATTGCCATTTCTATTAATGCGAAAACACTACAAAAATTCAAAAACTCATTAAATGAGAAAGAATCTGATATTAAGAATTTTCTGGCTTTTTTTGACGTAGTTTTTTCGAACTCAATTTTCGGGAGTCTATTATTACTATCGTTATCAGTCTGCTTACTCGTTGATACCAGAAAATATTTTGATCTTAAAGGAGTCAATAAAACTTAAAAATTGTAGAGAGAAAAATGTTTGGTTCTTCAATTTAAGGAAATAGGTGCATTTAAGTACATAATTTCTCTAAGAAATTAAATTAAAACAAATTAAAGTAAACAAATAAGTTGGGAAGAAACTTTTGTGTGGCACTCACAAATTACGCGTTTCCGAATTTCTTTCACTTCAGTTCTCAAGAGATTCAAAGCTTTTATACTTATAGACTTTTTTTTTTTTTATAATTAGCAAACACTAAAAGGGTTTTGTATACCTTTAATATGCCAAAGACACAGTGTGAGCATTAGGAAAAGAGGGAAGGGTTGGATAGGAGGTGTCGGTGTACATTGATTTCAAATTTCTGAACATTGCAATGACAGGGAAAGATAGAGCGTGGCAAGACGTTCCACATTCGCGTAGTACGGCTAAAAAAAGAATCTATGTACTTCATAGTACGGCCGAAGTTGGGCTCAAGGGTAAACTGATGGGCATTCCTAGAAGCGCGGGTATTACGGTTAAATTGTTTAAGGGGAGGAATGCAACTGGCTATTTCACTAGAGCATAGTCCGTTAAAATAACGGTAAAAAAGGGTGAGGCAAGAAACCTTGCGTCGATGTTCGAGTGACGTAAACGAGTTGATGATGTTAATGTCACCAATCATTTTAAACGATACGAAACTTAAATAGATACGAAACGTTCATTGTGTTATCAATTAGTAATTATTTTAACAAAAGTGTCACTTTTTCTAATTTGGGACTTTTTTATTCTTGAAATTCGTGTTTAAATCTCAGTTCTAGAACATCTAAAGCAAACTCACTTCAAAAAGTAGATTTCTTTAATTTAAGTTTTTGTATTCAACAGAAAAGAATAAATGCACGACTGGGTCGCTAGAAGTTGCTAATTTCTTCCAAAAAGTCTGTTTAAAAATATTTCCTATATTTTAAGATTTAAAAATGTACCTGCAAAATAAGTTTTTCTCAAAAATGTATGTAAATGCCATTTTATTTCTCTAAAAACCTAGATTAACTTATTTTTTTTAAATCATTTTAATTTTTAATTGTCTTAAAAATATTTTTTGTAAGCACTAAATAAAGTGTTTATAAACATACATTTTACATTTAAATTTCGTTAAAAAATGTCCACCTCTTTCTAACAGCCCTATTATGGCTATCAAATATCAATTATTTGATAATACCAATTCTATCAATTTATTGATAATTTGGTATTATGAGTATCAAATGATAATTTTTCACCCATTGTGAATACTAATCAATATACGATTTTGAATAGGTTTTGTTTGGTGTTTGACGTTTGTCATTTGTGTTGAGTTCTTGTGTTTTGGTCTATAAATAATTTCGGCGGAATAATGTAAGTTGCTTTCATTAAATAAATTTCTCATTTTAATTCATGAATTTATAATTTGTCCAGTGGGTTTGAAGCATCTCGTAATACTGTTTATTTTAGCTTGCATGATAAACCTTCGTTCCTCAGTACAATTGCCTTCAAACAACAATTCTAGTGAAGACATTTCGTTCTTCAATTTGTATATTAAAAAAACTACAAAAAAAACTTTTACAAATCGTATTTAAATTACAATTCTTTACCATTTACGAATATTTGATACATTTGTCAACGAAGATTGTAGCTGATAGAATATTTGATAAGTATCAATATATGTTTGATAGCCGTAATACCGAGTTTATCAATAAAGCTATTCACAATAGATCTTTTAATTGACTATTTATCAAAAATATTGATAATTAATCACCATAATACCGATTCATTAATTTTGTTGATAATTATCAACTATTATCAAATATCGTGTTGATATTTGATAACCATAATAAGGCTGTAAGATATCGAGAATGTAAAAAAAATTATATTTTTTTTAAAAATCAAAAAAAAAACTAATGAAATTTTTGATCATCAAAAATAATCATCATCAATTTGATCATTTCATCATCGACAAGAGCTTGCACAGAAAGAGAAGATTATAGAAATCGGTCCATTAGTTCTTCAGAAAACTTAAAAAAAAAAAACAAAATAACGGTTTTATGAAGGGTACCCTTCTGGAGCAATACCAAAACATGATTTTTCTTGTAGAAATTAGGAACAACAAATTTAAAGAAAGTTTTAAAAAAAATCTATCGGTTCATTTTTGAAAAAATTCAAATTCTCGATTTTTAACCAACAAATTTGTATGAGAACTGCTGTTATTTTTGTATTAAAAAAAATGAAAAAAAACGCCTTACGCTAATCGGTTGAAAACCTTAATTTCAATCGACACAATGGTTTGGGCTGTATGGGCCAGGACAGACAGACGGAATCGGGGGATCCACTTTTTTCGAATTTTCTAGAATCGTAATGTCATGTTTGATTGAAAGCACGAGTTCGAATTTTGTAATTCCAAACAAATTATCCCCTATGGGGGGTTCATGACCCCTATGACCCCCACCCCTTATGGATGAAGTCATTTCTTACACCGATATTCAAGAATGGTAACAAAGCAGACATACAAAACTAAAGGCTCATTGCAAATCTTTCTTGCATTCGTAAACTTTTTGAACAAGTAGTTTTTTGACAGTGTAACGTTTTTTAGTAAAAATCTCATTTACAAACAACAGCACGGATTCGTGAAAAAAATATCAACCGTTACAAATCTACTCACATCGTTAAACATATGTTCAAACGATTTAGAACAAAGTTATGAGGTTGACTGCGTATACAAATACTTTTCTAAAGCTTTTGGCCAACTAAGCCACGGAATTATTTTATTCAAGCTTAAAGCTTTTGGTTTGTAACCCTTTTTCTTAGCTTGGATCAAATATTACCTTGGAAATACATCCTTTTAGGTAAAATTGCCCAATGGTGTTTCATCATGTCTCTTAACTACCTAACGTCATGTTTGGACTCATTTTTGTTGATGAAATGAAGATTTTCAAAATAATAAAGTCCACCCATGATCGTATTCTTTTACAGGCTGATATTAGCCGCGTTTTATTATCACCATGATCTGATCCGGATCTTGAATTTACATGCATTACAACAACAACACAAGATCCTGCTTTGTGTTTGGATCTCCAAAATTTAATTCTTTTTTTCACAACAAGGAGCGCTTTATCATTGTTATTTCACATGTAAATGTTGGTATCATTGCAAACAAATTAAATAAAACCTGTATTGCCATATAAACATTTCCATTTGACTGAAATAAAATATTTTTAAATAGAAAGCGAGAAGCTTTATATTTATTTATTTGGTATATAATCCATGAAATAATTAGATATTTTAACAAAACTAGATATTAATTGGTGACATTAAAATAATTAAGTCCAAAAAAATGTATATTTGACATAATTTATGGGTATTATTTTCCCCGAAAAAAAGGAACAAAAAAAATCATTAAGCAAAATGTTCTTTGGGCAACCCTGCTTTAAATGTCAAAAAATAAAAATAAAATCGAGAAAGCTGCAGCACAAATGGGAGAAAAGATGTTCAAATAAATTGTAAGTAATCTCTAAATTAAATTATTTAAGTGTCACATTTATTAAAAGGTCAAAAAGAATCTGGACTACATGTGAGACATAAGCGTTCCTGGATGCTTTGAGTTTCAGAGTGCAATGGTGATTTGCAGAGACATTTTCAAAAGTTGTGGAGCTTCAATTTTTGGTATGTGTTTGTTTTTTTTTTGCTTCGTAATGTCACTTTTGAAAGAACGAATTTGACACTGCTACCAAACTTTAAATAACAAAAAATATGATGATCCAATGCTGTTTTATTATCATGATCTGATCCGGATCAGATCATGGTGATAATAAAACGCGGCTATGATAGTTTTAAATTTGAATGTAAGAAAAATAGCCTTTTCCTCAACCCTTCAAAAAGCTAGACGATAACTTTTGCTAAACAACGAATCGTAAATGTAATTGATTTTTGTATTTCGCAGTTATGGCTGAATCACATACACGCTTCAGCTTCGGCTTCGTCTGCGTTACGTTGGGCATGCTTCGAGGTTGCTTTGAATGACATTTCTATTATTTCATCCGTCCAAAGAGCAAATATTTTGTTTGTTGACATTTTTTTACAGATGTTGAGCTGTCAGACAAAGCAAATGTTCAGATAATTGAACTAGAGCTTCCGTTTGGAGTCACATTACGTTACATTACGTTCTTTTCCTTACGATTGTCAAACGAAACGTGAGGTCGAAGCTCCATTGTGATAGCATGCATTGAATTCCTATGGCTGAATTCATAAACGTCAGGCGAAGCTGAAGCTAAAGCGTGTATGTGATTCAGCCATTAAAACTCTGTCGCGTCTTTACTTTTAAAGATTTATGCCCAATTTCATAAACAGCTTTTATACATTTAACAGGATTTTAAACTGTAAAATGGGATATTTTGGTTTCACCAACGGTTTTTAAAGTAAACAAGCTTTTAAACACCTTTTATAACTAAATGCCCATTTTTGGCTCATTAAATTTTAAAAGTGTCATTAAAAAATAAATATGACAGATTGACAGCTGATGTTTTGTTTTGTAAAATTTGTGTTCTCAATACTTGGAGATACAGAATGAATAGGTAAACAAATTCAACATCGCATTTACAATATCATTTTTATGATTTTAATTTTTAATTAGAATATTAGATTGGTCATCTTCATCTGAAGAAGATTTTCATATTTTATTCTTGAACGACACACGATTTTTGATTTTGAAGAAGTTTACATTGTTGTATTTTGGGATTCTTGTCATTTATTTCAACATATAATGCTTTCTCATTTTTTCTCACACAAATCGCTTAATAGAAAGAAAAAAGGGGTTTTATTTTTACAGGGTTGTGAAGAGAACTCTATTTTAACAAAAATATCCCTGAAATTTCCCATTTGAAGCTTGGTAAAACTGAAAAAATTTAAAGGCCTGATAAAATTTAAAAAGCTTTTAGATAAAAGTGCTTTTAGTGTTTGTTTATGAAATCGGATATTAGGTGTTTATTTATGTTCGAAATTAGAATTTACACATCACATCCATTTTATTGTCAATAGAGCGAGTTCTAGGCTTGGTTTACTAAAACGCTAGGCAAAGGTGTGTAAATGATGATTTAATATTTCTTCATCAACTCATTAATGGTGAAATAAATGCACCTTATTTATTATCTTATATAACCAATGCGGAGATCATCACCTGCCTACTTTTGATTTTATAAATAGTAACATTTGTAGAACTAACTATGGGGAAAATGAAGCTTTAAGTCGAATGAGCCTTTAACTTCAAATGTTCATCGACCGCTTCGCTTTTCATATTTTGACACTTGAAAAGGAAAAACTACGTCATTACAACAACTGTATGTAACGATATCTACGCGCTTTCTTCCCGGCTTATTGGGTTCTTGAAATGCATCAAAATGTTTAGTGATGAATAAATTTTCACTTCTTAAGCTATGAACGTTAATAAACAGAATTGTTGCACTAGGAGGACGGAAAAACTTTAAATGATTTGTTGAAAAACCTCTCCATCGTCAAGGTGAAACTGTTTCATGAGGTTTTTAGGTTGGTGACGGTGTGATTGTCAACGCCTTTCGATTTTTGTTCATGTTCTCAATTCTAATGACTTGCCTTCCTCTTTACAATGAGAAGTTAATCTTTAAGAGAAACAATTGCAAAAAGGAAGGTTGGATTCAGTTTCCAGCAATCAACAGAACTGGAACCTCAATACGGATATCCTAATGATATCTTAGGCACATCAACCATTTCAGTCTGTAAGATACCAAATATTGAAAAAACCATGGTTTCACAGCGATTTCGAAGCAGCAAGGAAAAAATCTTTAGGCGTTCTGAAGCCTTTCAAAAAGCATTTACCGGGATACAAACAATGATTTTAAAAGAATTTGAAAAAAGAAATGGAAATTATACTCTATATTTGATCCAAAAACTATAGGAAGTAAAATGCAAGCCGCCCCTTCTAGAAAAGAGCCCATTCAATCAATGGTATCATTTTCGATTATATGTGAAAATTTACTCAGTAAGTTAATAAACCAGTTGATACTGGAAAATGAAGATCTCGATCGTGCCTTTACTTTTGAAGAAGCCTCAAAAATGATACACCGATGCAATCTGAACAAAGCTCATCGACGAAATCTGTGGAAAACATCTCAGCTATTCGTTAAAGTGTGCAGCAGCATCCTAGGCAGCCAATTCTGCGTCTCTCACAAGAACCTGGCCTGTTGCAGACCACATTATGGCGAATTTGGCGTCGTGATTTGGGCCTTCACTTATGTATATACAAAATCCAACGGACCCAAGAGCTAAAACCAAACGACTATACGCACCGTGCCGTGCGTGTCGTGTGTTCGCTTATTGGTTTTAGAAGTAGTTGGAAGTTGAACCCAATTTTGGTCGAAAAATCATTCAAATAAAGTTACATTTCGATGTGGATTTTGGGCTGGAGCCGTTATCGGTCCGTGTGTCTTCGAAAATGATGCTGGCCAGGCCATCACCGTCCAAAGCGATCGCTATAAGTAGATGATCAACGAGTTCCTGAGACCTGAGTTAGATGATATGGACACCGAAGACATATGGTTTCAACAGGATGGCGCTATGTGTCACAAAGCTCAATGGCACAGTCGTTTTTATCTCAAGCCGAGGCGACGTGAGTTAGCCACCATGATCGTGTGATTTGAATCCCGTTTTATTGTGGGGCTTTGATAAGTCGCAGGCCTACAGAAATAAGTCGCAAATCACCGCGGCTCTCAAAGACAACAGAATCGATGCCATCGGTCAAATTCAGCTTCATTTATGCGCCAAAGTCATCGAAAACTGGACCTTTCATAGCAGCGGCTGCCATTTAAACGATGTTATGTTTCACACATAATGTCATTGATAGGGCTAGCAAATACACATAAATATCTCATATACAACTTGTTTTGCCCAATTTTAAAATTGATTCGCCTATAATGGAAAACGCTTTATAAGCAAAAATTCGATTTTAAATGCCCTCTGACGAAAATAGGCTGAAAAAAGACTTCTGACATTTAGGATTCTAAATCGCCTCGAAACTGATTACTAAACTCTCGATTTTCCGTTACTGTACTTCTATATCCGCTCTCAAAATGTAGATACATATGTATATCTACACCAGTACAATCACACAAAACATATTGTTGTTGTTGCATCACTGAAGTCGTCATCATGACAAGAAGTGATTTTATTTTGACTTCAAAATATTTATGATCCAATTTAGGAGGTTTTAAGAACTTGAATACCCTTTTTAGACCACCAACATACTTAACCGATCAATAATATCTTAAGGTACCTATAACATCACAATAAACGACTCACAATCATCTGCCCGTCATATATAGATATAAACATTAAATAATCTAAAAGATCTCAGGTTTTCAGTTTTCGGTTTTCGCTTTTCGTTTTTCGGTCAGCGCAACTACATAAAACTTCTTAATTTTGATACGACTCGACTCAAGTGTTTTCCTCCTTTAGTTTTCAGGTCCAGGTTCTTTTTTCTTTTCTGAAATTGGTTTGATACCGATTGTTTTGCTTGTTTTGTTTTTATTGGCACAAAAAACGCACACTAAACGCATGTGAAATAAACCGGCCGGGCCCGAAAAGCGCCAGGCTTCGAAAATTATGAATATAAATCTTTCAGATGATTCCTGCGCGCATCTCACACACTTAAGTTCTCCATCACACAGAAATACAGAATCTTCATCGTTATGACCAGCAGAAAAAAAAAAACGAAGAAAAGAAACAACTCCAACTCTTCAAGTTCCTAAATGATGCGTTGTCGCTAAAAGGGATCGGCTGCGCGGTACTGTGTGTGACTGCGTTGCTCTCGTTATGATGGGTAATGGGGCTGGATGGCGCTTCCCTTTATTCATTGGGTTTATTTTTTTTCGTGTTTGAAGTTTTGAGCAGCGTAAAAATTTTACTTAGATGATAACCGACAAACGTTGATTTTCAAATTTGATATGACGATTCTGTTGATGGCATGGCAGTGGCGTCGGTGGTATAGCGCAGCGGCTTCGGCGTGGCGGCGGCGGCGACGACGGTGGTGGTGGTGGCGACAAAATATTCGGTATAATAAACTTGGCTGTTTTGCCTTGTTTGTGTATTATAGACAACACGGTGATCTTTCAAAAAAAAAACAAAACATGGAATTTTTCTTTTTTTGGTTTTTCACGGACGCTTTCAGCCGATGACAGATTTCTGCGAAAAAATATTGCACGCCTTCGAGCCAGGAAAAAAAAACCTGATACAGCACATGTAGCTGTAATGGGGTTTTCCTAGAAGAGTTTCACTTAGAATGAGGTCTTTTGTTTTATAGATGGCGGGCGGTGTGTAAGATTTTAAATTGAGCATTTGATAAACATGAAGGCATCATAGAGATTTGCACAAAACTGCAGTTTTGAATGTAAAATGTGGGTACTGAAAGCAGTTACTAAGAAATTCGTAAATTTTCATAAGAGAAATTTTAATTAATGGCAATCAGGGAAAGGTGTGTCACAGATTTGAAAAAAGTGTAGCACCTACATAAGTTAAAGGTGAATTTCCTTGTGGTATAGTTTTACAATCATAGGTTATTTCGAAACTGGCAATTGACTAATATTTCCCTCGAAATCTTCACAGAAAATCAATATCATAGTCCTTTGGAATATAATAAGTCCCTTGACAATTAAACTTTGTAAAATATTGTAAACTGTCCAAAGTAAATGCTGTTTCCAGGAATTTTTTGAAACATTTTTGCCGATATACTTCCTGGTGTGAACAAGTTTGTGCAAAAAGTTCGTGAAGCTAGCGAAAAACATCATCGATCTCAAGACCTCAACATATCACGGACCGGGGTAGAATTCTGCATGAAGAATACCTTGGATTATTCGCTTTCATTACATTACATTACATACTACTCAGCACATAAATGTACAGAGTAGAGAACACAGCACCTTGAGCGACTAGACTATGTAAGGTGATAACAACACAAGACATTAATACAAGAGAGAAGGACAGAAGAGAGAGAACAACAATCAATTAATTGAGAACCATCTGCTTCGATATCTCTTCTCAGTTTGATACTTAGAGCAGCTTGGTTTGATAACGATTTGGGCGCATTTTCATTTCGGTGCTGCGTTAAAAATTATCCACATCCACATCAGAGAGTGTAGTATCCGTGGCGTGATGGTTAGTGCGTTGGACTGTCATGCCAGAGGTCTTGGGTTTAAACCCCGCCTGTGCCATGGAAAGTTTTTTTCACGGGTACTGCCTCTTGCGAGGAATTGACAAATTCTTCAAGATTAATTATTGTCATGAAAAGTGCTTTCTCAAATTAGCCGTTCGGATTCGGCTTAAAATTGTAGGTCTCCTCCATTTCTGGCAACATTACTCGCATACAGGAATAATTGAGAGTTGTAGTCACTAGGTCCTAGTTCTCATCGGATTGTTGCGCCACTTAATTTATTTATTTTTATCCACAGAGAGTGGGACATTTGTGCGGATTGTTGAGTTGTGACATCACTGAAACATTTGTCTTTGAAAAAAGCCTGGAAACAACGTAAATTGTAAACGTTACAGAGTCAAGTTTACCGACTTTTTTTAAACTGCTATTGAAAAGAAATAAATTGGTCGGAGCTGCGACTTGACTTCTTTGGACTTTTTGTGTGCGATACCATAAACCATCAGTTTATATCATCTAAAATCTCTCTATCTATCTCAAACCTCGAGCTGTTGCCGTCCGAAAAGGTCTTGGAAAATTGCCATAAAGCATGGAAAAGTTTTATTTTATTTATTCTATTGCATTGCTTTAAATAGAACTTGTATTTGGCCCACCCTTCCTTTGTCCACATGTTTCTTCGTGATACATTTTTAAACAAAAACAATAGCCTACAAACTTTTTGATCTTTCAAAGTTAATTAAATAAGACCTAGCTGTTTCTACCGTTTTAAACATTATTATTATTCCGAGAGATTTGAAGAAACTGGCAAAGTGATAGAATTTCAATCGATTTTCTTTAAAACACATGAAAAACTTTCTTTAGTCAAATAATTTTGTTCGTATTAACCCGGAGGCTACAGGAGAAACAGCTTATTGCCAAATCACTATGTCCTCAACTTGTTGTAAAAAAGGATAGCGAGTGGAAAGTGAGTTTAATATTACCATTATTACCAATTTAAGCCTGAAATGTCTTGAAAACTTCAATAATAAATACCGAATCTATATGCAACATGGACCTTAACACAAAACCTTCTCACCGTATAATTCTATTATTTCCAATTATTACGCATGCTACCCACAAAAATACGGTTACACAAAAAAAGTAAGAGGTAAAAGTAAGTTAAGTATAAATCCACCCTAGAAAGGATAAAATAAGAAAAGAGACCCAATTGAAAAGTTGCTTTGGTGACACAAAATAAGAACAGTGGAAACTTAAGCTAAGAAGCCAAAATATAGGAGGGTTAACCCAGCTAGATAATTGCCCACCATTTTTCTTTACCTATCGTCCTATCGTTATCTTCGTCCTTTCAGGTCCTCGCTCCTATGCCACCGAACCGACAGTATACAAATATCCTTTGATAAGTCAGCGGAAAAGATATAAAACGAGAGAGAGAAATTCTCTTCTTTTTTTTCTTCTTAAATACAGTTTTCCACGAGAATAAGTGCCGAGCGCGTAGGGAGGCACATTAAATCCCCAAACCCAAACCCAAACCCAAACCCAGACCCGTGCTTGGTGGATCCTTTGATCCAAGTGAGCGCGTTGAATCTTTGAATTTGTTTTTCCTCGCTTATTTTACCCAAGTATGGATATTTGCTGTTTATGGGGGAATTTGCTGAGTAAAGTGATGGGTGCTAAAGAAAAAATGGTGCATGTTTTATTAATTAAGACGTTTAACAAGAGGGCTCGCGGTCCTCTTGTAGACATGCGCTTGTCTTTCAGCCTTTCAGCCATCATATCGTCACCAGTTGATTATAAATTCACATATCTTAGCAGTTTTTTGTTTTGTTGGTTAACTCTTTTAGCCTAGGTATATAAACAGGGAAATATCCTTTGTCAGGTGAATAAATGAGGTAAGCACAAAATGCCGCCACAAAAGTGAAAAGATTTGCTTTTCGTTTTGTCTTTGCAAAAATAGAAGCATACTTTAGCTGGTTATAAAGGTATTTGAGGGAGAGAAAGAATTGACTGTGAAGAGTTTGGTTTTCTTTCATCTTGATGGCAGTGGCAATTTTTCGAGTGTAACGAATCCATTGAGTGAGCTAATCAATTATTATTATTTTCAAGGAGCAAAAGCGATTTACGTATAAGACATTTTACAGCTTAAGTTTGAGGGGATTGAGGGGATTAAATATTGAATATTCGATTTTATTTGTATAAGGAACGTTTTATAAAGTCAGCTCGTTCAGTAGATTGGGTATTTATAAAAGATACATATAACATACTCTTGTTGTGTTTTCCAATCGCACAAAAATGTAAAAATATTTCTAGAATCCCAGATAACTTAATAGTAAATACAATTAATAAGAATCATATCAAACCTGATACCATTAAACCTCCCATTGGAGAAATCAGGCATAGCTTTGAATTCCTTTCTGTGAATTCCTAAGATAACAACTAACAATATATGAATATGAGAAAAGAAAACAACTCTGGACAACACTTAATAACATATGGTAAGTGCAATCAGTTATGGCGTTCGATTAGTCTTCCAAAAGTCTTCTAAAATTACAGTTCTTCTTAGAAGAAGTGATGTTTCAACAATTAACTGAAGCAGTACCATAATAAAATGGATGGAAATTTTCAAAATAACCTCGGTAAAAATCTGTACCAAGTAGTGTAGAATTCTTACCGCACTAAGACCACTGATTAATGAGGTTCAAGCTATGAAATATCGACAAGTGATTTTTCTTTCCTAATTTAAAATTCTTTATAGGTGAAGTTTAAAGTTGTAATACTTTCCCATACGTTTAAGACAATCAGCTAAGGAGGCTTGGTTATTCTTAAACTCCGAATAATTTTGGTAGTATCGTACTCTAAGGATTCGTTTCGTAACATAGGATTTCAGTATTTCGTAGTACTGCCTAGGAAAGTCCCTATGTAGCTCATACTTAAGTTCTAAAACTTGTCAAAGGCTTGATCTAGGAATATAGCTGAGCATACTTGTTTTTCTGCAACTGCTTTTTCCGCCACATGCACATCTGTAATTCGATGAAGTGGGTCTACGAGTATCGTGAAATGTTTATAATTTCTATAAATCCAAACTGATAGTTCGGAATTAGTTTTCTTTTTTCTGTTATTTTAAAGAGCCTTTTTAGAAGTAACTTTTTGAAAACTTTTGGCATAATTTCTATAGGCGATATAAATAGTTTCGGTATAACAATGACTTTTGCAATTTTTCAATGATGTGGTACAAATCATAGCATAGGGCATGCGTTAATTTTAAATTAGAGTGTTTTGATAAGTGATAAGATCGTATGTTTTGATTTTGAATTAAATAACTTTGCGTGACAAAATGAATTTAACATTCATCGTTACTATCCAAAAGCTGTAAGAGATCTGTAGCCGTGTCGTATCGTATATGCTAAAATGGTTTAAAAACATTCGCAAGATGTTAACAAAATGAACAGGGCATTGTTTCAACAAACACTTTTCATTTTGTAATTTTGCACTTTTTTTTGTTTATTGAACCGTATTTAAATACTGTATCTCAAAATAATAAGGGTATTCATGTAACGATATAATTTTCTACTTTGTAGAAAAATATAAATTTCCGCAAAGGGTTTACATGAACACCCCATTAGAAATATTTGCGGAAACGTTAGAAACAAACAAAATTTATCTGTTTTTTTTCCTACGATTTCTGCTTTAAATTTGAGAGATAAAAGTCTATATTTTGCAGAATATTTTTCCCATACAAATTTTGACAGTTGATTTCTACCGATAGAAAATTCTACAGTTTTTATGGGTTTTCTGTGTTTGTATGAATACCCTTAATGTATTTCAAAATACTGTATGTACAAAATACTGTATGATCAAAATACTGCATTCCAAAATTCTGTATGATCAAAATACTGTATCTCAAAATTCTGTATTTCAAAATGCCGTAAATAAGACTAACAAATAAAAATCGTTTTGACATTTTAAAAAAGTGCGCACTTTTTTTACATTATCAAAATGATTTTTATTTTGTAGCCTTATTTACAGCATTTTGAAATTTTGAAAAGAGAATATTTTTTTTTTAAAGAAAACATCATAATAATTTTTAATTAGCATAATGTCTAACATACTTCCCTTGAACAATAACATATGCTCTATTACAAACCAAAAGGTTTCGGAAAAATTCGTCAAAAAGTAAAATTACAGAATTTCGAACTAGCCCATCACAAATTATCTTTCGGTTGTTCTATTTTTAACTATAATACAGAGCATCGACCTACCTATCAATTGCACCAAACTAATTGATCTGTCAAAACTTCCAGTATTATGATACAGTATTTTGACAATACAGTATTTTGAGACACAGTATTTTAAATTTACATTATTTTGAAATACAAAATATTAACCATACAGTATTATGACCATACAGTATCGTACAGTATCATACAGAATTTTCACCATACAGAAGTTTGACCCGCTCCTATTGAAAAGTTTTCCTGTTTGCAAAATGCCTTTCACCAAACTTTAATTTGCAAAGTCCAAAGTCTTTTCTGAAAAGTGAAAAGTTTTGTTATTTTGCAAAGTATTTGTTCTTTTTGTTTCACCAAACAATAAACTTTGTAAATTATGTTTAGAATTTTGAAAAGCTTTTCAGTAATATGCAAAGGAAAATTTTAATATCCAAATAAGAGTTTGTTTTGAAAAGTTGTCGAAAACTAATAAAACTATACATAAACCGTTTTGAAAAGTAAATAATAGTAAACATACCAATGGAAACAGGCAATGTTTGTTTTTATTTTGGCGCATTTTTGAATTTTAGGGTTAACGCGTTGATTCATTTCAATTTCAAAAATGTCTGATTTTTTATAGGTTTTTTAGTCCATCGACATCGTAACCATACGTTTCTTTTTAAAGTTTTGTAAACAAAACCAAGAAGTTAAAAAAAATGGTGACCAAAGAGTATTGAAACTAAGAATTAACTTCGATATCGGAAATGTTTCTTTTTTTTGGCAAGAGAGTTTACGATTAACGAAAAGTACCATTTCATTTCTGTTGTCTAAAATTATGAATAAACCACAGTTCAATAATTAAAACAATATATGTTTAAGTCTCTTGCAATACATTGCGCTGGAAATGGAGCCCAATATCCCGGTATTGCATTTATGCACGAAATAAGCAAATCAATTGTCTGCAGAGTAGTCGAATATTATCATTGATGAATTTCTCTCCAACACTATTTGCTTGGCACAAAATTGTTCAGACAAAGCTTCGCAATTTTTTCTCAAGGACCTTTACATCTATTGATTTACCAATTTTTTTATTGCATATTTGATCTTAATAAACACAATCTAAAATTTACTTTGCAACTTTTCAAAATACGAATTAATTGCGAGGTTGTATTTTACATTGGTGAAACACTTTTACTTTTAATTTTGCAAATAAAGTCAAACAAATTGAAAAGTGAGAAGTCGTTTTAATTTGCAAATTTTTTGAAACATTGCATAACTTAATTATTTATTAATATGTTAAACACTTCACTTCTTCAAAAATTGTTTATCAAAAAAAGATTATATACATTTGAAATACTTCAATTTACCAACCAAAATATCAGTGGATTTACTTTTGATGAATTAAAAAGAGATAGAACATACAAATTCTAAGCTGTCAAATATTAAAATTTCTTATGCAAAATTTGTAAACAATTCTATTCCTTTGACTCAGTTTCTTATGGACTTAAAATTGAGTTAAGAAATTGAGATTAAATAGTTTTGAGAAATTTAGAGCAGATCAGTTCGAAATTGATGCGATGGCACGAGTACGATAACTTTGGCGCCAAGATATAATAACGGTTTTTGGTAGAGGGTCTTAATACAAGCATTTTTTACTATGAGGGGGTGTTTATCTCCCCCCGTTTAGGTGGGAGGGGCAATTTAAAAAAGTTATTATTTAAAATGGAAAAAAATAATTAAAAAATAACGGTGATACTTACAATTAAGTTGTATACATTTTTTTAAAGCCAACATTCTGTTCTATTAGCCAATTTTTAAATCAAGTCAAAACGTAGTTTTTGAAAAATTTAATTTCAAACTCAAAATTTGAGTAAAAAAAGTTAAAAAAAGGTTTAAAGTGTAACTTTTTCAATACTTCAAGATTATCTACCATTGTTTTTATTTCAGAATTTAATGCTCTTATTTGTTTTTGATCAAAAACTGAAAACTAGATGATTTTATGTCTTTTAGGTTAGGTTAGGTTGAAGTGGCTGTCCAAGATGGAAACGGACACACTTAGGCCAGTTTGATGGCCCATTGTGATACCACATGAATCTTGAGGTTTCTCCCTAAGCTCAATGGAACCAGTTTGAGTCTCTTACGAAACGTGAGAGGCTCCTTATGCCGATATGATTTAGATCGTTTAGATCGTTAAAGAAGAATTCTCCTAGGTAATTCTTGCGTTTTCGAGCCAGAGCAGGGCATGTGCAGAGAAGATGAAGAACTGTTTCTTCTTCTTCCTCGTCCATACAGCTTCTGCAGAAGTCATTTGAGAATACGCCTAATCTCATGGCGTGCTTTCCTATTAGACAGTGTCCGGTTATGACACCTATTATCGAGCTTATATGCGATCTGCTTAGAGAGAGCAAGCACCTTGAACGTTTTAAATCCAGTGTTGGCCAGATGTTCTTTGTGACTTGACACGTGGTGATGTTGTTCCACCTGGTGCCTGCCCTCCTCACAGCGTCTTGCATTAGCAACAGTTTATAAGTAGCGATTGGTATGCCAATACGTGCCAAACGTGGTAGGATGAGCTGTACTGTACCGTTCCTGGCGAGTTCATCTGCCTAACAGTTACCTGGAATGTCTCTTTGGCCCGGCACCCAGCAAAGGTGAATATTAAACTGTTGTGCCATCTCCATTAGAGATGATCGACAGTTCTGGACTGTTTTAGAGTTTGTAGAGACAGAATCCAGAGATTTAATAGCGGCCTGACTATCTGAGAAAATACGGATATCAGATGTCGATATCACGTTTTCTTTAAGCCAGGACAAGACTTCTTTTATCGCAAAAAGTTCCGCCTGGAACACGCTACAATGATTGGGAAGGCGGAATGAGAGACTTAATTTCAGTCGTTCAGAGTACACACCTCCACCAACCCCTTCTTTTGTTTTTGGCCCATCTGTATAGAAGTGGATTGACTCGTCTTCCAGGAATGTCCTATCCTCCCAAAAAGATCTGGGAGGTATAGAAATCTTGAAATTTCTGTCGAATTGTAGTTGGGGGATGGTGTAGTCTGTGTGCTTTGGAATTGATTCTAAATAACTAAGAATAACGGAGTGGCCAATGTTGTTGTTAGTCCACTGCGACGAAGCTTTGAGGCGAATAGCAGAACTTGCAGCTATTTGTTTGCTAAAGATGCCAAGAGGTGTTAGGTAGAGTAAGGTGTCCAGTGCCGCAGATGGGGTCGTGCGAGCGATCCGCTTATACATAGGCAAGCTGAACGTTGGACTTTATTTACTTTATCTCGGTTTATACCTTTTTCTAAAGCAGTCCACCATACTGCCACACCGTACATTAAAATCGGTCTGATTACCGATGTGTATAGCCAATGCGTGATTCTGGGTTGCAAGCCCCATTTATTACTCCCCGATGCGATTATACCCTTAATTCAAGACTGAATCGTATCGTGTCGAAAATATGAAAAAAAAATCTTGACCGATTCGATAAGGTAGTACTGATGTTTGTTGGTTTGTGCTTGTATCTTTCCATGTTTCGATCTTAAAACATTGTAACTTAAAATCAATATTAATATTATAAAGCTGGTGAGTTTATTTGTTTGTTAATTTCTTTGAATGCGCTAATCTCAGGAGCTTCTAGCCCGATTATTTCAGTATTATTAAAGCTAAGACCAATACAAGCTGAGCTGAGTTTTGCTAAAATAATCTATGAAAGAATTGTTCCCCTTAAATATTTCTAAAAAAAAAAGTCCGCGACTGCATATGTCCATCTTTTAATGTTGGCTCACTATAACCTTTTTTTATGCTAACCAAGTTTGTTCTTAAATAAGGCATGCGAGTAACAACATTGGGTGCAGCTAGTAAAATATAAGCACGGATTTGCTAAAATGTTTAGGAAATGCTAATTCAAAGTTTACTAATTTTTGATAAACGAAAAAATATATTCTATGTTAAACAAGACCTTTAAATTCATGGACCCACATTTTTAACTACTTTATGAAAATGAAACTGTAGGTCTCCTTCATCCCTGAAGCATTACTCGAACACAGGAATGGTTTAGAGTTGTGAGTCACTAGACTCTAATTCTCAACGGGCTGCTGCGCCACCTAATTTATTTATTTTTTACTTGGTGAATCATTTTTGAACTCACTGATTCTGTTTTTCGTTTGTTGCTGAGATAGCAGATATTTTTGACTTACATTTTGAAAATAAAGATTTGTCGATGAACAAAGCTTAGAATCAGTTAGCAGACCTTTGAAACTAACCGCTTCAAAACCTTTCCTTTCTGTTATTCATAACATGGACTCTAATAGGTTTTGATTTTGTAAATAAACTAGATGTACTAAAACTCTGTTTGACAACATTTTGGGATTCACTGAATTCACTTTTTTTACTTTCATATACCACCGAAGACGACGCGACGCCTCAAGGATGCCAAGTGTCTGATGTCAGTTAATTGCACTTTCTAAATTTATAGTCTATTGACATGTCCTTCTCTTCTATGCCTCTCATTTATTGCCTCTCGTCAGAATCAGATACGGCAAGAGTCAAACACATACTTATAATGGATAGAGTACCATAGCATCATCGGCATCGGTAGGAATATAGGAACAAAACACTATTCCTATAAAAGCAGAAAAACACATCGGACACATCTTGTCCCAGTCCCAACTATTCATAGTGATTTGTTGCTTTGGCTACTCAAAAGGACCCTTCTTCTGGAATAAAAACAAATCGACAACGCCAAATGGGCACATCTACTTGAATGCACAAATGTTATAGTGTGAATAGAAAAAGAAAATTGTTATAGTTCTTGGTCCGAAGCCAACTTTTACCCCCTAAAAATTCTCAATAGAACAATTTTTCAAACCTAACAAAAACCATCTACACAGTCCAAATATAGTATATGTATAAGTTGAGTATAGATACTTGGTTGAGATAGCATAGTGCAATTTTGTTATGTCACTTCACAAAAGGGATGCTCTGGGTGCTGTGTGCTGACTGTGCTAGGTCTGGATGATGGTTAGAGTCATCAGACAACAATTGAGAAATCAGGGGTTGTGTCTATTGGTTTTATATGTGATGACTATCTCTCCTCTATCTGGCCGCTAAATAAACCATAACCAACGGGACAATTGATGTCATTTTTATAATTGTCACCCACCGAATAATTCCCATAAGAGAAATTCCCAAAAAAGCGAGAAAGAGGGTGCACCAAGAATGACACAAGTTTGGAGCTTGATGTCATCCGGCACGTGATCAAATTTCGCATCGAAACTTCCTTCCTTCCTGGAAACATAACGCACACTCTCATATAGTGAACTATATATATTTCGATTCTTCAGAATGTGTATACATTTTGCTGCCCGCCAGTACCGAACCGACCGACCGTACCGTCTACCAGACGATTCGGTCGACCGACCCAAGAAGAAGCAACCATACTTGTATATCCCCCGTGGCGCAATGTTTTGAATATTTATCTCGAATTTGTCCTAATTCACGGGTTTCCTTTGAAAATCATTTAAAGTGAATTCAATCAATAAAACAAGTCGCCCGCCGGAGTCGATTTAATCTGTCAGCACGTATTTGTGGTCGAACCTCTTGCTCGCTCACTCCAATTGAATGTAAATGTAAATGTATAGCTGGGAAGCGGACTTACGCGCTGAGCAAGGCGCACATTCGTCATACTTTGTCGTTGACCGCTGATGCACAGCCCCTAGCCCCAGTTCTCAGTCCTGATGGTTTATGTTAGTTATGGGTCTTCTTTTGTTTTTATTTTAATGGCAATTAATCTTTAGATCTCATCACTTAATTGGGGGTAATTAAAAGTAATGATTAGTCATGAATTTGGTTTGGAATAAATTGTCTCATTGGATTTTATTGAGTGTGAGATATATGGTGGCGCAGTAGGTTTGACATCTTGCAAATTGGCTGCATACCTAGTTTTTGTAGGAGGTAGACGGACAAGACAATTATGTGAAAGCGCTTGGTTTTTGATTATATTAAGATATTTACCATACAGACGTGGGAACAAAATAAATTCGGAATTATTTTAATTCTTATAAGTTTAAGAAAAATTTATGTCACAGGAAATATGTGGTATATTACATATTGTATACAAAAAACACCAGAACAATTTAAAAGATCTCAAATTATGAGCTGAGCAATGCATAGATCAAATTACATTGTCTTTTATCACCTATGAGCTTTGTTTAATGTTAACAGCTGTCAAAAACCATTTTCGGTTTTTCCTACCTTACGATCAGAACTTTGAACAGTCAAACACGTTTAAAGGTGCTTCCAGACCAAGGAAACAATTTTGAAACATTTCAAAAATATTAGAGAAAGAGTTCAGAAACACTTAAAAAAACGTTTCAGAAACAGAGAAACACTGCTGAAATGTTTCTGAAACATTTTTTTTTTGTTCCGGACGCTCGCCAGACATTTCTGAAATGTTTATTAAGTGTTTCTCAGCTTCCTTTCCGAATGGGAAACTTTATTTGTTTAACAAGTATTAAAAACGTAGGTAGAACGTGGTTGAGTGGCTGTGAATACACAGGGTTATCTATTTTGCGGCAGGGGCGTCTTTAGACTTTTGGGGGCCCTGGGCCCAATAGGATTTGGGGTCCAAAAAAAGTAGGTATAATATATTTTTCTTTTAATTCTTTAGGTTGAAAAAAATCATTTTAAAATTAATTAGTTTTTTTTTACATATTTTTACTTTTTAAAAAGGACTAAAAAAACATAAAACAGATATTTTTTGTATACTTTTATAATTTTTTTGTATTTACCTTCAATAGTTGAACATTTTTCTTTATAGTTGATTTTTGGATAATTTGTATGTTTTTTTTGTTGATTTCTAATGTTTTCATATTTTGTTTTAATTTTATGCAAGCTTATTTCTTTATATTTGTTTTGTTTTGATTTGTTTTTTTTTAGATATGTATATGTAATGTAAGTATATAATGTATACAATAAAATATAATTGAAGGCATACTTTTCTGTCTTTGTCAGTTGCAAAATCATAATTTAAGTCATCAAATTCAATTTCCTGCAGTAATTCATTTTCAATTGATAAAATTGACAAGCTGTTTAGTCTTTTAGCATTGTGCTTCGAAGTTCATTTTTATCCGGTTTGAAACCATCAAAGATAAAAAAAATTCAACAGGCAGTTTCTACATTTGGAAATGTGATCCCAATTTCATCCACTGTAATTAGACTCTACAATTTTGATATTGTAATAAGATCTTCATTTACATCTTTATTGAATTCTTTTAAATACTGTACGAGGTGCAAGCATTCTACCTCAAGTTCTTCTGCATTAACATCTCTATGGTTTTTTGAAAACTGTTCGCAAGAATTTTGACACTCCACTGAAGTCAAATATTGCAATCGACAAAAGATATTTTAAACTGTTCTTTCCCAATTAGCTTGACGGATGGTGCAGGACCATCAAAATATGTGGCACGCGAACTTCGTTGCAATAAGTCTTTATAATTAGCATCCGGATTCTGAATTTTTGCACACGCTTCAAATTTATCAAAATTCTCCCTCATATCATTTATGAAAGAACAAAGCAAATTGGCAGCAACGTCAATCGTTATTGTTTCTTTTTGAAGGCATTTGCTGGTTTTATGAATTCTTTCTAATATTGTGCTCCAAATTTCTGTTAAAATGAGGAACTCCAGTTTTGACATTTTCTTAGACAGGCTGAGCGCTTCACTTTTTGTGTCTGGGGCTTGCTCTGGATCTCTAGAGATAGATGTCAAGGCAGTAATTTGCTTATAACCATGATGGAGCGCGTTAATTGCATCAGCTCGTGCAGACCATCTTGTTTCAGAAAGGCTTTTAAGAACTCTATGAGACACTAAACATTCATTCAATTTATTCCAGCGATGGGTAGAAGCAGAAAAAAAGTTGTATATTTTTTGAACCACTTGAAAGAAACTTGTTGCCTCCTGCACACAACCAGCCGCATGAAGGCCTACTAAGTTAAGAAAATGTGCTGCACAAGGTACAAAGGTAGCAAATTCGCACTTCTCCTTTAATCGTGCTTGCAAACCAGAATATTTGCCCGACATATTAGACGCATTATCATAGCTTTGTCCTCTACAATCCTCTATTGAAATATCATGATTTTCCAGAAATGTCAAGATTGTGTCAGCCAAATATTCAGATTTATGCTCTTGAATAAGTATACATTTTAAGAACCTTTCGATGGGAACACAATTTTTAACATACCAAATTACAAAAGTTATATTAATGAATTCGTTGTAAATATTTGCTGATAAATTGGAAGTATATCCCTTCCCTGAGTTCTCACATTTTTTTAAATGATCTGCGATAAATGAATCATCATGCGACAACTTTGTGTTTGTTTATAGAGTGAGTTGAAAAGTCAACATGTGTGCAGAACTGTAGAGTAGAACGAAGGCAGAGTTGTTAAAATAATGTTGACAGCGTGTTCAGGTGTATGATTAAAGATTCATGTTGCCAGAAGTTTAAGATGTTGAGGAGGAGAATTTCAACGGAGAGTAAAATGAAACTTGTTTTTTTTCTATTACTGTCTACTAACCTTATTTCGTTTTCTATATAAATAATAAATATAATAATAAATATAATGTATAGGTTTATTCATTTTGAGTTGGTGGATTTGGGGGCCAAATAATTGCGGGGCCCTGGGCCCTGGCCCACCGGGCCCATGCCTAAAAACACAACTGTTTTGCGATCAATTTTCGTAAATGTCAGACCTTCAACTGAAAAAACAAATTGGTTTAACAATATTGATTTTGACAGATGTCGAATTACAGCCCAATACTTTTGAAACGGCAAAATGGATATAAATTTCTCAAAAAGTGTGGAGTAACGAGAAAAAATGTATGAAATAAATCAATTTTTGTGGGATCTAATTGATGAAATCAAAAAAGCCAATAATTTGTCTGAAATTCCCGAAAACATACATTTTGAAAAAAAAAATAAAGTAGAACAAAAAATCAGGATGTTAAAACACGACACTATTAGTGCTTCTTCTTTAAGAATTCATTTTCACGCACAAAACTGGAGATATAAATGGGAAACAAAAAACATTACCAAAATAACAAATCAGAAACATTTCTGAAATGTTTATGTAGTGTTTCTGCAATGATTTTTTTAACAAATGGAAAGAATTTAAGAAACGTGTTTTAAATAGAACCTTCTTATTAAATAATAGACTTTCTCTTACGAATTTTTCAAAACATGAGTACAATCACAACACAACAGCTGTTAGATGAAAAATATCTCAGCTGTTATTAGATTTTAGGGTGAAGGCGCGAATAGTATTGATTTTGACAATTTTCACTGCTTTTTTTTACCAAAATGGAATATTTCCATATGGGCAATAAAATCAGAACAATCAAGCCATAAGAATCACGAACAAGATATATCAATTTCAAAATAAAATATGTTACAATAAAAAGAAGAACATTAGGGGTCGTATTCAAATTCGTTTTTGGAAAGTCAATTTTAAAAAAAGTAGTAACAAAAATATGGTTCCAAGAATTTAAAGGTCTTGTTTAACATAGAATAGTTTTTATCGTTTATCAAAAATTAGAAAACTTTGAATTAGCATTTCCCAAAAATTTTAACAAATTTGTTTTTATATTGCACTAGCTGCACCCAACGTTGTTACTCGCATGCCTTATTTTAGAACAAACTTGGTTAGCATAAAAAAAGTTATAGTGAGCCAACATTAAAAGATTGACAAATGCAGTCGGGGACTGTTTTTTAGAAATATTTAAGAGGAACAATTCTATCATAGATTATTTTAGCAAAACTTGTTGGTGCTCCGCTTGTATTGGTCTTAGCTTTAATAATACTACAATAATTTTTCAAATAGGGCTAGAAGCTCCATGAGATTAGCGCGTTCAAACAAATAAACAAACAAACAAACTCTTTACTTACTTACTTACTTAAGGTGGCGCTACAGTCCGGGGCGGACCTGGGCCTCAACCAACATGCGTCTCCAGCCAGCTAGGTCCCTAGCTAGCTGTCTCCAGTTTCGCACACCAAGTTGGTTGAGGTCCTCACCCACCTGAGTGCGCCACCTGAGTCGCGGTCTTCCTCTACTGCGCCTTCCCTCGGGATTGGATTCGAAGACCTTCCGGGCTGGAGCGTTGATGTCCATTCGCTCTACATGACCCAGCCATCTAAGCCGTTGGACTTTTATTCTGCTAACTAGGTCAGTGTCGCTGTACAGCCCGTACAGTTCGTCGTTATATCTTCTCCTCCATTCTCCATCTATACGTACGGGACCAAAAATCACCCGAAGAATTTTTATCTCGAAGCATCCTAAGACGTTCTCATCTTTCTTTGAAAGGGTCCAGGCCTCAGCGCCATAATTAAGAACCGGGATGATGAATGTCTTATAGATGGTGATTTTAGATGCTTGAGAGAGGACTTTACTTCTCAATTGCCTTCTAAGTCCAAAGAAGCAGCGATTTGCAAGAGTTATTCTTCGTTTGATTTCAGCGCTGGTGTCGTTGTCTGTGTTTATAGCGGTGCCTAGGTAGACAAAGTCCTTAACTACCTCGAAGTTATAACTGTCCATGGTGACGTTTTGTTCAAGACGTCGTTGTTCAATGTCCTTTTTTGATGACAGCATATACTTGGTCTTGCCCTCATTGACCACTAAACCCATCTTCTTCGCTTCCGTCGCAATGCTCAAAAACGCTCCACTGAACTCACGCTTTGATCTTCCAAGTATGTCAATATCATCTGCGTATCCGAGTAATTGGATGGACCTTTGGAAGATTGTGCCTCTAGTGTTGACGGTTGAGTTTTGCACAATTCTTTCCAGAACGATGTTGAAGAAGTCGCATGACAGTGCATCGCCTTGTCTAAAACCTTTTTTGACATCAAATGCATCGGTGAGATCTTTTCCGACCTTGATGGAGCAGCGTGCATTCTCCATTGTCATTCTGCACAAACGGATAAGTTTGACAGGGATGCCAAAACTAGGCATTGCTCTGTAGAGCTCTTCCCTATGGATGCTGTCAAGAAACTCTTTAGCTTTATAATATTAGTATTGATTTTAAGTTATGATGTTTTAAGATCGAAACATGGAAAGATACAAGCACAAACCAACAAACATCAGTACTACCTTATCGAATCGGTCAAGATTTTTTTTTTCATAAGATATGAATTCGAGTGTTTAAGGTATTAATAAATAATTAAATTATTTGGCGCAACAGCTCGTAGAGAATCAGGGCCCAATGACTTATAACTCTCAACCATTCCTGTGTGCGAATAATTTTAGAGAGAGGACCTACAGTTTATGTGTCAAATCCGAACGGATAATTATTTGAGAAAGCACTTTCCATGAGAATAGAATTACTCTTTGAGGATTTGTCAATTCCTCGCAAGAGGCAGTACCTGTGAAAAAAACTTTTTGTGGCAAAGGCAGGATATGAACCCAAGACTTTTGGCGTGACCGTCTTACGCACTATTTTTTAAAAGTTACAGGCAAGTTTTCAAAAAAAAAACACTTAAAATTCAGAAAAATGCATGAAATCTTTATTTGAATCGATAGTACGATCCATATAATTTAATGTTTGAAGATTATTTCTTGCAAATGTTGACCTTGACTGCGCCTCAAATGGTCCATCCGCTTAGTCCAATTTTGGCATACTCTTTCCAACATTTCGGCCGGTATCTCACGAATAAATGCTTCAATGTTGTCTTCCAATGCGTTAATTGAAGCGGGCTTATCTTTATAGATATGAACTTTAACATAGCCCCACAAGAAATAGTCTAAAGGCGTTAAATCGCACAATATAGGCGGCCAATTGATGGGCCCCGAACGTCAAATAATAAATGTTTACCGAACTCGCCTCTCAGTAAGTCCATTATTGCTCGTGCTGTGTGGCATGTGGTCAAGCTCTTGCATTTTGGGCAAAAAAAAGTTGGATATCATCTCACGGTAGCGCTCACCATTCAAAGTTACGTTACGATTCGCATCATCTTTAAAGGAGTACGGTCCAATGATGCCACCAGCCCATAAACCGCACAAAACTGTGATTTTTTCTGGATGCATTGCATTCGTAGCTCTTGCAATGCTTCTGGCTGATATTCACTCCAAAATCGACAATTCTGCCTATTTACGTACCCATTGAGACAAAAATGAGCTTCGTCACTGAACACAATTTTTCGGTAAAAAAGCGGATCTTCGGCCAACTTTCCAAGAGCCCATTCACCAAAAAGTTTACGTTGCAGTAGGTCGCTCGGCTTTAATTCTTCCACCAGCTGTATTTTGAAAGGCATCACATCTAAATCCTTCCGCAAAATTTTCCACGTTGTTGAGTAACAGAAGCCCAATTGCTGCGAACGGCGAAGAATCGAAAATTGAGGGTCATCATTAACACTTGCCGATACAACAGCGATATTTTCTTCAGTTCGCACTCTAGGTAAGCGTGTTGGTAGTTTAATGTCCAACAATGTAAATTTTTGCAAAATTCAGTCAGAATAGCCCGAATAGCCGCTTCAGTGGGTCGATTAAACTGACCATAAAATGGAAAAAGCGCGTGATGAACTTTCTTAACAGAGCACGCATTTTGATAATAAAATAGCCCGAATAGCCTCTTCAGTGGATCGATTAAACTGACCATAAAATGGAAGAAGTGCGCGATGAACTTTCTTAACAGAGCACACATTTTGATAATAAAATTCAATAATTTGCAAGCGTTGTTCGTTTGTAAGACGATTCATGGTTAAATTATAGACCAAACTGAAGATGTTTGACAGTGAAACAAAACACGAAACGTGCGTCAGCTGTTTAACCCAGTGTTGCCAAAAAGATGATAGCTAAAAAATCACCCTTTATGTAAGATTTCAAATGTTAACTTAAACTTTTATTTTTAGGTGCTACTACTAGTTCAACCATACTGACACACTTTTTGGATTTTTTAAAAGAAGCCGAACTCTTATCGCAAATCAGTAATGCAATCTGGATGTTAAATTTGATTAAAGACCCTTGATTTTTAATTTAACTTAACTAGTCGTATCTTAATCATCAAGTAAACTCTAAAAGCTTAGATATATGAAATGTCTAAAGCATGTTATAGTTTCAATGATTATTGGTGGACAGTTTTAATCACTTAATAGGTTTCCTTATGGCAACTTTATCATGTAAATACCTTATCAAATAACGGGTGTTTTTTTAGTGGTATAGAACTTTAAGTTGGCAAAGGACAATACTATTTTAATAAGCGGCCATTTTGTTAGCTGTCAAGTGATTTACTTTTAATTTGCTTTGGCATTTCAACATGAATAGACTGTGTGCTTGGTGTCCTTACTTCCTTAGAAACGATGCTGGCGAGAACGTTACAGTCAATGGTAACCACAATAGAACCATTTATGACTACTAACTTTTTCATTCATAAATTGGAGCTGTGGTGTTTCAACAAGACTGTGCAACATGTCGATGTCACACAGCTCGTGAAACAATTGATATGTTGAAGGAAACCTTTGGTAACCGCATTGTTTCACGTTTGCGGAAACGTAAATTGTTTTTCAAGATTGTTCGATTTAACGCCTCTTGATTATTTTAGTGATATGTGAAGTCGCTTTTCTACGCCTATAAGACCGAAAAGATTGACTATTTCGATGATAACATTTACCGCGTTATTGCCGATGTAGGGCAGCAAATGTTTGAAAAGTCATTAAAAATTGGACCTGCAGAATATGCCAGAATGCATATTTAAATCATAATGCCAGAAGATTATATTTCGAATAATAGAAATTTCATGTCAATTTAAAAAAATCATCTTTGTTTTATTGGATTTCAAAGTTATTTACCCCTAAAAAACACCCTTTATATAAATAGGTGTATAAATACATCTGTATGCATATCCTGTCTATAGACATGCCTATCAGCTATCACTATAATCATCAGACGGATATGATGGCAATTTTAATCAAAAGTTGATTAAACATCAAATAATTTCTTCAGTTTTCTTAAGACTTTATGAAAAACTCACATTCACTTTTGTAGACATAATTTCAAATCGCGCGCCAAAGGCCCAAAGCCCAAAGTACTCTTAAGGCTCACACCCAATACTTTCTGGCGTGCGTCGGGTCGTTTTGCTCATCATCATCGTCGTCGTCATCCTTTGAGATTGCACGCATTCACATGTTGAGATTCACACATCGCAATAACAACGTTATATTTGCCAACGTTGTTCATATTAAACAAAAAGAAAAGAGGAAATCTTCTAGACCTAAAGACGTTTATTTATTTGCTATTTTGTTTGTATACGCCTACCGGTCACCTATAAATATCAGATAAACGGTCTAAGGAGACTACTTATTATCTTCATCATCGCTTTAGCAGCAACATCGTAGTTCGTAGACATCTTTTCTTATGGAAGCTATACTATAAACGGAATCACATACGAACAAGCTGAGATATAACAAAATATACTTATAGACATAATTATACACCCAGGTTTTTATACACGCAGAGCTGATTGAATAAATTGTTTGAAAAATAGCTCCACTACATGAGAAGATTGAGGACTTTTGTGCTCTCGGATTGTGTACTTGCAATATATTTATTCGTGTGTATACTTGAGTTCGAGACTTTAATTAAATGTGACATTATGATGAAAGATAAGCCGAAAATATTAGCTAGTTGGTCTAGCAAATCCGTCTGTCTATCAATTTACATATCTTTAATTGTTGTCAACATTATTTTGCCTCAAAAGCTGCTGCTGTCAACGTCGAAATAGATCCTTCGTAAAATTGATTTTATACCCAAAAAATGCGGTTCAATTTAGTTTCAAAGTCCAAAATTAATTATTATGCCTCAAGCTTTCTGTAGTTAGTCTCAGTTTTTCCTGCTTCTTAAAAAGTCAAAAAGAACCGTGTTCAATGTTTGGTCAAAAACTTGTGAAAACCAACAAAATAACTACTCAAGTGGTTTTCCTACAAATCAATTTCTCCCTTTTTTCTTAGGATGAGGTTTTGTTTGCGGTATGAGTTGTCACTGAGGTAAGAGCTGAGGTGGGCTGTTTACATCGACCACAAATACATTCCCCACGGGTCATCTCCTGGCTTAGCTCATCCTAAGACCGCTCATAACGTAGGAAATAACTCGTCCCAAAAAAATATAAAATACTGGGAAACTAACTTATCGAAAGAAAGGTTTGTGCTTTCGATTAGTTGGTTCAAATACACAAACCATATCTTTTGAGATATTGTTTACGCGCAGTTTTTCATGTTTTTATTATTATAAATTAATATTCAATAAAAATACAATTCCCATAGTTTACAGACAATTCTTTTGTTTTTGGCACCTTATTTGTTAAAATTGGTTCAGTGTGACAGCCGGAAATGAGAAGCTTAGGTACTATAGAAATAATATATTTTGTTATACTAATTTTAAAGAAGAAAAGATAACGCTCTATTAAATGGAACAAATCGCTGTTTGGAGGCAGAGAGCTAAGAGTTATGAGAAAAGTAAGTGGAAGTGCTGAATTTAACACCCAGCGCGACTTATTTTATAAAACAGCTGTTATCTCGAAAAGCTGTTTCCTTTCCGCAGAATAGAAACCTTTTGGTAGTCTAAAAAAAAGAAGTCACTACCCATGTTTTGTTGGAAATTCTATCCATAATATAGTAGGATTTTACACGAATAACAAAAACAGCGATAAAAGTAAGAGTAGAATCTTACTAGGGATGGGTTTTTGACATTTATACGAGTCTTGAATGGATCTTATGTGATTTCGTTCTCAAATGTTGGTACGATTGATATTGCATTTGTATCTCGATGGCTGTGTTCGTTGAGTAGTTGTGCATTTGGAATCATGTGTGTTTTCCATTGGGGAAAAAATCAATCTATTACTGTTGTTATTATTAAGTTTTGTTAGTGAAAATGGACTAACTGGGCTTATTTTGCAAGACCACCAAAGATTTATCTCAGTTTAGATTAAATAAATCTTTTTGGTGTTTGCACCGCACAAGAATATTTAAAAATGATTAAGTATGACAGCACTTTCTAAAATGCAAATGGTGTTTCAATGTGTGAAGTGCAAGTGAGATAGTTTGATTCGTGTTAAACAATGAAGAACTGATTAGTTCAGCACCATATAAGAATATGCTACCTACTCCATGTCCACTTTTTTTGTTTGTAATTTTATTAAAACAAAACTATATTTTTTGTACACAAACATGCAAATAAACAGACCATAATGCATTATCTGTTAAACCAACTCCTCCACACAGGTTTTTCTTCTCAAATTTTGAGTTGACTCCGATCTCCGACGGGAATCAGGTCAAATTAAGCTCATTTCAACTCGATTCAGGTATATAAAGAATTGAGGCGATCTTCAAGCTCGCTTCAACTCCACATGTTAATGTAGTAGTCTACGAACAAACCCCCTCCTTGAAGCAATTGTTACATGAATTTTTTTTTATAGAATCTCAATTTCCAGATATTTTCTTACCATTTTTTTGCTAAGTTAATTTTAACATTTGAATTTCGCAAAACCTTCTTCTATTTGTGTGTGTTTTTTTTTTATTAGTCTTCTGACAGATCTTCTTTCAGTTGTACCAATTTTTAAATACAAAAATCTGGCTACTGCGGATCCTTTTGTTGGCAATTTCTCACTGTACTATATATGGAATTCCAAAAAAACGCACTTACTGTCAGACAATACACTGAAAGTAAGGGCATAGCTCGCATTGGTTTTCATCATTAAAACCAATCATTGGAATTTTTTTCACAGGTTGTTTTGATGTCATTGGACAGGAATTTCCCGACTGAATCAAGCGCTTCCTTTAGAATCGAGCATTTGAGGTTAGGGTTGATCATTGAAAGTTAAACTGACAGGTGGGAATACAAAGAAAATGGAAAACTTTTAGTGGAACGATTTAGTGTCAAATGAACAATCAGCAGTTCATTCAAAACAATTCATTCAATGAACCTTAAAAATTAACATAAAGAAAAGTTCTGGGTCAAATAAAGTTCCCATTTTATTTTAGTAGACAAAAATCTTCAAGTCATCCGCTTCAAAACAAATCAAATATAGCAAATTTGAATCTCTTACTCACTTTGAAATCTCCAACAAAATTTTCAATGTTGAAAACCATTTAAAGCTATAAGTAACCCCTAAGAGTTATAATTGACAGATGTCACTAAATGTAAAACTTAAAGCATTTTTTGTATTCCTTGAAAATAATTTTGCAAACAAACTGCTGGCAAAAACTATTTTAAAAAAGATATTATTTTTCTGTTCTCTATTATCCAAAAAGCAATGCCAAAAATTAAACTTTTACAATTATACGAAATTGACATAACGAGTACACTTTTCTAGGTTAAGTATTAATCAACTACAAGTTTCATCTTCTCACCTGGAAAGAAATAAATCATATGATTTGTTTCTGTCCATTTGATTTTCTTTGACCATTTTTATTTCTCCGCCTTTTATCTATACAAACATAGGTACACCATTTGGTTAGAAATAATTTTCAAGTTCCTTTTTTAGTGCTTCTTTTTTCTTTCACGCAAACGGGGGCCTTATTACCTAACTCCCATCCCAGCTGTCATTATCAAAATAAATGACATATTTCCCTCCGGCCTTTTGTATCTTACTATCCTTGTCAATTTATTTTGCAGAGTGATACACTTTCACTCCTCATCCCATATATGAGAATGAGTATGAAATGGCGTTCGTTGAGGTTGAATACGATGCGAGATGCGACGCGACGAAGAACCTAGGACGACAAGCGTCAGGCAAGGCAATGCAAGGCGGTTCACTATAATAGTGACCAAACTCTCAGGTAACTACTCAAAAATTAATTGACATTTAGTAAACATGCCAAGTTGTATGTCTTTGGCAATTTATCCTTGTGTTTCCTGCAGCGCCAATAGATGGCACCATGGCACACATGCAACAACGAATATGAATCGAACGAGAGGTGGCTCAAGCCACACACGATCTCACGATTCTCTTGTGTTGCTGGATGCCAATATAAGAAAACCACAGCCTATATCTATGTTGTTTATATACATTGTCTATAAGTTCGTGTGTTGAGCGCGCGCACAACATATTATCGTGTCTGTCTAATGTTGCGGATGTCTAATTAATGGTCACCTGTGTCTTGAGAACTTAGTTATTTTAATACCCTATGAGGAACTTTTATATACAATCAGGCCTAAGGCATTGAAGTATTATCTAGCTATACCGCATTAGAAGAAAGATCGTTCTTTTGTCTTGGCAAAAGACATGTTAGAAGTTCCTTTTCGAACTTAAATTGTCAATATGTGTTCACTTTCATTTAGAACTTAATAATTTATGGTAAGCATGATAATTACATATTTGGGAACATCATCCGGAGAACTTGTTTGAAAGTGGAGAACAATTCTGGTAAATTCTGCCAATTTGAAGACTGGCAAAAGAAGACTATTTGCGTATGTCATGCCCCTGTCGTATCCCTTGCTTCGTTTTAGGTAAGTGATTTCTTTTCCAATTGTTCTATCATCAATTTTGATCTATTGCTCAGAATAGTTTTTTGAAAATGGTTAGGGTTTCGTCTACATATACTATACTAACTTTTGCTTCTTTCTGTCAATTTCATACGTGCATTATTCGGACATATTAAATTAATAATAACAACTATGAGTGTTTTTTTGGAAATTCCATCCGTAGTACAGTAGAAATGTATATGAATAACAAATACAACATCCGCAGTAGAACATAAAGTAAAATCCTGTTGCGGATAGAAATTTGATTTTATCCCAGTATCGAGATCAATTTTCGAGTTTTTCATTTTTTATTTTCAGACGTTGTTACTTTAAATTTTTGTATATTCCTTAAAAATTTTGTAGTGACTCCGTATCAACTGTAGTACGACAACCTTACAGAATAAAACCTTAAAAGTAGCTTATCAAGTTCTTAACAAAAGATACAAGATAAGGTAATTCAAGTAATACTTCTCAATCTGGTTTTCAATGTGCGTTGCTTAGCATAAAATCAGTCTTGGAGTTCTCTGCGCATAGTTTGTTATCTTTTTTATAATAATTTGTAAAACTAAGTAAAAGTATGGTTTTGGTTTTGTTAGCTGACTCGATAAAGTTATTTAACTATAGGGAACGAGAAATAAGCTGAAACATTTTACGAACATTTATTGACAAATGTAGCGCATCCGAAGATCAACACTTAGCGAGGCCATAATCTACGAACAAACCACTTTCCTTCAATTATTATTCCATTTACCTTCAATTTATAAAATGGAAAACATGAAAACAATTTAAATATAAATTGTTCCTGATATTTTCTTAAACTTGTCAATTTTATAAAGTTAAAATTAATTGTGGTCTGAGTTTCGCTAAAATTTTGTTTTAAATTATTCTGGAGAAATGTTCAATATACTGAAAAAGGAGACCCTCTAAACTGCAGCATCTATAGAGCTATGTTAAGTTTTGACATCCCTTCCAAACTCGTCCGTTTGTGAAGGATGACGATGTAGATTTCGCGCTGCTCCATAAAGGTTGGAAACAAGTTACCCGAACCTTTCGATGTCAAAAAAGGCTTTACACAAGGTGATGCGCTGTAATGCGATTTCTTTAACATCGTCCTAGAAAGAATAGTGCAGAGCTCGCACGTCAACACTAGAGGCACTATCTTTCAAAAGTCTGACCAATTACTGGCATATGCTGACGACATTGACAGAATCGGAAGAACTCAGCGTGATGTCAATAGGGCTTTTGTGCGTATTGAGGCAGAAGCGGCAAAAATATATTTAACGGTTAATGCGGCCAAAACAAAGTACATGCTGTCATCAAGAAAGGGCTTCCAACACCCTTTTTTCTTTAGGATATAAAAGCAAGTAAAGCCCGAGTGAAGCCTTTTCTCGAGCAAACAAAATGTACCTTTATAAGGTCCTAATCAACCCCGTCTTGCTGTACGGTGCAAAATATTGGACGAAATCCGCGGTGCGGGGAAATAAATCCACGGGAACTAACTCCACTGAGGGATTTAGTTCCCACTTAGTGAGAACTAAATCCACTTTAGTAAAGTGGATTTAGGTCCCATGCTAACTGGGAATCTAATTCCGAAAAAAATGTGTGATTTAAGTTCTCCTTGAGTTTGAAATTAATTCCCACTTTTTAAAAGAAGAAGCAAGTAGAATAAGGCGCAGGGACATAGGGCCCAGGGACATAACGCCAAACTTTTTTTTTTAAGGCTTATGTCTCACTTCGGTGGGACATAAAACCGAAATCTTATTTGGGCCCTAAGTCCCACCCAAGTAAGACCGAAGCCCCAAATAAAAATTTTGGGGCTAATGTCCCACTTAATAAGAATCACCAAATGACACAACTTGGAGCACTTTAAATCCTGAGATCCCGAGAAGCGGGCCACCCACAGGTGCTTTTATTCAAAAAATCTGTTGATATTGGCGCCTGCCTGGCGACTTAACATACCCTAAGCGGAGCAACGGAGTTGCGTGAGCGGGTGTGACCCCGAAAAAGGGAGTTAAAATCCTGAGAACCCGCGAAGCGGGCCACCCACGGTGCTTTTATTGAAAGAAGTTGTTGAGAATCTGATAACTAACTGTAATTTGAAGCTGTTGTTGTAAGAAATTAGTTCCCTCTTCATATTTTTGAATGTGTACTAAATTCCCATAAGAAAGTGGAGTTCGTTCCCACTTAGCAAAGGAACTAAATCCACTTTACTAAAGTGGATTTAGTTCCCACTGAGTGGGAATTAAATCCCTCAGTGGAGTTAGTTCCCGTGGATTTATTTCCCCGCACCGAAAGCCCCTTGGGTCGTTTCTTGAGAAAAGCTCTTTGTGTGATCTACGGTCCCGTATGCATACGAGTTGATTGGAAGAAAAGATGGAACGACGAGATGTATATACGGGCTATACCTACAGCGATGTAGACTTAGCCAAAAACATAAAAAATCCAAAGCCTGAAATGGCTGGGTCACATTGAACCCAAAGCTCCGGCCTGGAAAGTTTTCGAATCTACGCCCACAGGACAGCGAAGTAGAGGAAGGCCGTGGATCATCTATAGGGACCCAGCGAGATAGAGAAGTTTGTTGGGTGAGGCCCCTTGTTTACACAGGACTGTAGCGCCACCTTAAGTAAGTACATAAGTAAATGTTCAACTGTATCAACTTTCAAATATAAAAACCAGACTACTGCGGATAATTCTTTTGGCAATTTCTCACTGTACTATTTATGGAATCCCAACAAAACACGGCTAGTATAATTTTCAAGTTTAACCAGCAATTTTCTTCTGGCTTGCCTCGAATCTGACAGTTGAGAAGACTTCGTAGGTACTCTGCCTCAAAACGAAGATGATCTTTAACTTACAAAAAAAAAACAAAAAATAGGTACTCTTTGACAAAAAACTCTAAAAATGTTTGTTAACATGTTGTTTTGTTTTTTTTTCTTTGCGCTCATCACTATAACCAGCAGCACCTTTAACTCTGACCTTTATTCTATCGCATCTTAATCTTAGCCAAAAAAAAAATTAACGATTTGCCATTCCCGATAAAGTCATTCTGAGAATGAAACAAAAACATAACCAAAAGCCTAAAGCCTAAAGCTCACCACCAAATAACTTCCTCCACCTGTGTGTGTCTCTTCAATTAGTGTCAATCTGAGTGCAATCGACTCGGAACCTTAAATGTCCTTTTGCTTCGGTAGAATCCAATTTTGCTTGTTCCTTTTTATATTAGTTTATTTTGTTTTTATTTGGCCCACTGATACCGATAGCAACTTTATCAAGAGACATCTCTGCGTCGTCGTCGTCGTGGTCGTCGGTATAAAAGTTCCCCCCAAAAATGGTTTCGCAACCGATTCGATGGACGGGTCCGATAATATTTTAAACGTTTATGTTAACTTGTTTTGGCAATCCGACGGATCCAAATTTGTTTTGTCCCAATGAAAGATCTTTGTCGAGACTTTAAGAGATTTCTGCCTTTTAACTGGGATTATTGTCGCCCATTCGTGAAGCTGAAGCAACAGCGACCGACGCCGTCCAGGCACCCGTCATTGATTGAGGGTATAAACGAACATGTCCGACTTTTGGTCGGCTTTTGCTTTGGCATGACATCGTCAATCCTCTCCAGATACACGATGATATTGGATGGCATTTCATCGTGCGCGCGCGAACCGAACCTTCCTTTATGTTCGCTTTTCGCTGGATGGTGTTGTTTTGTTGCTGGGTTCTGCAGGCTTTGGTGATGCGGCTGGGATTTGGTTTGGGATTGGGATTCATTCCAAAGCCAGAGCGCATCATTGTCGATTTCCTTAATTTTGTCTGTTCGGTTGGATTCTATGGTGCCCGAAACCTGGCGGCTGCATTGATGGCATGGCGCCAGCCGGAGAACAATAGTTGAGAACACGTCGTCGTCGTCCCACAGACACATGCGGACACACATACAATATACATAGGTACAAAAGGAAAGATGTAGAAGAGATGTTTCCGAGGCCAACAGGTTTGTTCCGATCCGACATTGTGAGGCTTTGTGCCCGCTTAAGGTTCAGGGGGCGCGATTTATAAAGTTTTGTTTTCGTTTGTTTTATTTTCAGTTTCTTAAGGTTGTCCTTGTTTTGGTTTAAATACTCGCCGCATCTACATAAGTCAAGATGGTTTTGTAGGTATACCTAGATATGTAGAGATAGATATCGGGGTTGCGCGGTGATGCGGTGGGTTGGCGGTTGGCGGCGTCGTCGTCGTCGCTCGGGGAGAAAAGAAGAAGTTAACTTGGACACACAATGTGCGGTAAGAAATGTGGCTAATTAAACCTAGAGGGGCACAGCACCAACTGCAGTCAAAGCCATGTGAATTCTTAATGTTCCTCACAGAGGCTCACGAAAAGTGTGCATTGCAATCAGGGGAGACACTTTTGAGCCAAGAGCAGTGATAACATCGTTAGTTGGAGTCGCATTCGAAGTCCGTATAAGTATACGGTCGGTCGGTGTGGACTCTTAATGTGTCATCCTTAAGCTAACACACTTAACTGTCACCAAATATTATAGCTTATATCAATATTGGCAGAAAACTATTATACGGGGACAACACAAAGAGAAATGATAAAGGAATTCATGTTTTCATCTCATTAGCAGAAAATCAAAGTCTTATACATACTGAGGAATCTTATGACTCCAAAACATATGACTCCAAAACAAAAAAAAAACCTTTTGAAATGCTAAATTTTAGGCAGCTCCCTGACTTGTCGGTTCAGTGTCTGTAATCGGTATGTATACCGCTTTACCGAATATGTAAAGGGGTTTCAAAATTAAAGCGGGTCGATTTTAAAATTAAATAAAACAAGTTGAATATGAGATATGATATATAGATAATGAAATGTATTTTTTATTTATTTTTTACTTAATGTTTTCCAATCATGCTCGTTAAAAATGTTTATAGTCTCTTGTAGGGTAAGAGTATTTTTCCCGAAAAAGTAGCTTCTTTGAGTTTTCAATATTGGACAGATACCAATGAAATGTAGACAATCTTCTTTTGGTTTCAAATTGCACAGCGTACAGAATTGGTTAAAACTACCATTATAAGGACTTTCATTTAAGTTGAGAACTTCACATCTTGCTTTAAAGATTAGGGATATCTCTTCATAACTCAGTGAATCCTTGAAATAATTTCTGGAACCAAGATTATAGCTGAGCTGACTGTAGATTAATCTACTGAATGAGTCTTGAGCTTCTTCTATCAGTGAAAGCCTTATTATGTCCTCATTTTTCTCTATGATGCTGTACATTTGTTCTTTCACATGATTTACATTGCTGAAATCATCATCCAATCTCACTCCACACTTATTGCCAACAGATTTCCATCTTGAAAACCACCAGTCCTTGTTTCTCAGCTCATATAAAAGAAGTTTTTTTCGAAAGTCTTGTGCTCTGATGGTTGCTGCAGACTTTGATGATGTAGTCAGCTTGAGACTTCAGGGTGCTTGTTAGAAGTTTTGGAAGTCCTGTTTCTAAATATATGGCATAACTAGGCGTATTCAGAGGTAGGTTGAAAAGTTTCTTTATAAAATTCCTATAAAATTTTTCGATTTCTTCATATTCTTCTGATCCCCAAACCTGAGTAGCATACAAGAGAGTAAATTTCACTACTGAATTAAATATTTTGTATTGTGTAGATAAATTAATTTGTTTGTTAGAGAAGATATTTTTCCATGTTAAATTTATCAAACTTTGTGATCTTTGGCTTTTCTCCGATAAATGAATTTTAAAATTTAATGTTGGATTCAATTTCAAGCCTAGATATTTGATCTCTTTTGCTACCTCCAGTTGCGTACTATTATATTTCCAGCTTCTTCCATTATAAGCGCTTTGTTTACGGGCAAATTTTGAATTTAGTTGTGTTGATAGTTAGTCCCCATCTGTTACAGTATGCAAATAACCGATTGATCATCAATTGTAAACCTTCGGGTGATTCTCAAAGTATAACTAGGTCATCGGCATATAATATCACATTCACGGTGCAGCTGCTAGCTATTCTTATTCCCCCAGGAAGTTCATCCGCAACATCATTTATAAATAAAGAGAACAAAAGAGCGCTTAGTGGGCATCCTTGTTTGTATCCTGTGCTGGTGCTAAACCATTCTGAAAAGCTCACTCCATCCCAAACAGCAGCCTTCGTACCCTGGTACATCTCTCTAATAACTTTCAGGAACTTTGTAGATATACCAATTTGTGTCAGCTTATAAATAAGAGCATTCCTATTGATAAGATCAAAAGCAGCTTTAAAGTCAACGAAAAATGCGAAGACCTTTTTGTTATGTGCTTGAAACGCTTTGACTATGGATGATAGTGTAAAAATGTGATCGATCGTTGAAACGTTTTTTCTGAAACCAGCCTGTAGATCAGACAAAATATTGTTCTGTTCGATCCATTTTTCGAGCCTTACAACTAGTATATTGCAAAATATTTTTGCAATTACATTCATGAATGAAATTCCTCTGTAATTTTCGGGAGAGTCTAGTGAGCCTTTTTTATGTATAGGGAAAATGACGGATTTTTTGAACGATGAAGGTATGTCGGCATTCGTAAGGATTTTATTGAAAATAACTTTTAAATGGTTGAGAAGCATAGGGGTTGCATTTTTAAAAAATTCGTAAGGAATTCCATCTTCACCCCAGGTGCCTTGTTGTTTTTTGCTTTGCTTAACACAACTTCAATTTCTTCGCTTTCAATGTATTCATCTAATATTTGGTCAGTGATTAAAGGATCCGCAGTGAAAGTTGTAAAGCTGGGATCGTTGGAGAGAAGAAGCTTAAAGTGAGTGGCAAGGGTTTCTACTTATAGCGATCGCATCATTTTCAAAGAAATACGGTCCGATGACGCCTAAAGCCCGAAATTCACAACTGTAAATTTATTTGCATTTCGTAAATCTAGCGTGAATTGGTGTGGTTCAAATCAATATGCCAGCTGCCATACTTACTGTGACCTGTCAAACTTTTGTTTTGGCATGGCGTTGGTGGTTACGATATAAAGCGGTCGCAACGCCTTAGGTGTGAAGTTAGCCCCTCTTTTTCTGATTTTTTTTTTTTGAAAGTTTCTCCAGGTTCTTCCCGTTTAGTTCCACATTATTCTAAAGTTTTTTCTTTAAAACTACGCAAAAACGGGGGTTTTAGACCCCAAAAACTAGTTGCTTCGAATATTGAGCCAAATTTTTGAAACTCCATGACAGAAATTTAAAAAGGTATGGCCAAAAGTCGAAAAAGTTATCTCTATTGGTTCTTGAGACAAGGAAGACAAAAAATTATATTCCGAACGTACGTATGTACACACATACATACATCTCTCTAAAAATCTTTAATTTAGATTCTTTTGACCTTAAAACGTCGAGAAATGTCAAAATTTTCAATTCGATAAATCGGACCGATTACAATAACTTTCTATTTGGAGTTAGAAATCAGTTTAATTTTTTTTTTTTTGGGTTTAAAATCTTCACTTTTAAATGAAGTTTTGGAACAATTAGATTTGATTTGTCTTGGATAGGAAACAAGTTTAAGATTGGATTGGATTGGGGGGGGGGGGGTTGTGTTTTTGTTGATTTTTCATACTAAAAATAAATTTTGAAAAATGAATCTCTCGAACAATTTGGAAGATCTCCGAAATACAATTGGGAACAAGTTTTGTAACTTTGAATTTTAGAAAGGGGACTTAACTGTTTTGAATGAAACTCTGGATCAATTTGTTTATTTTTTTTTTTTTTGATTTTGAATATAAAATTATTTTTGTATTGTGGGTTTTTGGAAAGGGCGGCTGGGAGTGGTTTTTGAAATTTAGCATGTGTTTTATTTATTTTTTAAGATCCAAATTTTAAAGACGTTTAGGCCTCTGCTGTGATTTAAAATTTTTAACTTTTTCAACGGTTCACTAGGTAAGTAAAAAAATAATATTTTCATTGTTTTGCGCCTTTGGTCATAGTTGTTTATGATTTTGGATACAATTTAAGCACGATTTGGAGATTTGACTTGGATCAAGTTTTGAATTGGGGTTAGAATTTTTTTTTGGAATTTTGCCCATATCTTTTAAAATTTTGATCATAGAGGTCCAAAAATTTGGAACAATGTTCAAAACAACTAGAATATTCTGGATCAAATTAAAAAAAATCGATTTTCGAAAAAAGGGGAGCTAGGTCAAAATTAAGCAGTTTTCAAAAAAAAAAAAAAAAACGTTGGTACAATATGGAACAAGCCAGGGAACAACCTAGATTATAACTTTCAAAAGTAGGAAAACAAGAAAAAAATGGGGACTAACTTGCTAACTTTACACACATTTCAGATCAATGGCGGATCCAGGGGGAGGGGTCATAGGGGTCATGACCCCCCCTGGGAGATAATTTGTTTGTTTTTTATTTATTTATTTATTATTTTTTTTTATTTTTATTTTTTTTTATTATGAATTATTTTAATTCCTCAAACTTTGTTGCTAAAAGTTCTACTTTTAACTGATTACTGGACCAAGAACATAATATGAATAGGAAATTCAGCTCTATTCCAAAAGCGCAGCACAAATTCATCAACTTTTGACCAATGGACCATCCAGGGAGGGTATATCAGCCATAATAGGTATATTTAAAGATTTCATCTAAAGATTTGTTAGTAATTTAACGACATTCATTAAAATGTGGTTTGCTGTCAAAACAAACTAAAATGTTTATATTGCATTCGTAAAAAAAAATCGAACTCGAGCTTTTAATCAAACATGACATTACGATGCTAGAAAATTCGAAAAAAGTGGGTCCCCCGATTCCGTCCGTTTATGTGTCTGTCCTGGCCCCTACAGCCCAAACCATTCTGTCGATTGAAATTAAGGTTTTGAAACGATTAGCGTAAGGCGTTTTTATCATTTTTTTAATACGAAAAATAAAAGCAGTCCCCATACCAATTTGTTGATGATCAAAAATGTTATTTTTTTTGTTTGATTTAAACGTATCTTTTAACGTAATTTAAATGTAAAATGTATATTTATAAGCACTTTATTTAGTGCTTACCAAACATATTTTTAAGACAAAATTTAAAAATTAAAATGATTTAAAAAAAAATTAAGTTAATCTAGGTTTTATGAGAAATAAAATAGCATTTACATATTTGAGAAAAACTTATTTTGCAGGTACATTTGTAAATCTTAAATTATAGGAAATGTTTTTATATAGACTTTTTTGAAGAAATTAGCAAATTCTAGCGACCCAGTCGTGCATTTTATTTCTTTTAAAATTGATTTTCTGTTGAATACAAAATTTAAATTACAAAAATCTACTTTTTGAAGTGAGATGCAATTAGCAATAAGATGTTCTAGAACTGAGATTTAAACACGAATTTCAAGAATAAAAAAGTCCCAAATCAGAAAAAGTGACACTTTTGTTAAAATAATTACTAATTGATAACACAATGAACGTTTCATATCTATTAGTATAAAAGCTTTGAACCTCTTGGGAACTGAAGTTAAAAGAAATTAGGAAACGCGTAATTTGTGAGTGCCACACAAAAAATTCTTCCCAACTTATTTGTTTGCTTTAATTTGTTTTTATTTAATTTTAAGAGAAATTATGTTATTAAATGCACCTATTTCCTTAAATTCAAGAACCAAACATTTTTCTCTCTACAATTTTTAAGTTTTATTGACTATTTTAAGATCAAAATATTTTCTGGTATCAACGAGTAAGCAGACTGATAACGATATAGTAATAATAGACTCCCGAAAATTAAGTTCGAAAAAACTACGTCAAAAAAAGCCAGATAATTTTTAATATCAGACTCTTTCTCATTTAATGGGTTTTTAAATTTTTGTAGCGTTTTCGCATTAATAGAAATGGCAATAAAAAACTAATTTAACAACAAAAACCCTCTAAGCTATTATGTTTTAGCTCTTAAATATGGCATATTTAGAAAACTGTTGGAATCTTGGAATGCTTTCATATGTAGGTAGGGAGTCGTCTAAATCAAGTTAGACTATCCCTTGATGGACAACAGTGTTCAAAAATATATTAATAACTAAAGTTGTCACTTTAGCCCTTGAAATGAGTAAATTTAAGGTTAATATACTGATTAAAAGTCTGGATCCGCCCTTGTTTCAGATTGCCTCATGAGAGTCCTTTTTTTAAACGCGAGGTTGTGGTTTGGCTCTAAAGATCAGTAAAAATCTTTTTCGTTTTTGGCCCGAAATGGATCATATGAAGTGAACGAAATATCGACAAACCGTTCCTATCTGTTTCCCTAAGATCCTAAAACCATGAATTTTATGACCAAACATGACGTATTCAAACTAGGATCAGATATAAAGGAATAAAACTTTGTTCAAAGGCATTTTATTTTTGAAGAAAAATAAAGTTAAATCGTATACAAAATTAAATTATCCCTTTTACGTTCCTGGTTTCACTGTAATCTGTTTATGTCTCACACTCTTCAGGTTTATTTAAATTTGAAAATTAAATTAAATCCAAAAAAGAAACAAAAATAATGACACGAAAAAAAAATACACAGATCTGCTATGAACACTGAATATAAAATAAACTCTTCTCCCGACCAAAAAAGCAAAGCCTCAGCGAGTCAGCGAGAGAGCGAGGAAAAGACATTGACTTACGGGTTACACCCTTATCATGTTGAAAATTTGTTTAACTGCGTCGGAGTCGAGTCATTTATGCAAATAAGCCCGCAATGTCATCATCAGCGCTTATATTATATGTACTAGGTATACGTATGCAGTATGTAGTATACATACATCCGCCGCGCCGCTATCTCAGAGCCTTTAGCTTATCATGGTGGCGGTGAAAGGTAAATTGAAACTTCAAATTAACGAATTTGCGCGTTCAGAGGCGGAGACCATGTTTGTTTTTCGTTTGTTTTGTTGTTGTTTTTATTTTATTTTTTTATATTCGTACTCGTTTGTGGTTGAAAAAGTCATAAACAAACCCCAGAGCGAGAGTTTTATCACCCGAAAATCTAGAATTGAGTTTTAAATTTAAATCAGAGTCAAAAGTGGAAATCCCTGTTGAACAAATAGCGTCAGTCCGCCTTCGCCTTCTACTGATGCGTTATTTTAGGGGAAGGAACTTTTCTACTGTAAAAACTTCAACCCAAGAGACATCTTATAGTGGCTACATTATATAGCAATAAATCGTTATATCGTAAAACAATATCTCCAATAATTTGTGCCACGTGGAACAGATTGTAGGACAGGACAGGACAGGACAGGACAGGACAGGACAGGACAGGACAGGACAGCAACCCCTGGACAGTAATAAAATCACGAAACAAAAATCAAATAAAAGTATGAAATATATCCCAGTTAAGATTTTGTATGCTTCGAAAAATCCGCATCTAATTTGAAATTCCGTTTGTCATACGTTTGAGTTTTGACAAAAGCTTCATGTTGATACACCCTAAGGATTTGTGTGTGTGTTTTTGGGGGAGGATTATCTAAATATATGTATGTATCTTCCGCAACACCACCGAGAATAATGAACCGTTTTAAATTCTATTCGCTACACTTGGTGCAAATTAAATAAATATTTGTAAGGACACCAATATGACATTTGTCATGGTTTGACAATTTACTTTTGATTTGACATTTGATTGCTGTGTTTCATTTTTCTTTTTAGTTTGGGGGAGATTTTGGTTTTGAATTAATGTACATATGTATACTTTTTTAGACATGAAATTAGAAGTGAATACCTGTTCAAAATATGGCTGCATAATCTGCTATAGTTCAAAAAATGAAAAATGTAAATGAATATCCATAAACATAAATAAATAAAAGTGTGAACTCTACTTTATTCGTACTGTCTCTGTCGCTTATTTTTGGTGTGAAATACAATCATGACACAAAAGTTGGACGGTCGGTTGACTTTGGATTGGACTTCAGCATTTTTTAGCTCTGAGTTCTATACACAGTTTGAAGCTTTGATTGGCATGGGCATTTACAAAACAGCGAAAAAAAGTCAACTCCAGTGTATTAAATAAATAAAATCGCCGCCGCGCCCGCGAAAAGCAAACGACAAATAGTTCAGGAAGGGTGAAAATGAATTAAATTAAACGATCCAAAGCCACCACCCAAATGTAGCCACACGAATTTCCTTTTTGTCGTCCTTCACAGTTAGTGTACCATCAACGAGCAGGAGTAGCTGCTATACGAATACTATGACGACGCGACGATACAGTCTGATTCCACTGATTAATGTGGCCGTGGTATAGGCATCGGTAAGGCGCGGAAGCGGCACCAGCACCAGCACCAGCAACGGCTATAGGACTGAAGCCGACAACAACGCGACGCAACGCAGCCAGCGTTAAGCGTGTGGATGCGGGTATTTAAATGACAACAGTTTTTTTATACCTCTCCTGATGTCTGTGTGGTTTAAAATGTGTTTAAAGAATTAAAAGCTGCAGTGGGTGGATATAGATGGGAGGGTGATTTATGCGAACAATGGGGGTGGTTTTTGTTTTGACTTATTTATTGGTTTTAGAGTAAAATAATGTTTGACAAAATTATTTTTGTCATCTTTTCTTTGCCAAGGGAAAATATTTACATGGTGTAAATATAAGATTACCAGATTTGAATTGTCATAAAAGTGATTGCTTTGTATGTACATAGAAGAGGGTTGGTAATCCCTTGGTCATGAATAAAAATTAATATATGAAGAAAGTTTGTTAACAAATCAAGGAATTAGAAAGCACTTTTTGGGATTAGTTTAGTAAGTGTCAACAACAGGATATTTTAACTATAGAAGCCGACAATTTTTGGCCACAAATTAGGCAAAATTGGATCAATGCCCAGTCCAAGCCATATGGTAAAAAAAGGTAAATGAACAAATTCACCAAAGTTTCATTGAAATAGCAAACAGCAGGTGGGCAGATCTTGAAACTTGCAGAGTTTCTAGGTACTCGTATCTATGAGCAACGATTTCCAAAGGTAAAACAAGATGCCTTTTCCAACTAGTGAGGCCTCAGCTAGCCTTACTAAAAGGTATCCTAACGGGTGACAACTCATTGGGAATGGGCACCCACATGAACAGAATGGGTATCAGCTCATCTAAATTATGTAGAGGATATGCGGACGAGGAGATGGAGGAAGATACCTTCCTGTTTCTATGCGGTTGCCCAAGCCTAGCCAAAAGAAGAATGACAATATAAGGAAATTACTTTTTCGACGGCTCGCCATTGCAACCTAGAGCCATTAATAAATTTTCCCAGAAATCAGGATTGTTAGGTAGGCGCCCTTAACCTAAATCCTCATCAACCTTCCAATACCCTTCAAAATCCTTCCCCTTTCCTGGGAAGCGGAATGGATCCAAAGTTATCCAAGTGAGATGTTTGTTCGCACTTTACAGATGCTTCACCCCATAACAACCTAACATAACCTAGCTAATTTTTGAAAAACTATGTTATAAAAACCGTATACAATAATTTTAATATTTTTTGATGCTGATGATTTAGTAATTCACTTTTCAGCTCTATTTAAAATTGTCAATTCCTCAATTTCAGTTCAAATTAATAATAAATGTTCCAAAATCTTAACAAAAATTATATATTATTTATATTATGCTATGTATTTGCTATACAGAACTCCGAATCTTACTAGTTAAATCTTGGATCAATTCAAGAGCTTTGTGCATATTTCATTTGCCTCGTCTCGCTACATCTTTCTGGGAATTTTTTGTCAAAGAAACTTATGGTGAATTGTTTGCTCCTTTTATGAGGAAGAACGATTCTGGAGATGCCACAATCTATACCTCGAAGCAGATATTGAAAACAAAAATTAATGTCCGATTTCATAAACAAACACTAAAAGCACTTATATCTAAAAGCTTTTTAAATTTTATCAGGCATTTAAATTTGTTCAGTTTCACCAAGCTTGAAATGGGAAATTTCAGGTATATTTTTGTTAAAATAGAGTTCTCTTCACAACCCTGTAAAAATAAAACCCCTTTTTTCTTTCGATTAAGCGAATTGTGTGAAAAAAAATGAGAAAGCATTTTAATATGTTGAAATAAATGACAAGAATCGCAAAATACAACAATGTAAACTTCTTCAAAATCAAAAATGGCACGAGTACGATAACTTTGGCGCCAAGATATAATAACGGTTTTTGGTAGAGGGGCTTAATACAAGCATTTTTTACTATAGGAGGGGGGGGGGTCTATCACCCCCCGTTTAGGCGGTAGGGGCAATTTAAAAAAAAATATTATTTAAAATGGAAAAAATTATTAAAAAATAACGGTGATATTTACAATTAAGTTTTATACATTTTTTTAAAGCCAACATTCTGTTTTATTAGCCAGTTTTTAATTCAAGTCAAAACTATGCGTAGTTTTTGAAAAATTTAATTTTAAACTCAAAATTTGAGTAAAAAAAGTTAAAAAAAAGGTTTAAAGTGTAATTTTTCAATACTTCAAGATTATCTACCATTGTTTTTATTTCAGAATTTATTGCTCTTATTTGTTTTTGATCAAAAACTGAAAACTAGATGATTTTATGTCTTTTAGTTTTTGAGAAAATTGAAAATAAAAATTTAATTTTAAATTCAAAATTTGAGTAAAAAAAGTTAAAAAAAGGTTTAAAATGTAACTTTTTCAATACTTCAAGATTATCTACCATTGTTTTTATTTCAGAATTTATTGCTCTAATTTGTTTTTGATCAAAAACTGAAAACTAGATGATTTTATGTCTTTTAGTTTTTGAGAAAATTGAAAATAAAAACTTAATTTTAAACTCAAAATTTGAGTAAAAAAAGTTAAAAAAGGTTTAAAGTGTAACTTTTTCAATACTTCAAGATTATCTACCATTGTTTTTATTTCAGAATTTATTGCTCTTATTTGTTTTTGATCAAAAACTGAAAACTAGATGATTTTATGTCTTTTAGTTTTTGAGAAAATTGAAAATAAAAATTTAATTTTAAACTCAAAATTTGAGTAAAAAAAGTTAAAAAAAGGTTTAAAGTGTAACTTTTTCAATACTTCAAGATTATCTACCATTGTTTTTATTTCAGAACTTATTGCTTTTATTTGTTTTTGATCAAAAACTGAAAACTAGATGATTTTATGTCTTTTAGTTATTGAGAAAATTGAAAATAAAAATTTAATTTTAAACTCAAAATTTGAGTAAAAAAAGTTAAAAAAGGTTTAAAGTGTAACTTTTTCAATACTTCAAGATTATCTACCATTGTTTTTATTTCAGAATTTATTGCTCTTATTTGTTTTTGATCAAAAACTGAAAACTAGATGATTGTATGTCTTTTAGTTTTTGAGAAAATTGAAAATAACCACAACTACTATTTTAATTTAATTCTTTTTTTTTTTGCTTGAGTGGTCTTATTTTGATAGTAATAATGGTATTTGCGTATGCGTAATGCGTGTTTGGGTGTATGCAACAGTAAGGTGTACGCGAGTTTGGGTGTGTGCAACAGTGGGATTGGTAAGGGGGGGCATTCTGCCCCCCTGCAACCCCCCTGCTTGGGAACACTATAGGATTTGGGGTGGGTGCAAGTTAGAGTGCGTGCAAGATGGGGAGGGTGCAAGGTGGGGAGGGTGCAAGGTGCGGTGGGTGCAAGATGGGGTGCATGCAAAGTTTCTTTTGCATTTAAATAAGCTGGATTTAAGAAAAATTAATTAACCCTAGGTGTATCTTAATCCATATTCGATTATTACTATTAAAATAAGACTACGTTAATACTTAAGCAAGGAAAAAGTAATTTAATTAAAATATTTTTTTTGGTAATTTTCAATTTTCTCAAGAACTAGAAGACATCAAGTCATCTAGTTTTCAGTTTTTGATCAAAAACAAATAAGAGCAATGAATTATAAAAAAAAAATAGTAGATAATCTGAAAGTTTTGAAAAATTACACTTTAAACCTTTTTTTTAACTTTTTTTATCACAAATTTTGACTTTAAAACAATTTTTTTCAAAAACTATGCATAGTTTTGACTTGAATTAAAAACTGGCTAATAAAACAGAATGTTGGCTTTAAAAAAATGTATAAAACTTAATTGTAAATATCACCGTTATTTTTTAATTATTTTTTTTCCATTTAATGTACATATTTATTTAAACTGCCCCTACCGCCTAAACGGGGGGAGATAGACCCCCCCTCCCATAGTAAAAAATGCTTGTTTTTAACTGTTCTATACAAATCCGTCATTAAACTTTGTCGCCAAAGTTATCGTACTCTCCCCTAGACCCCCCTCCCATAGTAAAAAAATGCTTGTTTTTAACTGTTCTATACAATTCCGTCATTAAACTTTGTCGCCAAAGTTATCGTACTCTCCCCTCAAAAATCGTAAATCGTTCAAAAATAAAATATGAACATCTTCTTCAGATGAAGATGACCAATCTAATATTCTAATTCAAAATTAAAATCATAAAAATGATATTATAAATGCAATTTTGAATTTGTTTACCTATTCATTCTGTATCTCCAAGTATTGAGAACACAAATTTTACAAAACAAAACATCAGCTGTCAATCTGTCATATTCATTTTTTAATGAGCCAAAAATGGGCATTTAGTTTAAAAAGGTGTTTAAAAGCTTTTTTATTTAAAAAACGCTTGTTGAAAAATACCCCATTTTACAGTTTAAAATAATGTTAAATGTATAAAAGCTGTTTATGAAATTGGGCATAAGTTCGATAGATTCCGGTGGGCTGCGGACACCTACCTCGCATAAGGAAACAGCCTGGAAAGTCTTTAGTATAATTTTGGGTAGACGACATCGTGGCAAGTCATATTAACGCTTGAGAGATGGCGTAGACCAGAACGCCGATAAGACGAAAGATAATGCTTGTTCGATAACTTGAAAATGTTATTAAACTTGGTTTTTGTCCATGGGAAGTTCTTAAAATTTGCAATAAATGGCTTTTTACCAAACTTACCAACTATTTTGTAGTATTTATTGTTATTGTTATTGTAACTGTTAATGTTTTTATTTTTTGCCGACGACGATGGAAGTATAATTTCAACATCAGTTATTTATGTATGTCTGATATTATTGAAATTATAAAGGCCACTTTTGAAAATTTTTGAACAAAACTATAATGGTTTAGATTATTTTACAAGTGAGAAAGAAAAACCAAAAATGCTTACATTGTAGGTTGAAAGAGATAGAGCGTCTGATTTATCTCTTAATTGTCTCCATAACCGTATTCATTTAATTTTTTTCTGAGTTTTCATTTTCACTTTGTAACAAAACTCAATTACGCCGAAACAATTTTATTTCAATTTGCTTGGTTAGTATTTGGAAATCAAATGACAGGCGATACCTAGTTAGCTATCGTGCAAACGCTATCGTTTTGGCGATATCACTTTGACGATTATCGTCTTACGTGAAGTGAGACTATCGTCAAAACGCTATCGTTTGACGATAATCGTTTAACGAAGTGACCCCCCAGTACAAGTTGACCCGCCAGGTATACACATTCATGTTGATATGGAGATAATATTTCTTTTAGAAGAAATTATAAACGATTACAAACTATTTTTTCAAATAATTTTGGAATAACCGATATTTTAATAACTAGTCTATGGTTCGAAATGAATTGTTTTGGACCACTTTTATAGATTGGAGATAAAGGAGTTTTTCCATTCGTCAAAAAATTCACTATTATCCAGTGAGTTATTAAAAATAAAAAATACAATTGTAGTTAACCAAGAAGCACATTTCTTGAAAACAATAGGAGGAATTTCATCAAGATCAGCTGAAATGTCTTCGCTGAGACCTGATAAAGCTGCCTCGGTTTCATGGAAAGAAATTTGTAAGCTACCGTTATTAATAAAATTATCCGAAACAACACTAGAGATATTATTGTTAATATATTAAATTGAATTTAAATACTTCGATTGGACAAAATCAGGAAAAGCATTAGAGATGTCAATTTAATTAGTGTGTTGAGAATTTTACTTATTGAATGAATGTAATTTTTATAAAGAAAATTATTTAAAATATTGAAACATTTTTCAAGATAAATATATTTTGTCTGCAAACTGGTCAAATACCCTGATGCCCTCAACAATTTGTAAGTCTTATTTTTGGAACAAAAATATAAAAGGCACTTTTAACAGTGTCACGAAAAGTGTTTTAAAACTAAATTAAATCATTATTATTATTTTTTACAGATGGTAACGGTAAACGGTCCGTATGTCTGATGTTGATGTAGACGACTTTTTTTGAGAGCATCGTGGGTCTGTGGCAGTGTGGCCTCCAAGATCGTGCTAGTTGCAAGTTTTAACAGTTTTGGTTGATGAAATGATCGACTTAATAAGGATTGACACAAAATAGGACATTTTCTTTTTTTTTATAATTTTTATAAGACCCCGGAAAAAAGAGGACTTAAGGGCAATTGGGTGACATACACCATAGGTATGTATTTGCCTTGAATAGGTACTTTTTTCAACACGAGGCAACTATGCACATTGCACATATAGTTAAAGAAATATTATGCGATCACGCGTAAATTGTATTGGATGTAAAATTTCTAAAAATCACAAAACTTAGCGGCTATTTTACTCTCTAGAAAAAATGCGGTTAGCCAACTCGAGTTAGCTCTGTTTGAAAAATGTACGTTTTGACACATCATTGGCAATTAATACTCAATGCAGGTACATACAATCACGAGTATACATAGTTTGTTTAAAATATTTTGTAGTACATAAATATACGTATGTACATACCTTTCAGTTCAAATTAGGTACTTTCAAACTATATCGTATAATGAACATTATATAGAGAACAATGCATACAATTCCAGCTTTAAGTGCTTTTAATTTCACAGTTTGCTGCCGCCTCGCCGTGCAGAGCCGTTTGTCCGTCCGTTCGCTTATTTCCGACATATTGTCGTCGCTTATTTTGATGCTTAATCGCGTATTTATCCCGAGCGTTCATTTTGATGTTTATCATCAGGCATTTCCCTCTCAAGCAATTATTATTATTACCGACATCTTAAGAACAAAAGCAATTAAAAGAATTAGTAGACCATCATCGTATCAGTTGTTGTCTTGAGTCTTGACCATGCACTTGAAATATACATATGTAGGTACCTACATACTTCTACGTAGGTAGGTAGGTATACATATATATAATTTTAATATGGATTCAACCAAACACAACAAAAGCCTTGTTTCCGCATAGGTATTATTATATGCACAGATATACCTACCCAGAGGTATTGCAATTTTGACAGTAAACACAGCACGGCGGCGGCCGTCCGATTATGTTAATGAATATACAATATAATTAAACAAAAGGTACGAGTATACAAAGCGGCACTTCTTGTGATCTTAATTAGATTGTCAACGGTCTTAAGTGACCGCCTGGTTTTATGAATCTATAATACGAGTATGCACACACAAAAATGAGAAGAAGGAAGTAGGATTTATTTAAATTTAATGGGATGAAGATCAGACCTATGTAAATTACACATAAACGATATGTCTTTCTACATTTACCTGACTTTCATTTGTTCTATATATTCCTTCTTTTTTGAAGAAAAGGATAATTCCAATAAACATTATGAGAAAATTAAATTAATCCAAGTGATGAGAATCTATTCTTTTTTCAATTGTACTGAACGCTGAAGAAAAATAAAACGAATTTAAAAAGACGAATTTCGACGAATTTTCAGAATTCGTATGACATTTTAAAAATATTCTCTGAAAATTGTATTTTTGCTACGTACGTTCTAAAGCGTCCGCCATCTAACGTTTCATTTCAACTAGTGCTTATTTCGTGAATGGTAACACTTAGCATAGAAGTGAAGCACCTTCAGCTCCGTATGTTCGTTATCTTGTGAAAAAAGTGAAAGAAACTGGCATCCTCATCGATAAACCAAAGCGTGAAAAGCCAAAAACAGTGCGTACACCCGAGGATATTGCTGCTGGATCCGGATTTTGGCCCAGGGGCATAATTGGGCCATTTTTTCGAAAATGAACTAGGAATGGCCGTTACAGTCAATGGCGAATTTTTGTTTAAAAAAATTGAAGAGGAGGATATTGGCAACATTTGGTTTCAACAGGACTACGATACGTGCCACACAGCCGAAGCTAAACTCGATGTTTTGCCCCCTGTTTTTGAAAATCGCATTATCAGCCGCAGAGTTAATGTCGTTTGGCCACCTCGGAGCTGCGATTTGACACCGTTGGACTATTATTTGTGGGGTGCCGTAAAAGATAAGTGTGACGCCGACAAGCCTGAGACAATTGACCCTTTAAAGGACAATATTCGTGAAGCCATTGGTAAAATACAGCTGCACACAATCGATAATGTGCTTAAAAATTGTTACGATCGTGTAGGCCATTATTTACCATTATTAACCGGAAGGATTGGACTTTCAAATAAAAAAAGAAACTTGAGAAAATATTCAGTAGTACTTTTTATAGCATTTTCAAAAAAAAAAAGTTATTTTGCGGACCCTTTATATCGGCCAGATTCGCTCTTCCAACTTAATCGTTTTTTTTTTAAACCATCCTTTTTCAAAATCGGTGACCACAATAACTACATTTTGTATATTTATTTTATACTAGCTGTTACCCGCGACTTCGTCCGCATTAGATAGTTTTTTGGATAGTAGTATGAAAAAACTTGAGCTGGACTTTTTTGTACGTATGTTTGAATTGTGCCGAGATGGGATGAGGCCATACTAAGTGTGATTGTCATAGGTTACGTTGGATTAGGTTTACACTTCAGAATTTCAGAAAGTAGTAAGCTTATAGCAAGCGTCAAACTACGATCAGAGGCTCATCATAAGTGCATGTGTTAGTTGTTAGTAAAAGATAATACAATTATAGCCTAAAACACGCACAAAATACAAAACATAAGTAACATTTAACTATTACAGAACAAAAAATAAAATGAGATTTGATTTGGAAAAAAAGGTTAGTACATTTTAAGAAGAAGATAGGTTGCTGCAATACATTTTTATATAAGATTTTTTTTTCCTTCCTTAGCCAGAACGTAAAGATTTTGTGGGTTTTAGACTCGTGAGCACGCTACATATTATAATTATTGTCCATGGGAAAAACAGTTTTTTTCCAAATTTACACCTACAACTTTCAGCGTTTGCCTCTGAGCTTTATTTATTGTTATTGCAAATGCTGCTTTCAGAGGAAACTGCACTCTTATAAACTGAAACGGCAAATCGGTTGGAATTATCGGATTGCGGGGAATTAAAACATATTTTCCTTTTGCTATTCCAGTCATGATAATACCTTTTATAATTTTTCGTCCTAGGTGAGTAATCTGTACTTTGGTGCGTCAAGATTGCTCATTAACAGGACTGGAACACCAACCTTCAATCTCAACTTATGAGAAGGCACCCCTGATAATTCCAAAGAATTAAGAAACTCTATGGGGTATGATGTTACTTGCTCCGTGTCCATAACGTTGTCTATTGAGAGGAACTCGACGATATCTTCCTCCACGTCCGACATAATTTGTTCGTTTATCTGGCTCATTAGTTGGAGTTAAAATTGCCCTCTCACACAACCACTCCCGATTGCCCATATTTATATGGAGGTTTCGATAGACATTACTTTTTAATTCATCTGTGCTACAGACAATTTGACAGAATTCTTGACTCAACGTAAGTTACAGTCTGTTGCATATTGTCCTGCTTGAGAATCATTGTGTAGCAGTACTCGCATATTCGTAGTCAGACAACACTTTTTTACATGTACCCATAACACAGATGCTCTCAAACATGAGTTTATTTCATCTGCCGGTGTACCCCTAGTAATTACCGGCAGGGTCTGTCTAAAGTCGCCAGCTAAGAGGACCACCATCTCTCCCATGATAGCCCGGTTGGTCTTGATGTCTTTCGGTGTACGATCTAGTTCTTCAACTGCCTTTTTGTGGGACATTGTACACTGATCCCAAACAAACAATTTACACTGCTGCAACATTCTTCCACGCTCACAACTTTTGCTGATATTACATACTGGCATTTTCTGATGAGCTAAGTTCAACGGCAGTTTCAGAACCATATGTGCTGTCCATCCCATTCCTGAGGAAGCTACTGCTAAAGCAACTCCATTCTTTTTCCGAATTTGAGCTAACAATAGATTCAAAAGAAAAGTTTTACCTGTGCCTCCTGGAGCATCTAAAAATAGCAAACCACCTTCTCAGCTGGAAATTTTGTGTATAACTGTGTCAAAAACTATTTTTTGTTCTGAATTTAAAAGTGGAACATCCTCTGTTATTCTCTGCTCTAGAGCAACAGTATCATAATTTAATTCTAGACTAAATCACTGCTCACTTCCCTAATTCTCTGTGGTCTGGTTATCCCGAATTCAGACAAATCTTTCCCAGTAATATTTATAACGTGATCTTCTTCAAAAGTTAACACCTCATTGTAAATTATATCAGTCGGATTTTGTTCTTGAATTCTGTGTACTTATTTCATAAGAGTTGGGAATGCGTTGTTTTCCCGTAATACCAATTTTATCCAAATATAATTCAAATCTTTGGTCATTTACGAGTGAAAGCGATCGGATTCCCCGGAAATTAATTTTTCAAATGGGAATACGTTTTTTCCCCGAGGTCAAAAGTAACTCATATCCTTTCTTAAGTCTCAAACTATCTCCTTACCAAATTACATTTAAATCTGTTTAGTAGTTTAGGCGTAAAAGCGAGCGGCCCACCTGAATTTTCCCATGGGAATGCGTCATTTTCCCGGGGTAAAAAGTAGCCTATGTCCTTTCTCGGGTATCAAAATATCTCCATACCAAATTTCATGCAAATTGGTTCAGTAGTTTAGACGTGATTGAGTAACAGACAGACAGACAGAGTTACTTTCGCATTTATAATATTAGTATATAGATTAGAATTTAATGAAATTAATTGTATTCGATATGCTTTTGTATTTGTAAAGGGTGTCCCAAAATTAACGCAAGATTTGAATTAAATAGAAAACGCCGTTTTTAGTCTTTTGATAGTTATATTTTTATTGACTCGTAAAGTACATAGGATAGGGTTATGTATGGAATAACACATCGGACAAATGGCCTCCACGGCTTTGCATGCACATGCGCACTCTTTTTTTGAAATTTTCCATGACCATTCTGCATAAATGTGGCTGCATTTCGTTGATGCAGCGTTGAATCTCCTCCTTTAATGCACGGGTGGTTGTGGGCTTGTTGACATAGACTTGTGATTTCAAATAACCCCATAAAAAGAAGTCTAATGGTGTTAAATCACACGATCTAGGAGGCCAATTTTGATCACCGAAACGAGAGAGTACACGACCTGGAAATGTCTCATGCAGTAATTGAATTGTTTCACGGGCTGTATGACATCAATATCATCCAATTTTGGCAGAAAGAACTGTGTAATCATGTCGCGATATCGAGCACCAGTAACAGTCACTGCTTGACCAGCATCATTTTCAAAAAAATATGGCCCAATTATGCCTCCAGCCCAAAATCCACACCATACAGTCACGCGTTGAGGATGCATTTGTTTTTCGACAATCACATGTGGGTTCTCCGAACCCCAAATGCGGCAATTTTGGCGATTGACAAAGCCATCAAGATGAAAATGTGCTTCATCGCTTAGGATGATTTTGCTCGAAAAATCAGGGTCCATTTGTTGATGTTCAATAATCCATTCAACGAACTCTCTTCTCTGTCCATGGTCATTAGGCTTCAATTGTTGTGTTAATTGAATTTTGTAAGCATGAAGACACAGATCTTTGGTGAGTATACGCTGTAGAGAGGTTCTTGAAATTTGCAATTCTTGTCCACGACGTCGAATTAAGGTTCCTGGATTGTCAGCAACACTCTCACGCACTGCTTCGACATTCACATTTGAACGGCTTGTTTTTGGACGACCAGTGTGTTTGGCGTCTCCAACGGATCCAGTCTCCATGAATTTTTCAATTAATCTCTGTTGACGAAGTTAAAACACTATTCCGACCATATTTTGCATGAAATGTTTGAACTGCAGCCGCCAAGCTTTCACTATTTTTGAAATATTCTTTAATAATGAAGACACGTTGTTCTCTCGTGTAACGCTCCATTTTTAATAACCCTATACTGTTAGCTGTCAAATTGCTTTTTTTTCAGGGTTGCCAACTCTTCACTGCACAAATGGCGGCAAATTCAAATCTTGCGTTAATTTTGGGACACCCTTTAGGATATACATAGGAACTTTTAACGCCATTTTTTTTCAAAAATCGATGATTTTTCAAATCCTTCCATTGAAGACTAGATGATAAAATACAAAAACTTAATTCACTCAATAAAAATGGAAATTTCCAATGCTCAGTTTCAATGTTAATTAGGTATAACTGATACCTTTGTTAATGGTTAGGTAATTAATAGTTACTGAGTCTTACTCTAAAAGTTCTTGTTTTTAAAGAGGATTTTTTTTTTATGTTTTTTGTTGAAAATTTTGTATTAATTTAAAATATTTGGTTTCTACCAGAAAAGAACATATAACAATCGATTTCTAAATTTAGTTCTTGTTATATTTTAAAAGTGAAAAATTTTGTTCACCATTTCCTAAAGAGTTTGGAACACAAAAGCTATCAAGACATCAAAACATAAAATTATTGCATTTTTAAAAGCCCAAGAAGAAATAAGTTTATACCGATTTGAGTATAGTAATTCTAAGACGAATATCTGTCCTAAGTTTAAGACTTTGTTAAGAAATTAGCTGTGTACAAATTGAATGACAGAGTTAACTTGATCTATAAATTCTGCGCTTCCTGGAAAATTTTGAAGTTCGTACATACAAAAAGTTAATCGATATCCAGTAGATATTCTTCTAATATCTTGCAGGAATGTTTTAAAAAACATTTTAGCATTAGTTTTAAGGCTTTGTAGTACCCGTGGCATGATTGTTAATGCGTTGGACTGTCATGCCAGAGGTCTTGGGTTTGATCCCTGTCTATGCCATATGAAGTTTTTTCACGGGTACTGCCTCTTGCGAGGAATTGATAAATTCTCCAAGAGTAATTCTTGTCATGAAAAGTGCTTTTTTAAATTAGCCGTTCCGATTCGGCTTAAAACTGTAGGTCCCCTCAATCCCTTACAACATTACTAGCACCATAGTTCTCAACGGACTGTTGCGCAACCCAATTTATTTATTTTTATTTCTTTTCCACTGAATTTCTTGGAAGTGTATATAACTTCACATTTAGTGTTGCAATATGTATCCATTACAGACTCCCCATCTTTTGTTCAATTAATGATAAACAGATTATTAGACTACTGTAAAAAATGGAACTTGGAAGTAAATGCTTAAAAAGCTGACAGAACAGTCATCTTAACAAACTGAAAGAAAATCTTCAATACCAAATGTTTTTCAATGAGTGCCAATTATTACCAATAAGTGTTTAATGCAAAAGCAATATTCTTTTGTATAATGCTCAAGTCTGGGGTATTCAAAATTATGAGAAGGTTTTCGATCATCGTTTCTTCATAAGAGCAAATATTCTTATTGCCAGTATTGCCAAATTATCTACCCAAGATAAGCAAAATTACTGATCCTGATGGAAGCTGTCCGCCGAAAAGCTATTTCCTACAGTGATTGGATTTTTCTTGCGGCAGAATGCGGAATGACTTTAAACTTAAGACCTTGACATACACAAATCTGCTGGCCCGGATAATATCTCCCCAATTGTTCTGAAGAGGTGTTCTTCAACGCTGGCAAAACCACGGCGTAAACTTTTCCGACAATATGGCTTTCGTAGCAATAGGTCCAGTGGTGATCTCATGGTTTATCTCACCGAACAGTGGAACAAATCTTTACATCGTTTTGGAGAAAGTAAGATTATTGCACTCAATATTTCAAAAGCATTTGATAGAGTTTGGCACCAAGCACTCTAATCGAAAATGCGTGCTTTTAGTATTGATGAATCTCTTCTCCGTTGGATTAGAAATTACCTTTCTAACCATTCAATACAAGTTGTATTGGATGGTTTCAAGTCTGAAATTCAGAAAATAAATGCTGGTGTCCCCCAGGGCTCCGTTTTGTCTCCGACTCTCTTTCTTATATTCATAAATGATCTTATGTCTGCCACTTCTAATCCATTAAACTGTTTCGCTGACGACAGTACCCTCAGCCTTTCATATTCCCTTCTAGATTCACATCCTTGCCCTTCGGATGTGGACTACCAAACCAACGGCAACGTATGATAAGCTCGTTAAATTCTAATCTTGACAGCATTGTTCATTGGGGAGTCAGAAACCGTGTAGAATTTAATGCTTCGAAAACTCAATGCTGTCTCCTGTCGTTAAAGCGTAACACACCCCCGAAGTCACTATCTATGAGTGGCACTTGCATCCAGGAAACTAATCAATTGTCAGTACTCGGTATGTGTATCACAGATCACCTTTTATGGAATGATCACATATGCTTAGGATTTCTCCGACGGTGCAATACATTTTTCACCCCTTCTGATCTGGCTGTAATTTACAAAGCCTTCATCCGTCCAAAGCTTGAATATAATTCGCATATCTGGGCAGGTACCCCTAAAACAAGTTTAAATCTCTTGGATAGAATACAGAAAAGGGCTTTAAAAATGATAGGCGATAGAACTATAATCGAAACATTTACATCGCTAGAACACCACCGGAATGTTTCGTTGTTTTATAAATATTTTTACAAACAATGTTCTGTCGAATTAACCAGTTGCATTCCACCCCTTAAACGATTCAGCCGTAATACTCGCACTTCCGGGAATTCTCATCACTTTACCCTTGAGCTCAATTTCGGGCGTACTGTCAAGTATAGAGATTCTTTCTTAAATCGCACATCGAGAATGTGGAATGCTTTGACCAACTCTGTTTTTCCCTCCAATTTTGATGTTGAGAACTTTAACACCAATGTGCACCGGTATCTCCTCTTAAATCCTTCCCTATAAATATAAACATATAAAGGGTACTAATATAACCCCTTGAGTGCTTGTAAATTATTAAAAAAAAAACTTATGGTAAATGCAACCTGACTTTACGAAATCGTTCAGGCTGTCGACGAAAATGTAAGATATGTATTTATCGAAGGAGCTAGGTCTTCGTCTAGTCTACGCTTCCATCAACTATAACTTAAATTAGAGGAATTATAAGGACTTTTTTCAAAGCCAGAGTGGGTCTGTTAAATCTTAATCATATGCCACACAGGAATGATTTGGTTGATATCTGCACTTTATGCAACTTATGTGTGTCCAGAAGAATATCTTCTACTTCCTTGGAAGATGTGCGATTTTTAAGGAGCACAGAAGGCTTTATTTTGGGAAAAAAATCTTGGTAGATGAAGAAGAGGTAGGACAGATAGTACGTGAGTACACCTACGATTCTTAAACTTCTTATGATCCTATTAAACTTAAAGTTACCAACAACCAAAAACTTGTAAATGTTGTTTTTGCATATGTTCAAATTATAATTTAAACAATTAAAAAAAAATGTAACATAATTTATAATGATTTAGCGATTAATATTAATAATTAAAACTTATACTTTTACCCGGGCTGACGACAGCAATGCCATGTCCTGAATTATTCAAAAAGAAGCTGTATATACTGTAAGCTTTAATTTAATTGATGAAACTATCTATCTATCAATCTATCTATCTAAATAGAAAGGTCGTTAGTAAAATTAGAAAACTTAAATTGAACTACGCCGGATTATGTACATAATATATTCAAATTCACATTTGTACAACTGGTTCAAATTCGGTGGAGGTTTAACAGAATTTAATATGTTTTGAAAGCTAAAACTATTTTTTCTCAAAAAATCAAGTTCTTTGACCTATTAAAAACTTTGTAAGTTATAGTCTTAATAATATGTATAAAAAGGAAACAATTGGTAAAGGAACACAACCCAGTTTTCTGATGATTTGTTAAATTATTAGTATTCTTAAACACATCACGAAAAGAAGGAGTTACCCTCATCGACCGCAACGTGATCAATTTACTTGGCGCCAACCATACGATCATACGAATATAAGCATAGGTATACGATCAACAAGGTGATGTAATCAATGGCGGCTGTTCCAGGGGATAGTATTCATATCTTGAGGCATCAAAAAGTGAATACTTAATTGTCGAGATTAAAATCTAATCAAGTTTTTAAACTGTCACCACAAGTCAGTTAGTCCATCAAAAAGAACAACACACAAATAAAGAAGAAGACAAAACAAACCTTTTATGATGTAGATCCCATCATACATAATATAACAATAGTTGCTTGATTTTGAAAGTGTTTGAATATGGAGCTCATTATGTTCAGCCACACACGGCGGCACGGCGCCGGCCGCCGATCGCTGATCGCCGCCGACCACCGCGCCGCGCCGCTTCAGGTTCAGCATCATATGAAGCTGGGGATACATGATTACCTCTTTCGTCGCCCCAAAAAGCAACACAACTCAACTTAATAATTTTTGAAAATGTATTAATTAGACACTGACAGACGCGCACCGTAAATCATGACGGAAATCGACGCTCGGCTATGCTGATGCTGATGCTGATGCTGATGTTCCACAGTTGTCTCCCTACCCTAGTACCCCGGTCCATCGTATCTAATGCTCAATTGGGGAACCCACAATGATTATGCCAAAGGTATCATCAATAACTTTAATGTTCTTGTTGATTTTTGGTCGACGCCGAAAAAGAATGAAAAGATGAGCGGTCTCGTTCACGTCCCGTGCGCCTCCATGCCTCTTTGAGTCCCATTTCAAAACACATCCCTCGTCATTCCTCACCAACTTGAACATAAAACCATTAAACTTGGTGCCTTGGTGCAGGGTTCTCAATATATAAAGAGACGACCAACAAAAAGGAATCTCTCATGGATCTGGTTATGGTGCAGAGACTTGCGATGGGCGAAACCTTCCAGATATGTTGGGCAATTATCTGCGGGAGGTCTCTTGTTAGCAATGTGAGGCGGGAAACAAAACGACACGACTGTGGCTGAAAGAAACAACCTGCGCGGCGACGACGGCGGCGCGGCGGTTTACGTGTTTGTACAAAACGCTATATGTGTTTCCTTGGCCCGGCTCCAGCGCCAGTAACAGCACCAGCACAAGCACCAGCGCCATCGCCATTGCCATCACCGCGCCACCCGACCGCCGCCACCGCAGCTCCAAGATATATAGTATACCTATAGAAGAACCCCCCAAATCGAATTAATTTCGTGTGGAGTTGCAGTATCTTCTTCGCAGCCGCAACTAACATGGTGGCATGCGATAATCAGCGAGAAGTAAATTCTTCCATCGCTCATATAAATGCTGCTTCCTCTCGTTGCTCGTTCTCAATCTTTCAAGGAAAATTGGGATGTGACTCGTCGCACTTTGCTTGCGGACTTAGCTTGCACTGGAATGGAACTCATCATGGATGAAGATGATGGTTTGCTGTTTCAGCCGAATCACTTTTGCCTTCTGCATCATTCAGGAACAGAACACCATTAATGGGAAGTACTTTCGAGTGGATTTTGCTAGATATATGAGGTTTTTCTCTCAAGCACATTCCATACTATGCTATGCGTATGAGAGATGAAGGTCTTACGTCTTAATTACTTATTTGAGTTGATGGGTTGGGATTTGGGAAAGGGCGTCTCACAAAAGCAGAAAAGAAAACAAACACGAAAATATCGATTAGGCGAATGCGTAGATTGTTTATTGTGCGCAATTATGTGTGGCATTAAAATTATTTGTTCTGTTGAAACAACTAGATATGTATGCATTCGATCAAAATGTAATTAATGCGTACGAACAAAACTTGGGAAAATTTTGAAGGCAGCAAAAATATCAGTTTATCAATGTGAAAATAAACTTCAAGTATTTTAAAGTTATTTATAGCAACTGTGGTTCTGTAAACCAAAAGTTACGATATATTTTCATATACGCAAACCCGAGCTTATTTTGTAAAGCGTGGTTTTCAAAAAGAAATACAAATTTAATGTTAATAAGCTTTATTATAAATTTAAGGGTTTTCCATTATGTTTTAAGAACTATATTTATCGGGAAAGTAGCTGCCGCAGCTGGCAGCCTAGATGTCCAATTTTCGACCACTTTTGGCAGCGATTGGGGCCGTATTTCAGGAAATGAATATTCTCTTCCAACGTGTCAATAGTCTCGGGCTTATCTGCACACAAAAAAAAGTCAAACGGTGTTAGATCGCACAGTCTCGAGGCCTGCTACAGGACCACGATGCAACTACGAAAAAAAGTATTGCAAAATTGAAAATAAAAATAAAACACAATGGTTGGAATCGGCTAAGGTGGAAAGTGACTATCGCATTTTTGATAGTAAAATTGAATAGGTACTTTTTTCAACACGAGGCAACTATGCACATTGCACATATAGTTAAAGAAATATTATGCGATCACGCGTAAATTGTATTGGATGTAAAATTTCTAAAAATCACAAAACTTAGCGGCTATTTTACTCTCTAGAAAAAATGCGGTTAGCCAACTCGAGTTAGCTCTGTTTGAAAAATGTACGTTTTGACACATCATTGGCAATTAATACTCAATGCAGGTACATACAATCACGAGTATACATAGTTTGTTTAAAATATTTTGTAGTACATAAATATACGTATGTACATACCTTTCAGTTCAAATTAGGTACTTTCAAACTATATCGTATAATGAACATTATATAGAGAACAATGCATACAATTCCAGCTTTAAGTGCTTTTAATTTCACAGTTTGCTGCCGCCTCGCCGTGCAGAGCCGTTTGTCCGTCCGTTCGCTTATTTCCGACATATTGTCGTCGCTTATTTTGATGCTTAATCGCGTATTTATCCCGAGCGTTCATTTTGATGTTTATCATCAGGCATTTCCCTCTCAAGCAATTATTATTATTACCGACATCTTAAGAACAAAAGCAATTAAAAGAATTAGTAGACCATCATCGTATCAGTTGTTGTCTTGAGTCTTGACCATGCACTTGAAATATACATATGTAGGTACCTACATACTTCTACGTAGGTAGGTAGGTATACATATATATAATTTTAATATGGATTCAACCAAACACAACAAAAGCCTTGTTTCCGCATAGGTATTATTATATGCACAGATATACCTACCCAGAGGTATTGCAATTTTGACAGTAAACACAGCACGGCGGCGGCCGTCCGATTATGTTAATGAATATACAATATAATTAAACAAAAGGTACGAGTATACAAAGCGGCACTTCTTGTGATCTTAATTAGATTGTCAACGGTCTTAAGTGACCGCCTGGTTTTATGAATCTATAATACGAGTATGCACACACAAAAATGAGAAGAAGGAAGTAGGATTTATTTAAATTTAATGGGATGAAGATCAGACCTATGTAAATTACACATAAACGATATGTCTTTCTACATTTACCTGACTTTCATTTGTTCTATATATTCCTTCTTTTTTGAAGAAAAGGATAATTCCAATAAACATTATGAGAAAATTAAATTAATCCAAGTGATGAGAATCTATTCTTTTTTCAATTGTACTGAACGCTGAAGAAAAATAAAACGAATTTAAAAAGACGAATTTCGACGAATTTTCAGAATTCGTATGACATTTTAAAAATATTCTCTGAAAATTGTATTTTTGCTACGTACGTTCTAAAGCGTCCGCCATCTAACGTTTCATTTCAACTAGTGCTTATTTCGTGAATGGTAACACTTAGCATAGAAGTGAAGCACCTTCAGCTCCGTATGTTCGTTATCTTGTGAAAAAAGTGAAAGAAACTGGCATCCTCATCGATAAACCAAAGCGTGAAAAGCCAAAAACAGTGCGTACACCCGAGGATATTGCTGCTGGATCCGGATTTTGGCCCAGGGGCATAATTGGGCCATTTTTTCGAAAATGAACTAGGAATGGCCGTTACAGTCAATGGCGAATTTTTGTTTAAAAAAATTGAAGAGGAGGATATTGGCAACATTTGGTTTCAACAGGACTACGATACGTGCCACACAGCCGAAGCTAAACTCGATGTTTTGCCCCCTGTTTTTGAAAATCGCATTATCAGCCGCAGAGTTAATGTCGTTTGGCCACCTCGGAGCTGCGATTTGACACCGTTGGACTATTATTTGTGGGGTGCCGTAAAAGATAAGTGTGACGCCGACAAGCCTGAGACAATTGACCCTTTAAAGGACAATATTCGTGAAGCCATTGGTAAAATACAGCTGCACACAATCGATAATGTGCTTAAAAATTGTTACGATCGTGTAGGCCATTATTTACCATTATTAACCGGAAGGATTGGACTTTCAAATAAAAAAAGAAACTTGAGAAAATATTCAGTAGTACTTTTTATAGCATTTTCAAAAAAAAAAAGTTATTTTGCGGACCCTTTATATCGGCCAGATTCGCTCTTCCAACTTAATCGTTTTTTTTTTAAACCATCCTTTTTCAAAATCGGTGACCACAATAACTACATTTTGTATATTTATTTTATACTAGCTGTTACCCGCGACTTCGTCCGCATTAGATAGTTTTTTGGATAGTAGTATGAAAAAACTTGAGCTGGACTTTTTTGTACGTATGTTTGAATTGTGCCGAGATGGGATGAGGCCATACTAAGTGTGATTGTCATAGGTTACGTTGGATTAGGTTTACACTTCAGAATTTCAGAAAGTAGTAAGCTTATAGCAAGCGTCAAACTACGATCAGAGGCTCATCATAAGTGCATGTGTTAGTTGTTAGTAAAAGATAATACAATTATAGCCTAAAACACGCACAAAATACAAAACATAAGTAACATTTAACTATTACAGAACAAAAAATAAAATGAGATTTGATTTGGAAAAAAAGGTTAGTACATTTTAAGAAGAAGATAGGTTGCTGCAATACATTTTTATATAAGATTTTTTTTTCCTTCCTTAGCCAGAACGTAAAGATTTTGTGGGTTTTAGACTCGTGAGCACGCTACATATTATAATTATTGTCCATGGGAAAAACAGTTTTTTTCCAAATTTACACCTACAACTTTCAGCGTTTGCCTCTGAGCTTTATTTATTGTTATTGCAAATGCTGCTTTCAGAGGAAACTGCACTCTTATAAACTGAAACGGCAAATCGGTTGGAATTATCGGATTGCGGGGAATTAAAACATATTTTCCTTTTGCTATTCCAGTCATGATAATACCTTTTATAATTTTTCGTCCTAGGTGAGTAATCTGTACTTTGGTGCGTCAAGATTGCTCATTAACAGGACTGGAACACCAACCTTCAATCTCAACTTATGAGAAGGCACCCCTGATAATTCCAAAGAATTAAGAAACTCTATGGGGTATGATGTTACTTGCTCCGTGTCCATAACGTTGTCTATTGAGAGGAACTCGACGATATCTTCCTCCACGTCCGACATAATTTGTTCGTTTATCTGGCTCATTAGTTGGAGCTAAAATTGCCCTCTCACACAACCACTCCCGATTGCCCATATTTATATGGAGGTTTCGATAGACATTACTTTTTAATTCATCTGTGCTACAGACAATTTGACAGAATTCTTGACTCAACGTAAGTTACAGTCTGTTGCATATTGTCCTGCTTGAGAATCATTGTGTAGCAGTACTCGCATATTCGTAGTCAGACAACACTTTTTTACATGTACCCATAACACAGATGCTCTCAAACATGAGTTTATTTCATCTGCCGGTGTACCCCTAGTAATTACCGGCAGGGTCTGTCTAAAGTCGCCAGCTAAGAGGACCACCATCTCTCCCATGATAGCCCGGTTGGTCTTGATGTCTTTCGGTGTACGATCTAGTTCTTCAACTGCCTTTTTGTGGGACATTGTACACTGATCCCAAACAAACAATTTACACTGCTGCAACATTCTTCCACGCTCACAACTTTTGCTGATATTACATACTGGCATTTTCTGATGAGCTAAGTTCAACGGCAGTTTCAGAACCATATGTGCTGTCCATCCCATTCCTGAGGAAGCTACTGCTAAAGCAACTCCATTCTTTTTCCGAATTTGAGCTAACAATAGATTCAAAAGAAAAGTTTTACCTGTGCCTCCTGGAGCATCTAAAAATAGCAAACCACCTTCTCAGCTGGAAATTTTGTGTATAACTGTGTCAAAAACTATTTTTTGTTCTGAATTTAAAAGTGGAACATCCTCTGTTATTCTCTGCTCTAGAGCAACAGTATCATAATTTAATTCTAGACTAAATCACTGCTCACTTCCCTAATTCTCTGTGGTCTGGTTATCCCGAATTCAGACAAATCTTTCCCAGTAATATTTATAACGTGATCTTCTTCAAAAGTTAACACCTCATTGTAAATTATATCAGTCGGATTTTGTTCTTGAATTCTGTGTACTTATTTCATAAGAGTTGGGAATGCGTTGTTTTCCCGTAATACCAATTTTATCCAAATATAATTCAAATCTTTGGTCATTTACGAGTGAAAGCGATCGGATTCCCCGGAAATTAATTTTTCAAATGGGAATACGTTTTTTCCCCGAGGTCAAAAGTAACTCATATCCTTTCTTAAGTCTCAAACTATCTCCTTACCAAATTACATTTAAATCTGTTTAGTAGTTTAGGCGTAAAAGCGAGCGGCCCACCTGAATTTTCCCATGGGAATGCGTCATTTTCCCGGGGTAAAAAGTAGCCTATGTCCTTTCTCGGGTATCAAAATATCTCCATACCAAATTTCATGCAAATTGGTTCAGTAGTTTAGACGTGATTGAGTAACAGACAGACAGACAGAGTTACTTTCGCATTTATAATATTAGTATATAGATTAGAATTTAATGAAATTAATTGTATTCGATATGCTTTTGTATTTGTAAAGGGTGTCCCAAAATTAACGCAAGATTTGAATTAAATAGAAAACGCCGTTTTTAGTCTTTTGATAGTTATATTTTTATTGACTCGTAAAGTACATAGGATAGGGTTATGTATGGAATAACACATCGGACAAATGGCCTCCACGGCTTTGCATGCACATGCGCACTCTTTTTTTGAAATTTTCCATGACCATTCTGCATAAATGTGGCTGCATTTCGTTGATGCAGCGTTGAATCTCCTCCTTTAATGCACGGGTGGTTGTGGGCTTGTTGACATAGACTTGTGATTTCAAATAACCCCATAAAAAGAAGTCTAATGGTGTTAAATCACACGATCTAGGAGGCCAATTTTGATCACCGAAACGAGAGAGTACACGACCTGGAAATGTCTCATGCAGTAATTGAATTGTTTCACGGGCTGTATGACATCAATATCATCCAATTTTGGCAGAAAGAACTGTGTAATCATGTCGCGATATCGAGCACCAGTAACAGTCACTGCTTGACCAGCATCATTTTCAAAAAAATATGGCCCAATTATGCCTCCAGCCCAAAATCCACACCATACAGTCACGCGTTGAGGATGCATTTGTTTTTCGACAATCACATGTGGGTTCTCCGAACCCCAAATGCGGCAATTTTGGCGATTGACAAAGCCATCAAGATGAAAATGTGCTTCATCGCTTAGGATGATTTTGCTCGAAAAATCAGGGTCCATTTGTTGATGTTCAATAATCCATTCAACGAACTCTCTTCTCTGTCCATGGTCATTAGGCTTCAATTGTTGTGTTAATTGAATTTTGTAAGCATGAAGACACAGATCTTTGGTGAGTATACGCTGTAGAGAGGTTCTTGAAATTTGCAATTCTTGTCCACGACGTCGAATTAAGGTTCCTGGATTGTCAGCAACACTCTCACGCACTGCTTCGACATTCACATTTGAACGGCTTGTTTTTGGACGACCAGTGTGTTTGGCGTCTCCAACGGATCCAGTCTCCATGAATTTTTCAATTAATCTCTGTTGACGAAGTTAAAACACTATTCCGACCATATTTTGCATGAAATGTTTGAACTGCAGCCGCCAAGCTTTCACTATTTTTGAAATATTCTTTAATAATGAAGACACGTTGTTCTCTCGTGTAACGCTCCATTTTTAATAACCCTATACTGTTAGCTGTCAAATTGCTTTTTTTTCAGGGTTGCCAACTCTTCACTGCACAAATGGCGGCAAATTCAAATCTTGCGTTAATTTTGGGACACCCTTTAGGATATACATAGGAACTTTTAACGCCATTTTTTTTCAAAAATCGATGATTTTTCAAATCCTTCCATTGAAGACTAGATGATAAAATACAAAAACTTAATTCACTCAATAAAAATGGAAATTTCCAATGCTCAGTTTCAATGTTAATTAGGTATAACTGATACCTTTGTTAATGGTTAGGTAATTAATAGTTACTGAGTCTTACTCTAAAAGTTCTTGTTTTTAAAGAGGATTTTTTTTTTATGTTTTTTGTTGAAAATTTTGTATTAATTTAAAATATTTGGTTTCTACCAGAAAAGAACATATAACAATCGATTTCTAAATTTAGTTCTTGTTATATTTTAAAAGTGAAAAATTTTGTTCACCATTTCCTAAAGAGTTTGGAACACAAAAGCTATCAAGACATCAAAACATAAAATTATTGCATTTTTAAAAGCCCAAGAAGAAATAAGTTTATACCGATTTGAGTATAGTAATTCTAAGACGAATATCTGTCCTAAGTTTAAGACTTTGTTAAGAAATTAGCTGTGTACAAATTGAATGACAGAGTTAACTTGATCTATAAATTCTGCGCTTCCTGGAAAATTTTGAAGTTCGTACATACAAAAAGTTAATCGATATCCAGTAGATATTCTTCTAATATCTTGCAGGAATGTTTTAAAAAACATTTTAGCATTAGTTTTAAGGCTTTGTAGTACCCGTGGCATGATTGTTAATGCGTTGGACTGTCATGCCAGAGGTCTTGGGTTTGATCCCTGTCTATGCCATATGAAGTTTTTTCACGGGTACTGCCTCTTGCGAGGAATTGATAAATTCTCCAAGAGTAATTCTTGTCATGAAAAGTGCTTTTTTAAATTAGCCGTTCCGATTCGGCTTAAAACTGTAGGTCCCCTCAATCCCTTACAACATTACTAGCACCATAGTTCTCAACGGACTGTTGCGCAACCCAATTTATTTATTTTTATTTCTTTTCCACTGAATTTCTTGGAAGTGTATATAACTTCACATTTAGTGTTGCAATATGTATCCATTACAGACTCCCCATCTTTTGTTCAATTAATGATAAACAGATTATTAGACTACTGTAAAAAATGGAACTTGGAAGTAAATGCTTAAAAAGCTGACAGAACAGTCATCTTAACAAACTGAAAGAAAATCTTCAATACCAAATGTTTTTCAATGAGTGCCAATTATTACCAATAAGTGTTTAATGCAAAAGCAATATTCTTTTGTATAATGCTCAAGTCTGGGGTATTCAAAATTATGAGAAGGTTTTCGATCATCGTTTCTTCATAAGAGCAAATATTCTTATTGCCAGTATTGCCAAATTATCTACCCAAGATAAGCAAAATTACTGATCCTGATGGAAGCTGTCCGCCGAAAAGCTATTTCCTACAGTGATTGGATTTTTCTTGCGGCAGAATGCGGAATGACTTTAAACTTAAGACCTTGACATACACAAATCTGCTGGCCCGGATAATATCTCCCCAATTGTTCTGAAGAGGTGTTCTTCAACGCTGGCAAAACCACGGCGTAAACTTTTCCGACAATATGGCTTTCGTAGCAATAGGTCCAGTGGTGATCTCATGGTTTATCTCACCGAACAGTGGAACAAATCTTTACATCGTTTTGGAGAAAGTAAGATTATTGCACTCAATATTTCAAAAGCATTTGATAGAGTTTGGCACCAAGCACTCTAATCGAAAATGCGTGCTTTTAGTATTGATGAATCTCTTCTCCGTTGGATTAGAAATTACCTTTCTAACCATTCAATACAAGTTGTATTGGATGGTTTCAAGTCTGAAATTCAGAAAATAAATGCTGGTGTCCCCCAGGGCTCCGTTTTGTCTCCGACTCTCTTTCTTATATTCATAAATGATCTTATGTCTGCCACTTCTAATCCATTAAACTGTTTCGCTGACGACAGTACCCTCAGCCTTTCATATTCCCTTCTAGATTCACATCCTTGCCCTTCGGATGTGGACTACCAAACCAACGGCAACGTATGATAAGCTCGTTAAATTCTAATCTTGACAGCATTGTTCATTGGGGAGTCAGAAACCGTGTAGAATTTAATGCTTCGAAAACTCAATGCTGTCTCCTGTCGTTAAAGCGTAACACACCCCCGAAGTCACTATCTATGAGTGGCACTTGCATCCAGGAAACTAATCAATTGTCAGTACTCGGTATGTGTATCACAGATCACCTTTTATGGAATGATCACATATGCTTAGGATTTCTCCGACGGTGCAATACATTTTTCACCCCTTCTGATCTGGCTGTAATTTACAAAGCCTTCATCCGTCCAAAGCTTGAATATAATTCGCATATCTGGGCAGGTACCCCTAAAACAAGTTTAAATCTCTTGGATAGAATACAGAAAAGGGCTTTAAAAATGATAGGCGATAGAACTATAATCGAAACATTTACATCGCTAGAACACCACCGGAATGTTTCGTTGTTTTATAAATATTTTTACAAACAATGTTCTGTCGAATTAACCAGTTGCATTCCACCCCTTAAACGATTCAGCCGTAATACTCGCACTTCCGGGAATTCTCATCACTTTACCCTTGAGCTCAATTTCGGGCGTACTGTCAAGTATAGAGATTCTTTCTTAAATCGCACATCGAGAATGTGGAATGCTTTGACCAACTCTGTTTTTCCCTCCAATTTTGATGTTGAGAACTTTAACACCAATGTGCACCGGTATCTCCTCTTAAATCCTTCCCTATAAATATAAACATATAAAGGGTACTAATATAACCCCTTGAGTGCTTGTAAATTATTAAAAAAAAAACTTATGGTAAATGCAACCTGACTTTACGAAATCGTTCAGGCTGTCGACGAAAATGTAAGATATGTATTTATCGAAGGAGCTAGGTCTTCGTCTAGTCTACGCTTCCATCAACTATAACTTAAATTAGAGGAATTATAAGGACTTTTTTCAAAGCCAGAGTGGGTCTGTTAAATCTTAATCATATGCCACACAGGAATGATTTGGTTGATATCTGCACTTTATGCAACTTATGTGTGTCCAGAAGAATATCTTCTACTTCCTTGGAAGATGTGCGATTTTTAAGGAGCACAGAAGGCTTTATTTTGGGAAAAAAATCTTGGTAGATGAAGAAGAGGTAGGACAGATAGTACGTGAGTACACCTACGATTCTTAAACTTCTTATGATCCTATTAAACTTAAAGTTACCAACAACCAAAAACTTGTAAATGTTGTTTTTGCATATGTTCAAATTATAATTTAAACAATTAAAAAAAAATGTAACATAATTTATAATGATTTAGCGATTAATATTAATAATTAAAACTTATACTTTTACCCGGGCTGACGACAGCAATGCCATGTCCTGAATTATTCAAAAAGAAGCTGTATATACTGTAAGCTTTAATTTAATTGATGAAACTATCTATCTATCAATCTATCTATCTAAATAGAAAGGTCGTTAGTAAAATTAGAAAACTTAAATTGAACTACGCCGGATTATGTACATAATATATTCAAATTCACATTTGTACAACTGGTTCAAATTCGGTGGAGGTTTAACAGAATTTAATATGTTTTGAAAGCTAAAACTATTTTTTCTCAAAAAATCAAGTTCTTTGACCTATTAAAAACTTTGTAAGTTATAGTCTTAATAATATGTATAAAAAGGAAACAATTGGTAAAGGAACACAACCCAGTTTTCTGATGATTTGTTAAATTATTAGTATTCTTAAACACATCACGAAAAGAAGGAGTTACCCTCATCGACCGCAACGTGATCAATTTACTTGGCGCCAACCATACGATCATACGAATATAAGCATAGGTATACGATCAACAAGGTGATGTAATCAATGGCGGCTGTTCCAGGGGATAGTATTCATATCTTGAGGCATCAAAAAGTGAATACTTAATTGTCGAGATTAAAATCTAATCAAGTTTTTAAACTGTCACCACAAGTCAGTTAGTCCATCAAAAAGAACAACACACAAATAAAGAAGAAGACAAAACAAACCTTTTATGATGTAGATCCCATCATACATAATATAACAATAGTTGCTTGATTTTGAAAGTGTTTGAATATGGAGCTCATTATGTTCAGCCACACACGGCGGCACGGCGCCGGCCGCCGATCGCTGATCGCCGCCGACCACCGCGCCGCGCCGCTTCAGGTTCAGCATCATATGAAGCTGGGGATACATGATTACCTCTTTCGTCGCCCCAAAAAGCAACACAACTCAACTTAATAATTTTTGAAAATGTATTAATTAGACACTGACAGACGCGCACCGTAAATCATGACGGAAATCGACGCTCGGCTATGCTGATGCTGATGCTGATGCTGATGTTCCACAGTTGTCTCCCTACCCTAGTACCCCGGTCCATCGTATCTAATGCTCAATTGGGGAACCCACAATGATTATGCCAAAGGTATCATCAATAACTTTAATGTTCTTGTTGATTTTTGGTCGACGCCGAAAAAGAATGAAAAGATGAGCGGTCTCGTTCACGTCCCGTGCGCCTCCATGCCTCTTTGAGTCCCATTTCAAAACACATCCCTCGTCATTCCTCACCAACTTGAACATAAAACCATTAAACTTGGTGCCTTGGTGCAGGGTTCTCAATATATAAAGAGACGACCAACAAAAAGGAATCTCTCATGGATCTGGTTATGGTGCAGAGACTTGCGATGGGCGAAACCTTCCAGATATGTTGGGCAATTATCTGCGGGAGGTCTCTTGTTAGCAATGTGAGGCGGGAAACAAAACGACACGACTGTGGCTGAAAGAAACAACCTGCGCGGCGACGACGGCGGCGCGGCGGTTTACGTGTTTGTACAAAACGCTATATGTGTTTCCTTGGCCCGGCTCCAGCGCCAGTAACAGCACCAGCACAAGCACCAGCGCCATCGCCATTGCCATCACCGCGCCACCCGACCGCCGCCACCGCAGCTCCAAGATATATAGTATACCTATAGAAGAACCCCCCAAATCGAATTAATTTCGTGTGGAGTTGCAGTATCTTCTTCGCAGCCGCAACTAACATGGTGGCATGCGATAATCAGCGAGAAGTAAATTCTTCCATCGCTCATATAAATGCTGCTTCCTCTCGTTGCTCGTTCTCAATCTTTCAAGGAAAATTGGGATGTGACTCGTCGCACTTTGCTTGCGGACTTAGCTTGCACTGGAATGGAACTCATCATGGATGAAGATGATGGTTTGCTGTTTCAGCCGAATCACTTTTGCCTTCTGCATCATTCAGGAACAGAACACCATTAATGGGAAGTACTTTCGAGTGGATTTTGCTAGATATATGAGGTTTTTCTCTCAAGCACATTCCATACTATGCTATGCGTATGAGAGATGAAGGTCTTACGTCTTAATTACTTATTTGAGTTGATGGGTTGGGATTTGGGAAAGGGCGTCTCACAAAAGCAGAAAAGAAAACAAACACGAAAATATCGATTAGGCGAATGCGTAGATTGTTTATTGTGCGCAATTATGTGTGGCATTAAAATTATTTGTTCTGTTGAAACAACTAGATATGTATGCATTCGATCAAAATGTAATTAATGCGTACGAACAAAACTTGGGAAAATTTTGAAGGCAGCAAAAATATCAGTTTATCAATGTGAAAATAAACTTCAAGTATTTTAAAGTTATTTATAGCAACTGTGGTTCTGTAAACCAAAAGTTACGATATATTTTCATATACGCAAACCCGAGCTTATTTTGTAAAGCGTGGTTTTCAAAAAGAAATACAAATTTAATGTTAATAAGCTTTATTATAAATTTAAGGGTTTTCCATTATGTTTTAAGAACTATATTTATCGGGAAAGTAGCTGCCGCAGCTGGCAGCCTAGATGTCCAATTTTCGACCACTTTTGGCAGCGATTGGGGCCGTATTTCAGGAAATGAATATTCTCTTCCAACGTGTCAATAGTCTCGGGCTTATCTGCACACAAAAAAAAGTCAAACGGTGTTAGATCGCACAGTCTCGAGGCCTGCTACAGGACCACGATGCAACTACGAAAAAAAGTATTGCAAAATTGAAAATAAAAATAAAACACAATGGTTGGAATCGGCTAAGGTGGAAAGTGACTATCGCATTTTTGATAGTAAAATTGACTGTCTCTGAACTTTCCGTCAGTGTAAGATGATTCAACTCACTTCAATTAGATTGAACAATTCCATATTAGAATTGTCAAAATTCATTGTTGCCATAGTGAAATTTAAAAGTGGTTAATATAAAATATATTCGTATAATATTCTTATTTTTCTTGTTTTTCTTTTTGGCGAATGTCGTAAGCTTTATCGGCCAAAAAATGTTTTTTTTTTTAAGGAAAAACGGTAACTGGGAAATTTGACTAGCACCTTACATACAGTATTGTTCGTTCTAGTCTAAAAATAGAATATTACAAATAGTCAAACGAAATATACTCCATAAAAAGCTGTTCGTAATGTAAGCAACTTTTCCGTCGCTGTTAAGTGACCTTCAAAATAAGAGGTCTAACGGTATTTTTTCACTTTCTTTCCAACATTTTTCTATTTTTCAAGTGTAAATCATTAAATATTTTAGTTGATCTGTTTTTTTTTTACGATGCCGCGTGTACAATATAAACAAGATCTAAAAGAGAAAATTATAATTTTTTTTAAAAATGGTGAGTCGCAAATTTCGATCGCCAAAAGATTTAATATTAATAAGACAATAATTTCTCGACTTATAAAAAAATATAAAGCGACTGGGTTGGTAAATACAATTTATTATAAAGGTCGACCACGAAAAACTCATTACAGAGAGGACAAACAAATCGTTCGTTTTATTAAAAAAAATCCTTTTGTGTCATCAAAAAAAAATTGTTCAGGATCTTAACTTAAATATATGTAAGTTCTAGCACAGTAAGGAAACGTGCCTTAGAAAATGGCCTAAGAAGATAAAGACCATCCAAGAAACCAATTTTAACCATGAAACATTTAAAAAACAAGGTAAGTTTTGAAATTCCTAGACCCTGTAATCGGCTAAGGTGAAAAGTGACTATCGCATTTTTGATAGTAAAATTGACTGTCTCTGAACTTTCCGTCTGTGTAAGATGATTCAACTCAATTCAATTAGATTGAACAATTTCATATTAGAATTGTCAAAATTCATTGTTGCCGTAGTGAAATTTAAAAGTGGTTAATATAAAGTATGTTTGGCTGTGTTCCTATAATATTCTTATTTTTCCTGTTTTTTTTTGCGAAGGCCACAAAAATGTTTTTTTTTTAAGGAAAAAAGGTAACTGAGAAATTTGACTATCACCTTACATATACATATGTACATAGATCAAATTTAATTTTGATTGTCATTTATCAAAAATCAACTAGGCCGATTCCACTACAGAAAGATTGATGGCTAGTGACAGGAGCAAGGTATCTTCTTCAAATCTGCTATGAGTAAATGATTGAAAAGTTTCGGAACTGAACAAATTAAAAGTCTCTTAAAATATTTTTTAGTTTACAGTAAAACACAGACTTAACCTCTCACTTAAGTGCCTAACCTGGATAAGTACCTTTTATTTAGGGAACCAAAATTTGAAGGATTTTTTCATATAAAACTCACTTTTACCTTTTACTTCGTATAATTTTAATGAATTTAACTTTAAAAGTAATTCTTTGAACTACAAATTTAAAAGCAGCTGAAAAAAGACGAACAGATCTTCTCAAAACCAAATCAAGAGAACACCAATGGAAAAAGCCATTACAAGCAGTTAAACTAAATGTCAACTGAAGCCGGTGTTTGTTGTTTTGTATTCAAAAACGAATTTTTGAGCTAAATTGTTAGTTGTTTGAAACATTTTATAAATAATTGTATGCCTTTTGAATTTGAACATGAGAAATATGAACCAAAATTTCAAAAATATTTATTTCGTCTGAAGTGGTTTAATAACAATTACTGGTTCAAATTTACAAAGCTACCTACAAATTTTTAAATAAAACACGCTTGCAATACAAAAAATTGATATTTCTCTGCTAGACGAATTTTTGAAAAACAAAATTGGCACGAGTACGATAACTTTGGCGCCAGGATATAATAATGGTTTTTGGTAGAGGGGCTTAATACAAGCATTTTTTACTATTGGAGCGGGGTCTATCTCCTCCCGTTTAGGCGGTAGGGGCAATTTAAAAAAAAATATTATTTAAAATGGAAAAAAGTAATTAAAAAATAACGGTGATACTTACAATTAAGTTTTATACATTTTTTTAAAGCCAACATTCTGTTTTATTAGCCAGTTTTTAATTCAAGTCAAAACTATGCGTAGTTTTTGAAAAATTTAATTTTAAACTCAAAAATAACGGTGATACTTACAATTAAGTTTTATACATTTTTTTAAAGCCAACATTCTGTTTTATTAGCCAGTTTTTAATTCAAGTCAAAACTATGCGTAGTTTTTGAAAAATTTAATTTTAAACTCAAAATTTGAGTAAAAAAAGTTAAAAAAAAGGTTTAAAGTGTAATTTTCAATACTTCAAGATTATCTACCATTGTTTTTATTTCAGAATTTATTGCTCTTATTTGTTTTTGATCAAAAACTGAAAACTAGATGATTTTATGTCTTTTAGTTTTTGAGAAAATTGAAAATAACCACAACTACTATTTTAATTTAATACTTTTTTTTTGCTTGAGTGGTCTTATCTTGATAGTAACAATGGTAGGTGCGAGTTTGGGTGTATACAACAGTGGGATCTGTAAGGGGGCATGCTGCCCCCCTGCAACCCCCCCTGCTTGGGAACACTATATGATTTGGGGTGGGTGCAAGTTGGAGTGCGTGCAAGGTGGGGAGGGGCACGGTTCGGTGGGTGCAAGATGGGGTGCATGCAAAGTTTCTTTTGCATTTAAATAAGCTGGATTTAAGAAAAATTAATTTACCCTAGGTGTATCTTAATCCATATTCGATTATTACTATCAAAATAAGACTACGTTAATACTTAAGCAAGGAAAAAGTAATTTAATTAAAATATTTTTTTTTGGTAATGTTCAATTTTCTCAAGAACTAGAAGACATAAAGTCATCTAGTTTTCAGTTTTTGATCAAAAACAAATAAGAGCAATGAATTCTAAAAAAAAAACAGTAGATAATTTGAAAGTTTTGAAAAACTACACTTTAAACCTTTTTTTTAATTTTGTTTGCATAAATTTTTAGTTTAAAACAATTTTTTTCAAAAACTATGCATAGTTTTGACTTGATTTAAAAACAAGCTAATAGACAAAAATGTTGGCTTTAAAAAAAGGTATAAGACTTAATTTTAAGTATTATTTTTTTTTTCCATTTAATGTACATATTTTTTTAAATTGCCCCTACCGTCTAAACGGAGGGAGATAGACCCCCTCTCCCATAGTAAAAAATATGTAATGTTCTATAAAATCAGTCATTAAACTTTGTCGCCAAAGTTATCGCACTCTCCCCATAAAATTGATATTTAGTCAACAAAATAATGAATTCTGGCTTAAAGAAAACGTAATATCAACATCTGATATCCGTATCTTCTCAGATAGTCAAGCCGCTATTTCGTAAGGGACTCAAACTGGTTTCATTGAGCTTAGGAGGAAGCCTCAAGATTCATGTGGTATCACAATGGGCCATTAAACTGGCCTAAGTGTGTCCTATTCCATCTTGGGCAGCCACTTTAACCTAACCTAACAAAATAATATCCGAAAAAACTGTGAAATTTTTAACTGCGGCAATAGGTACTGGATAACGCTAGAATGTTATTCTATGTTTACACCAGAAGTGAAACTAGATTCATTTGACAATGATTCGACTTAATCTAGTGCTGTTTCTATACCGACAAATTTGTATAAAATTTAGGAATTTAAAGTCTGACATTACTATTATAAATTTTAGTGAATTTCTTTTAAATATGCAAACTGAGAAGGTTTTATTATAATTATATGGCAAATAAAGTAGACTTTGAGGACAGTTTTGGTTTGGATTAAATTTGGTCTATTTTAAAGAACTAAGAAAAGCTCTTATTTAATCCCGAGTTGACTTACCAAATAGTTAATTTGGGTATGATTTAAAGAGTATGTCTTTTTGATAAACTGATTATATATGTATAGATGGCAATAAGGATGAACAAATCAGAAATAATGTTCGGTTCGTACATAAAATGCGCTCAAAGCAAATAGTTGCGCCTTACAGTCACTAACAAAGAAAATACGTCCGTGTTTCCTAAATAGTAGTAGTAGTAGTTTGACATTTCACATCACAAAATTATTACCAAAAACCACATAAAAGTTTTCATCTAATTAATAATTTTCTTACATTTATTAAAATTTAAATCATCTGAACAATTCACACTACTTTTTTTGATAAAAATGTAAAAAAAACTTACCTATTCTCGCTGGTATTTTGTTCACAACTTAATGCTGCATTTTATAATGAGATGAGTAAATTTACGCACAATTTATAAATACATCACTTTAAATGTTTAATTTTTTCTAATACAAATTTGTCAATGGTTTTAAATTAAAAATCACTTTTCACTTTTTGTTAACTTTTTCTTAGATTAAATCTTTGATTAGACATTTTATGCCATGCCGATGGATGCCCGCAACTATCTGCTACAGCGCTTAGAATTATTTTTTTAAAACACACCCGAATATTTAGCAGTCACTATTCTCCAATTATTAATTTACTTATCATTTTAATCTATAGATACAAGACATAATTGATTTAAAATTAATAATAATTACACAAACAATTACAATTTGCAATTAAATTTTGTTTTCACTTTCAACTGTCAAATGCTTGTGTTCAGCTTTAAACTCGGTCTGCTCAGTTATTTTATTGTGAACTCATCCAGCACACTATGAATAAGCCCAGAACACGTTCAGAACGAAAAAAGAAACACACATTTGAAGCTCTGAAGGTTCAGAGATAAAGGGCGTTTTTCTTTTTTAGTTCAGAGCAGAGCTCGAACTGTCAAAAAAATAATTGTGTTTCTTTTTGAGCTCTGATCGCTCAGAGCTTCAAATTCGTGTTTCTTTTTTAGTTCTGAACATGTTCAGAGCGCGCTCCGTGAGCTCAGAATAAAATAACAGAGTAAACGGAGTAAAATGCTGAACACAAACAATTTGATGTTGAAAGCCGGGAAATTAAAAAAAAATCATCGTCAAAACAATAAAAATGGCGCAAGAGGCTGGTCGCTCTAGTGCAGAAGGAAAAATAATTTAGAAAAAACTAATTGCATATAGCATTTTTATGAATCAAATTTATTTCAGGCGTCAAATGGACCAACGCTATGACTGTTTTTTTAATTTATTTGATTAAAGAAAATTTTTAAACGCCTTCAAACAGACGACATTTCAAATCATGACAGTTTAGTGCTCAAGTTGTTTCATAATTAAATCAGAGAGCTCTGAACATACTCTGCTCAGAACTCTACTCTACTCTACTCTGTTCGCTCAGAGTCTGCTCAGAGCTCAGCTCTGAACTAAAAAAGAAAAACGCCCAAAAGAGAAGTACAATTTTTGTTGGACAGTTCTGGCTCTGATCTGAAGTGAAAAAGGAAAACGCCATAATACATATATGGGTCGAAAAAAACAAATAGAATCTTACAATTATTATTATCACTACTAAAATGAATATTAGTTTAAAAATATCATGGACACGTATATAAAGGCAACACAAAAAAGGAATGGAAAATTATCAACGATGTTTTAGGAAAGAAAATGAACTCTAACGCCATAGGAACTATTTTTTCAGAAGATATTTCACTATGCGATTAAAAATGTATTTCAAACAAATTCAATGAATATTTTACGGAAATCTCTGAAAAATTAAAGCCGTCATTTGATTTGTATGTTGATTGCAACTGTTCTGATCAACTTAGTTTAGATTCCGAATATTTACAACCTAACAGCTTTGCTTTCGATGCTATTTCCTCTTTTGAAACGTATAAAATTATTTTATTGGAAAACAAAAACTCTTGTACTTCAGATGGAATATCTAGTAACTTACTCAAAAGAATTGCTTTATACAATGTATCAGATGTGTTAAGTTATATATTTAACTTAAGTGTTGAACAAGGTTGTTTTCCTCAACAATTTAAATGTGCGGAGGTGATTCCTCTTTATAAAAAAGAAGATAGAAAAAATATGTCTTTTCTTCCCACCTTTTCAAAATTTTTCTAAAAACTAATGAAAAAAAGAATTACTTCTTTCTTAGATAACAATTGTTTTTTTTTTAGCGAAAATCAATTTGGATTTCGGCCTGGAAAGTCAACCGAAGATGTAATTCTTCGACTTTGCCCTCAACTCTATGGCAGCTTGAATCATAATAAACCGACTATGGCTCTTTTTATTGATATGACTAAAGCCTTTGATATGGTTGATCATGATTTACTGCTAAGTAAATTATATAATGCAGGATTTAGAGGAGTTATCTTTCAATGGCTGAAGTCATATTTAAAAGAAAGAGTTCAAAAAGTAGTAGTTAATGGTGTTATGAGTGAAGCTCGATATCTAAAACCTGGAGTACCTCAGGGATCCGTACTCGGCCCCTTGTTTTTTTTTTGGTTTATATTAACTCTCTCTTTAGGTTGCAGTTGAATGGCCTTCCTACGGCTTTTACGGATGATATATTGTTTACATATCAGTCAAACTCAGAACATAATTGTAACATCCAAATTGAAGAAGATCTCGAAATTCTAAGAACTTGGTTCTCTGGTTCATAAGTTAATCCTTAGTGAAAAAACTAAAATAATGTCATTCAAAACTTCTAGTCATCAGCTTTGCAATTACAATTTTATATTTCATGGGTCGAATTGTAGTCAATTCACCTTTCCTTTACATAGTTGTGGTAGACCTAATTTTCATGCAGCTGATGGTTCTTGTTCCGATTCTTGTTTCAAAATTGATTCAGTGTACAGTTTTAAATATCTATAGGAGTTACAATTGATTTTAATCTTAACTGGAAAGATCATATTTTCAATATAAAAAATTATTTGATGCTCATTAATAGAAAAATGTATCTGTTAAAACAATTCTGCTCAAAAAGAGTTTTAACTTCAATTTATTACGGACTTGCACACTCCAAAATACAATATGGTTTATCTAGCTGGGGGTGGTTCATATGCTACTATTTTAAGACCCTTGTTGATTGCTCAAAAACATCTAATTAGAATCATTTGCAACAAAAATCGATTAACTGAAAGTTGGCCCTTATTCAAGGATTTGGGAATTCTACCTTTGAGACACCTTTACATTTTTAAAGTACTGAAAGAATTTTTCAAGCAAAGTGGTAGCATTTCAAGTATCCAAGTAGGAACTCGCAGTTATACAATCTACGCATAAATAATATGCATCTTATCAATATTCCCACTGCTCATAAAACTCATTTCTCTAACTTTTATACTGTCACAGCACCCAAGTCATTTAATAACTTACCAACATCTATCAGAACTTCTCAAAATTTAAACTCTTTTCTGAAAAAAGTAAAAGACTGGCTTTTCACAATTGACTTAAATTGTATAGATAATATTTGTTAAAGAAACTTTGATGTATAAAAACTGAATATCTACTTTTAATTATATTTCTTTTTCTCTTAATTTATATGAATATGTTCTAATTCTTTTTCTATTTTGTACGTAATATTTAAAATAAGAAAAAAAACGTATTATTTATTATTATTTAGTATTATTGCAGCACTGATTGTCACCCCACATAGGTTTTTACACACAGAAAAAAAGCGCTATGTAAAATCAACATGACAAATTATTGATTTCGATAAAAAAGATGCAGTTTTCAATCATTCGATTTCATTTTGCTTTAACACGCTTTCATCTTATTTCAATATTTCAATATATTAATTTAAGGCTAAATCCTCTTAATCTAAGATTGTTATACATGTTAACAGGTATTAAATATTAAATCAAATCGTTTTCACTTTGTTTTAACTTTTAAGTTTTTTTTGAAAATTAAATTAAGAGTGCTTCATGTCAAAGAAAGCGTTTTTCATGTAAAAACAACAATGCTACACCAAAAAACGTTTTTCATTTTGATTTTAATGATTTTAATTTTTGTTCTAAAGGAACTATTATTAAATTATCAAGGTTTCATATAAAAACTAATTCATGTGAAGGAGCATGTTGAATTAATATGAATGAAGTAATTTTAAAATTGAAATAGTAATAAAATAAAACGATTAACATTATGTTTTCCATTTTAAAAGTACTTCATGTTAAAAAAGCGTTTTTCATGTTAAAACAACATGGCTTCACTAAAGCAACGCTGTATTTTGTTATTCATCGGAATAATAGGGCCTATACACTACGCAAACACGTTTGTTCAAACGTGTGTTTGAGTAAACATAGTTTCGCCACACACTACACAAACATGTTTGAGAGATATTACTTTTTACACACCACAATACCGGAAAACTTTTATAAAGTTCAATGAATTCAGTCCAAAAAATTTGTTAGTCTGTTTATTCATGTTAACTCTATGAAAATTTGCATCGGTTTGAGCAAAATTCAATACACACCACACAAACATATTTGCGCAGGCATGGAAAATTCAAACTTTTTTGATTTTGTTCAAACCGCTTGCGCAAACACGCATCATCGCTACACACTACTCAAACAGTTTGCACAAACATTTTTACAACAACAAAATACATTCGTTTGCTCAAACAGTTTGTGTAGTGTATGGGCCCTATTAGTTGCAAAAAACTGGAACTCCATACATTTTACACAAATATGGGAGATCGAACTTAAAGGACAATATGAAACAACCCGCCTCTTATATTTCATATTATGATAAGTATTCTTATAAAATTTCAACAAAATTTTGCAAATTATAAGTAGTTCAATTAGTATTTTCTCTTTCCGTTATTTTCTATAATTGCATTTCTGTATATCGTTTTAAGACTTAACAACTCATCTTTCCATTAATGTGTAACAAGTTGGCCTTTGTTGGTTCACCCAGGTATCTATCGTCATTTGTAAATCAACGTTGAAACCTATTCAATCAATTTGAATTCCTCATAAAACAAAATGCAACCTCTAAAATTTAAAAGGAAATCATGTAGAAGTATTATTGTTTATAGTTGAATTCTACAAATTTTGAAACATCCCGTTACTTTAAAGCCAACGAATATTTGGGTTCGAAAATTTAAATCATTTCCGTTTGTGTTGTGACTGAAGTAACTTCAATTTTTAAGGTTTTGTGTAAAGTGAAATAAAATTAATTATGTGTGATATAGTCAATATAAGTGAAGCGGAATGCATTGATTTCATTATACTGATCTGGAGTGTTATATCGTGATAAACATTCTAGACAGCAGCGAAGAAAAAATGGATAACTTCTTAGAAAAATTCAACCTAGCTCAAGCAAAAAAATTCCTGATTGGTAAGTATTTACGAGTATTTACATATTTGTTTTCCACTGCACAGCATCAACTTAAAAATTTAATATTGTTGCTTTTGTAAATGATTATTTGGTAGTTATCATTAAGAAGTGGTTTCAAATTGTATTTTTGTATTGGCAAGCACTTCCTGAATTATTTGGCCGAAAGAGATCCAACATAGCATATCTCTTTCTTCATGATATTCGTGGTAAGCTTCTTGATCGATTTTGATGATTCAAACGATTCTTAGTTTGAATTTACATATTTTTGTTTTCATTTTGATAAGAAAAGAAAAGCTTAAAGTAATTATTTTTTAGCAGTATTTGATACCACAATTAACCGTTTCTGGTCACTGTACTCAATTGAGTATAGTATGTTTAAAAATATATGTTTTCTTCGTTTTAAATATTATTCATTTTTTCCTTTAGGTCAATCTAGATTTTGAATTGCTGCATCCAAATAAAGGACATTTACTTTTCAGTAAATGGCAAGAATTTATAAATAAGATACCACAATACTAAAATCTTATCTTTGTACATAGCCTATTAACACATATTTTCAGATTCCACAGATTTCATACTTCATACAAAGTACTATGAATTATTTTTTTGTATGTTAACATAAATTTGAAAAATATGTATTTTTTGTGATAACAGTATATAATTTTGTTCAATTTAACTTGAAGTTATGTTTTATGCTGTGAAGTTAAACTTCATATATGAACGAATTTACCAACAATTTGTCTGTTATTATTATAAATTATTTATTTTTCTTTGATAAATTTGTTGTATAGTTGAATTATATTATGAAAATAAATCGGTATAAAGCACAGATTTAAAAATGTTTTTTTTTTCTTTTTTCTCCAAGGAAATTAAATTTTTTGCATGATTTTTTTTCCAAAAAAAAATCAACATTTCTTGATTGTGTGGACTGTTTTATAGAGAAAACAAGTTTGTTTCAACAGGACTTTTGTGTTATTTCAACACGATGATCAGTTTTTCATGATGATGCATGATGATTATGATGGATTCAATGTAGGAGCATGGTGATTTGACATGATGGTAATCTTTATTCAAAATGATGATCGTCACAATTCATTATGATGAAAGAAATGAATTAATATGATGATTGTGGTGATTGAAAGTTATGATCGTGCTAATTTAACACGATGGTCATCGTGATTCAACATGATGATAATTTTGATTCCAAATTATGATTACTGAATTCAACATGATGATAGTAATTATTAAACATGATGATGATGGAAATTCACCATGATAATTGTTCACATTTAAAATGCTGATCATGGCAATTTAACATGATGATTATCGTCATTCAACATGATGATCGTGGTAATTTAACGCTAAAAACATCGTAATTCAATATGACGATCATGTAAATTCAATATTATGATCATAGTGGCTCAACATGATGATAGGATTGATTTTAAAATATGATCATGGCTATTCAACATGATGATCGCCGTGCTTTTAAAAGTTGACCATGATGATTCAACGTGAAGATCATGGTGATTCAACATGACCATCATGATAATTCAATAAGATAATCATAGTGATTTAACATGATGATAGTAATAATTTAACATTATTTTCATAGCGATTCAACATGATAATCAAAGTGATTTAAAATAATGACCATGGCAATTCAACATGATTATCATCAAGATTCAATTGTAATACAACATACAATCATAGTGATAAAGTTGATTTTACCTTGTATTTTTTCTGTGTGTAGTTTATGTAAATTTAAATTCACTATGTATCATTCAACACTAGCTTTAAAGCTAAAGGATGATAACCATTATTTATTCTTTATTTATTGGAACAAATTTATTAACAAGTTGTAAAATGAAATGAATGAATAAAATCTATTTCTAAATTCTAAATATTTAAGTGCTGATATGAATTCTGGAGGGTGAAAAGTACTATACAGTTTCACGTCCTTATTACTGATAATTTCTTCTAAAAATCCAGTGTTTTGGATCTATACTATAAGAAGTATTTTGAAGATGAACTCAGTTAATTTCCTCATAAGCTCAATCTGACAAAAAGAGTTTCCCAAGGCACAACAGGAGGCTTGGGAAATACTCCAAAATACGTTTAAGGTATTGTTTTAACATTTAAAGAGATTTCGGAATAGAGAAAAATAAACTAACAAATTATTACGACACCTATTGTATTGTATTTATTATGAATAAATCAAGAAAATCATAAAAGGTTTTGAAATGTATCTGGCAAACAACAAATCGTAAAAAAACGTATGATCATTTTTTGGAATCAGGAACTAATGTTGTTAAAAGTGGCATTAAAATCTTTTACTCATAAGTAGAAATAAAAAAAGTCACTCTTAAAATACAAAGGCATGCTCGGGATACCGACATAATACACAAGTTCAAAATCTCCAAAAACAAAATCCCTATGATCTAAGTCCATAATCCACAAACCTTATCCCCAAATCTAAAATTTCTAAACGCCGTGAAGACATCAGGATTATATGCACTAAAAAAAGATTTATCATAGGAAACGATAGATGTTATTACTAGAATTAAGATAATGAGCAGCGTTAAAAACTCAAATTAAAATACCGAGCGTGAAAACATACAATGAGTTAAAATCTGTCATAGCAAGGCGGTCAAAATACATAATATTAACTACTTATGTCTTTGTTAAGGAAAACGTTTTTATAGAGAATACCTAAACAGAAATTTTGTATCCTGTGCTTACGGATTTATATTTTGGGAATTCTGGATTTGGGGATTTTGCTTTCGGAGATTTTTAAATGGGGGGATTTTGTTCTGGGAATTTTAGTTTTGGGGCTAGGGTACCTAACACTGCAGGTTTCAATATGTGAATTTGAAAAGTTGATTTTTTTAATTTTCGATGAAAACTCAAAAAGTTCTTAATTTAAACGTAAGGAAAATTCGACTACGGTTTAAATTGCCCCTACCGCCTAAACGGGGGGAGATAGACCCCCCTCCCGTAGTAAAAAATGCTTGTATTAAGCCCCTCTATCAAGAACCGTTATTATATCTTGGCGCCAAAGTTATCGTACTCGTGCCAATTTTATTAAGATTCTCCATTTTCGATTCCTGACCAAAAAAGAGGCAACGTTATAGTCCCAAGACAACAACAGAACACAGAAACATCTAAATGGTGATTTTTTAGATATTATCTTTTTGGCAACACTGGGTTAAACAGCTGACGCATGTTTCGTGTTTTGTTTCACTGTCAAACATCTTCAGTTTGGTGTATAATTTAACCATGAATCGTCTTACAAACGAACAACGCTTCCAAATTATTGAATTTTATTATCAAAATGCGTGCTCTGTTAAGAAAGTTCATCGCGCACTTTTTTACCGACAAATTGTGGTCAGCGACGAAGCTCATTTTTGGCTCAATGGATACCTACTTAAATAAGCAGAATCGTCGATTTTGGAGTGAATATCAGCCAGAAGCATTGCAAGAGCTACCAATGCATCCAGCAAAAGTCACAGTTTGGTGCGGTTTAAGGGCTGGTGGCATCATTGGACCGTACTTCTTCAAAGATGATGCGAATCGTAACGTAACTGTAAATGGTGAGCGCTATCGTGAGATGATATCTAACAAAATGCAAGAGCTTGACTTGCATGACATGTGGTTTCAACAAGACGGTGCCACGTGCCACACAGCACGCGCAACAATGGACTTATTGAAAGGCGAGTTCGGTGAACATTTTATTTCACGTTCGGGACCGGTCAATAGGCCACCTAGATCGTGCGATTTAACGCCTTTAGACTATTTTTTGTGGGGCTATGTAAAAGCTCATGTCTATACAGACAAGCCCGCTTCAATTGACGCATTGAAAGACAACATTAAAGCATTTATTCGTGAGATACCGGCCGAAATATTGGAAAGAGTCCTCTTAGCAGATTGGTATCTAAATAGAATACAAAAATGTAATGGAATCCATCGTACCTTTGTTTTTAATATCAAATAAATTAAAATATTTCACTTTATCGCTTTGTTCTTCTTTTTTTTTCATTACGATGTTTAGAACTCAGAAACTGACAGCATCGATATGCAAGTTCAGAAATGAAAAGGTGGTCTTATAGGAATTGACAATGTAGTTCATCCGGAGAATTTTGCAATTGAGTTTTATAACGAATGCGAAACTTAAGTGAACCAAGTTTACTAACCGGGAGTAAAATTCTTAATATCAAAATAGATTCCTAAATTAAATTGTTTATTTTATCGGCACCTCAAATATTTTACGAACTTAGGTTTATACCTACCTATTATCTTCAAAATAATTGTATGCATCAAAGAATAACGTTATTGACATCTGATAAAATGTTTAGTAAAAATTAATTGACAGATTTTATACGAGAACAAAAAGCCACAAGAAATACTAATCATTAATTTTTCTTACAAAAAACAAAAACCTTCCAGAAATACAACAGATAACTGGTAAAAAATTATTTTTATCCCTAGAGTAAATAACTTTATTGGCATTAAAATTGTTACATTCCTTAATTCTTTTTTTTTAGAAAAAACGAAAACCTTTGACAGTTAAATAAAAACCTTAAAATACTACTATATGTATTGATTTAACTTTTCGAAAAAGACAAAAAATAGCTAAAACTTTGATTTTTGACTGCACTCTTTAAATTCCTTTAAATTTTTAACAGTCACATTTCACTTGCTACATGCAAATATCGGGTGATTTTTTAAGAGCTTGAGAACTTTTTTTTAAAAAAAAACGCATAAAATTTGCAAAATCTCATCGATTCTTTATTTGAAACGTTAGATTGGTCCATGACATTTACTTTTTGAAGATAATTTCATTTAAATGTTGACCGCGGCTGCGTCTTAGGTGGTCCATTCGGAAAGTCCAATTTTGGGTAACTTTTTCGAGCATTTCGGCCGGAATAGCCCGAATTTCTTCGGAAATGTTGTCTTCCAAAGCTGGAATAGTTGCTGGCTTATTTGTGTAGACTTTAGACTTGACGTAGCCCCACAAAAAATAGTCTAAAGGCGTCAAATCGCATGATCTTGGTGGCCAACTTACCGGTCCATTCCTTGAGATGAATTGTTCTCCGAAGTTTTCCCTCAAAATGGCCATAGAATCGCGAGCTGTGTGGCATGTAGCGCCATCTTGTTGAAACCACATGTCAACCAAGTTCAGTTCTTCCATTTTTGGCAACAAAAAGTTCGTTAGCATTGAACGATAGCGATCGCCATTCACCGTAACGTTGCGTCCAACAGCATCTTTGAAAAAATACGGTCCAATAATTCCACCAGCGTACAAACCACACCAAACAATGCATTTTTCGGGATGCATGGGCAGTTCTTGAACGGCTTCTGGTTGCTCTTCACTCCAAATGCGGCAATTTTGCTTATTTACGTAGCCATTCAACCAGAAATGAGCCTCATCGCTGAACAAAATTTGTCGATAAAAAAGCGCGAAACACATTTCGAACCGAACACTGATTTTGGTAATAAAATTCAATGATTTGCAAGCGTTGCTCGTTAGTAAGTCTATTCATGATGAAATGTCAAAGCATACTGAGCATCTTTCTCTTTGATACCATGTCTGAAATCCCGCGTGATCTGTCAAATACTAATGCATGAAAATCCTAACCTCAAAAAAATCACCCATTATCTTCTTAAACAATATGCTCTAGAAGCAACAAATGCTAGATGGTCACAGAGCACCACCTGCCTAACAACCAAGCAAATATGGCCAAGCATAGACTTAAATCGGTCAAAAGGCTTGATATCCTTGAGCAGACAAAATATAAGGTCTACAATTGGAGTAATAACAGGACACTGCCTCATAGGAAGACATGCTCTGAGGCTAGGAGTCTACACAAATGACTTCTGTAGAAGCTGCATGGACGAGGAGGAGGAGGAAACAGTCCAACACCTGCTATGTACATGTCCAGCACTCTCCACTAGAAGGAATAACTTTCTCGGTAATCCCTTCTTCGACAATACCAGTGAACTGGCAATGACTGACACAAAGTGTCTCTCTAACTTTATTAAAAGCACAAAATGGTTTGTTTAATTTTCATTACTCTCCCATGAGTAACCTTATTAGTGGTATCACAATGGACCCTTGAGGTCTAAGTGAGTCAATGACATCTAGACAGCCACTCCAACCTAACCTAACCTAACAGTCACATTTACCGATGGAAAATGGGTCGCATGCCAGCCTTATTTTTCCGATTCTGCTTGAGACGCCTTTAATAGACAATTTTACTTGATGCGGCTCGTCTTAAAAGTCGAAATTGGGATTGATAAGAAATAAACATTGATGAAATTGTTCTTTTTTTTTTCACTTATGAAGCTATGCTGCCATATTTACATTTTCTCCTTTTATCGGGACACTTTGAGTGGCTCCTGACTTCTGTCAGGATACATTCTTTTCCAACCTCATTTAAATGTTGTAAATTATTCACACCAAGCAGAGTACCACCGCCTGGGTTGGATGTACGCTATGTATATTTTCATTACAAAAGTCCTCACGTGTACAAGTTGGTGTTGTACATCTAAGTATACACCATCCTTCAGCACCATCAATCAGGTCCTATACCTACTGCAATGGCATCCATTATGATGGAGTTTTTTGTTTGTTCCATTGCATCATATAATGAGAACAGCTCCTTCAAGAATATGCGCATTGTATGGTGACTTGAGACAGAATTCCGGTCTCCTAATAGGGTGTCCATTTTAAGAGGTTCTTGACACTGTATCGCTACACAAATGACTTAAAAAGAAAAGCTTAGCAAATACTCCTTCTTCTGTTCTTTCTTTTTCTTGGAGGAGCTCAAAAACAAAACCAAGGGTTGAGTGAGGAGTGCGAGCAAAAGAGAGCTAACGAGATGTCCTTATATGAATTTTTCCCACAGGCTCAACGCTCAACTGCATAAGCTTATAAATATTCCATATGCATATACAAGCTATGACGTCCGGCGAGCGACAAGCGACGACGACGATTCACAAAGCCCACATCAGCAAGCCAAAGCTGAAAATCCATTCAAACTAAGTGAAATAAAAGTTTGCAATGTATGAAAATGAAAAGCAAATATTTTCCATTTTGTTGTTGTACCTATGTCATAGCATGGCAGCATGGAGGAGCTCTTGAGTAACAGAAGGAAAGGAGGACATATTAAGTGACAAGCCGGCAGGAAGAAGCAATTTCTTTGACAACGCAACACTTCAGAAATTGTTTGTTTGCTTGTCCATTCGGGATTTGAATATTTGTCCGGAAATGTGCCCGAAGTGGGGACAGAACAACAGCTCCTGGTTGTGTTGGATTGGGATAAGAAAGCTAGATACATAAGCAATGTAGGGTTGTAGGTAGGTACTTGAAATGGGTGAAGGATAAAAAGCGAAGAAGCGCAAGAGAACTGAATTCTGAATATATGTAAAAATAGAAATTGCCACGACATTTAATTGTGTCCTATTCCTCTCCTTTTGTCTAAAGAGCATGAATTGCACATATTATGAATATTTAAACTGACGACAGTTAGAGATCTGGGCGAACAAAATACCTGAAAAACAATAAAAGTGTTTGCTTTTCTTTTAACATAGCTCTACTATGTACGAGTATATCCGTGAAATGAGTTATTTAGTTTTTAAATATTAAATTAGGGTCAGCATCAAAAATTCGAAAATGATTGTCTTATTGAAGCACTGATGAGACCTAGTGACCTATTCAGAGTAGACCGAAAACGTAAAGTTGATTATGGTATACACTCTAATGATTTTATTACACATTTAAAAATATTAGAAAAGATAAACAACAATTCGTTCTTTTTTTTGGACCAGGCTTGAAATCGGTTAAAGTAGTGGTTGTCAAATAGTCAAATGTATGTTTGTTAAATTATTTCAATCTTTTTAATTTGAAGGATTGTCCAAAAAACTAATTCCATGATGAAATTTTCAATTGTTTCAAATCGGAAACCATGTGATAGTATTCTTACTTCTTTCATTTTTTTTCTAAAGTTTTGTTGGTCACAAGTTTTTGTAAAAGAAAAAATGGTGGTATCCGAGAAAATGTTCCAATATTTTTCGTAGACGTTTATTAGTTAGAGAAATGACTATCACAGTATTATTAACTTGCACTTGTGTTACAGCTATTAAGCATTTCACTTAATTTGGAACTATCACTTTGTAAAAAAATTAGCGATATTTAGACCCGAACTAATTTTAACTTAATAAAAAGGAAAATTCAAAGAGAATATGTTAAGAAAATATCAGAAATAATGTATATTTAATTTGTTTTCACCTTTTTCAATTTTGTAAATTAAGGCTGAATGAAATAAGAAACGATGAGAATCAAATACCAATTATTTTAGGCAGTTTGCAAATCAATAATGCTATATGGAGCTCAAGTGTGGGGATACAAATCATACGATACAGTAGAAAAACTGCTTCGATTTTTCTTAAAACGAATTTTCAAGCTTCCACAATCCTCACCAAACCACATGCAATTTGTTGAAACAGGAATCTCACCACTATTCATAGAAACATTGCGACTTCATTTCAACTTCATTGCGAAAACTATGGTACTGGACGGAGAAAGGTTGACCAAACGAATAGCAAGTTAGGTGATAGAGAAGAGAATATTGTTTTATGAACATTGGAAAGCACTCGCAGAGTTCGCTGGTCAGACTTTAAGGATTACTATGGATAATATCCATCAATGGAAGGAAGAGTTCGATAATTTAATTAAAGCGGTGGATGAAAAAATGCGAGCGGAAAGCATGGAAAAAGCACAAACTTCAACCCATCGCGAAATATATGCCAGCTTAAACCATAAACTTTGCGAAAACAACTATTTTAATGAAAAATACTCAACTGTTTTTAAGGCCAGAGAAGAAATTATGGACCTTAACTTTATACCCCACAGAGAAGATTTGCAAATTTTCTGCACTATTTGTAATATGCGTAAAAGGGAAAACATCTATCACTTCCTGGGAAGATGTCCTGTCTTAAAGGAGTTCAGGAATCATTTTTTTGGGAAACTAGAACTGGAGGAACCAGAAATGAAAATGATTTTAAATGGCGCTGACTGGAAAAAATTGCACAACTATTGTCAACAAGCATCGAAATATAGAAGAGCTATAATTGAAGAAAATTTTTAACATACCTCTTACAATACTTTATTATGTACATTTTGTTTAACTCGGGCAGACGGCTTTTATAGTCATGTCTTAAAATTAAAGAATAATACTTTTTTGTAAACTTAAATTTGGAAAATTACAATAAATCTATCTATCTATCTAAAAAAAAATAAGAAACGAATGAAAGGTGTTCGATTTTACGCTAAGCAACGTTAAAAACCAGAATGAGGAGTGAGATTTGAATTTTCTTCTTTTTATCTTTTTTTAAGACTAACAAGAAACTTTTTAGGTTTTATTCTGAAAGGTTGTCGTATTACAATTATTACGGAGGCGCCACACAAAAGTTGAGTCATCTGCTCATTGGAAAAAACAAACAACTAATTAAATTATCAAACAAGGTATACTTAAATGTGTAAAATACTTCCAAAATTTCTAAACAGAAACTTCGAACAGCAATAACTGTATAAAGAAAGATCTATCTTAAATACTCGTATCTTCTAGAGGTCGCATGATTTAATAAAATGTATTTTCGCAGTTTATTTTTAATTTTTTGTATTTGTATCACTAACGTCGTTTTCAAAAAAGTACGGACCATTTACGCCACCGCCCGGCCCAAAATCCACACCAAACGGTAACGTTTTGAGGATGCATTATTACCTGGTGAACCTCGCGTGGGTTGGTGTATTCCCACAAACGGCAATTTTGCTTGTAAACACAGCCATTCATCAAAAAATGCACCTCGTCACTAAAGATGATTTTTCGGCCAAAATTGGGGTCCTCTTCCAAACGATTCGAAGCCCAGTCAGCGAACAAACGGCGTTGTCTATGGTCATGAAATTTGAGCTCCTGGGTCAGTTGGATCTTTTACGGGTGTAGTGCAAGCCCAAGTTCCGACGCAAAATTCGCAAATTGAAGTCTGCGAATGGCAGAGTTCTTGTGCACGGCGAGTAATAGACTGTCTCGGGTTCTGCTGTACACTTTCACGGACCGCGGCAATGTTCTCGGCCGAAACGGGTCGCCAAAACCTACCCGCGCCAATTTAAAAACCCCATATATAGACACCTGTGGCATGATGGTTAATGCGTTGGACTTACATGCCAGAGGTCTTGGGTTCGACCCTGCCTATGCCATCTAAAGTTTTTTTTCACTGCTACTGCCTTTTGCGAGGAATTGAAAAATTCTCCAAGAGTAATTCGTGTCATGAAAAAGTGCTTTCTCAAATTAGCCGTTCGGATTCGGCTTAAAACTGTAGGTCCCTTCCATCCCTGACAACAGTACTCGCACTCAGGAATGGTTGAGAGTGGTAAGACACTAGGCCCTTGTTCTTAAGGGACTGTTGCGCTACCCAATTAATTTTTTATTTTATATATAGACACCATTGTGTTGCTTTTTTAATAGTTTGACTTATGGTAGCATATGATGTTTAGTGATATGAGAGCTGATCCATTATAATTTTTTTTGCAGCAATGCCCTGTACTGTAACATATTTAAAAAAGAAAAACAAATAGCTCCAAATCATGAGACTGCATCCGGCTTATTTTAATTTTTTTTTTAAACTACTCAATGAATTTACACAGTCTGAAAAAGTCTAATTTAATTTTTTTATTTTCGAATTTTAAAAGGTCAAAAACCTGACACGATAACGAGTTTTTGAAGTCGGATTCGAAGTAAGCTTCGAATCGACTTCGAATTATATTGTATTTTGATTACCACTTACAAAACCTTGTTGGGCATCATGTTATCAGCGTAAATGGATGTCATGTAATAAACATAGAAGAAATGGTGTTAGCAGACGTACATAGAAGACTTGCATTGGAGATTTGAAAACTGGAGATATTAATGAGCTGATTTCCTTTTTAAAGATTTTGTTTAACGACGATTTCTTTGGGAGATTTTAAACCCTCCTTCTGGAAATAAGCACGTTGTTTTATGTGTTATATTTAGAACCTGTTAACTACCAAATAATTTTGTAAGCTCAAACCTAAAAAACCGAAATCCCGAAAAGCCGAAAATCCAAAAACCCGAAAAGCTATAATCCCCAAAATTTTACAATCCTGACGCAAATTTCGCATGGTAATTTTTTAGCTTTTATCTTTTTGACAACACTGGTTTAAACAGCTGACGCACGTTTCGTGTTTTGTTTCACTGTCAAACATCTTCAGTTTGGTCTATAATTTAAGAAAGTTCATCGCGCGCTTCTTCCATTTTATGGTCAGTTTAATCGACCCACTGAAGCGGCTATTCGGGCTATTGTGACTAAATTTTGCACCAAATTTACATTAAACCACCAACACGCTTACGTAGAGTGCGAACTGAAGAAAATATCGCTGCTGTATCGGCCAGTGTTAATGATGACCATCAATTATCGATTCGTCGCCGTTCACAGCAATTGGGCCTCTGTTACTCAACAACGTGGACAATTTTGGCGAATGATTTAGGTGTGATACCTTTCAAAATACAGCTGGTGCAAGAATTAAATCCGAACGACCTACTACAACGTAAAATTTTTGGTGAATGGGCTCTTGGAAAGTTGGCCGAAGATCCACTTTTTTACCGAAAAATTGCGTTCAGCGACGAAGCTCATTTTTGGCTCAATGGGTACGTAAATAAGCAGAATTGTCGATTTTGGAGTGAATATCAGCCAGAAGCATTGCAAGAGCTACCAATGCATCCACAAAAAGTCACAGTTTGGTACGGTTTATGGGCTGGTGGCATCATTGGACCGTAGTTCTTTAAAGATGATGCGAATCGTAACTGTGAATGGTGAGCGCTACCGTGAGATGATATCCAACTTTTTTTGCTCAAAATGCAAGAGCTAAACTTGCATGACATGGGGTTTCAACAAGACGGTGCGGTGCCACATGCCACACAGCACGCGCAACAATGGACTTATTGAAAGGCCGCCTATTTTTTGTGGGGCTATGTTAACACTCATGTCTATACAGACAAGCCCGCTTCAATTGGCGCATTGAAAGACAACATTGAAGCAGATGGACCATTTGAGGCACAGTCAAGGTCAACATTCGCATGAAATAATCTTCAAACATTAAATTATATGTATGGACCGTACTACACGGAAAGAATTCTTAGATCAGATCAAGAAAAATAAGCTACAAATCACGAAAAATGAATCCAGTTTTGGACCTTGGCTTCGAAATAAGTAAATTGCTACTTTTTGTTTGCAATTTCATAAAATGAGCAAAATGAAGATATTGACACTCAAAAATCATATTTCACTACATTTAAGTAGCAATAATTCGACCGAGGAAATCAAATATTTAAATACCTACACACACAAGTGGCAAATTTCAACCCTTGTTTTCTTAGACTGCAACAATATACATTAGTTTGCAAATGACAACTAATGTTTTGCTACTTCTTTTTTTTAAATTGCAACTTTTGAGTTGTAATTTGAAACAGGTTATTCTGCAGTTTGCAAATGACAGTCACAGTTTTGATACTTAGTTATCTTTAAATTGCAACTTTTGAGTCGTAATTTGAAACAGTTTCTGCAGCAATTTGTAGCTTTTAAAGATTAATTTACTTTCCATTTTCAAGCAATCATGTAGAGATTCAAGAACATTTTTTTGCAAAATCAACAATCTTCATTAGTGATTTACAACATAAACTTATTCTAATAAATATGATTTAAAATCATGAAAAATATAAACCAGCATAAGTGTTCATATATGCGTTTCGCCCCGATGCAATGGTTGGGCTCATCAGAAGATGACCATTACACTTTGTCTTGACGCATACTTTCCCGAATAAATCGAGACTCCATATAATCCGAGCTGCATAGAGCAACTGCGAATTATACAGTTGCTACAATTCTTCAAAGAAGACAAACTATAGCCACTTTCATTTCCCTGCTAACTTGAATATTTATATTGTGATTATATTTTATTGATTTGAGAATTGAGAATGCTTAATTCACCGCATACATTTCGCAAAACGAAATTAATGAGTAGTCAAATTAAATTATTCCCCTAAAATAGTAGATTGCGACTCAAAAGTTGCAATTTACTTTCATTTCAACAAGCTCGAATTATAACTTTTGATAATAATTACCAAATTATAAAATTTTGTATTTTACGAAGATTTGAATGCTGAATTACAACTTTCTCATTCATTTTATAATAAAATCGTCTTGATTTACTAAAAAAGGGGTTTTCGTAAATTGCAACCTAAAATTTAGCAATTAGTGATTTTTCAATTCTCTCCGTGTATCGATTCAAATAAAGATTTCATGCATTTTTCTGAATTGTATGATTTTTTTTTTGAAAAACTTTCCTATGGCTTTTAAAAAATCACCCTTTATATACCTTAAATATGTTAATACTTAATTAGAACTTATATTTTAATTTTGACAGATCTTAAAATAAAGTACGCTACCACTCCAGATGAAGTTATTTCATTTGTCTCAACTAGCCTGGGAATAGATACATCTTTTTTTGTATGCCACAAACTATCAGGTAACGCAGATAAGGATCGTAAGCATAGTTTCGTCAATTTTAAAATTGGTGTTCCGGTGGATGTTGCGTCATTGGTCTTTGCGGAAAATTTTTGGCCGATAGGTGTCAAAATTCGAACTTTTGTATATATGGCAAAAAACTCCTTGGAGAAGGACGTAGGGATAACAACCTAACAACGAATGCTTTAAAGCCTACATACATATGTTCGTCTTTCGTCATTAAAGATTTATTTCCACAATGCAAGTGGCCTCCGAACCAAAGTATCCGATCTTTTTAAAAATACATGTGTTACATACTATGATATTATCATCATTGTTGAGTCATGGCTTTATAACGGAATTGTCTCTTCAGAACTATTTGATTGCAGTATCTTCTAGAGAACGTGGAGGAGGGATAATTATCGCTGTTCGATCCCATCTTTGCTCTAAAGAAGTCATTTTATCAACCTCGGACATTGAACAAGTGTGCATCTCCGTCAACTTAAATGCTTTTTCCAGAGCAAATGTATTTTTTATTGTAAGTTATGTGCCTCCAAGTAGCTCACTTGATTTGTATGAAAAACATATTAGCAATATTGATTTTATTAATAATCTTTGTTCTATATCTGATAATTTGTGCGTCTTAGGTGATTTTAATCTATCTGATATACATTGGAATTGGTCCGAAACGGATAAAATGTTATTTCCATTTAATACTAAACAAGATCTCGAAGTTACATTTATTGATTTCTTATATTCTTTAAACTTAGTGCAAGTTAATCATCGGTAATTCTTTAGGAAAAATATTAGACTTAATTTTTATTTGTTGTGATGAAATCAAAGTTAATTCAAGTAATGCACCTTTTTCTCTTTTAAACGAATCTATTCATCATAAGGAATTATTCTTTGAAATAGAGTTTTAAACTTATTCGTTAAATGATGATAAAAAAATTGTTAGATCGTATAATTTTTCTAAAACTAATTTTGTACAACTAAATAATTATTTCTCTGACATTGATTGGTTAAATGAATTTATGTTTCTTGATTTGAAAAATATGTACAACCGCTTCATTGAAATTGAATTAATGGGTTTTGAAAGATTTGTTCCTTATTCTTTCGAAAAAAAAAATCATCGGATTCACCTTGGATTAATAAGCAGCTTCGTGACTTAAAAAGAAAGAACCGTAATGCATACGTGAAATACAATAAATCACAAAATCAATCGGATTATGATAATTTTAGTAAATTACGTAAAGATTGTAGTTCTTAGTAAGTTTATATATAGAGCTTATATCTTGAATATTGAAAGTAATATCAAAAACAACAGTAAATCGTTCTGGTCATTTGTCAATTCTAAAAGAAAATCGATAGGGATTCCAAATACCATGTTTTTCAGAGGTGTTGAATCGTCGGATTTAGACTCCATAGTTGAATTGTTTGCTAATTATTTCAAATCCGTTTATTCTCATTCAGGATTTAATAATAGTTTCACTAAACAACATAATAAGTAGGTTTGATATTGGCTCGATCCAGTTAAGTATTGAAGAAGTTAATTCCGGACTGAAATCACTTCAGTCTAATTATAGTTCTGGACCAGACGGCCATAATGCTATGGAACAAAAATCTCAAGTGGACGCAGTATACACTGACTTTAGTAAAGCCTTTGATTCTGTGAACCACCAAACACTTCTGAAAAAACTTGAGATTTTTGGTTTTCATTCTACCTTTCTTCGTTGGTTATCGTCATATTTATCTTGTAGAACACAACAAGTTAAGATTGGAGATACATACTCAAAGGAAATTCAGTGTACATCAGGTGTCCCGCAAGGTAGCTACCTAGGTCCGCTCCTTTTCATAATGCTCGTTAACGATATTGTCTCGGTCTTTAATTATTGTGAATGTTTATTATATGCTGACGATCTGAAAATATTTTCAAAAGTTTCGAGTTTGTTCGATTGTCAACTTTTGCAATCTGACATTGATTCTTTATCAAATTTATCAATAGCCTTAAATTGAATATCAAAAAGTGTAACACGATTTCTTTTTCCAGAAAATCTCATATTTTGTTATTCAACTATGCAATTGAATCTGTGGATTTAGATAGGGTTTGAAGCATTAAAGACTTAGGAGTTATTCTTGACTCCCAACTTTCTTTTAAAGGTCATTTCGATTATTTGGTTCCTAAGGCCAACTCGCTGGTAGGTTTCATAAAACGAAATGGAAAAGACTTTAAAGATCCTTTCGTATGTTATTATCCTTGTATATATCTCTCGTCAGATCAATTTTGGAATACGCAAATGTTATTTGGAGTCCTATTTATACAGTTCATTCTGATCGGATTAAAAAGATTCAAAGACGATTTACAAAATATATATTTAATAAAATGGGTTGGAACTTTAGTCCTAGTTATGAGGCTAGATGCCAATTACTTGGAATAAAGTCGTTACAATCAAGAAGAAAAATTCATAGTGTAATGCTTATTAGAGACTTACTATGCTACCATATTAAATGTCCATCTCTTCTTGCCTTGGTACCAATCTATGTTCCCGCTAGGTCTATGAGAACTAAATTCTTCTTATTCCAAAGAATTCACATGACAAATTATGGTAGTAATGAAACTTTATCAAGATCTATTGTATATTTCAATTAAGTGTCTTCAAATATGGACTTTTTTAATCTTAATCGTAATAAATTTAAAACTGAAGTATTATATTTATTCACTTTTTAATTTGCTCTTGGAGTGCTTATATCTGTTAGCTGTAATATTGCTTGTAGATTAAAATAAATAAATAAATAAAATTTCACCTGTATACAAAGTATTTTAATATAATTATAAGATAACTATGTCATTTACATGTGACCTATAACATATGATGTCGGAAGTCTATACAAGAGCTAGAAAATCTTCAAAGGTTTGTATAGAAAACATCCAAATGCGCAAATAATGTTAACTAGGTATGAAATTCATCACTCTCTATCTCTTCTAGCCCCATAGCTACAGCTACGGAATATGAAAGCAAATCTTTTGTTTTACCATCTTTTGTAAGGTTTCTCCAGACATTTGTTACAAAAACTCAAATAAAAGTTTATAAACGAAACGAAACGAACACACGATACTCTTGTTTCTGGGAAACGATTTTTTAGTAAACATTTCTTTTTAATCGTCCATCGCATCGGTGTAGTAATTCCGTTGGAAATTATGTTGTCCATCATAAGCATTTTTATTTTCATCCTCATTAAGTTTCACTTTTAAACCACCTTACCGCACCACATGTATTCTAAAAATGTACATAATTTTCCAATCATTACAATGAACGAAACCAGGGTGTGATGGCACTGCCGGCAGCGGCAGCGGCAGCTACAGCGCCAACGATGGGTTGGCCATTGTGAGTGGGGTTTAAAATGAAATAGTGTGGTCTGTTTTTTCTTAATCCAATGTCCGCCGCCGTAGAGAATAAAATAAATAAGCCAAAATAAAGCCAATTCTAACCACCACGTTAATGTGTGAGAAACAACAATGGAAGAAACTGAACCGCTTTGTCGCGTTCTGTGTGTTGCCTTTGCTTTTTCTGTTGCTGTTGTATGCACCAACCATGACTTGTCGGTGTGCTCCATGGCTCTTAAAGTGCACCCCCACTTCTGCAACGCGACTACATCATCGGCGGCGGCACAACGTGGTATCAGACGGGACAACGCATTAGCATAAAGCCGTGGAAAAAAAATAAAGGTTTTCCATGCGCCGCCCATTTTCTTGTACCCTTTTGGAAGCGCTTGCAATTGGCTGCAGGACTCTGGCGGCTGATGCCGACCGACGACGAAGCTGAGTACTGCGGTCATGTTGCATTCAATCCCTCTTCCCCCGCAGTAACGACCTGACCGCTCTGCGTCCGCATTAATTGATTCCGCGAAGGTGTGAGCCTTTGTGCAAGAAATATATGTATGTTGTTTTGGTTTTCTCCTGCTCGATTGCTTTTGGTCTGCTGGGGCTGAAGACTGTTATTATAGGTACATATATATAGGTTGGTGGGTACCTACCTATTGCACTGCTTCGGGTAATGCACTCTGACAGGTCGGTCCTCCAAATCAGAGCCCTGAGTTAGTGCAGTTAGCAGTTAGCAATTTTGATTTCAAGATGCTTATCTCTTTCTCTCGTCGTGGATTGTTGTCCTTTCGTATTGTATTGTGGGGGGAGCAACAAAAAAGTGCAGAAGTCTTGGTCTCGGCAAGTCACCCACTGCGCGAGAACTCCTACTGCTGGGCACCAAAACAGTGGTTCATAGATGTGTTCAAGTAACACAGAGCCTGCTGCAGCTTTGCTTAAGGCTTCAGGCATCAGCGTTCAGCCCATGCCAATGTCACGACTTTATCGATGGAAAATCGCCTCTTGTGTTGGAAAAGTCATGCTTTTCGTACCCCCAAAGATGTTTTGCTGCACATCGGAGATCACCTTTTTTGTTTTTCTTATTGTTGTTGTTGTTGTTTTCAGATCTGGGTGTAGGTATACTCGTAGATAGTATATTTCCATCGCAACAGCAATTACTAGTGTTCCTCACCCATAGAGGTTGCTCTTTGGATCTTGCATCTTGCTGTTGCTATAACTGGCAGATATGTTTCCTAAATCAGGATCCCAAAGCCCCAAACACTAGAGATTTAGTGCGCCGATAATGCCCCAGCATCAGCTTGAGGGAGGCAAAATAAGTGTTTTGGCAACAACATAACTCTGAACTTTTTACTACAGAGCTCCTAGTTTTTTTTACTTGTTTTCGTTTTGAACTTAACTATTTTAAAGCATTAGAAGAATTGATGGTAAGTTTTAAGTAGAGGAATTTGAAGGCAGAGTTGTCTTAGCACTTGTTCAAATGAGGAAAAAGCAAACAAACTGATTGAAATCTTGGCTTTTTATTTTGGTAACCAGCAGTAAACGGAATTTGGCATTGATGCTGTTTATCTAACAACTTGTAAAAAGCATCATTCGAAGTGCCCCTGTACTGCCATAAAGTTGGGTGCAACATTCTTTCATCATCATTCATTTGATAGTTTGTAGCAGATTGCTGCACTTGTAACGAACAGCCATTTGCCCATCTTTGGAGTGTTACAGCACATGCGTATTCTCACATTGCAACAGCATTCTTGTGTGAAAATCCAAGACCCAAGACAAGACGATATAAAGTAGTAAGTAGGTATAAGGTGCATGACACATTCATGAAGTATAAGAGCGTATGAAGTCTTTTTTCCAAGATCTTAATCTTATTTATTTTTCTATATTTACTTGACAGATTAAAAAAACAGGTGGAACTTCAAAATGTTTGTTGTCTATGTAGGAAAACAAACATTGGCGTATCGCCTTTCCAACACGTGTCTCCACCGTTTTCAAAGCTTTATCAAAACAAACTTTATCAACTTTATCAATTATATAAAATTACTTTTCTATAGTTTGGTCTTATTCAGTTTACTTAGATGTGGTTACGTCTACCTTGATTAAAATTTAAGACCTTGCATCAAAAAGGAGGGAAGCCAAAACTTAAATTTGTGTCGAAAATCAAAACAAAACTCTTGCAAAATACAATATTAGGAAAATTAAACAAACTTTGGGTATTCCAAATGTAACAAATATGGTCTTGCTTCCCTCTTTATATCTTGTACAAGTAAAGAAATCGGTAATAAACATCGTATTTTCCAAAGAAGGAAGAATTGAGTCCTTTTTAATTGAACGAACAATAATCGCTCATGAATATAAAGGGTGTTTAATTTAGACGTGTGTTTTTCAAGAATAAAAAAAACGAATATAGTTTAGTGTTATGCGAAATAATTTAGCATTATTTTAGAGATGAGAGTTGTTCATTATGTTTGAATGTACAAATTATTTCAAGCAAGTATAGCCGCAGCTGGCTCGAATAAATAAATAAAGGCCCTTTTTTATATTATTATTTGCAGCAATTGGGGCCGCATGTCAGCAATAACCCGCTGAATTTTTTCACATTACGCCACAAAAAATAGTCCAGCGGTGTTAAATCGCTAGAAGGGCCACGTCACATGCCCACGACCTTCCTTCCTTCAATGGCATGTCGCGCGAACCAAGTAATTATTTTGTTAATATATTTGCACGCTTTCAAACAGCGACTATGTTCGTATAAGAAGATCTGACAACGTTTTCACTTTTTTTCGCTCACAAAATCTGAATTCAGAAGACACTAAAGATGTGAACGGAAATGAATTGCATTCTGAATGACTGAATTTAAAAAAATGCATTAAAATTAGTTGAAACGAAAATGTAAAAAGTGAAGATGAATTTCCAAATGTTGAAATTGCACTAAGAATTTTCTTAAGTATGATGGTGACCGATTGCAGAGGGGAACGTTCCGTCTCTTAAGTTAAAAAGAATACAAAAACGAACTGAGAATCATTATGACTCAACAAATATTGACAAGTTTGTCGCTGATGTCAATCCTCAGAGGCATCGATTTTGAAGATGTGATCAATTATTTTGCTCATCTCAAATCAAGAAAAAGACTCCCTCAATAAATATTTCTCTCTTCTAATATTGTCTATGTCTCTTTTTGTATATCAATATATTGTTCCTTAAATTACATTCTGAATAACTTATTTAATTTTCTGTTCTGACCTTACAATATTGTGAAATCAGTCAGTGATCTGACAATATTCAAATATCTTTGAATGGAAAATTGTCTGTTGTAAGCATCTGTCAGATGTCTTAAACAAAGAAATCTACCAGTTTAAAACACTGTGACAATGACGGAAAATTAAGTTTGTGGCAAATATTTTCTCAAAAATTGGTATACTTGACAAAACGGCCAAAAATTTGTACAAGTGTAAACTAATAAGTATTCGTAGAACTGTGAGTTTCGGCTGAATTGTTTAAGGGTATTGTTTCAACTTAAAAAATATTGAAAGTTACTTTATTAAAAACCAAAATTACATACGTAAAATAGAAATCTTGTGATATTAATTTAATTTTATATTATAATTTATTACTTAAAGTCAATCTTGTAAAGCAAAGCTTAAACAAAACCTAATAAATGTATTCGTAGAACGAATCCGCAGTCTTAATACGAATTTCAACAAAATCTAGAACTCGTGAAAAATATATCACTTAGGTCTCATATTGTCTATAAGTAATAAGTTTGAGTATTTCTAGGAATAGTTATTTTGATATAAATGAAATTAAAATAATACGTCTCAGATAAACAAGTAAAACGAGCAGAAATATAATCTTAAAGAAAAATAAAATGTGAAAATATGAATTAATTATTTTGTACGTTTTTAAAAGAAAATAAATTATATTCTATAGTTATTTCTTTATTTTAAACTACCAAAAATACCCTAAATTTTAATATTCCAAATTTAACGTCTTTTAAACGTTAACGAATCATTTAGCTTCGGTCCATTCACTTTTTTCTAAACCTTCATTTTGGAATAAATCAGCTGATTTTGCGATCCCGAAAAGCTAGTTACTTTACTATGAGAGCAAAGGGGAATTACTTTTCCGATAATCATAAAAGGTTGAAAATTGTTTGTCCTAGACAGCTTAAAGATAATTTTCTTCTAGTTCTTGAAAGTTATGAATATAATTTCTCGATTCAGATTTAACTGTGGTTGCGAGAAACCAAAAATTGTATATAGTTTGTATTGGTTTTAAAGTTATTATCATTTCATCGAATTTAATGAGTCCAAAAACAGTTTTAGGAAATTGTAAGCTTTTTATTTACATTTATTATCACTATTTCAATTCATTTATATTTTTAAATTTTCGTTTGTACAATAAGGTTAATTTTTCATAAACGTAACTATTATTGTTAAACAACTAAGGAACAATTTCTTTTGTTGATAAATAAAGTATCAACTACTCCCAGACCCAGTTTACTTCTTAAACATTTTCTTCACTCGAATTAAAAATAAAATTCTCGATTTTATTCCTTAACTTTTGATATTATTTACTCGTGTGAAGACTCAAAGCTGTCTTTTTCAACTCAAGACTTTTAAACTATAGTGTTTATCAACTTCAGTTTTCTTCTACTTCTTCACTACATAATCTCAGATTTTCCTGCACTTTATTTTAACTAAGTGTAAGTCGTAAGAAACTATTGTTGGAGTTTTAGACCCCAAAAACTCTTTTTGACCTAGCCCCCCCCCCGTTTTTCGAAAATCGATTTTTTGAAAATTGTGCCAGGTTGTTCTGAACATTGTTCCAAATTTTTGGACCTCTATGATCAAAATTTTAAAAGATATGGGCAACATTTGAAAAAATTCTTGGTTTATAACCTATTATTTACGCTGATGATCGATTTTTCAAAAAAAATCTCGATGTCTTTTAATTTTGTAAACATTATTTTAGCTCCCCTTTTTCAAAAATCAAAAATTCAAAAAATGTTCCAAGTCAAACCATTTTTTGCCCAGTTCGTGTCCAATATTCGTTCAAAACCAAAAAAAAAATTTGTCAGCTTAAAATCTTCATTTTTGAATATTTTTTAATGAATCTTTGGAACAATTTGATCTGAGTGATTATGCATATACAAATATTTTTGAAATGTAAGTTTTTGTAAAGGGGGTTGGGAATGTTTTTTTGAATGTAGGCATTATCACTAGGGAGGGGAAATATTATTTTTTGTTTTTGTGCGCCTTTAGCTATATTTGCTTGGGTATTTAAAAAAAAAAACATTGGAACAATGCGGAACGAACCGGGAACAACCTGGAACAACTTTCCAAAATTGGAAAATCGAAAAAAGGGGGGCTAACTTCACGCATTTGAGTATTTTCCATTATCACTAGAAAATACATATAAACAAAATTATAATATATGATTAAATGCTTTTACGTATTTGAATTGTTACATCGGGAGACCGCAAGTTTCTTTACAGGTTTCGCTATTTGATCTTATTTAAATTCACAACATCATTTTGCTTTCCTGAAAGATCCCGAACCCGAAGTACATTTTCATCTCGGCATGAAAAGCCAATGCATTCTCAGAGAGTGACAGTTTAGTTCGGATTGTAGAGTTGCGGCATTTGTTGGACGAATTTATTCGTAAATCAGGCTGATATCAACGTTTCAGTTGGAGATTTAGGAGCAAACCAATTATTATTAACTGAAATAAAGACATGCAGGATGGCGCACCAAGCCACAATCGATATTTTGTACACCAAATTCAAAATTCGTTGGGACTTTTTTGTAAGGTAAGGTGGCGTGAAGGACCGATGTTATGCCGGCAATCTGCAAACGATTCAAGAACTTAAGGCTAATATTAGCATTATTTGAGCTACATGGCCCCAAACCATCAAGAATATATTAGGAAATTGTATTGTAGGAATGCGTTACTTGAAGAACGTTGTGTTCTACAATTAATATGAATAAAATATTAATAAAACTATAAATCATTAAAAAAAATAATTTTGTCAATTTTATTTCAAACTTATATTTGATCCACCCTTTATTTGGCAAAGTTATTTTTCTAGAGTACCTAAGAACTATGAGGAATAATAATTTAAATTTTTTAACAAAATTAATCAAATATCTCATAAATTTCCAAGGGGATATTTTAAAATTTTAAATTATGTTTTTTCGTACCAAAGTTCAAACTCTACTTCACAAATGACTTCACCTCAAATCTTCCCTTAATGTTGGGACACCCTTTTTTTCATCATGATAATGGCAACCAACGGTTAAAAATCAATAATAGAAGTTTCTGTCGATCACTGAAAAATATTTTATAATGTTTGTCCTTTGTGTTATTTTTGTTTGCTGTTGTCTAAAAGATTTAAAGATCTACTCCAAATACAATAATTATTGGAAGTCTATATACCAAACAAAGGCCAGTCTGTCGTTTGAAATCAATACCGATTAATGACGTTGACCCTTAGAAAATTACACTTTTAATGGATTCCCGCATTCAATGAGAGTTCAAGGATTGATTTGTGCGGGGGTGAATGCAATTTCATCAGAATGCCCATCATTCATTTACAAAAGAATTTTAATCTATCCAAAAGGAAGCTCAATGGAACCCATGTTGTTATTCATGTCATATCATTAATCGTAAGTGAAATTGCAAACGCACACGAAAAATACAAAACCATATACCTATACCTACCTTTTACCTTCACATCATCTAGAAAGAAAAAGTGACATTATTTAGCGGAACTCAAAGTCGCCATTAACTATGGTTTTGAATTGAAATAATACCATACCTACACGGCTGGCGCTGGCGCTGCGCTGCCATCCTATCTGAAGTACTGCTGCTGTCTAAATGTAGAGCGTAAAGAGGGTTGTTTTTTGTTTTGACAAAGTTGTAAAATTTATAACGAATTAACAGCGCGTATCGAGTGTTCAATTGTTTGCTTTGACATATACCTACCTACCTCCTATGTACCTGCGGGGGTGGATTTTGATATTCTCGCTCATTATAAAAACCCAATTGAAATCAAAGCACAACTCACAGCCTTTGACTTCTGAGTTCAGTCCTGGCAAAGACCTTTATGGCCCCTAATTAAATTACGAATACGAAGCGAAGTCATAAATTGCTGGATGTCATTCCGCATACCTACTTAAAAATATCAACATTCGTCCTTTTGAAATGTATTAATTTATTATTATATTGAACATGAACATCCTGGACAGTGTGTGTGTTTGTCTATAAAAATATAACCTTTTTCCTTCGTCTATATATCCATTGGATTTTGGCAGGAGCATATGTCCGGAGGAAGACACACCACACCGCACCGTCATCATATCAGAAACCACATCCACACATGGCATAGACAGAAGACAGAAGACAGAACACAGAAGACAACACACCTCGAGGACCCTTTCTGATGTTTCTTAAAACACTATTCTTAGAGGTCAAACATGCATCTTTGACAAGCCGGAGAACACACAGAACATGAGTTTTGCGGTCAGACAGACAGATGGAGATAGGAATGCGCATTATCCTTTAATATACAAATAAATAGGTGCATCACGCAAGCCAATTAGTTACGGAAAAGGGTGTAAAATTTCGTGCTGTTTTCATATTATGTATGGGCGCGTATATAAAAATTCGCAGCTATTCCCTACGTATGATGTTATGACCCAATACACTATAACTTATAACTATAAATGCATATAGCATATAGACGCCTAGTGTGGCGCAGTGATGGAATAGTATAGTTTGATGTTAAATAAAATGCATGCAATGTCAGTTCAAATCAAATGAAATAGCATTAAAAAACCACTACCTACATATACCTTTAGCGAAAGTTGAGTGACAGTAAAGGTGATTAAAAATGTATTAAGGTGTGCAACTATTCTAATGACTGACAGCATGGCTTCATAAAGGCAATGCAGCAATGGTGCAATTTTACACACTTAATGCGTCCAATGCAGTCTAAATCAATTTTAATGAATTTGTAAATTGTAAGCTTTAAACGTATAAATTTGGGTAATTTTGGTAGACTTTAAGTTGAGTATTGAAATGGTTCTTGTTTTTGGTATAAAACATCTTAAAATTTGGTGGTATTCGGCAGGTTTTTTTTTTCATAAAAGGAAGATATTTTTTTATATGATATTATTGTAATAATTAATATTCAAAATAATGTTTAAAGAAATTGTAAAATAGGTAAAATAATGTTTTAACAGTTCATAGTGGTCATGTTATTTCATAGTTTATTTTTTTTAATTCATTCACTTTAGATAATAAAAGGGAAAAATAATCAAACACGTATTAATCTTATATATACACTAATATTATAAAGAGGAAAGATTTGTATTTTTGTATGTAACGAATAAACTCAAAAAGTACTGGACCGATTTTAATAATTCTTTTTTCATTAGAAAGCTACATTATCAACGAAGTAACATAGGCTATATTTAGTACTAGATTACTATAGAAATCTTTAGAAATTCCTATTAAAACCAACCGAAGGTGTAAAAAAAATAGCCATAAAATGTCTTTCATCGCATACGCTGCGAAGAGTATTAATGATAGGACAAACAAATGTTTTCCAATTTAGTGATTCATGGTCGTTTTAATTAGCATGCCTATAACTTAAATATCTGTACCTATTTATATCTACCCGTGCGAAGCCGGGACGGGACGCTAGTTTTTAATAAAAATGATTTAAAATCATAAAAATCATGAAAATAAATATAAACCAGCAAGTGTTCATATATGCGTTTCGCCCCCGGTGTAATGGTTGGCCTCATCAGAAGATGACTATTACATCTTGTATTGACGCATATTTTCCCGAATTAATCGAGATACCATATAATCCGAGCTACATAGAGCAACTGCGAATTATATGGTTGCTACAAGTCTTCAGAGAAGATAAATTGTAGCTATTTTTATTTGCCGTGCTATATGACTGTTAACAGTCAAATATTTCTTTTTCAAAATAATCTTATATCCATAACACAAATGCTGGTGTGCCCCAGGGCTCCGTTTTGTCTCCGACAATCTTCCTTATTTTTATAAATAAATAAATAAATAAATAATTTAATTAATAATTTAATTAATAAATAAACAAACAACAAAAAAAAAATAAATAAATAAGTAAATAAGTAAATATGAAAATAAGTAAATACAACCAAATTAATGATATATAATAATTTTATTTGATAAATATAATAAATTAACATAGAACAAAAGAAATAAACATATAAGTAACAAAAATGGTAATAAATTAATAAGAAGCAGACGAAATATGTTAGAGAGAGTTTATATAAAATTAACGCAGATTATAAAGTTGATTTACGAGGGGATTCTCAGCTATATAACAGGCATTATTAAAATTCGTCGAGAGTTTCTGAATCCTTTCCGAAATCAATTCAACATCCGCTCTTTTGTGCAGATCAGAAGTGGAATGATGCCAAGGAAGATTCAGCATCATCTTTAAAATTTTATTTTGTGAAATTTGTAATTTTTTAATATGGGTTTTCGCAGCACTACTCCACACTGGACACCCATATAATAAGATTGCTTGAAAAATCACTTTATGTAATATTATCTTATTGTCATTTGTTAGTGAAGATCTTCTGTTTATAAACGGATAAAGCATTTTAATTGCAATACTGATTTTTTTTAGAGTACAACTAATATGTTGGCTAAAGGTTAGCTTCGTGTCGAGATGAACTCCTAGATACTTTACAGGCTGCTCCCATGCTATTGCATTTCCATTTATTTGAAGCTGACTACTGGGAAGATAGCAAGCTTTTCTTTTTCGAGAGAAAAAAATGGCTTGCAACTTTCCGGTATTCAACTTAATTTTCCATTTGTGATAATACTTTTCCAATATTTCAATTGCATTTTTAAGATTATTCTCAATATTGAGAGCAAACTCATGCGATGAAAAAATTGCCGTGTCATCAGCAAAAATAGCTGATTCACAATATGGAAGTGTTGGTAAATCAGACGTATATACATTGTACAACGATGGACCTAAAACAGAACCTTGGGGGACACCAAAATCAAAACATAATAAGTTGGAAATACCACAATTAACATGAACTTGGAAACTTCTACCAGACAAGAAACTTTGAACTATTTTACACAAATAAAGAGGGAAGTTAAATTGTATTATTTTATGTACTAATCCATTATGCCAGACGGAATCAAAAGCTTTCTCTATATCCATTAAAATCATTCCTGTTGACTGACCCTGAGCTCGATTTTGTTTAACATGGTTACAGATTCTTTTTATCTGATGAGATGTGCTATGAAAGCGTCTAAAGCCGAATTGTTCATCAGGAAAAATTTTTTCATTTGCAACGAATTTCAAAATTTTTTCCTTTATAACTTTTTCATAAATTTTGCTTACGTTGCTGAGCAAACTTATAGGCCTGTAACTTGTAGACATATCAGGTGGTTTTCCCGCTTTTAATATAGGAACAACCTTCGCTTTTTTCCAGGTATTAGGAAAATATTGGAATTTAAAGCATGCATTAATAAGAAACGTTAAAAACTTGATTCCAACTCGTGGAAGATGTTTTAAATACACATTTTTTATTTGATCCAGACCTCCTACTTTTCGATTCTGAAGGCTGTCAATAATTTTTTTGATGTCTTCTTCCACAACAAATGCATTCAATGGTGTGACTACAACGGTGGAATCCAAGTTTTGTATTGTGTTTATCACTTGATCATTTGTGTGTCTGTCCCCTAAGTTATGTGACACTAAATGGTTTATTGAAAAATTTCTAGAAAGCTCGCTCGCTTTGTCAAAATCTGTAAAGAAAGTTGTCCCAGAACCCTTTAAGAAAGGAATATTCTTGTTTTTGCTTTTAACTATCTTCACAATATTCCAAAATGGTCTACCATTCTTTTCAAGGACGCTTAGTTTCCTATTCCATTCCGCGTTACGATTGTTAAGTAACTGGTGTGAGATGAGTTTGTTAAAATGAGAAACCATACTTCGCGAGAAAGGTTGACGATATCTTTGCCAATTCCTTCTATGTAAATTTCTTACCTTTATCAGTTCCAAAATATGAAGGGGGAGCTGTTTATAGGTACCTTCTTTTTTAACTCGCTTAGGGACACACAAGGTCATTTAATTCTGATCTTGACAGCATTGTCAATGAGGAATGGAAAACCGTGTAGAATTTAATACTTATTCAAAAACTCAATACTGTCTACCGTCGCAAAAGCGTAACCCTCCCCTAATGCCACTATAACCATGGATGGGTGGTTCTTGTATCGAGGGGACTGAACAGCTTTTAGTTCTAGGTATGTGTATCAATCAAAAACCATCTCTTGTGGAGTAAACACACATGTATTTGATCTTGCCAAAAACGCTGCTAAGTGTTTAGGTTTTCTCCACCGACTCAAGAAGTTTTTTACACCTTCTGATCCGATATTGTGTGCGCACACTATAATAAGAAATGAAATTTAAATCCCTCTGATCATTTATTTTGGGTCTTTTTCAGTTTCAGTTTCAGTTTATTTATTTATAAAGCTTATACAGTAAGATAACAGATATGTTATAAATTTGTGAGAGCCTATGACTTTAGATAACAATTCAAAATTAAAAAAATGTACAAAAGAAAAAGAAAATAATATAAAATAAAAATATTATTTGACTGGAAACAAGGGAATGATAGAAATGATAGAAATAGAGAAGAAAAAAGAGAAAAAGATAGTTAGAGTTAAGAAGAAAAGATAAGCTAAGTTAAGTTAGTTGCTTTGGTTAGAAAAAAGATTTTAATACATTTTTGGAAAATGTGCATATCACTTATATCCCGCAGATGAGTAGGAAGTGAGTTCCAGAGGCGACATGCAGCGATGAAAAATGAAAAGCGTGGCAAAATTACCGATGACGATCTGTTCGATGTTGACATTCTGATTTTTTCAAAGAGATAGGCTGGTTGACGTGTTTTCTAGATTTTAAAAAACAGTATCAATGTACGAAGCTTCATGAAGTCATTTAAAGGCATATTAAGGAGAATATCTTGCAAATTTGAAACATGGTCGTACCTTCTTGTTCTTAATCCAAAGATGTATCGAATGATACTATTAAAGGCTTTGTTAAGTTTATTTTTGCTGATCGAATCGCAGTTATAAAATATTTCGCATCCCTGAGTGAGAACAGGTATTACTAGGGTCCTTGCTAGCATTAGCCTGGTTTTAAATGGATTGATGTTTTGGGCTGTCCACAGCGTTCTAAGCATTCCATAAGTTCTACCTATCAATTGGTTGATGTGATCATTCCAGGTCAATGTTCTATTGAAGGTTATACCTTGATTTTTACTGGAATTTACGAATTGTAATGGGTTCTCGTTTAGAATTATGGAAGGTTAAAATTTGTATGAAATTGAACTATATGCTTTATTGGTTATTAGCGATAAACAATTTATGGTTAAAAATAAAAAAAAAGACTTAACATTGTTTATTATTTGTGTTATTATTTGTTTATTATTTGTGATCCTTCAATATTTAGTAATTATTCCCAAATTTGTAGGTCCACTCAAAATTTTATAATTGGTAGGTCCCTTTAGCTAAAAATCACTTACAGCTTGGGTTTCCAGCTTAAGCTCCAAATTGTGTGATTAATAATAGCTTCCGTTAGATAATTATAGTTAAGACTACACAAACATCAAGATTCCTGGACCCCCCACCAAAAACTTGGATTAATTCTATTTTTAAGGTTTATCATCAATGGAAGTAAAAATATGACCGAGTTTAAAATCGTGCGACAGTGTATAAGTGTTACAGAAAACGGTCAGAAATTAGTGATGATGACTTTCATAATTTCTTTCGATTTCTAAAAGAAAATGTGCAGTGGCTTGCTGATAACTTTTTAGTGGAATCAATAGAGCGGATATTTTTGAGATATATGAGTTAATCTGGATTTCAGTTCGGTGTAGGAAAAGATGTTGGAGCTGAACGCACTACAATGTGTGTAACTATTAAGCACGTTTGGAAAAAGCTCACATTTATGTAAGATTTCCGTCGAGTCGTAAGGAATTCGAAGCAGAAATGGCAAAATGCAGAAAATTACACGGTTCTTTCGGATTTTGAAGCTATCGATTGTCCATATTACTATCTCCAAACCTTTAAGTTTTTCTGATGCATACATGAACCGGAAAGGTTTCTTTGCCTTAATGTCCAAGCAGCAAGCAATGTAGCTGAAGAATTCACAAGTGTTGAAGCTCAATGGTCAGGCTCAGTTCATGACTCGCGAGTCGTGAAAAGATCAACATATCACATTCATTATTGAACGAGAACGTGCAGGGAAATTATATCATCCTTGGAAATGTTGGATACGGTGTTAAACCTTAGCTTCAAACGCTTTACAGAAATTTTCAAAGCAGATGTTTTTATGTCTGCAATACAAAATGAATGTTTCAACGAGTATGGTTCCTATTCTTGTCATTTGTCGCTTTGCGCTTCACAATTTGGCAAAGTATTTAAATGACACATCTCCTGACGACGATCTTAATGCTACTTCATTGTCAGGTAGCCAAGCCAATGTAGATAACAACAACAACAATAAAATAAATCTTCTTGAATAAGACACAAATAAACAAATTCAACACAACAGTGCAAGCGGAAGGAAATGACATTAAAATACTCCGTACCAAATTTAAAGATTAACGATCCCTCCGGTAGGCTCTATTTTTCGATGAGCAGTATATATCAATCATCGGTTTCATGTTGTCCTTTTTACATGAAAGCAATACTTTACCATATAGAATTAGCAGATTTGATAAACCAAAATCCAAGATTCGCTTCCTTTTGCTTTTCGATAAGGAAAGTGACAGTTTTAGCTTATGCTTCTATGTCAAAACATGTGAATAAACAAACGAAAGCTAGAAATATTAAGCTTTAGCTCAGGGGTCGGCAAGTAGTTTAAAGTGGGGTCCAGATACGGTTGAAAACATTTTAATCGAGGTCCAGAAAAAAAAAATTAAAAAAGTTTTGTAGTTTTTATTTTGCTTCATTTAAGTAACTGTAATATTAAAAAAATTACAACGATGGCCTTGAGCCAGTTTTTTATAGTTTGGTTCACGCGGGGAGCAGCAAATGGGAATGTATCATCAAGGTGGGAGTCTGATAATCTCGAACGATATTTGTTCTTCAAAAAATTCACTTTTGAGAAAGACGATTCGCATACATATGTCGAGCCAAACTTAGTAGCCAAGTAGATAGCTAGTTTTTTGCAATTTTGATATTTTTCTGGACATGCTAACCCAAAATTCTTCAGTAGATGCAGTTTTAAATATTTGCAGGGAAATATCTTCTTGAAGGTCAATTAATTCCAATTGTAATGAAGCCTTTGAAAGATCGAATAACTTCGCAGCCACTTCAGTCCATGCATACTGCAGTGACTTCATAAGGCAATTTAAGGAATTGAGATAGCTCCGCAATTTCTGCCAAATCTTGGAATTTTACAGCAAATTTGCTTTTAAGATCGGATAGAAAGTTTGAAAGCACTGCAATGTCTTTTTCTTCAGAGTTCTTCTTTTTATATTCAAAAATTGTTGGGAAATGAATGAATTCTTTTTTAGCAATATATTTTACGAAAACATCCAGCTTACGACGAAAAGCGGACACGCTTTGTATTAAATCGCATATTGATTTCCCATTTCCTTGTAACTGGATTTTAAGCTCATTTAAATATTTTAGAACATCTTTAAGAAAAGCCAAAGCTAGTACAATTGCGCTCTTTTGTAATGAACTTCAAGTGCTTCCGTCGTATCAAAGGTTTGCAAGAAGAAGATAACTTGCTTTTTAATCATCCAGAAACGTTCAATAACATGACCTTTACTTAGCCAACGAAAATCGTTGTGTTGCAGTAAGTCCGAATACGCCGTTTCACAGTCAGAAAGAAACTATTTTTTGTGGAAACGTTTTAAAACACGAAAATTTAAAAAAAAAAATCGATATCAAACGAAAGCTCCGTAATTAGATCTCACAATAAGACTGACAACCGATTCGACTGCAGAGACAATTTTACTTACAAAATAAGCGATTGTTTACATTTTGTATGTATGTCAATTTAATTTATTTGTCTGTGAATACCTAACCGCCATATTTAAAATTGCGTAGAGGAGTTGCAAATGCACTTGCTTGTGTGTTAGAGAAGCATTTTTTAGGGGTCCTGAACCCCCCCCCCCTTGGAGATAATTTGTTTGTTTTTTTTCGAAGGAATTCCCTTTAATTCAAAACTAATCGTATTGCGTTAATGAACATGACCCCCATTATATTTTCAATTATTAATTTTTTGTATACGAAAACAAAATTTGTATTTTACTTCCTTAAACTTTGTTGCTACTTTTAACTAAAGACTGGACCAAGAACATAATATGAATAGGATATTCAGCCCTATTCCAAAAACACAGCACAAATTCATCAACTTTTGACCAATGGATGATCCAGGGGGGGTCATATGAGCCATAAAGCTTATACAGTTAAGTTGTATAAGCAAAGATTTAATCTCAAAATTTGTTAGTAATTTAACGACATTCACAAAAAGTGGTTTGCTGTCAAAAACAACTATAATTATTGTTTTCACTTAATTTAAAATTTGAAAAAAAAAACTTTAGTCATGCTTTAAAATATTTTCATAAAATTTGTTTCTAAGAAAAAGAGCAAATATTCAGGTTCTTAAGAAGAAAACTTGAATAACAAATCGTGAATTTAAAAATATGTGATTTTTTTAAAGTTTTCTCTAAATTTTGTATTCTTAATTTGGCTTCTTTCTACAAGAAACACATATGTATTTTGGTATTGCTCCAGAAAGGTACCCCTCATAAAACTTTTTTTTTAAAGGTTTCTCAAGAAGTAATGTACTGATTTCAATAATCTTCTTTTTCTGTGCAAGCTCTTGTCGATGATCAAATGATCAAATTGATGATGATTTTTGATGATCAATAATGTAATTTTTTTATTTAAAAAAAATATTAATTTTGTTTACAAAACTCGATAACGAAATTTAAATAAAAATTGTATATTTATAAGCACTTTAGTGCTTACCAAAAATATTTTTAAGACAAAATTTAAAATTCAAAATGATTTTCGAAAAAAAATAAGTTACATTTTTAAATCACTAGTTTATCACTAGTTTATGTATAAGATATTATATCTTGATGTTTATAGCCATATCGAAATAAATAAAATAAATAAATAAAAATAAAAAATCTTAAAATATAGGAAATATTTTTAAACAGACTTTTTGGAAGACATAAGCAAGTTCTAGCCACCCAGTCGTGCATTTTATTTCTTTCATAAATTGATTTTCTGTTGGATACAAAAATATTAAAAAATTTAAAAAATCTACTATTGAAGTGAATTTGCTTTGGATGCTCTAGAACTGAGATTAAAACACGAATTTAAATAATATAAATGTCCCAAAAACAACAAAAGTGACACTTTTGTTAAACTAATGGCTAATTGAAAAACATAATGAACGTTTCATATTAATTGATATAAAAGCTTTGAATCTCTTGAGATTTGAAGTGACAAGAGATTCTGAAACGTGTAATTTGTGAGTGCCACACAAACGTTTCTTCCCAACTTCTTTGTTTACCTTAATTTGTTTTAATTTAATTTTTTAGAGAAATTATGTACTTAAATGCACCTATATCCTCAAATTCAAGAACTAAGCATTTTTCTCTTTATAATTTTTAGGTTTTGTTAACTCCTTTAAGGTCAAAATATTTTCTGGTATCAACGAGTAAGCAGACTGATAACGATAGTAATAATAGACTCCCGAAAATTGAGTTCGAAAAAACTACGTCAAAAAAAGCCAGATAATTCTTAATATCAGATTCTTTCTCATTTAATGGGTTTTTGAATTTTTGTAGCGTTTTCGCATTAATAGAAATGGCAATAAAAAACGAATTTAACAACAAAAACCCTCTAAGCTATTGTGTTTTAGCTCTTAAATATGGCATATTTAGAAAACTGTTGGAATCTTGGAATGCTTTCATATGTAGGGAGTTTTCCACATTAAAAAATATACTATACACTGCTGGACAAAAGTGTTCTAAGATAATTTTATAACTAAAGTTGTCACTTTAGCCCTTGAAATGTGTAAACGTAAGGTTACGATGCACATTATGTTATTTTAATTTTGTTAGCCTCCTTTACAAAACATTAAAGAATATTTAAGCGGTGAGTAAAAACTCAGCTAATTGTGTGATCCCCCCCCCCCCCAGATTAAAAGTCTGGATCCGCCCTTGACACTTATAGGTATGCAAACAATTATCTATCATCCTAAGCCCCGCCGATCGTAATACGGTACAAAGGATTAAAATTACTCTAGATATACATCAGTTATTGTTTTAATGCTCTGATATCTTATTAAAAAAAATAATTTCTAAATTTATTCGTAAATTATTTCAATAAATAATAAAATATTAACATTCATCTCATTCACTAAATCGAATAAAAAATTAGAATTTTTATATTGGTAAGCGAATTAATCGCCAACAATGATTGGCCCATTGGTATGTTAAGGAATACCTTTATTTTGCGGTCTATAAAGTTCTTCAAAAGTGACCAATACCGTAATTTATTTGGAACACTATTCAAATAAATATTTGCTCTAATTGCAACTTTTGTTGCCATATGCTGTCCTTATACCATGGTTTACAGCTTTGTGGCCATAAACAAAAAATATACTATTGCTAAACTTTCTAACGACATTTATCTCAATTGTGGGCTAGTCTCAATTGGAGATACAACTGGACGGGCGAGGAGTCTAAACAAACTACTTAGCAGTTACAGTTTAGAAGAACCGGAAGGGCCAGTGAGTGCGATGCAGTTGTGAATTTTTCACAAAAATAAAGTTTAAATGGGGCTTGGAATTACATACTAGCAGATATCGAATACTCAAAGAAAATCGGTAAATAAAACCACAATTTTCGTGTATATCCATTTACCTTTGTATCTATAAAAGACCAAAACCTTTTATATAGATACATAAACATACATAGATTCACTGTGGTAATTCAAGAAAAAAAAAGTAAATCAATCTCTTTTGCTATTCAAGCTGTACCAAACTCAGTCCCAAAATTTAGGTTGCTTTTATCTTGCATTGATTTTCTTCCATTTTAATTTTTATTTTCTTCTTTTTCTTCTCCTTGTTATTGTTTTTGTTTTCATCCTAATTTTTATTGTTTCTCTACAAAAGATACTCGGAATACTAAAAGATATATCATGACTTGATAACGATTCTTAATGAACTGTGTCCAAGAGCTACTATAGCAATATATAGCAAGAGGCAAGAGGTGATGTGGTTTGAATTCGGGTGGCAAAACGGGATCTCAGTTTCTAAAAACAACAAATCAAATATCCTGAGGATAATCGACTTAGTTAAGCTTTTGAGTAAACGTTCCAAACTCCCGCACTCGTCCATCAGCTATACGAATATGTATGTATGTATGTGTCTACAACAAACAGAGCCACTCGAGATATTTTCCTTATGATGGTGATGGCAATGGTGGTAGCAGAGGTCGTGGGTGCAATACTTATACCAACTTTAACACAATAGACACCCACAAGTATCTATTCATCGAACAACTCATGGAGTGGCTGAAGAGGTCCTGATGATGGCTTTGAAAAACAAGTGAAGATACATACATATATATTTTATTCTGTTTTTCTTTGCTTGATTGCAGACTGGAGGCGCACTGGTTTGGCTGGAAATCCGATGTGGGAAACTTATATACCCCCCTTCGGGCCTTTCAGAATAATCAAGATCAGGATAATTGCACTGGCGAGAGTATTGGATTTGTTTTTGTGATGTCTTTGGGTAGGTAGCTTGTATATGATGCCTCATGCCTTATGCCTAGCCTATATGTCCTGTCCAAAGTTTGAAGATTTGTTTACGAAACCAAAAAAAGAAAAAAAAACAATACCAAATACATATATAACAGAAAGGACTCATCCTTGAGGGGCTATTGATAACCAGGCGAAATACAAGTACATACATATATATCTGTACATTATTTGAAGACATCATTAGTTGAATAAACGTTCTTAATTTAGCTTTGATTTTAAGTCTGATAAACAAATCAAAACGAAGGAGGAATACACAATGTGAGAGCTAAGTTGTTTCCTTTCTGATGTTGTGTCCTTTCTGATGGTTTTGTGGTTTTTGATTAGTGGATTTGAATTCACACAGGAGACAGGATGATTGCGAATGCGATTTTGAGTTTGAGTTTTGGTATACTGGCGGTCGGTTGGTGGGGTTCTGGTATTAGGAATATCCCTTTGTGATAAATAAATCAAATTAATTCTACATACATATGTATGAGACGTGGTGGGTGAAACAGGATGCAAATGAATTTGTTTAGTGCAGTATAGTGTATACATGGTTGGTCATTTGGTTGTTATTTGGTTTTGTTAATTTTCCCAAGATTTAAGGGCACAATAGAAATGAGTACCCTTTGAAACTTCTTGTTTTCAATAAAATACAAACTTGTTTAAAAATAAAATATACTTGACAAATAAACGCTGATGCAGGATGTTTTTCTTATAAATTTGAACTTAATATATGAAAGAAATTTTTATTAAAAACAAATATAAATTATATATATATAACGACCTTAAGACATAATATTATCCTAATATTAAAAAGAGGCTGGGATGCGACCCACACTGATAACTTCCCATCCCGTCTGTCGATTTGTCTTGCTTAAAAGTTTGTCTATATGTATCAATTTTAACCAAATTTGCGTACTATTTTTTGTGGATTTTATTTTTTATGAAGAAACGGACTGTTGGATTTTTATAAAAAAATTACTGAATATCGAAAACAATATTTTGTGTGAAATAAAATAAGTTTGAAGCCAATATTTGTAATTTTTGAAACGCTATTTGAGCCGAAAGTAAATTTTTACAAGTTTTAGTGTTGTTTTTTTTTGTTTTTATTTTTTGTAAAAAAAAACTGTCAATTCGATTTTTCTCAAAATTTTACAGAATGTTGAAAACAATATTTCTTAAAAGATAAAATTAGTTCGATGCCAATGTCTCAAAATTTTGAAAAGATATTTACGTCGAAAAACAATTTTTACCAACTTTTATAAATTTTTTTTTAGGTTTTTATTTTTTGTAAAAAAAACTGTCAATTCGATTTTTCTCAAAATTGTTTCTATTGTTGAAAACAATATTTCTTATACGTTTAAAGTAGTAAGAAGCCATTATCTCAAATTTTTGAAAAGATATTTGAGTCAAAAATCAATTTTTAACAATTTTTGTTAATTTTTTTTTCGGTTTTTAATTTTTTGTAAAAAAAATGTCAAATTGATTTTTTTCAAAATTTTACTGAATGTTGACAACAATATTTTCTGAAAGATTAAAGTAGTTTCAAGCCAATATCTCGAAGTTTTGAAAAGATATTTGAGTCGAAAATCAATTTTTACCAACTTTAAAAAAAAAAAATTTTTTTGGTTTTTATTTTTTGTAAAAAAACTGTCAATTCGATTTTTCTCAACATTTTTCAGAATATTGAAAACAATATTTCTTATAAGATAAAATAAGTTTGAAGCCTTAATCTCAAGTTTTTGAAAAGATATTTGAGTCGAAATTCAATTTTTACCAACTTTGAGTAATGTTTTTTTTAGGTTTTTATTTTTTATAAAAAAAACTGTCGATTAGATTTTTCTCAAAATTTTATCAGATGTCAAAAGCATTATTCTTCGTTGTACAAAATTGTTTTGGAGATGAAATCATATTTTAGTCGTAAAATTTTCAAGGTGACAAATTTTTTTTTCAGTTTTTTTGATTTATAAAAAACCGTTAATTAGATTTTTTTCCAAAAATATACTTCTTTTGAATCACGTTACAATATATAATATAAAATTTAATTCAAGTCTCTAGCGTCATTGGTTCATGAGATATTTAGAGTTAACCAAAATTGTCACCTTTTTTTTAAACTGCTATGGTAAAAAAAACCACCCACGCAATTTTCTTGAGAGCCTTTCTGCATTTCATTTGAAGTCGATATCTCTTCTGGTTCTTGAGCTATGGACGACGAAAAAAACCTCGCGAACGTACGGACGTACGGACGTACGAACGTACGTACACACGCACACACAGACATCTTTCTAAAAATGTTCAATTTGACAAATCGGACCCATTACAATAACTTCCTATGGGAAGTTAAAAATAATAAAACAAAAAAATTTTAGATGGCGTAACAGTCAGTTGAGAACTAATTTAGGTTAAATTTTTCACAAAAAGTTTAAATTTGAATTTTGCTGCCACAAGCTCTTAAGTTCTTGGCATCACGAGTTATTAGTTTATAAGAAGAATCAAATGATAACTAAATTAAGGTGGAATAATGGTTCTGAGAAAACTTCAAACATTTTTCAATTAAGCACGTTTTTTGAAAAACAGATATTGTTTAAATCATTTTAGAATGCTACTTAGATTTAGTATCTAATGTCTCATTAGTGATAGAGATGCTATATGGGTCTTCATTTGACTCTGTATGAAGATTTGACAAACCTTGAATGTAATACCGTTATGTTTTTCAATAATTCGAATCCAAACTCCAATTGGAGTTCTATGTGCTCAAACTCAGAAATACTCGTTTTCAACATTATTTTTATAGTTTTTTTTTAAATACATATGTATATTCGAAAAACTTGATGCTAAGGACTAGGAATTCGTAAAAAGATCCGTTTTGCATCTTAATGGTTAATGTATGGCAGGTGAAGTCTTACAATTAATGAGAAAAATAAGTAAGATACTGAACAATTTTTAACGGATTATTAAATTAAGGGACTGTAAATATAAAGGGTGGTTTTTTAAAAGCTATAGGAAAGTTTTTCAAAAAAAAACATATAAAATTTAGAAATCAGAATTTGAATCGATAGTAGGGTTCATATAATTTAATGTTTGAAGATTATTTCATGCAAATGTTGACTTTGACTGCGCCTCAAATGGTCCATCCGCTTAGCCCAATTTTGGCATAGGTTAGGTTAGGTTAACGTGGCTGCGGATTTAGAATACACACACATAGACCAAAAGAAAAGGCCCATTGTGATACCACATGAATCTAGAGAATTACTTCTTACTAGTCGAACCATTTTGAGCTTTTTATAAAGCGAAGAAGATATTTGATATCCTTTTTAGCTAGTTCACTGGAATTATCAAAAGAGTAGTCTCCCAGATGAAGTTTGCGTCTTAGTGAAAGAGCAGGGGAAGTGCAGAGAAGATGAGAGATTGTTTCCTCTTCTTCTTCGTCCATACAGTTCCTGCAAAAGTCATTAGATGCTACACCAAGTCGTATTGCGTGTCTGCCTATGAGACAATGTCCCGTAAGGACACTTATTAGGGAGCTAATATGAAGTCTGCTTTGAGATAACAAGTCTTTAGAGCGCTTTAGGTCCAGTGAAGGCCATATGAGTTTTGTGGCTGCGCATGTTGGTAAATTGTGCCACCTAGAGTTTGCTATCGCAAAAGCTGTTTTGGCATACTCTTTCCAACATTTCGGCCGGTATCTCACGAACAAATGCTTCAATGTTGTCTTCCAATGCGTCAATTGAAGCGGGCTTGTCTGTATAGACATGAGCTTTAACATAGCCCTACAAAAAACAGTCTTAAGGCGTTAAATCCCACGATCTAGGCGGGCAATTGACCGGTCCCAAAGGTGAAATAAAATGTTCACCGAACTCGCATATTAATAAGTCCATTGTTGAGCGTGATGTGTGGTCTGTGGCACCGTCTTGTTGAAACCACATGTCATGCAAGTCAAGCTCTTGCATTTCGGGCAAAAAAAGTTGAATAGCATCTCACGGTAGCGCTCACCATTCACAGTTACGTTACGATTCGCATCATCTTTGAAGAAGTACGGTCCAATGATGCCACCAGCCCATAAACCGCACCAAACTGTCACTTTTTGTGGATGCATTGGTAGCTCTTGCAATGCTTCTGGCTGATATTCACTCCAAAATCGACAATTCTGCTTATTTACGTACCCATTGAGACAAAAATGAGCTTCGTCGCTGAACACAATTTTTCGGTAAAAAAGTGGATCTTTGGCCAACTTTCCAAGAGCCCGTTCAACAAAAATTTTACGTTGCAGTAGGTCGTTTGGCTTTAATTCTTGCACCAGCTGTATTTTGAAAGGCATCACACCTAAATCCTTCCGCAAAATTTTCCACGTTGTTGAGTAACAGAGGCCTAATTGCTGCGAACGGCGACGAATCGAAAATTGATGGTCATCATTAACACTTGCCGATACAGCAGCTATATTTTCTTCAGTTCGCACTCTACGTAATCGTGTTGGTGGTTTAATGTCCAACAATGTAAATTTGGTGAGAAATTTTGTCACAAAAGCCCGAATAGCCTTCAGTGGGTCGATTAAACTGACCATAAAATGGAAGAAGCGCGCGATGAACTTTCTTAAATTATAGACCAAACTGAAGATGTTTGACAGTGAAACAAAATACGAAACGTGCGTCAGCTGTTTAAACCAGTATTGCAAAAATATAATAGCTAAAAAATCACCCTTTATTTTGAAAATCATCATGAATTTTATTGAAAAAAAAAACTACTTCATGAATTTACGTATCGCCTCAAAAAGCCTAATGTTAGTTGTTTTCGAATTATGAAAGGTGACGTGATAAGATTGTTTTTTAAGTCGGATTCGAACTAAAGCCATTCAAAATTTCAGAAATTTAATTTTTAAAATATCCATATTCTCCTTGGAGAGACCGTTATTGAAATTTATAAGTTTTCCTATATGCGAGGAATTGACATATGTATTCTCCAAGAGTAATTCTTGTCATGAAAAGAACTTTCTCAAATAAGCCATTCGGATTCGGCTTAAAACTGTAGGTCTCTCCATCCCTGACAAAAGTACTCGAACACAGGAATGGTTGAGAGTTGTAAGTCACTAGGCCCTAGTTCTCAATGGACTGTTGCGCCACCTTATTTATTTATTTTATCTACTCAACGTCCTCAAGATACCTAAATACCGGGTTGTCAGGAAAGTAGTGCTGAAAGCAATATAATATGAAAATAGCTGTTACAGTGAGTGGGCATGTCTTGCAGCAGGATGTAATATACATTTTAATTTAAACATTGAAAATATATGGAACAGCAAAGCCCTCCTGTCAGTTAAATTTGAAATTGCGAAAACAAACAAAACAGAACTGTAAGATAGAAAAATCTCACCTCATCTCTTTGTTTTTGTATCTGCAGGGATCAGTAATACTGATGATGCAGACTTTAAAAATTCTAGAAATGTTTATAGTGATAAAACAAGGTATTGTTTCAAAAGTTTATTTCAAAGTACGCAAAAATGGAGCGATTCAGCGCCGTGAGTGGTAGATTTATTTAGAAACTAAAGGCTCTGTATTTTGTATTCCATGCTTATTTTTTCGTAGAAGTGGTGAAATGAATGCTTTTACTGACGAAGGATTCCGTGACTGGAAAAAATCAAAAGCACGCATCGAAGAACATGAAAATTCTGACTTTCACAAAATTAAAGTTAGTCATTTTAAAGCTTGAGCAGTAGTTCACGGGCGTGTGGATCAAAATCTAATAAAACAACTCGATGAAGATATAATGGAAACAAATTTTTTACCGAGCAATTGCAATTATTAAATCACTAGCAATAAGAGGCCTGCCATTTCGAGGAAATTCAGAACGAATAGGAGATCCTCATAATGGGAATTTTTTAGGAACAGTATGACTGCTTGCTAAATTTGTTCCATTTTTATCTGAACATTTAAAATTGTATGCACACCCTGGTAGTGGGAATACATCGTGTTTATCTAAAACAATCTATGAAGAAATTATACTGTTGATTCAAAATAAAGTACTACAACAAATTTCTAGTAAAGTGCAATCTGCTAAGTATTTTGGTATAATTGTAGATTCTACGCCTGATTTAGCACATGTCGATCAGCTTACTATAATTATACGATATGCATATACATGATAACGGTGAAATTGTTAAAAGGTTTCTAGAATTTCTACCAAATATCGGCCATAAAGCTAGAGATATTAAGGATGTATTGTTAAAATCTCTAGAAATACTTTACAAGAACTATACAATTTCTTTACTATATCTGCTTATCGTTGGGAAATCTTGGTTCAGCGTACAAATTTAAGAATTAAGAGTCTTTCTCAAACTCGTTGGTCTGCTCGACATGCATGTTACGCATTAGAAAAAGGGTGGTCAGCAATAATTGATTCACTGGAATTTATTGCCGAAAGCAGAGATGAGAAACCGACTACGCGATCTGAAGCTACGAGATTGCAGAGAAAATTACAACATTTAGAAAGAGCAATCCTAGTCGTTGTCTGGATTGTAATTTTAGGTCGTTTTAATGCTGCTAGTAAGAAGCTTCAAGAATCTCAAGCTAATTTATCATCCGTTGTGCAGATCTATAGACATGAGAGACAGACAATTTTCTGAATATGAAGAAAAAGCTAAAGCACTGTCTGGAGTTCAGGATTATTATCGTTATGATACTCGTCGCCACCAGAAAAATGCAGCCAGATGACTCACGGGTAAATGAAAGACCACCTTTTTCTGGACCAGAAAATGTTCGCACAAATGTTTATTACTCTATTTTAGACACTCTTAGTCTACAATTAGCCGGGCGTAAAAGTGCATCTGAAACACTTTACCAACACTTCAATTTGTTCGACAATTAATGTGAAATAGATACAAACGAGTTGAAAAATCTTGCTAATAAATTAGTCAATAAGTATCCTGACTATTTGGAAGAGACGTTAGACAATGAATGTATTAATTTCCATTATCAATTCAAAGATTCCTTAGCAAAAATAGAAGATGCCATGTATTGCATTCCCGGAGTCTTCTAGATGTTTATCCAAATTTGAAAATTTTTTAATTGATTAATATAAAAAAAAAAAATATTTATTATTTGTCTATCTAAGGATTATAACTTATTATAAATCTTTCATGGTAATTAATTATATTTATAAATTATACTACAACAAAATAAAGTTATTTTGAAAAAAAAAAAAATATTGGATACAAATTTATGAAATCAAATTTAACAATAAGGGCGGCGCATCGAACGGGGCCTAGGGCGGCAGCAAGCCTAAATCCGTCACTGCCTCCTGTACACCGTTATATTAAAGGTAGACAAAAATATAGAGCAGAATATGCAGCTGAAGCTTCTGCTTCCTTATTAATGACAATTAATAGTAAGCTAAACCATATAATTTAACATCAGAGATAAACTCTTTGCACGACTCGAAAAGGCTTCGAAACGTATTACTTATCTTTAATTTTGTACACAGGCCCGATTTACCTTTAGAATTTAGTATATTTACAGCTTAGCGGAAATAGAAGGTGTCGAAAGGTGCCAAATTCTCGCAGGAAAATTAGAAGAAGCATTCTTATGGAAGTGACTTTTTATCAGAGGAACAAGGCTAAACGAGATGCAAATGCCATGCTGTATAATTTTTTTATATGTATATAAATATGTATTAACCGTTAGTAATTTATAATTCAACACAAATTTAATCTATCTATCTACGAGTATACTAGAGTTCATTGTGTCCTTCATAAAACACAAAAACTCATGCGACCGGTCCCAGACGGTTAAATGACAATTTTTTGATTTTGAATCTCGTCTATGCTGCGGCTTAATAAAATAGTACTCTTAAAATAGTACTCTTATTCCTGTATGCCTTAAACTATCTAAGCAACACTGAATACCCTTTGAAAATAACCGATGCGTGTAAGGTATCCTCCGGATTGTAATGCTTTCAATTCATAACCGATTATTAGAAGAAAAAGCAAAAACATAAATTGCCTCCATGGTTCGTTTTAACCGGAACTTGTAAAAGGGACATACTTTCTATGGCGATTTTCTGGAGCATATAAAATGGCAAAATGCTATCCATCCGCTAAGGAAAAACATTCAACGTCTTCCTCTCTAGCTATTGTTTAAACACGAACAGTTAAAACAGAAGAAGAGAAAAGAATATTTGTCCATCGCACAACACAGCTAAACAAAAAAAAAAAAAAAAAAAAAAAACAAGAAAAGAAAAGAAAACGGAAGGTCCTTGTTTTTTACGCTATTTTTTGCTCAAAAGACTCAAGACCTACTTTGTTGAACGTTTGTAGTCTTTTATTTTATCCCTAAGCTAATTTAACTAATTCCATGGCATTTTTTTATGATGGTCCGGTCAAAGTTTCCCATTACGATTTGCAGCATCTTCATCATTTTGTCCACACCTCGGTCTGGTTATCCTGGTCGTTAACTTGGCCTGACATTTTTGTGAGCTGGCCTTTGTCTATCTGATAAGAGCTTCACGTGACTGTGTCGAACATCAATGTGAGCTCGCCTGCCACTTCACATGTAACATTTTGTTGTACGTGCAACATCAACAAATGTTTTCATCTGAGCCGGGCGATCCGATGGCTGGGCCGGAACACATATAAAAGATAAACAGGATTTAATAACAACTTCTGAGGCACAACGACGCGAAGCAACGCGACGACTACCGAAAATTTGCGAGGTGAAGAAATGACAACTTTTAGAGTTGCACGCTGACATTTAGCATTTAGCACACAGCGAGTAGCTGATGATGCGATGATGATGGTACGGGAAGGTATACTTTAAAGAGATATAACCGTACAGCGTCCGTGTCGTCGCCGTCGCCGCCGCCGGAGGGTTCTGGCTCCAATTCTGTAGGTGGTCTTGATTTATGCGGACAGGGGAAATATAAAGTGGCGCCATGGCGGCACTGTAAGCCACTGCTCCACTTGTTCCACGTCAGGTTTAAAGAGCAGACGACGACGACGACCGATGATGCCGCCGACCATCGACCATCTCTCGATTGAAGTCGCGTAGCCAGAACAATGGCAATAACCCACCAATGTTCGTGCAAAATTTGTTCCAGGAATGACCATCATGGTCTGGAATTTATTTGTTTTAAGGAATACTTGTGAAAAATGCAACGAATTGGCTTCAAGAACAATCCTATGCAATATTATAAGATTTGTACCGATGATATGGTAAGGCATAATGTTCTACAGGGGTTTGAAAGAGCGTCTTTTTGGACTTTTGTAGTTCGGATGTTGTTAACATGATCACACCACAAATCTGTTTTGTTTGGCGATTTATTAAAATTTGGCATACAAAGTGGAACAATAACATGGAGGTATATAATAATCCTATATTGATTTCGATTCAAGAAGGTGCGAGGAGAAAATGTGAATATATTATAATTTTTAAATGTGAATTTTGTTTGAAATATATATGGGTGATTATACAATAGTTGGGTAACTCGATGTCATCAACCAATATATACAAAGTCTGATTATATTTTATTGAGATTGCAATTTATTTTAAAACAATGGAAAGACCTTTATTTAGTCACCCAATTTCAGTTCTTCATTTTGAATACAAGTTATTAAAAAAACACAATTAGTTCTTAAAACGTCAGTCCTCTGGCATGTCACAATCCTGAAAACCAACCATTAAATGACTGTCTAGTGTCTATTAAACATTATCATTGATTTGAGAAAACTTATTAAATTAATACAATCTGCGATGTACATATATAGTTTAATATATACTACAACTTTCATAATGCAGTGTTCTCCACTTTATTTAAAAAAAATAAGAAATTTTGTGTTCAGTTTTATTCGTCAGTTTCTTGTGTGTTATTTAAATTTAAAATTCGTGCGAAATATCGCCGACTCAACGTCAAATCCCACTTTGAATTTTAATGTTGGTAATAAAGTTAGTTGCGGGTCGCACAATTTGACGGCCACCATAACTGTACCAGAGTTTGGGTTACGTTTGTTGTCTATACACGTGCTTAGCCAGTCAACACGGCAGTTTTATGGTGAGTCGTTTTTTTGTTAATCTAAAGTTTATTTTTATTTATTCGTATTAGACTTTGAATTGTTAAAATGTAGTTTGTTGATATTTGAAATTACAAAAAAAAAATTATTCCAGATTATAATCTCAAATTTCGTCTTTTTCGTCAGTACCTAGGTAGTGTGGCGTCAGTTCTGTGTCAGGTAAATTGTTATTGTTCTTCATTTCTTGATCATTAGTACTTTTAAGATGAATATTGTTAGATTTTGTTTGTTGATTACTTTGAAATATTTAGTAAAACTATGTGAAAGTAGTAAAAGATAAGTGAATAACGTTACGTTAAATGTCAAAAGTCTGTTTTGAAAACTGATGTAGTATTTTCTCCTAGTATTACATAGTATTATTATATATTATTTTTAATTGTTACTAAGTGATTTTAAGTGATCATTATTAGATCCTAAGAGATTTTTACTAATTTGTATTAGGTAAATTTCATTATAATACTTTCAAAACTGTGTATACTCGTCAGTCCTCTGGCAGTCAAATTCTGACATTTTTAAATATCTTACAATGCACTCAAAAAAGTGACTGGCCCGATTGGGAACAATATATTAATTAGATTAGCTATCATATACACCCGAATTTATAGAAGTTTGATTTAAAAACTATCGTAAACAAAATATCCTCAAAAGTTACCCAACTTTTGTATAATCACCCATATGCAGAATTTGTATCTATGTAAATAATTCAGTTACATTACGGTGCGGCGGAATTAACCAATTTTGTTAAACTATCCAACATTTTTGAATAAGTTCTTGAAGAATGAAACAAAAAACATGCTAAATATGTATTTGCTTAAAAAAGTTCAAATATATTTTCAAAAACATCACCATTTGTTATTTGAAAGAAAAATTATTTGTTTACGTTTCAGAACATGTCGGCAGCCCCGTCGAGAGGGGGGAAACCCCCGGGCCCAGGGTTTTCTAGAGGCCCATAAAATTGAAAGCAATGAGGAGTGTTTATTTTTATTCATCATCAACATAACTATTCCCACTTATTTTTAAGGGCCCGAAAATTGAAAATCATTCATGCTTTCGCAATCGGACACCTGTTTGCATGTTATCTACCAATCTAATCTATCAGTCACAAGCTTGCCGATCTGGGCTCCTGATTATAGTGTTTTTACTTGTTTAGCAGCAGTGCCCAAGGTTGGGAAATTCTTAAAAAAAAATGTGCCCAAACCCCTTCACAAACTTTCCGATACAAGATGGTCAGCTAGAATTGAGGCAGTGAAACCATTTGCAAATCATCTGAAAACCTTAGAACATCATTAGAAGCCTTAAGTGATATTAATTTAACTGCTGAAGCTCGAAGAGAAGTAAATGGCGTTTTAAAATATATGCATAAATTTGAATGCGTCCTGATGTTTTTGATTTGGTGCAAAGTTCTTAGCGCTATAAATGAAAGAAGTATCATTCATCAAGCCAGAAACATGACTATTGACGTTGAAATTCGAAATCTCGACAACTTGATCACCAATTTGAACATTACTCGAAACGGATGGGATCAAATTTTATCTGAATGCAAAGCAGTTGCTACTGGATTTGGGGATGTTCCAGAATCGTTCCCATCGAACTAAAAAAGGCAATTAAAGAGACATTTTGGAGAAAATCGAGGAGCTGGAAGAAATTAATTTCAAGAGAAACACCTTTTACGTCATAGTTGATTTAATTATATCTCGAATTTCTCGTCGGTTCGATACGATGAAGAATTTGAATTCTACATTTTCATTTTTATGGCAGTTTTCAACTATGGACGAAATTGAGATTAAAAACTCTGTACAAGGTTCATCCAAAAGTATAACTTGCGTGTGTCATAAGAGTTGAAACAAGAAATAATTCATCTGAAACACTTTTATGAAGCCAATTTTGAAGCAGAACTTCCGCCATTGAGTTTGCTCAATGCTATTTATTCCCAGAACTTGGAGACGATTTTCCCCAACATTTGTGTTGCTCTCCGTGTGTTTTCCACAATTCCTGTAACCGTAGCTAGTGCGAACGTTCATTTAGCGTCCTTGCCAGAACAAAGAATTTTCATCGTTCGTGCTCATCACAAGATCGTGTTTCTGGACTTGCTACACTATGCATCGTAACACCTTTGGCAAGGAAATTAAATATCGATGCAATTATAAGTTGTTTTGCTGCTCAGAAAGCTAGGAAAGCTCGTTTGCAAAAAGAAAATATTTTATTGAATGTAAACTAACTCTAATGAAAACATTGTGATAATATTTTAATATAAAGAAAAACAATAAAGAGTATTTAATGTAAAACTTTTAAAATACATTGTTTTTTTTAAAGACAAATTTCAAATACTTTTTCTCCGCTCTATTTTATTTTCATAGTAGGTAATAGATCTTTCTGCTAATTTGTTTTTTAATAGTTAATCGACCGTATTATCCGTTACTAACATGTCCTTGGCAATATCGAATTGAATGTATGATTCTGTTCGGATTCTGATCTAATCGCATTTAAAATTATTTTCTATCCATCCTCCATTTTAACTAAACTGGACGATACCCGTAAGAATAATTTTGTAATTAACACTTTTTTCGCTTCACTTTGCAAACAAAAAATGATTATTTCCGTTAATTCCAACCAATTTCGCTATTCGTAATTGAAATTAGAACGTACCATACAGTGCCGCTCACTTGAATAGCGCCCCCATTATGCAATATGTAACTGCATAGAATTCGGGTCTTTGAGTTAGTATACCGTTGCAATATTTTTATATTTTAATTATCTCTTAAATTACTCTATCTGTAAGTGAATTTAAACATTGGAAATGTTCCGTTAAATATAGTTTTTGTTAACTTTTTTGGAACTACTGTGAAAAACGTGTATTTATTTAGGTTCACTTGAATAGCACCACCCCCTATATTATCACTTTTCGTGTGGATTACAAGCCGGGTAATTATCAAAAAATATTTTTCCATTTCTTTTAGTCATTTTAAGATAATTTCAGTCAAAATGGGTCGTGGTAAATCATTGGCAGAGAACAAGAAATCTGAAATTAAAGCTTACCGCGAGTGTGGCTTGTCTATTCACCAAATAGCTAAAAAAACGCAACGAAGCCGCAAAGTTACATCCACATTTTTACGGAACGAGTCCAACTATGGTAAAAATACAAAAAGGGCGAACGTCTAATGTCGTTAGCGCTGCTGACAAAAGAGCAATCCTGCGACTCGCGTCAAATTCGCATGATTCTGCCTCCAAAATAAAAGAAAAAAGTGGTGTCAAAGCAAGTGTATCTACAGTAAAGCGGGTTATTTCTAATGCTAGACACTTAAAAAGATTAAAGCTTAAGAAAAAACCGCCGCGCTGCTTAACCCGTCCCGTAAAGAGCAACGCCTCAGTTTCTGTCGTGCTAACATGACATGGAGTAAGGAATGGTACCGTGTTGTTTTTTCTGAAGAAAAAAAAAATAATTTAGAGGGGCTTGATGGATTTAATTATTACTTCCATGATTTGCGGAAAGAGAAACATCATTTCGATCGTTTACACAGCCGAGTGGGCGGTGTTATGGTTTGGGGAGCCATTACTAACTATGGAACTTTGGAGTTGCAATTTCTGACTTCTCGTATGAATGCGCAATCATACGTTGGGGTACTCGAGGAGGTTTTTCCTTCGATTAAGGAATTGTTTGGTGACTTGTCATGGAAATTGCAGCAGGATAACGCACCCATCCACAACGCCAGAGTAGTAAAACTATTTCTAGAGCGTCAAAATGTCTCATTGTTAGATTGGCTACCATATTCGTCAGACCTAAACATTATCGAAAATGTTTGGGGATGGCTTACTCGAAAAGTATATGAATCTGGGAAACAATATGGAAGTAAAGATGAGCTAATAGAAGCCATTAAGTGTAGCTGGCCTCGATTTCACTGTCCTATATCAAAAACTTGTATGATTCCCTACCGAACAGGATGTATGACGTTATTTATAATCAAGGCGGGACCACCCATTACTAATTTTTGTTTTTATTCATAAAATAAATGTTAACAATTGTGTTCCTTATAATTTAAAATTGTTTAAAAATTTGAAACTGTTAATAAATTAATTTTAAATGAAGGGGTGCTAAAATTTTAGCTAAAATTTGATTCAAATTTTTTGAGTCACATCTCTTTGAAATGTATACAAAAATAACCACTGTAAATATACATTCCACTCTTTCCCTTTTTTTACAGAACTTAATAAACTTGATTTAAAAGAAAAAAAAGAGTCATTTTCATAACTTGTTTTAAAGATATTGAGCTTTAAACTCGGATTAAAGAGGGGGTGCTATTCAAGTGAGCGGCACTATCAGTAGGCATGAAATTTAAAATTTTTCCGTCCCGGGCCGGAATTCCTCTCGACGGCCCTGCATGTCGGTTTTCTTTTCTATATTGATTAAGTCTAAACTTATATATAAACTTATAGTGGCAGTAGATGGTTGCTACACGGCGGCGCGGTGCCGGCATTTTGCCGTGACCGTATAATATGAAAGCGTATATGCTCTTCTTCGCGCCTCTAACAAAATGTCGCCATCCGGTTTTTTGCCGTACGGTCAAAACCGTGTAGTGTGAAACGAGCCAAACTTTGCTGAACAGCTCTATTCTTGACTATGAGCTTTTTGATACCTCCTACCAAGTCATTAGACGTGATCATCACCACATTGATAACTCCAACACGGTAGAAGGTGGAATTCTTTTAGCGATCAAAAACACTACTAGTTGCTACCTAATCCATGACTTTAGGTCAACCGATATTGTAGTTCTATGAATGAAGATTAGACTGGAGTCTGGGGATCTGTTTATGACATCGGCCTACATTCCTCCGAGTTCTTTTTAATAACGATGTCAACGAATAATTGAATGACTGCATAGAAAGTGCTGTTAAACTAATTGAAGAAGATCGACATCATCCCACAATAGATATTGCGCTTAACTTAAACCTATCTTCTCCATATCATACCGCTATTACGAATCTTGAATTTAATTTTAGTAAGTGTAATTTTACAGAACTTTTTAATTTATTATGTACTATTGACTGGAATCAATTTTTTAATTACAATTTTATTACATCCATCTTCCGTGGTAATTTCTTGTGAATTCACCAAAAACTCAGAACAACCCACCGAAAGTCTAAAACTCTTACCGAAACTCCAGTGGAAGGAATGTTTTTTGCTGTCATACCAAACAAGCCTTGTAACCGACGATCAAATTCAATCGATAAGTGGTGTTGAGTTATTGGTTGCGTGTGTCGAACAAGCCACCCAAACATTCCAAGCAAACCGTAGGCAAAAAAAACTGGAGGGACCCATATTTTGATGCAGAATGTGAAGCAGCTAGAAAAAAATCTTTCAGGCTGCTTAAGCTAGTCATGGCAATCAATTCAAACTCAGCAAAAATGATGTACCAAAACGCAAATGTGACTTACAAAAATCTCTGCAAGGAAAAACAAAAACAAGGCCAGAAAGACCTTTCAAAATACAGTTTGCTTATCCTTGGATCGAAAACGAATTCTGGATCAAGCATTCACAATTCAAGAAGAAGCGACTGTCCTTCACAGACAACAACAATTTTTAATTGAATTTTATAAATATGCTCCAGAAAACATTTTAATAAAACTAACAGATGCATACAACTACATCTTCATGAGCGATGATTTTCCGGAAAGCTTCCGAAAAATCTTCACAAAAGGCGACGTAAACGAACCAACAAACATCGTGGCATATCTTTTATGAACTCTGTTATGAAAATCTTTACAGGTGTAATTCTAGACAGACTTACGCTATGGGTTCAAGATAACAATCTGCTAAGCGAATACCAGGCTGTTTTCAGAAAAGAATACTCAACGGTGGACAATATATTTTCTTTGACGTGTATCGCCAGATCATTCCTACCGAAAGGAAAGAAGTGATACACTTTCTTCATTGACTTCAAGTCAGCTTTCGATTCAATCGATCGGAATGCATTTTTTACAAGCTAAGCTGCTTAGGTATGTATATCCACAAAAATGTTGAATACGCTGTAAGGACTCTGCGCGAGCAACCAAACAACGGTATGGAATGGAACAGAAAGATCAGAATGGTTCCACACGACATCAGGTGTTAAACAAGGCTGTCTTCTGAGCCCAGTTCTATTTTCTCTTTTCCTAGATGATCTCACTACATTTTTACCTTTTGGTATTAAAGCACTGTTATATGCAGATGATGTTGTCATATTTTCAGGGACTCCAAGTATGTTGCAAATAATGATAAACCAACTCCAATCATATTGTAACCTATGGAATCTGACTGTTAATACCAATAAATCGAAGGTAATGATTTTTCGCAACGGAATAGGACTATATGCAAGAGAAGAAAAATGGAAATGGGAAAATGTATGTAGATCTTGAGGTAGTGAGCAAGTATAAATATTTGGGGGTAATCATAACGCCATTACTATCTCTACAAAAACATTTGAAGGCAAGGCTAATCGAAGCAAAAAAAGCTATCAAATGCAACTGAAAAGGAGTCTTAAACAAGAAGCATATTGCCCCAAGCATAAAGTTTAAACTATTTGAGGCCGTAATGCGATCGATATTATGCTATGCTGGCCAAGTATGGGGATTTCAGCAGTATGAGGAGGTAAAAAAACTTTTAGGATACTTTATTAAAAAAATGTTCTGGCTCCCAGAAAATACACCTACCTATATGTTGCAACTAGAGACAGGAGTGGCACCACTCTATATCTTCACATTGAAGATGCATCTGCTTTCTAGGAATTCCCATCTCTTTGAAGAGTGGACTCGACTTGGTCTTGAACATGACATCCAGTTGCTAGAATCAGGTATGGAGGATTGGAAAACTTTATGCCCACTATTGCTGGGAAAAATTGAAGCATCCTCAACAAAGTGAGTCCCGAATCCTATATGGACAATTAAATTACGACATGGGTGTGAACAATTATTTCGACGATCGATATCCCATCAGTACAAAAGCCTTAATTTTCAAAACCAGAGGGGAATTGTTGCGTTTAAACTACCAACCACACGGCTTAAACGACAATACTCGGTGCACATTACGAAATCTTCAAGAAACCGAAAATGTAACACATAACATAACTTCAGAAAATCCGACGCGCTTTCTGAGGAAAAAACGTCCTCAACAATGATGATATCATTTTAATTCTCAATGGTGAAAACTGGACAGTATTAGGCGTTTTTTATTGGTAAATTTATACGCAGCGCAGTAAAATCTTACACACTAAACAACAACAAAGAAATAGTGCGGATAAATAAGGCAGTAAAAATAGTGCATATAAATAGTTCAGATACAGTTTTGGAATGCTTGGAATAGAATGACAGTTCATCCAGTTCCAGAAATATTTTTTACTTAAAGGTTTGCATTGGCAGGATTTTATTATTTGGGGATGCGTTCGTATTTTTCTTGTGCTCTGTTTTCACTAGAATAAAAATAAATTGGTTTGAAATATTAATCTACGATTAGACTGTCAACGTAAATATTCAATGCGTTGACTACTTGACATCACCCAAAAATCATCAATAATCACAGTGCTATCTCTAAATTTATTGATGTGTGATGTGTGTTAGGACTCGCCCAAAAGCAAAGCGAAACATTTGATGCGAAAACAAAACTTTCGTCATTAGTCTGGTTTAAAGGCTCTCCCAAACCAACGCGAAAGTGGCACATTCGCCGACGCGGCATTGTTTATTTGTCATTTTTGTTATCATTGTGAATGATTCGCCCTGATTCGCTTCGCGTCAGTTATCGCAGTGTAAGTTTATTTTGAGAAGAGAAAGTTTAATTGTAGCGCTGAATGTTTCGCGTTGATTTGTCCCCTTTCACCCAGGAAAACTGAGTTGCCAGCAACTGCGAGCTTGTAGGCAAGAAGGGCTTACGGGGAAGGACAAAATCTCCCCTCACACCCTTCTTTTGGCTCTTAGTGCCTGTCTAGATTGGATTTTTAATGCTGGGTTTTATTATGTTCGTTGTGTCCATACGATGAAGAGAAAATCAATCTGCACATCCCTATCTCACACCCTTGAAATCTATCTATCTTTCACTCATACAATACAAAATCTTTCATGTTGAATGCAAGAATATTGTTTGCATTTGGGCTGTAATCTACACATCTCTCTCTTTTTCACTCACATATAATCTACCTGTCTCACTGCTTGCACCTAACATTAAAAAATTAATGTGGACAGGCACTCTTGTGTCATTTCAATCTTTCAATTCATACTCAACTCTATTCTGACTGGACCTGCATGTACACATTAACTTGAACTCTTATTCAACTTTACATAAAAACAACAATACTTTTTCAACACATCCCTTGAGTACGTATTTTCAAACTGGTTGACAGCTGATTTTGACATAAGTATGATTGCACAGATACCAACTTGGAGATTTAAAATAAGAGTGCATATAATAGTGAACATATGTTTTATTCACACTTTCCATTACTGCAATTACTTTCCATTACTGCACTAGCTAATAATTTACCAATAAAATACGGCTATTGTCAAATTTCATCCGCACGGCGCTGAACTATAGAAAACAAATTATCAGCCAAGCTTTTTAATAAATAATGATCGAATACCTCATTCAATTTTCTTTTTCACACATTACTACTACTACTACGAGTACTTATTACAAAACAATTCTTTTTTTTTTAAAGGGTGTTAACTCCAATGTACCACATGTTTTGATTCACATCTCAAAAACATAAAAAATGAAAGAATAAAAAATGATAGAATAATAAAACAAGAGCTGATGAAGATTATGCAACTTTTTTAATTCTAAAACGACTATTTACAGAGTATTCTAATTCTTTGTATAAAAGCTATAGTTTTAAAATAAAAAGTGACTTTAAATCTAATCCAGATTTTTTCTGGAAATTCGTAAATTGTAAAAATAAAACTAATGGCTACCCTAACTCTTTGTCAAATTCATCGTCAACTAGTCAATAGTCATGAGCCTAAACATGTTTGCAAATTACTTCAAGGGAGCTTTCGAACAAACAAATACAAACGATGACAACAGTTCTTACTCCTTTTCTTCTAAAGTAAATTTGCCTCATTCAATTAATTTTAAAATAAACGAAGATACTGTTGCGCAGAGTATCATGAAATTGGGTGAGTGTTTTAGTCCAGGTCTGATGTTGTAAAATAAATAAATAAAAAAAAATGTGTTGCGTATTTATCATATCCGTTATAAGTCCTCTTCAATAAGTCCTTAAATATTTCGCTTTTGCCTTATATCTGGAAGAGTGCATTCATTATACCTGTGCAAATGAAAGGTCCTAAAAATTAAGTAATGAACTACAGACCTATAGCTAAATAATCTGTGATACCGAAATTGTTCGAGTCTATTGTATGTCATGTGCTTTCCTTTCATTGTACTTCAAGTTCTTTTGTTTAGATGTTTTTGAAAAACGTGGACAAGTCGATTGTGTATGTACTGATTATAGTAAAATTGTTGACAAGTTGTGTCACAATACATTAATTTTAAAGCTTACAATCAAGGTTTTGTTAAATTGGATCTTATCGTATTTAAAAATAGAATTTATGGTGTTGTATTTCAAAGTGAGTATTCGGATCAATTTGTTGTAAATTCTGGCATTCCTCAGGGAAGCCATTTAGGTCCAATTTTATTTATTTTGTTTAAATATTTATGCTATAAAATGAACTTTTGACTATTTATTTTAGCAAAAGGACTTGTTAATATTTAGGGAATGGTGCAAGAAAAATCTTCTCGTTTTGAATTTTGACAAGTGTAAAAACCATGAGTTTTACATTTATAATTAATAATTATACCTTTGATACATGTCATTTATGTAAGTAGTCTCTGTGTTTTCTGATTTAGGTGTTATTCTTGATCCCAAATTAACTTTTAATGAGAATTTAAGTACAGACTATATTAGTTTTCTGATTTAGGTGTTATTCTTGATTCCAAATTAACTTTTAATAACTACATATAGTTAAGAAAGCTAATAGGATCCTAGGATTCATAAAGAAATTCGGTCGCGATTTCCGTGACCTTTACGTTCTTAAGCTTCTCTTTGTTTCATTTGTAAGACCTTGACCTATACTTGAATATAGTTGTGTAGTGTGGTCACCTTACTAGTCCGTTCATATAAACAAGACTTGAAGCAATTCAGAGAAGTTTTATGCGTTTTTACCTTCGTTTTTTTTCCATGGCCACATGATCAAACACTTACCCCTTACTCTCAAAGCCTAGCTTTAATAAAACTTCCTACACTCACCAGTCATAGAAAGTATTTGCAACTTACTTTGTTGGAAGTTGATTCCAGTTTTGGTTTAAAAATCATCTTATTTAGCGATGAAGCTTATGTTTGGGTGAAAATGGTGAATAAATAAAATTGTTGGATTTGGAACAACACCATAATCCACGCGACATTGACGAGGTGCCGCAATGCATCAAAGTAAAGTTAATAAAGACACTGAAGACATATGGATTCAATAGGATGGTACTACGTGTCAGACAGCTCAAGACATAATCGATATTTTGCGCGAACGTTTTCATGGCATGGTTATCTCGCGCCGCGCCGAGGGGACGGCGGCGGCGCGGCGTGAATTGGCCATCAAAACCGTGTGATTTGACCGCCTTTAGATTTGTTTTTGTTGGGATTTCTTTAGTCGCAAAATAGTAAAAATTGTATACCCAATTTAGTGGAATCGCAATAACTTAAAACCTTGAATAGATTAGTCATCTAGCGTAGCGTATAGCCGTGATATGACATTTAACGATATTTTCTTATTTTTCTGTCAAAAATAAATGTCTTGGGTAACATTTTTCACGCCCAAAGGAGCTTTAATCATGTTTGAGGGGATTTAGAAATGTATCAAAAAATGGGAGAAATGTTCTGTAAATCTTCGAGAATAGTTATGTACCATTTACAATTAAAAATGATTGCTATTTGATTGTTAGACGGGAAATTAATAATAAATATGTGCATATGTTTTTAGTTTTAGTAATTTTGAATTTTGTCAGAAAGTAGACAACATGAAACCATCTACTTTTCAGTTTTCGATTATAAATAATCTCTCCACTTCGCGACATCAACGCCAATAATGCGGAATGTGATCGCCCTAAAAGTTTCTGCTCATGAGAGTACTCTGGTTTTCATATACAAAGATGAGAATACTATAAATTTCACATGGAAAGGTATAACAGAAAAACTACAAACAACAAATGTGTTATAAATTATGTACATATTTAGTAGACTGCATGAAAAAAATGGTTGGTGTATCTGCTAAAAAAATTATTTCAAAAATAAGATTAGAAACAAACCCGATATTCTATTACTTTTTTCTTGCATTCGTTTTGGATTTCATCAATGTCGTTAAAAATGTAATAATTTAGTTTAAATCTGACACATCAAGTTCCACGTATTTGAATTTAAATACTATCGGGTAAGGAATGTAATGATCAAAAACTAATGATGTGGTTGGTGGGGGTGTGTACTATAAACGGCTAAAACTAAGTATCTCATTCAATTTTATAAATCATTGCATCAAACAGATTTGGGAAATAAAGAATACTTTTCGTAATTAATTTCAACAGTCATTTCAATTAAAAGTAATTAGTAGACTGTTTTTATTTTTTTGAGTACAACTACAGGTAACTGTAAATTAAAAAAATATTCATTTTAATTACTTGTAATTGTAATTGAAAAAATGCATTTAGATGCTTATTACGTGTAAATCGAAATTGTAATGAATTTGTTTAAGAAAGCACTTTTTAATTACAGTTAAAATAATTGATTTCTTTATTTATTTATTATTTCATAGCAACACACATAAAAGGACTTAACTTTTCAGAAAATCATTATGTATCATCGCATAAAATGTTATTGACGAAAATAATGCTTGATTACAATTTTGTGTAATTAAAACCGAAAAAATCAATCTTTACTCTTTTTTGATCATTACTTTTGTTTTCAATTACATTTATGCAATTCAATTACAAGTAGTTGACGCTTTTATATTTCCTACAATTAGTTTAAAACATTTTAATTTTTAATTACATGTTATTAGTAATAGAAATTCTTCAATTACATTTTAAAGTAATTAAAAAGTGTATGTATGTATATTGTAATTACAAGTAATTGTATTTGAATTTGTTTGTAATCATTTTTTCCAACTCTGGTATTAAAGCTATAACCGATACATTGGGAAGATTAAATGGCGCTTCATTTATTTGGAAATAAATGAAGTTCGTTTCATATTTCTGAAAATATGTACTTATGCATGGTTTATATTTGTATTTATTTTTATAGCATCAGCTTTATTAATAAAATATACCTACGAAACAAGCTTCTGACATCTCAGAGATCTCTTGGCTTATGGAAATAAATCAATATGATTAAATATTTAATATCTGTCTACCTCTATTGTATAGGTATTTATCCAAATACACATTTATATATACCTACTCGTATTTTGAAAACATTAACTATGTTTCTGACAATTCCACTATAACCTTAATTTTTGTGTGTGCCGGTATTCTAATCTTATCGCTTTAAGTCATTACACAAACTTAACACAAATATCAAATATTAAACTGTATATGGTTGCCGAGTCAGTTAAAATCGTAGTCTTTTTGTTTCGAAATTCATAAATAAGTAATTAGAATGCAATCTTTTGTTCAATCATTTGTTTCTCCAATCATTTGAATGCATTCAGTTGATTGCAATCTATATTGACTCTTCATTCATTCATTTATATAAAATATTTGCATTCTTGTACCCTCTTGTAGTCTGCTGATATATTTTGCATCATCTTTGCAAAAGATCATAAGAGATTACACAATAAAGCAAAAATATGATGAAAGTGATTGTTAATGATTGCAAGGACTTAAAAATAATGTACTGAACTCAAAAAAATACAAAGGAATACAAAGACTTTAAATTAATGTATCAATGAATCAAATGATTGCAACCAATTGATTGGAGGAAAATGACGAAGCATTGAAAAAATTATATTCTTTTCAAAGCCTTCTTTGTATTGTTTCAATTCAATTCAATTTATTTTAAAAACTTATACCTGGAAGCCAATTTCAAATCGCTTTTAAAAAAAAGATACCTTGAAAAACTAACACAAAACCTTGAGTTGTTCAAGATTTCTGGAAAAATGTAAGAGAACTCAATGGGGGCAAATACCAAACTAGTGCCAACATCATATTTTGAAGGTCTGCTTAATCCTGATAATATGAACTTACACAGCAGTATAAAAAAGCCTTCGAAACCGGAAAAATACCAAAGAGAATTTTATTCCGAATTCATAAGGAAGGCAGTTTTGATGATTCTCGAAACTACAGAGGAATCTCTTTTTTAATTGCATAGTTAGTCTATTCGATGGAGAAGGAGATTATTGTTATGAATAAACCAGAATGGCAAAATAGATGAGTGTCAAGCAGGATTTAGACCCGGTTGGAGCACAATTAATCACATTGGCACAAACTTTCATTGATAAAAAGCAAAAGGTGTACGCTCTCTTTGTTGACTTTTAAGCCGCCACAGGCCGACCACCTGTGACAAAGTATATTGTCAAGCACTGTTCTATAAACTTTGTAGTAAAGGGGCGTCGTATACATTTGGACGAGCCTTAGAAACTTTGTATGATGACACAAAAACAGCCATTTGGAATCAGGAACAACTTTCTGTCTCGTTTTCAAGAATTATCAGCATGAAACAAGGATGCAATATAAGTCCAATTAGCTTCATAACCTATATTGGTTACCTTCCTAGCTGGAGGAGTAGATTTGGCAGGAACAAAAATCAAGAGGTTGGTTCTTACTGATGATTTGGTGCTCTTTGCTAATTCTTCTGAAGCTCTACAAATTTAATGATGATCAACCGGCTACATGCAACACTGAGGATTGTCTGTTAATTTGAGAAGAACAAAAGCTATGGTTTTTAGAAATGGTGGATTAAGGTATTCCAGGACGGAACAGTAGAACTACAATACCTTGGGTGCACAATTAAAAGCAACCTTAATATGTCAAAACATCTAAGCGAGAAGCTTGTTGCGCCAAAAAACGCCTTGAACGCTACCTGGAGAAGTTGTCTTGGAAATAAAAGTATGTCACACTGTGCAAAGTAGAGAATATTCCAAGCCACTATGGAACCAGTCATGTTTTGTGGTGCGAAAGTATGGGGTTATGAAAAATTTGATATTGTAGAACAAATAATTCAAAGAAGACTTGGAAAGAAAAATCGTATGAAATGGTGGAGTGTTTGGATAAGAAATGGATGCAGGAATGTCAATGGAAAGCGAGTACGTCAATGCATCGATCAATACATGTAAACCTTCAGCATATCCTCAGAAATCAAGACTACTTCTACTTCATATTTAGTGTGAAAAAAATATCTTCAATTTTCAAGATGAGAGGAGAGCTTTAAAATCTCAACTATCAGCCTAGAGAAGATTTAAGAACAGAATGTTCAAAGTGTAACCTTATGATGAGGGAAGATGACTTCCTTTTCTTGGGCGTATGGCCGGTACTGCAGGAAATCAGAATGGCTTATATCGGAAAAAATGTATTGAGTAAAGTTGAAATGAATAATTACTTAAATGGAAGAGATTAGGAAATACTATATAGATACACTTCGAGAGCTGAAAAATATAGATTGCAAATGATTAATGAGCTATTTTCAAAATTAATTAAGCACAAAAGTTAAATTTACCAAGTAAAACTGGGTAAATTATGTTGATATACATAATTATTTATTTTTATTTTGGCAGACGGCTTTTTAAAGTCATGCTTATATAAGTTAGGAATGTATTTATTCTAAAAATATGATTGAAAAAAATTAATCAAATTTTTATCCATCTATCTTTTCTACGAAGATAAGCCGAGACGAGTGACGACTTGAAAGAGAATACTCGGTGCGTCATTACATACGGCCCTAACTGCAACAAAAATTGAACCTCTCGGCTTGAATTTATTCACTTTTCCGAAATAGTGGTAAAACCTTGTCTTTATAATAAATCTGTATTGTTTCTTCTTCATTAAAAAAAATATAAAGAACAGAGTTTGGATATTTATAAAAATCTTTAAAAATTTCTAAAAACAATTTAACCAACTAAACATCGAAGCCAGAACAGTTCGTCCTTTTTAAACTTAGGTTCTTTTTTTATAATTTTCTATCACTATTTGTTCATAAAAAGCAGGACCAGGGCGTTCAATATTTTTAATCACCCCACCTCCCAACAAAATCTCTAAACAAATTAAAATAGTTTAAAATATTCCATAGTTGGCAAGCTTACTTATTGATACTATTATGACGCCTCCAAATCTTATCATATTTATCTTCATATGGCTCTTAAGTTATATACCATACATAACACACTTCAACCATAGTTATTAAAAAAAAGATAAGATACATAAATGTAGCTAATAGTTCAGTGTGTCTTCTCTTAAAAGAAAAGTTACATTCATAACTTACCCTTTCATTCCAAAAAATCGTATTTGCCGTTTAACAACAATATTTTTATAGAGATTACTAAAACTTACAAGAAATGAGTTCTTGTGGGTTTTTTTGTTTGCAAAACCTAACAAAAAGATAAAAGTTATTTAAATACAAAAAAAAACAACTATTACTCGATATACATATGTGCTAACGACCGGTAGTGGCCACAGAAGCTCACAAGGCGATAAGCAAGCTCAACTAAAAAATAAACACGCCTTTATCTAATAAGAGAATGTATCCAAATTCAGTCGAGAAACGCAACAAAACAATAATGAACTGTTTTCGCGACCGCAATGGAAGTCGTCCAGATCTCACAGACACACGGTTCTATAACGAAAATTTACGAAAACATCCTTTGTCCAAGTCCAAGAGCTCTAGTCAAACAAGACTCCTGAATCAGTGCGATGGAAGTTGTGTACACCAGATAAAGGAGCTTTCCAGGAAAATCAGCATCCTCGAAAGAAAACAGTCAGATGATACAATTTATAAGAAAGATCTAGAAGAAAAGATAATTGAACTGACTAAAAAACTGGAACGGTCACAGCAATCTTCGATACGGTCGTCAGAAGAATCCTACAAAAACCCGCACGTCCCTTCCACGAAGATGGGCAGAACTATGAGAAAGTTGACTAATTGGTGCAACAACAGACCAACAATTGAAGCCCTTAAGAAGAACAATATATTTCACGGTAATTATTTCAGATAGTAGTCAGAGTTTTAAAATAATCAACAAAAGTTTGTTTTTAGATGAACCCTGCTTTGATACGGAACTTGAAATGACACTAAAACACGAAATTTTCACCACAATTCCAAAAATAGTGGTGGATTGTGTTGATTTAATTGAGACGCAATTTAAAACCTCACCCTATCCAATTGAAGGGCTGTATCGGGCCTCAGGCGACTACACAAAAATTCAAGCACTTCGATTTAGTATTGACTCAAATGATTATGATTCATTAAAATCGGTGACCAACATACACACACTCACAGGACTGCTGAAGCTCTTTTTGCGTGAGATCAAAAGTCCCTTGGTAAAGCCAAATGAGATCAAGACTTTTATTGGGCCTTCCAATAAATGGAGTAAGAAAAAATTGAATTATTTTCTAGGCAGTTCATTGATTTTTGTATTGGTTTGTTTTAAAGTGCTTCAACCTGTGACGAAAAAAGTTGAAATACTTCAAAATCTTGTCAAGACATTGCCTGAGTGTAATCGTGATACTCTAAATTATCTATTCTCACACTTTCATCGTTTGACAAAAGTCCCACTGCAAAATGTGTCTTCAGAAGTTTTGGCAATATCCATAACTCCGTCGATTCTTCACACAGCATCACGAGATTTGCAGCCACAGGATTTGGCTATCGTTTTAAAGGAGACTGAAGTATTTGCTGATTGTTTGGGTCTTTTGATTGACCATAGTACGAAAATTTTCGGGTAAATATTTGATGATGACTAATTTCCGGTGTTATTTTATTCAGCTAAATATTTTAACTTCAGATCCCGGATTGACGAACGGAGTCGGAAGCGAAACTCGAAATACTCAAGCTTTCGAAGGAGTTTATCGCAGCCTTGTTTGGTGGTCTCTAAGGTCTTTTCAATATGAACTAACCTCTAGAGGATGTGCTTTGTTTTGTAAATATTGATAAATTATAAGAAAACATAATTGAATTGAGTAAGAAAAGTAAATATTGTGTTGAGAAAAGTTAATGTATGCTTTATTATTTGCTACAGATAAAAGTTTTAGTTTAACAGTGAACCTATTATTGTGTTGATTCAATTAGATTTATAATATCAGGAGCTGTAACATTTTCGAGGTATCCATATCCAATGTTCCTGTGGTCGTTGCTCGGGAGCGGTAACTACTATTGTGATTATAAGCAGTGAATTTCGAATCGTTCTATTTTGGATGTTTAAAGCAATTTTTAAAGAAATGAATTTTTCGAAAATGTATGAATACTCTTGTAGTTACTATACTCGAAGCTAGTAAGCTTATCAAATCTTTTAAAGTCAAGAGAAAAGGAGATATTTTTGTGAATACTGATTCGGAAGCATTCGAATGCATGTGAATTACTTTTTTTGAAAGTATGTTTTTGCTTAGCCTGAATTAAACTTACTCACTCAATCACATTCGTCGGTGTGGTGTGCTTGCCATGCTTAACAAAAGTGACAGAAGGTAACACTCTCTTTTCGAGTTATACTAGCCGTTTTTCTTTTTTAGTTCAGAGCCTGAACTGTCAAACACATCTGAACCTTCAGAAATCAGAGCTTCAAATTTATTTCTATTTTTGTTTTCAAGCTTGAACAAAGCGTGTTCGATAAGTTCAGAATAAAATAACTGAGCAGAGCAAGTTGAAATCACAATCATTGAAATCAATCATTTCAATTTTTTCGACAGGTCGGTCTCAAATGAAATCCACCAGCAATTTTGTTCGGATAGAAACCTGTCATTAAAATATTATAAAGTTGTAAGTAAGTTTTTTTAACTTCCCATAGGAAGTTATTGTAATCATTCCGATTTGTCGAATTGTAAATGTTGACATTTCTCGACGTTTCAAGGTCCCTAGAGTCGAAATAAAAGATTTTTAGAGAGATGTCTGTGCGTGCGAGCGTGTGTACATACGTTCGTACGTCCGTACGTCCTTACATTCATCAAGTTTTTTTCGTCGTCCATAGCTCAAGAACCAGTAAAGATATCGACTTCAAATACATTTTGTTTTACAGATAATATTGCAGAAAGATGCAGAAAGGACTCTCAAAAAAATTGAGTTGGTGTTTTTTTTTTGCCATAGGAATTTTTGAAAAAAATGTTGGTTAATCCAAAATATCTGACGAACCAATAACGCTAGAGACTTGAATAAAATGTTTGTAACGAAATACCAAACTAGGATATTTTTGGAAAAAAATCCAATTAACGTTTTTTTTTATAAAGCAAAAAAAAACTGAAAAACAATATTTGTCACCTCGAATATTTTATCTCCAAAATAATTTTGTGCAACGGAGAGTAATGTTTTTGACATCTGGTAAAATTTTGAGAAAAATCGAATTGACAGTTTTCTTATACAAAAAAAAAACCTTACAAAAAACATTACCAAAAGTTGGTAAAAATTGATTTTCGACTCAAATATCTTTTCAAAAATTGAAGATATTGGCTTGTAATTAATTTTATTTTATAAGAAATATTTTTTTCAACATTCGGTAAAATTTTGAGAAAAATCGAATTGACAATTTTTTTACAAAAATTAAAAACCTACAAAAAAAAACAATACTAAAATTTGGTAAAAATTGATTTTCGACTGAAATATCTTTTCAAAAATGTAAGATATTGGCTTCAAATTAATTTTATTTTATAAAAAATACTGTTTTTAATAATCGGTAAAATTTTGAGAAAAATCGAATTGACAATTTTTTTACAAAAATTAAAAACCTACAAAAAAAAAAAAACAATACTAAAATTTGGTAAAAATTGATTTTCGACTGAAATATCTTTTCAAAAATGTAAGATATTGGCTTCAAATTAATTTTATTTTATAAAAAATACTGTTTTTAATAATCGGTAAAATTTTGAGAAAAATCGAATTAACAGTTTTTTTACAAAAAATAAAAACCTAAAAAAAAGACAATACTAAAAGTTTTAAAAAAAAATGATTTTCGACTCAAACATCTTTTCAAAAATTTAAAATATTGGCTTCAAACTAATTTTATCCACACAGAAAATATTTTCGACATTCAAAAATTGTATGCAAATTTGGTAAAAATTGATGTTCGGTTCTCGATATCTCGTGAACAATAGAAGATATTGACTTCGAATTAATTTCATTCATCCAATTTGTATTTTTTTATATAAGAAATAAAAACTTTTAAGAAATTCTACTAAAATTGGTAAAAATTGGTTTACGACTAAAAATCTCGTTTACAAAAATAGATTTTGAAATCAAACTATTTCCTTATATGCAAAATATTTTTGGTAATTTTTAATTTTTTAAGAATAATTCAACTGACAATTTTTTTTTTAACAAAACACGGAAACCGACAAACTTTTAAGTAAGACAAATCGACAGACGGGATGGGAAGTTATCAGTGTGGGTCGCATCCCAGCCTCTTTTTAAATTTAATATTGGCTTCATTGTTATATTAAATAAAATGCACGACTGGGTCGCACGAACTTGCTCCTGTATGCAAAGAGTCTGTTTAAAAAAGCACCTATATAAGATTTAAAATTATACCTTTAAAACAAGTTTGTCTTCAAAGATTTAAATGCTATTCGATTTGTCAAAAAAACCGCGCGATTCATCCCAAGACACAACTCATCCTAGGACAACTCATCCCGGAAATGAATTGGTATTTACAATAGTTATAGTTATAAACAATACATACATATGTAACAAATGCATTATCTAATTTGGATAAAAGATAGTAATCAGCCCTATCATGAATTCCATCGTAGTCGGAATTTTTACGAATCCCGAAAAACTGTATCATGAAATCCGTTCGTAATGCAAAATTGTATGAGATTTTCCACTACGAACGGATTTCATGATACAGTTTTTCGGGATTCGTAAAAATTTCCGATTACGATGGAATTCATGATAGGGCTGAATATAATAAAAGTTTTGTCAATGTAATGCGCTCTTTCGGGCTCATGTATAAGATTTGATCTGGTGAGATGGGAGGGGATTACATTTAATGCAGTTAAAATAATTTAAAAAAAAAACTATTTTAAGATTCAAAACTTTACCTGAAAAATAAGTTTGTCTTCAAAAATTTAGATGCCATTTTATAAATCAAAAAACCCTTGATTTTTCAAAATTTTTTTTTGAAAATCGTTAGAGCGGTTTTTTTTTAAATTAATTTTTTATATATAAAATTTTTAAATTTTGTTCTAAAAATATTTTTGGTATGCAGTTGTTTAGTGATTGTAAATATACGCTCTAAATTTGAATTTCGTAAAAAAATGTTGACCCGTTTTTGAGATATAGAATTTTGAAAAAAAAAAAATTCAATATTTTTTTAAAAATCCAAACAACACAAAATTTCACTTTTGATAATCAAATATTGTTAAGGCAATATAAGAGCTTATTCAGAAAAAAAATTATTGAAATCGGTTGATAAGTTGCTGAGAAAATTAAGAAACAAAATAACGGTTCTTTAGCGGTACCTTTCCTGAGCAATACAAAAATATGTTTTTCTTATGAAAAGAAGCCAAGTTTAAAAATAAAATTTTAGAGAAAATTTAAAAAAAATCTATCGGTTTGTTTTTAAGAAAATTCGAATTTTCGTTTTTTGACCAAAAAAATTGTATGGGGGCCACTGTTAGTTTTGGTCTTAAAAAAAATGAAAAAAACGCCTAACGCGAATCTGCTGAAAACCTTAACTTCCAAGTTTGAACTCAATCAACCCAATGGTTTAGGCTGTAGGAGCGTGGACAGACAGACAAAACATACCGGACGGAATCGCGGGACACTTTTTTCGACTTCTCTACCATCGTAATATCATGTTTGATTAAAATCTCGAGTTCGAAATTTTGCACGAATACAAAACTTGCCATATAGTTCCTATATGTCGCAAGTAAAAATAGCTAGTTTTACTTAATGTAACTATTTACATTCAAAATTGAGGGTATTCAAATTATTGACAAGGATTCTTGTTTTTAAATGGTAGGACAAGTTTTAAAGTATGAATTGTGCAAGACTTTTTATAGCTTGTATTCAATTTTAAGGCTCTAATCAATGTGTACACAAAGTTTAAAGCTTTGAGCTGAGTTTTCTTAAAACTCTCTTTTACTTTTTTAAATGTTGTGGAATTTTTTTGTAAGAAATCAGTCATTCTAAAGACTTTCATCAAAAACTGAATTTGTGTAAAAAAATTGCGATTTATTGGAATTGAAAATAATTTTACCATATTTATTTATTTAACAAGAATCTTTTGTAAAAGATGAAATAATTTTGAATTCAATATCTTTGTTTGTTGTCAAGATTTTTTTAATCGAAAATCAATTTAACCACTTTTCTCGGTAAAAAAAAACTGACATTTGGATTTTTCTAAAAATGTAGTACTCATAATTTAAAATTTAAAAATATAAAATATACATGTAAAATAAGTTTGTCTTCAAAAATTTTAATGCCATTTGCCATCTCAAAAAAACCTTAATTTAAACAAAAAATAAGTATAGTTAGAGCGTTTTTTAAATTAATTTTGTATGTATAAAATTTCTCAATTTTTGTTTTCAAATATTTTTAGTAAACAGTTATTTAGAACATATTATTATACATTATATATTTTACGAGTATTTCCGTAAAAAAAATTGACTCATTTTCGATACATGCTGACACTTTTGATCATCAAATATTATTAAGACAAAAAAGAGCATGTGTAGAATAAAATTATTGAAATTGATTCATGAGTTCTTGAGAAAATTTAAAAGTAAAATAACGATTATAGGGGGGTGGTGCAAAAAATAAATTAGGTGGCGCAACAGTCCGTAAAGAACCAGGGCCTAGTGACTTACAACTCTCAACCATTCCTGTGTGCGAGTAATTGCAGGAATGGAGGGGTCCTACAGTTTATATGCCGAATCCGAACGGCTAGATTGAGAAAGCACTTTTCATGACAAGAATTAATCTTGGAGACTTTGTCAATTCCTCGCAAGAGCCAGTACCCGTGAAAAAACTTTAGGTGTCACAGGCAGGGATCAAACCCAAGACCTCTCGCATGACAGTCCAGCGCACTAACCATCATGCCATGGAGGTGGTACAAGCCAAGTTAAAAAACAAAAAAAAAACAAGTTTTAGAGAAAATTTTATAAAAATCTATCAATCAGTTTTTGAGTAAATTTGAATTTTCGATTTCTGACTAAAACATTTCAATGAGGACTGCTGTAATTTTTGATCTTACAAAAAACTCCTAACGCGAATCTGCTTAAAACCTTAACTTCCAAGTTTGAACTTAATCGATAAATGTTAGGATGTAAGGGCGAGGACAAATAGAGAGACGGAACCACGGGACCCACTTTTTTAACTTCTCTACCATCATAATGTAATGTTTGATTAAAATCTCAATTTCGAAAAGTTTTACGAATGCAAACTCTCCAAAATGTCCGGAATTCGATTCTCATTTTTAAATTTTTCTATCACATTATGTTTTCAAAATATAACATTTTAAATATGCCAAAGAAACCAAAAACAGGGTCCTTAGAGCTAAGATACACAACATATCCCTTATCAATACTTTTTTGATCATTTTAAAAAGTACAAATCTTAAATCTTCTGATACAGTTTAAATCATTTTAGTATGTCACCTTTATTTAGTAATGTCTTATTAGTTAGAGAGATGTTATATGGGTCTTCATTTGACTTTTGACAAACCTTGAATGCAATACCTTTATGGTTTTGAATACTTCGTTTTAGAGTTGATTCCGAATCCAAACTCTGATCAGAAATACCCGTTTTCAACATTATTCTCATATTTTTTTTTAATATATTGCAAAAACTTTATGATATTAACTAAAGACTATTAATTCGTTAAAAGATCAAACATAGTTTTTATAATCTTTTGCTTTTTCTGTTTTATTTTAGCATAAATGCTTCAGCATTCTTTAATGTAAGGCAGGTGGAGACTTGATTTGAAAAATCTTCGCGAATTTTATTGAAAAACAAACTACTTCATGAATTAACATAATCGCAAAAAGTCTAATATGTTTTATTTTTACAATTATAAAATTTGAACTAAAGATATCAAACACCTTAGAAAAATATAGTTTGATTGCATTACCTTGTTGACCAAAGTCAGAGAGGAACATTTTGATTGTGTCACTATAAAGGCTTTCTTTTCTCATAAATTGGCTCCCGGGTATTGAACTATTACAATGATTTTCAAATATTCTTGATTTTATTTGTGTAATGACTTTTTAATTTCGCTGCTTATACTAAAGATAAGATTTAATCTCTTATCCTGATTATGGTTTGATTTCTGCAAATCTTGTGGCCTACATTTATATAGTAATTCGACAATGTTTTTCTTAACTTGCCACACGTATGCACATATGCACATACTTTAAAAGGCGAATTTTGGATTCGTACAAATTTTATTTCGAGATTCAAAATACTGATGTGTGCTTTCATCTCGTCCAACTACAATATTAACCTCTGAAGCGATACACACTCGAAAATGAGACGCGGAGAAGTCGCGGCGCGCGTGCTGTTTTTAAACTCAATCTTTTTCGAGTATTTACTTATTTTAATTAAATCTTTATTTTCTAGTATCACATTAATAATATTGGAAAAAAAAAATGTAACCAAGTAATTATGTATTACTACCACAAGATCTAGCGACCTCTATATTGCAGATTTTGTTGTTTTTTCTTAAGTTTTGGTAAGAAATACAAATCAGAACGCATACGAAAATATCAGCAAATGTGATTAGCACATATTTGGTTATACTGATTAAAATTATTATTTATATCTTTTATCACATTATCAACTCTTAAATAAACGATTATACAAGTTTTTAAAACTTTAATCCAATCTCAATTATTTTTTAAATACTTGGCATGGAAATTAAAATAACAAACAATCTTAATCTCCCAAGGGGTTTAATGATCTTGCTGGCGCTGTTAAAAATGTATGTATAACTTGATGTAGAATTTACTGACTTTTTGTGTTGAATCACTGTTTGTTTAATTTTATTTTCTGTAAATCACTTTCCAATGCTGAAAATTTTGAAGGACCACTTCTGCGGCCTTTATAACGCCGACGCTTAACCCAATTCCACTGTCAGGCAGGACAATCCATTCATTATAGACGACAAAAACCAACAATCCCGCCTTCCCGACTTGGACGAAGTAAAAAATTGCAATATCTAAACTGATGTCTAACAAAATCGCTGAAGAATATGGCTTGAATGCTGAGCTTTTTAAAGCAACTAAAGATAATTTGCTTATGACCATGTAAAACAGGTCGGAAGAAAGCAAAATCTTCTGTGCCGTAATATGTGAACATCTGAAACCAATCGTCAATAATCTGATAGGTCCTTATCAGTGTGGTTTTAGACCAGGAAAGTGCAAATGCCCCTATTCTGTTAGCCATTGTGCCAATGGCGCAATGACCTGTTAGTACACCTATCAAGATTTTAATGTTCTTTTTACTCAGCGATAGAATATACCGAGTATTTTTTTGTATAAAGGTTGGAAACAAATTTACCGAACCTTTTAATGTCCAATAAGGCTTTAGACAAGGTGATCCTTGAATGAATGGTGCAGAGCTCCTACGTCAACGCTAAAGGCACTATCTTTCAAAAGTCTGTCCAACTACTGGGCTTAGCGCTTAATGAGGGTAAAACAAAATAAATGCTAAAGGACCTACAACACCGAAGACGTTTTGGTCAAAACTTTGAAGTTATAAAGTTTTTTTTTTTTAATATTTCAACTGAATACTGAAATGAGTGATTATAGAGGGATTAGAAAAGGTACTTCGTAAATTTACATAGCCTCAAAAAGCTTTACATACATTACATATATATTTTCGCATTTTAAAAAAGTATTATCTCAAAAACCTTACGTGATAATTATTTATTCTACAAAAAATTATAATTTGTAATTTGTTTGCAGAATGTCAGGATTTTGAGTCAATATTGCCTATACGGAACGCTACCAAAATATTAGAACTCAGTTCCATTCAACCGAAGTCTAAATTTTTTAGAACTTAAAAATGATTTTTAATCAATTTCTTTACAAATGATAAGATGTGAAGAAATTCTCGAGTTTTAAAAACTTTTGACCGGTGTCCAATTCTTGAGAAAGTCGTGGAGTCTACTGATTTGGTTCGTTTGCAACGGACGCCTGAACAGCAGCGACATTTGTGACACTTTGACCAACCCGTACATCACGCAACAAATGTGTAGAGTCAAATGTTTGCACTTTGCTTGTTATTGACTGCCTATTAGGCCTGTTAAAGAATGCAATCTTTTGTGAATGCAATCATTATAAATCATTTATTGAATTCAACATAAAGATTGCATTCATTGATTTTACATCGGACTTCAAGTAATTGCATAGACTTCAAGTGAATGCGAAGACTTCGAATGAATGCAAAGAATGCACGAAGTCAAATGATTGCAATCAATTGAATTACGAATTTTACAGTTTTCGTCAAATGAAAATATTCGGAATTTGATTTAATTTTTGATAAATACATTTTATTTTAAGTTTTTTTAATTTTTAAAAAAACGGTGGTTGATTGTATTTTAATTTATTCGAATTGCGTGTGACGTCAGAATTTGTAAAATAAAATTTAACCAAAATCGATAGCATATTTTTGTTCGCGAGATATTTGGGGTTAACTAAATTTTTCACTTTTTTTTAAAATTCATATTATAGAAAAAAAAACACTGAACGAATTTCTGAACGAAGCCCTTTCAGCCAAATTTTGATGGTATTATTTTTAAAGCAAGAGTAATTTGAAGTCGATACCCTTGTTTTTTCTTGAGATATGGATAAGTAAAAAGGGGTTTTCGAACTTACTGACGTACGAGTACAAAGTGCAAACACAGACATTTCTTTAACACCCGTATATTTAAATAAGTCTAATGGAAAGTTTAAACAAAAAAAAATATTTTAAAACACAATAAGAAGCATAAGACTAATTAGTAACATTTTTATTTAAATCTACTTCCTCCAACAATGTAGAGAAATTAATATTTAAAGAATAAAGAATAATATTAAGTGTCACTGGCCCTTATCGATTGTAAAGAAGAAAAAAACTTCTTCTCTGCCTCTGGATTTTAGCTGAGCAGAGTTCAATCCATATTCGATAGCAATATTGTGACTAATTACATTTTATACATGTGCTATTTTAATTCAGAAAGTATAGAACCAAGGTATATAATTTTTAGCAAGCACAACGCTCATCAGTCTGGTTCTACAACTTGTGCACAGAAGACCAGTTTTTAGAGCTAACGTACATAACAATGAGTGTGGTTCTAGTTTTTGTTGCGATACTTATTTTAGTACGGCTTGTTCAGAGATATTTCAATATTATCCAAAGTGGTTATAGAATTGATGGACCATGGTTTATTCCATTTATTGGGAATGCTCAATTCATATGGAATATGAAGCCAAATGGTGAGAAGAGCCTCTTAAACACCATTGAAGCTAAAAAATAAGAGAATAAACAAAAAATATAAACCGATAGCACTTTTTAGCAGAGTTGAGAGACTGCGAGAAACATACCAGAGGACATTTCGAATTTTTCTGGGAACTAATTTGTGGGTCTTCTTGCACAGCCCCGAAGAGATGCGTCAGGCTCTAAATGAAGATTCTCTAGAGAGAGCAGATACTTTTCAGCAACTTGAAGTTTTGCTAGGCGATGGATTACTTCTAAGTGAAGGTACCTATAGATTGAATACTTTGTTTTTGTTGAATATATTGAAATATTGATATTCATGTCAGGGAAACTTTGGTATAACCATCGAAGGGCATTGGCTCCGGCTTTCCATCCCAATGTGCTAGCAAGTTTTACAGATCGAATTTATTATCACGCTGATGTTTTTGTCGACAGAGTCTTGAATAGAAAAGAAGTCGAAATATCGGATTACATTTTTCCATGCATGTTGGATACTATTTGTGGTAAGTTTGAAATTTATTGGCATAGAAATGTAGGGCGCGTATTATTAAATTATATTCTTTGTATACCTACAGATACTTCAATGGGGAAGAATTTGCGAACACAAGAAGACGACTATTCGCCATATATTCACGCATTTCATGAGTAAGTAGAAATAGTGCAAATTTTACATAAACTCAAACTTGGATAGCTCTTATTAAGTGTGTAGGTAATGCGATTTGTTCCTAATTCTTCGTTTCTCATATGATTAGTTTTTGAAGACGTATCTTCTTATTAAAAACAAAATTAATATTTCACTCAAAACAATACTCTCTTGGGGGGTTAAGCCAAGATACTTGCTTTATCACCTCATTTACATTTTACATTTTGAAGCATATTTATAGATTTTTTTAATCAACTTTTCGAATTGATAGAATTTAAAAATGAAAATTTTTGTTATAGCAAATTTGTTTTGCTTGATTCCATAATTGAAATATTTACACAAGTCATTTTCAAATCAGAGCTCTTTAAGTAATATCAAGAAAATGCAATGCTAAGTGTCGGATTGAGATCACTTTAATTAAGATCAATAAAAATCCTCTCCTCAATTTATTTACTACTGTTAAGAACAATATAAATGCATTCGATTGAAAACAAAATTCTAATAAAAGATAAACAAATTGAGTATATCGATGCTTTCACTAGTAGGAGACAAAAAATGGATAATCAAAGATCATAACATTGATATCAATATCATCTTGTGCATAATTTAGTTACAATATTAAACATAAATTAAAAGTTACATTTTTTATATAATATTGTACTCACTTTGATGTAAATTGATGAAAATGTATAAAACTTGCACGGTCATCTTCGATAGTTCTTACCCATTGCGATGATGAAATCAGATTTTCTACAAATAAAAACTTAATATAGAAACTTCATTTATTTATTTTTAAAATATCAATTTACAATTAAAATTGTTATTAATATTTGGAAAGAGAAGGTAGGGCTTTCGGCTCTAGAAACCTTATTTACACACAAAAATTCGTATAGTTTTAATTAGTGACATGTTTTTCAATTGAATACGTGACAACTGACGGATCATTAAAGACTTTGGTGTTTATATAAAAACATACATATATGTACAGTGGCTCATAGCTACAGTGAATGATTTTAATTGTATGTTGGAATTGGTTTTAAACTAGCTTTTAAAAACTTCTAAAAAGAAAAGAATCGAGGCGTTTAGAATTTAGCAATAACTGCACTACAACTTTGTGACATATGCAAACTTTTTGTACTCTCAATTCTCTGACGGTATAGTTAAAAAGGATTAATTCAGAAACTGGTTAGGTTCAGACGATAAAAGGGGCTTGAAAGTAAGGCAAGTTTCGATAGGGTCCGCCATCTAACGTTTTTTTTTTCAACTAGTGCTTGTTTCGTGAATGGTAACACTTACATAGCTCATGTCTGATTTGACAGATAATTAGTTTTATCCTTCCGCTGAACGAATATGGTTGTGTATACGCTTGAACAACGCTGGGAACAACGCTTAGAGAAGATGCCGATTTTGCCAAAAAAAAAAAACATCTTTTCAGATGAAGATCGTTTGATCTTGGCGGGTATGTAACCAAACAAAATTGTCGCATTTGGGGCACAGAAAACCCGTACGCATACATTGAATAGCCGATACACCCAAAACGAGTCACTGTTTGGAGCGGATTTTGGTCCAGAGCCATAATTGGCCATTTTTCTTCGAAAATGAGCAAGGAGTGGCTGTTAAAGTCAATGGCGATCGTTATCGAGCCATGTTAGACGAATTTTTGATCACAAAAGGAGGAGGAGGATATTAGCAACATTTGGTTTCAACAGGACGGCGCGGCGCTACGTGCCACACAGCCAAAGCTACACTCGATATTTTTTGGCGGATCCTATAGTACAGGGTGGGCCGTAAATAAGTGCACTTAAAAAAAATTATATTAATACAACTGTAGCGCTTTTAAATGAAATATTTATTTTAAATTATACAAAACGAAATGAATTTTTATTTTTTAAAAATTAAATCATCCAAATATTGTCCATTTCGCCTACAGCACTCTTCCAATCTGACTCTGAGATTTTGGAACACTTTTGTCAAAAGTTGCGGAGTGATTAAGCGGATTTCTTCTTCAATGTTCGCTTTTAATTCAGTCGTCGTTGAAGGATTATTAGAGTACACCTTACTCTTGAGGTAGCCCCATAAAAAGAAATCCGGTGGCGTTAAGTCAGGGCTCCTGGGTGGCCAAGCAATATCACCCCTCCTCGATATCAACCTTCGAGGAAACATTTCTCTAACGACCTCCAGAGAGTCGTTACTTGTATGGCAGGTAGCGCCATCTTGCTGAAACCAGGTGTGAATAGTGTAACCACTCGATTCTTGCAGTTTTGGAGCTAAAAAATCTCTAAGCATCGAAACATAACGCTCTGAATTAACAGTAACATTACGCCCGTATCGATCTTCATAAAAATACGGCCCTATGATCCCCCACTTGGCTATTCCGGCCCAAACGGTCACTTTCGGAGAGTGTAACGGTCGTCCATGTTTTAAGCGTGGATTTTCTGTTCCCCAGTATCGACAATTTTGTCGATTAACAAATCCGTTGACATGAAAATGAGCTTCGTCTGAGAAGATAATGTTATTGAAGTGAGGGAATCTCCGTAACATTTCTGTTACGAAATTGAACCGTGAAACAAAATCGGATTCTTTCAAATCTTGGACAATCTGAATTTTGTAAGGGTCTAACTTCAAATCATCCCGTAAAATGCGACGTAAAGTCGTTCTGGGTACTCCCAGGGCCGCAGCGCGATTCCGTGTAGAGCTTCTTGGATCCTCGCGCACAGAAGCTTGTACGCGTTCAATTGTTTCTGCAGTCCGCCTGGAACGTGGGCGTCCTGTAGGTCGAAGTTTTTGCGTTGATCCCGTTGCCTCGAATGTTACGATCCATTTTTTGATTACATTCGTACTTGGACACTCGGTGATGTTGCGTAATCCAAACTTTACCCGAAAAAGCCGACGAACAGTCACGTATGAGCGATTGTTTTCATAAAAGGCGCGAACGCAGAAAGCGCACTGCTCTCCCGTGAACGGACTTATTGCGACTAAAAATTTAGATCTCGAGCTGCAAGGAGATACCATCCCCGCGCGTCTCGGTTATTTCGTTCGGGAGTTAGAGCGAGACAAAGAGTGCACTTATTAACGGCCCACCCTGTATATGATTGGCCAGCTGCCAAAAAATTGCCTTACAACTAAGGCAACTTTATTGGAAAGTTAGTCAAGAAAAATCTTCCTAACTATGAAGTCAATAGGCAGGTTCAGACAACATAAGGGACTTCATTTGCAGTCAACTTCATTCTTTGAACGTAAATTTTGACCAAGGCAACTAGTTAGTTTTTCAAGTGTCATGAATTTGAAATTCAGAACTTTACTTCACAAACCTCTACTTCAAGTTCATAGTACAAAAATTACCAAAATCATTATTTTCTACAAAACACTCCTCAGGCAAGCTACAAGTCCATCATGATTTGTATTTTGTATTTTAAAGAAATATTACTTACTTCTTTTCCAAATTTACAAGGAACCCTTTTACAGAAAGCATTAAATGAAGTTGTGCAGATAATAAATAAATCATTGAGTAATAAAGTTCAGCTTTTAGTTGAATTAAAAAATATGATCAATTGTCATTTTGACATAAGTTGACTTGACTTGATAGTAAGGGAGATTTTTCTTGCCTAACTTTCCAGTCATCTTTCCAATAAAGTTGCCTTAATTGGAAGGCAATTTTTTGGCAGCTGGCCAATCAGATGCAAGAAACTTGCCTTACTTTCAAGTCCCTTATGTCGGCTGAACCTGCCCATTTATACTTATGTCAAAATGATGGCTAACCATAATTTTTCATTCAAGTGAAAGCTAAACTTTATTCTTCTGTGATTAATTTATTTTATGCACAATTCTATTTGCTATTTTATGAAAAAGGGTTCCTTGCAAAATTGGAAAAGGAATAAGTAATATTTCTTTAAAATACAATTATGTTGTTGGTAGTTTTTGCACAATCAATTGAAGGTAGAGGTTAGTGAAATTTAAAGTTCCGAGTTTGAAGTTTATAAAACTTGAAAAACTAATTAGTTGCCCTGCACATGAAGTCCCTAATGTTGTCTGAACCTGTCCACTGGCTACAAAGACTTCAATGAACTTAATACAGTAATATAAAACCAAATATTCATTTTTCTGACTTATTTCCTAAAGACTAACCCCTATTTGTTCTGGAGATACATTAATAGATATGGGTGATTATACAAAAGTTGGGTAACTCGATGTCATCAACCAATATATACAAAGTCTGATTATATTTTATTGAGATTGCAATTTATTTTAAAACAATGGAAAGACCTTTATTTAGTCACCCAATTTCAGTTCTTCATTTTGAATACAAGTTATGAAAAAAACACAATTAGTTCTTAAAACGTCAGTCCTCTGGCATGTCACAACCCTGAAAACCAACCTTTAAGTGACTGTCTATTAAACATTATCATTGATTTGAGAAAACTTATCAGTTCGTCAGTTTCTTGTGTGTAATTTAAATTTAAAATTCGTGCGAAATATCGCCGACCCACTTTGAATTTTAATGTTGGTAATAAAGTTAGTTGCGGGTCGCACAATTTGACGGCCATCATAACTGTACCAGAGTTTGGGTTATGTTTGTTGTCTATACACGTGCTTAGCTAGTCAACACGTCAGTTTTATGGTGAGTCGTTATTTTTTTGTTAATCTAAAGTTTATTTTTATTTATTCGTATTAGACTTTGATTTGTTAAAATGTAGTTTGTTGATATTTGAAATTACAAAAAAAAAAACATTAGTCCAGGTTATAATCTCAAATTTCGTCTTTTTCGTCAGTAGTGTGGCGTCAGTTCTGTGTCAGGTAAATTGTTATTGTTCTTCATTTCTTGATCATTAGTACTTTTAAGATGAATATTGTTAGATTTTGTTTGTTGATTACTTTGAAATATTTAGTAAAACTATGTGAAAGTAGTAAAAGATAAGTGAATAACGTTACGTTAAATGTCAAAAGTCTGTTTTGAAAACTGATGTAGTATTTTCTCCTAGTATTACATATTAATAATTATTTTTAATTGTTACTAAGTGATTTTAAGTGATCATTATTAAATTTTTACTAATTTGATTTACTTTCAAAACTGTGTATACTCGTCAGTCCTCTGGCAGTCAAATTCTGAATTTGTTTAAATATCCTACAATGTACTCAAAAAAGTGACTGACCCGATTGGAAACAATATATAAATTAGATTAGCTATCATATACACCCGAATTTATAGAAGTTTGATTTTAAAACTATCGTAAACAAAATATCCTCAAAAGTTACCCAACTTTTGTATAATCACCCATATCTAGCTAGTATGACCTTTGTATATGAAAACTGGTTTTCATATACAAAGGTATGACCTTTCAACATTTTCCAAGCCATCTTCCAGAGTCAATTTCGAACATGTTTGCAGATTATTTTGAGACTGCAGTTGAAATATTTTATTTTCTTCTGCAAGAACCTCTTCTCTTATTTCTCTTAAAACACAAGATTACAGTCATCTTATAATAATAACGTTACAATATTCTAAACCTAATTGAATTTGTAGTCCTGGTAGGTACTGATAGAATACCATAATTTATGTTGAAAATTTGTGACCATTGTTTCTTCTTTTGAACGGGTCTCTAAAATGTTCTAAGTTTCCAGATCTTTGAAAATATCAATTTCTAACGCAAGTTCATAAAAAAGTTTCTAAAAATTAAGTTTTTAATTATCTTCCTATATTGAAATTGTCGGCTAATCCTAAATTGTTTAAAACCGTTTTGTCTGTGACATAATTTCTTTTAATTGTTCCTTTGTTATACTTGAAAATCAAAATGGGTTTGCAAAATAAAACCTACAATTACTAATTTATTACAATTATCTACTTTTGTTTCGATGCATTCAAAAAACACATTTGACAAATTAAGTTAAGAAATTCTTCTAAATAAATTAAGTAAAATTTGACTTAAGGACCGTTTCGTTAATGTGGATTTCGTCATATCTTAAAGATAGATATTATAGCGTCATGTTCAGGAGTAACCTTTCATATCGATTTAATGTCAATTCTGGTGTATCTCAAGGGAGTCATCTTGGTCCATTTCTGTTTATTTTATTTATTAATGCTTTGCTTACTGTTTTAAATAATTCTATACTGATAATAATAATAATAACCGAAAAACAACAAAATTCCTCCACCTCAAAATACTTATTTGACACTTGATTCGAATATATTTTTTCTTGTCAAGCTTTGAATTAAAAACAACATTTTTAAAGTTACAAGCATTTTAATTTTGTAAATAAACATATTTTTTTCCAATTAGATAGGATTCAATTAGTGGGCCAAAACTATTGAGCTCAGTGTCTGTTTTTTTTCCAAAATTTTGGGAAATCTCCGTTTTCTCTGTTTTCTCTCTTTTCCATAATACTGACCAGCAGTCGTATTTAATTTGATTTGAGTGCGTCCTATAGTACAATTAACAAAATTGTGCTTATTTATTAAAAACAAATTCAATTAAACTTACATTGCTCCGTTTCGCCTTAATTTAATAATATTTCAGAAAAATGACAACAACTTTCCATGGAAACATCCGAGGGGAATTTCTAACACCTTTGACGATACGATTTTTTTGAACGTGGAAAGTATTTCCAGGGAAATCTTGTTCGCTATTTGTTTCTGCTATCATCATTCGTTTTTAATAATTAAATTCCGTATTTTGTCCACTTACTTCCTTAATCAAGTTTAACGAAAAAAGTTTAACGTTAAACAATAAATAACGAGTTATAATATCGAAGTTACAGTTTAATTTAAGATATTTCCTTCAACATAAAAATAATGTTTTTCTTTCATTTTCTAGGACAAGTGAGCTTCTATTTCAAAGAATGTCATACCCGCCGTACTTCCTTGATTTTATTTTTAACCTTACAAACGCCAGTAAACGTCTTCAAAAATCAATAGCTATGATACACAATTTAACAGATGAAGTTATCAAAGAACAAGCAGACAATCTAAAGACTGATGGAAATCATCAAGTTACCGAGAAATATAATCAAACACTCCTGCAAATATTGTTGACAACAGAAATAGATGGAAAACCTGTGTCACTTCAGGAAATCAAAGATGAAGTTAACACATTTTTATTTGCGGTAAGTAATTATCTCAACTATTATAAATTTGTTTTGAAATTATTTTGTATTTGTCAGGGAGTTGATACAAGTGCAGCTGCAATGAGTTTCATTTTCTACTGTTTGGGAAAATATTCGGAATGCCAAGAGAAACTCTTTAAGGAAATCTCTTCTGATCCCGACAGCTGTTCGAATATAAATGAAATAAAATATCTTGACATGTTCATCAAGGAATGTCTTCGTCTTTACACAATTGTCCCTTTGACTGGTAGACAAGTTACCAAGGAAATTACAATTGGCAGCACTAATCTTATTCCTGGAACAACACTTTGGGTCAATATGTATGGTTTGGCCCACGATCCCAAATACTTCCCTCAGCCCTATGAATTCAATCCGGAACGTTTTGGTAGCGATGCAACTGAAATCCCTCCCTATGTATTCTTGCCATTTTCTGGTGGTCCACATTCGTGTATTGGAAAAAGATATGCTATGCTTATTATGAAAATATTAACTGTAACGGCTTTAAAACGAACAAGAGTTCAACTCAAAAACCCTAACGAAAAATTGGAGCTAATGGCGGAAATGGTATTAAAATCCACCAAAGGAATTCATTTGAAATTTGAAAAAAGATAATTGATACAAAAATATTACAAATAGATTAATAAGGTTTCTACTCTAGGTACATAGTTTTAAGTTTATAAATGTACATAAATATTTAAAATTTAAATAAAAGTGTAAACACATTGATATCTATTTCATTCGGAACTAATGTTGTAAATATCGAAGTGTGATGTATTTTGGTTGATTTTTAATTGAATTTAAACAAAAGATTTTAAAAGAGATTATACTACATTATGCAGCAAAGGGTTAAGGCTATTTAAAAGCTTAGGTTAAAACCTAAGATATTTTTATTACCAGTCACTAGTTCTAGGAGTTCTCTATGGTCGCATTCACAAAGCTAGTGGCTACGTATTTAATTTATTTATTATTATTTATTTATTTAATTTTACACTACGTCGGAGGGGAAATTTCAACTACTTTTGTAGTTGGATTTAGCCAATCAGAATCCCTTGACTACGTAGCCACTAGCTTTCCGAATGCGACCAATGAAAAACATCTACTATCATATATGTATGTAGATTCATTAAAATTCTTAAAACAATTCAGGATACACTATACTCAAAATTTTAAATATGGAAAACAAGAAATTGTGCCGTTCAAAGAAGATAACTTGTGATCAAACTAAAGTAATTTTGATTAGCTCAGCTATTGTTCCTCCTGATTTTGAAAGACAAACAAGGCGCTGGAAAAAAAGAACCCCGTTCGAATTCTTTAAAAACTCGAATGCAGAATTTACAATTGCTCTTACTGAAGAATAAAACAAAATTTACAAAACTCAAAATAGATAAACTAGTTTTAGGAAAGCGATATTTCCGCTATCCAAAAATGGAATTATAATGGCCCTAAGAACTACAGCGAGGAATAACTTTCCTAAATACTTCAGCGAACCTATTTGGAACTTTATTTTTCAACAGGCTTAGACATTTCGAAAGCTACTATTAAAGAAATAAAATGTTATATACATTGTTCATTGATTTTTGTGCCACTTTTATTTCCGAGCCTCGAGAAGCAAAATGATAAATATTCTATCCACTATGATGGGAGTCAAACAGGGATGAATCTTAAGTGCATTGTTATTTCTCTTATTTATTAATAATTTATAAGAAAGCTTAGGAGGTGGTTTCAGAAAGAATACGCCATTTATTCCCGCAGATGACACAAAACCATACGTGAAACTGCATCATCCATTGTCATACGAAGTTCAAGAATGAGAATATTGTTCGTATACTTCTGTAGAAGTTTGTCAGTATTACTGCATCAAAAGATTATTCCAACTGCCAGGTACCACACCTAATTACATGATCCATCTAGATATAGGGAGGCTACCACTTTTTTTTGGATACGTTCAAACTTCACTTCGATTATGTCAACAATTATACTAACTTACCTACTATCGACTTAAAGGAAGTGTATTCAAAAATGGGAACATTTGGTGAGCGATGGTGGTAAAAAGTACATTTAATAGTTTATGTTAACAATAAATGAAGCTCAATCCTCGAAATATCATATTTACTTCAGTAAGCTTAACTACAACTTAAAGAAAAAACATATTTTTTGAACACAAACTCAACCGAAAAAATTACCACAATATTTACAAAATAAGAGGAAAGTAAATTGACAAATTTAAATTTTATACCACGTTCGTCGTCCTGATTTTCCAATTGAGTGTAAACTCTCCAATATTAAAGTGAAGGAGTCAAGTGGCAGAGTCGCTAGAAGTTGTTGCTGTTATAGAAACTGAGTTAAATAAATACCCAAATAAGGCACAGTTTTTTTTAGTTTCCATTTCGTGGGCTTTTGTTCGTCAAGTCTTAATATAATGGTCAACAAAGTAATGTAGGTTGCAATCAAATTATAGTTTGTGTTAGGTCTTTGATGGTTTTAGTTCAAATAGGTACGACTTTAAAATTAATCTATCACGTCAGGTTTTTGAGATACAACCTTGAATAATTCGGAAAATACTTCTATAAGACTTTTTGATGCTATGTAAATTCATGAAGTAGATTTGTCTCAATAAAATTCGTGATGATTTTCCAAATCTACAATCCCTTACTTAAATCTTTCGTTTGAACATGTTCAATATCGTACTTATTTTTTCAAAAATTCTCCTGCCATTCATTAACTTGAAAAGAACCCTGAAGCATTTATGCTAAAACGTTTCTTTTGAAAGCAAATTTTATCGTTACAAATTCGTAGTCTAAAAGTTTTTGAAATATATAATGATAAAATATAAAAATAATGTTGGAAATGGGTATTTCTAAAATTAGAGTTGAGATTTGGAATCGACACTAAAATTTAACTCTAAAACGAAGTATTCAAAAACACAAAGAAAAAAAATACATTCAAGGTTTTCCTGGACTTCAGATAGAGTCAAATGAAGACACATAAGACATCTCCCTAAATAATGAGAAATAACTAAAACTAAGTGAGATGCTTGATGACTTAAACTTTATCTAGAAGATAAAGATTTGTACTTTGCAAAATGATCATACAATTTATTCTTAAAAGATATGGTGTGTAACTTAGCCTTAAAAAACCGTTTTTGGTTGTCTTAGCATTTTAAAATGGCATATTTTAAAAACCTGATGTGACAGAAAAATTTAAAGGCGAGATTCGAATTGAACACATTTTAATCCTCTAAAATTTGAATTCAGCTTGTGCAGCTGACCAAAAACGTAATTTAATCGACCGGTTTATTTAGTTAAGATACAGAAAACCTGAAGAATATAATATTTTTTAAAACATTATAACAGCAGAAAATAAATTCGTCTTAATTAGAACAAGCTAGAACTTAAATGGGTAGCCTGGGGCCCTACTGTGTAATGCGTTTCGAAAGCCAATCCGATTCGAATCTGATATTCGATGCGTTTATTAATTCGTACTCTGTAAAATGTTCAAATCGAAAAAAACAATCATCTAGTCTAGCACCTTTTCTATTTATAGAATAGATTTGCCGAGTTCGAAGTATTTCTCATCACAAACAAGACGAGGGATGAGCACACATGAATTCCACCATAATTTCAAATTGCTTTTGTTTGGTATGCAAATTTTTCGCTGACGATTCCCTGTAATGAACTTTATTTGCTTAAATTTTGAATAAAATTATTATTTCGTTTCTTACAATTATTTATCTATTTCACACAACTTAACACAATTTTCTTTTTGTGTCCTTTAAAAACGACCTTCGAATTGCAACCCGTTACCTCTCTTGGTGTAGAAACAAAATTTCCGTTTTCGAACGCTAATGACACGCATTGCCAGGTACGAAAAATCCGAATGCGGATTTGTCATTCCGTAAGTACTAGATTTCTTATCCGCATTAGAAATAGAGTACAAAATATTCGTTTTCGAAAATATTTGCTTTCAAAACGCATTACAGAGTAGGGCCCCTGTTTTTTATTTAATTGATATACAAACGTCTTTTTAATTTAAGAAGAACAAATTAAATGTTTGGAATCCCTCCGCTTCATGTTCTCTGAAATACCACACAGAAATATAATTTTTCAAATAAAACACTGCTAGATTAATATTCAATTAACACATCGACTACGAAAATGTATATTTATTTTTTTTTTTCTTGTTTGATATAATTCTTTTTATTATTATCCTTCTTTATTTTTGTTTGTTATTTGTGTTTTATATTGTTTTTATTTATTTTTAACTTCCATATCTCTTCTCTCATAATCAAATATAAAATATTATTAATTTTTTATTTTTGTTTACACATAGCTATACTATTGTATTAAAATAATTACTTATATCATTTTGGCGCACTGTTTACAAAACAAAATATTCAACAAACACGTACAGTAATTTTTGAAATTACAATTTAAAAACAAAAATAACTTAAATAATAATACAATACATAACCGTTCATGGTTTTATAACAATTTTTCTTTTTTTTTGTGTGTGTTTTATCAAATAAATATGAATGGTAAGTTTGTAATTTCATCATTTTTATGTATTTTAATTTATTTTTCATAAATTCATATGGCTATGTTAATTTATTATACTTAAATAACAAACAAAAATTATTAAAAACAATTGTTTTTCACACATAATTTGTTGTTTTTCTTTTCTTAATTTTTTTTTATTTTGTTTATCAAAAATCACAATTGGTGCTGCTTATAAACTAATAATGTATTACAAATTAAAAAAAAAGGTTTAATGATCAATTTTAAACAAATTTTAAATTATATTTAAATTGTAAATAGTTTAAATTATGCTGTATATTATATTTTCACCATCAAGCAACATAGGCAAAGAAAAAAATGCGTAAACAAAAGGATTAAAGTTAAAACAAAAAATTAAACAGATTTCAAAATCTAAAACTCAATGTTTTATTTGACTTTTGTTTTTGTTAAACTTTTCTAAGCACATTTAAAGCTACGAAAATGTATATGCATATATTTTTTAAAAATCTTTTTCGTGAATAAAAAGTATCTTTTGTTGAGTCATAACATAGCTTGATCTAATTTTAGATTATGAAAGTTATGAGTTCGAAATTGTAGATATTTTTTCACGGCCTTTTTTTGAAAATGAAAATATTTCAGGCGATATCGAGACATGCAGTTGGTCTCCAAACTTGGAAGACCATGAGATCGAATCATAGAGAGCGCCTCAGTGCCATATTGGTACAAGACTTTACTTTAAATATTATTGTTTAACTTTCCAAAACAATAATGTTTTCCTTTTCTTTTCAAGAGAAAGCCGACTGATTAAAATCAAGACAGTGATATTAGGAAACAGTAAATTTCGGAAAAACAGTCATACCATTTATGTTAAACAAAAAGAAAATTACCTAACTCAAAACTGACAATTTAAAGATCTGTTAAGTTGTGATGTGACTATGAAGAGTTTCTAACAAAAAGTCTTGACATCTCTTATCCCCTAACTGCCCTAAGCAAACAGTCATGATTTGTCTTACTCAAGACTGGCACTCATTTACTCGGACCGTATCAAGATCCGTTTTGTTTGCTTCGACTTTACTTATAAAGTTAGTGACTTCTTTTTATTGGCTCTCTTGTGTTTTGAGTTATATTAATATAATGCGACATCTTTTGTCTATAGAAACAAAACACCTCAAATTCAAATTTCGTAGAACCATTGCTTTAAGTTGGTGAAGTCTTACAAAATTGCTCGTTTAGAGTCGTTTATATAAAAACAAAAAATTACTTTATTTCTCTAAAGAAATTCTTACCTGCAAGCAGTCTAAAAATAAATCTAGGCTCTGAGATGATTGTTTATTTGCTTTTGAGGCATACTTAAACGCGTCGCCATCGAACGACTAGAAAGTCATCTCAAACTCCTGATTGCTTTTGATCTAGTCTGAGAACGAACCAACGAACGAACGGACAGCTCTTTTTTTCTTTTTTGAATTCTTACGTACCAAAAATTATTTTGCTGATTTTTTTATTATCGTTGTATTCAAATCCATTTTAAGGAGTACCGCCGCTTAAGTAAATAAGAAAGATGACCATTTTCTGCAATTATATAAAAATGGAATCATTCTCATTCTGGCCATTGAACTTCGAAATTTAACTAAAAACCATATTTGAAGAAAGGAGTGGCTCACTCACTAAAATTTATGCATGAAGATTTAGAAAGAGAATATAAAAAGCTTATATAAAGATTTGGAATCTAAAGATTAGAAATATCGTCGGTATTTATATAGATGGAAAGAAAATACATCATGTATATAGTTTTAGCCTTCCGAAGATTATTCATTTTAGAAATAATGATTGCATAGTTTAAGAAGGTTTTGAAAGCTTGGTTTAGGCATAATATAAAAGGTCTTGGACACTGATTTGCTAATTTGTGTCAAAACTCAAACGATATTAATACATAATTATCATGAGTTCGAATTTCGTATTGGTAATTGATTTTAAACCAGGGAACTATTTAACAGGTCACGACTTCAATAACAATCATTTTATGAGACTACATAATAAGCGGCATACTCAGGTTTATTTGAGGCTATGGACGAAATTTACTTTTTTCACTTGCTTGCAGTATCAATTTTTTTTCTCGAAAACCAATAAGCACTATTTTCTCTGGATTTATGGGCTGAATTTATAAAGAGATTAAGGTTCTAAGATGTCTTACTTCAGTATTCAAGGATTTAAAAAGGACATTACATAAAATCATATAGAATCTTTACTTCTCACAAAACATTTCAGATCTTCAAATAACTTGCCATAGCATAGGATTAGTTCAAACTCAATACTTTTTATTCTACGAGTAGACGGTGAATTTTGTCGACTAAGCGCTGACTCAAAATACTTGTTAGTTTTGTTTACACTATAATTTTAACCAACTATTATTTTTTATTTAATTCAATTACATTGTTTTCAATTTATTTTTTGATTTTCTTTTTACAGGTAAATCTAGGTTACACTTATAACAGCCAAGTGGATTGTATCCCTATGGAGCGTATTCTATACAATTTATCGATAAAAATAATCTTAAAACCAAAAAAAAAATACAAAGAGAAAGTTACATAACATAGGTATTAACTTATGGGGTACGAGTGCAAGGCGAGCTTATTGGGGGGATATTTATAAAGTGGGGTTAGAAATAGAAAGTGGTGCGTAAGAGGACAGAAAATTATAGAAAATTATTGAGGAATTGAGGAGTTTTTTTGAAACATAAGTTCGTGAATAAGGTTTTAGAAATTATCTTTCTCTTTTGAAAAAAAAAAATAATCAACACAAACACAAACAACTTATGACTTTAAAAATTTAACTGTCATGTTTTACGCGGTGGTGTAGGAGGCGGTGGCCTCATGTCTTTGGGAATGTTTTCGTATGCTGAAAAATTATTGGAGTGAGCAATTTGAGTAAGCCGGGCCTAGGAGACAGCTGCTTACCTGTTTGATGGTGATGATGATGATGCTGCTGATGCTGCTGTTGTTGTTGTAGCAGCTGCTGATTACTAGCATTAGATGCTGCCGTAGCTGTGGCTGCTGCTACAGAATTATCGTTGTTATGTTGTTGTTTGTTGGCAAGTAAGCTTGCCTCGTTTACTGGATACCGCATCGGTTGCTTTGGTGCTGGTTGTGGTGGAAGATTTTGTTGCTGCTGCTGCTGCTTCAGTGAATTTGGCATATTGTCATTTTTACTGGCCAAACTAAGGCTAGATATTGCTGGTGGTAGAGGAGAACGTTGGCAATCGTTGCCGATTTCACCTGTATACCTGCAAAAGGGAAAGACATTAATATTTTTTTATTACATGTTTTAAGTAAATTTATTTTGTGCATGCTCTTTTTAATTTAAAAAAAAAAAAACTCTAGAAAAGTTTACACAAAAATCTCTATTTGTGATTTTTGGCTTAAGGCTTTCGTAACCTTTAATCACAATTTGGATAATTTATTAATAACTTTAATTAGTTAAAATTACAGGTACCGTACGTTTTCTCATTTAGTATTTTTTTAAGATAATTATTATTAATAATAATCCGTAGGACGTTAAAACATATAATTCCACTCACTTAATATTAGTGTATTCCCTGCCAACTTGTAAACTCTGTTCTTCGGCGCGTTTCCTTTGAATCAAGGTTTGAATATAGTGCTGAACAGCATAGTAGACAAATTTATATTGTGCTTCAGTTTGTACTAGACCAGAACGTTGAGAACGAACCATTTGTATTGTGCGTTGGATGTCAATCTCAGTATCTAAACCTGAATAAAATATACACATTAATTTGTTTTAATTTAATATGCTTTTATTTATTTACCTTCTCGATCGATTTGATCTAAAATCATATCGATAACAATAAATGTTCCTGTTCGGCCAATACCAGCCGAGCAATGGACACAAATTGGTCCCTAAAAATAGTAATAATTTTTGTTTGAATGTAAAGTGATTGTTCTTATTTTTAATTAAGCTTACAGGTTTATCTCCTGCTTGATTCAATTGACTTTGTTTTGTGTTGACATCTTGAAGGAAATTCAAAACGCAACCTGGATCGGCGGGTACTCCATGATCAGGCCATACTTGAAAATGATAGTGGAAAATTCGACGTTCAGGTTTGCCACGCCACGAGAAGAAAAATTCCCGCAACGTATAATCACTAGTCGAACTCTCTGAAAGGCATGTAATCTTGGCATGTCCCCATTCCTTGGTGTTACCTTCACTAGGCCAATATTTAGCACATTTATTTTTACCTAAAATTAAGATAGCAAATAGTATATACAAAAATAATCATAAACCAATTTGTTCAAGTACCTCTTTCATACTCTTTGGTGGTCATTACAATAACACGAGTGTTTTCTTGCCAAATCATGTTCCAGAAATCTTGAATTGTATTCTGTAAACAGCCCTGAGTGGCGATGTAAGTCTTGAACATTTCTCGCTCGTCTTTTCGCGCAGATGTTAACGATTCACTACGTTTGTGTTTGTGCATCGTATCAGATTTTTTATTACAGGTGGTACAGTTATTGTACGGCAAGATAGCCGTTTTCATGGCACATTGTACGCATGTTTTGTTTAACATTTGACAATTTTGACAGTTCTTTTGCATATATGCGGCAGTACATGCCGGACATGATGAGACTGTATTTAAGCTTTCCGATGACGAACTCATATTGTTCAAATCACCGTCGGTGGGTAAGCGAATGTAATTAGCATTAATGTATTCGGCACCGGCAATACTGCGATCAACGTCACTAAGTTTAACTCGAGTATGATCATCTAAATTTTAAAAATAAATAAATAATTAATTGTTGTTTATTTACTTTTGTATTACTTATTGAAATAATAACTTTATAAACAGTACTTACATGGAAGAATATTTTTGTAGCGATTTTTGTTTCGGTTTTCGTTTTTATAGCCTTCACGTCGCGAGAATGTATCTCTACTATCTTGCTGCTGCAGCGATTCAAATTCCTCCCAGAAACCACCCTAAATAATAATAAATTAAGATAAGTTTTGAATGATAATATTGACGCACGGCATGGATGATTATATGCATTGAATGAATGATATTGGGTATACGTTTAGTGAACATAACTAACTTCAAGGTAAGACAAGATTTTTTGATTGACCACCTGTTTTTAGTTACTGATCTTATAATTGATTATGTCAACAACGGAAGATAGCAGTTTCAGCCATGCAGACACAAATCACAAAAGACCGCATTGTTATATAAGAAAAATATTAAAATAAGCATTCTGCGAGGGTTACATTTCAAAAGACAAAGAAATGATTTTGAATCTTTTGAAATTTGAAGAGTTTTTGGGCTTGAACAGGTAAAAGAAAACGATAAATTTTCGACCTTTGCTCGATCTCTTTGTATCACACAGTACGTGAATGTGAGGATTTTAAACTTATATTTAATTTTCAGACCTTATATACATATATTTGTAAGTGCAACGAAAATTTAACTTTGTATTATGGAGACTTTTTATATTTGTAATATTTTGTAAGCTAGAAACTCTTTTTAGTTGGAATCTATAAGAAAGTGCTCTGTAAGTAGCTATCTTAAAAAAAAAAGGATCAAAGTTGTCTGTTTAATAAGTATAATTGATCAAAATAAGAAATAAGGACTGAAATGACTGCTTTATAAATTGATAAAAAAATAAAAAAAAAAACAAACTACAGTCTGTCAAGTAAGAGCGTGGTCGACTTTACCGACAGTTAATGAAAGATTTCGCTCTAATTCCTTCGCGAGCCGATAGAGGGAAGCTTTGTCCTTGATGCATTGTCAACAGAGGTTCAAACTATCCGAACCCTTCTTCATACCCATCATATCTGAAATGGCGCAACACAATGAAGAAGCCTCTGTTGACTGAAAAACATGTGACAAAGCGACTTGCTTGGGCGCATGAGAATATTGATAGAGGTTTTGAAAATGTCATTTTTACTGATGAATGTTCTATATGAGCACGTTCTGTCCTCACGCGAGCCTGGTTAACTTCCACCAATAGGCTCGTTCAGCGGACCGTGAAACATGGAATAAAGGTGCATCTTTGGGGCTGCTTCTCAAAGCAGGGATTAGGCACTTTGTACCTCTTTACTGACAACCTAAATGCCGAGAAAATGATAAAAATCTACAAAAAGGCTTTACTGCCATCTGCCAAACGATCAAAACAAAAAACGAAGATTGAATTCTGTATTAGGACAATGATCCTAAACACCGCAGCAAGCTCTGTACTCAGTGGTAGACTCAATCTGGCATCGTTACATCGTTACATTGGATTGGCCGTCGCAGTCGCCCGATGCAAACCCTATCGAAAATGTGTGGGCATATATTAAACAGAAGCTTCGTGCAAGACGCACATACACTTTGAAGCAGTTGCCTTACGAAATTCGTCGGATCTGGAGATCCTTGCCACTAGAATACACCGTCAAATTAGTAGAAAGCATGCCACGGAGATGCCAGGCAATTATCGACGCCAGTGGTGGACACATTATTTACCAAATTGCATCATTGTTTGTAATGTGTACAATGTATATATAAATATGAGTTTCATAAAATATTTTTTTTTATAAATTAACACGATCACATTCTTACTTGACAGACTGTATGGTCATTCAAAACTTAGTAAAATAATAAAAGCCATGTGCTTCGTGCAAATTTCAGTAGGTAAGCACAAGCAAATAATAAATTAGGTCACTTCAACTACATACGGCTCTATAGGTTTCAGTGTTCTGAATTCTAATTATTTAGAAGCAAATTAAAGACATTTCTTTGATTTTTGTTGAACTTTTCTTTTTATGAGAATGTCTACAATTCAACAAAACCAAAATTCTCACCTTAACCAACTGATCTACTCTGGCATTGATTCCGGCTGCCGCTATCCGCGTTGCATTGAACGGCTGCCTTAAATGCACAACAGTACCGCACGTCTCCACCATTGGATTCCGTTTGTAGTGTTCGATTAATTCACTCAGCGTCGAAAAGGGTTCGCCTCCACCAACATCGTATTTCTTATCCTAAAATAATAATTAAAAAAAAAACGAAAAAATTAATAAAACTTAAATTCAAATTGTGTAGTTATTAAAAAAAGCCCGTGTTACGAATTCAAGTCACAAACATTATTTTTATCATGAACAATTATTACCCCCTTTGCCTCCCGCCAACCCGTTGGCTTTTATAAATACACTAAGATGAAGTTACAAATATGTACAGTGGGGCAGCAGTATAGTTTGTTTGTCTATATTTGTGTCCATTCCAAGGTCAAAGCGAACGCGACAACGACCAACAGGGACAGACACTATTATACTAACAACTTTTCCACTTAAGGAAACACAGCTTGGAAGGTAACTTGGTTCGAACACACAAAAAACAACAACAACAAAATGCTAAAAATAAAACGCGAAAATTATACTCACTTGCCATCGGATCATTACATGCGTTACTTTGTCATCTGTCCGCACTGATAAAACAAAGTCACCGGGTTTGCTTTGAGATTCCCTCACGAGAAATGAGCCGTTCTTTCCGCGTTCCAGAATAAGTTTTTCAGCTTCCTTGCCGGATAGATTCCCGTGAAACCACCTGGTGAGAGAAAATCAATATAAATTAATATTAATTTTTGTCTGGTTCGTTATTTTTGAGTGTTTTGTTTTTGTTTAAAAATAAAAGAAGAGCAACTTTTAGAATAATATTCGTCGTCTACAACAAGTAAGCGTAAGCGGTGTCAATTGATCACTGTTGCACTAGATTGAAGGTGTTTTTCCGCTTACTGGTCGATTCAAATGGGGGTAAATTGCTAGTAGTAACTCTCCACGTAGTTGGAGTCGTAGTCGTAGTCGACGACTTCGTCATTGTGTAGACTTACTTAGTGGGTATGGTTGACTTACATTTGTATTCACAAAGTAGTCTAGAGAAGTATCTCCAAGTTGACTGAGTAAACAATAACAAAAACCAACTACCTACGTGAGAACGAGTTTTTCCACAAAATTGAAATACGAGAAGATACAATGCTGTGCGAAAAACAAATATAATTTGTATGCCATATTTTTGTTTTGAATGAATTCACTTTTCGTATTATTCACGGAAAATTGGAACTGTGTGCTATTCAATAATACAGCGCTGCCTATGCTAAACAAAATTAACAAAGTGACATCCGACACTTCGGAGTTTGTAAAAATGTAGCGCTTTAAGACAGAACATAGATTTTTCGTGGTTGAGAAATATTTTAAAGTGAATGCCGATTTTTTAGAACAAAATAATCTGGAGTGATGAAGCTCATGTTTATTTTCGTTAATTATCAAACTTGTTGCTTTTAGAGTTCAGAAAACTCAGAAACAAAAGTTTAAAAACTAATTTATCCATAATGCATGACTGTTTGGTGCGAATATTGGAATGGAGACATAATAGAACTATACTTCTCGAAAATGATATGGATGGATGGCTGCCAGAAGACGGTGCCACATGCCATACAATTTCCTTATTATGAAGTAATATTCAGAATTGGTCTTCCAGATCTGGTGTCTTGGACTTTTTTCTTTGCGGAAGTTGAAGTCAAAGGTTTATTAGATAACCACTTCATCTACATTTATTATTATTTTTTATCATTTCAATGAGAAAAGAAATAAATTATGGTAAAAATTAGTTTTTGAATTTTCTTTATACAATAGAAAAAAATGTTTTTGACATTAGTTATGACATTGCAGTTGAGTTGATCAAATTATCCGCATTTAAAAGTCGACTCGTATACCTTAAATATGTACATTTTAGCAGAGAAAGCGTTTAAATTTGAATGTGTGAACGTAGACTTTTTAAAAGGGATAATTAAGTAAGTTTGGATTTTTTTAGGGGGTAAGCATGACCAAAATGAACTGTCCAAAGAAAAAAATTATCAAAATAAATTAATAAAAAAAAAACAAATTACCACCTCAGTGTATTACAGAATTGATAAATATTTTGCATACAGCGTTAGTCGTCACCACCAACAGTAGCAGCAGCAGCAGCAGCAAAAACAACAAGAGCAAGAAGCTACTGTTTTAAATATGGTCCTGTGGACAAGAGATATTTATTGGATGACTTAATAATATAAAACTTTTTTTTTTATAAAATCTGAGAGGGAAGCATTTGATTCGATTCGCCACCCGCCATCATACCTCGGTCAGTCAACAATTCTTTAGTCACTTTGTAGATAAAATATGTAGAAGATATAATCTTCGCATGCCAATCTCATAATGCTTGGGCGGTTTTACATACTGACTATATATGTGGGAAAGTCATTATTAACTACTTTGCCACTAGGAAGCCATAGGTACCTATAATTTAATGATGGTGACAGATATAGGGACCGAAAGTTTTGATTCATTTAAACATAGAAGCTTAGAGTGACACACCATCAGGTGTATTTTATGTCGTTCTAAGGTAACAAATTGTGTACATGCACGATTATATTTAAAAAAAAAATTCGTGGAATTTGTATTAAACTCCAATAAGTCTCTCATCCGTGTTTAGTCATCTTGAAAATGTATTAGCCCCCAACAAATAATAAATTAAAATCGTTATATTTTATTTATTAGTCACTAAAATAACGAATATGTTTTCATGATATTTTTAATATATTAGTGTAAGAAGTTGTGATTAAATTTAAGGAAAACTCATCTGACGCATGTGACAAGACAAAATATTATTTAACAGGCTTAGATTGGCAAGGTTCAGATAACAAAAGGGGCTTCATTTGCAGTCAACTTTTTGTTTAGCGTCAATTTTGACCAAGGCTTTTTTAAGGGTCATAACTCAAAAAACTACCAAAAATATTATTGTCTACAGAATACTCCTAAGGCAAGCTACAAGTCCATCAGGATTTGTATTTCTTATTGTAAAGAAATATTATTTATTCTTTTTCCAATTTGACAAGGAATCCTTTAACACAAAACATTAAAATAAATAAAATAAATCACAGAGTAATAAAGTTCAGCTTTCAGTTGAATGAAAAAACATTGAAAGGCTGGCTGTTATTTTGACATAAGTAGACTTGACATCTTGTCATATAGGGAGATCTTGAACTTTCCATTCAAATTTCCAATAAAGTTATCTTAATTGGAAGATAATTTTTTGACAAATAGTTAATCAGATACTAGAAACTTGCCGTAAGTCGACTAAACCTGCCCATTTACTATACCATTTTTATATATAAATAACAAGAATAATAACTACCTAATTAAATTAAAGAATTAAAATTGTCTGGTGTCACTCAGAAACTAGGGATTTTATTGTTGTTGTTATATGTATAATTGGTATGTAATAATGAACACAGGAAATGCGAAGTTATATTTTACTTTAACTAATTTTACCTTGAAAATTGTTTTAAATAGGATATATGAGTACATTCGTAGAACTTGTTTATGACTTATTTAAGTACTCATCACATGTGGTGTGTACAAGTATTTTGTAAATTTTCTTTAATTTTATACAATATACAATTAAAATACTTGGTTGTTTGTTTTATTTTTATTTTATTAGTGTCCTACATTATTTTTTCGTTATCACATTCGTTTTTAAATTCCGGTTGGAATCATTTACTTGCAATTAAATATAATTATTTAATTTGATTTGATTAATTTTTCAGAGTTTTTTTTTAAAGATTTAGATTAATTTAATGCCATAATCAAGTAAATTTAAAATGATTATAAATGCGACAACAAATAAAATTCGTATTTAATATTTAACGCTTCTTTATATAAATTTGTAGTTTATTTTTAGTGTCACGAAAGTACATTTTCTTGACTTAAAGGCACGTGTTTTTTTTTATATTTTTTGTCTTTGGGGTTTTTATTGTTTTTGTTTTATTATTTTAAGACAATGTTGATATTTTGAAAACAATAGAATCATATTTGGGATAATTGATCATCAAATTCTGATTTCAATGGAAATCCATTCGAGGTTGAAGGGTGATGACATTCGAAGTAAACACACAACAATCTTAAAAATTAAATAAGACTGAGGATGATTTAGATGAATTGATTTGTTGATCTTTATAGATATCCAAAAATAGTAATGATAGAAAATAAGTTGTTTTTCAATATGGCATTGTTTGTTTTTAATAATTATAATAATTCTACCCACGAAATATTTTTTATTTGAAAACATTAGAAAAACAACTTGAATTGGACTTTGAACCATATCATGAAAAAATTGTAACTTTTCTTTGATAATAATAAGAACACATAAGGCAATGGAATGGGTGTTTTTTTTTTTTAAGACGTATGCTTTTTAATCTGGCAATACTTTTTCGAAGTTGGTTTTTTTTTGACAGATGTCACTTGATTTATGCTCAGTTTGGTTTGTCATTAATGAATAGACTTTTTCCTGAAAAAAGTTTGCAAATATGTATAAATATATATAAATACATATGTATATACATGTATTATATGTATATGTATATAATGTACATTTTTTTTTATAATAAGCGCACACTCAAGGGGATATTAATACCCTTATTATGTAAAGACACAGTGTGAGCACTAGGAAGAGGAGAGAGATGTTGAAAGGAGGTGTCGGTGCACATTGGTTTTGAATTCCTGAATATTGCAATGGCTGGGAAAAACAGAGTGTGGTAAGGCATTCCACATTCGCGTAGTACGGCTAAAGAACGAATCTCTGTACTTGACAGTACGACCGAAGTTGGGCTCGAGGGTATACTGATGAGCATTCCTAGAAGCGCGAGTATTGCGGTTGAACTGTTTAAAGGGAGGAATGCAGCTGGCTATTTCTCTTGAGACAAGAAACTTTACGACGATGTTCAAGCAACGTAAATGATCTTATGATGGTGTTATCACCAATTATATACATACATATATGTATGTATGTATATATAAATATATTTTATAATATTTTGCTTTGACAGCTTTTAACGTTTTAATGCGTCATATTAATTTTGTAATCGCTTGTTTCTTGTTTGACATTTGCAACTTTGATGAAAGTTCTTTATTACATCGGATTTTTACATACGTCATACTTCATATGATATGTGAAATACAATGTTTTTATTTTGGTGTGGTAACGTTTTAATAAATTTAGTCATGTCGCCGAAATCCGAACTCATTATAGGTAAACATTATTTTTAAAGTAAAACGATGTAATAAATCTTTGTGAACAGAGATAGAGTAAAACAAACAAACAAAATAAAACATAAAATACATAATTTATAAACTAAAATGACTAATGCGTAGTTACAACAAAAAAAAGAAACAATTTTATGTTTTACTAGTCACAATCTTGTTAAACAAAATTATATTCAGTTGACGCGTTAACCAAATTGGGCATTTGCCCTTACTGTCTTGCTAATTTTATTCACATGTCACGCAAGCCACAATAATAAGTTCCTTACAAATTGCTGGTACCTACTATATGAGTAGTATAAGAACATATGGTGCTAATTGGATAAGAATTTTGTCTTAAATTATCATGTAAACATATTATACCTTCTCATTTATATACTTTGTAGACCTATTTATCTTTTGAATTTATTTGTTTACAAAAGCACCAATCAAAACTTATTATTTATTTCAGTTTAAGAATTTACTCTGTAATTACGAACTGTAATACTTTTTTAAACGTCATTGTATTCATTGTCCTTTTTAAAGTCAGAATAAGCGCGTTTTTTTTTTGGTAAGGGCAAGGGGCCGGTTATAGCCATCAGTAAAATGTTTGTTTTTAGTTTTTGAACATGTTACAGATTTATTTCTAGCAAAAGATTGATGCATCCTATATTCAAGCATTTTTTTCAAAAGAAACAATGCATTTAAAGTTTTATTTAATTTATAAATACATTTTAATTTTTTTAATGATGAAATTTCATTTTACTGAACAACTGACTGCCAAAAGCCAAACAAAAATCCATTTCGTTTTACTGTTGGCCTTACAATTTTTTACTGTTCCGATCACATCATTACAAATTTTACTGATGAAAGCAACAGTAAAAAAACAAACTCTTCAAATAGAAACTTCAGAGTGACATTTAATTTAATGACGCACATTTACTGATTGCTATAAAAGCTCATCAGTAAAACATTTCAGATTCCTCCTGTTTCAAATTTTGATGATAGCTATAACCGGCCCCTAACGTATAGTTAGTGCAGTAATACAAGTACCAATATACTCACTTATAAAACTCATTTTTAATTTAATTTGTTTTATTTGGTATCACTGACATTGTCAACAAATCATTATTATGCTACTCCAATGTCAATTCATTAATTTCTTTACAGGGGTGCGTTCAAAAAGTCTTGTTTTACTTTGGAATTGAAATATTCATGAAAACGTAGGCCGAAAGGTTCAGAGCTTTTCTCATTTCCGCATTTGTACGTAAGCAACCCTTGTACGATAAAAAAATATTGGATCCATCATAAACGTGTGTTGGTAAAAATAGAATTGCATGTGTAACAAACATTTGATACATTTTAATTGAAGAAAGTCAAATCAATTTTGATTTTATTTTGAAAGTTTGTTATAACATTTTCGACACTTGCTCATTCTAAAGGATTTAAATTATTAATTCTTACTAAATAAACTCTGAATAAAAGTCTAATTGTAAGCTGCAAAAGTCGCTAAAAAATGTACCAAATCAAAGTTGATTCTCTTGGGCTTGTCCTTTGAGATGTAAAGTACAATTAAATTTGGTGAAACTTTGTCTTCTATTTATTATTTTTTTATATTTAAATAAAAGTTTTATATGTGTATGTAATGTATTAATGTGAAAATAATAAAAAAAAAAGTCTTTTAAGAAACGTCATCTATTGAGTTTAGTGCAGACAAAGCACAAAGCAGAATAAATATCAACAAACACACCCTTAATATGTATTTTATTTGACACCACAGAAGCTCTATCTTCAATAAAAAATAAAATTTATTGACTACTGACTGACTTATTTTTGTTCATTTATCCGTTGTTGTTGTATCCCGTCTTAAATTTTGAGATGCTGCGTACTCACTTTCCAAAAAAACACGGATAATATGAAAAAGAGTGTTATTCGTTGGACTTATGATTCAATTAGTAGTACCCGTGGCATGATGGTTAGTGCATTGGACTGTCATGAGGTATTGGGTTCGATCTCTGCCTGTGCCACCTAAAGTTTATTTCACGGGTACTGCCTTTTGCGAGGAATTGACAAATTTTCCAAGAGTAATTCTTGTCATGGAAAGTGCTTTCTCAAATTAGCCGTTCGAATTCGGCATATAAACTGTAGGTCCCCTCCATCCCTACAATTACTCGCACAAAGGAATGGTTGAGAGTTGTAAGTCGCTAGGCCCTGGTTCTCTACGGACTGTTGTGCCACCTAATTTATTTTATTTATTTATGATTCAATTGGATATGCCCACCAGCTTAGGGTTATTAAGTCCCATACACAATATTTTTATTGGATGGCAATTTTGGAGCTTCTTATAATTCTCTAGGAATTCATACGCTTATGTATTACTTATGTGGAATACGAAACTGAGATAGGGTTTCAAAAAACACCAAATTTGATTAAAAACACATGACATTGTGGCTGAATTATATTTGGGATGTGTTTGATGAGAACAAAAGATCATTTTGAGAAGAAAGAAAGTCGAAGTCAACAATAAAGTCACAGTCTTTAGACAAATACACAAAGGCAAATAGAAGGGTGCCAGTACCCCCAAGCTCGTATGGTGGCGAAGTGGTGATAACAGATTCTGAATCATTTTCTTTTTTCGATAAATGCTATCATTACTGAGGTTGCATTGAACCCATATATCTTTAATACTCATTATAAAATGTATAATGCAACATACAACCAAGGTTAATTTCTATCAAAAGCCTATACCTTTTATTTGTAAGTTTCCACTATACCCAAAGCTACAAGTATACATAGGTCATTGAATTTTAATTTAATTGATAGCAAAGCAAATATCATATTTAAAATAAAAGCTAAGGCAGTAAAAACTTATGTAGCAATGCAAACACGATATTTTACAAAATAATTCATTCATAGCTTTTAAAGTCAATAAGACAAATTTATATTGATCTGGTCAGTTGAATTTACTTAAATAATTAACATTGTATACAAAAATGGCAATGATGGATTTATAATATGTGTATCGATATATAACTAAACTTTATTTTTATAGAACATTTAGATCTAATTTACATAACGTCTTGAAACTTGTTTTGAGAAGAAATAAAAAAAGGCAACTCAAACATGTGTATTAATTTTTTTGAGAATTATTTTGATACAAAAAATTTCCACATTCGGTTTTGTTTACACAAATGTGTTTGATTTATATTAATCATGTGCACTTTCCGACAAAAGGTTGTTATTGATTTTGTTATGGGAAAGGCCCGCCGCCGCAGCAAAGACGGAAAAAAAATTGAAATATGTCCCCACAAATGAAGGTATTTGTTTATAAAAAAAAGTGTTCTCCGGAAACATCTAGTTTCTTTTTTATTTATAATTAACAAAAACACTGAAGACAGAAACGACTGTATCAGGAAATAAGTACATACAGTAGATAGTACTAAAACCTACAAAAAGGCACATATAGTGAATATGGCATAGCTTTCAATGACATTTAATAGGGGAATATTTTATAGGGGACTGATTTATGAGTAATTTATTTAATTTTTCACGTGGTTTAAGTTTTAATTTGTAATTGGTGATTTTTAATTATAGAAAAACTAACACGTTCCATTAGATAAGCATATGACACATTAATACATAAGAACAATAGGTAAATTAAATTGAAGGACGCAGAATAATAATAACTATATTAAGGGTATGTTACTACTAAGCAATTTGTTTTGATTTCGGATGTCAAAGAAAACTTTTGACATTTAGCTTCTGCGGTGCGGTTGTATTTTGATTATATTACAAGGAGTTATTTTTCAAATGGCTGTAGTATTTCTATTAATTATCAAAGAATTACGGGCTAGTTATCATTGGTTATCATGATTTAAATCAGTGAATGAATTTTTTTGACAGGTCTGATATAGCGATCATTGAAAGTGTGCAGGTTCAGACGACATAGGGGATTTGTTGAAGGTAAGGCAAATTTCTAGTATCTGATTGGCTAGCTGCCAAAAAATTGCCTTCCAATAAAGGCAACTTTATTGGAAAGTTGATTGGAAAGTTAGTCAAGAAAAATTTCCTTTACTATGAAATCAAGTGTACTTATGTCAAAATGACAGCTGATCATGATTTTCATTCAACTTTATTACTGTCTGATTTATTTTATTTTCTGCACAATTCCATTTAATGTTTTGAGTAAAAGGGTTCCTTGTCAAATTGGAAAAGGAATAAGCAATATTTCTTAGCAATACAAAATACAAATCTTAATGAACTTGTACCTTGCCCAAGGAGCTAGTAAATATTTAAAGAATCGATACAGAATAATGATTCCTGGAGAGTTATAAAACTCCAATAGTCCAATATATTAGAAGCAACGCAAAAACTGGAGCTCTAGTATTTTATTTCAAAAACAAATTATAGCTTTTTGCCTCGTATTCATTACTCATGTTTAAAAATACAATATTTTAAGACGATATTTTTTTTTTAAATCGCCAAAAAAAAACCAGACATATTTTTCAAAGGAAAAATTTCTTTCCGACGACCTTGTCAGTTCACAAAAAAAAACAATGGATAAACAAAAATAGGGCACTGACATCTGTCATTGAACAAATATAATTTATATTAAAATAGCTTTGTTTTATATTTATCAAAATTTGATGAAATAACTTTTTATTTTTGACAGGCATACCTGCTTTTTTTTTGTTAGCTTTGTCTTGCGGACAAAACAAAAATACAATAACTTTAAACACGTGGAACTTTTTTCAACATTTAAAATTAAGAGGCAAGGGTGAATAGAATAATGTGTACTGTTTACCTAGGTGCTAACCTATACAGGAATTTATATAAAAGTAAATATATCTATGTACACATAAAGAGCTTAGTTTTTAAATACATTATTTTTAATCACAATACCACGAGGAAGTATGTTAATTGCCAAATTATACAATATGACTTAGCAACTAATAAAATTTTGTCATCTCTGTAATAATGTTCATGTTTTTTTTATATAGAAGCACACTCTATGTCTATTATAATCGGTTCATGACAAGAATGTTTTATTACATACGTATCCTCAATTTAAATTTTTTTTGTTTTATAACCCAATAAAACTTTGTTGGTTTACATGTGTCAATCATGCTATGTTTATAACCTAAGAATAGTAAAATCTTCATAAGAATAATTTTGAGATTTGTAAACTGTCTGTTTGCATGTACAAATGTATGTATGCGTTTACACACCTGGTTGCAAGTCTATGTGTTGGTTTACATAAAAACACATATTTTATGACAATGAGTATTTTTTCGGAAAAGCCATCCTTAGTACAGTATAAATTTATAATACAAAAAATCCAACATCCGCAGCAGTAGAATCACTGCAAACTGAATTTTATTTGAGTATCGAAATCATTTTTCGAGATTTTCGTTTTTAAGGGCCCTAAACACGATCAATTGTTATTATTGCTAAGTATTATTGACGCCTTTTTCTTTCAAGCATTATGGAAGAAAATTAGCCACCACACGAAATAAATAAGATTAATATTACTACGAACGATTAATATTACTTGAATCGAGACTCGTTTAAGTAACATTGGTCGTGTGTAGGGTCCTTTAGACCTTGATGCGGTTGATATCGCGTTTAGTCGCGATAAATGTGTTCTCATATAAAAAAATACTAAAACGACATTTTAAAACTTAAGATGAAATATAATATTTCGAAAGAATTTCTTTTCAATTTATTTCAACAAATGTTTGCTAATTCATATATTATTTAAACTTTTTTTAAAATGCAGGTTGAAAAATTCAAATTTTTCTTCTCAAATTAGTTTTCAACTTTGCTTAGCATGAAATCGATCTTTGATCTGAGCATCGTCGCGTCGCGTCGTTGTAATCTTTTTTATAATTAATTGTAAAACTGAGAAAAGTTGTGGTTTTGTTTTTGCAAGCTGACTCAAATTAATTGTTTAATTATACGAAAATAAACGTAAAAATGTAGTTTTGTTTTTGTAATCTGGCTCGACTAAGTTGTTTAACAAAATTGTTCACATTAGCTGTAATATTTGTTTGTTATTTTGCAATGATTTAGTGTCAACAAATATAGCGCCATCTGTTGCACCATTTTCTACCATTTAATATTTCATTCGGATTCAATTTGCAAAATGAAAAAACAGGAAAATAAATTAACTACGAATTATTCCCGATATTTTAAATTTAATATTTTTTTTAAATTTAAAATTGTCTGTTTTTAAGTTAAAATTAGATCTGGTACAAGTTTGTAATAAATTATGCTGAAAAATGTATCGAATTTTAAATATAAAAACCGAAATATTTAGGGGCCTGTTATAGCTATGGGGCCGGTTATAGCTACCAGTAAAATCCATCAATAAAATTTGCAACAGGAGGAATCTGAAATGTTTTACTGATGAGCGTTTATAGCAATCAATAAATTTACGTCATTAAATTAAATGTCACTTCGAGGCTTCGCGCCTCAGACAATTTTTGTACTATTGCTTTCATCAGTAAAATGTTTAATGATGTGATCGGAACAGTAAAAAATTGGAACACCAACAGTAAAACGAAATGAATTTTTTTTGGCTTTTGGCAGTCAGCTGTTCAGTAAAATGAAATGTCACCATTAAAAAAATTAAAATGGATTTATAAATTAAATACAACTTTAAATGCTTTGTTTCTTTTTGAAAAAAAAAAAATACTTGAATATAGGATTCATCTAATTGCATCAATCTTTTGCTAGAAATAAATCTGTACCCTGTTCAAAAACTAAAAACAAATTTTTTACTGATGGATTTTACTGATAGCTATAACCGGCCCCTTAGTTTAGAATATTAGTGCTTTTCAGCACGTAAGGGGCTAGTTATAGCTATCATTGAAATCGATCCGGAAAATTATATACTGATCGATCGGAAATGAGGAAAAAAAGTGTATTTACGTATTTATTTTTCTCTTAGAATGTATTTTTCTATTTTCCGGATGGAAATTCATTTTCCTAAACAGCTGATACTTTTATGTTCAAAAGTGAAACGAATCGTTCCACTGATTTGTGTTTCAATTTCACACAATTCCAATGCCAGATTTATGTCAGTAAAAGTTTTTCGGTGGATTTCATTTAGGAATTTTTTTTCAATGACAGACATTTTTAATGATAGCTATAAACGACCTGTCAACAAAATTCCAATGTTTGTTTTCAATGATGAAATCTAATGATAGCTATAACTAGCGCCTAAAAACGGAATTTTCTTTATAAATAAAAGATAACTAACGAATTTACAATTTTAAATAAGTTTTTAGGTCGAAAAGCAATACCACTGAGTTATGTATTGATATGCTTAACTGAAAGTGGTTAAGTTATTAATAAGTAGTTTAATTACGCTTTAAATATTTTTAAATTTGTTTAACTAAAAAAAAAATACGTAGGTACATACATTTTAAAATAAGATTTAAATAATTTTTTTTATGAAAATTCTTGATCCAGAATGATTTATCTTAAATAAAAATAGCATTACAAAGAAAAAATCTTCAATTTTAAAACGAACATGCTAAATGTACAAATTGAAATAAATTTTTTTTTAAATTAAAGAACAAAAAAAAATATGGTGATTTTGATAATAAAGAAACAACATTCTTGTAAGAAAAATTAAAAAAAAAAAAAATCTCAAACCCTGATTGGGAACATTTTCTTTTTAAACTATTAATATCTTGGGATTTTTGTTTGTTCGATACTTATAGTGAAATTAGGAAAAAATATTAATATATTTTCTAAAAAATAAACATTCTACCGCTTACAATTAAATGCACTCAAAAAATAATAAGTGGGCGCTATCCGGAAATAACATTCATAACTTCTACTACTCATAGCTTTCATTCTTTTTAAATATGTTTTACTTTAGAAAATTAAATAAATCTAAGATACTTATATGTATAGAAAAATATGACAATACTAACGAATAAAAATACAGAGTCCTCCGCAATTCCGCCAACGCTATTGATATTTCATTTGGCAACTTCATTATTGGCATATAATTGACTAGTGCACTAATTTCTTCCGATCCCATATATTGATTCATCCGATTGTGCTCTTCATCCGAATCCACTGAACTTTCACTATTACTTTGACTAGGTCTTTTAATAATATCATTTCTGTGATAAATATTATTACTTGGTTTGCATTCCATTTTACGTGCAGTTTTAAGTTTATTAGCACTGTGTTTAAAATTCACCGAAGTGATAGTATTTGATAATTTTTCTAAATATTTATTAAACATTTTTCAAATAATGTTTGTTTATTGTTTCTTTTTTAAACACCCACGACAGAAAAAAAAACTATTTCTTAACTATCGACTTGATAGGTTTTGAAACAGTTTTTTCGACAATAACAACAACTTCTGCAAAATGCTCAAAAATAAATCCAGAAGACATGGTTCTTTTTTTTAAATTGTTTATAATAATTATTTTGGACAATGGCACAAGTATTTGCTTTTATTTAGCAAAAGGAACTTTGATAGAACAACGCACTTTTATATGTAAACGCGATATATCAAATCAACTTCTTTCACCTAAGTTTCTAGAGTATTGCTTTCTAGTGCCCGATCTTCCGTGTAAGTTGGATCGTATGAAACGTTCGACTAAGCTTAATCCACCCAAAATGTTATTGTTTTATTGCTCCGTCAATTCCACACCAACAGAACGAGAACGAGAACAAAAAAATAAAAAAACAAATTAATTGTTTTGTCAGACACCGCAAACCAAATCAAATATACACAGGTACACAGACTTGAGTAAGCTTATACAAAAAAGGTGTAGAGAAAAAGTGAACAAAACGACACCTGTCATCGACTTGAGCTTCATACTTAACTTACGTGAATAAGCCAAACTGTAGAGATTCCTACATACATACGTATAATATTGCTGAAAGCTTTTCTTAGAAGTTTTGTCGGTGAAATGCGCAGATCATAAATATATCTGTAAGATCTATCAAAACACGGGGCTATTATGACTTTGTGAGCGATTCGTGCTCAGCATTAGCAAGCGGTTTCACTTGCGTAGGTTGGACTTATTGGTCAAAATAAATGAGTAGCAAGCCAAAAACCAAAAGTTAAGTCGCGACTCAACCGTTTCGCGTCGTGTCGTGTCGCTGACCGTCCGTCATTCAGAGCCGGTGTAGCGTGGTCAAGTTCAAGCCCTAAAAATAATTGCATTTTAATTTAAAAATTCATAGAAAAAATATAACTTAGGTTTAGATACATTTTGCCACTAATTTATCTGTACGTATTTAAGGGCAAAACAACATAGGCTTGACCTGTTCAACGTTTTGACTTTAATTGCCAGTGTGACCATTCTATTATTGCTCTGAGAGAGAATTGAAATTAAATCTTCTCAGATGACACATCAGATTTTAAGTTGAACATTCTTAGAAACTATACTTAAATCACTTTCTTAAATAGAAGGCCCATCATAACTTTTAATGTTAATACAAGTAATACGAAATTTATACGAAAGTATTGGGAAAACATTAATTTGGTCACATTTATTGACTGAGTCACTATACATATTCTGAAGAGCCCCCTACACAAAATTCTTACAACAACGATACACAATACAAAAATGCAAAAACCGGAAATGCCGTATAAAGGATTTCATTTGAAAGCAGATCAGCTTAATAATGAACGAACAACATTTGTAATATCATACAAAACAAAATATTATACTCGTACAAAAATCCTGTTGTAGAGCGCTGACCTTTTTTAATGACAGTTTCCGTACGATAAATTTATTTTTATCTGGGACTTTGATGATATCCAATCCGGGACTTTATTATGATCATCAATACATTCTACATATGTACATATGTATATTGTGTGTTTCAGTGCGTCAATGTTACAAAGCTGTGAGCTTTCTAAGAATAAAGCCTGTTGTAGTTTAAATATACCCTTAGTTGGACAAAATTAGAACTGAGCGGTAATAATAATATATTTTTAAAATTAAAAAAAAAAAACAGGTTTCCGTTGTATGGTGTTGTTTTTATATTTGTCGAGAGGTAAGGATTTTTTTTTTTGAAAAAAAGAAACCGCTAATAAGATTACGTTTCCTGACATTATTGCTCTACTGATTTTGGTTGAATTTGTTTTTTTATTTTATATTTTTTATTTTCTTTCTTTTTTTTTAAACTTTTATTGATGCAAGACAACGTAAAACCGAAAATTGATAAAAACAATAACAATTAGTAATAAACCTTATAATCAAACAGCCAGTTACCTTGTTTTTATTTTAAGTGAGAACTACAAAATATTTGTTTATTTTTTGTATTTTTGTTTCTTTATAATAATAATGAGAGTAACGATCTTTTGATCTAGATGCAGATAAAAAAGAATGACGCGCGATAGCACTTTAATTTAATTAAATTCAATTAATACTTATATAGTTGGGCTATTAAAATGGTCCACATACGAGAACTTGTTTACAAAATATTTGTTTATAATTTTTGTTTATTTTCAAAAAGCGCTCTTACTTCATTGATTTGTTTATTTGATAAAACTATCTAAAATAAACTTTAGCAAAGACCAAGATGAGGCTATCAGGAATAAGTAAGTTTCCAAAATGTCGTAGAGTCATCACATATTTGATATCGCCCAAAATGCTGCTAATTGTTTAGGTTTTCTGCAACGATGCAAGAAGTTATTTACCCATTTTGATCTAACTATAATTAACAAGTCTTTTATTGCTCTAATAACGTACGGAATTGTACTCAAGTTTTGGACGATCACGCGGAATTTCAGACATGGTGTCAAAGAGAAAGATGCTCAGTATGCTTTGACATTTCATCATGAATAGACTTACTAACGAGCAACGCTTGCAAATCATTGAATTTTATTACCAAAATCAGTGTTCGGTTCGAAATGTGTTTCGCGCTTTACGTCCGATTTATGGTCTACATAATCGACCAAGTGAGCAAACAATTAATGCGATTGTGACCAAGTTTCGCACTCAGTTTACTTTATTGGACATTAAACCAACCACACAAATGCGTACAGTGCGTACAGAAGAGAATATTGCGCCTGTTTCTGAGAGTGTTGCTGAAGACCGTGAAATGTCGATTCGTCGCCGTTCGCAGCAATTGGGTTTGTGTTATTCGACCACATGGAAGATTTTACGCAAAGATCTTGGTGTAAAACCGTATAAAATACAGCTCGTGCAAGAACTGAAGCCGAACGATCTGCCACAACGTCGAATTTTCAGTGAATGGGCCCTAGAAAAGTTGGCAGAAAATCCGCTTTTTTATCGACAAATTTTGTTCAGCGATGAGGCTCATTTCTGGTTGAATGGCTACGTAAATAAGCAAAATTGCCGCATTTGGAGTGAAGAGCAACCAGAAGCCGTTCAAGAACTGCCCATGCATCCCGAAAAATGCACTGTTTGGTGTGGTTTGTACGCTGGTGGAATCATTGGACCGTATTTTTTCAAAGATGCTGTTGGACGCAACGTTACGGTGAATGGCGATCGCTATCGTTCAATGCTAACAAACTTTTTGTTGCCAAAAATGGAAGAACTGAACTTGGTTGACATGTGGTTTCAACAAGATGGCGCTACATGCCACACAGCTCGCGATTCTATGGCCATTTTGAGGGAAAACTTCGGAGAACAATTCATCTCAAGGAATGGACCGGTAAGTTGGCCACCAAGATCATGCGATTTGACGCCTTTAGACTATTTTTTGTGGGGCTACGTCAAGTCTAAAGTCTACACAAATAAGCCAGCAACTATTCCAGCTTTGGAAGACAACATTTCCGAAGAAATTCGGGCTATTCCGGCCGAAATGCTCGAAAAAGTTACCCAAAATTGGACTTTCCGAATGGACCACCTAAGACGCAGCCGCGGTCAACATTTAAATGAAATTATCTTCAAAAAATAAATGTCATGGACCAATCTAACGTTTCAAATAAAGAATCGATGAGATTTTGCAAATTTTATGCGTTTTTTTTTAAAAAAAAGTTCTCAAGCTCTTAAAAAATCACCCGATACAATGCTATCAAGATCAGAATTTAATGAGCTTATCATACGCTGCCGTTGGTAGTCCACATCCGAAGAACAAGGATGAGAATCTAAAAACGAATATGAAAAGCTGAGGGTACTGTCGTCAGCGAAACAGTTTAATGGATTAGAAGTGGCAGACATAAGATAATTTATGAATATAAGGAAGAGAGTCGGAGACAAAACGGAGCCCTGGGGCACACCAGCGTTTATTTTGTGGATATCAGATTTGAACCCGTCCAATACTACTTGAATTGAACGGTTCTAACCCAACGAAGAAGGGACTGATCAATACCAAATGCACGCATTTTCTATAAGAGAACTTGGTGCCAAACTCTATCAAATGCCTTTGAAATATCGAGTGCAATAATTTTACTTTCTCCAAGACGAGGTAAAGATTTGTTCCACTGTTCGGTGAGATGAACCATGAGATCACCAGTGGACCTATTGCTACGAAAGCCATACTGTCGATCATTAAGAAGCTTCCGTTATATGGTGAGGAGGATTCGCCTTTTTTAGGGACAGGTTGGACAAACGCAGTTTTCCATCCACTCGGAAAGGGACCTGTAGAATAGGACAGATGGAAAAGCTTACGCAGTGGTTTTCCCAGCAGGTATTTTTAACCCCTTGAATACGCACACAATATTATACAAAAATATTCGGTTTTAACACTCGACTTCAATTCACAAACAGCCTTAAATTGACGCGATGGATAAACAGTTCAATATTCACCTGTATTGGGTGCCGGGCTACACAGATGTTTAGGAATCTGCAGAGCTGAAGAATTTGCAAAATATGGAACAACTTAACCTTAGCTACATGTAAACTTTTGAGAAGGCTGCATGGATGAAGAGGAGGATGAGAAATTTTCTCAACTTATTAGAATTCGACTATAATCACTTAAGCGATAAAAGAAATTCTGACATCTATTAGTCAAACAAATCAAGTTATATTTTGCCTAAGGTCTCTGTGGGCTTAAGTTCCAATCCGACTTCGAAATTAGTCATCACGTCAGGATTTTGAGAAACAACTTTTATAATTAAAAAAAAAGTATATTAGAATTTTTGAAGCTATGTATGTATGTATGTACATTGTACATACCATATGTAAATTTTGTTCAATAAAATTCTTAATGATTTTGTAAATCTATTTACCCTTATTTAGACATTTTGTTTAAAAATGTTCAGTATCTTACTTTTTTTTTTAAATGCTCATTAGTTGTAAGTCTGCCCCAATCATACATTAAATAATTAAAAGAACGCTGAAGAATTCGTGCTAAAACGCTAAAAAAAAGGTATACAAAATTTGTTGATCTTATTCGTATTTGTAGTCTTAACGTTATAACGTAATACATTAAAAAAAATATTGAAAAATAATGTTAGAAACGGGTACTTCTGAGAGGATTCGAAATCAGCACTTAAAATTAAACGAACAATTCAAAAACATATAGGAATTATAAACAAAAAATTAGTTAGAGTCAAATGAAGACATATAAGTCGTCTCATTACTAATGAGAAATTACGAAAATCAAGTGGGATACTAAAATGATTTAAACTGCGTCTAGAAGATCAAGATTTTTACTTTAATGTGTTTTAACTTAGCCTTAAAATCACCGTTTTTGATTGTCTTAAGCATTTTAAAGGGACATGTTTTAAAAACCTGATGTAATAAAAAAATTTGAATACGAGATTCGAATTCAGGACATCTCAATCCAGAAAAAAAAACGTAAATATTTTTTGAGATGTAGGGAAGGTTCTTAAATCCAATTTTTTTGTCACAACAGGCCAAGAGGTGGTGTTGTCTTTTTAAGCCAACAGTAACCTTAACCTAACTTAATGCTCGGCTTGAATGATATTTTTCTTTAAAGGAAGGTAGACAAAGTCATTTCATGGAAGCACATTTTGTTGTCAATTTGACGTTGCCAGAGAGTGACATAATTCCTGCTGTACTTAAAAGCGTACACGATTTTATGGGATGAATCTTTTTTAACACTCGGTAAAGTCGTGCAGTTGTACAGAAATTCTGACATTCACAAAACCCACTCGCCCGGAATGCGTTACAAGTCAATATATCTTACCCAATGCAATATCCAGACATCCAAAACCAATATACATCGATATCTCCTTTTAAATCCTTTACTACTTTCTTATTTACGAATCTTTTTAGTACGCGAATAATATCTAGAAAAAATATGAATTTCATTTATTTTACAACCTGTTTAAAAAAATTGTCCCTCTACTTCAGTCTATTATCAACTATTAAAAAAACTTGAGCAGGTTCTTTCTACGAACAAACCCTGGTTTCTATTTTCGGTAGCGAGATTCCATATCTGGGGATAATGAGGATTTTCAGAGATATCAGATCGGAGATATTTCTATTTCAAATAATTCTAGAATATCATGGATTTCAAACGTTTAACAGCAAAGTTAAAGTACTAAAAATTACACTAAAAAAAAAAAAAACATCACAAAATCATATAAAAGGTAAATTATTTTTTCTGTTTATTTTTCTTCACATTCTCAGGTCCTTATTCACATCGAGTCCATTTAAAAATAAATACAACCAAAAATCTCAGACGCTTTGGAAAAAGCAACTCACTCGATAATCTTTGTCAGCCTTAAAATCAAATTAATCCGCTGAGAAATCAAAAGAATACTTCATTTTAATTGATTTGGTTTTTTTAATTCAAATTTAAAACTTTTCAATGTTGATATTATTTTATACTAGCGTACAGGTGCGGGAACTCCCGCAACCGAATTTTGTTTCAAAGTTCAAAATTAATTAGATGTCTAAAGCTTTCTGTAGTTAGTTTCAGTTTTTCTTGCTATTCCGAATGTTAGCAGAACCGTTTTCGTTTTATTATTTTTTCTTATCATCACAAACTTTGTTTTTCATCCTGGTTACTCTAATTTTAAACAAACCCAAAGGAAAATTCTAACTTATATTTCACAAAAATCTGGTACACCTTCATCCAAGTTGACAAAACATTTGAAAATAACATGAATTAAACCCAAACACAAACATGAAAAGGAAAGATATGAACCATTTATATTCGATTACCAGTGTTACTAGTTTTTGTTGTCGGTATGAGTTGTCACTGAGGTGTGAGCTGAGATGGGATAAGTTCACATCGACCACAAAAACATTCCGCAAGGTTCCCTTTGCTAATATCATCCTAAGACAGCTCATAGTGCAAGAAAGAACTCGTCCCAAAAAAGATAAATATACCGAAAAACTAACTTCTTGAATGAAATGGTTTGTGTATTAGATTAAATAGTTCAAATACACAAACCATTTCCTTGATGTATTGTTTTACCAGTATTTCATGTTCTTATAATGATAAAAAGTTAAGTTTTTGTATAAACAATAAATTTAAAAACTCTCCTTTTTATGACACCTTATTTGTAAAAATTGGTTCCGTGTGAGAGCCGGAAAAGTGATCTTACTAAAAGAAAAATATATACTTATAATGATTAAGGACCTTAGGTCCAACTAAGAAGGAAACATCCTTAGCCTTTTTAAAGATTAAATACTAGAATGATTTGAGCGCAGTCAATTTGTTTATTTCTATTTTTTAATCAAGATATACTATAGAAATTCTTAGCTTGAATGTACATATTTAATTATTGGCTCACACATGTATCAATTTATTTGAATTATTTATTTCACAAATCCTTATTACTATTTCGATTTAAACTGTACTTAGAAATAAGACCTATTACCGGAAATGGGTACTCGATTTTATTCATATCAAAAATTTATAATGCAAGATAACTTAATAACAAAATTAACAACATTCTTCTCATGCTTTCTTTTCCGCATTATCAACCCCATATGTAACACAAGACGACGAAAGAAAGTGAAAGGTTTTGATCTCTATGCCTAGCCCAGGGCATGCACCTATTAAGATGTTGCAAACCGCCAATTACATAGAAATTTTAAATGTCATCCAACAAATTGATTCCATTACGGCTGAGAATGTTCTCAATGTAAACATAACCAATTATGATTTAAATCACACAAAGTGTTCTAAGAATTCGTATCTAATTTATTACCACGTGCTGTCTCTAAGAACACCTCTAACCGGACGGCCGGCGCGGCCGGCGCCAATTTTAAACACGGAGCAATTGGACATCTACATCAATGCTAACAACAACGAGAAGGAAAGAATAAAACAAACCTATTTATTTTCATTGTGGTGTGGTTTGGTGTGGTAAATTGACGTAAGATAAAAACGACCTGTTCGCAAAACGCATACAAATTAGTGATTTAAACTCAACTCAAATCAACAGATCCGATTAAAAAGATCAACAAAATAGTATCTACTTAAGAAGTTGTAAGAGTCCTATACAGCAGAAAGCTATGAAATGACTTTAGGAAGTGCTTCAAAAGCTCAATGACATAGAACCCAATAAACAAGTAAGCAAATTCGACCAATAAATCGAATTTAAAAATACAAAAATCTTTCTTTCCGAAATGCCGATAACGATCGCGATGTCGAACTATATTCTTCAGATGGATTCGTGGTTTATTGATTTTTAATGAAATATCATTTTGCAATGCGTGCTCGGACTACTGATTTTTGATTAAAAGGTTGCTGATCGATTGGAATATTGTATTCGTGATTATTGGCACATACTCCAACAAGTGAGACGAATTTGTCTCGTTTCTCGGTTTCTGTTATTTTTATCGCTGAAATCAAGTAATATTCATCTTCAGAGACCTGGTTATGATTTTAAATTAATATTTTTGTCCAACCGAATCTAAAACTACGTAGGTACCTATATTATTTCATTCTGAAACCGCAAATAAAAAAAAACCGTGGGGAACTCCTTAAAATTGTACGGCCACAGCTTGAGACTGCAAATGAGTGTGACCATCTTGTTTGCTGTATTTTCCGTTTCACGACATGTTGATTGAGTTATTTAGTCATTATCTGACTGTTTTCTATGTTTGTTAATTTTGATTGCTAAACGAATATGAATAGAGCAGTGTAGCTATGTACATACATTAAATACAATTAAAATTATCATTTTTAGTGGGGTTTTGTTTTTAACTGGTGGTGGAAGAAAAAAGAACAAACTTAGTATTCTTTGCACTGCTTTGTTTTCAAGCGCTTTTCAATGTCAAGTAAAGTCGCTGCACTGACATTTTACTCGTAGCTAGCTGACAAACGCCTCCCATATTTGACACATTTTGTGTACATTGTGTAATGCTGACAACTTTGTTTGTTGAAAAGCAAGTTCTAATGTAGGCTTTGTAGGTTTGTGTTCCGAGATGCGATCTTGATTATGACCTTAATCATATTCATTCATATTCAATTAACCGGCAGTAAAATATACATTTTTATTTATGTAACTGGATACGAGTATTAATAAATGATTTATTGAAATCACTAAATAAAATTACTTTCAATAGTGTTTCATTACATTTTCAGATTTTTTATGAGACATTTTTAACGAATGTGAAAAATAAAATTATTTCACAAAATAAAAAGGAATTATTGAGGTTTCGAAGGATGTAACCAGGAGTATGCCAAACTTGTTGAATGATTGTTACAGACCGAAAGCTGAGGGCTAATTTTTGGCGTAAAAGCAAACCAGTTTCAGGTAGCCTTAATAAAGGTGATAACGGAAATATTTGTCTGCCAGCACATAGTGGCCGCGTTTCAAAGAAGAAGTGCATCAAAGTGTAAATTCACAAACGCATCACTGCAGAGACGATTTGCGATAATCCCTGTAGCACATTCATAAGCCCAAATAATTGGCATCGCATAAAATGTCAATTGTTCATTGTTCTATACTTGATGTTAAATGTGTATATTTAGTTTGTGCACGAGTACGATAACTTTGGCGCCAAGATATAATAACGGTTTTTGGTAGAGGGTCTTAATACAAGCATTTTTTACTATGGGAGGGGGGTCTATCTCCCCCCGTTTAGGCGGGAGGGGCAATTTAAAAAAGTTATTATTTAAAATGGAAAAAAATAATTAAAAAATAACGGTGATACTTACAATTAAGTTGTATACATTTTTTTAAAGCCAACATTCTGTTCTATTAGTCATTTTTTAAATCAAGTCAAAACTATGGATAGTTTTTGAAAAATTTAATTTTAAACTCAAAATTTGAGTAAAAAAAGTTAAAAAAAGGTTTAAAGTGTAACTTTTTCAATACTTCAAGATTATCTACCATTGTTTTTATTTCAGAATTTATTGCTCTTATTTGTTTTTGATCAAAAACTAAAAACTAGATGATTTTATGTCTTTTAGTTTTTGAGAAAATTGAAAACAAAAATTTAATTTTAAACTCAAAATTTGAGTAAAAAAAGTTAAAAAAGGTTTAAAGTGTAACTTTTTCAATACTTCAAGATTATCTACCATTGTTTTTATTTCAGAATTTATTGCTCTTATTTGTTTTTGATCAAAAACTGAAAACTAGATGATTTTATGTCTTTTAGTTTTTGAGAAAATTAAAAATAACCACAACTACTATTTTAATTTAATTCTTTTTTTTTGTTTGGGTGGTCTTATTTTGATAGTAATAATGGTATTTGCGTATGCGTAATGCGTGTTTGGGTGTATGCAACAGTAAAGTGTGCGCGAGTTTGGGTGTGTGCAACAGTGGGATCTGTAAGGGGGGGGGGGGGGGCATGCTGATCAAAAACAAATAAGAGCAATGAATTATAAATAAAAATAGTAGATAATCTGAAAGTTTTCAAAAATTACACTTTAAACCTTTTTTTTAACTTTTTTTATCACAAATTTTGACTTTAAAACAATTTTTTTCAAAAACTATGCATAGTTTTGACTTGATTTAAAAACAAGCTAATAGACAAAAGTGTTGGCTTTAAAAAAAGGTATAATACTTAATTATAAGTACTACCGTTATTTTTTAATTATTTTTTTCCATTTAATGTACATATTTTTTTAAACTGCCCCTACCGCCTAAACGGGGGGAGATAGACCCCCCCTCCCATAGTAAAAAAATGCTTGTTTTTAACTGTTCTATACAAATCCGTCATTAAACTTTGTCGCCAAGTTTGTTTTTGAATTTGATTAATTGTAATTTCATGTCATAAATTTGTTGATCTAAAATTTAAAATTTTTTTATTGTTTTTGTCATATTTGTGGCAAACTGCCAAACTTGCATAATTTACACTACTTTTGTTTACCAAATTTACATTTGTATTAATTGTATTTGTCATTGTAATAATAACGGGCAGTTGCTTCTTGCTAAAATTGCTTTAAGCTCTTATCTCTCGTATGATCATGTTATTTTGTCTTGTTGTCAACAATTTTGCATTGAATTCGATCTCTTTCGATAATAATCAACCACCGAGGTAACAACATCTGGTAATATTATTTAATAAATTGTTTAACAATTACAATTACAATTGAGTGTTTTTCCTCGTCGAATCATTTTACTTTTTTTCATGGTTTGATTAATAGAATTTTTTTTAATAAATATTACGAATTGATAATTATCAAAAATTTTCAAAAATATTGCAAAGTTCGATAAACTGATGCGCAAATATAAAAAAAAGCATCAAGAATTTTCTTGATAAGTTGTTGATGCCGGCGCGATTTGGAGCAAAGAAATGGAAAAAGACAATGAAAAGTATTTAATCAAATTCTAAATTGTTTATAAATTAATTAATTTGATGAATTTCAGGGAATATTTTACCAGCGCACAAATTAAACTATTAATAGAAACCAGATTAAAATATGAAGGTGAATTTATTGCCGGCAGAAAATCAAAGTCAGTATTGTGGAAAAAAGTTCTAGATGAGATAAAATGTGTGGCTTCAGATTTGAATTACAATGAGAGTTTTTATTAGTATCACATCCATCATAAAGCAAAAGTTGTTTTTAAATGTAAAACTTTTTGTCAATAAGCATCGCATCATAATCAGCTGAGCAACGATCAGAAAGCAGTGATGCCTTATCATTACAAAAAAAATTAGCGATTAACAAACAAATCTTTGGATAACAAATGTAGCCCAATAAACTATATCGCAATCTAAAGCTCTTAGATACCAGAATATAAATACTATATTTTAAAAAAAAGTTTATAACCCACAGAACAGATGGGGAGCGCGAATTTTTTCAATTTAATTTTTAGTAATTGTATTTTGAGGGAAACGACTTTTGTTATATGTTAAAAGAAAAATATTAACTTAAATAAAATTTAAAAAATATCAACAGAAGTTGAAGTTGTGTTAAATTCTTGAAAGCTCCGATTCAATTTACGAGTGGTATTGGTGTTTTTTAAAATAGTTTTTGAAGGCAACCAATTGTAATTGTATTTTACGAAAAAAAAAATTATTTTATCTCAAAAATAATTTATGGCAACGAGGAATAACGTTTTTGGGCACGAGTACGATAACTTTGGCGCCGAGATATAATAACGGTTTTTGGTAGAGGGTCTTAATACAAGCATTTTTTTACTATGGGAGGGGGGTCTATCTCCCCCCGTTTAGGCGGGAGGGGCAATTTAAAAAAGTCATTATTTAAAATGGAAAAAAAATAATTAAAAAATAACGGTGATACTTACAATTAAGTTGTATACATTTTTTTAAAGCCAACACTCTGTTCTATTAGCCAGTTTTTAAATCAAGTCAAAACTATGCGTAGTTTTTGAAAAATTACTCAAAATTTGAGTAAAAAAAGTTAAAAAAAGGTTTAAAGTGTAACTTTTTCAATACTTCAAGATTATCTACCATTGTTTTTATTTCAGAATTTATTGCTCTTATTTGTTTTTGATCAAAAACTGAAAACTAGATGATTTTATGTCTTTTAGTTTTTGAGAAAATTGAAAATAAAAATTTAATTTTAAACTCAAAATTTGAGTAAAAAAAGTTAAAAAAGGTTTAAAGTGTAACTTTTTCAATACTTCAAGATTATCTACCATTGTTTTTATTTCAGAATTTATTGCTCTTATTTGTTTTTGATCAAAAACTGAAAACTAGATGATTTTATGTCTTTTAGTTTTTGAGAAAATTGAAAATAAAAATTTAATTTTAAACTCAAAATTTGAGTAAAAAAAGTTAAAAAAGGTTTAAAGTGTAACTTTTTCAATACTTCAAGATTATCTACCATTGTTTTTATTTCAGAATTTATCGCTCTTATTTGTTTTTGATCAAAAACTGAAAACTAGATGATTTTATGTCTTTTAGTTTTTGAGAAAATTGAAAATAAAAATTTAATTTTAAACTCAAAATTTTGAGTAAAAAAAGTTAAAAAAGGTTTAAAGTGTAACTTTTTCAATACTTCAAGATTATCTACCACTGTTTTTATTTCAGAATTTATTGCTCTTATTTGTTTTTGATCAAAAACTGAAAACTAGATGATTGTGTCTTTTAGTTTTTGAGAAAATTGAAAATAACCACAACTACTATTTTAATTTAATTCTTTTTTTTTTGCTTGAGTGGTCTTATTTTGATAGTAATAATGGTATTTGCGTATGCGTAATGCGTGTTTGGGTGTATGCAACAGTAAGGTGTGCGCGAGTGTGGGTGTATGCAACAGTGGCATCTATAAGGGGGGGCATGCTGCCCCCCTGCAACCCCCTGCTTGGGCACACTATAGGATTTGGGGTGGGTGCAAGTTGGTGTGTGTGCAAGGTGGGGAGGGTGCAAGGTGCGGTGGGTGCAAGATGGGGTGCATGCAAAGTTTCTTTTGCATTTAAATAAGCTGGATTTAAGAAAAATTAATTTACCCTAGGTGTATCTTAATCCATATTCGATTATTACTATCAAAATAAGACTACGTTAATACTTAAGCAAGGAAAAAGTAATTTAATTAAAATATTTTGTTTGGTAACTTTCAATTTTCTCAAGAACTAGAAGACATAGTCATCTAGTTTTCAGTTTTCGATTAAAAATAAATAAGAGCAATGTATTCTAAAAAAAAAAATTGTAGATAATCTAAAAGTTTTGAAATATTACACTCTAAACCATATTTTTAACTTTTTTTTTGACCAAATTTTAAGTTTAAAACAGTTTTTTTCGAAAACTATGCATAGTTTTGACTTGATTTAAAAACAAGCTACTAGACACAAGTGTTGGCTTTAAAAAAAGGTATAATACTTAATTGTAAGTATTACCGTTATTTTTTAATTATTTTTTTTCCATTTAAAGTACATGTTTTTTTAAATTGCCCCTACCGCCTAAACGGGGGGAGATAGACCCCCCCTCCCATAGTAAAAAATGCTTGTATTAAGCCCCTCTACCAAAAACCGTTATTATATCTCGGCGCCAAAGTTATCGTACTCTCCCCCGTTTTTGACATCTGGTGAAATTTTGAGAAAAATCTAATTGACAGTTTTTTTTATAGAAAATACAAACTTAAAAAAAATATTACTAAAAATTGGTAAAAATCGATTTTCCAATCAAATATCTTTTCAAAAATTCGAGATTATTGGCTTCAAATTACTTTTATCTTATAAAAAATATTGTTTCTAAAAAAAAACAATTGACAGTTTTTTTTATAAAAAATAAAAACCAAAACAAAACATTTTTAAAAGTTGGTAAAAAACTATTTTCGAGTCAAATATCTTGTCAAAAATTTGAGATATTGGCTACAAACTAATTTTATCTTATAAGGAATATTGTTTTCAATATTCGGTTAAATTTTGAGAAAAATTGAATCGACAGTTTTTTTTACAAAAAATAAAAACCTAAAAAAACAATACTAAAACTGTGTAAAAATTTAATTTCGACTCAAACATCTTTTCAAAAATTAAAAAGAATGGTTTCAAACTAATTTTAACTCATAGAAAATATTGTATCGACATTTGGTACATTTTTTATAAAAATCAAACAATCAGTTTTTTCATAAAAAATTAAAATCTACAAAAAATAGTAAGAAAATGTTACTAAAATTAGTAAACATTGGTTTACGACTAAAATCTCGTTAACAAAAATAGATTTTGAAATCAAACTGACAATTTTGTTAACAAAACACGAAAACCTACAAACCTTTTAAGCAAGACAAATCGCAACCCAGCCTCTTTTTTTTAAGTTTGGCTAAACTGCGACGTCTGAATTTTCGAAAGAATTGTTGAAAATTGAACCAGTTACGGCCATTTGTCGATTGCTGTTGTATTATACTTTTTATTCTTATATGAACGTAGAGAACCAGGACCTAGTGACTAACAACTCTCAACCGTTCCTGTTTGCGAGTAACTTCAGGGATGAAGGGGACCTACAGATTTATGTTGAATTATGACGGCTAATTTGGGAAAGCACTTTGTCACGTCAAGAAATACTCTAAGTGGATTTGTCAATGCCTCGCAAGAGGCAGTTATTGTAGGTTGCACAGGCAGGGATTGAACCCAAGACAACGGATACTAATACTCATATAAAAAGGGCCACAATTAAGGAGAGTGTGGTTTATGGTAAATTTCAAACTTTAACCGTGTTTTTTTTTTTTGTTAATACCTTGATAAACGATTTGTTTCAATATACATATATACTTTTTTATACCAACGAAAATTTTGCTCCCAAAGAGACATTTCCAATAAAAAATCAATTTATTTAATTACATTCATTTATACAAAATTGTCAAATACTTGTTTGAGGTTGAGTATGTTTGTAAATATTTCTAAAAATTCATAATCATAATTTTGTGTAAAAACTAACAACGATTATTTTGTTGAAAAGAATTCGAAAAAAAATCAAAAGTTGTTAGTTAAATTTAAATAAAAATGAAGCGTTACTCAAGAGAAGAACATAATTTCATTGTTAAACAAATACATTTCAAACATCTCCTACAAAGTAAAGAAAGTTCGGAATATTAAATTGACTTCGTAAACGGAGAAGTAAGTGAGTATATACAAATTCGGGATCACTTGACCAAATGGACTTATTTCTATTGGGTTCTATGGCCTATGGAAATAAATCCTCTTTCTTATTGAAAGGGATGAAATGTATGGAAGTCGGTCATGTATGCATGTGTATAATCCTTTTCAACGAGTACTTTTTTAGTAACTTATTAATTCACAAAATAAAATAAAATTCCTAAAGGTAAGGTGGTTTAAGTCGAGTTGAGCTGAAAACGGTTTTTTTTTCAAATATTTGAAATGAGTGACAAATTAGCCGTGTTTTTGAGATGTCATATATGCATATGTATACATTGAGAAATTGCCAAAAACACTATCCGCAATAGTCTGGATTTTATATTAAAAAGTTCATGCAATTGAAAATTTGTCAGAATAATTTATTACATAAACAAAGACCAGAAGTAATTTTATCTTAATAAAATTAACAATCAAGATTAATTTATATACTCGTAACTTGTTTTCATGTTTTCCATTTTGAAGCTGAATGAAATAATAAATAAAGAAAAGGGATTCGTTCGTAGATTATGGTCTACGCATGTAGATATTCGCGTGCAACAGGTAGTCCTATATTTGTTGAAACTTTTAACAAATAAATATCAGAGCTTAAGTTAATGTTCGTATAATTAAACAACTAAGTCAAGTCAGCTCTTAAAAATTAAAGAAAGAAAGAATGAGAAGTAAGATTTGTGTCTTGTCTTATTTTTATGTGAAGACTTGCCAAGGTCCTGTTTAGTTTACATTCTTAAAGGTAGTCGTACTACACTTGATGCGGAGTCGCCACAAAATTTTAAATATATACTATACAAAAATTAAAATCATGCATTTAAAAAAAAATATAAAAAAGTTGAGTCGTCAGCTCATTAGAAAAACACATAACTAATTATTTTATCAAACATTAGTTGAAATCGTTCTTTCCAGCCCAAAATTACCCACACCTTAACTCACTTGACTTGACAATATGTGAGGATTCAATTGTTCGTTGTGTCTCAGAACTTGATGACTGTTTTCACCCTGGCCCTGATGGAGTAGAGTACCATCATGTGTTTTAAAAAAATGTGTGTCTCATTTATCGTACCCTCTGTTTGTTTTGTTCAATGAATCTCTTAGAAGATCAATTTTCCCACTATTATGGAAAATTGCATTTATAACTCCGATTCATAAAAAAGGGTCTAAGAATGAAATAACGAATTACCGGCCGATTGCCAAACTTTCCGTTATTCCCAAACTATTTGAGTCCATTATCTGTAAGATGTTATCCTTTAACTGTAAATCAATTGTATGTGAAAATCAACATGGTTTCGTCCAGAATAAATCAACAATTACAAACCTACTTCATTTCACTTCTTTCTGCCTTGACTCCTTCGAAGATCGTAAGTAAGTAGATTGCGTATTCACAGATTTCAATAAAGCCTTTCACAAATTGTGTCACAAGACTTTAGTCCATAAACTTAAGGCCTTAGGGTTTAACGACAAATTCTTGACGTGGATCTCGTCTTATCTTAAGAACAGAAGTTATAGCGTCAACTCTGGTGTTCCACAGGGTAGCCATTTAGGTCCTTTATTATTTATCTTATATATAAATGACATAACATCCGTTATAAAAAACTCCTCCGTTTTAATATACGCTGATGACATTAAAATTTTCAAATCTATTAGTTCAATTAATGACTGCTCACAGCTTCAAGAAGATCTTCATAGTTTTAGGGAATGGTGCAATACAAACCGACTTTTATTGAATATTGACAAATGTAAAACTATATGTTTTACACGCAAAAAATAAATTATAGATTATAACTATTTATTAGATTCTTCCTTCCCTTGTAAGCTTTCCATTTTCTCTAATTTAGGTGTTATTCTTGACAGTAAATTAACGTTCTGTGACCATTATAACTTTATAGTTAAAAAAGCTAACAAGATTCTAGGTTTTATTAAACGTTTTTCTCGTGACTTTCGTGACCCCTACGACTTAAAACTTCTTTATGTATCATTTGTCAGGCCAATACTTGAATACGGCTGTATTATATGGGCACCATACTATTCAGTCCATATAGACAGACTTGAAAGTATCCAAAAAAGATTTATGCGTTTTTGTCTTCGTTTTCTTCCGTTTTCCCAAATATTCACACCACCTCCTTATTCTCAGAGACTTTTGCTAATAAACCTCCCTACACTTTCACAACATAGACAATATCTCCAATTTTGTTTTATTTTAAAATTAATTAATGGTTCTATTATATCCGCAACAGCTCCTGAATCGTCTAAATTTTAGCTATAGTCAAACTAGCATAAGAAGACAGATACCTTTATGCAGAACTAACTATGGTATGAATAGCCCTTTAAATCAATTGATTTCAGTCTTCAATAAATTTTATAATTTAATTTCATCTGTTAATGACAATGTTAAAAGTAAACAATTTAAAGAAAGCTTTTTTAATATGTTATAGTATTTATTTATCTCTATGTTAATTAAAAGTTTAAATTAAAAATTATGTAAATAGCTATAAGTTTATATTAACGTTAGATAATTAACGGATTAAATAAATAAATAGAAATAAATTGAAAAGAAATTCCGTCCAAATATCAGAGTTCATGTTGAGTTTTAAAATGACGTCATAGTGTTTTGTTTTGCACTACTCTACGAACACATCACACATGTATTGGTATTCATATAACTATTCTACTGTACTACGGATGGCTCTTCCAAAAAAAAAAACACTCCAAAATTACTCGTAATTTCTGTCTTATCAGCTTATTTATATTTTATCTAGAAGACTGTTTACGAATTGTTTAAACGGCTTATTTCAATCAAATTAAAAAATTACATTCGGTAAAGAGTCGTAGTACCAAAATGTTCATAATGAACTTTGAATAAAAAATAGAAAATAATTTTGGAATTATGCTTGGCCGACACCAACCACTTTTCCAAAGCTAAAACCAAAATTTACAGGACATTCCATATCTGGAGTGTAAGTTAAAGAAAAAAAAACGCTTAGATTTAAATTCTCAGTTTTAATTATTCAAAAATTTCAAAACGGTCCCCCTTTATATTTCTTTAAAGTTAAAATTCGTTTCCCTAAGAAATTAATAAAAAAAAAAAAACTTTAGACGCTTTACTTTTTAAGAAGGAAATTGATGATGATGCCCTGGTTCTCTATGAACTGTTGTGACACCTAATTTAGTTATTTAAGAGCATGCGATCTAAATTTTAACAAATTCGAAAATTAATTTAGAAATAATTAGTTTTGTATAAATTTTAATCATTTTTCAAATAATGTATTTATAAATATTTCAATTAAAATCTTCCTTTACAAGTTTTTTGAAAATAAAATAGACCTGGGACTGTTGTGTGTCTAAACTCTTAATTACTAACGATTTTTTAGCATCAACCAAAGTACTAGTTTTACACAATCTAGTATTTTCCATTTCAGTATTTTACAGAAAGGTTGATGATTGATTTTTTACAACACTAAATTAGTCTAATTTAGAATCCTTAGTATTTCGAAATATAATCTACACCTATATCATAACTATCTTAATTTTTTTTTAAGGAAACATATTTAAATTTTAATTAGTTTAAATGTTATAGAGACATAAATGACCATTCAACTTATCGAGGGCCTTCGCCTTGTATCCATGCCAATTTGTATGCTATCTGAGATTTGTCATAAGCAGTATTGTGCTATCATTATCACCCAAACATTTAAGTACCTACTCTTAATATTTTTTTTTTGTGTTAGTTTTTAAAAATGCCACTAAGGCTGCCAGATTTGTTGTTTAATTTCAAGTTTATCGCGATAACTCCAAATAGCATAGGGGGTTTTCGCACAAATTATCGAGATAAAACAAAAAACAATAGACTTACCGCTCCGTTGTTGGTTCAGCACATATCAGCGGTTGTTTAAGTTCGATAACTTGGCCGTTTTTCTCCTTGAGTTCTCCATTCTCCATGTAGTACTGGACCAATTCTGGCAGAGTTGCAAATTTCTCACCTAGTATAAAATTGGTATAATCAAACAGAAGTCTAGACATGCATAGACATTTTGTCAAGCTACCTCCATAGAGATCAAAAAAATCTCCATTGTTTTGAATTTTGATATGGGTAACCTCTTGTCCACGCCTTACAGACAGAGTAAATGCTCCCGGATTGGAAGAGGACAGTCGAGCTAGAAACGAACCATCAAAACCCTGTTCCTGAAGCAGTTTTTCTGCTTCTATGCCCGTTATAGTTGGGTGGAACCATCTAAAAGAAAAAAAAAAAAAAAACGAGAAGTTAATAAATTTCAATGCCAGCGACATTTTCTGGTCTCGTTTTGTAGCCCCAAGTTAATAATGGACGGATGTGGGGAATATTGTGTATATAAGACAACGTGTGGGAAAAATATGGGCGAATAGCGAATATGAAGCATTTCTGCAGGCCAACAAAACGGGGATATAACGTTTTGGGGTGAAACGTCAGGCCAGGCAGCAGAGAATAAAGAAAAGACTGACCTAATTCTGCTTTATGGAACAAAGGCAAATTTAAAATCGAGATTTTGGGAAATGTTTGCGGATTTGTGTGGAGGTGCACAAATGGTTGGATAGTTGAAAAATAGTTTTGCAATTTACTCACCTTCTGGATGTCATTATTAAATGGATTTGTTGGTTGTAAATATCGATAAATTTCTTCACCTGACACAAATTTTCCCACTTTTAACTTGGAGCTTGAGCTTGAGTGGTGTTTGACAAATTATGTGGTGTGCAGAAAAATGACAGTTAATTTTAAGCGCTGAACACGATCGCGTTCGGTGCGAATGTGAAACGGACGACGGTATTCAGCTGTGAATGGGTGTGTTTTGTGCTTTTTTGAAGTTAGAATATGAAAGTTTGTTTTTTTGGTGTACTGAGACTGGGAAAGTGAGAAGCACATCTCCAATTAGATGAGGACGTGTCTGAATCCTTTTGAAAAGATCTAATTAGAAAACAAATTAATAAAGTCATTCACTTGGTTCATTATTTCGACAAATTTGCATAATATTCTGACTCTAAACCTTTAATTTTTCCTATATAGAAATTTTAAAGACTTTTTATTTTGAACGTCAAGAACCGTGTTTTTAACTGTCATAATTCTAATTTTGTTATAAGTGATATTTGGTACCTTAAAAAATATTCTAAATTCTTATAAGAGAACAACAGAATAAACAACGTCCATACAATCAAAAATATATTGTAGCAACTTACATTTTTGTGGGTAGATGTAACATCTTTTAAAACATTAAGTGCTTCTTTTAAAATGTTGGTTTCAATACAATGGTTCATGATACAACAATTATTGTAATCTAACGATTTCAATAAGTTAATAAAATGCAATTAACTATAAACCGTAAGCTGTTAACATCAGTTGCTTATCCTATTTTCAATGTTATAAAAAGACTTCATTAAAGGCAGTCTCATAAGGTCATATTTTTATTCGAGAGAGAGATCCATCCGAAAATGGGATTAACTTCCAACTGCTCCAAGATACGGTTAGCGAATACACGACGCTGCGTATGGTCTTTGGAATCAACTCCTGGGTCAGTTGGATTTTGTATGGAAGCATTCGCTAATAACAACGCAAAATTGGCAATTCCGCATATGAGCGACGTGGAATTGACTGCCTTGGATTCTTCTACACAATTTTACGAACAGTCGATGTTTTTGGTAGATCTTTCGTTTTGTTAACGGAAGGGTGTTGGCTGATTGTTCCATGAGCCAGAGGACTCGAATTTTCCAACCAAACGATGAATACTCGACTTGAAAGGACCACCATGTACCTCATAAAAAGGTCACAATGCGCCCGCGTTACTACTAGAGAACTCCCATTTTGATAATTAAGTTTTGTCATTTGCACGTGTTGCTCGACGCTGTAACTTGCCACAATGATTTGTCTTTAGTCAGTGATTAAAAGAAGATATTTTGAGAGAAAGTAAAATAAACAATACGGCCGCCACAAGCTGTCAAAATCAACTCGTCCCTATTGAAAAACCTTTTATAGTTTTATAATTTATTTAACAATGTATTAAAGTTATCATGATAATAAACCAATAGATTCTGAACGCTGTCGTTAAATTTTTGTGCACAGAATGTTTTCATCAATTTTCTTCAAGATGACATAACACAGCTGACAGTTCTGTTTCACCATCTACACAAAAAATAAATATAACCAATTAATTCATAACGAAGACGGCATTTTTCATCCTTTCGTCTTCATTTTTCCATTAATAATCTAAATATTTAAATAAAAAATGAAAAAGGAACGAGTCAATCGCCTTTCCATTCTAGACAAACTTCATAGAGGCACAGTGTATGCCTGCATTGGAGTGACAGTATATGGAACATTTTTATTGGGTATGCGGGTTTATCGTTACTTTACAATCATTAGACCAGAAAGACAGCGCCAGGAGCTGAAAATGATCGAGGAAGGCAGACACGACATTGTCGACAAGACACCCGAATTAAAATATTAATGAATACTGTTATTTATTTAGTTTTAGCAATAAAATTTGATGTTCTACATGTGAAACTTTTTATTCATTAAAAATTGTGCACTAACATTTACAACATTTTCATAATCATTTCTTCGAGATTCTTACTATTTAACTGAGACTTGATGTCAGCTGGAGCCGGTGTAGTGCTTAGCCAGTACTCTGAGGCTGCGATGTAAGTTGCTACTGCGGCTCCAACCATATACGCTTTGGTTGTTGAGCTTTGGAATATCACACAAGTTGCTATGCAAAGACCTAGGTAGGTGAGGAATCTGGTCAAGTTGACATATTGCTCACGCTGTTCCAGGGAATCATCAGTGCACTTTCCCTCGATGAGGGTGTAGCCCTCGGCACATGCCTTGCACATATCTGGGCCATCTCCGTCACATCCCAGACAGGATCTATCACACTCAAGGCAGCTGTAGGAGCCATCGTTGTTCACGCAGAACTGCTTCGCAGTGCATATGTTTCTCGTTACAAGACACTCATTTACGTCGCTACAGCCGTTGTTAGGGTCCATTCGCCAGCCAGGTTTGCACGACCGACATCCCTTGGGACCCGCAGAAGTACAACCTTCATCTCCACATGCGTCATGGCAATGCGAACAGAGCAGTTTCGTTTCATCTTTGAAAGCGGCATAGAAAGACACGGCACACTCTCTGCACTGTTCGCCCGTGTACCCAGGGTTGCAGGAGCACTTGCCATTGCCCTTTCGAGTACCGGCTCCCTTGCATTTCCCATTCTTATGGCAGTCCTGGCACTTTTCACAATTTGGCCCAAAGTGGTCGGGAGCACAGCAAGCTTTCAATTTATCAATGCACAACAGAGTAAACAAATCAGCAGAACTATCCGCCAAGTGCTCCATTATATCTAATCTGAGCCGATTTCGAAGCTCTATGCATTGATTCTGTCCCCGGTCTACATCACTGCAAACATTTTCCAATAGAGCTTCGTGTTCTGCCCCTTTTGCAGGCACAGAACTAGGCGTTTCAAAAGTATTAGCAAGAGAATTTACTAAAACGGTGCAGGCTTTGCACGGCGGAAGAATTATGGTCTTTAAAGACTCCTGATTGATTGTGCTGTGAACATTCTTTGGTAAAAATACAAAGCAAATTATGATGTAAATCTTATCAACTATCATTTTGTGCAATACTTTATTATTTGTAGGTATTTTATTTTTTCAAAAACCAAAATTCACTTTGTTTGGGTCGTACGACAGGAAGTTGTGCAAAAATTGGGGTAGAGTGGGGATTTTAGGGGGATGTGCAAAAATCAATAAATACGTTCAGGTGACATAGTTTTGTGGAACAGAATGGTAAATGGGCCAATTAATTAGATAATTGACCGAGGGCGACGAAAAATATTAAAGCAAAATTACAAAATAAATTAGGTGAGAAATTTTGTTAATAGTGCAAACGTCAAAAATATTGCCATTGCCATTTTGGTAAAACTATTTGACGTTTCTGAAAACCTTGCATTTAATATTTTCCCGTATTTATAACAAAATCATAGTTACATATTCATCTAACGCAAATCTAATAAGCCAAAATAATGTATTTGGGAAGGAACGATTTGTTAAAATTTGTATGGAAATCTGCAAAATAGATACATTTATGTCACAAAATTTGATGTTGAAATTGAAATGGTTAACTTTACAAATTCAGAAAAGCCATTTTTGACTTGAATTTGACATTTTGCAACAAAAGTAAAAACAAGTTTAAAAAATCGAAACAAAGTATAAAAAAGCAAAAGATTTAAATCCAACGGAATTATAGTTATAGTTACTTCAGGTCCCGATCTCAGTAGGTAGGAGTAGTTCACCATGAAATATTTTCTGGATTCGGAAAATGATCTGAACAGTTTATATCCAAATGTTTTCCAAATAAAAAGAATGCAACATTAATATTCCCGAACCTGACTAGCGCCATTTTTCCGTAATTGATGCGAACTTAAATCTTTAAAGGTTGCAATACACAAAAAAAAAAAACTATTTTTCACAATTAAAAACTTAGGATTCTTAACGACCGTAGTGACACCTGTTATTGTATATGAATTGGAATAGTAATACCATGGAGTGGAACGACAAAAGCGACGTCTGGGTATCTGTCAATGAACTAGATCTGCGATGTTTGTCGAAAGTGTAATAGGGGGAAAATTTGGAGATATACTTTTATAAATATGAAACAGAGACAAATGTATATTCATGTAGATATAGTTGGAGGGAGACAATACCCAAACATGAATATATTTAATTATTTTGCAAACTCTTTATTTTTCAAATTTAAGGAATACGTAGAATGATAATTGTGCTTATTAACGTCTGTCGTGAGTGTATCTGACATTCTAAACCTCAACAACGGATTTTCAGTACCCTCAGCGCCAACGGGTACACCCGTCAATGAAAAATTTCATGTTCCATAAAAGTGGATTTACATGTATCTGCATCTGTTTTATGCAGAAAATCGGAGGGAGGCATCAGATATATGTCAAAACGCCAGTGGTAAAACTTTTTTACTCCCTATAAAATATAGTAATGAAACATAGAAACTTTAAAAAAGTAAAGAAGAAATGTAAGGCTCTGACATCGTAAATGCTGACACTGCTGTTATTCAAAGCGACATAAAACTTTTAAAAGAAGATCGACATCATCCTGCGTTGACAATATCCTTAAATTTAAATATTTGTAATCTTGATACCTCTTGTGATAAGCAAATTGAATTTGACTTCAAAAAATGTGATTTCAATCAACTTTTTACCGACTTAAATCATTTGGACTGGGATTCAATATTTATAAATTTGAACTTAGATGATATGGTATTGAAATTCTATAAAATATTATTTAATTGCTTTCTAGAGAGCGTACCTCTTCGTAAAATTAAAGCCAAAGATAATAATACACCATGGTTTGATCGGCATCTTAAATGCTTAAAAAATAAAAGGAATAAGGCGTAGGTAAAATATAACGAATCACATACTGTTGTTGATTATGGTATCTACCAAGAAATCAGAAATGAATTTGTTAACTATTCAAATTGTCTTTATAACGAGTTTGTTGCAAATACTGAACGGGAACTTAAGACCAATTCACGAAATTTTTGGAAATATGTTGACTGTAATCGAAAATTTGACGGGTACCCTCCAAACATGACATATAGAGATAAAACAAGCCATGATCCTCTAGAACTTTCGAATATGTTTGCAATATTTTTTAAAAGTGCGTATGAAGATTCTTTTTCTACAAATCACAGCTCAATAGATTTAACAAATACTTCTCAGTTTCCTCACTTGGCTCAGATAAATCTAACAATCTCGGAATCTACTATACAAAACAAAATTCTAAAACTTGACGAAAGCCTTAGTCCAGGCCCTGACGGACTGCCTTCATTTATGCTACAAAAAGTGCGTTAAATATCTTTCGTACCCATTGTGTATTCTGTTTAACCAATCATTTAATTGTTCCCATTTTCCACTCTTATGGAAATATGCATTTCTAAAACCAACGTATAAGAAGGGTCCCAAGCATCTTATATGCAACTATCGTCCTATAGCTAAGCTGTCTGTTATACCAAAATTGTTTGAAGCCATTGTTTGTGATGTTCTTTCCTTTAACTGTTCTTCTGTTTTTTGTGACAATCAACACGGTTTTGTGAAAAAAATCGACCATTACAAATCTACTCGAATTTACAACATATTGTATTGACACTTTCGAAAATAAACAACAAGTTGACTGTGTATTTACAGACTTTAGCAAAGCATTTGATAAACTTAGCCATAAAGTACTTTTAGGGAAATTAGAAAAAATTGGACTAAATGATAAACTAATAGCATGGATATCTTCTTCCCTAACAAACAGATATTATTGTGTTGTGTTCAAAAACGACTTTTCTAATCCGTTTATTGTCAATTCTGGTGTACCTCAGGGTAGCCACCTTGGTACATTGTTATTTGTTCTGTTTATAAATGATCTCCCATCTATCTTAAGAAATTCTATGACGCTAATATACGCTGATGACGTGAAAATATTTCGAAAAATTAATTCCTTAACGGACTGCGAACTATTACAAGATGACCTATTTCGTCTATGGGAATGGTGCAATACAAATCGTTTATTGTTAAACATTGATAAGTGTAAAACGATGAGTTTTACACGTAAACACAGTATTCTTGACTATAACTATAGGTTAAATTCTTCAAACCTCGAAAAATTGACTCACTTCTCAGACCTAGGTATCATTTTGGACTCAAAACTGTCTTTTACTGACCATTTCAACCACATTGTGAAAAAAGCTAATAAGACACTAGGCTTTATAAAAAGATTTGGCAGGGAATTCCGAGATCCCTATGTTCTTAAAAATCTGTATGTATCGTTTGTCAGATCAGTCCTTGAATACGGTTGTATAGTTTGGGCCCCTTATTACTCGAATCATATCTATAGACTTGAAGGTGTTCAAAGAAGATTCTTAAGATTTATTTTACGATTTCTCCCACAGACACATGAATTAGCTTTGCCTTCCTATTCCGTTAGGCAACAACTTATAGGTCTTCCATCGCTTACTAGTCACCGTAAGTATTTGCAACTCTGGTTTATTGTTGGAATTCTGAATGGATCCATTTCATCTCCCTCAGTTTTGTGTCGATTCCACTTTAATGTAAGCCGAAATTACTTCAGAAATCGAGTGCCAATTCGAGCAAATCTTAGCCGATCAAACTATGGTTCTAACAGTCAAATTAACCAGTTAATAAGCATATATAATGGAAATAATTTTCTTTTAAATTCTATTAATCAAAATATCAAATCAGATACCTTCAAAATACATTTTTTCTCTCACTATTTATATAATTCTTAGCTTTATGTGTCATATTATTATTAGTAATGTTTAAAGTATATTTTAATGTATGGAATATATTTATATATATATAGGGTGTCCCAAAATTAACGCAAGATTTCTTGTGTTAATTTTAGGTGTCCCAAAATTAACGCAAGATTTCTTGCGTTAATTTTGGGACACCCTTTATAAAGACAAGTATTTTTTTAAACACTTAATCAATCCAAAAAGGTTACCATTTGATGAGATTTCGTTTCTAAATAAATATGTATATCAACTCTTGTTTGAAATTAACGAAAGATTTCTTGCGTTAATTTTGGGACACCCAAAATTAACGCAAGAAATCTTGCGTTAATTTTGAGACACCCTATATATATTTTTTTTTTAGATATAAGTTTTGTTTGTAAACCTAGCGTTAGTATTTAACGTAATTGAATAAATAATAAAAAATAAAACTCTGATGCAGAGGAAGATTCTATCGGGTGATTTTTTAAGAGCTTGAGAACTTTTTTAAAAAAAAAAAAACCATAAAATTTGCAAAATCTCATCGATTCTTTATTTGAAACGTTAGATTGGTCCATGACATTTACTTTTTGAAGATAATTTCATTTAAATGTTGACCGCGGCTGCGTCTTAGGTGGTCCATTCGGAAAGTCCAATTTTGGGTAACTTTTTCGAGCATTTCGGCCGGAATAGCCCGAATTTCTTCGGAAATGTTGTCTTCCAAAGCTGGAATAGTTGCTGGCTTATTTGTGTAGACTTTAGACTTGACGTAGCCCCACAAAAAATAGTCTAAAGGCGTCAAATCGCATGATCTTGGTGGCCAACTTACCGGTCCATTCCTTGAGATGAATTGTTCTCCGAAGTTTTCCCTCAAAATGGCCATAGAATCGCGAGCTGTGTGGCATGTAGCGCCATCTCGTTGAAACCACATGTCAACCAAGTTCAGTTCTTCCATTTTTGGCAACAAAAAGTTTGTTAGCATTGAACGATAGCGATCGCCATTCACCGTAACGTTGCGTCCAACAGCATCTTTGAAAAAATACGGTCCAATGATTCCACCAGCGTACAAACCACACCAAACAGTGCATTTTTCGGGATGCATGGGCAGTTCTTGAACGGCTTCTGGTTGCTCTTCACTCCAAATGCGGCAATTTTGCTTATTTACGTAGCCATTCAACCAGAAATGAGCCTCATCGCTGATTAAAATTTGTCGATAAAAAAGCGCGAAACACATTTCGAACCGAACACTGATTTTGGTAATAAAATTCAATGATTTGCAAGCGTTGCTCGTTAGTAAGTCTATTCATGATGAAATGTCAAAGCATACTGAGCATCTTTCTCTTTGACACCATGTCTGAAATCCCGCGTGATCTGTCAAATACTAATGCATGAAAATCCTAACCTCAAAAAAATCATTATAATGAAGATGAACATGTTCGTCTTCACTTTAATCTTCATTCGATTTCCTATAAACTGCATTTTTGAAGACGTCAGCATTTTTGATCTTCTCTCTCAACCAGTGTAATTACATTATTTTGTACTCTCTTTGTCTGTAGACTTCGAAGTGCAGCTACAAGTAAATTCACCATTTGTCAGCTGAATTTTATTCTTTTCTCTTTATCTTACAAGTATTTTATAATTAGCATCAATCAATTAAACCATTTTTCTGAGTAGAGTTTAGGATGAAAAATCGTTTTCGTTATTATACTGCTCAGCTCTAGCAAGACAATATTCCATTTTATTCCTGATTCAATGAACTTCAACCAACTTCACTTTCAACTGTCAAACAACGTACAGCCATCGTTCTTTTTTAACAAAAATTTACCACGCAAAAATGTCGGCCCTAAATTTAACCGTGCACGTTCATCCCGTGGTTTTATTTCAAGTTGTTGATGCTTACGAGCGCAGAAATGCCGATTCGCATCGTGTAATTGGCACTCTTCTCGGTAAATAATTCCCTAGAATATCTCACCCTCCAATAATTTCATTCTAAAGGTGTTCTTTTGTCCACGTAGGTTCGGTCGACAAGGGAGTTGTTGAAGTCACCAATTGCTTCTGTGTTCCCCACAAGGAGCACGATGACCAAGTAGAAGCCGAACTCAGCTATGCGATGGACCTGTACGACCTCAATCGCAAAGTAAACAGCAACGAGAATGTTGTTGGTGAGTAATTACTCTATTCCATAACCTCAAATCCGTCTCAAACAAGTCGCTCTTCTTCTTCGTTCGTTGCAGGATGGTGGGCCACTGGCAATGATGTGACCAATCACAGTTCAGTTATCCACGAGTACTACGCTCGTGAATGCAACAACCCAGTGCATTTAACTGTTGACACTTCCTTGACTGGCGGCCGAATGGGTTTGAAGGCATACGTCTGCATTCAGCTGGGAGTTCCTGGTGGCAAGACTGGTTGCATGTTCACTCCCATCAATGTCGAGGTCCAATGTTATGAGCCAGAAGTATTCGGTTTGAAACTCCTCCAAAAGACAATCGGTGTCTCAAGCCCGAATCGCCCAAAGACAGTGTCACCGATGTTGGATTTGGCTCAGATCTCTGAGGCTGCAACAAAGTTGCAGGGACTTTTGGATTTGATTCTGAAGTATGTCGAAGATGTGATTGCTCGCAAACAGCTGCCCGACAACGCTGTCGGTCGCTCATTGCTCGATTTGATTCATTCAGTGCCGAATATGAGCCACGAACAGTTTACCCAAATGTTCAATGCCAACATTCGAGATTTGTTGATGGTTGTAACGCTGTCGCAATTGATCAAGACCCAATTGCAGCTGAACGAGAAGCTCACTTTTTTGCCAACCAACTAGAGTCGAGGTGAATTTGTATTTAAGAAAAACAAAAAAAAAAAAAAACAGCGGTAAGCATTTAGTTGAGAAATAAAAGTTGAGTCCTTCTATAATAAAATTGTCATTTGAATTTTATTTAAAAAAGATACATATGTATTTCAGGATTACCTAGTTTTTTTCTTGTATTCCTGTGAGCTCTATAGCAAATTTAATTTTTTAAGGCCAATTTGTCGGTTTAAAATTTATTATTATTTATTATTTAGCTTCGTCATCTCTGTTGAAATTGTGTGTAACTCTATTTTGCTGAATTAGCACGGAACACATGATACCTAAACATTGATTCTGAAGAAGATTACAAGAAACAAGTAAAAGCATTCAGTGAAGTGGCAAGCAGCAGAATTACATTTCCCCATTTAATTTGATTCCATTTTAATTTGAAATGTTATACATACATATATGTAAGGTTAGGGTTAGGTTAGGTTAAAGCAAATGTCCATGATGGAATAGGATACACTTAGGCCAGTTTAATGGCCCAATGTGATACCACATGAATCTTGAGGATTCCTCCTAAGCTCAAAGAAACCAGTTTGAATACCTTACGAAACGTGAGAGGCTGATTATGCTAACATGATTTAGATCGCTAACTGTTTCCTCCTCTTCTTCGTCCATACAGCTTCTGCAAAAGTCTTTTGAGAATAGGCCTAGCCGCGTGGCGAGCTTTCCTATTAGACAGTGTCCGGTTATGGCACCTATTATCGAGCCACCTGGTGTTTGCCTTCTTCATAGCGTCCTGCATTGTCAAGAGTTTACAAGTAGCGATTGGTATGCCAGCATTTGCCAAACGTGGTAGAATGGGTTGTACTGTATCGTTCCTGGCGAGTTCATCTGCCTTACAGTTACCTCGAATTTCTCTATGGCCCGGCACCCAGCAAAGATGAATATTAAACTGTTGTGCCATCTCCATTAGAGATGATTGACAGTAGTTATGGACTGTTATAGAGTTTGTAGAGACATAGTCCAGAAATTTGATAGCGGCCTGACTATCTGAGAAGATACGGATATCAGATGTTGATATCACGTTTTCTTTAAGCCAGGACAAGACTTCTTTTATCGCCAAAAGTTCCGCCTGGAACACGCTACAATGATTGGAAAGGCGGAATGAGATACTTAATTTCAGTCGTTCAGAGTACACACCTCCACCAACCCCTTTTTTTGTTTTTGATCCATCTGTATAAAAGTGGACCGACTCGTCTTCCAGGAATGCCCTATCGATGAAAAGATGGTGGGTGTCGATTAGATGTTCTTGGGGTTTTTCCAGGATCAGTCGTAATGTGAATAAGGACCTATCACATTGTTGACGATGGGCTTTAGACGTTCACATATTACGGCAGAGAAGATTTTGTAAGCGATGTTAAGTAGACTGATTCCTCTATAGTTGGTGCAGTTTAGAGGTTTTGATCAATGTTTGCAAATTGTTTGTTGAAACTTTTTGCCTAAAATACATTTGATATTTCTTCGTATCCACTTTAGAGCAAATACTTTCCTCATTCAAATCACTGATTGAATTAACTGGGATTTTTATCTTAGGACCTAAACCTTTCCTAAGCATACGGGACTTATATTTGCTCCAGTCATTTTCATTACTAGGTTTAACTTGAATCTTAAATTAAATTATTTAAGTAGTCTTTAAGGCTGTGTAACCATAAGTTGCATTTCCGACCCGACTTTTAATTTCATTGTCACTGTTAAGAAACAGTTTTTTAGTTCATAACAGCGATGGCTAAATCAAAAATTTGGATCTGTCAGTCTGAAAAGCTTGCATACCATTTTTTAATTATCGCTTCTTCCATAACAACAAATCCAGGTTGGCTATTGAAGTTTTGTTTGATACGACGCCCTCTTGCAGAATCTGTTTTTTTGTTTTATATATGTAACTTTTTTAATGAAAAAGCAGGGATTTTTTGTTAATTGAAAAGTTAGTTTATCCTTTTTGATTTTTGAAAATTGAATTGAAAATTTGTACATTTCTCGACGTTTCAAGGTTTCAAGAACCTAAATAAAAAGTTTTTAGAGATATGTCTATGACGTACATAATGTTCGTTCGGAAAAGTTTTTTCGTTGGGCGTATCTGAAGAGCCAAACTTCAAAGAATCGACTTCAAATAAATTTTGTTTTACAGATAACTAGCAAACCCGGCGAAGTCCGTTTCGCCACCAGATGGCTTCGTTTTTTGTAACATTTCGTTTTGGGATTAAAAGACGAAGAAAAATTATTTTTTTTGTTTTATACCTGCTTGAAAAGGAAAATTTTTATTTCATTTCACAACAATAATGAATTCATTTCGATTACAAAAATTAAGTGTTATTTAGTTGAACTTCTCTAAGTAAAAAATGAAAGTGAATCCAAAGTAAATACTAAATCGAAGAGTTATACTTGTCTGCAAATTTACGTTTCATTGAAGTGCTCTTTGGTAAACCACATTTTCTGACGTTAACACAAACAAAGCGGATGGTTTCCCAACTGTGAAAAACAATGATTTTCTTTATCCCGCAAACACTAAGCTATTGGCCTTGCGACTTGTCATAGCGAACGCAAAGCGAACCGGAAATTGCAATCGTTTGAAGTCAAACGGAAGATCAGTCGGAATCATTGGTATTCGAGGAATACATACATTTTCACCTGCGTACTTTCCGTTAATAATGGCTGCCTCAATCAAATTCGGCATAAGTCTATTCACCGCAAATTCAAATTACGCAATATCATAATAACTGAACCAACTTTGAGTTGCAAGTTATGTGGTGGAAATCCTGGTAATCCAGAGAGTTCAAAAACTCCGTTGGATAATTTATCGGGATTTGTTATGGAATCAACGGATTTGTGTGTCACCAAATCGCCATCAATTTTTGATTGAATGGTGAAATTCAGTGCGTGCACCTGTACATTATTATTTTTTGCGGCGAGAGTTGCTCGTTGACTTACTTACTTACTTACTTAAGGTGGCGCTACAGTCCGGGGCGGACCTGGGCCTCAACCAACATGCGTCTCCAGCCAGCTCGGTCCCTAGCTAGCTGTCTCCAGTTTCGCACGCCAAGTTGGTTGAGGTCCTCACCCACCTGAGTGCGCCACCTGAGTCGCGGTCTTCCTCTACTGCGCCGTCCCTCGGGATTGGATTCGAAGACCTTCCGGGCTGGAGCGTTGATGTCCATTCGCTCTACATGACCCAGCCATCTAAACCGTTGGACTTTTATTCTGCTAACTAGGTCAGTGTCGCTGTACAGCCCGTACAGTTCGTCGTTATATCTTCTCCTCCATTCTCCATCTATACGTACGGGACCAAAAATCACCCGAAGAATTTTTCTCTCGAAGCATCCTAAGACGTTCTCATCTTTCTTTGACAGGGTCCAGGCCTCAGCGCCATAAATGAGAACCGGGATGATGAGTGTCTTATAGATGGTGATTTTAGATGCTCGAGAGAGGACTTTACTTCTCAATTGCCTTCTAAGTCCAAAGAAGCAGCGATTTGCAAGAGTTATTCTTCGTTTGATTTCAGCGCTGGTGTCGTTGCCTGTGTTTATAGCGGTGCCTAGGTAGACAAAGTCCTTAACTACCTCGAAGTTATAGCTGTCCATGGTGACGTTTTGTCCAAGACGTCGTTGTTCAATGTCCTTTTTTGATGACAGCATATACTTGGTCTTGCCCTCATTGACCACTAAACCCATCTTCTTCGCTTCCGTCGCAATGCTCAAAAACGCTCCACTGACATCACGCTTTGATCTTCCAATTATGTCAATATCATCTGCGTATCCGAGTAATTGGATGGACCTTTGGAAGATTGTGCCTCTAGTGTTGACGGTTGAGTTTTGCACAATTCTTTCCAGAACGATGTTGAAGAAGTCGCATGACAGTGCATCGCCTTGTCTAAAACTTTTTTGACATCAAATGCATCGGTGAGATCTTTTCCGACCTTGATGGAGCAGCGTGCATTCTCCATCGTCATTCTGCACAAACGGATAAGTTTGACAGGGATGCCAAAACTAGAAATTGCTCTGTAGAGCTCTTCCCTATGGATGCTGTCATACGCGGCTTTAAAATCGATAAAGAGATGGTGGGTATCGATTTGAAGCTCCTGGGTTTTTTCCAAGATCTGCCGTAATGTGAATATTTGGTCGATAGTGGACTTTCCTGGTCTGAAGCCACACTGATAAGGACCTATCAGGTTGTTGACGAACGGCTTCAGACGTTCACATAGTACGGCAGAAAGGATCTTATATGCAATGTTAAGGAGACTGATCCCTCTGTAGTTGGCGCAATTTAAAGGGTCTCCTTTTTTATGTATCGGACAAACTATGCTGAGATTCCACTCATCGGGCATGCTTTCTTCCGACCATATTTTGCAGATGAGTTGGTGCATGCTCCCTACCAAGTCATCGCCTGCTGCTTTAAATAGTTCGGCAGCTATGCCGTCAGCTCCAGCAGCTTTGTTTGACTTCAGTTTAGATATAGCTATCTTCACTTCGTCTAGGTCGGGTAGGCGGAATTGTTGATCTGCGTCGCCTAAGTTGAGTGGTTCTATCTCCCTTACAGCGGGATTCGGTTCGTCATCGCCGTTATATAATTTGGAGAAGTGGTCTTTCCATATTCTCAACATAGACTGCGGTTCTACTACGATGTTTCCCTGATCGTCTTTACAGGCTTCGGTTCGTGGCTGGTACCCTTGGGAGTTTTTTTTTACCTTTTGGTAAAATTTACGAACCTTATTCCTGTTGTAACATCCCTCTATCTCCTCGATGGCGCGCTTCTCGTGCTCTCTTTTTTTCCATCTAAGAAGCCGGTGTTCCTCTCTCCTCCTCTGCTCGTAGAGCTCTCGAGCAGCTCTGGTCCTTCTGTGCAGCGCCGTTTTGTATGCCTCTTGCTTCGCTGCGTGAGCTTGCTGGCATTCGTCGTCAAACCAGGGGCTTCGCTGTTGTGGACGTGTGAAACCTAGCACTTCAGAGGCGGCATCTCTGATGGCTGCAAGGCAATGTTGCCACTGGTTTTCAATGCTTAATGCATGCAGCATAGGACTCCTTAAGAGGTTACTAGAGATTCGATCGGAAAAGAACATGGCAGTCTCTTGCGATTGTAGCCGTCTAACGTCGAAACTTCTCACAGTACTTCCTTGTTTTGGCTTGGACCCGGGATATTCGTAGCTGTACCTTGGCCACAACGAGGTAGTGGTCCGAGTCAATGTTGGCCCCTCGGAAAGTTCGGATATCCTGTATACTGGAGAAGTGTCGTGCGTCGATCGCAATGTGGTCAATCTGGTTGACGGTTGATTGATCAGGAGATTTCCATGTCCCCTTGTGGATATTGAGATGTGTGAACTGCGTACTAGCTACCAGAACGTCGCGCCCCGCAGCGAAATCGATCAGCCTGAATCCGTTGTCGGAGGTGGTGTCGTGCAAGCTGTATCTCCCGATTGTACCACCAAAGATGTCTTCTCTTCCTAGCTTGGCATTAAAATCTCCTAAGACAATTTTAATGTCATAGCGAGGGCACTGCTCTCCTCTGTTGGGGCATGCGTGCATATTAGGCTTATGTTGGCGAATTTAGCCTTGATACGGATTGTCGTGATGCGCTCGCTCACACTGTTGAAACTCAAGACTTTTTGCCTGAGTCTAGTTCCAACAACAAATCCACACCCAAATAGACGCTGCCTTTGTTCTCGGTAGCAGTCGCCGTAGTATACATCGCAGTCTTTTAGTTTGCGTTTGCCCGGTCCATCCCATCGTACTTCTTGGATGGCGGTAATATCTGCCTTGAAGATTTTTACGTGGTCAGGAAGTCACCCTGACGGCACAACCCCCAACCTGGAGGGCCAGATCCTTAGTATAACTCCAAGGACGGGGAGCCGGATAAACCGCTCCTTATAGGCCTGGGCTCCGAATAAGTCGTAGAAGCCCTATAAGGTGTTCACTTAGTAGTTCAACCTTACTGGAACTGTAGACGCCACCGTTGATTCCATCTCGAGAATTCGTCCGCTGCCGTCTGGATAAGGAGAGGTGCCTTAGTGGAAACACCTCTCCCCCCCTCTCTCGTTTGCTGCCCCCACAACTTTCCACTGGGGTTAGAACCCAATCTCCAGTTGAGGTACTAGGCACCCGATGTTCACCACGGGGAGGTGAGAGTAGGAGTTGATAGACAGAGGTGGGTTTTGAGAAAAAACCTGTGGACGCTTGTGTCCTCTTGAATGCACATGTCTACCATTTGAACATCCTCGTTGACTTAACCAAGCATAATTTTGATAATTCTCACTAATGTTAGAGAAAACATTTTCAATAAGAGCTAATCAAGAGTCTACAAATGGGCAAAAGTCGGTGGTAAGAGTAATTAATCCAATTGTCGCATCAACTGGCACTTTTCCATTTCCAACAGCTAACAATTGTTTGGAAAATTGTGCAGCACTTTGATAATTTTGAAGTTGAACTCTCATATAACTGGTTAGCGATAATGTTTGTACCTTATTCCACAAAAGTGATGCCTTCAGGCAAGCATTCAATTCATCTGCAGGTGGTTTAAATTGAGTAGCAACTTAAGCGCAGAATGCGCAGTACGACCGCCATCTAGAAGAGTTGCCGCAATTCCATATGATGCTAACGCCAAAGCTATGTCACACCTTGATCGAATAGTGGCCAAAATCAATGAACTGACAAATGTTTTCCCTGTTCCTCCATGTGCGTCCAGGAAGAATAGACCACCAGTATTATTGTCCACCGCTTGCATTAATGTTTCGTATACATGTTTTTGCTGTTCATTCAGCAACGGCACATTAATTCGAACGAATTCCTGCAATGTATCAACATTGTATTGAAGCTCTCGATTTAATTCTTGGTTCAATGCATCGTACATCGATCGATTTGGCGCAATCATTCCTACTTCAATCAGTAGCTTGTTTGCAATAGTCAAGCATTTGAAGTCGATATCTCTGACCTTTCTAGAGATATGGTTGACTAAAAAAGGTTCCCAAAAGTAAGCTTTGGTTTAGAATATAGGGCCCTTGAAACGTCAAAAAATTTAAAAATTTTCAATTCCACAAATCGGAAATTTTACAATAGCTTTCTATGGGAAACTAAACGGAGTTCACCGCTTTTTTGTTGAAATTTTTCCTGAATTTTGTCTGCTATAAACCTCATGGAGCCCGAGACCTTTCCAACGAATGCAAAACCGTGGAAATCGGTTCGTGCGTTCTGGAGTTATAGCGTCAGGAAGGAAAACCCGACTTATTTTTATATAGTAGATAACACCAAAAAAGTAAAAAATTTTGTTGTCCCCAATTATCTCTCCAACTAATAACGCTGGCGATTGCAATAAAATTTTAAAATAAGGCATTGTGGCGTGATACCAAATTAGTCTAAGTTTTACGAACAACAAATTATATTACCTCCAAAATAATTTTATGCCAGAAAGAATAACGTTTTTGACATGATGTGGTAAATTTTTGAGAAAAATCGAAGTAACGGTTTTTTACAGAAAAAAAAAACTACTAAAAGTTGGTAAAAATTGATTTTCGACTCAAACATCTTGGCAACAATTAAAGTCTTGAAATTAATCTTTTTTTATAACAAAAAACGTTTTTAACACTTAGAAAATAAAATTGTCAGTTTTCTCACAAAGAATTATAATGTACTAGAAATACTACACAAAATTGCTAAAAACTGATTCGAATGCCTCAAGAATTAATGTAGATATTGACTTCAAAATTATTAAATTTTTAGGAAAATCCAATCGGTATTTTTTTTACAAGAAATAAACACTGCTTAAATTGGTAAAAAAATGTTTTTTATCTAAAAGTCCCAGGAACAAAAGCAGATATTAATATCAAACTTATTTCATCATATGCAACATATTGGTGTAATTTTCAGTAATATAAAAAAAAATCCAACTTACAACTTTTTTTACAAAACACGAAAATCTACAAAAGCAACAATAATAAATTAAATAAATTGGGTGGCGCAACAGTCCGTTGAAAACTAGGGCCTAGTGACTTACAACACTCAACCATTTCTGTGTGCGAGTACTGTTGTCAGGGATGGAGGGGACCTACAGTTTTAAAGCCGATTCCGAACGGCTAATTTGAGAAAAAACTTTCATGACAAGAATTACTCTTGGAGACTTTCCCAATTCCTCGCAAGAGGCAGTACCTCTTTAGGTGGAATAAGGAATAGGCAGGGATGGAACACAAGACCTCTGGCATGGCAGTTCAACGCACTAACCATTATGCCACGGATACTACACAAAAGCAACAATAACTGATAAGAAATGTGAGCCTTTCCCTCCATTTTATCGTGAGCGACAGTTTCATTGAAAAAGAAAACTTAATTATTACAATTTGCTAGTAACTCATGAAGCCTCCAAAGGCTATTGTCATGTCTTAGTTTAAGCATAGTTATTAATATCCAATACTGACTTAGGGTATAAGTGGTTTCAAGGACCAGCAATAAGTTTTTGATTTGTCGTTTAAGATACACTTTATTATGGCGCTTACGATAATTTGGCGAAAAAGGCTCGAATGGTTTTCGACTCAATTATTTTAAGAACGAAGAAATAGATTGACTTTTATATCTCACACAAAATATTAGGTGCGTTCGCGTACTTTCTGCACCAAAATTCGTAAAAAGAGATATTTTAAAGAGTGGGGGTAAAATTCTCTCACCAAAAAAAAAACTACAAAAAAGTAAGCGAACGGGAAAACAAAAAATTTTTCACACAATATTACTGTCTTGTTGCTGTTCTTTGAAAATTTGTTTTTAAATTTTATAACTGACAGCAAAAGCGAGCAATTTATTTATGTAATTTATTTGAATTTCTATCAAATTTGAAATTTTCACAAATCAGCCCAAAGAAATTTCTTGGGCTAAAATTCGTAGGTTGGGGAAATATTTTACTCTCTCGTGAGCGCTCTCTTTTACAAAAAACTACGAAAGTTTTGAGTACGCGAACAGAATTTGGTCAAATTTCGTATTTTTTCGTAAAATTGGACTGTTTTAGGAGGGTACGCGAACGGACCTATTGTTATTAATATTTTGTTTTTAAGTTTTGGAAAATCGACAGACGTGCACGGATGGGAAAATACCAGTTTGGGTGACATTCCAGCCTCTTTTTTTTTATAATTAGGGCTTTCAATACCTTTAATATTTCAGAGACACAGTGTGACAGGAAAACACAAAGTAGTTCGGCTTAAGAACAAATATCTGTACTTCACGGTCGAAACCGAAGTTTGACTCAAGGGTTAACTGATGGACATTCCTGGAAACGGGAGTATTACGTTTAAATTGCTTAAGGGGAGTAACACACCTGGCTATATCACTAGAGCATATACAGTTAAAATATCGATAAAAAGGGGTAACAATTCGACAATGCTCACAATGAGCCGTTGTTAATGCATTATCTTTTCTTTTATAGCTTTTGTGTATGTAAACCAGTAGTTTGAGCCGTTTATTAATCTGGCGACTTTAATTGACTAGCATGGCGAACAGGAATCTGTAAATATTTTATAAAATACTTGACCCACTTTGTACAAACATATCTCTTAGAGCTCTAATTCAGTATGGTTTGTATCTTCCTGTGATTCCTGTATTAATGGTCGCATTCACAAAGCTAGTGGCTACATAGTCAAAATTCAACTAGCTTTGGGCAGGTTCAGACAACATAAGGGACTTCATTTGCAGTCAACTGCATTCCTTGAACGTAAATTTTGACCAAGTCAACTAGTTAGTTTTTCAAGTGTCATAAACTTCAAACTCAGAACTTTACTTTCCTGACTTCTACCTTCAGTTTACCGTACAAAAACTACCAAAAACATTTTTGCCTACAAAACAGTCCTCAGACAAACTACAAGACCATCCCAATTTGCATTTCATATTGTAAAGAAATATTACTTATTTCTTTTCCAATTTGACGCGAAACCATTTACACAAAATATTAAATGAAATTGTGCGAAAAATAAATAAATCGTAGAGGAATAAAGTTCAACTTTCAGTTAATTAAAAGAACATGATCGATTTTCATTCTGACATAAGTTGACTTGACTTGATAGTTAGGGAGATTTTTCTTGACTTACTTTCCAGTCAAGTTTCCAATAAAGTTGCCTTAATTGGAAGGCAATTTTTTGGCAGCTGGCCAATCAGATGCTAGAAACTTGCCTTACTTTCAAGTCCCTTATGTTGCCTGAACCTGCCCTTTGTGAATGTAAAACTACACTACAAAGCTAGTCAATCTGGAACTGTCATATTATTGACAAATGCAAATATATAAAATAAGAAACATTTTTGATTTGATAACTTTAACTTATCTTTTGTGTTTTTAAATTCAATAAAATCAAATTTAAGACACAATTTGAATGATTTATATTTGTATTTAAATATTGAACGATTTATTTCATTTTGAATTCGTGTTACTTTACCGAGCAGCTGATTGTGAAACGTCAAAATCATTCTCCACTAACTTTGTAGCCGAATTTTTTACACTACGTCGGAGGGGAAATTTCAACTACTTTTGTAGTTAGATTTAGCCAATCAGAATCCCTTGACTACGTAGCCACTAGCTTTGTGAATGCGACCAATGATTGTATCACTTCTAATAGAATACGGCATTTGATTCCAAAAAAAAGACCATTGTTTCACATCGCATTAGGTTTTGAATATTAAAAAAGCATTGAAATAAAATGAATAAAGATAATGTGGAAAAATTTGTATACCTACCCATAAACAATACCACCATCCATAAGACTAAGAACATCGGACTTGAACTTGTTTGAATAATTTAAATGCATTTATAATCGAAAAAATGAATCTATGAATTTCTCCATCTACTAATGTTGAATTGTTTATTCTTATTTGATTTAAGGTTTCAGCATTCAGCTTAAATCTCAATGCTAATCTGAGTTAAATCCGAGCTTAATGTTACAATGCATTTGTAATTATTGATTCCATACAAAATATCGTGACCGCCAATGGGCATCATATTGCGCACAACCCCATCCGATAGGGAAAACAAAGCATATTGTTCCAGAGAGACATTAGAGTCAAGGTTATTTAGGTTGTTGCTAGTTGTAATTAAATTATGCAATAGGTCTCTCTGGCATCCCTGTGTCCAAGCTGCGAAACATATTCCCATTGTATATCCACCCACGAAATCTGATTTATAGTCATAGCCCATAATAGGTGCCATTATACCTACTGGCTACCTCCGACGACAACGACGGCGATGAGTTGATGGAATCCATCAAAAGCGATGATAATGCAATTCGATGATAATGATAATGCTTGAATGAGCAACAAACAAAATGAAGACCGCCAAAAGTGCAAGCAATCCAATAAATAATGACAGTCTTAAGAAAATTTGAGTTTAAGTAGCACGTTCATCAGTTGTTGTAGTAGTTAGTATGGATTGCTGTAATCAGATACATAGTTGGTTTGGTCGGAAGAGCTATGTAGGTACCTAGAAAGTGGATGAAAACAAAACAATGCAAGACCAACGAAGACTTCGATAATGTTTTGCATCGAATGAATGACAACTTTATTTTCATTTTTATGGTTAAATGTGAATGTTGAAATTCTATCCATGGGATGGGACTGTAGGTATAATTCGAGTTTGTGATCTAGACACATTGCGTAATTCAGGAAATATTGCCAAGCCAACACGGCTTGTACATATATGAACATATTCCAGTGCGTCGAACTGTGGCGCATGTCATTTGAGTATGAGGGTTAGATTATTGTGAAATTGAAAGTGATTAAACAAGAGAATAAAAATGATCTTGTATCCATTTCATGTTAAATAGAAGTACAATAATAACTCAATAAGGGATTTTGACCTCTTTGTGTCTTCAAGATAAGAAGAAAATGACACACTTTATGTCTATGACTTATGACTTCGGAAGGATAAAGATCGTTTAAGTGTTTTCAATTTCAACAAACCCTAAAGAGAAGGTTAAGGCTTTTGATGTGTAGTATCGTGTGTTGGGCTCTCATTAATGGCAGATCCAGGGGGGGTAGGTGTCGTAGGGGTCAAGAATACCATAGTGCCAAGAAATTAACCTTTTCAACCGATTGGCTTAAGGTATTTTTTCATTATTTTAATACGAAAAATAATAGCAGTCCCCATACAATTTTTTTTGGTTTAGAATCGAAAATTCTCTTTTTTTTCAAAAATAAACCGATAGATTTTTTTTAAAACTTTCTCTAATTTTTTTCCTTAATTCGGCTTCTTTCTACAAGAAAAACATATTTTGGTATGGCTCCAGAAGGGAACCCCTCACCCTCATAAAACCGTTATTTTATTTTTAAGTTTTATTAAGAACTAATCGACCGATTCAATGCTCTTCTCTTTCAGTGCAAGCTCTTGCCGATGATCAAATTTTCAAATTGGATGATTTTTGATGATCAAAAATGTCATTATTTTTTTTAATTTTTAAAAAGATAATAATGTTTCTTACCAAACTTGATATCTCAGAAAGGGGTGAACATTTTTTTTTAACGAAATTTAAATGTAAAATGTATATTTATAAGCACTAAATAATTGCATACTAAAAATATTTTGAAGACAAATTTAAAAATTGTATATATAATAATTAATTTAAAAAAAACACGCTCTTATGATTTTCGAAAAAAAAATAAGTGAATCTAGGTTTTTTGAGAAATAAAATGGCATTTAAATTTTTGAGAAAAACTTATTTTGCAGGTACGTTTTTAAATCTTAAAATATACGAAATATCATTGAAGACATTAGAAAGTATTGTTATTTTTATTGTACTATTCGTACTAAAAAAAAACAATGAGTGGTAGCACCTTTAAGTTGTTGTTGTTGTTCAAACATTCAATAAAACGACATTAGAAAGTTCTAGCGACCCAGTCGTGCATTATATTTTTTTTCAAAATTGATTCTCTGTTGAATAAAACTTTTAAAATCTTAAAAAATTAAAGAAATCTACTTTTAAAGTGAATTTGCTTTAGATGTTTTTAGAGCTAAGATTTAAACACGAATCTTAGGAATATTATTGTCCCAAAAACAGCAAAAGTGACACTTTTGTTAAACCAACTAACTAACATTTTTCTCTCCACAATTTTTAAGTTTTGTTGACTCCTTTAATATCAAAACATTTTCTAAAATCAGCTCCAATCTACGAGTAAGCAGACTGATAGCGATAGTAATAATAGACTCCCAAAAATTGAGTCCGAAAAAACTACGTGAAGAAAAGCCACACAATTGTTGATATCAGATTCTTTCTCATTTTCTGGGTTTTTGAATTTCTGTAGCGTTTTTCCCCATTAATATTATGTATATGGCAACAAAAAAGAATATATTCTTTTTGGAAAAAACTAAGTTTCAAAACAATTTCTTACATTTCTGCGTGAAAGCAACAAAAACCTTCTAAACTATTGTGTTTTGCTCATAAATATGGTATATTTAGAAAACCGTTTGAATCTTGGAATGCTTTCATATTTAGAGAGTCGACTAAATGAAACAGTTAGACTATATGTATGTACCCTGCTGGACAACAGCGTTCTAAAAAAAGAGGCTGGGATGCGTCCCACACTGATAACTTCCCATCCCGTCTATCGATTTGTCTTGCTTAAAAGTTTGTCTAAATGTATCAATTCTTGCCAAATTTGCGTTCTATTTTTTGTAGATTTTATTTTTTTTATGAAAAAACGGACTGTTGGATTTTTATAAAAAAATTACTGAATATAAAAAACAATATTTTCTGTGAAATAAAATAAGTTTGAAGCCAATATTTTTAATTTTTGAAAAGCTATTTGAGCCGAAAATCAATTTTTACCAACTTTTATTAATTTTTTTGTTTAGGTTTTTATTTTTTGTAAAAAAAACTGTCAGTTCGATTTTTCTCAAAATTTTTCCTAATGTTGAAAACAATATTTCTTATAAGGTAAAAATAGTTAGAAGCCATAATCTCAAATTTTTGAAAAGATATTTAAGTCGAAAATCAATTTTTACCAACTTTTGTTAAATTTTTTTTTCGGTTTTTAATTTTTTGTAAAAAAACTGTCAATTCTATTTTTTTCAAAATTTTACTGAATGTTGAAAACAACATTTTTTGAAAGATAAAAGTAGTTTAAAGCCAATATCTCAAAGTCTTGAAAAGATATTTGAGTCAAAACTCAATTTTTACCAACTTTTTTTTTATTTTTTTTTAGGTTATTATTTTTTGTAAAAAAACTGTCAATTCGATTTTTCTCAAAATTTTATCAGATGTCAAAAACATTATTCTTCATTGCACAAAATTGTTTTGGAAATGAAATCATATTTTAGGCGTAAAATTTTCGAAGTGACAAATTTTTTTTTTCAGTTTTTTTGATTTATAAAAAAAACCGTTAATTGATTTTTTTTCCAAAAATATAATTGTTTTGTATCACGTTACAATATATAATATAAAATTTAATTCAAGTCTCTAGCGTCATTAGTTCATGAGATATTTAGGGTTAACCAAAATGTTCACCTTTTTTTTAAACTGCTATGGTAAAAAAACCACCCACGCAATTTTCTTGAGAGCCCTTTCTGCATCTTTCTGCCTTATTATCTGTATAACAAAATTTATTTGAAGTCGATATCTCTTCTGGTTCTTGAGCTATGGACGACGAAAAAAACGTCGCGAACGTACGGACGTACGGACGTACGGACGTACGGACGTACGGACGTACGGACGTACGGACGTACAGACGTACGGACGTACGGACGTACGTACACACGCACGCACAGACATCTTTCTAAAAATCTTTTATTTCGACTCTAGGGACCTTGAAACGTCGAGAAATGTCAAAATTTTCAATTTGTCAAATCGGACCCATTACAATAACTTCCTATGGGAAGTTAAAAATAATTTTATAACTAAAGTTGTTACTTTAGCCCTTGAAATGTGTATATTTAAGGTTAAGGTTAATTTTGTTAGCCTCTTTTACAGAACATTTTTAAGCGGTGAGTAAAAATTCGTTTATATATTAAGCGTGTGACTCCCCCTGATTAAAAGTCTGGATCCGCCCTTGGCTGTCATGTCAGAGGGTTGAGGTTAATCTCTGTTTGTGCCACCTTAAAGTTACATACGAAGAATTGACAAATCCTCCAAGAGTAATTCTTGTCCATGAAAAGTGCGCTCCAAATAAGCCGTTGAGATTGGGTATACAAACTGGCGGTCCAAGTTGTGTAGAGAACACAGCACCTTGAGAGACTAGGCTATGTAGAGTGATAACAACACAAACACAATACGAGACAGAAGGACAGAGTAGAAAGAACAACATACAGAAAGAACACATGACAACAGCATGTGATGGTCCCCCATCTGTCTACTAACCGCGCTCACTGATGCTTGATTTCGATGGGGACCGATTTTTTTTTAATTCATTTTTTATTAATTCAATCTTAAACCTATCTTAAAGCTAGACCAGAATTGATAAAACTAGCCTAATTAACCATAACTTACAACTAACTTACTGGTCCCATACGGACACTCTAAGTAAAACTATAACACTAAATACTAATGCTTTTCGGCCCTAAGATCTATTTTACTTCAATTCAATTTTATTTATTTTGTATTTATTAGAAAATTAAAAAAAAAAACTTATTTCAATATCTTTTTTCATTTTTATTTAAAAACTACTTAAATTTAGGTCCTTAATATAAAACTTAAGACTAACTTAAACTACCTATTCTACCTATAAACTATTTAAAACTAGAACAACCACAGCAGAAAATCTAACTATCTCACCTTTTTTGTTTTTCCTTTTTTTTTTGTTTTCCGTTTTTTTTTTGTCCTTATTCCTTATTCCATGTTTTTTTTTGTAATTATTTTTTTGTGCCACCATGCCTATTCTACTTAAAACTAAACCCTAAAACTATAAAACAAGTATGTAAGCCGGCCAAGGCTTAAAACCCCATCCCGACTACCCACTATCAAGTGCCGATTGAAGCCATTAAAACTGGTTCTCCTGCTTCACCCTATCAGTTCTGTCCCGTTCGGACACAGCCCTGCTGAACCAAAGGAGCTCTGCTCCGCCTTGTGCCATGACGTCCCGATTTTACAGGAGTCGCCTACGGTTCGCTGTCTGACGTGGTTGATTAGCGGAACTGCCAATCTATCCTGTATCAGACCGCATCTATCTAAAAAGAGGAATGCCTCTGGTGGAATGAAACCTCTCAAGCGTGCACTCTCAAAATACTCGTCGTTCGGATAGAACGTCCCGAAAATTAAATTGTTGGTCGAAGACATAGCTCTTGCAATGCGACCTCGAAAGAGTTTTATCACGAAATTGTCAATTCTGTTGATTCGAGCCCCGTTGTATAGGACCTCGTTGGAATAGTAATTCACGAAAGAAGATTCGGCTGTTCGATATGCCGCTCGAATACCCGAAACTTCTCCATCTGGGAAGAGGCAACGTTGAACCACACAGGACAACCATAAACGATCATCGGCCGTATGAGGGCCATGTAGCAAATTACCTTCACTCTGGGGTCAAGCCGACTGCTGTAAAACAGCCGTTTCGTCAGAGCGAAGGCTCCTCTGGCCATGGTCAGAGCAGCATTTATATGTCTGTCGAAATATAAATACTGATCTAACCAGATACCGAAGTACTTCACTACACTTTTGCTCGCTAATGGCCGCCCGTGAAGATCAACGATGACCATCTTGCGCCATTTCTTGCACGTATCCCTCGTGGCCCCAGCCAACGGAGTCCGGAACAGAATTGTATCCGACTTCTGGACATTTATTTTCAGTTTCCAGTCGTCGCAATAGTGCTGAATCTTGTCGAAATCACGCTGGAAGAGAATTCTAATAACCTCAACCTTTCGGGCCGTTCTGTACGTAATTAGATCGTCCGCGTACGTAATTGCCTTTGTTAGACTACCTATCAGATCGCTGGTGTAAATGCTGAAGAGAATCGGCGAATTCAACGCTCCCTGTTGAAGACCATTTTTAATAAGGAATTTTGTGGTAGAAGTTACATTGCCACTTTTGACAGCAAACTTTCTACCGTTAAGCATATCATAAAGTATATACAACAATGGTTTGCTTATGCTAAGCCTGCTCAGTTTTAGGTAAAGACCCTCTAATTATACGGTGTCAAAGGCCTTTTCCAAATCAACCAGAACAACAACTGTGCATTGTTGTTTTGATTTATTCCATTGGATATCAGAAACGAGATTAGATATAGCATGAATTGTGTCATGACCCGCCTTGAACCCGAACTGTTTATCCGAAATTATTTTGTTGTCCGCAGCCCACTTAGTCAGAGCCCTATTGATGATCTTTTCGAAAACTTTGCTGATGCTCGGAAGAAGACTTATCGACCGAAGATTTGACGGGAACCGATGCTTTATCAATGGCTAGGCCGTTGCCGTGATTTAAAATCAAATGATAGATACCTACATTCAACATGACACAAGCGACCATGTCTTTCTCAAGACCTCTGTCTACCAACTCCTACTCTACTCCTACCTACACGTGGTTAACATTGGATACCTAGTATTTCAGCCAGAGATTTTGGTGAAAATCCCTTTCGATAATTGTTGGTAGTGGCTAACAAGAGAGAGGCAATTCTACGGGTCAACAATGGCAGTTGCAGTCAGGATGAATTAGCATGGGCTACTTCAACTTATTAGGAGATCAAGCCTGTTATAGGAAAAAACTGACCTAGTCCTCCAGGTTTGGAGTCGTGCCACGTAAAAAAAGTTCGGAGCACCAACAAGCCATACTATTTTGGCAGCTATTTTAAAAAATTGACTATTCGATCTTTGAGATCTTAAAAGTTACTTGGGTTATCCTAAACAATAGATTTTTGATTGTATTTCACTTTAAATCTTATTGCGAAACAAATGTCTTCCAAAAACATAAAAACATACATATGTCTAGGAAAAAAACATAAATTATAAGAGTATGTGTTTGATTTAAGTCTATTTCAAACCTTAAGCTGGTAAGTCTTCAACGTCATGGGTTTAAGAACGGATTTCTAGTAAAAATACATCTGTAGCGTACAAGTTCGTACAGAACTTAGGCTTGGTGACTTACAATTCCCAAAAATTCCTTTGTACTAGTATGTGCCATAACTACTTACGTAAAGACGTTCAATTTTATTAATATTCTGATTAGATAATGTGAAGAGCATAAGAGATCATTTTGAAGGATTTAACGGTTCCTAAGTTAACATGAATTCTAAAACATATGAAGAGACCTTCAATTTTATTGATAGGCCCAGCTTGATATTACGAGACGCATAGAAAGATTCAAGGTTTCCTATGTTCACATGAACTTGAATCTCGAAACTCGAACTTTTAGCAATATTATGGACACTTTATGAATAAACTAAAAAAAACAGTAATTTTAAGTAAACATCTAAAACAATCTATTTGAAAAATAAAAATATCATTTTAACTGTACAAATGTAAAACTAATATTATATGCTATACTATATGCTAATTCAATTCTAATGATAGTGATGATATCCTCCGAATCCATGTGGATAGCCCCCATATCCGTGACCATAATATGATGGCCCATGGTAGTGATGTCCATATCCTCCGAATGGGTGGCCATATCCATATCCGTGCCCATATCCATGACCATATCCATGTCCGTGTCCATATCCATAACCACCATGATAAGCTGGGCCTCCATACCCACCATATCCGAATCCATAGACTCCACGTTTCTCTGTCATTTTGGTTTCACCTTCGGCTTCTGGAATCTCAGGTGTGCATAGAACGGTGCCAATAAGGAGGATAACAATACAAGTATACTAAAATAAATAAATAAAATATGTGTTAATTTTAATATTTATTTTATAAATCAGATCCGTTCTCACAAAGAATTTCATGATGCCACTGAATGGATGTTTCCTTTGGCTACGATGGTATAAGATTGAGTGCTCAACTGTTTTTGATGTCTTTGCATTAATTGCGAAAGTTTTTATACCTCCTCAATTCATTGTGATATCTTGTGAGACGTCATATCAAAGAGGTGTTATGTTTCATCTTTTTTTTAAGACCATTCGAAGTACTAGATGTCGAGAAAGTGATTAAAAATGCAGAATAAAAGAAATGTGTAAAAAGGGCGAAGTGAAAAAAAAAAGATTTGCATGTGTAGCGGAAATTGTATTAATTTACTATAAAGTCGTGGTTAGTGATATTTAAATAAAATAAACAAAAACGTTTCCCAAATGTTCAATTTTAGGTAAAAGCTTTCCTAAGCATTTTCAAAGTATTGTCAACGACACTTTATTTTCATTGTAGACCTATTTTTTCTTCACGAAAACATGGCTTCTTAAAAAGCAAATCTACTACAACCAATCTTACTGAATTTATGTCTAAAACTCTAAATCAATTAGATAATAACATATGAAGTGGACATTATAACCACAGACTTTAGTAAAACCTTTGATAAAATCAGTCACCAAATTATTTAGGTCGAACTTAAACCCCTTAAGGAGTTATTCAAGGTAGCCACTTTGGTGCTTTGATATTTGTCGTAACTATCAACGATTTTATTAATGTCATTGAAAATTTAACTGTCATTTCAGATTAGGTGCGACAAAAATTTCTTACAACTCAATGTTACTAAATGCCAATTCATAACACTCATCCGTAAACCGTCAGCGATCACATTTTACCTCCCGAACTTACAATCTGCACAATGTTACCTTGAATTCTGTCTGTTCTATTTGCGACCTAGGAGTTATTTCCAATACTCAGTTGAGTTTACCTATGTTACTAGATCACATAGGGGTACTAAATCCCTATGGACCACCTTTGTCAGACCTCTCGTTGAATACGCTAGCCAAGTCTGCTCTCCCTATCAGGACTCTTTCTTTGATTTGTACTCAGCAATATTCCTTAGGGTGATAATCTATTCCTACCACCTTATGAAGATCGTTTAAAACTTATTAATTTGCAAACTCACCAAAAATTCCGCGGTATCGCTGATTTCTTTTTCTATACCAGCTTTTAATAGGTATCATAGAATTATTATTGCTTCTAGAAAAGATTCCCGTTTTTACTTATGCTCGAAATGTCGGACAGCCTCTCTCTTCCGCCTTCCTCATCATCATTCAAATTATGGATTTGTTTTAACCTTTGTCAAAAATGATGCGTATACCACTTTCGACTTCCATATCAGTCATTCCTCCCTCAGAAACAATATCTACAACTCGCTTTAAGTTTTTTCTTAAGAGTTTTCTGTTCATCAAAAACTAATTTGTGGGGTTTTGGGCTGAAGCCTATACAAAAAATATGGATTTAATTTTAGCTTTAAGTCTTTTTGTTTGTTGATAGGTTGCACTAGCGTACATAAATAAATTCACCTAGATCCTAGATAAAAAAATTAGTTGAAAACCAAGTTTAACTTTAATTTTTATAACAAAACTTAAGAAATTAATCAAAATAACAAAAATTAGCGTATACCCATTTAAGAACTCACACAACCATCAAATTTAGTTTCAAACTTCAAAATTAACTTATATATCTCAAGTTTTCTGTGTTAAGCCTCAGTTTTTTTTTTTTTGGATTTAATAAAGTTAGCTGATAAAATAATCTTTAGTATGCAAACACTTCGTTTTATTTTCAGGTTTTGAAAACCAAAAAATTTCTGCTCTTGTGGTTTTCCCACAAATAATTTTTCCATCATGAACTTAAAGAGTGCCTATTGATCCATAGATTTGATTATTATTGATTGTCGACAAAGCTTCAGAATCTATCTTAAGGATATATTTAGAAAAATTACTTTCTATTTTTTTTAATTTTATTAAAAGAATAACTGACCCGGTGGACTATGTACATCGTTTTCTAACGACCTTAGGTTTGTGATGACTGGTTGCTTTATGTACTCGCATGTTTGAAATATTTAGTTTTTTAATAAAACATTTTAAAAATAACATAATCGTTTAACCTAACTTAATATTTAACCACGTCATCTTGATTAATAACAGTATCACCTGACATGGAGGAAAACAACCGTCCAGGGATGAAGTTTTGAATTGACGTTTCGAGCTCATCATCAGCGTCTCTGTTTTTTGCTGCCAATATTGCTCTTTCTCTCAACCAACTATGGAATTGTTGAATTGTTGTGCTAAGTCAAAAAAAAAACACGCTAAATAAGCATCTCCTTCGACTCCAAAAGCTGACAAAAGTCGTTAGGGATTGTAATAAATCCTGTCCAGATGTCAGCTGCAACTTTCCCATTAGTCATTACCAATATCTAAAAATTGTTTTAAAAACAAATCTGCACTTCGATCTTGTTTTAAAAGAACACGCATATTAGCTGTCAATCTGAAGCTAAGTAAACACAAAACATTTCAACCAATTTTCTATCAACCGTGTAAACACCAAAGTTTATCTGTCAAAAGTGACAGAAAAAAAAGAGAAATAAGAAGTCACCGATTGGAAAAATAACGAAAAGGAAGTTGTAGAGTTAAGTTGTAGAGTTAAAAATTGCTTGCTTCATTACTGTTTCACTTTTTTTAAAATTTAATATTTTCTCAAATGTTTTTGTACAATCTGTTGTTTACACTTCTAAAATAAATTTGCATGTTCTCTGTCATCAGTCGAGAAAATTGTATTTCAATGAGTCTACCATTTTTTTTTTTGTTTTCTTAAGTTTCCAACCGTGTAAACAAACAATTACGAGTATTAATTGGAAGAAACACAAATTTCGGCAATTGTCAGCCGATTTTCTACCACTAAATTGTCTAATATTTGGATAAAATCAACCAACAGTATAAACGGAAAATTTTCACTTGCAAGAAAATTGGCAACTGTCACCTAATTGCTATTGGATGGCTTTTGACAGTTCGGCCAATATTGGAAGATCTTCTAATCGTGTATAATTGGCAATTATGCGACGAATCTGCAATGAAAAGTGCTTTTAGTGCCCTTCTTAAAAAGGAAATGGGATACCTAAGGGCCTGTCTGACCTTTCTTGGAATTTATACCCTCAAAAGCGATGTTTTTTAAAGACTGGATGTTTGGGTCATCTGGGCCAACAAACAGTCCATTGTATCAAGTGCAAGCTTCTGGAGGGGAAACCTTGGAACCATTCACAAATTCACCGCTAAGAGGAATGTTTTCACTATCCATTGTTAGATCCCGTTCTATTGAACCAGTAACAGTAACTGCAACTCCCAATCGTGAAGATCAACTGATTTTGTTTTATTTTCATCAAAAGATTTTGTCAAAATTCTTATTGGGAAGAAGCTGTTTATTTTAAGGAAAACTAAACGAGGAAAGGTTGCAATTTTAACAAGTTCATTTTACAAATCAAACCTGGAACCTCTTGTAACTCCAAAAACGTCAAAGTGTACAAAACAAGAGACAGTAAAAGTGGCGAACATAGTTAATCGGATACCTATTATTCAATGATGATTACGATTAAGAGTAAATCTTTTTTTCAATATCCAGAACAATTGATATTTGAACTGATTGGAATAAATATCCTGGATGTACTCACGAGGCAGAAATTTAATACGATGAGGACGTCGCAGTCGCATATGTTTGTAACTTCTGCGCCTAACTTACCATTTACCACTGGGCTATAAGAACATCTTAAAAGTTATAAATAAATTCGAAGTCGACTGTTTCGCCTCTGCATTTTTCTACACTTGTAACGTCCAGATCATTGATTTGTTTGAAAACTTCTTTGATGAACTTTTAAAACTAGTTTACCACTAAATCACTTTAAACAAAATAAATTAGAAAAGCGAAACAGAATTATTTTGGATTTCCTTAGGACAAACTAGCGATAGAAGAGAAGTCTTAACGCAGTTTTCAAAAAGAAATTAAGTTAGATCTACTCTTTTCTTAACCACCCACATGAATGTAAGTTTAAAAAACAAATTTTAAGAAACGAATGTATTTTTATTTTTATATTTTAACATATAAATAAAATGATTTAGCTTTTTAAAAAAAAGTACACATATACATATATCTATTATTTACAAAACACTACTTTTTCTTAAACTTGTATTTTAATGGAAGTGATGGTATCCCCCATAACCGCCAAATCCATGAGGGAAGCCTCCATATCCATGACCATAGTAGGATGGTCCATGGAAATGACCTGGATAGCCAAATCCATGACCATATCCGCCGTATCCATGTCCAAACCCGCCAAATCCACCGTATCCAAATCCTCCATATATCCCTCGCTTTTCTGTCCTTTTGGAATCTCCTTCAGGGATTGCAGCCGTACAGATAACAGCACCAATCAGCAGAATGAAAATACAAGCACTCTAAAACGATATTAAAAACGCAATTATCAATTTTAACAATCTTTGATCCATGAAAAGCTGTTCTATTTCTCTTACAAGAAATTTCATGATGATTTGAGAATGAATATTATAGTATATCTAAGCTTAGATGCTGCTAAACGAAGTGCAGAATTGTTTCTGATGCATTTGAATAAATTTCTTGAAGTATTTATATGCCCATGATGAATATTACGCTAAAAGGTATAAGAAACCTCGTAAGGGTTTTAATAAAACAACTCTTCCTCTCTTTGCAATTTTTGCTTTTTGCTTCCACTTTGTTGAATTCAATTGTAGCTTGAAGATGATATGAGTAAGCTTACTCATATAATGAAGATTATAGAGTCCGCCTGCAATTGCATTGTTATAGTAGGGTAGGGTGCTTTGCTTGTGCAAAAGAAGTGACTATACAATCTTGGATTTGATAAACACATTCTCTATACATGTAATTCTAGATAATATTTATGTGACGTCATTGTTATCGTTATTTAATTTTTTGATCGAAAAAATTATTTTATAATTGTAGTTTTCATTACGTTCGCAATGTGGCGTTAGAAGTTTTATATGCAAAGGTTAATTGAACAAAGTTTGCACGAGCTAATGCAGCTGTACCCACCAGTTGCCGCCTCCTTAGAGTTTCCCGGTAATAGTTCTAGAGGTTTTCTATACAAAAGGAACCGTGAGATAAAATATTTAGTAGCCAAGTTGTTCTTTTTAGAATTTAAACTCGAAAACCTTACAGCCTTACTTTCAATGAAAAACTTTAAAATTTATTAAATGTCCATCAATCGTAATTATTTAGACTGTATTATTTTGATTGACTTCTAAATAAAATTTGTAAAATCCTCTTAGAACTAGTTTAGCAGTTAAACTACTTAAAAAACATGTCAATAAGATGAAGACCCTGCTGAAGCTCTGTAAATTAATAAGTTAGGAAATCTTGTCCATCACACCAATGAACCAAAGTAAGTAATATTTAATATTAAATACAAATATCTTTGATTTAAAATTATTTGGCTGTAATTTTTACCCTAAAAAATAGAAACAATAATTGTAGCCGTGTGGTATTCAAATCTTGCAATGCTTTTAACGGAGTTGGTCTTTTTGACAGCTGTCACTTGATTTATGCTATGTTTGGTTTGTCATTTTATAATGGCTGCGTTCAATCTCAGACTGATAGGGTATCCGGATACCTTTTTGTTAGTGTTTTACGTGTAAATTAACAGCTGATCAAAAACAGCTGAGATGTCAAAAAAGGAATCCAAAGGTATCCAAGAATTTCTGGGGTATGTAGGTATCTGACAGAACAGCTGATTCAACACATGGTTAAATTTCAACTTGAAAATTGATTTCAGCTTTTTGTATTTGCTGTTAAACAAAAAGATACAAAATGTTTGTTGAAGTTGTATTTGAGGATGTTCTGTACATAATAGACGATGAAGAAGCTATTTGGAGATTTCGCAAGTAAATTATTAATCATATAGAATTCCAATTTAGCTAAGAGGAAATTTAACATAGATTACAGATTAAGGTAATCTCTTATATATTAAATTGTTACGCACTTATCAATTCATCATCGTCCGACGAATCAGTTGAATTATCCATTAAATGTTTTGACTTCGAAGCTTAAATGTTTCTCTGCTTTTTGTGAACAGCTGAAAGTTGTTTTTATTTTTTGACAGCTATCTCAATACAGCTATCTAACTCGTTCAACAAGGTATCTAAAAATCCACCTATCCAAGATACCCTATCCAACACGAGATTGAACGCAGCCACTTACTCCTGAAAAACGTTTCCAAATCGTGCGAATTGATCAAATTTATTAACAATATCTAGTGTTTCGATGTTTCGGCACCACTGGACTATTTTTGTGGGGTTATGTGAAGTCGCTTGTCAATGCAAATAAGTCCGAGACAATTAACGCCTTGGAAGAGAATAAGATAATATTAGGTGCGTTGTTGCTGACATATGGCACCAATTTCTGCAAACAGTGATCGAATATTGGGCCTCGGCTGAAATTTATATGAGCCAGCTGTGCCGGCGGCCACTTGCCCGAAATCATTTTTAAAATATAATGACAATCCCTTATCTTTATAATAAAGCTAAATTCATGGAAATGACATTAAACTATATGCGTAATATTTCATCTTGAAAACCACACGTCTGAAAACACCCTTTATATAGAATTGTAGCGTCATAAATATTTGTACAAAAATTGTTTAGAGGCGGTATGTCAATATAAAAAGAAGATTTTTCTTTAAAGAAAATGAACGAAATAACACATCGTTTTAAGATCACGGTGTTCATATTGGCATAATTTAAAAGTAGAAATTTTGACATTTTAGCATTATATCTCACTCTCACTCATTTTTTCCTCATTCCTTCTCTCTTTTTAACATAAAGTGAAAGCGAGATAAAATGATGAGACGTCAAATTGAATTGTGTAATGTAAACACCATCTATTGGTTTAGTTACAAAAACAAAATGTTTAAAAACAAATGTTCAAATCTAAAAGACCGATTAATTCATATTTTAATTAATAATTAATTGTCTTTGTTTTGTAATCAATTCTACCATTCACAACAAACATAAATATCTCTACAAAAAGTTGAGCAAACTTGACCTCTTGAACCTCTCCTCCCGCACAATAAGAAGCATTAAATTATGAAATTAGTAAAGAATTAAAGAAAAATTGCAAATCAAAAAGTTCGTTATTATTTTAAACGCCGCTCTGGTAATGCAGGTAATCTATCAACCAAACGCGTCATTGAATACCTATAGAAACCTATACCTACCATAACATAAAATCCTAGGGTACAATAATGCCAGTTCAGTGCATCAGCATTGAATTTCCTCATCTCTATTTAACTATATTTTCGAAAGAAAAACAAAAAGGCAAAAAGAAACAAGAGATGGTTAGGTTATGTATGCCCCTATAAGCTTGATGATTCCCTAAGTTTATGGCTATAAATACATTTTGCAATATGATTGAAGTTATCAGATCTAATTTTGCAACTCAGCTAGTAACAACTGTAAATTGATTGACTAAATTATTATTTATTATTGTCGTCATGAATTTTCTTGTAAGCATTTCGGAAATAAATATTAAATTTTTAAAAGAATTGCATCTTAACTAACGAGATGCTTTTATAATAATTTCAGAGTGTTTTTGGTTTAATCTTTGTCCTGCTCGGTTCTGTTATCAGTTCAACTGTGAACCCTGAAAGCGCAGATAAAAAAACAGAGAAACGTGGAATATATGGGGGCTTCGGATACGGTGGACCCGGTTATTATGGTGGCTTCGGACATGGATATGACCATGGACATGGACACGGACACGGATATGGTTATCCAGTGTCTTATGCACATTTTTATGGACCCTCATTCCATCATGGTCATGGATATGGTGGTTTTTCGCATGGTTACGGTGGATACGGAGGTCATCATCATTTCCATTAAACTTAAAATTAAAAAAATGTTAGCAGTTAAGTTTTTTTTTTAGGTTGCAAACAAATAGAAGTGATTTTTTTTGTTAAATTTTTATTACATATGTATATAATTTATTTTAATTTATGTACATATATGATTTTTGTGCCAGAAGAAAAAAATTATTTTTAGTGAGAGTGAAGCGTGTTCGGAGTTATAGTTTTGTTGGCAAAACCTGAGAAGTGCTTGTACTTCCGATTGAAATTTTGAACTAATATTTTTTGTCTTTGATTGTGCTGTTCTGGTTTTTTTCCGTGTAACACACATTATACACTCAAAAAAAGCAGAAACAACGTCTGCCGGGTCAGCTAGTATGTAAATAAGAATAAAACAAGTTCTCTTTTTTTTTGACATATCTTAACTTGACATTAAAACAACACGATACGCGATATTTGTAGTGGGAAATTGTTTTGAATTCGCCGAAAAAATAATACATTTCGGTTCCTAATGCTCCAAATAATATATTAGTAGGCTACACTTTATGATCATTAATTATGTGTTCAAAAGGTAAAACCACGTAAATAAATTTTTATAGTTTTTCAATCTTTGTTTAAAAAAACTAAGGAAATATTTGAAAAAATATAAAAATTCCAAGACGGACTAGTAACTAGTTAATTTTGGGCTTCTGATTTTGTAATTTTGATCGCAGCAGTCGAATTGAAATTCATATTTTATATGTCATATGTCTCATTTTTTGACATATCTTAACTTAACATTAAAATAACACATACACGAGAGGCTTTACGAATAATTAAATTTTATGTTGAGGTTAAACTTTTTTTGAAAGTGACCTATGTACATGGCGCAATTGACTTTTATTAATAAACGACACATCCTATGACCTAAATATTAAAGTCAAAATTTAACAAAAAACCATTTGTGGTTTGAAATTTAAAAAAAAATTGACAACGTTTATGGTGATTCTTACATAATATGGTAATTTTTCCCAAATTTTAAAGTAAACTCTAAACTTGTTTATTGGTAGGGCCCGATGTCAATAAACATTTTCAAAAATGAATATACGAGTACTATCTGAATTTAAGCTTCTGTTATTGCAAAGAAAATTTTTGAATCGTATTTTTGAAACTTATGGTTTACTTTATGATGAAACTCAATACAGTTTTACAAAAGCAATATTTTGAGCTAGATTTCAGAAGCACTTCATTGAATCTTATAGACTCAAAATTTGAATCGAATGTTTAGCTTTTATATCTTAATTCTAAAACACGCTCTAAATTTAAATTAAAATAACATTCAAAATGTAACATGTACATATATCGTTTTTTGTAACTGCTGTGTTACCACTAAGAGAATGTCTAATACTGTACAAAACTGGTCTTTCCTGTAATTACAACATGCAGAAATTATAAACCAAAGCCTCTTCCGGCTTTGACACAAAAAAGGGTACTAAAACCCCTTGAGTACGCTTTTATCATAAAAAAGAGACTGTTATGCGACTCACACTGGTAACTTTCCATCCGTGTCCGTCTATCCATATTATTTTTTTTTGTTTTATAACAATATTTTGTGTAAGATTAACAAAATTTTAAGTAAATATTTTTCTTTGTTCCCGTAATACTTCAGTCGAAAACCATTTCTTATCAGTTTTTTGTTGATTTTGTAGGTTTTCTTGTTTTGTAAAAAAAAGTTATCAATTGAATTTTTCTAAAACATTAACTAATAGTTAGCAATAATGTTTTGCATATGATAAAATATGATTGATTTCAATACCTGTTTTTGTTCTCGATATTTCTGGTCGACAACCAATTTTTATCAATTTCAGCAGCATTTTTTGAAAGTTTTTATTTTTTATAAATAATAATATCGGTTCGATTGTTCTAAGAACATTATCTTACGTTAAAAACAAAATTTTCTATTATCTATTCTCGGAATATTAGAATCAAGTTAGATAGAAAGATACTTTATTTTTCATATAGATTTACAAAAATCTGCGTAGTACGCAGCTTGCTCAGGGTTTTGACATTTGAAATATACGAGGGCGGGTCAATAAGTCCGTGACTTTTTGAATTTCTGACCTCTTTACTGAAACAGCAACACTGCTCCTGTCAACAGGCATCTGTCAGTTGACTCCGGTCAAAATTTAAACTTGCTGCGTCAGTTAGTTTGTGTTTGACAGCTATTTTTATCAGACTACTCACTAATTGGAGGAAAAAATGGAAAAAAGTGAATTTCGTGTGCTTATTAAGCATTATTTCTTGCGAAAAAAAACCATTACCGAGACCAAGCCTAAGCTTGATAAATACTATGGGGACTCTGCACCATCGATTTCAATGGTAAAAAAGTGGTTTACTAAATTTCGTTGTGGCCGTACAAGCACTGAAGATGCCGAACGTCCTGGACGCCCAGTTGAGGTCTCTACACCCGAAACAATCGAAAAAATTCACGATATGGTGTTGGCCGACCGAAGATTGAAAGTGCGAGTGATTGTGGAAGCCGTAGGGATCGCTCATGGCTCAGTGGTTTCAATTTTAAATGATCACTTGGGCATGAGAAAGCTTTCCGCAAGATGGGTGCCGCGTTTGCTCACAGTCGACCACAAACGCAATCGTGTAACAACTTCACAGGAAGGTTTGGCGTTGTTTAATCGCAATATGGAGGAGTTTTTGCTCCGTTTTGTAACCGTGGACGAAACATGGATCCATCACAACACACCAGAGACCAAATAACAGTCGAAACAGTGAATTTCTAAGGGTGAATCGGCGCCAAAGAAGGCTAAGGTGGGTTTGTCAGCCAATAAAGTTATGGCGACTGTTTTTTTGGGTGCACGCTGGATAATCCACATTGACTACCTTCTAAAGGGAAGAACAATCAATGGGGAATATTATGCCAACTTATTGGACCGATTCAATGACGATTTGAAAAAAAAACGACCTCATTTGGCCAAGAAAAAAGTTATTTTCCACCAAGACAATGCAAGAGTGCAAACATGTGCAGTTAAAATAAATAAATTATGTGGCGCAACAGTCCATGAAGGACCAGGGCCTAGTGACTTACAACTCTCAACCATCCCTGTGTGCGAGTAATGTTGTCAGAAATGTAAAGGACCTACAGTTTATATGCCGAATCCGAACGGGTAATTTGAGAAAGCACTTTTCATGACAAGAATTACTCTTGGAAGATTTGTCAATTCCTCGCAAGAGGCAGTACCCGTGAAAAAAGTTAGGTGGCACAGGCAGGGATTGAACCCAAGACCCCTTGCATGACAGTCCAACGCACTAACCATCACGCTACGGGTACTACATGTGCAGTTGCCATGGCAAAAATCCATGAATTAGGCTATGAATTGCTCCCTTATCCACCCTATTCTCCAGATTTGGCTCCGAGCGACTACTTCTTGTTCGCAAACCTGAAGAAATGGCTTGGTGGAAAAAAGATTTGACTCCAATGATGAAGTCATCTCGCAAACAAAGGTCTATTTTGAGGACCTCGACAGATCATTTTTTTTGGAAGGGATACAAAAATTGGAGAAGCGTTGGACAAAGTGTATAGAGCTCAAGGGAGACTACCTCGTATCTTACAATTGAAAAATGTTATGAAAGTTAATAAATACATTTGAATTTAGAAAAACTACATTTGAAGGAAAACTATGATAAAAAACCTTCATTCGATACAAAATGACTAGATTAAATTTACAAACTAGAGGAACTGCCAAGTTATATAGGTATTTTATAATTGAATAATACAATAATAATATTAAAGAAAAAATGGTTAAATTTGCAACCAAAACAAGTTAACTAGTTATTATAATTGATATTAATTTAATAAATAAATAAATAAACGAATAAATGAATAAATAAATAAATAAATAAATAAATAAATAAATAAATAGGTAATTAAATAAATAAACAAATAAACAAATAAATAAAAAACAAATAAACAAATAAGTACATATGTAGCTATGGATAGGGTATCAGGAAGAATTGCAAAACTTAATGAGCGATACCTTGCATCATTTATTATGTCTGATAATACCTTGATTTCAAACCTAGCTTGACTGCCTTTTTACTATATTTATTTATATACTTATTTATTATTATTTATTTAATTAATTATCTATTTGTTTATTTATTTAAATATATATTTATTTGTTTGTCTATTTATTTATTTATTTATTAATTTATTTATTTATTTATTTATGTATTGATGTATTTATTTAAAATTATTTTATTTTATTTACTCTTTTCTGTTCTATTGTTATTCTGTTGTTATTGTTATTATTTATTTAATTACTTAATTATTTTTTTTATTTATTTATCATCTTATTTATTTAATTTATTTATTTATTTATTTATCCATTTATTTATTTATTTATTTATTTATTTATTTATTTATTTATTTATTTATTGATGTATTTGTTTTAATTATTTTAATTAATTTATTCTTTTCTGTTCTATATCTATGTATATTCTTTATAATTTTTACCCACTTGTTGTAAGACTTAAAGCTTGGTTTGAATCTTTTGTTTTTTTTTTCACTGCTCACCTTTCTTTCATTCTATTTTCTTATTGTTTTATATGAAGGTTTTTATGTAGCTTTTCCTTCAATATTATTTCTTTTAGTATTTTTGGTTGATTGATGTAATAATTATAATATTGACAGTAGTAAGGTAGCCTTATACCATGTCTCTGTAAATTGTGCAATTTAGTTTAAGAAAAAATATTAGGTATAACATTGATGCTACAATAAAGATAAAAATAAGATAAATAAGTACATAGATAAATAAATAAACAAATAGTTAACAATTTTTAATAACAAATAAATAATCACAGTTTTGATTTTACAAACATTGATATTACTGACTTACAAAATTTTGTATAACATATTATTTGAATCACTACATCTTAGATAAAATCTTTGGTTGAGAGCTACAATTTTTCTTGCAACAAGATGGAATCCAGTTTGATAGTGAAAAAGTTGGGTTGAAAAATGCCAAGGTAAATTTGCCATCGTTTTTAATGTTTAGTTCTGAGAAACTTGTAATTTTTTTAAGCGCGTTTTTGCACAAGTTCCCCATATTGGGCATGCATAAACAATAATATCTTTGAAAATTACTTTATAGATAATAATCTTATTAAACTAACTGAAAGGTGATTTCCTACATATACATAAGTGGGTATAGCATTTTAGTGGCAATACTTATTTAGCTATGTCTAAATAAACACCAGGATATTTGACAGAATCAATTCACGGGATATCACAATTATTTATCTTTAGCTGATTAAGTGGTAAAGCACAGGCTTTTCTTTTCCTGGTGAAAAAGATTGCCTGTGTTTTTTTCAGCATTTAGACTTACTTTCCATGTTATGAAATAATCATGAATTTTCTTTAGAGCATGTTGCAAGTCATTTTCAATTTCATACCCAATTTTACTTGAACTGTAAGTGGCGGTATCATCGGAAAACATTGCTATTTCACGGTTCCATATTTCTGGAAAATCAGCAACATACATAATGTATAATAATGAACCTAATACTGACCCTTGAGGTACACCCTATGTTATATTTTTAACGGAAGAGTATTTTCTATTTAAATTAATTTAAAATTGCCTGTTTCTAAGAAAGCTTTGCATTAGTTTTATTATGTATAAAAGACAACCGAATAATTTTAGTTTATGAAGTAGACCATCATGCCATATGCTATCAAAAGCCTTTTCAACATCCAGAAGGACAAGATTAAAGATCAGTTTTAACCAATTTTGCGATTTTTTTTAGATTGTTGTTTTTTTTTTAACTGTTAATTAATTTTTTCTAAAAAAATTACTTAATGTTTTATACAAAAAAAAAAAAAATAGTTTGGAGAGAATATCTATAATTCTTGCTAAGAGTCGTTGAGTCGAAGATCAATGTTTAACAACGTTTAGTAGGGTTTTTTTTATCAAGAGTACGATAACTTAGGCGACAAGATATTATAACGGAATTTGTTAGAACAGTTAAAAATAAGTATTTTTTACTATGGGAGGGGGGTCTATCTCCCCCCGTTTAGGCGGTAGGGGCAATTTAAAAAAATTATTATTTAAAATGGAAAAAATAATTAAAAAATAAAGGTGATACTTACAATTAAGTTTTATACTTTTTTTTAAAGCCAACATTCTGTTTTATTAGCCAGTTTTTAATTCAAGTCAAAACTATGCGTAGTTTTTGAAAAATTTAATTTTAAACTCAAAATTTGAGTACAAAAAGTTAAAAAAGGGTTTAAAGTGTAATTTTTCAATACTTCAAGATTATCTACCATTGTTTTTATTTCAGAATTTATTGCTCTTATTTGTTTTTGATCAAAAACTGAAAACTAGATGATTTTATGTCATTTAGTTTTTGAGAAAATTGAAAATAACCACAACTACTATTTTAATTTAATTCTTTTTTTTTTTGCTTGAGTGGTCTTATTTTGATGGTAACAATGGTAGGTGCGAGTTTGGGTGTATGCAACAGTAAGTTGTGTGCGAGTTTGGGTGTATACAACAGTGGGATCTGCAACCCCCCTGCTTGGGAAAACTATAGGATTTGGGGTGGGTGCAAGTTGGAGTGCGTGCAAGGTAGGGAGGGGGCAAGGTTCGGTGGGTGCAAGATGGGGTGCATGCAAAGTTTCTTTTGCATTTAAATAAGCTGGATTTAAGAAAAATTAATTTACCCTAGGTGTATCTTAATCCATATTCGATTATTACTATTAAAATAAGACTACGTTAAAACTTAAGCAAGGAAAAAGTAATTTATTTAAAATATTTTTTTTGGTAATTTTCAATTTTCTCAAGAACTAGAAGACATAAAGTCATCTAGTTTTCAGTTTTTGATCAAAAACAAATAAGAGCAATGAATTCCTAAAAAAAACAGTGAATAATTTGAAAGTTTTGAAAAACTACTCTTTAGACCTTCTTTTTAATTTTTTTTTGCATAAATTTTTAGTTTAAAACAATTTTTTTCAAAAACTATGCATAGTCTTGACTTGATTTAAAAACAAGCTAATAGACAAAAATGTTGGCTTTAAAAAAAGGTATAATACTTAATTGTAAGTATTACCGTTATTTTTTAATTATTTTTTTTCCATTTAATGTACTTTTTTTTAAATTGCCCCTACCGCATAAACGGGGGGAGATAGACCCCCCTCCCATAGTAAAAAATGCTTGTTTTTAACTGTTCTATACAAATCCGTCATTAAACTTTGTCGCCTAAGTTATCGTACTCTCCCCGTTTTTTTGTATGTTTTAATTTTTGTAAAAAACTGTTACTTCAATTTTTCTCAAAATTGTATTCAAAAACGATTTTCTAAGTTGCATAAAATTATTCTGGAGGTAATATCATTTTTTGTTCGTAAAATATTCGTAGTGTCGAATATTTTTTCAGTTTTTTTGTATTATAAAAAAACGTAAATTAATTTTTTTTAAAGTTCTTTCTACATCTTTTGATGTTACTATCTGTAAAACAAAATCTATTTGAAGTCAATATCTCTACTGGTTCTTGAGATATGGAGTACGAAAAATAATATCCCGAACGTAACTACAAACGCACACACAGACATCTACATATATGAAAATCTCTGATTTAGATTCTAGTGACCTTGAAACGTGGGGAAATGTCAAAATTTGTAATTCGCCAAGTATAACCGATTACAATAACCTTAAAGAATTCGCCGCCTATAAGGAAAAATAGGTTTTGAAATTTACTTCTAATTCACATCTATACATATTTCGAAAATTTATAATCTACTCAAGGTCAACTTACTAATAACTTTCAATAGAAAACAATTTGTCTTTTATGTACTACTATTAATCCACCTTAAAAGTACTTGCATAAATAAAACAGACCTTATAATAATATTTATTTGCAGCGATGACACGCAATAAGAAAAACAAAAGCAGTGAAAGCATTTTCAAATTCGTATGACAAATAAATTGTAAGGTACTCATAGCTAAGTATTATTAATTCAAATACGCTATTAAAATAAAGTTAATCACGATCACCCCTCTAAAAATTAGTGTTAATAAAGTCTCTATTGTTTTCCTATATAAAGCACAGCTAATTTAATGTAATACAATTATCAACTGATTTAAAGATGACAAACCACAATTATTCATAACAGTAACAGAGATGTAACGAATCCTCATCAGTTGAATATTTATCGCTTGTTATGCATGCTTACTGCTCAGCTCATGGTATTGATGATTACCCATATCAGAGGATTGATGAAGACGCAGACGAACAAATAAAAAAACACTAAATTTCTTCATGTTCTTACGAAAATAATCAAAATTATATCACACGCAATATTACTATGTATAATGCGCGTAAACAAATCTCTCACCGTTAAACGTGATCTGGATTTTTATTATCAAATTGGTACATTTTTTGATTTGTTTTGTTTGGAGCAATAAATTTTTATTGGCTTGTAATCCTATGGAAATGTTGGCCTCTTGTTACTGCTTTTGAGGAATTGGCATTTGGTAAAGCTTTTAATTCAATAGAAGCAGCACTATCGCATATAGTATATATATTACTTTCGGAATGGGTTGGGACAGGGTGAACGATCATTTTAAGACCAAAATTTTGGGCTAGGCGAAGTTATAGGAGGTATACGAGAATGTGATGGGAAAAGTGAAAATCTGCAGACAGAATAAATAATATTGATAACTTTTTTTTTTTTTTTTGATAAATAATATACATAATTATTAATGAGTAGAAATACCCTCACATAAAGACTGGCTGATTTGGGTTTTTGCTTTCGTCAGTGGAATTTAAAATTAGTTTGGTTATACATAAAACACAGTGACGGTTGTAAGGGGAAGCAAAGTTCCTTCCAAACATTTAATTTGTTCAAAAAGATGGATTGGCTCTGTGTATCTTTTACGTTTTAATTAGGGCTGATGATTCTGCCCGCGTAATCATCTACCCGAGCACCGGGTTACTTGTACCCGGGTAGTAAATTAACCAGGTAATCGGGTATAGTGGGTATTACCCGTGTAATCGGGTACCTATCGATTTTAAAAGGGCAAAGTCTTTTCGCTTTTTCAAAAACATATAGCGACAACATTTCAGAAAAACAAAACCATTTATATAGTAGGTAGTTCAAAAAATGGAAACAATGCTTTTAAATATATATGTTATATACCCAATAATAAATAATTATAGGTAGTAACATTATTTTCAAAATTTCATAAATTCTTGAAATGGAAGATTTGCTAAGTTAAATACTAGATCTTGATTTTAGTGTAAAAATATCAACAAAGAAACATATTCTGGGGCCAAACATGATCTTTTTGCAGTGACAACATTACCTGCTGCTTAAACTGAGAGATGTTTTCTAGTAATTGACCTTCAATTACAAAGAGGATATCCAAATCTTAGTCTTAGAATTTTTTCCTTAACAAAAGTACGAATTTTCTCTGCTTACTGCACTACTATCAGTTTTAAGATCCTTCTAGGGTCTAACAACTTTAAATGCTCGCTTCTTCAAATACCCCGAAAAAATGTTTCTATTTGAAAGATCCGAAAATAAGTTTGAAAAGATTTAATTTTATTTAGGGTATTGAAGTTCTTATACTGTTTCATGTAGAGTGATAAAAGAGATTTTTCTCTCGAAACTTTTGTTTTGAAGTCAGTCCGCAGAAAAATTGATTTTACCAGCAAAATTTTACTTTAAACAATTTTACTTTTAACGATCATAAACATAAATTGCTTGTTGTAAAAGAATGGTTGTTTTATAATGCCAAATACCAGTTGAAGACACCCCCTCAAGCATCGGACCTTAATTCCATTGAGCATTTGTGGGAAGAAATTAAGCAAAATCTCTGAAACAGAAATCCAAGCAACAAAGCTCAATAGAAAGCTAAGGTCACTGAAATTTGGGTTGCAATTGGCAATTACGGGCTTAATAATGCCTAGGGGTGGCCCTACAAAATATTGATCTTCTAATTTAACAACACTTTTAAATTTCTTCTTACTTTGATTACTTTAATATTATAATTCTGTTAAATTAATTATGTGAGCAAAATGACAGGACTCATATCCAATACATTAGCAGGGTTTGAATATTACACCAACGACTTGATTGTGCTACTAGAAAACTGATCATCAGATTCATTTATTCGTGGTACTTAGTCCTTGGCTCGTTCATTTTAATTGAACAACTTTTCTATCGTCACTTGACTTAACTTAGACAATAAACGGCAAGAGTACGATAACTCAAGCGACAACATATTAGGTCCGTTCGCGTACCCTAAAATACGAAATTTAACCAAATCCTGTTCACGTACTCAAAAATTTCGTAGTTTTTCGTAAAAGAGAGCGCTCACGAGAGAGTAAAATATTTCCCCAACCTACGAATTTTAGGCCAAGAAATTTCTTTGGGCTGATTTGTGAAAATAAATTGCTCGCTTTTGCTGTCAGTTATAAAATTTAAAAACAAATTTTCAAAGAACAGCAACAAGACAGTAATATTGTGTGAAAAATTTGTTCTTTTCCCCGTTCGCTTACTTTTTTGTAGTTTTTTTTTTTTGGTGAGAGAATTTTACCCCCACTCTTTAAAATACCTCTTTTTACAAATTTTGGTTCAGAAAGTACGCGAACAGACCTATTATAACGAATTTTTTAAGAACAGTTAAAAACAACTATTTTTTACTATGGGAGGGGGGGCGGTTTTCAATCTCCCCGCGTTTAGGCGGGAGGGGAAATTAAAAAAAAAATATTATTTAAAATGGAAAAAAAATAATTAAAAAATAACGGTAATACCTACTATTAAGTATTTTACATTTTTTTAAAGCCAACATTCTGTTCTATTAGCTAGTTTTTAAAATATCAAGTCAAAACTATGAGTAGTTTTTGAAAAATTTAATTTTAAACTCAAAATTTTAGTAAAAAAAAGTTAAAAAGAGGTTTAAAGTGTATTTTTTCAATACTTCAAGATTATTACCAATATTTTTTAATTATTTGTTTTCCATTTAACGTACATATTTTTTAAATTGCCCCTACCGCCTAAACGGGGGGAGATAGACCCCCCTCCCGTAGTAAAGCTTGTTTTTAACTGTTCTATACAAATCCGTCATTAAACTTTGTCGCCTGAGTTATCGTACTCTCCCCCAATAAACAAATATTGCCTCACATCGAGTTTAAATAGAATCAACTGCATTCCTTGAACTTAAATTAAAACCAAGGCAACTGTTAGCTTTTCAGGTGTCATTTATTTCAAACTTGGAACTTTACTTTCAGTTGCCCGCAAAGAAAAACTGAAACATTTACACAAAAATAACTCCTTATACAAGCTACAAATTCATTTTTTGTATGTAAATAAAATAATAATACTTATTCTTTTTCCAAAACAAGGAATTATTTATATACATACGTACAAATATAAATGAAAAAGTACAAAACATTAATAACTCACCGATTGATAAAGTTCAGCTTTTAGTTAAATGAAAAGCACACTTGACTTCAGTAAGAGATATTTTTGATAACTAACTTTCCAGTCAATTTCCAATAAAATTACTTTAATTGGAAGGCAATTGTTTGGCAGCTGGCCAATCAGATACTAGAAACTTGCCTTGGACCTGTCAATTAAAAGAGATTTTTTAAAAATAACTTTCCAGTTCCCAGTTCCATTCCAATTTCTAATAAAGTTGCTTCAACTGGAATGCAATTTAATACATCCGTCAGTACTCAGTGGTATACATGTCAAACTTAAAATCGAGTGTCAAAATTAAATCTATGATATTCTTCCAGTTTATATTTCTAAGATTTATGAGAATTTTCTGAGTCAGATTAACAGAGCTATAGAATGAATGTATGTAAATAGAATTAATTGTTCAATTTCATCAAGAAACCAAATTTGCGTTTGTTTTCTTCCTTTTTGAAATGTACGAAGGAGCATAGTCTTGATAAATCGAATCATAGAAATTCTATTTTCAGAGTTTTTACATAAAAACGAAAAATTTGTATGATAAATTTAATTATATTTCTTAGAATATAGACATTTCTGCGATTTTGAAAATTTAAACTGGCCAATTAAAATGACATGTTGAACAAAAATTAAACCTACTGCAATTCTAATAAAATAACAACTAGTAACTTCTAATAACTTCCGTTATTGTAATTAATCGTACATTTTTTATTCATATTTACACATATTTTCATTATGAATGAAAATAATTGTCTGTCACGATTCTCTCCGACTTGAATCATTCAATATCAAATAAGATGTTAAGTAAGAAACGAACAAACTGAATCTTCTTAAAGCTTATTTTAATTATTTCTTTAACATGCCTCCTCACAATAGATTTACATATGTATAAGTTGCACCATTCGAAAAGTCTTAATGCACGCCACTGATATTTAATGTCCAGCAGTAGCGGTAGATCGATCAATCGAAGTCTTCAAGAAGCATAAAAGTAACTGGGAATGATAGCATGTCCACGTCCAGACGTGGCTAGAATTCTAAATATTAAAGAGTACCTATACGCATGTGTTGTCATCATGATACTTCGATTAGTCTTAATTTCTCATTGCTTCTCGCTTCTCAATGGAAGTGGAAACCGACATAAAAATACTTATTCATAGATTGTTCAGCTGTTAACGGGGGAGGCGCGAATAATCAAATACATGACACATCCGCTTTATAAATACACCAACGACTTAGGAAGTGTGTTTCATTCATTCAGAAAACTTCGTCGCGAAATTGTTGGTTGCATTGTTTCTCGCGTCAACCTTTGAGTGTTTTCGAAAATAAAAATGAAAGTAAAAGTTTGCATAGCTATTTTGGCTTTGTTGGCATTAACGGTGCGTGAAAGTGATGGTTCCGTAAAAGGCAAACCAAAAGAAAGTAACAAGGGTTCATTGGAAGTGTCGCCACAAGAATTAAAAACTACCAAGTCTAATATTAGCGAAACTGACGGTTCTGTAAAATCTCAGAACAACAAGCATAAACGTGGGATACATCATTACGGATCTTATGGAGCAGGACCTGCATTTGGATGGCCTGGCCAGTATGCTTCGGTGTATGGATATAACCTTAACTTACCACCCCAAGGATTACATATTGCACGAGGACTCCAACCAGCTGTCCACAGTCACCCTGCTGTGCATGGATACCCGGTAGCTCATGGTATACCTACTGGATACGGCCTTCCTGCTTATCACGGAATACACGGCTATCATGCAGTTCAACCATTTCCTGGAATACAAACCCTACACGGAATACAATCGCATGGCATTCAACCTTTGCATGGAGCACCTTCAGTTCACACAGTGCAATCCCATGGCATACAACCTTTCCATGGAGTACCTTCAGTTCACACAGTGCAATCAAGTCCTGGAGTCCATGCATTGCAACCAGTCCCTTCAGTAGCACATGGTGTGCCAACAGTTCATGGAGTACAAGCTGGTATACCATCAGTACAATACCCATGGCAATTTAAGTCACATAATCCATCGTACGGAACACCCTTCGTTCTCAAACCGGGTGGTGCTGTAGTATCATCATTCAATGTAAACTTTCCACAACAACAACACCACCATCATCAACACATTCCTACGGGAGTTGCATTTCCCCCCGTAACGAGTGTTGCTGCATCAATACCCATCACTCCTGTTGCAGCAGCTATTCCCGTAGCTCCAGCTCGACCAGCACCACCAGTTGTGCCAGCAATTCCCGTGGCACCCGTTCCAACACAAACACCGGTCATTCCATCATTCCCTTCGCAGCCAAATTTCCCCTTGTTTATAGTTCCATCGAGGCCAACTTTGACAACTCCAATTGGACCAGCTGTGCCTCCATCACAATTTTTCCCCAATATTGGTGTTCTTCCATTGCAACCGTTGCAACCAGGCCCACCACAAAGACCATCAGGGGGAAGTGATGAAGCTTCACCACAAATACCATCAGGATCTCAACCCGCTTTTCCTCAGCTTCCACCATCGCCTACACAGCAACCTTGGCGGCCTGTTATAAGCCCACAGCAACCCCAACACCCACAACACCCACAACACCCACAAAACCCACAACACCCACAACACCCACAACACCCACAACAACCACACCAACCACAACAACCGCAACAGCCTCAACAACCGCAACAACCTCAACAACCGCAACAGCCTCAATTCCCTCAACAGCCTCCAACAACAATTTCAAGTTTTCCCGACTTCAATAGACCCTCCATTACACTCCTGCCGCCATTTGTTAGCAGACCTCAAGGGGGAGACGGTATCTTATCAGAACAAATTCCCAACAACAATCCACAGTTACATGGTTAGTGCAAATTATTTAATTAATTAATTAATAAAAATTAATAAATTCAATTTCTTTTCGAAGGCTACCATTACGGTGTTGGAGAAAGCGTACAGCCAAGCTTATTAGACGGTCTTACAGATGAAGAGATCCAAGGAGCCATTGCGCAGGCTAACTTTCAAGCACAACTGCACCAAAACAACAACAACAACCTAGGCTATCAGTATTAGGTTGCTGCCTATAGAGAGTGCCCTATCTAGTGCCAAACGAAATGTACATAATACTTAATGATTTATGTATGTAGCTTTTAAGAACAATAACTTTATTGTAGTATTTATTTAATTGTATGTTAATTTTTAAGAGAATAATGAAAGAATAGACAAATTATTATGCCTCTATTGCTAAGTAGTTTTATTTTCTATAAATTAATTCTAACTGAATTCATTTTAATTTATGTACCTATATACTATGTAGATATACGATAGAAATAAATTAATATTGAAGGTGCGTTTAGATTTGTATGCTTATGATTCATTTATTCAAAAAGCGAAAGTTTGTTTGTTGTTTTTTGTAAAATGGAAATTTAACTTTACCTCAAAAAATATCAATTATAATAATTAGGGTTGTCATAATTTGCAGTGTGGGACCTCTAGTGGCTTCTTTTGAAACCAATCCATATACTATTTTGACACTTAACAGGTTCAGGCAACATATGGGACTTCATTTGCAATGATTTGGATTCTTTGAGCGTTGCACACATTTCAAACTCAGAACTTTAATTCAATAACCTCTATCTTTGGATCATGGCACAAAAACTAAGAAGAACATTATTGTCTGCAATACACTCATCAGGCAAGCTAGAATTCATCACGATTTGTATTTTAAATTGTAAAGAAATATTACTTATTTCTTTTTCAATTTGACATGGAATTCTTTTGCACAAAACATTAAATGGAATTGTGCAGAAAATAAATAAATCATAGAGTAATAAAGTTCAGCTTTCAGTTAAATGCAAAAACATGATCAAACATCATTTTGACATAATGGTCTGGGAGCTAGCAACGTTTGGAAAACAAGAATTTTAGGTCGGTCAATTTTTTGATATGTTGTCTTACTTGCTTTTACGGTTAGAGTCTGGGCAGTCTGGCTGGCAGTAGTGGTTGCGTTTAGGGGGGAGGGGCAATTTAAAAAAATTATTACTTAAAATGGGAAAAAATAGTTAAAAAATAACGGTAATACTTACAATTAAGTATTATACCTTTTTTTAAAGCCAACACTTTTGTCTATTAGCTTGTTTTTAAATCAAGTCAAAACTATGCATAGTTTTTGAAAAAAATTGTTTTAAACTCAAAATTTGATAAAAAAAAAGTTAAAAATATGGTTTAAAAAGTAATTTTTCAAAACCTTAAGATTATTTACTATTTTTTTTTAGAATTCATTGCTCTTATTTGTTTGTGATCAAAAACTGAAAATTAGATGATTTTATGTCTACTAGTTCTCGAGAAAATTAAAAATGACTAAAAATCGAATAAGGCTAAATTCATTTTTCTTAAATCCAGCTTATTTAAATGCAAAAGAGACTTTGCATGCACCCTTGCACCAAGCCCACCTTGAACCCACCCCACTTGCACCCAACCCAAATCCTATAGTGAGTCCAAGCAGGGGGGTTGCAGGGGGGCAGCATGCCCCCCATACACACTTCACTGTTGCATACGCCCAACACCTACCATTATTACTATCAAAATAAGACCACTCAAGCAAAAAAAAAATAATAATTTAATTAAAATAGTAGTTGTGGTTATTTTCAATTTTCTCAAAAACTAAAAGACGTAAAACCATCTATAGTTTTCAGTTTTTGATTAATAATTAATAAGGGCAACAAATTATTAAAAAAAAAAACATATTTATAAACAAATGGTTTTGAAATATTGAAGTTAAAATTTTTTTTCAACTTTTTTAACATTTTCGAGCGAGAATTTTATTTTAGGTCAGTCAATTTTTTGATATGTTGTCTTACTTGGTTTTTCGGTTAAGGTCTGGGCAGTCTGGCTGGCGGTAGCGGTTGTGTTTGTTAGTGCGCAACCTACCTGTACAGGTGATAATTTTGAATTTTAAAAGATTTGTTTAAAGCTTAATTTTCAATTTTCCACCTTTAAATAGGTCTCCTAAATATGCATTTATTATTGCCAGACATTTTTATGATTGTTTATTATGTGTCATATGCGATTTTTTTAAATAAAAAATTAATTAAGTAAAAAAAGTTTGGGGAGAGTACGATAACTTAGGCGACAAAGTTTAATGACGGATTTGTATAGAACAGTTAAAAATAAGCATTTTTTACTATGCGAAGCAATTTAAGAAAATTATTACTTTAAATGGAAAACAAATAGTTAAAAAATAACGGTAATACTTACAGTTAAGTTTTATACGTTGTTTTAAGGCCAACATTCTGTTCTATTAGCCACTTTTTAAATCAAGTCAAATCTATGCACAGTTTTTGAAAAACGTAATTTTAAACTCAAAATTAAAGTAAAAAAAAAGTTGAAAAAAAATTTCAACTTCAATATTTCAAAACCATTTGTTTATAAATATGTTTTTTTTTAATAATTTGTTGCTCTTATTAATTATTAATCAAAAACTGAAAACTAGATGATTTTATGTCTTTTAGTTTTTGAGAAAATTGAAAAATTAATTTAGCCTAGGTATATCTTAATCCATATTCGATTTTTAGTAATCTTCAATTTTCTCGAGAACTAGAGGACATAAAATCATCTAGTTTTCAGTTTTTGATCACAAACAAATAAGAGCAATGAATTCTAAAAAAAAAAATAGTAAATAATCTTAAGGTTTTGAAAAATTACTTTTTAAACCATATTTTTAACTTTTTTTTACCAAATTTTGAGTTTAAAACAATTTTTTTCAAAAACTATGCATAGTTTTGACTTGATTTAAAAACAAGCTAATAGACAAAAGGCTTTAAAAAAACGTATAATACTTAATTGTAAGTATTACCGTTATTTTTTAACTATTTTTTCCCATTTTAAGTAATAATTTTTTTAAATTGCCCCTCCCTCCTAAACGCAACCACTACCGCCAGCCAGACTGCCCAGACTCTAACCGTGAAAGCAAGTAAGACAACATATCAAAAAATTGATCGACCTAAAATTCTCGCTCGAAAACGTTGCGAGCTCCTATACTAAAGGGTGTCCCAAAATTAACGCAAGATTTGAATTTGCCGCCATTTGTGCAGTGAAGTGTTGGCAACCCTGAAAAAAAGCAATTTGACAGCTAACAGTATAGGGTTATTAAAAATGGAGCGTTACACGAGAGAACAACGTGTCTTCATTATTAAAGAATATTTCAAAAATAGTGAAAGCTTGGCGGCTGCAGTTCGTTTTCGAGTTTCGAGCAAAATCATCCTAAGCGATGAAGCACATTTTCATCTTGATGGCTTTGTCAATCGCCAAAATTGCCGCATTTGGGGTTCGGAGAACCCACATGTGATTGTCGAAAAACAAATGCATCCACAACGCGTGACTGTATGGTGTGGATTTTGGGCTGGAGGCATAATTGGGCCATATTTTTTTGAAAATGATGCTGGTCAAGCAGTGACTGTTACTGGTGCTCGAAATTGGATGATATTGATGTGTCCAATATGTGGTTTCAACAAGACGGTGCCACATGTCATACAGCCCGTGAAACAATTCAATTACTGCATGAGACATTTCCAGGTCGTGTACTCTCTCGTTTCGGTGATCAAAATTGGCCTCCTAGATCGTGTGATTTAACACCATTAGATTTCTTTTTATGGGGTTATTTGAAATCACAAGTCTATGTCAACAAGCCCACAACCACCCGTGCATTAAAGGAGGAGATTCAACGCTGCATCAACGAAATTCAGCCACATTTATGCAGAATGGTCATGGAAAATTTCAACAAAAGAGTGCGCATGTGCATGCAAAGCCGTGGAGGCCATTTGTCCGATGTGTTATTCCATACATAACCCTATCCTATGTACTTTACGAGTCAATAAAAATATAACTATAAAAAGACTAAAAACGGCGTTTTCTATTTAATTAAAATCTTGCGTTAATTTTGGGACACCCTTTATAAGTAGACTTGACTAGACTAGGGAGATTTTTTTGACTAACTTTCCAGTCAACTTTCCAATAAAGTTGAATTAAATGGAAGGCAGCTGGCTAATCAGAAACTAGAAACTTGCCTTACTTTCAAGTCACTTATGTCATTTGAACCTGCCCAATGAAAACTTGCCTTACCTTCAAGTCCCTTATTTCATCTGAACCTACCCACCGACAGCTGTCAGTAACATAGCTTCTCGAAACTAAATTAGTTAGGTACTTGGTTTAAGCATGAAAAATGTTAGAAAATATTGAAAACTTAATCCAGTTTGAATGCTGTGTGTCCCAAACAGTAAGCACCCATCCCGCTTGCTCTAAACAAGTTAGTGAAAAATGTTATTGAGTGGACGACACTCATGTTCCCCATCGTCTTATGACAATATAGCCTCTGTAGCCGAGTGCGTTAGACAAACATTAAGTTACCAACCACGTAGTAGATTTGATTTGATTTGATTTATTGAGTACGTTAAAATCCTAACGTTACAGGTAATTATAAATATAAATAACTATAACAATAAAAAAACAATTAAATTTCTAATTTGCATAATTAACGAAAAATCTAATTTTAAACTGTTTTGATTTAATATTTACGTTGACAGAGTCAATTAAGTTATAATGTTTATTAAAAATATTAATTAACTGATTAATCGGACTGTTAGACCCATAGTTCGATCTGCTAAAACTGGGACGAATTGGCAAACTAGTTCTTAACCCAACACGGGCCGCGTTAAAGTTCAAACGACCCAAAACTGAGAAGGAGGAAATAGATCCATTCATTAATCCAACGATGAAGCAAAGCTGTAAAAACTCTCTATGAGCAGAAAGGGATGGGATATTCAAGAGAATTAGGTTCTGAGGGTAGGAAGGCCATTCAATTAAATTTGACCGAGGAAGAAATCGAAGGTAAAACTTTATGAATTTCTTTTGGACACTTTCAATTCTATTTGTGTGAACATTGTAATAAGGGGCCCATATAACACAGCCATATTCTAATACAGATCTGGCAAACGAAAAAAATAGACATTTAATTACGAAGGGATCACGGAACTCACTTCCAAAACGTTTAATAAAACCGAGTGATCTATTAGCTTTTTTGATTATTGAATCGTAGTGATCAGTAAATGATAACTTTGAATCTAGAATTATACCCAGATCAGAAAAGCTGGATTGGACGTGTAAACTAGAGGAGTTTAACATATAATCAAAAACAATGAAATCATGCTTGCGTGTGAAACGCATTGTCTTGCATTTGTCAACATTTAAAAATAAACGATTGTTGTTGCACCATTCCCAAAAACATAGTAGGTCATTTTGAAGAAGATTACAATCATTCAATGAATTTATTTTCCGAAATATTTTAACATCGTCAGCGTACATTAATGAAGAAGAGTTTTTTAAAAAAGATGGAAGGTCATTTATGAATAAGACAAATAATAGTGGTCCCAAATGACTACCTTGAGGTACACCGGAGTTAACTACAAACTTATTTGAGTGATTATGTCTGAAAATTACACTATAATGTCTATCACTGAGGTAAGAAGACAACCAATTGATAAAAGAATCATTTAGTCCAAATCTTGACAGTTTATTTAGAAGAATACTATGATTAAGCTTGTCAAATGCCTTGCTAAAATCGGTAAAAATGCAATCAACTTGCAGATTTTTTTCAAAAGCGTCAAAACAGAACGTTGTGAATTCTAATAAATTAGTGACAGTTGATTTCTTTTTAACAAACCCGTGCTGATTTTCACTAATGATAGAAGAACAATTAAAAGATAAGACATCACAAACTAACAATTCGAACAATTTAGGAATAACAGAGAGTTTGGCTATGGGGCGGTAGTTAGTAACTAAGTGACTAGGACCTTTTTTATGAATAGGTTTAAGAAAAGCATATTTCCATAGATCAGGAAATGTAGAGTACTTAATTGAGTGGTTAAAAAGAATAAATAGTGGGTAAGATAAATGATTTGCACATTTTTTTAACATGAATGACGGTAAACCATCAGGGCCAGAACTTAGACTGTCGTCAAGTTTTAAAATTTGTTCACGAATTGTAGATTCAGTAATCGAAAAATTTATTAGTCCTAAGTGGGCATATTGTTGAGATGTCAGAGGGGATCGAGGGTCAGATGGGAGAGTTTCCTCAAAGGACTTCATAAAAAACTCCGCAAACATGTTGGATATAACTTTAGGATCTTGGCTAGAAAATTTATCAAACACCATACATATTGGGTAGCCATCAGTTTTTCTTTTAATATCAACAAAATTCCAGAATTTTTTAGGATTTATTTTAAAATCATTTCCAGTTTTGGTTAGGAATTCATTGTAAAGATAGTTGGAATAGTTGATAAATTCGTTTTTAAAATCAATATAATTTAGTAGGTCGCTATCAGTTTTAGTTTGATTGAACCTTAACCACGCCTTATTTCTTTTGTTTTTCAAAGATTTCAAATGCCGATCGAACCATGGGGGATAGTTATCTTTAGTTTTAACATGACGTAAAGGGATGGTTTCTAAAAAGCAGTCAAATATTATTTTATAAAACTTAAATAACTTATTATCTAGGTTTGAACCACTAAGCAAAGTATCCCAATCAATGAGACTTAATAGATTAAACAATTCATCAAAGTTACATTTTCTAAAATTGAATTCAACAAGATTACAAGCATTCGAAAAGTTACAAACATTCAAGTTCAAAAATATCGATAAAGCAGGATGATGACGATCTTCGATGACAAGTTTTACATCACTATGTGTAACAGCAGCGTCCGTGTTTAAAGACTCGGAAGAGTATACAAGGTCCAGTATTTTATTGTTATTGTTTGGAACTCCATTAATTTGATTTAAACAAAGGGCAGCCATCAAATCTATGAGGGAGATTTCTTTGGACGACGACAGATTAATAGGCAAAAATTCGCCGCTATCATTAGAATTAATCCAGTTTAGATCACTTAGATTGAAATCGCCAACTATGATTATTTCATCGTTAGGGTCAATGTTTTCAGTTATGCCATCCAGGCAGTCGTAAAGTTGATCATATACATCACTGTTGGAGCAAGGCGGAATGTAAGTAGCCACTACGTAGAGGAAACCATTAGGCATTTTTATCTTTATGCACAATATTTCCAGCAAGGATTGTCGGAAGTCATCGACGAGAGAGCACATTAACGAATTTTGTACGGCTATAATAATTCCTCCGCCAACCACGGTTGAATCATAGTTACAATGACGATCACGTCGGTAGATTTGGTAGTTGCTATCAAAAAGTTCAGAATTAGCTATTGATGAACATAGCCACGTCTCTGTTAAAACAATTACATCGTGAGGGAGGTTGGTTAAGTTCGTATAGACTATATTGGTTTTGGTCCGTAAGCCGTTAACGTTTTGATAGTAAATTAATACATGCTGCTGGGTTTTAGCGTTGTCAGTTACTGTCGAAAATGGTGTGGTTGTATCTTTGAGTTCCTGTTCACAAATTCATGTACGATTACACCATTAGGCCAAAATGATGGAGAATTCAGTAAATGGAAAATCGAGTCCGGACATCTTATTTTAAATGATGCATACTTGGAATAGTTCCTTTGAAGCATTTTCTCCACAGTGATTAGTTCTAGTTTACCAATTTTCTGAATTAAATACGTTTTAATATCTGACTGAAGTAAATTCAACGCTGGACTATCAGATTCGTGTTGTCAGCTGTCTTGGCAATGTAATCAGACCTTTTTGTTTTTATTTTGAGTGCCAACTTAACTTAAGGCCAATATCATCCAAGCAATCCGTGAGTTTGGAGTGACAGAATGCACGATATACATATACATATGTATATTCAATCTAATTCTAAATGACAATTTCAGTGTAAATATCTCCCTTTTCCCTTCTCATTCGTTCATGAGGATTTTCTTCCCTTTTCAATTTCTCGTATTCTAAACAAGTTCAAAAATGGGAGAAAAGTGGCAAATCTAAATGTCATAAAAAGGGAAAATACGAAATCATTTGACGCGAGTTTGTTCCTGACACTTTAGCTGGAGAGTTACTAAAATAAAATGTAAGTTTTTCTTTCTTTGCAAACATTGATGAAAATTCAATTATTTTTGGTGTCAAAAACAACGAACAAGGGTCAGATACTTAACGCGATATTGCGTGTAGAAGGAATCATTACACCCGCCTGGATGGAAGACATCAACGTATTGAATTCTCGAACTAGAATAACATTTATGTTTTTTTTTCCAAAAGGGGCAAAAGGGCCAGTGCAACTTTTCTTTTTTCTGCGGCCGTTTTGCATATTTGTATCCATTCTGGACATAGTTGCTCCTTCAAAACCTTCAAGACTTCGTCGAGCACCTTGTTTAAGCTAGGTTGGACTTGTCCAACATTGAAGTCTGTTCCCAACCCTGTTTGGTATCCTTCTTAAGCGATGAAATGCAAACAAGCACCCAATTTTCTTATTGGTGCAATTGACAAACTCTTTTAAGCTGAATACAGGACCTAGATAGAATATCCAGCAAATACTTGAAGACATCCTTGTTAACTCTATAATATTTTTGAAACCAAGAATCAAGTTGTTAAAAAAAATTAGAAAAAACAAATTTAGAATATACATACTTAAAAATGTTTAAATTGGTTGCCAATGATTTAACTGTGTTGAGTCATTGGAGTCAAGTAGAGGAAAGTATTTCAAGTGCTCGTTAATCCGGAGTTAATCGACCCTCGATGGCAGTAGAATTCTTAATTGACTTGAGTACAATATTTTCAAAATAATTAGAGTCTGTGGGCCACAATTCGAATATAAAAATTAAAGTTCAAACCGCTTATAATGATGGTGATAATTACGGTGGTCGCCCAAAACCCCCAATGTCCGAGTATAATACTGTCAACTGTCAAATATGATTGTCAATGTTCTACCGTACAAAAATTCAAAACTTTTGAATTATTACATTGCACGACATTCTATACATATTTTAAAATTTGTCCATCACTTAAAAATAAATATAATTTTTAAAAAATGTTTATTTATAAAAGTACAAAAGTTCAAAATTCAAAATATAAGCTCATAGAAAAATAGCTTAAAAATTTATAAAAATGTTCTAAAATAAATTTTGTTGAAAGAAATTCCTCTGGAAATTACCGGAATCTTGAAATGGCGATGAAAAATCAAGCTGTTGCCCTCTGAAAGCAAAATTTGTTCTTGGATCATTAATGGAGCTAAATTGTCCTGATCCACTGGGAGCAAATAGTCCATTTTGAAAAGATTCTGATTGAATTTGCTGTTGCGGTTGTTGTTGTTGTTGTTGTTGAGGACTACCATTTGATGGAGTGCCTGAAAAAAAGGAGACAAATTCAAAAAATTGGGATTAATTACTTTTTAAAAACTTAAAGAAAAGGAAACTTTGTTTGACAGGTGCAAACCTAACTTTTCAGCTTTTCTATAAAAAAAACCTCCCAAGGTTTGTAGTTGCCAGGATTGGGTCGAAATACTGTTTTTCAAAATTTAATTTTGATCAAAATTCTGTATGATACAATTTGGTCATAATTTTGTTATGTCTTGATTCCTGTATTTAAAAAAGGCTCTAATACTGTATACCAAAATGCTGTATGAACAAAATACTGTATCCTAAGAAAGTGCGTATTTGACAGTTCTGTTTTTAAACTATTTGTACGAGTTTAGAAAATGGTAAAAACTAAAAAACGTCTAATGCATGCAACTACTATGTGTAAATTCACAAACGCATCACTGCAGAGATGATTTGCGATAATCCCTGTTGGACGTTCATAAACGCAAATAATTGGCATCACTTAAAATGTCAATTGTTCATTATTGCAATGTTCGATAAACTGATGGGCAAATATAAACAAAAACAAATATAAACCTGAAAAACCATATGATAGATAAACTAGCGAAGTCCAAAAGTGCCCTAAACGCAACTTGGAGGAGTGTGATGCAGTGCAAGGATGTTGAATACGAAGCCAAATATCGTATTTTTAGAACAACAGCGGAAGCAATCATGTGTTACGCAGCTCAAGTGTGGGGACACAAGCAGTTTGAAGAAGTGGAGCAGCTATTGAGATACTTCTTGAAACGAACTTTGAGGCTACCAAATAGTACGGCTAACCACATTCTTATGCTAGAGACGGGGCTTTCTCCTTTATTCACATCAACACTAAAAATGCAGATTGACTACATACTTAAAACGATCGAAATGGAGGATAGTCGTTTACCAAAGAAAATAACAATGCTGGTGATACGGAAGAAGACATCATGGTTCGAGTCCTGGAGAAGTTTAGCCGAGTACTGTGGAATCTCACTTTCACCTCAAGTTGAAAGGATGGAAACGTGGAAAAGCGAACTCTATCGTTTAATTAGTTTGGTAGACGAAAGGAAAAGAGAAGAATATATTGAGAAAGCCAGGAGCTCAGCTCACAGGAGTATATATGCGCAACTTAACTACAACTTGGCAGCTAACAATTACTTCAGGGCGGAGTACTCAACCGACCTCATGGCACTCATTTTAAAAGCACGAGGAGAGTTACTCCCCCTGAACTTCTTGCCGCATAGAAGTGATTTACGAGAAACGTGTGAGCTATGTAATCTTGGAGTGTCGGCAAACAATGAGAGTTTTTATTAGTATCACATCCATCATAAAGCAAAAGTTGTTTTTAAACGTAAAACTTTTTGTCAATCAGCATCGCATCGTTATCAGCTGAGCAACGATCAGCATAGCAAAAAAGCAGTGATGCCTAATCACTACCAAAAAATTTGACGTTTGTGAATTTACACTATTATACAAATTTATAAAAAATATCTAAAACAAAAAGTCAAAATATTGATATGTTCATGAAAAAAGTCACTTAAAAAAAGAAAAGAAAAAGAAATATCGTTTTTAATGTGAGAAAAAGCATTACAGTATTTTGAAATTCAGAATGTTGAAACACAAAGCATTGTTCTACAGAATTTTGTAATATAGGATTTTGACTCATGCAATATTTCGAACCCAACCCATAAATGCCCAGCATTCTGAAATACAGAATGTTTAAATAAAAAATCTTGTTCTACAGAATTTTGAATTACAAAATTTGTTTGTTCTACTGAATTTTATAGTAAATGATTTTACCGTACAGTATTTTATTATTCAGACTATTTACAGTATTTTGAAACATAAAATGTTCTTCTTCAGTATTTCGTAGTGTAGGACTTTGACGTACAGTATTTTAAATACAGTATTATAACCCATGCAGTATTTTGACCACAGCCTGCAAATGAATAGCATTTTGAAAAACAGAATTTTGAAATTTCGTTCTACAGAATTTTGTAGTAAAGGATTTTGACGTACAATATTTTAAATATAGTATTAAATTATTCAGACTATTTACAGTATTTTGAAACACAAAATTGTGTTCTGCAGAATTTTGTATAGGACTTTGGCATACAGTATTTTAAATACAGTATCATCACCCATGCAGAATTTTGAAAACAACTTGTAAGTTACCAGAATTTTGTAATCAAAAATTTTGTTTTACAGAATTTAAAAATACAAAATTTCGACCCTTTAGAATTTTGTTTATAAAGAATTTTGTAGTAAAGGATTTTGATGTATTTTAAATACAGTATTAAATTATTCATTTCCTCCATTCCTGACAACATTACTCGCACACAGGAATGGTTGAGAGTCACTAGGCCCTAGTTCTCCACGGACTGTTGCGTCACCTAATTTATTATTATTATTATTATTATTATTAAATTATTCAGACTATTTACAATTTTGCTATGCAGAATTTTGTGCTTACAGAATTTTGAAGTACAGGACTTTGACATAAATTATCTTAAATACAGTATTATGATACATGTAGTATTTTGACAGCAACTTCTGTTTGAAATTTTATAGAGAATTGCAGTTTTGAATTCTTAAGTTCTTAATGAAGAACATAGATCGCGTTAAAGTCCACCTTAAAACAAATATTGAAATAAAGGCAATTTAAGTTGATAACTGCAAAGTATAAGAAAGGTAAATAGTTTGTATCGAAACGACAAGCTCCCTATTACAATCCAATGGTGTCCGCATGCAGTTTCAATTACAAAGGTCGCGTTGCGCAGTGCAGCAGTTGAATATAGCCACAATCGCTACACATAATCTTATATTCCTTTCTATTTGATTTGCATGATTGTGTATATAGACATAGAGGATAGGTTTCTGTTACTTTTATAGCCACGTCGCGTCGATCGCTTTGGTTTTGCGGGAACGCGAAACCATATTCCACCTAAGCCCCACACTTTTATTTGGTGTTACACAATCTATGTAGGCAAAAAAAAAGTGAGACAATCATCTTGAAGACATAACTTTTCTATAATTGAGCTCCAAAACATTATTAAAAACTGCGCAAATTGCATGTGATACTCGTTAATGCGATGATGGAAAAATAAAAAAGAACAAAAATACACGAAATTTTAATGTTTCTTCGCATCCACCGACCGACCGACCGACATAGCCCCAACAACCCCAACATACATAACTCAAATCCATTGAATTACAAGGACTGCTCTGCTTAATAATTTTCTGAGACAAGTTTATTTGGACCATAAAGCTGGGATCTATACCTACAAAAAAAAAAAAAAAAAAAAAAAAACCGAAAAACTGTGTTAACCAAGCCATTAGACTTGATTTATCTGATCACGAATTAATTGGAAGCCATAGCGACCAGTTTTAATGAATATGTATTAAGCTCTAGAGCAGATCAGGCTTGCAAAGCCCCTTAGCTATACTCTTGTAGATGTATTTTTGTTACGCTATGCGTCAATTAAAATTCAAAAGTTCATGTAACTATATAGCAGTTTTTTTTTTCGTTCACAAGCTCCCGAACTTACCACCTTCTTGAGGGAAATCAAAAACACTGTTGTCGGCACCAGCAAACTGCCGCAAATCAAAAAAGCTATTGTCAGGTTGACCAGATTGCGGTGATCCATTTGATGATGCAAAGTTTTGTGGGTTATTGTTAGGATCTGCTGGTGGAAGTCCATTGCTGGATAGTTGCAGTTGTAACTGAGGGTCGAATTGTTGCTGGAAATTGTTATCCAATGATTGGGGTTGGGGCGAGAAGTTTGCGGGTGGTCCTTGCTGTGCTTGTGGTGGCACGGGCGCTTCCTGTCCATTGGATGGGTCTGTGCCTTGTTGTGGACCAAAAGAAAAGTTTGGAAGTGATCCGTCTCCAAATTGGAAGTTCTGCTGTTGTGGAATATTTCCCTCACCTGCAGGAAGTTGCGATTGCTGAGGTTCAGGTGGATTTGTTGCTGGTTGTTCTGCAGCTCCGGGAGGTGGATTAGGTGGTGCCCCTTGTGTAGTGTCACTACCTGGACCTGTTGGATTCTGTAATTCAGGTGCAGTGGGTCCAGTCTGACCTGGCTGTAAATCTTGGGAACTAGGACTTGGTTGAGCTTCTTGTGTTGGTCCTCCTGGTCCAGATGGACCTGGTGCTGAAGGAGGTGTCTGTTCAGGTGGTGTTTGATCTTGTGGTGGTCCGTTGTCAGAAGGAATTTGCTGGGGAGGTGAAGATTGCGAGTTTTGAGGCGCTTGCGCCGCTGCCGTCTCTACTTGAGAAGCCGACTGAGGAGGAGAACCTGATGTACCAATTGGTTGTTGAAACGAAGGCTGCGGTGCTATGTTTTGAAAATATCCGTTTTGAAAGGTGAACGGAAAATAGTTAGGAATTCTCTGTGGTCCGGCCTGTGCTCCTAATGGAGGAGCAGGTCCAAAGGGCAGCTGGCGGAACCTTTGAACTCCGAAAGGATAGTTTGGTGGGAATAATAATTGTTGTTGAGAGGGGTGGAACACATTGAGTGACGGGATCCCTTGAGGAGGTGGGCCTTGTTGCTGTTGTGGAAATCCCTGTGCAGGGGGAGGTCCTTGAGGAACAGCTTGAGGATTTCTGATTCCTTGAGGCATAGATACCGCTGGCGGAGGAGGTTCTTGAGATGTAGACTCGGGAGCTTGAGGAGGTTGAGGTGGTGATTGTGGGGGAGATGGTGGTGGTGGTGGTGCTGGAGATTGTGCAGGTCCTGGTGAAGGACTTGAACTTGAAGCTCCCATCATTTCTGGTGGAGGCATCATTGTTGTGGTATTCATCATTCTCATATTATTTCTAGCCAAAGCCTGTTGCAGAAGTAGTTTCTTGAAAAGAACTCCCAAAACCAACGTGCGCTTTTCACGATCTCCTTGCATGTCTTCATAATCATAGTCGACCGAAGACGCGCCTGTGAACCATATCACCAAGGTTAAGGCAAACATAACGTTTTTAAAAGCGAACATAATTTAAATTTAAAATCACTTTATGATTCACTCAAAAGCAAACAAAAATTAATTATTGCACATTACCGAACTTGGTACGCGTTCCGTCAGGAGTCAGCGATTGAACTGTTAGACTTTTTCAAGTTGTGACAAAAAGCAAAAAGCCAACAAGTTTGTATCTTTATTTTTTTTTACTTTTTTTTTCGTCTAAGCTCAAAGAGTAGGTAGATTGTATATTGGGGGATTTATTATGTCTTGTGGTCCAGGTAGAGATATATGGAGTAACTAAATCGTGGACGGGTGTAACTAAAGCGTTCCGAATGAATGGTGCACCATGAGTGTGCTATGCACCTGGATTTGTGTCTTTGTAAATACTTTCAACCCTCACTTCTCAGCATTTGCTTTGTGGTAAAGTATTTATAACAAGTAATGAATGACAATTGTGTAATGATTGATATTTGATAGGCATAGGGAATCATTTACTGTTATTTTTATTTGTATTTATTTACTTTGTTACATTAAAACAAACCGATATAATATGTACCTTCTATGACGATTGACAAGAATGAGTTACAAAATCGATATATTTTAGCGTCTTAAGTTGAATTTAAATGGATTTCTTAAGAATATAAATTAGTAATTACGAATAAAATAGTTTACTTACTATCTTTAAGCTTTTAAACGAAATTACTGTTATTTCAGCCATTTATTACCATTAAATCTCGAGGGATATCATAAGAATGTGATCGTAAAAGAAAGAATTCTCCATTTATCTAAGCGTTATCGAAGGACGTAAACTGAATAACCACATGATTAGTTTAATTGCGGTGCACCTGGGCGTATAGGCACTATTTTTTTTGTATATAATTAGCGAACATTAAAAGTGTTTTGTTTACCTTCAATGTGCCAAAGACACAGTAAGAGCATTGGAAAAAAGGAAGGAAAGGAGAATTGAAAAGGAGGTGTCGGTGTATATTGGTTTTGAGTTCTTGAACATTCTAATGACAGGGAAAATTAGAGGGTGGCAAGGCATTCCACATTCACGTTGTATGAATAAAGAACGAATCTCTGTACTTCTGTAAGATAGCTAAAAATTAAGCTCGAAAAAGAATCCTTAATTATTGTTTATACTGAGCATATTTTCGTTGTTCTAATAAAACTTTCTAAGTCCATTTGTTGTGTTTTGAAATATTTGTACTCACAGATGTATTAATTTACAAATTATCGTTATCATTAATTAAAAGGGCAATGCAGAAACTAGCGAGTTTTGATAAAATTTAGATTTTGACAATTTTTGCTAAAAATGCAGTTTTTATAGAAAAAAACGGCAAAATTGAACTTTGCTTGACAAAATATCTTTTAAGCACACTTTTGAAATCAGGCTAAAAAACACTTCTTTCTCCTAAGCACTTTCTTGTATATCATTGAGAACACTGTTTTTATACAATGTTATCATTTTGTTGTAATTTTGTTAAATATAAATTTGCCCTTAACCGGGTTTCTATAATTGTCTATCAAAACAGGACATTTAAAAGTGAGGTACTTATGCGGGTTTTACTGATATAAAAGAGAACTTAAATAAATATAGGAGTAAATAGAGAGTACAAATATTTGTTTTTTTGTGTAGTAAAACAAGGAAAATTAAATTGTTTATTATGGCATAATTTGGAAGAGCAAAAATTACGTCGTTTAAGTGGTTACTGGTGAAAATACCTCTATTAACTTACCGTTGACCGAAATATTGTTCCCAGTCTCATTTTTGAATAAAAAAGGTACAATGAAGTCACTCCTCAACAATCTGCCTCCAAACAGTCACTTTCTGTGGATCTATTGACTTCTTGCCGATAACGTGATGGTTTTTTGAGCCCTAGATTAGACAATACTTCCCAAAGTTCAAGTTCACATAGCTACTCATTTCGCGGATGCATGATCTGTCAAGAATTCTATTATAGCTCCGATTTCGAAAACAGTTTCAGCGTCACAATAGTCTATAATTTGAAAAAAAAAAAACGCTAGATGGCCGATCCTTTATTTTATAAAACTACAATCTATGTACATAATACTAATATCATAACTGGGAAAGTCAGTTTGTTTGTTCGTCTTTCACTTCGCAACGGAGCAATATTATGACCTGATTTTTTTGTATGGAGGTAGTTACGAGGCTGGAGAGTGTTTTAAACTACTTTTTATTGCTGTAAAATATCTCATTTCCAGTTCATTCGAACAGACCCGCCAGTAACACTTATAATTAGATATTCATTATATTCCTATTTTAGAATACTAATTAGTAGCATATCATTAGGTGCTGCATGCCTTTGAACCTATAATCATTGCTTATCATGAGGCATTTCCTATAATGACATTAACGTACGAAACTATGCTGAAACACTATTGAAAATAGGAGATGGGTGGTTAAATGTAATTAATTATCCCTCGAACTGCAATAATTCTTACAGATTTACCATTCCAATTCCCCTTTATAATCAGTTTCGCTATAAAAATAATAAGGCGCAAGGACAAACACTAGAAGTAGAAGAGGTGAACATAGACTAACCATGCTTCTCGCATAAGAGCTATGTACATATATGTTGCGTGTTCGTGGTTGTCTAATGCCCAGAATCTGTTCATTCTTTCACCACCCAAATATAAATACAAAATAGATGAACCTTTAGTCTTGACTATTTAAATCAATTTGTCATTTTTGTAACATAAACTCAATTATAAGATTTTGAGAACTATGTCAATCAAAAATGTTTAGGTACTGTACTTCAAATTAGGCTTTTGAAATTCGATATTAAATCGAAATTTCCCATAAATATTTTCAATTTTTATTTTATTATATTTTATTATTATTTTATTTTTTAGCTTAAAGTTCATACCTCAACTGAATCTCTGAGACGCCCGCAATTATACTTTCAATTTCTGGTCTTACCTTGAAGTCTATGTAACTAACTTACTCGCAAGTCACAACTAGATCAAAAATGATAAACTCTATTTATAAAAGTTCATTTAAATGTAAAAGAAAAGGTTTGTTGAGCTTTTATTATTTAACAATCTATGCATAATTTTCTTGCAAAAACTCATAGGCATACTCGAAAACTAATAACATTATCGCCCCACCCGGACCCAATCGCATAATCTTTGGCACAATACCCTTGTACAAAGCTCTGAATCCCTCCTCTCGATACACCGTTAATATCGATCCAAATGTTGATTTGTATTTAATAACACCCGCCTGTGGTTGCGGGCCTTGAATTCGACTCTTAGCAACATCAAATGGTATATTAATAAAACAGGCTATCGTTCCGGAGGTAAAACCAATTGCTACTTTCCTAAAGAACTCTTTTGTTTGATCTTCAAAAGCAGGAACATAATTTCTAACACTGTGATAAAATCCAAAGTAGACCATATTAAAGGTACCATTACGACCCATGGTGGCTGTAACTCCTTTATTAAGACCACGAAAACCAAATCCATCTTTATTGATAATTTGTCTAGTGACTGCCCATGTTCCGGGGGCTTCTTTCATGTGTGAATGATCGGCTTGTTGGGCTACTTTTACAACTTCAAATGGATTAACAGCAACCGCTTCGATAAGACCAGCTGTCAAACCCGCTAACGAAAATGTCTTTAAGTTAACAAAAAAAAAATATTAATTAGAATATTTGTACACAATTTTAATCTACTTTATAAATGCATTCTAATTTACCAATGGTGTTGGCGTTGGGGAGCCAAATAAAAACAGCGGCTTGCATTGTTCGAAGCAAACAAATTTAATTGCTCTTTTAGGAGTTTCAGCTAAGACGGGAGGGAGAATACCTTTCCAAAAAGACAACATGCCTTCGTTTCTGTACATTTTTCCAAAACAATCAAAAACTCCTTTGTATTGGTTCTGTAATGATAAAAAGTTAAAAAAGTTAAGTTAAGGAACTGTCAAATTCCTTTATTCCTTTATTGCTTTCCTAAGAAATTTGTATTCACCCTTTTGGCAACAATTTTGAAAAATTTAAAGGACCTACTTATCGAATTTTGATTTTTGCTGAATTGGTCATAATTCCGTAAAAGTAAAGTTGTATCCGTTAGGATTATAAATTTTAAACTATGTTTTAGGGTCATTTATTTAGTGGTTCCAAATTGGAAACAATAAATCGTAAATTGAAATGTCAAAATATTGACTGAATGATTGCAATTTACAATAACGGATCACTTAGCATTTAAACAATTAGTTAATTTTATTAAAACTTAATACAAAAGTGGTGATTCTTTTTGAGCATGACATGATGATTATGGTAAAATTATGAAGAAACCGTAATGCACGCTCAGTCTACCATATTGCTACTTCAAGTTCAAGTTCCTGATAATCCGAACTCGTTATCGATTTCCTGGCATTGGTAGCAATTGATCGTGTCGTAAACTTTTTTTTAGGCTGAGGATTGAAGATAACTTTAATGACATTGGCTTCCAACAGGATGGTGCTACAACCCACACAACACGACCAATTATGTCTTTATTGCATGTCTACAAAAACCTGTTGAAATTTTTCTGGTAGAATAAATAAATTAAGAGTTTTGTTTATCAAAATTGCCTTGTTTTTATTTTTATCAATTTTTTTTCATCAAAATGGAACGCATGTCAAAATAAATCTCGAATGAAAAAAATAAATCAGATTGTACAAGTAAATACCAGATTTGGGAAAAAATATTTCAAACAAAAATCAAATAGAATTACTTGTAATTTAAATCTCCATACACTTTTTCAATTACTTTAAAATGTAATCAAAGAATATCAATTAATGATTACATGTAATTGAAAAACATCAATTACTTGCGATTTAATAAAATAAATCTAATTTAAAACAAAAGCAATGACCAAAAAGAAGTAATAATTACTTTTTCCAGTAATCATTAAACAAAAATGTAATTAAACATTACTTTCTTCAATAACATTTTACGCCATATAACAAAATAATTACGTGAAATACTAAGTTCTTTAATGAGTGTTTTGCTTTTAATTAATACAAAAATAAAGAATTCAATTACTTTGACTGTAATTTAAAAATACTTTACCTCACGAAAATCCCAATATATTTTTCAATTACATGTAACTAATGAATGCATTTTCTCAATTAAAATTACAAGTAATTAGATTTTTTTTTTTCAATCACAATTACGTTTAATTGTAACAGAAAAAAAGTCAATTGCTAATTGCAATTGTAGTTGAAACTAATTACGAAAAGTAATCATTGTACTTGGAGTTATATTCTTCTGCGCTTAATCCTAGATTTAGGGAAAAATTAATATTGAAAAAGTAGGTATATGCAATTCTAGGCTTCCATGTTGTTATCAGCTCATTTACAGAGGGGTGCAAAAATGAGTACATGTTTGTATTTCGTGCATTTATTGTTTTATAAAAATAGATTTATTGTTTTATCAATTTGTTTCATGTTTAATTCTTGACAAAATCTCCAAAAGAAATAACACATAAACAAAAAAAAATATATGCACATTATTTGTATGTTACTAGCAAAAATTACCGTTGGATTTACGTATGGTAAGAACTCTTGTCACAATATTTTATTAAATAAAATAAACAACGAATACATAACTACTCCAAAGATCTATAAAATCATAATGGAGAAACTTTTATGACAAATTGAGTACCGTATTGTAGCCATGAAGGAGAGAGGTTCCACGACGCGGATAAAATTAGCCAATCAGTGGTCATATTAGGGTTCAGAAAAGGCGAACTATTGTTCCTAAGGCATAAGTCAGAGGCTGTACAAAAATTTGATATGATATTGGTGATGAAAAAGAACAAGTGGTAAACGCCAAAGGATGCTTCTAAAGCTATAAATAAAGTCGTTAGCCGATGGACTGCAAGCAGAGCCTTCCACAATGTTGGGTACATCCAATGGCGGATCCAGGGGGGGGGGGGGGGTTTCGTAGGGGTCGTTTTTAAACTCGAGCTTTTAATCAAACATGACATTACGATTCCGTCCGTCTGTCTGTCCTGGCCCCTACAGGCAAAACCATCATGTCGATTGAAATTAAGGTTTTAAACCGATTAGCGTAAGACGTTTTTTTTATTCACAGCAGTCCCCATACAAATTTGTTGGTTAAAAATCGAAAATTCGAATTTTTTCAAAAATGAACCGATGAATTTTTTTAAAACTTTCTCTATTTTTTTTTTTTTTTCTTAATTTGGCTTCTTTCTACAAGAAAGAACATATTGATCCAGAAGAGTAACCTTCATAAAACCGTTATTTTGTTTTTTTTTAAGTTTTCTCAAAAACTAATAGACCGATTTCAATAATTTTCTCCTTCTGTGCAAGCTCTTGTCGATGATCAAATGATCAAATTGATGATGATTATTTTTGATGATAAAAAATGTCATTATTTTTTTTAATTTTTAAAAAAATATACATTTTTTTACATTTTCGATATCTCAGAACGAGGTGAACATTTTTTAACGAAATTTAAATGTAAAATGTATATTTATAAGCACTTTACTTAGTGCTTACCAAAAATATTTTTCAAACAAAATTTAAAAATTAAAATGGTCTAAAATCTAGGTTTTTTGAGAAATAAAATGGCATTTTAATTTTTGAGAAAAACTTATTTTGCAGGTACATTTTTAAATCTTAAAATATAGGAAATATTTTTAAACAGACTTTTTGGAAGAAATTAGCAAGTTCTAGCGACCCAGTCGTGAATTTTATTTCTTTCAAAATTGATTTTCTGTTGAATACAAAAACTTAAATTAAAGAAATCTACTTTTTGAAGTTAATTTGCTTTAGATGTTCTAGAACTGAGATTTAAACACGAATTTCAAGAATATAAACGTAACAAAAACAGCAAAAGTGACACTTTTGTTAAAATAATGACTTATTGATAACACAATGAACGTTTCATATCTATTAGTATAAAAGCTTTGAATCTCTTGAGAACTGAAGTGAAAAGAAATTCTGAAACGTGTAATTTGTGTGTGCCACACAAAATTTTGTTCCCAACTTATTTGTTTACCTTAGTTTGTTTTTATTTAATTTTTAGAGAAATTATGTACTTAAATGCACCTATTTCTTTAAATTCAAGAACCAAACATTTTTCTATCTACGACTTTTAAGTTTTGTGGACTCCTTTAAGATCAAAATATTTTCTAGCATCAGCTCCAATCTACGAGTAAGCAGACTGATAACGATAGTAATACTAGACTCCCGAAAATTGAGTAAGAAAACCAACGTAAAAAAAAGCCAGAAAATTCTTAATATCAGATTCTTTCTCATTTTCTGGGCTTTTGAAGTTTTGTAGGGTTTTTCGCATTAATAGAAATGGCAACAAAAAAGAATATAACAACAAAAACCCTCTAAGCTATTGTGTTTTAACTCTTAAATATGGCATATTTAGAAAACTGTTGGAATCTTGGAATGCTCCAAATTAAATAGTTAGACTATACCTTGATGGACAACAGTGTTCTAAAATAATTTGATAACTAAAGTTGGCACTTTAGCCCTTGAAATGAGTAAATTTAAGGTTAATATACACACTATGTTATTTAAATTTTACAAACATTAAAGAACATTTTTAAGCGGTGAGTGAGTGTGAACAAAAATCTGTATTGTCGGCAAAACATTTTAAGGCAAGTTACAAATTTGCCAAAGAACACAAAAATTGGACAGTAGATGACTATAAACGTGTAGTGTGGTTAGATGAATCCAAATTTAATCGGGTTCAGTCTGATGGTAAACAGTTTTAGCTGGCATAGCCCTGGAGAGAATATCCAAAGAAACCACGTTAAAAAAACAGTGAAGCACGGTGGAGGAAATGATATGGTTTAAAGTTGCATCACTTATGGTCACACATTGGACCGCTAGCTGAAAAAAATCGATGGAATAATGAGAAAAGGGAACTATTAACACATTTAACGGACTCATTTTGCAATTTTGTAGCCTTTCCTGAGCCGGAAGTCATATTTCAACAGGAAGTTGACCCAAAAAACACTTCCAAAATCGTGGCCAGTACCAAGTCTCGACTTCAACCCGATTGAGAATTTGTGGTCAATCGTCAAAAGACGGTTCCAAACGAAATTATAAAAAAGTTTGTGAAAAGTATGTCAAATCGCATAAAACACCTTTTACGTGATAAAGTTCTAAGGACGAAGTACTGAAAACAAGCATCATCGCTTTATGGCTTATAGCTATAATTGGTTTTCATCATTAAACATTTTGTTTGAAGATTTAAAAGTTGTGAAGATAGTCAAAATTGTTATGTTTGATGTCAAAATGAATCTGTTGAGTTGTAGGTTTTTTTTTTACCAAAAAAAAATTCCTTATTCAATCCGGAACTTTTCTTTTTTTTTAATCATTTTTAATTTTTCAATGATAAAATCGTTTTCAATGAACAGCTGATTCTTCAGTTTATAATTCGGAACAAAATCGTTTCACTTTAATTTTTCAATTGTCCATTTTCTTTGTTTTCCCACCTGTCAGTGTTACTTTCAATGATCAACTGTAACCTCAAATGATTGATTTCAATCAGGAAATGACAGATATTTTCAATGAAAGCTATAACCGACCTGTCAATAAATGTCAACGACTGGTGACAAAAACCTATGATAGCTATAACTGGCCCCCTAAGTTTCGTTTATGAGATAGATTACATGAGATTTGTTTTTGTTTCTCTTTTTTTTTTTTGCGAATAAATTTTATTGTTGTTAACTTCCCATAGGAAGTTATTGTAATGGGTCCGATTTGTCAAATTAAAAATGTTGACATTTCTCAACGTTTCAAGGTCCCTAGAGTCGAAATAAAAGATTTTTAGAAAGATGTCTGTGCGTGCTTGTGTACGTAGTACGTTCGTGACGTTTTTTTCGTCGTCCATAGCTCAAGAACCAGCAGAGATATCGACTTCAAATAAATTTTGTTATACAGATAATAATACAGAAAGATGCAGAAAGGGCTTTCAAGAAAATTGCGTGTGTGGTTTTTTTTTTATCGTAGCAGTTTAAAAAAGGTGAAAACTTTGGTTAACCCTAAATATCTCATGAACCAATAAAGCTAGAGACTTGAATTAAATTTTATATTATACATTGTAACGTGATACCAAATAAATATATTTTTGGAAAAAATTCCAATTAACGGTTTTTTTATATGTAAATCAAAAAAACTGAAAAAAAAATTGTCAACTCGAAAATTTTACGAATACATTACATTACATTTCACACTACTCAGCACATAAATGTACAGAGTAGAGAACACAGTACCTTGAGCGACTAGACTATATAAGGTGATTACAACACAAGACATTAATACAAGATTTCATCTCCAAAACAATTTTGTGCAACGAAGAATAATCGAATTGACAGTTTTTTTATAAAAAATATAAACCTAAAAAAAACATTACTCAAAGTTGGTAAAAATTGAATTTCGACTCAAATGTCTTTTCAAAAATTTAAGATATAGGCTTCAAATTAATTTTATATTATAAAAATTATTGTTTTCAACATTCAGTAATTTTTTTAAATCTAACAGTCAGTTTTTTTTCATAAAAAATTACAATCTACAAAAAATAGTACCTACACAAAATTAGTAAAAATTGATATTCGGTTCTCGATATCTCGTGAATAATAGAAAACATTGGCTTCAAATTAGTTTCATTCATCCAATTTGTTTTTGTTTATATTAGAAATAAAAACTTCTAAGAAATGCTACTAAAATTGGTAGATTTTGAAATCAAACTCTTTTATCATAATATGCAAAATAATGTTGGTAATTTTTAAACTTTTTAGAATAATTTAACTTAAGTATAACTTTAAACAAAAAAACACGAAAACCTACAAACTTTTAAGCAAGAAAAATCGACAAACGGGATGGGAAGTTATCAGTGTGGCTCGCATCCCAGCCTCTTTTTTTATTATTAGACATTTTGATAAGAATAAAATTTTAAATAAATTGCAAAAAAAAATATTAATTGCTCTATTATTCTTGTTCTTTGCAAGAATAAATGCATGGAGTATAATTTTTGCACCCCACTGTATATTATTTCAAATACAGAAGTTAAATTGTTTATTAAAAAAAAAATTCTAGAAATTCATATTCTTATTTTTCCAAGCAGATACCAACCATACATAAAATATTGTTTCTTATATTAGGGTGGGTCAAATAAAATTAAACCTTGTCAATTTGTTGCAAATAAGTATTCACCTATCACCTCCAATTGGTACCTACATAATTCAACTCACTTTCTTCATTTGATTTATAATTATTATTATCTCATGCGAAAGCTGAACAAATACGAGTAATGCGATAAGATACGCTCGCTATAGCAACTTTTTGATAACCAAAGATAGATAAGCACTTTAAGTTCATATCATTTCAATAGAAACATATCTGAAAGAAGCTTGTTTAAAAAATGTTTGAAAGAGATACATAAATACAAATTTGAAAACAAACAAAACCAGAATTTTCAAGGTTATTTTGGACATCATTAATTTTTTGTTGTTTTATTTTGACAACAAAAATGTATACATAAATAAAACACAATCAAAATATCAACCCCATATTTACACGCCTCTTCTCCACTCACAGTGTTTTTCCAGGAGCGTCACCATGTTAGAGTATTTTTGTAGACTTGCCACAACATTTTGCGATTCAATTATTATTGGCATGACTATGCACATAAGTTCAAGATATGCGATTCAAGATATACCAAAAAATAATATCTCAAAAACAATAAAATGCAAAAATTACACCCACATTTGTTTTGAGAAAGAAATTATTTTTATGCACATCCAAAAGATACTACAATACCTCAGAGAAATATTTTTCTGACCTAAAAAGAGGTTTTTAACTCACCTCAGACAATGTTTTGGTGTTTTGCAACTGCATTCGAGTTTTCACCACATCCAGCGGTTGCATGATACAAACTTCGACAAACCCTGCTGATCCACCGGCTACAACCTGTAAGGCCGCTCGTTTCAAGGGCGGAATCTCTTTGTGTGGATCTGTCATTTTTGTATTAGTTTATCCAAAATTATGAAAGAATATATTATATAGCTTATAGCTGCAGTCAGCTGAGATCACTTATTGACTTTTCTCAATCTCAAACAACAAATTCAATTAATTTGCGTGATGATTTTTCTGTTCTGTATACGTGAAGCGTCGTCGCGGCGCGCGGCTGCGGTAATGGCAGTGGAAGCGGAACAATTTGTCCTCTTCAGTGGAACTCAATCGCTCGAAGACTGTTTTGGAAATTTTGTTTGCAATTGAATCGAGGGTGGAATTCCTGTTTGTAGCATGTGGTGGGGTGAGGCGTGAGGGTTATTGAAACTGACACTGGTGAATCTGAATAGTGACTCTCTCATCGATAGACGATTCCACAATTCCACATACTCTGGTATTTTTTTTTCATTATTCCATATTGTCGGATACAGTGCAGATACACAGCGTTGTGTTATCAAAATTATAAGAAAAACAATTTGCAATTTAATTGAATCTTGATGGAATGGGAACTAGGAGCCAAAATGAAGCACATTAGAATGTAAATGTGATATACCGAAATGTTTCTAAGTTTTAATAGTTTTACTAAATTAAATCTTTCATCTACATAATGACTACCTGTCTGTTTATCTGAATCGAAGAAAGTAAAAAAACTTGTTCGTAGAGCAGACTCGCACCCATAAGGGGCCGGTTATAGCTATCAGTAAAATCCATCAGTAAAATTTGAAACAGGAGGAATCTGAAATGTTTTACTGATAAGCGTTTATAGCAATCAATAAATTTACGTCATTAAATTAAATGTCACTTTGAAGTTTCTATTTGAAGAGTTTGTTTTTTACTGTTACTTTCATCAGTAAAATTTGTAATGATGTGATCGGAACAGTAAAAAATTGGAACACCAACAGTAAAACGAAATGGATTTTTTTTTGGCTTTTGGCAGTCAGCTGTTCAGTAAAATGAAATTTCATCATTAAAAAAATTAAAATGGATTTATAAATTAAATAAAACTTTAAATGCATTGTTTCTTTTTGAAAAAAAAATACTTGAATATAGGATTCATCTTATTGCATCAATCTTTTGCTAGAAATAATTCTGTAACATGTTCAAAAACTAAAAACAAAAATTTTACTGATGGATTTTACTGATAGCTATAATCGGCGACATGTCAATGATCAACGGATTGAACACTGAAAAAATTTTGAATTGACTAAATCATTTTCGATTGTAAATGAAATTGATACATAGGTGTGAATGAGCAAATTTTTTTAAAGTTTAATATTTCAAACAAGAATTAAAGGGACAAAAATAAACATATTCAGTCATATTTTAATTTAATGGTCAGAAATAATTTTATTAAATGACTTCCGTGGAGTTTTGGTACGATGACGAAAAAGACGATGACCGTGACCAGTTATTTTTTGGATATTTTGAGAAGAAGACAGCTTAGAGATGCTTCCAATCCTCTAGAATTAGAGGAAAGCATGTACATAAGTTCAGAATGCTTTTTTAAGAACATAAAACAAAATATAAATGCAACCCATTCTAGTTTTGTTAAAAATGTTCGTCTATCAAAACCAGCATTTTTATATCTATTAACAAAAGTAGAAGGGAAATTTAAACAAGCAAAAAGGTCTTGAGGTTGTGTGCACATTGGTCATGTCAGATTAGCATCGGAAATCAGCATTCTATTGGTCTTAGACAATTTACTGTGTCATTGATAATGAAGGACACATTTCACATCCTTGAAACGGTCATTTGCCCAAAATGGATAGGGTTGAACCATTCTGAAACTGATAAGGTTCGGGCAAAAGCGAAAAAATTAAAAAAAAATATTTTATGAAACAAAGAACATTTTTGAACTTATTACTCGTTGCCACTTATTCCATTCCCGTGCAGGGGTGCATAAACCATTTTAAATGACAGCAAATTGCTCCCATTTTCTTTGTGCCACCACTTTTGAATTTTGAACTTTGCAACTACCAATATTTCTTTCATAAGCTTCATCAGCTTCGTCAACTGGGCTTTATTTTTAACAATTTTAGCCATTTTGTTGAAAATATATCATTTTATACATTTTTAATGGTTGAAATAATCAAAAACTTAAACTTTACTGCAGTGTCAATACAAATTTCGTGGTTGACAAAAATATTATTAACAAGCAATAAAATTGAGGAGAACGATTGACACTCGCAATATTATTATTGAATTCACAATATGTAGGTTTTTTCAAAAATATATTGAAAATTGATAACCGCAATAGCGTTTTAAAAAAATTGTTGAAAAATTTCAACTTTCAATTCAAAATTGACAATCGCAATAAGGGTGTCATTTTAAAATTATGTTAATTAAAAAAATTAATATCTTATATATAAAAATGAATCGCAAAATGTGTTGGTAAGCGCATAACTCAACAACGCCTGGACCAATTTGGCCAATTCTTTTTTTAAAATGTTCGTTGCACTTCAAGGATGGTTTCTACGTCGAGAAAAATTCGAATAATTGCCGGAAAAACCATAAAACAGCCCTTTTCTTTTTCCCATACAAATGTTTTCTAACTTAAACGTAGTCGATTTAAAGGATTTGACTTCAAGTCATGTCAAACTTAAAAAAAAAAAAAGTGTTGGTGTCGATTTGCCGGTGTACAAGTGTTGTTTTTCTTGAATTTTCTGTTACCCAATCTACTGAGTTTGTTTGTCAACTGATAAACGACTGAAACAACTTCTTATACATATCATCTTTAGTTAGTGTTTAGTGACAAAATAATTTCTATTTGATATGCCTCCTATAACACGAAGCAATTTAGGTAGAAGAACCCGAAATGCTACAAACCAAGCTAATTACCGATCTAATCGTACTCCTCAAGAACGTGACGACCGAAACGTGAAAGAATTCGGATATCACAAACGCGTGAAGCGCGAGCGCGACATTCCACTAATAATCGCGCAAGTTTGAATCGAGCAACAATTGAATGTTAGCAACAGTTGATGAAATCAATGCATGTCTAAAGTCCTCCAATTTGTGAAAACATGTCAAAGTACTTCATTTAAGCAAGAATATGCGTGTCGAGTTGCAAAATGATAAATCTGGAAACATATTCTCTAAACAACTCATTGACATTGGTAATGGCAAATTTCCTATATACATATTGACTGGCTGCATTAACTTTCCTCAAAGTTTTTGTCAGTTAACGCAATCAAAAGATAAACTTATTCAGAAGGTGTTTCCAGATGTTTCTCAAAATTACAGAAACCATGATTGGTTGAGCGAACGAGCTATATTGGCTGCAAAAAACATAGATGTAAATGAATTAAATTTCAAAATTCAAGGACAAATTACAGGCGAATCGAGCATATATAAATCAGTTGATTCGGCTCCTAACCAAGATGATGTAGTCAACTATCCACCGGAATTTTTAAACTCGCTGGATATTCCAGGATTGCCACCTCACAATCTTCAATTAAAGGTTCGATCAATAGTTATAATGTTGCGAAATATCAACCAACCGCGTCTTTGAAAATAAAAAATAAAATAAAAAAATTACTAATCAACGTGATAAAAGGAACTCGCACCCTTAGAATGAAAATGACCTAACTCAAAAATTGCAAAAATTGAGATTAAGTAAAAAATCTATTAATATAAACCGTTTCAAATAAAGTCACTTTATTTTAAGAAAAAATTCCAACGAAATATGTGAGAAATACAATCAAAATTACTCAAAACTACACTTTCTTGAAGGCTTTTTGCTCATTTCCCACAAGTTGCCATTTTTGAGTTAGGTCGCTTTCATTCTAAGGGTGCGAACTATACTCAACTCAGAGGAAAGTATAAGAGCCCCCGCAGACTGCAGACTTCTTATCGGCCGATAATTTGGTCGGCTTCTTAATCAGTATGGAGAGGAATGCATATGCGCACACTACAGCGATTCAGTGTCGGCCGATAAAAAAGTTTGATAGGCTACCCGATTACATTCAAACTAATCTGTCGGCCAACTATCGGCCGACTGTTTAATCAGTATTGGCGCATACACTCCTGCGCAAACATGACGATTGTTTAGTCGGCCGATAGTTCAGTTCGCTCTGTGATTTGGTGTCGTGTGCGTGTATTTTGAATATGGCGTCACCCAAATCACAATTGTTGATTGTAGAATAGTCGGCCGACTGTTGGATAGTCTGCGCCCTGTTCACCAACCAAACTGTTTAGTTGGCTCGGTGTGCGCACTTTCAGCCCAACCCGACCAAACTATCGGCCGATAAAAAGTTTGCAGTCTGCGGGGGCCCTAAAGGAGAAGATACCGCGCATTCCAATGATTCCGACTGATGTGCCATTTGAGTTTAAACGACTGCAGTTTCCAGTGCGGCTTGCTTTTGCTATGACCATAAACAAGTCCCAGGGGCAATCATTAAGTGTTTGTGGTATTAATTTATAAAACCCATGTTTCTCACGTGGTCAATTGTATGTTGCCTGTTCCTGTGTTTGAAAACCATTAGATTTGTTTGTCTATGCGCCAAGTAATCAAACAAAGAACATATCGTATATCACAAAGCACTACAATGATAATAAAACTGATTTCTGTTAATAATTATGATTCACATGATTAGCAATAAAGCGATTACTTTTTTTTTTTTTAACTTTTCATTTAATTATTTTTTATTCACAACCCCCAATCACCAGGGTGACGGTTCTGTTCAGGAGAATTTTTAGCCACGACTATAAAATACGTAGGAACAAAAAACTACCACATTACAAATCTTTATGACAGGACGAAGTCTGTCGGGTCCGCTAGTTATATATATTATGTACATAAGTCAAATCAGAAAAAATTCCTAAGTAATTGTTTTACAAAATTGAAGTTATGTTGAGTTCATATTAAGCTGAACTGAATGATGGTGACATAAGGGACTTGAAGCCACGACAAGTTGTTAGTATCTGATTGGTCAGCTGTAAAAAAATGCATTTCAATTAAGTCAACTTTGTTGGAAAGTTAGTCAAGAAAAATCTCCTTAACTCTCAAGATGTCAAGTCTAAATAAATGAATTGGGTGACGCAACAGTCCGTTGAGAACTAGGGCCTAGTGACTTATAACCCTCAACCATTCCTGTGTGCGAGTTCTGTTGTCAGGGATGGAGGGGACCTACAGTTTTTAAGCTGAATCCGAACGGCTAATTTGAGAAAGCACTTTTCATGGCAAGATTTACTCTTGGAGAATTTGTCAATTCCTCGTAAGAGGCAGTACCCGTGAAAACTTTAGATGGCATAGGCAGGGATTGAACCCAAGACCTCTGGCATGACAGTCCAACGCACTAACCATCATGCCACGGGTACTACAGAGATGTCAAGTCTACTTGTGTCAAATTGACAGCTGATAACGTTTTTATCATTTAACTTAAAGCTGAACTTTATTTACCCTGTGATTTATTTATTTTCTGCACGATTCCATTTTAATGATTCGTGTAAAATTTTTCCTTGTCAAGTTGGAAACTGAATAATTAATATGTTTGTAGAACACAAAATACAACTCATGATAGACTTGTAGCTTGCCTGAGGAGTTTTGTGTAGACAATAATGTTTTGGTACTAAAGGTAGAGGCTCTTTAAGTAAAGTTTCGAGTTTGAAATTATTCACATCTGAAAAACAAACTTATTTTCTTGGTCTTAATTTACGTTCAAACAAATGATGTCCCTTATGCTGTCTGAATCTGCCCAATATAGGTTAGGTTAGGTTAGGTTAATGTGGCTGCGGATACAAAAACCACACACTTAGGCCAGAAGAAAAGGCCCATTGTGATACCACATGAATCTAGAGAATTACTTCCCACTAGTCGAACCATTTTGAGCTTTTTATAAAGCGAAGGAGACATTTGATATCCTTTTTAGCTAGTTCACTGGGATCATCAAAAGAGTATTCTCCCAGATGAAGTTTGCGTCTTCGTGAAAGAGCAGGGCAGGTGCAGAGGAGGTGAGAGATTGTTTCTTCTTCTTCCTCGTCCATGCAGCTCCTGAAGAAGTCATTGGAGGCTCACCAAGTCGTATTGTGTGTCTGCCTATAAGACAGTGTCCCGTAAGGACACCTATTAGGGAGCTAATATGAAGTCTGCTTTGGGATAACAAGTCTTTAGAGCGCTTTAGGTCCAATGAAGGCCATATTAGTTTTGTGGCTGCGCATGTTGGTAAATTGTACCACCTAGAGTTTGCTATCTCGAAAGCCTTTTCTTTTAGCAGAAGTTTACATGTAACTATCGGTATACCTATCTTCTCCCTTTCAGGTGAAATAGGTATGACGGTTCCATTTTTAGCGAGTTCATCGGCTCTACAATTTCCTGCGATGTCTCTGTGGCCCGGCACCCAGCATAGGTGAATGTTAAATTGCTGCGCCATCTCCATAAGAGACGATCGACAATCGAGGGCCGTTAGAGATTTGGTTGAGTTGAGACGCCGTCAAGAGACTTGATAGCAGCCTGACTGTCAGAGAAGATGCGTATATCAGAAGTTGATATCACGTTTTCTCTTAGCCAGGAGAGAACCTCTTTGATCGCTAAAATTTCCGCTTGGAAGACGCTACAATGATTAGGGAGGCGGAATGAGATGCTTCGATTAAGCTTTTCTGAGTACACACCACTACCAACTCCCTCATTTGTCTTGGATCCATCTGTGTAAAAATGGATGCTATTGTCATCTTGGAGTTTTTTGTCTTCCCATTCATCCCTGGATGGAATGGATACCTGGAAGTTTTTACCAAATTGGGGTTTTGGGATAGTGTAGTCTATGTACTTTGGTATAGAACCAAAGAGGTTCAGAATGATGGAGTGCCCAACATTATTGTTGGTTCACTGAGATGAGGCGTTGAGACTTATGGCTGTACTCGCTGCCACTGCCCAATATAACGAAGATACGTTTGATCTGTGACGTCAGTTTGAGCTCATATTGGAAATGTGATAGTAAATTTTAAAAATTTGGAACCTGTGATTCTTTCAAGTTCATATTAGTATTCATGATTCTATTAGCAAGAAAAAAAAATTAAATTTTGGATTTTCAATTGAAATATCAAGGCCGAGTAAAAGTTTGTTTTTTTTATCAATTTATTAATGCAAAAATAATATAAACCTACATTTCTTTTACAATAGACGAAGCATATACATAGTTTTGATTTTTGTATAGTTGCCACTTTCGAGCATATGTATGTGAATTTAGTTTATATAGAAAACCAGGTTAATTTTTTAAACCCATTCTTTTATAACCTTTGTTATTTTATAATCTAGGTTGTCTTATAACATGGGTTGATTTGTGACTTTAGATATTTTATAACTTGGGTTATTTTATAACCTGTTTATTTTATAACATTTGTAGGTTCCCACCATCCCTGACATGACTAACACACATAATTCGTTAAGAGTTTTAAGTCACTAGGTCTTGGTTCTCTACGGACAGTGCCACCTTACTTATTCATTCGAGAGTCAACAAATACATAAGTAGGTTGAAAATGTAAACGCCTGATTTTACTTATGCCTTATGTAGTTATGTGTATTGTTAAAGAAAATGGGGCATATGCAGATATGTTTGCTAAACTCTTGCTTAGTTGTCACTAAGTAAGTCCAGAACTTAGGCTATTCATAATTAATTTAAACCTTAATGTTGGACTAAACCTGTGGTTTAACTAAAAACATAAAAAGTGCTAGTTTTTGTTGGTTAGTAGTTATTATTACAGACAAAATACCAAATTTGGGTTTTTGTGAATAAAAAAGCTGAACAATGTATTCATAACAAATAAATTTTAAAGATTTGTTTATAGCAGTGTAATTTGTTTTCGCACTTGTTCCAATTTAATTTTATGCAGCTCTTCTGGTGGAGAACGTCCTGATGGCCTAAATTGGTAAATTGTTTTTTTTTTTTATAATAAGTGCACACTTAAGGGGATATTATACCATTATTATTTAAAGACACTTTTTCATTTTCAATTCCATATACATATTAAATTAATTTTGGAATTTCAATAATTTGTGCTCTTTTTTCTCTAAATATTTAGTACACTTCTAAATAAGTTTGGACTTTCTGTTTTTCACCATGTGAAAAAGCGTCGCAAAAACTATCCTAACCCACAAAAAGTGAAAAATAATTTTGAGTCACATATAGCTTTTCTATAACTGGGCTTCATCTGTACGGGTTGGTTCATTTTCCAAAAACCGTACATTTTCATCAAGAAATTCGATTTGTATATCAAAATTAAGTTCTTATTAATATCTAACTTTATCAGATCCTGTACGATTAAGTCCTTCTCGAACATCAACCAGATTCCTAGTGACTCTCAGATCCTTCTTCACTTCATCATTGTTTTTCCTGGCTGCAACTTTCACCCAATACAACTGCTCCTTCAATTATTGTACTAGTTGCCTTTTGCCAGCGGCCCTCATATTATTGTAAATGTTGATGTGATGAAGAACCAGTCCTCGTAACAGTTAAATCTCTGGTTGCTATGGTTATATTTTCTTTGTTGTTTATTTAAGATATTATAGAATTTGTTGGAGTTTATTTTTTTGATTTTTGTATTTTATACTTTTTTCGATATGCAATATGAGGAAAACCACAAAAAATGTACTCTAGGCGAAGCTGGAAAATTTACTATGTTATCACGACTTTAATAAGGGGCCAGTTCTAGCTATCATTGGTTTTCATCATTGAAACCAATCGTTTTAGTTTTTTTTTGATAGATTGGACACAGCTTTCATTGGAAATTTCTATCATTGGGAACAAATTTTCTGATTGTCATCAAGCATTTCCTGATTAGAATCAAGCATTTAAGGTTAAAGTTGATCATTGAAAGTAAGTCTGTTCAGTGACGCTGTGCTGGACTGTTCTAGACAGAAAAGTACAGCTTTTTGCTGTTCATTGAGGTTTTTTCTGTGCTGAACTGTTCTACTTTCCTGTTCATTGACAAACCTAGAACAGTTTAGAACAGGATTTTCTGTTCTTGCTTTTGAGTCAGATCAGGTTACAACAGAATCGTGAGAAATGTCAAAATCGAAGTTGTCATTTTTTTTGTTTACGTTTTGATTTGGCTGTGCTTTGTGTTTTTTTTTCTCGTGATTTAAAAAAATTAAAATAAAATTATTTTGCCAATTTGTTTTATTTGTTTAATTAAATAATTATAAAATATAATATAATAACTTTCAATGCAATTTCTTTTACATTTCATCAAAGAAAAGGTAATAACATTCGTCACACTTTCATTCCAATCATCTGAAGAGGAATCCGACGAAAAATCACTATCGGTGTCTAAACCACTAACATTTTCATTTAGAATTATCTTAGCAATCACTTGATTTTCCATTTCAATAATTTTTAATAATATTTTTCACAGTAAAAACACAAAAAATGAAAAAAATAAGCGAGAAACGAAAAATTCACACAATTTGCAATTTGTTTTGTTTTTTTTTTTGACAACTGACGTTTAACTGACTGTTCTAACTTGATCTGACGTTTCTCACGAAACTGTGCTGTTCTGATCTAGAAAAATCCTCACTGAACAGACTTAGTAAAACTGACAGGTGGGAATACAAAGAAATTGGAATGCTTTCAATGGAACGATTATGTTCCGAAATATGAAATCAACAATCAGCTGTTCAATGAAAACGGTTTAATCATTAAAAACTTATGAATGAAATAAAGGGCTAAATAATGTGTTTTTTTAGTAGAAAAAATCTGCAACTGATCAGCTTCATTCTGACACCAAACATAACAAATTCGACTTTTTTACTAGCTTTTAAGTTTCGAAACAAATTTTCAATGATAAAAATCAATGAAACTAGCCCCCATTTCTGTATGAATATGCCCAAATATGGTTAGTAAAAGTAACCTCTTTTGTAGTATTGGATTTTCTTGCAAAAATGATCTTCATCTAATGTTTGGTTTCTTATTAAAGCTCATAATGTTACTGTTTGCAGTCAAGTTGAACTAATTTGAATCCCTTTTATTTGCGATTTCATATATCTGTCGTACACTGTCAAACAGAAGGCTATAATGTCGATAATACAGACTTGTATTGCAAAAATAAAAATATTCGTTATCCAAAACGAATTCGGTTATGTTTTTTTTTTGTTGACATTTATTACATTTTGACGTTTTGCCTTGTACTGTCATTCACCGAGGAGCGCTCTCACTTAACTGTAAAAGTGTAAAATGCCTGTCAAAACTTGTCACTCAGCCACACAAGACAAGAAAAAATCAGTCCAAAGAACTCAACGACGATATTGGATCCCTTTTTGCATAAAGAAAAATTCAATAAAATCACAATAAAAACCAACTATTCCAATTAAAAATCCATTCGGTACAAAAGCTAAGTGCGTCCATAAACACTTTCCCACTCCAATCAGATACAAATCGCATCCCAATTGACCTCGCGCTCTCATCAAAGACCTCATTGCAAAATCGTGAAAGAAAAATAAGAAAAGAAGAAAACACCACTACCCGCAGCAGCAGCTATCGGAATCGGAATCAGTCCAACCAGACCTGTGACCAGGAGAGAAATTTCCAAGGAAAAGTGAATCACAAAATAGATACAAATATGAATAGGACTATAATCTAAAACAATTCTTTGAAATTGTTCCGCTAAACTGAATTAAACTAAACTAAACCAAAGATGATGTAAACTTGTGTGTAAAAGAAAAACAAATAGGAAGGCAAGAAACAAAAAAGAAAAAAACGAAACAGATTTTGCCCAGACCCGTGTGCTGCCCGCTTCCGTGCGGGGGGAAATGAAGTGTTTGCAATGGGGTCACAAACCTTGGAGATACTTCGCCAAGGCGTGTGGGCCTCTCTAACCGGAGGCTACTTCTACGATCCGCATCAGGATTCGTTTTGCAATATTGTGCATTTGTATCTTTGGCTATTTTTGCTGTGCACTCCCTTTGTAGCGTATTTGGTAAGATGAACCTCTTATGAGATGATACATGCTTAGGTGTGCATTTGCACTAACGTGTTGCTTTATTTTGTTAGTATTTTCCAAAAACCCTGATAACATGGGGAATGTATTGCTTCTCTACCACCCTTGTCATAACCTCGGTGAAACTTATCAATATGGCCTTGCACCGATTGTACGACAAGGCTCAAGCCATGTCCGAATCCAACTTAAAGAATCCATTTTTTAAGGGCTCCAAGGATATTGAGCGGTAAATTGAGCTATAATAGTTTAGTTAATATGACTCTAACCTTCTTCTTTTTATTATAGGGAAGAAGAATGCGGAATTGAAATGCAGGTGTTGGGAAATGATCTCCCCTCAAGGACGTCAGTTGATCAAGCAATTGCTGCCAGTGACGAAAACAGTATTTTATCAATGGAAAATATCAATAGCACCATTGGTAAAAGACTTCCACTAATATTCCTTTAATACAAGTTTATAAAAGTTTATAACCTATTGTATTTTTTGTAGATTTAAAAGTTGATGTTCATAGGAAAAACAGTTCAGAATCAGTTGAAAGTATATCGTTTTATGCGTCCTCCATATTGCCAACAACCTCGAACACCCACAACATAGCCACAACCTACTACAAGGATCCTTCAATATCTACGTCACATTCGATCACGATTCAACCACATCCGTGCTCGTCACGCGGTAGTGGGGCAGTGGCCAAAAGCAAATCCGAGCTGAACACTAAATACCTCGCAGTGTATCCAGAGCACGACGATCAACCGAAAGCACAAGATTCATGTTCCTCATTAAGTCATCATCGCAACAAAAACGACGACCAGAAGCCACAGGAAGACGGTTGCACCGTCGTAGCTGGTGGTAGTCGAAGAAGACGGACGAGGCTCCGTTTGGAGCGACAAAACAGCTTAGATGCTGCCGCTGAATCAAGCATTTTATCCCGCATCGAGAGAATTCCCCGCGATACCATAAAACCAATTAGCAATTCCTGTAGTCATCATCACAATACAACCACAACACTCAGCAAATCAACGAGACTTCAAAGGCATCGCAGCTCCGAGACGCACGACGAACGGCAGAAGCACAACAGCCGACATTTGTTCCTTCCGATTCATCATGAGCAACCGCAATCGTCGTGGATCTTAGGCTCTTCGTCGGACATGTACCTGGAGGATAATTGCTACACAAAGTCGGATCTGGGTATTGAGAAAATCGAAGGTAACGTCAATCGCAACAAGGTGGGCTATCTTATGCTTCAGCATCCCCACCACCATCAACAGACTCCGATGAGAAAGGACTCCAACAGCACAATGTCAGCCCTGCAGCTGCCGGTGACGGCTGCTGTGTCCATCAACCCAAAACAAAGCAGTATGAAAAAACGAAGACATTCCAACGCAACCTCCCTGTATAAGGTGCAGCATGCACCTTCCACATCGGGTGCGTCTACGGTGCGGCGGATCAAGAGCGCTGCTCTTGAGATTTCGTGCCCCCATCCATCGGTGTCGAATTTAACACCGCATCCGAACAGCGTGGAGGCGATATCGGGACAGCAGATCAAGAATCCGCTGTCAGCTTTGTTGCCTCCACCGAGTAAGTGCCTTGTTAGGAACCCACACCTCAATCTCTGCCCCAAGTTCGGAAGCTTTACAAACTCCAATATGGCCATTATGGAGCCGGTCTATCCGATTGTGGAGCAGGCCGACGAAAAGACATCTCTGGACTTGGACAGTTTAGAAAAAGTGACTGTAGATGAAGAGGAAGGCAGTAATCGGGATGATAACGACGATGAAGGAGACGGCGAAGAAGAAGAAGGCGATAACGAAGGCGGTGGGAAAGATGTCGAAGCAAACGGGGAAGATGGAGCGATGTCTAACCAACAACAAAACGCAACGCAACGGCAACGTTGCTCCACAACCGAATCCGAATCTGAGGTAGAACGCCCGCGGGCGCATTCAACAGACTCTGAGACTGACAATAACGGCTCTCGTTCACCTCTCCTTACCAAATCTATGACCAATAACCAGAAACAACCAAAACCTCTTGTCAGTATTCGACAGCACATCATCGACATTAACCGCCAACATAACGGCGAAGGCGGTGACTCTGGCTGTCCATCTAGTGATTGTGAGCAAGTGAGCGCCAGTTCCAAGGACATGCTGCTCGCGATCGATGTAAATTATCCTGCTCCAATGGAGCAAATTCCAATTCAGGTTGATCAAATTGAAGTGCACCACGGCGACGACGACGACGACGAGAAGGCTACAACTTCGACTAAAGCAACTGGAACGATGGATGCAACTTCAAAGAATCTCGGTGCTATTCCAAAGGTCGTCAAATACAGGGAAATCAATGAGACCGGCGGCGGCGATGATGCGACTGTCGACGGAGAGGATAACCTCGATCAGCAAGTGCACAAGCGCAAAATTGCCAGTCGAACATCCTCATCCACGTCCTCAAGAAGTTTGAGTGAAGAGAGTTTTTCCAATGACATCTACAAGACTTTGTACAAAGACCACTGGGTAATGTATAGTAGTAATGGCGGTGGACAAGCGAGCAATACGGCTTCCTCTGCAACTTCGCATCCGCACCACCATCAACACCATCAACATCATCACCATTATCCGTATTCCAATAACGAAGCGCAAGCGGGACTCGGCATAGCCGGCGGCGGTTACGCTTTCGATGGAGAGTACATGTTGCCCCTGTCCGATCGAGTGATGTACATGCGCGAGAAACTGAGGCGTTCTTCCAAGCAAATCTCAGATCCTGGCGGCAATTCATCAATTCTCGAAGAGGAATTCCCCCCAGTTACCCTGCTTCCACCGAATCGGACGGCAGCGGCTGCACTCTCCATTCAGGGCTTAATAAGCGACTTTGAAGACTCTTCAGCCGCAGCCGGTGATCAGAACCGTACTAGGTGTGGCACTGCGGCCATGTTGAATGTAGAACCGCATTATTGTGATTACTGGCGACCAGCGTGTAGTCTTGCGACTGCAGCCGCGGTAGAGAAGGCTGCCCAACCCAAACGCTTCTACAAATACCAATTGAAGCTGCTAGGGGGCCACCACGAAGTTAAGATCGAGATGGACCGCCTTCAACTGCTCGCCCTGTTCGACCGTGACCTGCACTGGTGTCAAGTGCTACTGGCGATTGTACTCTCCACTGGCGTATCATTTTTCGGCGCCATCATTCTGCAGCTCGAGTACTACAGAGATTTGTGTGCATTTTTGTTTTGTGCTGTGATAGCGGGGAGTCAGTACTCGCTGGTGAAGAGCGTTCAGCCCGATGCCGCCTCGCCTATCCATGGATTCAACAAGACCGTTGCTTATTCGCGGGCGATTTATTTTACCGTGTGTTCGGCTTTGCTGCTCCTGCTCCATCATACACTGCAATGCGATGCAGAAACTGAAACGGCCGCCATCATGCACCAAAAATTTAAGTTCTTCGGGATCGTTTTCGTGCCGGAGGTTGTGTTGGGCATGTTGCTGGACATAATGTGCATAATTTTGCTAAGTTTCCCCGTCATTTTCAGCCTGGGTCTCCTTCCCCAGATCAACACCTTCTCCATGTACTTCCTCGAACAAATGGACATGCATATATTTGGGGGAAATGCCGATAGTAGCCTGTTGGGGGCGTTTCTTTGTGTGATTCGATCAATGCTGGGAGTGATGTTGCTCTATGGACCATTGTATGCAGCTTTGATAGAAGGCAAGGGCACCCAATTCATTCTGTTCTCGATATTTTGTGGAATTCTCATTCCGCTTGGCTATCATCTTTCCCGATCTGCCAGTGACTTCAGTCACTTGTGGGCTCTTATTAAAACCAGCATCGCGAGCACATACCGCGACGATGATGATGAATCGAGCGGAAATAGTAAAGTGGAAAAACCAACAACTACAACTACTAGTGTCGAACAAATTGAAATGTCCTCAATGGAAAAGAAAACTACCGAGGATGCTTCATGTGAGAAAAATAGCTCAACCGATGTAGAGAGACCACCAGCCTCAGTGGAAGTGGAAGAAGACAAAACATCCACTGGCACTACCACCCAACCAGATGTCTCAACTCTAACCGGCTCCGATTCGGAATCGCCCGATCCTCTGCCAAAGAAACTTCAGTACACCGTCAATACCCGCCTCAAGAATGATCTCGTCGTGACAACACTCCTGGCGACGATAATGTTTGGCCTGCATTGCAGTACCGTTTTCACGGTCCTACAACCAGACCTCAATGTCGTTCTTTATTGTTTCGCGGGTGTTTTTGGTTTATTGCTGCACTATGTGATTCCACAGATGCGCAAACACATGCCATGGTTGTGTTTTGCTCGTCCAATTCTGCGACAGAACGAGTTCGCCCAATTCGAAGTGTCCGATGCTGCCAAGGTGATGTGGTTTGAAAAATTATACATCTATTTGTGCATGGTGGAGCGTAATGTGTTGTTTCCGCTGATAGCGATATCAGCACTTACAGCAGACTCAAAAGCAATTGCTGAAAAATTCGGTGTGGAATGGGGTACGCTGATAATTGCCGTTTGTTCTATGAAATGTAAGTAAAACCTACATAAATTACTCAAACTTTAGACGAACATAATAAAATCTTTTAGTAGTACTAAATTAAAGTTCATCATGTATTCTAAATTGTAACAATAAGGATGGAACTAGGTGTATGTTGTTTCTCGAGAGTTTTTGGTGTTCTCTATTCAAATCTAAATCTGAAATATCTTCTTTTTAAATAATTTTTGTATCATTACTTTTCGATACAAAAATTAAATAAAAGTACAGTGGTGGACAAAAATTTAGCACACTTGAAGAAGATAAGAAATATCGTTATTTTACTTAGGGTCAAAGGGGGTAATTGTAAACGATTGTTTGTAACAGCTTAACCATGCAATGTCGAACATTTTTGTTTATGCTACTTAAGTTTGGATTGTATTATTTGTATTATCTATCAAAGAGTAGTAATCTTAATGGCATTTGTTTATTAGTTTTCATAAAATTTGATGTTTACATTTACCCCCCTAGTTTTTTAAGTAAACGAGAAAAATGGGGTAAATGAAAACGATACCAGTCGTCCTACCATTGTGGAAAGGGTTAACCAAGTTCTCTCTCCTTATATATGTAGGTACCTACTAAACCAAGGAGATCATCCTTATCGCAGGAGTAACCAGCACGAGATCTGAAATAAGGCACCTTGCTAAAGTGTCCTCCACGTCTGACGAAAGTGCTGGTTTTCTGCCTCTAGATATAATGACAGTAGGATTTTTCCCTTTACCGATCCTCTGAAGTGTATGATGGAGCTTTTTGGTTGATATGTACGTGACATCTTTTTGATATAAAATATTGTTAGATCAACAACAAAACCATTGAAAATGAATATTTACAATTACCCCAAATTGTTAACTTTTACCCCATTTCGGTGTTTACATTTACCCATGATAGGAAAATAATGGGTTAATTGTAAACAGCCAATAACTTTTAAATTTTGTTATACAGACAAATAAAAACATATAGCATGCATTTATACTCATATTTAACTTTCTTAAAGATAAAAATTAACTTACTTCGATCGCCTTTGTTTGTTTTGCAACAATTTTAATTAGCACTGAAAGAAAAACTTAAAAACGCAGAAAAACGAAAGACTCATGGAAACGAACAAAACATAAATAACCCTTTGACAGATAAGGCCTTCCACGCGTCAATATGATTTAAATATAATGTCTTTTCAAATAATTTCATGGCATGCTTCAAATTATAAACGGTTTTGAGGAAATTAAGTGTGTTTACAATTACCCCTGTTTACAATTACCCCCCTTGACCCTATATAAGTTTTGTTCTAAGCAACTTTTATACAACCATATTAAAAACTAAAAACTGTTACTCTAAATAAATAAATTTGTTTGCGTTTTAAGAAAATGCATAAGTTTGTAATTCAAACTATTTTTAGCTGGACATAAATTTAGCACGTTTTAGTCCTAATACATTTTTAATCCGTTTAGTTGAACAAAAGTGCACTTTTCGAGGTGATCCGGTATTTGCTAATATCAACTTATTAAATAAATCAAAATGTACTTAAATAGTCATGGCAAAAGGACAATGGTGCTCAGAAGATAAACGAAAAATAATTTTGCAGATGAAAGACAAGGGAACGGACAGTTTCTGACATATCCAAGCTGTTGGAGTGCTTCAGAAAAATGGTTTACAACGCGCTTCGGCATTTTGAAGAATTTGGAACCATTCAAAACATGGAGCGTAAAAGGAAGACCACACCAAAAGAAGACAAAGTAATTTATCGTTTGTCAGCCAAGGATCCGTTTCAGAGCTCCAGTGCCATCCGCAACGAACTGAAAGAAAATTATGATGTAACCATATCATCAAGGACAGTAAGACGCCGATTGGTTGCGTTGCCCAGCGAAGCCACTCGTTCCAAAAAAAAACTTGAAAGCCAGATTAGAGTTTGCAAAAACAAATTTAAAGAAACCACTTAGTTTTTGGAAAAACGTGCTTTGGAGCGACGAATCCAAATTCTGTCGGTTTGGTTCAGATGGCAAAAAGTATGTATGGCGTCCACAGAATATGCAACACCATCCTCGATATACTGTTAGAACAGTCAAACATGATGGTGCGAATGCTATGGTCTGGGCTGCATTTTCCTGGCTATAGTAAAAATTGACACAAAAATGGACCAACATATGTACAAAAGTATCCTGGTACACCATATGATTCCATTTTCAGAAGAAAATTTACCACTTCTATAGAGATTTATGTAACATAATTACCCTAAATCACAACCTGTGAAGAATTGCTTAGGGGTCAATAAAATTAACGTTCTAAATTGGCCAGCGCAATCACCCGATCTTAACCCGATCGAAAATTTGTGGAATGATATGGAACATCAAATTGAAAAAAGAAAGCCGAAAAATTTGCAAGAATTATGGCAGTCCATTCAAGATGCATGGTATAGCATTCCAAAACAACGATGTGTGGCCTTGGTTGAAAGTTTGCCTAGAAGAATCAGTACAGTCATAAAAAGCAAAGGATTCCCTACCAAATACTGAATCCTCCATAATGGTAAGTTGCATACATTAAAAGTTATCCATCTAAAACTTAAAGTGTGCTAAACAAATGTCCAGGTAAAAGAAATTGTTTTAACAAATGTTTCAATTCCTTTTTTACAGGTATAACTTGTACAATGTTCCACCATATTGCATATAAATAAAATAAACTTGCAACTTTCAGTGCAACAAAAACTTTTAAACACAAGATTTTTCATTTCATCAAATAAGTATGCTAAATTCTTGTCCACCACTGTATGTAATAAACAAACGTTTCAAAATACATATAAACTATTCCCATTCAATGCAACAATTCTAAACGTTTTTTAATAGTTTTGAGATGTATAAAGAGACTTTGTCGGTTTAGATTAAAACGCTGTTGATTCTACGTAATTCAATAAAATTCGTGATGGTTTTCGAAATCTATAATCGCTATCTTCCATATTTCGTTTAAACATTTTCAGTTTCTTATTTACTTTTCTTAAAATCCTCATTAGTCGTTAGGCTTCCCCTATTCTTCATAAACTTTAAAAGAATTTGTCGAATAAACAAGTTTATCACATCAACTTTATACAATTTATTGACGAAATCATAAAAATAATGTTCAAAACGAGTATTTTAAAATCTGAGCATATACAGTGCGGCACTTAATTATTAGCGCCCCACGATATTTAAATTCTAAACCTACTTTAAAGCATTTAAAAAAACATGTAGTTTTGTTCAGTTTTGTTGTTTCCTTCGGTGATTGTATTTATTTAATTCAAATTTATTTCATTTCGTCAACTATTTGGGGATATTCAAAGAAATAAAATTACTAACTGAAAACTATTTGTTTTCTTGCACAAAATTACAAAATGTCCTCAATCTAACAGAATAATTTTAGTTAGAGTTAATGAAAAGCATTTAAGCTTGTCAATTGAATCAAGCTGAATCCAATCGAAAAGTAATTCTTAATATGCATATCCATAGCAAATCAAATGCAGAGATAGGTCGAATAATGGATAGAAGGTGATACACCATTCAGGGCATGATGCATCGTTTTAAGGGTGTCTTGCTTTGAAAGTGCCAAGTATACAGTTCGTTCCCGGATCTTAGACACTCTGGAATGTAATAAGATTGCCTGAAAAGTCAAAATAAATCCAAATATTACACCAATGCAATTTGGTGCTGAAGTAAGAAAAAAATTTTGTGAAAAAAGTTCACCCATGACTGTAGGGTACTAGGGCACTTACAAAAATCGAGTTTCAAGACAAAAGCCTATATTTTCGAATATAAAGGTAAGTCAAAGTCTTTCTGGGATTACGTTGTCTTTTCTGTTGAGGGTAGATTTAATGTTAAATACATCAGGTGTGGATGAGTTGGTTTTCATTGACGGCAAATTTATATTGATATTTTAACTAAAGTGTCATAAAGATCATTTCAAGATCATTCAAATTCCAGTACAACAATGATCTTAAAAATACGGGTCAAGAGGTATGAATATTGTTACCTCTCACCACAATTTCCGAGTCTAAATCCAATCGAACATTTTTAAACTGGCGGCAAAGTAGGAATAGCAAAATATTGGATGCGAAGTCTGCAAAAAGTGGATTTAATTTATGCCAAACAGATTAACAGCTGTTATTAAACAGAAGGACTTATTTAAGCTTATAGTTTGGCCACCGTTTTTGACTTTTATACAAATGTGCCAATAATTTTATCGATAAAATTAATAAATGAAACCAAGCAACACTGAACCAACCACCACACGGCTTGTTCGCATAAACAGATGACCTAACGTAGCACCACAGAAAATATTCTAGAGGTGTTAAAACGGACGAATGGGCGGCTAATCGACTGGCTTATTTCATGAGATAACACGCTCATCAAACTTAATTGTATGTAAGGTATGCTTTGTGACTTGTGGCAGCATTTGTTTTGGTCAAATGCGGAAAACCAATTTAAGACTTCGAATTAGTCTTCAACAAGAAAGCTGAAAACATTTAAAATAAATTAATTTTAAAGGCCCAAAACATTCAATTGATTAGTTATCTACCTAACATCTTTTTTTTCCATCCGATGGAAATCTTCGAAAGACACTCGTTAAAAATCGGAACCGAGTAGTGTGGGAATCTTACCGCCCTAAAACCACCGGATAATCAGGACCAATCTATAGAAAATCGACAAATGATGATGAATGAAAATGATTATTAAATTGGTATTACAGGCTTCAGGCTTAGTTAAAAATATATTTCCGGAAATATTAGAAAAACATGGAATTTATTAAAAATTTATTGATGTTACTGAACTACTGCAATGCACCATGGCAATGCACCATGGTGTGCGGATACCGGTGATGTATTTGAGGTCCCTCCAGCTCTACCCCAATCTCTACGATTCCTGTTCTACCGTTCTTCTCCATGTGCTTCTCGGTCGCCCAAATCTCAGGCTCTGTACTTTTATCCTTCTAAGTCTACGTTGTTCCATTTTCTCCTCTATTCACCTTCTAAGCATACGGGACCGTAGATCACTTGAAGAACTTTTCTCTCCTTTTTACAAGGTACCGTATAGCAGGAAGGGTGTGATGAAGGTCTTACAAAGCGACACTTTGGTTACTCGAGATAATGCTGGTAAAAGTATTTCTACGATTGATTTCAGCGCTGGTGTCGTTTTATGAGTTCAAATTGAATAAAACAATTTAAAAACAGAGAAATATATAAAATATTAGCTAACCCGACAAACGTTGTTTTGTCATACAAAAAATTTCTAGAGAATATTTTGCTGGAAATAAATAACTAACTTATTGTAAGTGTGTAAGGATGTGATATATAAGTGGGAAAGGTATAGAGCACTGTTTATTGGAGACAAAATATTAAAATAACAAATCACCAAACAATTTTTTTCAATTTATTAAAATTAATTCTTTAAAATTATATACATACATACATAATTTTGAGAATACTACAAAAAACAATATCAATTCCTTAATGCAACACAGTGTACAATATTTTTTGTGATCCCATCTTTCTCCAATACAAACAAACTGGATGACGCCACGTATGTCCGTGTGAAAAACATGAAGTGCTCAAATCTAAGCCGCAGACAGACATCGTTTGGTTTGAGACTTATTGATAGTCATTGCAAATGCCAATCTAATTGGAAATTGAATTGAATTGGCACATCTGTGGGTATAATAGGGATTCGCGGTAATAATATATTTTCACCTCTGAATTTTCCATTTAGAATTATGGCTTCGATAACATTTTTCATTAATTTTTTAATTACTAATCGCGTGCCGTTGTACAACCGTGGTGGGTTCAAATTACGAAGCAAAATTACCGGAGATCCAACCTTCAGTTGTAAATTATGCGGTGGCATGCCTGGTAAAACCAATGAGTTTAAAAACTCATTTTAATAATGTACAGCTTCGGTAGCATCACAAACTGTGTCAATAGATTTGTATGACACCAAGTCTCCTGCTAACAAATGTTGTACTCGTATCTTGAGATTTAATTTGTTGACATCCACATTTTTTGCTGCCAGCCACTCATGATTTGTATATTGTCTGTGCACATCGGGAAATATCTGGTCAATGAGGGCATCTTGTGAATCAATAATTTTGCAGAAATCGGGCGGTAATTTTATGCATGCAGTTTCATCTGTAGTAACTTTTCTGTCGCCCATATCTAACAGTTGTTTTGAGAATGTTTCAGCGGATGGATCTTGAAGCATTTGAATACGCATATTTACTTTCAGTTGTACTCTTTCAACATTACGCCACAGTGGCGATGATTTTAAGCACGCGTTGATTTCATCAGCGTACGGGGAACGCGGAATAACGCGAAGTGTTTGTCCGAAATCACCTGAAAGGAGTAACAGAGTGCCGCCAAATAGTCTGTCATTGTTTTGTATATCTTTTAATGTCCTGTTCAACGCCTCAAGCGAATGTTTGTGTGCCATAGTGCATTCATCCCAGATGATAATTTTACACTGTGGCCATGGATGATTGTTTTTTTATATTGCACACCGCGTCTGGCTTATTTTGAATAATTTGTGGCAGTTTAAATACTGAATGAGCTGTTCTGTCCCAGCCAATAAAGTTGCCGCAATACCAGAAGATGCAAGAGCCAATGCGATACCATTACTTGATCGTATTTTAGCAAGAATTAGCGAAATAAGGAATGTTTTGCCAGTTCCACCTGGTGCATCAAAATAAAAGAATCCACCTTGTCCTGCCGAAACTGCGAGCATGATGTATTCAAAAATGGTTCTTTGTTCTTCATTCATTAGTGGGACATTGCGAGCAACAATCGCTGCCATTTCTACAGTATTGTATTGTAGTTCACGATTCAATTCAGTGTATATAAAATCAGATGCATTTCGATTTGGTGAATGCATACCGAAATGACTGAGTGGTAAGTTGGCAATAATAACGCAAAGATCCTCAATAGCAATCAATGCTTCATTGATTGCTATTGAGTATTGCAGTGACATAGCGTCACTGAATACTATCGTAAGATCGTTGCACCGTGTACGATGTTGATGCAATTAAACAATAGCACTTAGGAATATAAAAATTAGATAAAAACCTAATCTTAGACCTATCGAATGTATGTATATGCAAAATTTCATTAAAATTGGTTAAGCCGTTTCGGAGGAGTATGGGAACTAACACTGTGACAGGAGAATTTTATATATTAGATTTAAAAATATAACAAGAGCATGTTTTGCTATATTGTAATAATAAAATGTATACTTTCAGTTGTTCGGAACTCATATTCGGATGCAACTAATCAGTACCTTATCATAATATTCACGGTGCTTTTCTTTAAAGTTGATTTTGTATTTGCCAGCGAAACATTTCTGATTGATTATTTTTTTGTTTCCTTGGCCTTTCGAAAATGCTGTGATTTTTTGTTAAAGGTAAGAAGACAGAATCCTTATTTCGATATTTTCATAACGTTCATAATTTGTATTATTTATTTTAGCTTCAATTTATTGTAACGTATATAGCCCCATGGCAAATAACATGGGGTTCTGCATTTCATGCTTTCGCACAACCCTTTAGTGTTCCTCATTCGGCAATGTTATTTTTGCAAGCAGGAGTCAGTGCAGTTCTATCCACACCACTGAATCCCTTTCTAGGAAGTGCGATTTTTCTCACCTCCTATGTGCGTCCTATAAAATTTTGGGAACGTGACTATAACACTCGGCGCATAGATCATTCAAATACTCGACTAAGTTCACAATTAGAGCGCGATCTTGGAGCTGACGACAATAATTTGAATAGCATATTTTATGAGCATTTAACCAGATCCCTTCAACATTCTCTGTGTGGGGATTTATTGATGGGCAGATGGGGAAATGTAAATCAGGGAGATTGTTTTGGTATGTAGAAGATGTAGATCTTACGTTTCCAATTTCTTATCGCCTTTTTATTCAGTTCTAGCCTCAGATTACCTGAATTGTTTGGTTCACATTATCGAATTGGGCAACGGACTGTGTACATTTCAAATGCGAGGTCTGGAGTTTCGTGGAACGTATTGCCAGCAACGTGAAGTAGAAGCCATCACGGAGGGCGTCGAAGACAACGATGGATGCTGTTGCTGTGATCCTGGTCATTTGCCTCGAATGCTGAGTGCGAATGCCATGTTTTCTACTCGTTGGCTTGCATGGCAGGTGGTGGCAGCGCAATACGTCCTCGAAGGTTATTCTATATCAGACAACTTGGCAAGTGCGACTCTGCAGGTTTTTGAATACCGAAAAGTTCTCATTACTTATTATATTAAGGTAAATTTAGAATTAAAATAGTTGAGTCTGATTTAATGTTAATGTATCATTTTTTTTTTTTTTTGTAGAGTATAATTTACTACGTAGTTAAGAATCCAAAGGCTGAACGATGGCTCTTAGCCACAGGACCCATTCAAGACTCACTCGCGGACACTCTTAATAGACAATTTGTTGATTTGGATCCAATTTTCAATTATAACTTAGACGAGGACTTTGATCTTCGAGCATTGGGTATAACCCGCTCGAGTTTTTGTTCAGTCTATCTGAGTTGGATTCAATTCTGCTGCGATAAGAAAAAAGATTTATTAATTCATCCGAAGCAGCAACCTGCTGAAGCGTCAGTTATTAAAGAAACTATCAAAACAGAACCAAAACTGCGGAGAGCAGTACCTACTGATCATCCAAAACCACTGCCAAGCAGATCTCCTACGATAGCCAGGGACTCCCCGATTGTCTCCCTATGTCTGGCTTTGGGATTACTCGCACGCCGCTCGCTAGCTACGGCCAGTCATAGCTCTCTAACCGGAGTTGAGTTCTTCTTACATGGCCTGCATGCATTGTTTAAAGGCGACTTTCGAATAACATCGCCTCGAGACGAGTGGGTGTTCGCGGACATGGATCTCCTGCATGCTGTTGTAGCTCCAGCTGTGAAAATGGCACTCAAATTGCAGCAGGATCATATTTCAAATCCAGATGAATACTTAGATCCTGCTGCTTTGCATGAGGCGATCACATCGTATTCGAAAGATTTGGTAATTTCCCATGAAGCCGATCCGGTTTGGCGCAGTGCAGTGCTGAGAGGAGCTCCCAATCTTCTCGCTCTGCGACATGTCATGGAAGACGGCTCCGATGAGTATCGAATCATTCGGCTAACGAAGCGATTTCTTAGTTTTCGCGTGATCAAACTTAATAGAGAGTGTGTGCGCGGCCTGTGGGCGGGCCAGCAGCAGGAGTTGATTTATTTGCGAAATCGTAATCCTGAACGTGGAAGCATACAAAATGCAAAACAGGCCTTACGAAACATTATTAACTCGTCATGTGATCAGCCAATAGGCTACCCAATATATGTATCCCCGCTGACGACGTCCTATGCGGATACAAATGATCAGTTGTGCAGTGTGATTGGGGGTCCCATTACACTGGAATCAATAAAAACAAATGCTATTGCTTGGTGGCATCGTGTGCGGGAAAGATGTCGCGAAGGTTGCAGTAGCGGAAGTGCGACAGTTGAATCAACTGGTGATACGATTCCAGACATTCCTTCGGTGTACTTTTCACCTGCCACAGCTAACAATCCCAGCAGCATAACATACGGCAGTCAAAGCTTAGCTACACCCGCAACAAGAAGTGGCCTGGTGGGGATGCATAAGCCAACGAGTTCAACTCTTTTGGCTGGCTTACTGAATCGTGAGCGGGAGAGCCAGGATAACACACCCGCACTTCGGGAGCAACGGATAAGAAAAGGTCCACCCTATATACCACGAGGAGATCGCGAAAGAAGAGCCACTCTGCCGATAACTAGTGGTATAAGTACAAATGGTGCTGACTCATCAAGAGAACTTAATGAATCTATGGGCGGCAGTAGCACTACTTCCGAACTACGTCGGACAGATTTCTCGGAAAGCAGTCAATATACAAAGATGTCGACTTCGTCGGGGAATCTGGGCATAGGAAATATAATTACCACACCAGGAGACTATCCGAGGAAGTCGAAAGGTCCAATAAGTTTGACTCGTACGGAAATTAAGTCAGAAGAAAGTATAATCTCGCCCATAGAGCTAAATAAAAAGGTCATAATAGTCGATGGCATGGAGGTAAGTTCAATCACACATGCACATGTTATTTTCTTATTTATTTATTAAAATATTAATATACAATTTAAATTAAGTTGATTTCTTAGCTAAAAGTTCAGAAGATACACGAAACAAAAACTAATCGAGACTCAGGTTTGTGAAACCACCGATCATTCGGAGTTTAATCTGTATGGTTATAGTTTGGTGCCATTATTCTATTCTCATCATGGTCTAGCCATTTATGTACGAAATTATGTTGCCTATCAGTTTGTATCACAGTATGGGCAGTGTATTAACACAGCATCATTCATACCTATTGTAGATCAAGTCTGAATAGTAGTTCGACTTCCAACGAATTCTATGCGCTGTTTGACGCTATCCCATTCTCCGCAAGATGATATCGTTGTTACGAGCGTTTTTAATGTACACAATTCTTTGTGGCTAAGTTATTCTTATCAGATAACATCTGAAGGAATGTATGGTGAGGTCTGTGCTGAGTTCAACATACTGACTTAGTTAGTTGACGAGCCAAATCGGATTGCAGACGTTGCAGGTCAATCCGCAAACACCCTAGACCTTTATTTTTATCTCTGATTCTAATAAATATGCGATCAGTGTATTGTCGCCTCAAGGCACATCAGATCATTGTGTCATATCTGCAAATTCCTCATGTGCCTAAAAAAACAGAACCGTTTGGCAATATGAGAAAGCCAACTGGGATGGTCTCAAAGACTTCTTCAGGAACTTTAACTGGTCACTATTTCAATGGTTTGAAAGTGACGTGGATTCCAGGGCAGGATATGCTTACAAAATTATTTTTGTATTGCTTTCGTAGCAATAAAACTGGTTATCTCATGATCTCACAATGAAAAAATTAGCCAAAATTCTTAACTATCATCTCCGTGTATTTGGGATCGGATTTAGAGTTTCTTTATCGTCTGTTTAGAAAATCAAAGACAAATTTGTTCAGATACGATGGAAAAAATAATGTCAGACGATAAAGGAACCTTAAGTTAGATTCGAAATACACGGTGATGATAGTTTAGTACTTTGGTGGAAGCATTGAGTTTTTTCTGTTTTTTTACCCTCTGAAACTATGCCATTTTTTTTAATTAAATCAAAAACATGTGCTGTGGACTAAATTCGGACTTTAATCATCGAAATGAAGCCTTTTCCCGAAGAGAACATACCAATTAATGAGGATTCACGCAAGATAATGAACCGAGCACTCATAAAAGTTGTGGAAAGAATATAATCTTCGTAACACAATATATTTAATGGAAGGCCCATCAAAATTATTTGATTTTAAAATAATGGAATATGTCTAGAGTAAACTTAAAAGAAAACAAATTGATGGTATTTCACACTTTTCAAGACATGCGTCAAGGTGTTTAGTTCTATATTAAAAGATTCGATTATGCTATTTAAAATAAATGTGCAAAGACCATGTATTTAACGACTAGCAACAATTTCAACCATTAAATAATTCTATTAAAAAAATACAGTACCATTCTCAACAATTTAATATGATATTTATTCCTTAAAGAATGGAGAGTTGATAAATATTTGTTTTTAATTTGTTTTTACTCTTCCCAATACACTTTTAATTGCAATAGAATTTGCAAGCTAAGATAGTTTCTATTACTTTTTCCATAACTGTATCTCCCCATACATCGTTTTGGAGAAAGTAAGATCATTGCACTTTATATTTCAAAGGCATCAATCTTGGCACTTGCATCAAGAAGTCTGAATACCTCGAAATTCTCGATATATGTATTTGCAATCACCTCTTGTGGATATCGCCAAAATGCCGATAGATGTTTTGGTTCCTTAATCGATGCAAGAAGTTTTTTCCCTTTCTGATACAAGTCTATTAAACTTATATAAGTCCTAAGCTTAAGTATAACTCCCATATCTAGGCTTGTGCTCCTGCAACATACTAAATCTCTTTGACAGTATTGAACGTAGAGCATTCAAATTGATTGGTGATGATGTCATCGTTAAATTATTATTTACGTCGGTCGTTTCAACACCCTCGTAAAATTTCTTTTCTCATCCTTTTTAACCGTAGCAAGGAGGAATTATGCTCTAGAGAAATAGCCTCGAGTCCAACTTCGGGCGTTCTGTCAAATACCGAGATTCGTTCTTTAGCAGTACTTCGCGAATTTAAAATGATTTGCCACACTCTGTATTTCCCATTCAATATTCAGGAATTCAAAACCAATATGCACCTGCTTTCAAACCCCTAATGCTCACACTTATCTTGGCATAAAATGAAAGTATCAAAAATCCTCTTTAGTGTGCGCTCATCATAAAAAAAGGGACAAAAGAAGGTTAAATGAAGCTTATACCAGGTATCTAGAATACTGTGTTTAGCAGAAGAGATCCTTTTGGCAGACGGCAGCATAGCCAAGCCTTAACGATTTTACTAAATTATTTTTGTAAACAATGTACATATGTATGTTTATAAAAGAATGTTAATAAATCGAATTATCTATCTATCTATCTATGTATCTATCAGAAGGGATCCTCCTACTGCGTTGCTTTGTTGTATTCTTGTCTAATACCGAACCAGTTTGAAAATAGAGTTTCACAATGATTTCCAGATAACGCTCTTCTAATGTCATAAAACTGAAATCAGCAAGTATATTTTTGTTGATGTGGTTGGGAAATCGCTAAAGCTGTAGCACTTTAACGCATCTGTGATATAAGTGTTTTTCTTCGTTTTTTTGTTTAATTAATAGTTTTTTGCTTGTTGCTTTTACTATATTTTTATTTATTTTCAAATTATGTCAGTGCCGTCAGGTGTAGAAATAAAATAAACAGTATGATTTAATACAAACATTGAATAAAGAAAAATTATCCCCTGAAGAAGTAAGGAATTCTTACGAAACGTTGGGAGAAAGGATGGAATAGTTTTTTATTTGCATTCCCAAACCAAAAAGACCAAAAGAGCCTATTTTTTAACACAATCAATAAAACAAGTTCAAAGAATTGGTCAAACACAATCAACAATCGCCAAAGCTTCTAGCCGCTTGGTGGTTGTTGCTTCAGGACAATACAATTTTTAAAATATTACAAAGTTAGTTAACATGAAAATTCCTTTTTTAATAACCTTTATTATGTTTTGAAATAAGAACTGCGTTCGACAAAAATCGTGAATATCTAAACAATTGTCACGTTAAAATAAAGAAGGGTTCAGATCAAGGATAACGTGAAAGGTTTTTTCATTTAGAGTTGAGAGCGAAAGTTTATCCATCTTTGAACACTCGTTTTCCCACCTTGCATAGCTCTTGACAAACTACATGCCACACTTTCCGTAAAATTTCAAGACATAAGCTACGAAGAGTCGAACATATGCTAGAATTTTTTTTTCAGGGACATTTTTTCGGGAAAGGGAAAAAAATACATTTAATTTAATCTCAATATTTGAATTTACATAATTTGGCCAATCATAATCATTAATTACACTAATCATGCTTTTTTTGTTTGTTTTTATTTAGATCTATGACTGTCTTGATATGGGTCGCCGCATTGACGTAGTTTGGCCAAGCGAAAAAATGCGAGCGAACGGAGGCAGACTTTCTTGGAACGACTGGTCACCGCAAGAAGGAATGGTTGGATATGTAGTGCACTATTGGTCGCCAAACCATGCCGACCAACGATTTCGATCGCATGTGAATCGCACGTTATATTTGATTGAGATCGGTGAACATTATGTGCCGGTTGGCGAACGAGGTATTAGAGAATATAACCAAATAATTGATAACAGAGAAAGTATTAGCCGCTCGTCAACAATAACAAACGCCATCGAATTAGGATCACCCGCCGAAGAGGTTGGCACACCAATGACAACAGCCAATAGTGCCGAACAAATAGTAGAAACCATCGACCAGGAGACCACCATGAGCGAATCAATGACTGAACTAACAACGAGCGAAGTATGACAGGTACCTATGATCACTTTCCCTCCGCCTCTGCCTCTGCCGCCGCCACCACCGTCGTCGTCGTCGTCGTTGCTATCGGAGTACCAATTAGGCCAATCAAGTTACCCTCATGCATGGCGGTTGTGTTAACTCGACGGCCCTCTTTTCCCTCTCTCTCTCTCTGTCACTGTCTTTTTCATCGTAGATTCTTTTTATTCTTCCTGTACATATTAAATGCAAAGCAAACCAATCTGTAAAAAAAAATTATTAATCATACATAAAATACATATATATATTTACAACTACTCAATAAATATTATAGTTTTGTAGAAGAAATAAAATATAGTTAATAAACAAACAAACAAAAATAAACAACTAAGCAAATATCAATTGATTATAAAGGTTAAATTAAATATAACAAAAACAAAAATATATATATTATGGATAAGCTCTCATGTTGCCTTAAACGATTAGACTGATTTTCTATATTTTAACGGATTCATTGTCATTTTAGAAAAGAAAAATACACAAAAAATATAAAAGCAAAACAAATAAACAAAAAGTGTAGCCTAGACAAATAAAATAGAGATTGCAGATAGAAGAACGCATGATCATTCTTCTTCTTCTCCTTCTTTTTCACAAAAAAAAAAAAAAAAAAAAAAAAAAAAAAACACAAAAAGAAAACAAATTATATTTAAGAACAAAATTGTATTTTTGAATTGTAAATAGTTATGGTTTTTTTGTTTCTCAATAAGTTTATCATAAATCATTTTACACACCCTCTCTCCCCCAAAACAAAAACACAATCTAAACAAAGCAAGTGTCTCCTATCCGGAATTTTGTTCGTTCATTTCTAAAAATAAATAAAAAGCAACTTTTAAGGCTTATTCCCATTTTCCTCTTCTTCTAATATACAAAATGATAACATTTAAATTCTATCTCTTCTAAAATTACATATATAAATAATACAACAAAATACCAAAATGCAACACACAAAAATGATACTTATTATAAAAACAAAAATTGAATTATATAAGTTTTCACAGTTAATTACTAAATAAATTATTCATTGAAATGTAGAAAAAATAAAAATGCTGAACTAAATTAAAAAAGAAAATTATATGAAGAATTGAAAATTAAAAATTAGGAAAACAAAAATGCTGAACTAAATTATTAGAAGACACTCACACACAAATAAAGAGAAACGTATACATTTAAAGGAAATAAACAATTATTGCATTCTAGTGTATTTATTTTAAATTAACAAAACAAAACAAAAATTAAATTAAAAAAAAAAATAGAAAAAATAATAATATAAACTTCAATAAACAAACGAAATAGAGTTATATAGGAAAAAATTAATGCATATATAAATAATTAATATTATCGAAAATACTACAAGTGTTATGTATATAGAAACAAATAATACAAATTCAGCAAAACATTTATTTAATGATATTTCTCGTAAATGGATCCAATAAAAATTATAATTCAACAAAATCTGTTCTTTAATTTAAGAATTTTTATCAATTAGATTTCAAGCCGATAAACGATCGCCTCGGTGTGATCTACCAAAGCTAGCTTACAAAACATCAGCGTAATATGTGCACACGAACCTAACGATGAAGCTGAGGAGTCTAACAAGGAGGAGTTTTGCGATTTACTGGACGGAGTCTGTCCGAAGTACGATGTCAAAGTCGTGCTCGGTGACTGCAATTCTAAAGCCAAAAAGTAAAATTTATTTGGCGGTTTAATTGGAAAGCACCACAAAACGACAGCAGACAATGGCTTTCGACTAATGGGTTTTGCTATAGCTCGTAATACAGTGATAAGTAGCTCTTGGTTTTCCAAATGAAGGAAGTACCAACCAAATCGACTACGTGCTAATAGGCGCAGGGCACGCATCTAACATCTTTGGCGTTCGAACCTTGCAAACATCGACTCTGGACACTTTCTTCTTGTGGCAAAGTTCAGAGCCCGACTATCCAACGAAAAGTAAAGACAGCCGAAAGAAAGAAATTTAATACTTCAGTGAGCAATTGACCCCGAAACTCTCAGCCGTACTCCCATCCATCCAGCGTCAACAGACAGTGGAACCAGTACCGCGATATCATTAAGGAAGTAGTCGATACTACCATAAGTTATCAGCTAGTATTGAAGCAGGATACAGAAAATGCATGAATGCAAATGCTGCAACGGAAAACAGGAGCTGCTAGAGAAAAGAACAGTGAAAAGAGAAGGAAAGTGAAAAAACGCTTTGTATCGGGTGATTTTTTAAGAGCTTGAGAACTTTTTTAAAAAAAAAACGCATAAAATTTGCAAAATCTCATCGATTCTTTATTTGAAACGTTAGATTGGTCCATGACATTTACTTTTTGAAGATAATTTCATTTAAATGTTGACCGCGGCTGCGTCTTAGGTGGTCCATTCGGAAAGTAACTTTTTCGAGCATTTCGGCCGGAATAGCCCGAATTTCTTCGGAAATGTTGTCTTCCAAAGCTGGAATAGTTGCTGGCTTATTTGTGTAGACTTTAGACTTGACGTAGCCCCACAAAAAATAGTCTAAAGGCGTCAAATCGCATGATCTTGGTGGCCAATTTACCGGTCCATTCCTTGAGATGAATTGTTCTCTGAAGTTTTCCCTCAAAATGGCCATAGAATCGCGAGCTGTGTGGCATGTAGCGCCATCTTGTTGAAACCACATGTCAACCAAGTTCAGTTCTTCCATTTTTGGCAACAAAAAGTTTGTTAGCATTGAACGATAGCGATCGACATTCACCGTAACGTTGCGTCCAACAGCATCTTTGAAAAAATACGGTCCAATGATTCCACCAGCGTACAAACCACACCAAACAGTGCATTTTTCGGGTTCTGGTTGCTCTTCACTCCAAATGCGGCAATTTTGCTTATTTACGTAGCCATTCAACCAGAAATGAGCCTCATCGCTGAACAAAATTTGTCGATAAAAAAGCGGATTTTCTGCCAACTTTTCTAGGGCCCATTCACTGAAAATTCGACGTTGTGGCAGATCGTTCGGCTTCAGTTCTTGCACGAGCTGTATTTTATACGGTTTTACACCAAGATCTTTGCGTAAAATCTTCCATGTGGTCGAATAACACAAACCCAATTGCTGCGAACGGCGACGAATCGACATTTCACGGTCTTCAGCAACACTCTCAGAAACAGACGCAATGTTCTCTTCTGTACGCACTGTACGCATTCGTGTGGTTGGTTTAATGTCCAATAAAGTAAACTGAGTGCGAAACTTGGTCACAATCGCATTAATTGTTTGCTCACTTGGTCGATTATGTAGACCATAAATCGGACGTAAAGCGCGAAACACATTTCGAACCGAACACTGATTTTGGTAATAAAATTCAATGATTTGCAAGCGTTGCTCGTTAGTAAGTCTATTCATGATGAAATGTCAAAGCATACTGAGCATCTTTCTCTTTGACACCATGTCTGAAATCCCTCGTGATCTGTCAAATACTAATGCATGAAAATCCTAACCTCAAAAAAATCACCCATTATAAAGAAAAGATCATAAGCAGCTTCTCAGCTTAGGTATCTCGAGAAGTTCAGCACTGCAACCAACACACGCCCGTTCTACAAAACTGCCAATCAAATGGCATCTTGTAACAGAGCTTTGATCAGTGACTGAGCACGGCGAGTGCGCTCTGGGCAGAGTTTGATCAGAGCCCGCCGAATTATTTATGGGTAAAATAAACCAAAATTATTTTTGAATTTCACGTGTTTTTGCATTGCCTGGGGCAAAATAATTTGATTTATTTTTGATGTTGGATCAAATCTGCAGAACTGAATTTTTTTTGGAAGAGTTTGCCAGGGGCGAGTACGATAACTCAGGCGACGAAGTTTAATGACAGATTTGTATAGAACAGTTAAAAACAAGCATTTTTTACTATGGGAGCGGGCTTTCTCCCTCTGTTTAGGCGGTAGGGGCAATTAAAAAAAAATATGTACGTTAAATGGAAAAAAATAATTAAAAAATATTTGTAATACTTACAACTAAGTTTTATACATTTTTTTAAAGCCAACACTTTTGTCTATTAGCTTGTTTTTAAATCAAGTCAAAACTATGCATAGTTTTTGAAAATCCTATAGTGTTCCCAAGCAGGGGGGTTGCATACACATCCCACTGTTGCATACACCCAAACTCGCACCTACTATTATTACTATCAAAAAAAGACCACTCAAGCAAAAAAAAAATAATTAAATTAAAATAGTAGTAGTTGTGGTTATTTTCAATTTTCTCAAAAACTAATAAACATAAAATCATCTAGTTTTCAGTTTTTGATCAAAAACAAATAAGAGCAATAAATTCTAAAATAAAAACAATAGAAGTTAATCTTGAAGTAGTGAAAAATTACACTTTAAACCTTTTTTTTTTTAACTTTTTTTACTAAATTTTTTTTCAAAAACCACATAGTTTTGACTTGATTTAAAAACTGGCTAATAGAACAGAATGTTGGCTTTAAAAAAATGTATAATACTTAATTGCAAGTATTACCGTTATTTTTGTTACTATTTTTTCCATTTTAAATAATAATTTTTTTAAATTGTACCACCCGCCGAAAAGGGGGGAGATATACCCCCTCTCTGCCATACCACCAAATCAATCAAACGTGAAGTTAAAAAACCTCTGTGAGCGTGGGAGCTGAGTTAAAAGTGTTGAACTAAGAGTGAATGATTTGTTTTTTGGCTTGAAAAAAAGGAATTTAAAACCTAAATAAAACCACACATTTTGTTTATACAATAAATCACTTTTATCCTTTTGTAAAACAAAAATAGACATTTAATTTAGGAATTGTTTTATTAATTATATCATCAATTTTTATAAAAATTCTGTAATAAGTAAGCTTAAATTTTTCTTTCGTTGTTTATTTTGCGATTTGAGGATATCTACAGAACAGCGATTCAGTATATGGTTGAAATTGAAGGAACCCGAAAATTAATTTGAAAATGGTAAATTTTTTTGTTTTGAAACCGGGAGAGTTATAATTTTGTACCTCGAAATATAAATGTGTATACCTATCCTTTTTGTCTAAAAAAAACTAAGCTTTAAAAAAACACAGATCTCAGTTCTCTGCTCTGAGCTTAAAAAGGGAAACGCCTAAAACGACGAGGCAACTAAAATCCAAAAGTTAGCTGTGAACTTATATGTACATATGCAGTTGTTTTTCAAATTGGATAACCGAGTATCCAGAAAATTTTGGGTAAGTTTGAGATTTGCTTTTGGCTAAAGATGGTGTGTGTGTCAATTATTCAGCCCTATTGTGAGTTTCACGTGAACAAGATTCCACCCGAAAAAAATCCCTTTTTTCAATTCGCCTATTGTGAGTTTCGGGCGAAAAAAATTCATGTTCGAAAGATTTCCCTTATTAGGAGCACTCAGTTAGGGCGGAATGAAATGTCATTTGGCTCTAAAATTTCCACTTAGTTTTTAGAGGTGAACAGAAGAACAACAAATTTTACAATGTAAGTTATTTATATTAATTGTAGTTGCAAAAAAGCAAAATAACTTTATTATTTGTATCTATATCTAAGGACCAAATCAATAAATGCAAATCAAAGCGATATGGTGCTAAGCAAGATGCAGAAAAATCCTGAAATCGCAAGAGGTTTTGTCAAAAAAAGTAAAGAAAAAATAAATGCATTTTGGAATCAGATTACACTTGAGCTTAATAGCGCTGGGCCTTCAATCAAGACTGAATTCGAATGGAAGAAGGTAAGGGTTCAATTTAATTCACATTGCTGAAGACTGAACAAAAAAAAAAAAAAAAAAAACATTTTAATTAAGCTTGGACCGACCAAAAACGCTACGTGAGGATAAAAGCTGCTACAAACAAAATAACGGAAAGAGGAACAGAAGGTGGACCTAATAGGACACTGAAATTCTCTCCTGCTGAAGAAGCCATCTTCCAGTTTGTTTGTTTCTTCAAAATCATTTGGGTTAAATCTACCCAAAAAGAGAAGTTTCGAAAATATGGAAAATGAAATTCAAATTGAAGATTTTTTGGAAGAATTTAAAAATGATGAACAACATAACCAACAGAGTGCTGATGTTATAACCTATTCACTTTCTGATCCTATTCCAGTCGTACCTGCAACGATTCTTGCTTCAACCAGTCATACCACCAAAAAGTTGTTATGGAGGAACTTCAAACGCATAAAGAACTTTGTGACAAAGTGGGTGAAGCATTATCCATCATGAAAGATCATAGCAACAATATACAAAATTGTATAAAAAAAACTACATTTTCTTTTTATTGTAAATTATAAATTACTTCTTTTTAATAATCCATCATGAAAGATCATAACAACAATATACAAAATTGTATAAAAAAAACTTTACATTTTCTTTTTATTGTAAATTATAAATTACTTCTTTTTATTAATCCTTGATTAATTTTTCACTAGGGTTGTTCATTTTCTAGACACGAATACTCACATACCAAAACACGAACAGGGAAATTTTGAATATCCACTTGCGCAAATAGGTTTTTTAGTGGTGATAAATTGATTGGGGTGGTTTTAAAAGTGTCTTGTCGTACGCAGTTTAACAGGAAATTGCGGCCCTACATAAATTTCATTGCGTTTTTATGTTCAACAAGAAATATAGGTTCAGATTTCATTCTCTGTTTTAATCAGAGATGAGGAAATTTATTGCGAACTCAGTTTGCTGAACACGACAATTATTCGAACTGTCAGTTCTGATTCAAAGTGAAATTCTATTCGGGCGAAACTCACAGTAGCTTTATAAATTCCGGGCGAACAAAAATATTTCGGGTGAATGATTTTCCGGGCGAAACTCACAATAAGGCTGTGTTTCCTATGTGATTACAACACAAACTTATCCGGATAGCTTTGGATTGATGCCCAAACGCAACCATTATTTAGTTACCGTCGTATAAATCCATCCACCTCTCAAATTGATTGTAACTTGATCGGGTAGCAGTTTTGTTATTGTGAATGCGAATAATGTATCAATTGTGATTTGTTTTTACAATCTGACAGTTGTGCTAACTGAATTCCGTTTGTTGTGCGAAGTTCATGAATTTTAAAAGAAAAATTAAATAAATTAAATAAAATATTGCACTTTTAAAAAAACATAAGTTATTGCAAATGAAAAATAAGTCTTTGAAGCTATTTTGCCGGTGAGCATTTTGTATTAAATAAATATCTTTCAAATGTTTTTATTACTTTTTGTGCGTTTATTTTTCCGTAACCGTTTGCAAACAAACTTAAGCTACTTGAAAAGAGGAGGCCCATACTGTGGTGGCCAAAATACTTTTTTTTTCAAAAAGTCTGCTTTTAAAAAAATAGATAAAACTATTTTCAAGTTTTTTTTTTTGAGAACATGAGTATATGGGTAACCTTAAGATGTCAGTAGTTGGTAGCGTGGCCTTGGATTTTAAAAACTTCTTCGATTAGTTTTTGTTAGGTTTTCAAAGGTGTTGCATACCATTGTTCTTGAAATTCTTTCAAAGTGCCACACAACTACTGGTATTCTTGCATACAAACTATGTTTTAAATCTTTCCAAAGATTTTCAATGAGGTTTAGATCAAACAATTTAAAGTTTAAAGAACTTTGCAACTGATTTAGTAGTTTTTGAATTCATTATCTTCATGAAATGTCCACGTTAATAATAGATTGTCTTCTGCAATTCGAAGCATAACGTTTTCCATTATTTGGAGATAGTACGTTTCTTTGGTCATACTATTTTTGATCCAAAATGTAAAAACTACTAGGTACCTTATAAGAGAAATCGCCCAACATTTTTATATTTCCGCCACCATGTTATTCATATTTCTTCTTTCTAATAAACATAAAGCCAGCTCTCAGCTTATTTGATACAGTGTTAGATATATTATTTAATTTCCCATAGCATGCAAACAAGAAGGATTATCTAAAAAAATGCAATTTTATTTCAAAGAAAATCAAATATACTTCAACAATGAACAAGGGTTTATTTAAAAATATTGGTATTTAAGAAGGTAACAACTAAAAAACTAAAAAAGCAACCAATTTTACGCCACAGATTATTTGATACAAGATCATTTGTCTTATAAAAAACTTGCGAGTTTTAAGAATCCTTAACATTTCAGTACTAAGTGTGATACCCTTTTGCCTTTTCAAGAGCTTCTTATCTTTTTGGCATGGAATCATCAAGCTTCTTTGTTATTTCCGGTGTAATTTTCTGCCACTCTTCTAGAAGGGCCTTTTTCAAATCATTTTTGTTAGAAATTGTATGTCTTCATATATTAATGTCCAACAAAGCCCTCAAATTTTCTATCACGTTCATATCTGGTGACTGCGCCGAGGGTTTTATTAATTGAGGACAATTTCAGATTAGCCATGTCTGCACGATTCCTGACTTATGCTTCAGGTCATTATCTTGATAAAATCGGAAATTTTGACGAATACCCAACTTTTCTGCATTTTGCATCAAATTATTTTTTAATATTAATAGGTACATATTTTTGTTCATCGTCCCTTCAATGAATTCCAATTTCCAACACCTTCTGCAGACATACCAGCCCATACCATCACGCTTCCTCCACCATGCTTCACTGTAGCTTTCAGGTTCTCCGTTTTGAGTTCCGTATTTGGCTTTCGAAGTTCTTCAAAATATGCTCCTTAGCAAAGGCAAGGCGGCTTCTCTGATTTTTCTTACTGATCAGAGGCTTTTAACGAGCGCCTCGCCCATTGAAATCATGCTCGCGAAGCACGGCGAATGGTTTCAGCACAGCATGTTTTCTCTAGTTCTTGGTGTATCTCATTAGCAATTTTGGGGGCTGATAACTTTAAATTATTTTTGATTTTTCGTACAATGTACATATGTATCTTTCATCAGACGCGTTGAAAATTTTGTTCGATGCGTTTCTTCTCTTGTCTTTAATACGGTTTATATGAACTAATCTCACTATTATATGCCTCACTTTTGAGGCACTCAAACTTACACATTTTGCAATTTGCCGATAGACTGTTCATTTTTATGGTGGTGAATTATCAATTCGCGAACTTCAATTGTTGTGCGACGACCCATTTTGAAATAAAGACTTGATTTGTTATTTTGGCTTACGAAATGACACTATTAGCAAACTAACCTAGTAACAGAAAATAAAAATAAATAACAACCTATTGCGTGAAGATTTAGATTGTAAGTCCACTAAGTTAGCTGTATCAAATAATCTGCAAGGTATTTTTTTGATCAAGAATATGGACGTTAATTTGGGAATTCTAAAATTACAAATTGCTCTCTGAACATGGGTCTGCAAACCTACATTTAAATTTCGGACATATATATTTTACCTTAAGAGATATACTCTTTTTATTTTGAAAATAAACACTGTATCAAATAAGATATGAGCAACTGTATGTACGTATTTACGTTTGGGATACCAATTTTCGTCGTCCATATAAAGAAACAGTAGAGATATGGAAACCAAATTAATTGTGTCTTACAGATAATAACATCGATAGAAAATACTTTTAAAAGAGTTGAATAGGCGTTTTTTTACCAATTAAAAAAAAAAAGTGAAAATGTTGGTTGATCCAAAATATATGTTTGAAATAAACTAGCGACTAATTTTAATATTTTACATTTTGATGTGATACCAAATTGGTAAGACTTCGAAAAATCAAATAACGGCTTTTTTATGAACCAAACAAAAATATTATCACCTCGAATGTTTTTCAAATGAGAAATGATATTACTAATTTTATATAACGAAGAATTCCATTTTTATCGTCTGGTGGAATTTTACAACATACAACAGATTAAATTTAAGTGTATATCTATTCTTTCAATTTCTCTTGATATTAAAATTGACTTATTACAAAAAATACAATTTGAAAAATTGTATCGGGTACAGCCTCTTTTTCAGAAATTAAATAAAGACGGTAATGGACAAACCAAACAAAATCGAGAAGTGTTGTGAATGGGGTTATTTGTGGCGTTTGTGAAGTTAACTGTGTACAATTAAAACCAATTTTTATTTTTCTCAAGACAACTTGAGCAGAGGGAAGTAGAATTCCAATTTTATAAAAACTGAAACGAAAATTATCGTTTATCCCTTTGGCATGATCGTTCCGAACTCACTGACATAAAAGGCCCGCCCATTCAAAAACACCAACTTTGTTTATAACATAAGTTTCACAATATTCAAAACAATGATAATGAGTACGTAAACGATTTCACGAACAATCAAACACATTTGATTTTGTTTGGTTTTATTTAAAATCTATTTACAACAATAAAAATAGTCCCTATTTTATCAAACAGAATCAATAGGTGGCCATATGTGCGTCAAATCTGCTAATGTCACCTCATACAAAAGATCACAGTACTCCTGCAGAAGATCTATAAAATATACAAAATAAGTATAGGTATTTTTTTTAAATTCACTATTATCTTACAATTGGGGTCTCTCTTCCATTCATCCAATAATTTCTGCTTACAATGAACCTCTTTTGTGGTTAATGCTCTCTTGAACTTTGTCACATTCTCATTTAAGCTAGACCAACTTTTCGTTATTGAAGATGGTGTAGCTTTAAGGTTGGCTTTGAAATCCAAGAGTTTGGGGCAAACATCTCCATTTAGGAAGAACATACCAAAGTAGCTATAGAATAAATAAAATAACAATACTAAAACATTGGAAAGTCGAAAATGTTAATCAACAACTCACCAACAGGCCTTTTCACTTAAAGGCATTTCTACTTCAGCAAGAGGTATCTCCCAGGCAGCTTTTCCATAAGTCGCATCCACAAAGCAATAAACCTTCCCCTCGTCGGCGTTATACTTTGGCAAAGGATCCTCCTTTATCGAACGAATATTGCACAGTCTCGGAACGTACATCAACAACCATTCTGGTTCGATTGCGGTCACTCCACGAATGAAAAGCTTTGTCGATTCACCGTTCTGAGTTTCATAGGCTTCCTGGTAGATCACCCATGTTGGCTGTTTTTTTCTCAGAATCGAAGACGAGTGAATAAAGACGGGCTCCTCCATATTAAGGCAGTTATAAGCGTACTTCATTTTTCTTTTTTGTTCCTTGTCATTGATGTCATCAAGTGGCACCTTTCTCGCCACTCGGTCACCCATTCCGGCGAGCAAAATTTGACGCAAAAATTTCGCCTGTTTATCAGTCGGAGGTACCATTTCGGGGTCTACACAGAGGTCGACGTTAGCCATGTTTAAGTTTATCTCATTGGTTAGCTGCACCCGCAACTTACGAACTTCTGTGATAGCTTTGTGCCGAAGGCCATTTTCAGTGCAAAATTTCAACAGCTCGCCCTTGGATCCGGCGTACTCAGCGGCTCCCACTGCCCGCAAGAGTACCATTGGATCACCTAAAAGCTCAAAGTTTCCAGTCGAAGCCCACGATTGACGACGTCGCTGCATTCTACTCATATCCATTCCACCGTCGTCCTTTTCCTTGTCTGAACCAGCTTCAATCAAAAGCTCCTGGACAGATAACGCTGCCACCAGGCAGACTGTGTAAGGAAGCATATTTTGCTGATGACTCAGAGCCAACATCTTACCAAAGCGAGGAGCGACTGGGAAGCGCGATATAACCTGTCCCAATTTCGTAACTGGTGGCACACATTTTGGGTCATCAGGATTGTGTTTGGGTCCGAGTGCACCCAAGACTATCAGCCTCGATTCAGCGGCTTGTAGCTGCTCCGCATCTGGTGGCGATGGAAAGGGAAAGTTTATCACTCTGTCAATGCCCATGCACCTCATTTGCATCATAAGATCGTCTACCGGTTTCTTTTGAATGTCTGGCTTACTAAAGGCCTCGAACTCATCGTTATACACTGCACTAGAGTAAAGTCTATAGCAATGTCCAGCACTCGTTCGCCCTGCTCTGCCAGCTCTCTGGTCAGCAGAGGCTTTGCTAGTGAATGTCACAACAAATGCACTTACTCCAGTAATTTTGTCATAGAGACGCGTCTTTTGTCGCCCCGAATCCACTACGTATTTTATGTTAGGTATGGTGAGGGAGGTCTCGGCCACGTTTGTGCTCACAATACAAAGTCTGCATCCTTCTGGCGGTGGCTGGAATATTCTACTTTGCTTCTCAGACGACAAAAGCGAATACAGAGGCAGCACCCACAGGGGCTGGGAGGTTGTTACTTCTTCATTCTCGTCATCGGATTCGTCGTTTTCTTCATTTTCCTCATCTAAGTTTTCCATATCTTCACCGTCTTCATGCAGGTCGGCTTCAGTGTCGTCTATAGGAAGCTTGTAGTCATCCAAATTGATCTTTGGCAATGCGATCTGGGACACAAATTTCTTTTTGGACTTTTTAACATTCTTTATGGCTTTTTTCATGTCAAACTCATCGTCATCATCGACTTCCTCTTTGGCCGGATCGTCCTTGTTTTCATCGGATGATGCCTTTTCGGCGGCGACTGGTTTGTATGGAAAAGTTCTTCTGATCTTCCTCACCAAATAGTTAACCTCTTGCTGACCTGTGACAAAAACTAAAATACCCCCCTCGGGAAGCTTCGAATGGATCTTCATGGTCTTCTTAAAAGCCTCTTCTACATAATTTTCAGCTGTGGTCTTTTGAAAGTGGACTGTCACCGGGAACTGACGTGCTTCCACCTTAACCAGTGGTGGAGGCACTCGAAACAATTTAGAGTTTTCTAAGAAATCCTCCACTTTGAGAGTAGCTGACATGATAATTAGTTTTAGTGGATTGCCGCGCTTTAATCGCAAAGGAACAATACGCGACAGCAGACCAATGAGGATGTCAGTGTAGGCACTCCGCTCGTGAGCCTCGTCGAGTATGATCACTGAGTACTTAAGAAGCATGAAGTCGGATTCGATTTCCTTCAGGAGCACACCGTCCGTCATGAATTTTATTTTAGTCCGATCCGTGACGTTGCCCTCGAAACGAATCAGGTAGGAAACTTCTTTTTCGCTGAGATTCATTTCCCGAGCTACACGCTTCGACATGGAAATGGCGGCAACACGACGCGGTTCGGTGATACCAATCATTTTGTGCTCCCCATAGCCGGATTCGTACAGGAACTGGGGAATTTGGGTGGTCTTACCGGACCCGGTTTCACCAGCAACGATAATGATTGAGTTTTCATTTATGATTTCCATGATAGCCTGTTCCTCAGCAAGAATAGGAAGTCTTAAACGAGCGGCTTGAATTTCTGGATCACGATCAACGGGTATATAAACAGCAGGCTTAGATGAAATCTTTGGTTTTTCAAGAGCCTTCTCTTCTTTGACAATAGCAGGTTCATGGTTTACCTTTGGTTCAGGCAGAACCTCATCATCTTTTTCATCTTCGTCTGTATCATCTGACGAGGATTCGGCTTCCAATCCAATCACGTTTGGATTTTTCTTCTTTGCTTGTGTCTCACCATCACTGTTACTCTCGTCTGCGTCGTTATAGCCCTTCAAGAGTTCCAATCGTTTGCGTTTGTTTATTCCCGCTATGCTGCTTATTCGCCCAGCAGCGTCCTCTTGTTGCTTCTGCTCTTTTTTGCGCTTTTGCTTTTCTTGAATCGCTTCAAAATTGCCAAAGTTCTTGAGACCAATGGTTTGCACTTGACTGATTGATTGATACAAGCTCAATTCATCTGGAGATATTTTGACCTTTTCCAATCCTTCAAGTATAGATGCTCTCTTGAAAAATAAATGTAATGCCTCAGGTCAGTTGGGGGGATCCGCGAAGTATCTATGAAAGGATAACTTACCTCTTCCTTTTTGCGCTTCTTGTCGACAATTGTTTGAAGACGTTTCCTTTGCTTTTTTGTCAGGATTTTGGTGTGTTGTACGATCTCGGCTTTAGTTTTAGTTTTGCGTTTCTTAGACGGCAGGACCAAAGGATTGGCATCGTCATAACCCGAAGAAGTTGCAATGGAATCACCTAGTTCAAGTTTGATCTACAACAGAAAAGTTTATGAAGGGTTTTTTTGTTCTTGAATTTTGGTATACCTTTTTGACTTCGGAATTATCAATTGTGGTCTTATGAGATTGCCGAGCCTTGGCATTGAATACTTTTTTACCCATAACTACTTTGAATATATAAAATAATAATTTTATAAAAATTAATTTCGTTTGTTTTGCTTTTTTAACACATCGCACGTGTGATGAAAAATGACAATTAAGAATCAACACAGGTTGGATGTTTGACAGTTCTTTTGCGATGTTTGCTAAAGAGTGCGTTCGGAAATGTATTATTTTGTGTACTACATTACCGATTGTAGTTGGTTCATAAGGCTGCACAAACCTTTATACACAAAACATGTAGGGCCATATTCATAAATCCATAGTTAAGCAGCATTCACATGAGCGCGACCAACGACCAACGAATAAACGAATATTCGTCGATTTTGACATTTCTTTCACATGAGAGTTTTTAATTCGTCGCGAATGAAGTTTGACAGCCGAACACCATTGACCACCAAAACCAAAACAAGAATGATTTTTTTAGGTTAAGTACGCGCGATTATTTTATTCGTTGCGAGTGTGGATAATGTGGAACGCGAATAAAGTTTGACAGTTCGTATCAACTACAATTTTTTTCGCGACGAATAAATTTGTTTTCTTAAATTTATTAATATATGATATTGAAAAGTAAAAGTATGCGTCATAAATCAAATAGAAACTATATTGTTATCGTTTTGTTAAGAATTTGTGTGGAAATATGTCTTCAAACGTATATAAAATCACATTTTGTAATTCATTCGTCGTTCGTTGGTCGCGCTCATGTGAATACTACTTTATGATCACAATTCTTAATAGAACACAGTTTATTATATTATATTATACAATTTTCTTGCAATGTTTTACTGAACTGGAGTTTATGGAAGAAATATACTACTATTATACTCCAAATTAAGATGTTTGACGTGATAAATGTCAAAAAGCATTTCAAATCATTTTCGGACCTTATTCATATTCACTTCATGTACTTTATTAATACATGTATAGCAACCCGACTATTTATAATTTAACATCTATGGCCCTATTCTTTATTTCGTATATTTTGTACTCTTTATTTCTAAAATGGAATGAAATCTACTACTTACGGATTGCGAATTCCGGAAGTGAAATGGTCTTACCTGGCAACTCGTTTCCGAATGTCAAAAGTAACTTAATAAGTGGCCGGTTATAGCTATCAGTTTGAAACAGGAGGAATCTGAAATCTTTTACTGATGAGCGTTTATAGCAATCAGTAAATTTACGTCATTAAATTAAATTGCACTTTGAGACTTCGCCCCTCAGACAATTTTTTGACTGTTGCTTTTATCAGTAAATTTTTTAATGATGTGATCGGAACAGGAAAAAATTGGAACACCAACAGTAAAAAGAAAGTTTTTGGCTTTTGGCAGTCAGCTGTTCAATAAAATGAAATTTCATCATTAAAAAAATTAAAATGGATTTATAAATTAAATAAAACTTTAAATGCATTGTTTCTTTTTGGAAAAAAATACTCGAATACAGGATTCATCTTATTGCATCTATCTTTTGCTAGAAATAAATCTGTAACATGTTCAAAAACTAAAAACAAACATTTTACTGATGGATTTTACTGATAGCTATAACCGGCCTCTAAGGAAAATGTATTTCTACAACAAAAGTGACATCGAAACGTTCGAGGAAAATCTTAAAATGTAAGTTTAAAAAAAATCAGTAATAAGAAAAATGTACACAAATAAAATTTATTTTCAAGGAATATACTCGTATAAGCAAAAATGTACATACGAAACAAAAGTAATTAGCAATTTTAGTAGAAGTCATGCGTACTCATCCCGCTATAGCAAAAAGACATTTAAAAATATCTGACCCCAAGCAAATTCCGAACAATTTGTGGCAAATTAAATTCTAAATAGTACAGTTGATGCTGATTTAAGACCATCAAAGAACAATAAATCATCAGAAATTGCTGAGATATGTTCGATATTATTTTTTTTTGAGGCTTATCATGTTGTTATAAAAAAATCAACTCAAATTTGTGCGTCCTAATTTAAAATGCTATTATCTCGAGATATTAAAAATGTTGTTTATCATGTTATGCAAATAAGCAATTTATATACATATTGAAAAATCATCATCAAGAAATCTTTTGGATTTTCTTCCTTGATTTTTAAAATGGGAAAGTCCAAACTATATTGAAAGAAAAAACAAGCAATCGTGTCTCCATACAAATATTTACATACATTTTAAGTCTCAGAAATAGTGGCGTTTTGGTGAAAATATCTGCATTCTATTATCGAAAATGATCCATATGGTTTATAATTTAACGTAATACAAGAACAATTTGTGATCTGGGTTAATTTCATAATCCTAAAAATTAGTTCTCATTATATCGGATAAATGGCTGTTTTGTGTTGTAAATGGTAAGGTAGTGTGAAATGTAGCTGTATGAAAAGGGACAGAAAATGTTTAAAAAGTAAAAAAAAACAAGAACAAAAAAAGATATCTGTATGAAAGTTATATGTCTTGGATCTACATCGTTTTATTTTATCGTTCGTTGGCTATAATAAAACCCAGCTTATAACTTAGGCGCCAGTTATAGCTATCATTGAAATCGATCCGGAAAATTTTTCGAATCGATATTTGACGGTGTTTCCCTTTGATTAGAAATGAAAATTATATACTGATCGATCGAAAATCACACAAAGAATTTTTTTTGAGAAAAAGTGTAATTACGCGTTTATTTTTCTCTAAAAATGTATTTTTCTATTTTCCGGGCGGAAATTCATTTTCCTGAACAGCTTGTACTTTTATGTTCAAAAGTGAAACGAATCGTTCCACTGATTTGTGTTCCAATTTCACACAATTCCAATGACAGGTTTCTGTCAATAAAAATTTGTCGGTGGTTTTCAATCATGAATTTTTTTTCAATTACAGAAATTTTTAATGAAAGCTATAAAATAAAAAAAAAATCCAATGTTTGTTTTAAATGATGAAAAGCAATGAAAGCTATAACTGGCACCTTACAAAGGGGTGGAATTGGCTAAGACCATAAGTGATTGTAATATTTGTGATAGTCAAATTGACTATAACCGCGCTTTCCGTCCGCAAAAAATGATTCAAGTCAATTCATTTCGCCGGAACAACTTCCGATTAGAATTGTCAGAATTCATTGTTGCCAGTGAAATTTTAAAGTGGTTCCTATAATCTAAATAAAAGTAGCAAATTGGCTGTCTTGTGACTTTTGTTGTTTTTTTTTTTTCGAATGTCGTAAGCTTGCTCTTTTTTTAAGGCCACTGAAAAAGTGTTGAAGTCGTTTGTGTAAGCGTCTATTAGCTCTATTCAAATTACGACAGAAACGTCATATTTATTGGAAAATGACTATTACATTTTAGCTGTGACAGCCTTTTATCTATCAATTTGACTTTCACCTTACATCGATCAAATTCGTCAATTTTGACTGTCATATATCAAAAAATCAAACACCTTTGCCGATTGCACCCAAGGTTTCAGTTTTATCTTATTTAGATTTGTGATATATAAGCAAATATTAATCAGGGGAGTCATTCCGTAATTTTCAAAACGATAATCGTCAAAACGATTATCATTAACGATATCGTCAATAATTTGCTTCACGTAACTTTATCGCTATCGTCTCGTCAATCGTTTTTAGTAGTAGATCGTTCAGTATACTTCAAATACTATTATACTATAACTGAAATGTCAAAAAGAACTCAACGAAAGAAAATGCTTGTTCAATAACTTGAAAATGTTATTAAACTTGGTTTTTCTATATGGAAAATTTTGAAAATTTGCAAAAAATGTATTGTTAGTAAACATGCCAACTATTTTGTGATGTTTATTGTTATTGTTACTTTTTATGTTTTCATTTGTTGCCGTCGACGATAAAACTATAATATCAAAATGTTTTGTTTATGTCTGATATTTTTGTAAATTAATAATACTAATTATAATTTAGAGTATACAAAAGTCAGTAACAGAAAATCAGCTGCAATATTAAACCCAATTCTGTCCAAAGGAAGGAAGATAAGACTCCAATTTATATACAGGGGACACAAATATTTGTGTTTCCAAAACTACTTTGGATTAGTGCTTTGTGCAAGAGCGATACTAAAAGCGTTGCCTTTCGAACATACCAATGTTCCTCCGCTCAAAAGTTTCAATGGTTACAGCAAATATTAATATGGAAGGTGTATAGTATGTATGTAGAACGACAACCGTCTGACAAATGTATTGTTTCCAATATCATCATTATCATCATTATCCTCTTTTGCAATTCCAAGACTTTGAACAAAACTACAATTGTTTTTTATATTTAACAATAATTAAGAAAGATTACTTATGTTCATGTTTTGTATATATAAATAAAATGATTACATATTGGTTAGAATAGATAGAATGTCCGATAAATGTCTTAATTTTCTTCGTAACCGTATTATTTGTATTTTTTTGAGTTTTTATTTTCATTTTGTAACAAAACTAAACTTCGCCGAAACATTTTTGCTTCAAATTGTTTTGGTTATCAATGGAAATTAATAGCAGACGATACCTACTTAGCTATCGTGCAAACGCTATCGTTTTGACGATATCACTTTGACGATTATCGTCTTACGTGAAGTGAGACTATCGTCGAAACGATATCGTCTGACGATAATCGTTTTACGTGAAGTGAGACTATCGTCGAAACGATATCGTCTGACGATAATCGTTTTACGGAAATACCCCCCAGTTTTTGCTGCCTATGTATTAAGAAAAAAACTAGATTATCTTATTAAATCTTACTCAGCGGAAAAATCCTATGAAGATTTCAGAGCTCAATAATTTTTAAAATTAAATTATTTAAACGTTCGTATGAAATGCAGCAAAAACATTAATATTTTGATTTTAAAAATGAGTTTAAAAAATATGCAGTTAAGAACAAAAAAGATAAGAACTAGTTTCCACATTTTTTTAATGGATAAATTGCAATGTGGTGTTGCAAATGGTAAGGTAGTTTGAACTGGGAGAGCAAAAAGCACTTTAAATGTACTCACTTCATGGTCAACATTTAACTAGCTTTGTGAATGCAAAATTTCACTAATTGACTAAGATAGTCAATCCACAATTGTCATATCAATAACAAATGTTAATACATATATAAAATTAGAAACATTTTGGTTTTAAGGGCCAGTTATAGCTATGTACAATTGAAATCAATCCGGACATTTTTTGGATGGATGTTTGACTGTGTGACTGGAAATTTATTTTTCTATTTCCCGGACAGAAATTCTTTTTCCTGAACAACTGTTACTTTTATGTTTAAAAGTGAAACGAATCAATCCACTGATTTGTGTTCCAATTTCATACAAATTTAATGAAAGATTTCTGTCAGTACTAAACATTCAGGACATTTTTTTTAATGACGTACATTTTTAATGATCGCTATAAACGACCTGCTAAAAATGTTCCAATTGTTTGTTTCAATAAAAAAAAAAACAATGATAGCTAAAATTAAACCCTTAAGATTAAAAAAATCAAATATAAGATATAATATGATCGAATTATATTTACACATATTTAAATACTGAACGATTAATTTCATTTTTGGTTCTTGTGTCTTTACTGAGCTTAGTTTGTAGCCGAAATTCTTACACTACGATTTTAGTTGCATTTATCCAAACAGAATGACATGACAACGCAGTGACTAGCTTAGTGATTGCGCCCAATGATCAATACAAGTCTACAAATTTTGTTTATTTTTATTAAATTCAATTTAAAAAAAAACTTAACATAAATAAGGAATGACTAAGAATGAATTTATACGAGTTTATTTTGTTTTTATTTTACTACGTTGATTCTTAACGATCAAAAATATCAATTTTTAATCACAAAATACTACAGTGTTTAGGAAAAAATAATTTGTTTTAAGCATTATTGTTTTAAATCAGTTTGCAGAACACAAGCAAAGAATTTTAGCTTCAATCACGTTCCACTGCATAGTTACTATCCGTAATCTAGTACCATTGCATAATTTCGGTGCATTTAAATACCTCATAAGTATTATTGGAGCCCAAATTTTCAAGTCCAGTTTATGCGAAGGAAGTCCTGATGTATTCAAAGAATTCAAAAATTCAATTGGAATATCAATAGCATTATCTTGATCAGTCAGACTATCAATAGAAAGATAAGTTTGTTGATGGACCTGAAACATTGAAAGAATTTTATTATTTATGCTTGTAACAGAATCGTTTTTAGGTGCTAAAATCGCTCGTTCGCGTAACCAATCATCCGTTTTCTCTGAAATTTGGGCGACTTGCGGGTAAACATTAGCTATTAATTCGTTTTGTCCAGTGACACTAGTTGCAAATGTTGGTTCTATTAGTACTTCACCATCATTATTTAAAATATTTCCGTTTCCTATATCCAAAAGAGTTCTTGAAAATTGTGCTGCATTATTATCACCACCCAAATGTACGCTCATATGTGTGGTCAATCTTAAAAGTTTGACAGAAGCCCACAGAAACGACGCATTTATTTCATCACTTTTTGTACCTCTTGGCACAACTGGCAATATTTGCAGAAAATCACCAGCGAACAGTATCACAACACCTTCCATCGGACGTTCATCAGCTCTAAAATCTCTAAGTGTACGATCCAGAGCTTAAGTCCCACCTTTATGGAAAATAAAAATAGTCGATTCGTCCCACACAATAAACGTCGATTCTTTAAGCACTTTAGCTAGTGAGCTTTGTTTCGAGATACTACAAAATTAACGCTCTTGTATATGTATAGATAACTAATTATTGACTAACATTATCGGACTTTATTTATGCCCTATCAATGACATTAGGTTTCAAATTAACATCGTGGCTCGCATTCAAAAAGTCCAGTTTTGGAAGACTTTGGGGAATAAATCATGCTGAATTTGACCGATGCATCATTTTCGAAAAAGTAGGGACCGATGATGTCTGCAGCCCAAAATCCACACGAAAAAGTAACTTTGTTTTGATGCATTAGCACCTTTCAAATCTCACGTATGTAAAGGGTGTCCCAAAATTAACGCAAGATTTGAATTTGCCGCCATTTGTGCAGTGAAGTGTTGGCAACCCTGAAAAAAAGCAATTTGACAACTAACAGTATAGGGTTATTAAAAATGGAGCGTTACACGAGAGAACAACGTGTCTTCATTATTAAAGAATATTTCAAAAATAGTGAAAGCTTGGCGGCTGCAGTTCGAAAATTTCATACAAAATATGGTCGGAATAGTGTTTTAACTTCGTCAACTGTGAAGAGATTAATTGAAAAATTCATGGAGACTGGATCCGTTGGAGACGCCAAACACACTGGTCGTCCAAAAACAAACCGTTCAAATGTGAATGTCGAAGCAGTGCGTGAGAGTGTTGCTGACAATCCAGGAACCTCAATTCGACGTCGTGGACAAGAATTGCAAATTTCAAGAACCTCTCTACAGCGTATACTCACCAAAGATCTGTGTCTTCATGCTTACAAAATTCAATTAACACAGCAATTGAAGCCAAATGACCATGGACAGAGAAGAGAGTTCGTTGAATGGATTATTGAACATCAACAAATGGACCCTGATTTTTCGAGCAAAATCATCCTAAGCGATGAAGCACATTTTCATCTTGATGGCTTTGTCAATCGCCAAAATTGCCGCATTTGGGGTTCGGAGAACCCACATGTGATTGTCGAAAAACAAATGCATCCACAACGCGTGACTGTATGGTGTGGATTTTTGGCTGGAGGCATAATTGGGCCGCATCAACGAAATTCAGCCACATTTATGCAGAATGGTCATGGAAAATTTCAACAAAAGAGTGCGCATGTGCATGCAAAGCCGTGGAGGCCATTTGTCCGATGTGTTATTCCATACATAACCCTATCCTATGTACTTTACGAGTCAATAAAAATATAACTATCAAAAGACTAAAAACGGCGTTTTCTATTTAATTCAAATCTTGTGTTAATTTTGGGACACCCTTTACATAGATTGGTGTCATTCCAAATCTGTCAGAATTGCTTGTTCTCGTACATATTCAAAAATAGTCCTAGATTATTGTTTGACCAAAATTGTTGTATCAACTTTCCAACTATTAAAAAATCAAATTAGTTTTATCATGCGCACGTGTTGCTCGCTGTTACCTGCCATGGTAATTTTTCTTTAGTGACTTATTAAAAGAAGGTATTTTGATAGAAACTAAAAGAAACAATGTCCACTAAGAACTGTCAAAATCAACTCGTCCTTATTGAAAAACTCTATAGTTTAGATTGAAACAAATAAATACAATTAAGTAACAGAAATTAAGCCTCTTTATCTATTTCTATTGCTATAATTTGACTTAAAATATTTTATTTTCATAGTTTTACTCAGATATTTCAGATGACAAGAACATGAACAACAATTAACATTTTGTTAAAATAAAAAAAATATAGAAACAACCATTTTATTCCAATTGTATTTTACTAATTTATAATTCCAAAAAATTGTTTCAAACAATTTCTATCGTTTGCATATTGCAAATTGGTATTTCCAAATCATTCAATGTTCACTTCTACTGCAATGCTAAACAAAAGATACAAAATCTCATTCAAATACACACAAAAATTCCCCATAACAGAAATTTCACATTTACAATAAATTTGTTATGAATCAACAAAAAGAAATAATATCCTCTTCTTTGCCTTTCGAAAGACACAAAAATATCCTTTTTTAGCTCTATTCGAATTCAAACTCAGTCGAATATTGTACCTACCCCTCGCGCTGTTTGCTGCCACCCCCGCAATTCCATTCAAGACCATTACAACGCATACGCAAAACAACATTCCCCCCATTATCGCATATACAAATCTCGAACAACGAAAATTCGAAAAATTCGAACTAAATATCGGTCGGCGGAGTTTTTATTTAGATTTTAAGGTAGACATCAATCGGAACGTTTTAGTGTATCGCAGTATCGTGTACAGTTGAAGAACTATTAAGTGCAAAAAACGAATCAAACGCAACTTATTCAAATAAAAAAACAAACTTCAACTTTTCAATTCTAAAATACCTAAAACACAACCGAATCAGTTATAATTTTCCAATAATTTCTAAACCATGTTACAAAATTCGAAAGAAGAAAAATAATATAAAAAAGTTATTCAACGAAAAAAGAACAAACAAAAAGAAGGATTTTCAGCAAAAATTTAGAACGTAAATTTATCGTTGGTTCTTTTTTCCATTCCCTTATTTCGAACCTACTACATACACTCATCTGCAGTGGGTATCTCAAAGTATAGAGAACGTACTAGCAGCCAGCAAAGATACTTTTTATTTTAGGGGTGTGCCTGGTAGTTTCGATTTTTTTCTCTCGACTCGAAAACACAACTTCTTCTCAATCGGGGTCGTCGGAGTTTTCTAACTTAAAAATAAAATAATTATTTTACCTAATTTTTTTGTTTTAAACAAATTAAAAAAAAAAAGAAAAACCAACACTCTTATTAATACACATTTCGATTTATATACTCGTATATACGTACCTAAATGGCTTCTTGTGGGTTTTAATAAAATAGTTAAAATCAAAAATAAAAAAGATACAAGTGAAAGAAGTGGAATAAATTTTGGTACAATTTTTATATAGAAATAAAAGTTACCTACATAAGCAAAATGTCTTTACATTTTGTTACATGTTTGTTTGCATTAGTTGCCCTCATAAGCAGTTTAGAGGTAAGTTTTTTTTTTTTTTTTTTAATTTGAATTGAATTTAGGTTTAAAGAAATTAAATGGATGATGAAAAGTCGGATTTGTGTCTCTAATTAGAATTCTAACAAGTCGGGGAAATTTTATTAGATTCTTTTTTCTATTTTTTATTGTTAACAAGGGTTGCATATTCATCAAGAAAGCATTTTGTACGCATGTGTCTTTTTCGATTTTAAATTTTAGAACAAGAAAATAAATTGAAAAATATAAAATACTTAAATTTATTGTAGGATAAAAAAAAAATAGAAAGAAAGAAATTCCTGTACAAGGATATCGATCTTTTGTGCTACACAAAAACAACAACAACAAGAAATCGACACTTAAAGGAATTCCCCATATACAAAGCACCATCATCACCAATACATGCATTTAGTGATTCACCGCACTCACTCACTTGTACATTACATATTAGCACCACCACTATACACCAGCAGAAGCAGCAAAAGCAGTAGCAGTAGCAGCAGCAATAGGAGCAAGTTTCTTGTGTTGTTTCGAAAAGGTAACCCTAAGCCCTACTCAACCCTCTCTACGAGTATAGTCCCAGCCAGCCTTTAGCCTCCTCCACCCATATACTCACCGTAAAGTTACAACACAAAACGAAGCTCACCACCAATACTCAGGTAGTATCTATAATAGCTGAACAGAACAGCCACCTTGCGCTGGGAAAAAGCCTGTCAGCTATTTATTTTCGACCTATAGATACTATATATACGATTTGAGAGATGGCATTCCAGCTCGAAGGACCATTTTTTGTCTTTCTTTTTTTTTTTTTTGAAAACATTTCATTTCATTTAAAATTTCAACAAACTACGGTACTGTGCTGTGCTGGTTTGGTGGCTATATGGCTATATGGCTGTGGCGCTGCTGATGCTGATGCTGCTGTTAAGTCCTCTCCATCCTTGATTTATCGAGATCGAGAAGGAGACACCATATCATCGCAAGAGCGGAGAGCACAACGAACGAAATTTCCATCCAAAAGGAGATATACGACTATACTGACGACGACCGACCTACCTAGGAGATGATGATAATGATGGTTGCTTTGCTTGCTGCACACAAGTAGGTTTTAAAGGCTCTTTTTTCTCATCTCCTGCTCCTCTCATCGGCTGTATAGATACTCAATTAGTCGAGATAATTGAATTTTAAAGGTTTTTAATGGGATGTATGCTAATGACTGCAAATTCCATTATACTCGTTTGTAATGAAATTAACTGCAGTGTCTATCTCTCTCTTCCTCTCTGTGCCTTGAAAAACGACCTACAACCTACAATTTACAAGCATCAGAATATTCAAGCAAAATAAATGATTTAAGCTTCAAAGTGACGACACACGACAATTTTTAGGAAAACAAAAAACTTAAAAAACATAATAATACAAAATTTTCATTCGTTTTATAACGTGTGTGTGTCTTTGTATATTTTGGAAGTGATTGTATGTGTGTGTTTTTGCTTCAGGAGCAGGAAGGCAGAAAGAGTGCAGGGGAAGACGAACACCCCATTAATTGGTAAGATATTGCTTGTAGCCAATGTGCTTGCGCACTCTTGCATAACTTCGTTTGGTGAGTCACCCAAAGTCCTTACGTACCGTACATATGTTTGTAGGTATGTAGGTACGGAACGTGTACTCAACTGAACTGAACTGAACCGACGACGACGATGAAGAACCGACCGAACAGAGCCAGGCCAGGATATTCCATTAGTCATACTCATCGTACACTGTATAAGTGTATAGTGTATAATAGCAAAGGCAAAAGGATGAAATGACAAAATAAGTGTAGACTTTTTATTTTCTGTGTGCACTGTGTGTACTTTTCTGCTGCTTGCACAGAGTCTTGGTGGGTTTGGGAGAAATTTCTTTACATTTTTATGTTTTTTCTTTTATTTTGAAGGATTGTTGTGTCTTCCTTTCGAAAAAAAAGTCGTCCTTTGTGTGAAAGAAGAGACTCTGGATTTCATCAGGACATAGGATATTATATGGGAACAAAGAACGTTTAGACGGCAGGTTTTTTGTCTTCTTGTTGTTGTTGTTGTTTCAAATCAAAAAGTAAATGTCAGAAAGATGTCACACAGAGAGAGGGTGTAACAAATTCGGGTTCGGGGTTGAACGGGTTGGATTTTATTTTTCTGGTCTCAAAGTTTAGATTTAGAAGGATTTTATATGCAAGAAGACGGACAGAAAAATAAAAACGAGGAGCAATGACCTTAGTCACGAAATCCGTTTGTAGTGTCGTCGTTGGTCATTGGTCGTTGGTCGTAGTTCCACGTTACCATAACCACCTTGAAGGTCCCAACAACAAACAAGAAACAACAATATCCTTTCTAACTACTCCAGCTCCAGCTCCACTCCAAGCCTATGTGTATAATTTTCTATACCATAAACACGAATGTAAATTGTTATCGGGTAGTTTATCGATTGTTTTTGTATATCCTATCTCTCGACCAAAAAAGCCAAGACAGTCGAAAAACATTAGATAAAGGTTCTTTACCTATTCCTATATTTATATATGTAGGTATTTTATTAAAGTTGAAGGAGTCACACAATTAGAAGTAGGTATACTCTTATGCTCATATCTTTTGGTGATTTGCTGTGACATTATCGGCTGGAAAGATTTGTTTTATGGTAATTTGAGCAATTATTCACCTGGGCAAGGATGAATCTCTTCCAGTTCTATGGGTTTTTCATCGTCATCGTCCTTATCCTCGTCCTCGTCGTTGTTGTTTGAAGATTAGTAAATATACTTGAGAATGGTGATTATGCTGTCTAAAAATATATGTCGTTCTCTATTGTGTCACACGCAGGAATATAAAGGAAATACCACACCCAGTCTCACGTGGGCTATATATTAAAAGTTTTTTGTTTTTGTTTTTTTCTGTTAGAAAAATGTATTAGGGAGGTTTTTGTTGTTGGTTTTGGTTTATTTTTTTTAAATTCGTTTCGAAAAATATGCCATAAGTAGGCACCCCCAAACCTATCCTTGGACTGTCGAACTTTTTGTTGTTTTGACTTCGAAAACAGTAACTTTTTTTCTGGTGTTTTAGGGTAACAATAATGTTTTGGGATATGCATGCGATGATGGTATATGATAGATTGTTTAAGTTTTGGTTTTTTTTTTCTTCCTTTTATTTGTTTGATTGTGTGTGGAAGGCTGTTTGACTGTGCTGTGCCTTTGGCTAGACGTAATTTCATTCACGAAATATCGTCTGTGTACAAACTACCTACCTACAACTATAATCTGGCCCCCTTTGCCAAAGTTTTGTTCTTTTTTTTCATTTTCTTTTTCTTTTGTTTTAGTTTTGCTTTTACGTAATAGGTTTTTAGGGTTGAGTTTGCGTTGGGGTAGTCATATTTCTGTATATGTATATGAAAAGGATATACGTATAGGTAACGAATATAAAACAAGAAAAGTCAATGGAACATTCGAATATCAATCGATTAAGTTCACTTAAGGATTGAATATCTATAGGTGCAAATTGTAAATACAGGGGTCGGGTGTTTATCCGACTAGAAAAATTCTGTTTTCATTTTTAAAAAGAAATATTATGTGTATGAAGCTTTAGTGAAAGAAACTATAGGTGTTATTGTTGTTGTTGAAAACTGGAACTGATACATTTTGATTGCATCACAATCACAGCACTCATATACTCAAACACCCAAAAAAGCTTAAAGAACTCGAAGGTCATTTTCAACACAAGGATAGTTTAAACAAAACAAAAACTAGAAAATACATTTAAAATAAAGGATTACTTGACTTTAATTCTTAAATGTACAATATGTTATTTTTGAAGAAATTTGAATACATTTTTCAAAACAACAGAGCAAAGACGGATCTAGACTTTTAGTCTCAAGGGAGGATCACACACTTATCATAAAACAGAATGCAGAGAAAGAAAATTGAACCTTTATTTAAATTAAATTATACGCATTCATCTTAAAACCCTAAATTTGTAACAGTAATGAAGTTGAAGGTCAGCTAAAAAGTGACAATTCATTTTTTTTTGTTAATAACTGTGGTCCATCAAAGCGTGATTTAAAAACTTCGAAAACTTCTAACTTATGAAATCATTCCAATAGTTTCTTCATTATGCCATATTTAAGTGTTAAGAAAGAGTAGTACGCAGATCGAACAAAAATTTAGTTCATAATTTTTCTCCAAACTTCAGCTAAAACCTGGCTGTATTTTGACAGAAGAACGTTGTTTAGAAAATCCAGTTGATCTTGTGGGAAATATTCTCCAAGTTCCAAATTTAGAGATGTTGCCTCCCGATTATCGCTAAATTCTTTTTCTCTTTTTTTTTGCCTCCAATCTTACAGAAATAATTCTTTAATATCCATTTTGCTTAAGCACAGCACAAAATAAACACACAAACTACAATTTATTTCATGTCAGAACCCTTTCAGAAATAAAAATACAATTGTTTTCTAACTCAATTCATAGCCATGGAAAATTTAAAAAGGGGGCCGTTTTCATAGAATTTTGTTAAAAACACTAAAATATATGTTTTAAATTCTTTTAGCAGACATAATTATATGATCTCATATTTATATACAAAGTATCATTTTTATCTTAATTTTTTAATTTTTCATAATAATTTTTAATAATCTGTCAAAATTAAGATTGAAATAAATGCGCCGAGAAACTTATCAGTCCCCTTAATTATGACAGCTCAATAAAGTACATTATGAAACTGAAATATGGAAGTTTAGCTAGAACTGCGTATCACTGGGGTTAAATGTTTTGCTTAATTTTAGTTTTGGAGAGAATTTTGTATAGAAGCTACATTTTAGCTCGAACTGCGTTCCATGCTTTAACATTCAATAAGTTAGATGAATTTTGGGGGACTATTTTGTTCATTGAACTCATTTGCCTTAGAATAAGTTTGGGAGTTTGGACAACCAGTTTAATATCTAAGTTAAAAAGTTTGAAAAAAAAACATCAATATGAGCATATACGCTGGAAAACTATCATCTTTGAAAACAAACATTGAAATTGACAGGTCGTTTATAGCTATCATTAAAAATGTCTGTCATTGAAAAAAAAATTCCTGATGGAAATCCACCGAAAAACTTTTACTGACAGAAATCTGTCATTGGAATGACAGTAAATCAGTGGAACGATTCGTTTCATTTTAAACATAAAAGTATCAGCTGTTCAGGAAAATGTATTTCCGTCCGGAAAATAGAAAAATACATTTTTAGGGAAAAATAAATGCGCAATTACACTTTTTTCCTCAAAAAAATTCTTTGTGTGATTTCCGATCGATCAGTATATAATTTTCATTTCTAATCAAAGGGAAACACCGTCAAATATCGATTCAAAAATTTTTTCGGATCAATTTTAATGATAGCTATAACTGGTGCCTTAAATTTCTTCCGTTGAAGCTTTAAAGTATTTTCTGATCAAAAATTAATTAACAAAACTTAAGAAATAAGGAACACAAAAATTAGGTTATTAAATTTTAGGAAATATGGTTATATGGTATGATTAATATACTTAACGTAAAAATTGGAGCAGATACAAATTACGGTTTAAAGAAAAAATTTCGTAAGGAACCGTGGCAAAATTTAAACTTTTTGAGAGATCCAAAGATACAAAATCTAACATACAATTTTAGATGTAAAAAAGCACAACGCATTTAAAGTAAATTCACTTCAAAAGTAAATTTCTTTAGTTTATTAAAGGACTATACCGTTTGTATGTGATACGGATATTCCATAGTTTTTTCCACTTAAAAACATTGATATGCAAGCCTGTCTTCGGAGGGCCCAAAAACTATGTTCTCTTCTGCAACACGATTCCGGAGTATAATAAAGCTGGGACTGTCTTTAAAGTAGAAGGTATTTTCTGAAGTATGACACAAGATTTGTGAAAAATATTGGACAAAATGACATCGTCATAAAAAGTCTCTTATAGATTTTAAAATGGTCCTATCCTATCCATTGCCGTATAGTGTAAATATATTTCAGAATACTAATTCAAATTGGAAAATCTCAATTTAGTAAAAATGCGCTTAAAGATCCTAAACAGGGCATTCAATACTTAAGAGCAGTCGAAGAGGATTATCGATATTGCCTTGAATTGTTGAAGCAATATTTTAGAAAATTTAAACTTTTCAAAGAGAAAAATAATGATTTTTTTTTTAATTTTACACTGTTATGACCCTTTTAGAATTTCAAAAGTTTGATATTTAACCAATTTTCAAAGCCCCAACCTTTTTAAGTGCAAATAAAAAACTAAAATAATGACGAATCCTCAGAAATTGTAATGGTGTAAAAACTGTTTTGAAATGCAAGTAGAGTTAGAGTAAAGTAAGTCCAGTCAAGGATCTCTAAAAAAACTTGTGCTTTAAATATATCATATATTTGTATATCAAATCAACGGTCTATTATCCTGTATAAATGTTTTACCTTTATTCTATGGCTATTACAGAATTTTAGGTAAACATTCATCTACACTATCTACACTAATACAAGAGGAAAGATTTGTATTTTTGTATGTAACGAATAAACTCAAAAAGTACTGGACCGATTTTAATAATTCTTTTTTCATTAGAAAGCTACATTATCACTGAGTAACATAGGCTCTATATTTAGTATTAGATTACTATAGAAATTCCTATTAAAACCAACCGAAGGTGTAAAAAAATAGCCATAAAATGTCTTTCATCGCATACGCTGCGAAGAGTATTAATGATATGACAAAAAAATGTTTTCTAATTTAGTGATTCATGTTCGTTTTAATTAGCATGCTTATAACTTAAATATCTGTTCATATTTATGTATGTCTACCCTTGCGAAGCCGGGACGGGCCGCTAGTTGTTTATAAAACTAAACTCTATAAACTTTACGGATCAGTGGGGTCATGATCCCAGCCAAAAAAAAAAAAAAATGGGGGAAAATGTTAAATAAATAACCTCAAAATGTGCTTAATACAGAAAAAAAAAGAAACTTATTCTGTAATAAAGTAACATAAAAACAAACTTCTTTGAAACTTTGTGTAAAAAAGAGAGTGGAGACTTCTTCAAATATAATTTTCTATAAATCTTTAAACGAAAAACAAAGCACCATTTTTCGTTTATTACATCTTGTGTCATTAAGATTTTCAGCAAGTTTTCAAAATCTACCATAAGCTAAATTGGCTCCAAACCAAATGGCATGGCTCGCTGTGTAAGTATAGCCTGGCTAATTTAACAGTTTAGCAAACAAAAAGCCCTACAAAATTAAAAAAAAAATAAGGACAAACAAAATTATATTAATATCCACATTATAAAAAATTCATTTCGTATTTAAAGACCTTTGGGGAATCTTAATGTAGGTAAAGGTTAAAACGAGAAAGGACAAAGATAAGATAAAGAAACAAAACACGAAGAGGGACAATTTTAGTATAATAATAATTAGCTGCTGAATCACCACTTCAAATGCTTTCAAATAATAATCATTATCACAAATCCTTATTATAAACATTTAACTTTGGTTTGTGTTTAATGCGGCAGATATAATTTGAAATCAACGACATGAGACAAAGACGTGTATAGGATTTATTTATACTATAGAAAGATATATTTATAAAAACTCTGGAACAAATCGTATTTAATTGCCCTTTAAAAATGATGAATTGATGCGACAAATGAAATAAAAATAATATATCAATATTCTTAATAGCTTAATTTTTATTTGCCAAAACTTGATTTTTTTTTTTCAAAGATTTGTACGATGTCTTAGAGGTCAAATTTTAAAGATTGGAAAATATAGGTTTTTTCTTACATCTGTAATCATGTTACATCATCCATTAAATAATTTTGTTTGCCAAAAAAACGTTAAACAATAAAGTCGTAGGAATAAAATGGGCCAAATGCTAAAAAAGTCCCCCTTTTTAGAGCAATGACTCTATTTCGATGATGCTACGAATTCAAATGATATTCCAAAGAATTGTAGCTACTCCTGTTTAGCTTTTTATATATTGAACATCTGCTACGTTTTATTCATGTGGGCCTATAAATTTTCTTTAAGGCACTTACATATTTTTCAAATTAATTTATTACTTTTTTTTCTTGAAAACATATCATTAAGTAATATTCACATGAGCACGACCAACGGCCAACGAATGAACGAATATTCGTCGATTTTGACATTTCTATCACATGAGAGTTTTTAATTCGTCGCGAATAAAGTTTGACAGCCGAACACCATTCACCACCGAAACCAAAACAAGAATGATTTTTTTAGGTTAAGTACGCGCGATTATTTTATTCGTTGCGAGTGTGGATAATGTGGAACGCGAATAAAGTTTGACAGTTCGTATCAACCAAAAATTTTTTTCGCGACGAATAAATTTGTTTTCTTAAATTTATTAATATATGATATTGAAAAGTAAAAGTATGCATCATAAATCAAATAGAAACTATATTGCTATCGTTTTATTAAGAATTTGTGTGGAAATATGTCTTCAAACGTATATAAACTCACATTTTGTAATTCATTCGTCGTTCGTTGGTCGCGCTCATGTGAATACTACTTTATTCATGTTCTCAGTGTAACTTTTGGCTTATGAGTTTATGAAAGAAGAGTCATAAATTTCTTTGAAAATTGAGAAATGTGTTTGAAAATAGAATGATTCCAAAAAGGGTTTAAAAGTAAAGTATAAGTTCAGGTTTGTAAGACAAGTGAAAGGTACATTTTTGCTGAAAAATGTAATAACTCTGCACAGAGTCATTTAGCAATGAAAACTTATTAATAATATACTATTTTCTTCTACGAGTATATTCTTTTGTATCTTCCAAGGATATAGAATTGTTACATTTTTGAAATCGCGTCTTCTTTCGGATTATATTCAATTTCGAGTTTACATTTATTTTTATAAGCCCAGAAACAAATATCTTTTTAAAAAAAGGAATCAATAAATTTCGAAAATATTAACTTTAAAAAACGTTTTCAATTGAATTTAAAAGCTGTTGCCTTTGACATTGAATAAAATTTAGCTCAAATAAAAAAAAATGTAAGATAGGTTTGAAATGTTTGCTTAAGTTTTACCTTTTTGTTGATAGGTTGTCTGAATATAACCTCTTACAGATAATGCATTACACTAAAAATTTAGATTGTATTGTTGATTAAATATTAATTTATTTTATTTAATATCAGTAAAATTTCATCAACTTTACTTTCCAAATTGTTGCATTTGCATTATGCCAAAGACCTTAATATTAAACTTTATACCGAATCCTAACTTTAAGCCCATGTTCCATATGTCGGATGAAATGGAATTTCAATTTCACGTGAATTGAAATTCCATGTTCTACAATTCGTTCGTTTTCAAAAATTTCCCAAATACTTCGAACTGCCAAAATTGAAGGTGCGTCCATGTTTCATTGTTTTTTTAAGTGAAATTACTCTGCAGATGAATATGGATTTTTTATTATTGGCGTTTATAAGGTAAAAAAAGGAAGCTGAATTCTAAAAAAAAATAAGACGAACTATTTTGCGAGAAAAATCTTATATAATAGATTTGCCTGAAATAGCGTTAATACCTTAATATACATACATATATGTATGTATGTATATTGTTGTCATGAATTATTTTATTTTACATTTCTTTAAAGTTTTATAGAAAGTTTGAGACTCAACAAAGATGCTTTCTTATATGTTTTAAGGGAAATAGAAAAAAGGTTTCAGTGTGGGATTTTTCTCCTCTTAAACAATCTTTGGCAAAAGAGAATATTCCTCCATATATTTAAGAAATTCATTTTCTTGCCTTATATTATTATGTTTTCTCAAAAATATAGATTTTGCTTACATTTTGCAATTATAGCTATCAGTAAAATCCATCAGTAAAATTTTTTCCATCCTATATTCAAGTATTTTTTTCAAAAAGAAACAATGCATTTAAAGTTTTATTTAATTTATAAATCCATTGTAATTTTTTTAATGACAAAATTTCATTTTACTGAACAGCTGACTGCCAAAAGCCAAACAAAATTCCATTTCGTTTTACTGTTAGTGTTCCGATCACATCATTAAAAATTTTACTGATGAAAGCAACAGTAAAAAACAAACTCTTCAAATAGAAACTTCAAAGTGACAGAACAGATTCCTCCGGTTTCAAATTGTACTGATGGATTTTACTGAAAGCTACAACCGGCCCCTTAGAATTATAAAACAGCTGCAACTCGACCAATTTAACAAATAATTCACAAAGCATAAACAAAGCAGATTGAATACGTTCGGAAAACGGAATGAAACGAAATACAGAAAATCAATTGTACTTTTCGAAGTTCCAATTCACAATTAGCATTTGGAGCATATGGAACACCCAATTTCAATTTCGTTATGTGAATTTACAATTAGTGGAATGCAGAACATTGGGCGTTTGTATATAATATGATTTGTTTGCAATCAAAATAGCTGAAGCTCTTAACTCATTCATTCAACAAACCACCACGGTTTAACAAAGTTTTAATAAATCTAAAAAATAGTAAAAAAAAAGAATATAAATTATATCGCAGTTTAAATAATCACATCCATCACAGTTAATCTCATTCAAAATTGTATGAAAAATACTGTTTCCTTCAAAAGCAATTTGACTGCATCTCAATACTTTTTTATATAAAAGTCATATGTTCGAAACTGAAAATAATCTGAAGACCAATCTCAAATTTTGTTGGAACTTCATAAACAATACGAAAAAAACAATAGGCACACCTAAATCAATGAATTATTTTGAAGAAACTTTAACTGATCTAATTGCTTTTTGCAATCTTTTGGAAAACTTTTTCCAAACGGTGTATTCAAATTTAAACTCTTCTTCGATACACATAAACAATTATCTATCAACTAATAATTATAATAGAACTCTACCACTTTACCACTTCATGTCTCAAAAGCAATACATGTTACTTTAGGTATTCCTCAAGGAAGCCATTTTGGTCCATTACTGTTCCTCTTTCTTGTAAATGATATTCCAGATGTTTTTGTATATTTCCATTGTCTAATGTTTGTTGATGACCTTAAAATATTGTTGTTGTTAAAAAATTATTGAATTGCTTAAACTTCAAGAAGATCTGTGTAATCTTACTGACTAATGTAGTAGAAAAATAATGTAATTTAAATGTATTTGACTTTCATCCGTCCCAATTAAGGATTAAGGTAAAATATTTGATTACAAATTCTCCTTTAATTCTCAAAAAGATTATATTATTGCGAAATCAAGCATGACGCTTGCATTCATCTCTAGAAATTCTAAAGAATTCAGTGATCCATTTACATTAAAATGTATTTACTATTCTTACATTAGATCTATATTAGAATATTGTAGTATTATATGGAATCCATTTTATACGTCTCACTTCATTAGAGTTAAAAAATTACAAAAATTATTGGACAACCTTTGCTAAATGAAAAATCCATTTACCAACTGCAAATAAAAATGTCCCGAAAACTTATGAAAGTAACAAGTGTGGGAAATTTTGCCTCACAAGCAGAAAGTTCAGACTTCTCTAATTAATTCCCTCAAAAATCTTTAAACGACAAGCATACCAACATGTTTTGTTTTTAATTTCTTTAACCATAAAAATGTTCACTAAGTTTCAAAACTCCATTAAACTAAATTGATTCCAAAAGAAATGGCTAGCTCTGAGAATATGGCCAACACATAACTGGTTTCAAACCAAATTTGTTCGCTAAGGTGAGTTCAACAATTTCAGGAGTCTTCCAGAGTTATTGACCTGGAAACTCAGAAAATTAACAGAGACAAATTTTAAAAATAAGGATCATTCTTGAACTTAGGTTATTACATTCATGTTTTTAAAACTGTAGAACTTGGAGAAGCTTTGGAAAAGTGAGTTGATTCGAAATGAATGCTTGAAGCTTTCAAATATTGCTAAAAATTCTTACACATCCGAATATTATAACTGCGAAGATGTAAAGACAGATAAAGTTTTCTTTATATATTTTTAGTATTAAAAACACATTTCAAAACTTTAAATTAAGCTTTGAAAAACATGGTTGACCTATGTATATTGTTATGGTTGGATACATGTAATAGATTTTATTTCTGACTTCAGTCCTAGTGAATGTCTTAAATAACCATAGAACACGTTCATTTATTCTATTTGATAATGATGCCACAAGTATCGGGTGATTTTTTAAGAGCTTGAGAACTTTTAAAAAAAAAAAACGCATAAAATTTGCAAAATCTCATCGATTCTTTATTTGAAACGTTAGATTGGTCCATGACATTTACTTTTTGAAGATAATTTCATTTAAATGTTGACCGCGGCTGCGTCTTAGGTGGTCCATTCGGAAAGTCCAATTTTGGGTAACTTTTTCGAGCATTTCGGCCGGAATATCCCGAATTTCTTTGGAAATGTTGTCTTCCAAAGCTGGAATAGTTGCTGGCTTATTTGTGTAGACTTTAGACTTGACGTAGCCCCACAAAAAATAGTCTAAAGGCGTCAAATCGCATGATCTTGGTGGCCAACTTACCGGTCCATTCCTTGAGATGAATTGTTCTCCGAAGTTTTCCCTCAAAATGGCCATAGAATCGCGAGCTGTGTGGCATGTAGCGCCATCTTGTTGAAACCACATGTCAACCAAGTTCAGTTCTTCCATTTTTGGCAACAAAAAGTTTGTTAGCATTGAACGATAGCGATCGCCATTCACCGTAACGTTGCGTCCAACAGCATCTTTGAAAAAATACGGTCCAATGATTCCACCAGCGTACAAACCACACCAAACAGTGCATTTTTCGGGATGCATGGGCAGTTCTTGAACGGCTTCTGGTTGCTCTTCACTCCAAATGCGGCAATTTTGCTTATTTACGTAGCCATTCAACCAGAAATGAGCCTCATCGCTGAACAAAATTTGTCGATAAAAAAGCGCGAAACACATTTCGAACCGAACACTGATTTTGGTAATAAAATTCAATGATTTGCAAGCGTTGCTCGTTAGTAAGTCTATTCATGATGAAATGTCAAAGCATACTGAGCATCTTTCTCTTTGACACCATGTCTGAAATCCCGCGTGATCTGTCAAATACTAATGCATGAAAATCCTAACCTCAAAAAAATCACCCATTATATGAGAAAACTATTCTCTTTCCATCGTAGTACCTATATACTCGTACCTTCTAAAACCTACTTTCTTCTTCAGATTCAAATACATAATATATTCGTAAATATATTCCGTACATTTTGTATCATCCAGACATCCATTATTTATGTAGGTAAACTACATATATTTTCCATTTTGCTCTCAATACTTTAAATCTTGAATTCAAAATTATTTTCAAAAACACGTCTTACTGTAGCTTCTATTTAATAAGTGCATTTTCTGTGCTGCATGTAAGAGTAAATATGTATGTCGATTTATTTTATCCATTGTATGTATTTGTAACAAACATTTTCATTCTCAATTCTACATATAGGTTCTTAAACTAAGTATAGAGCTAGGTATATGATTGTTGTTTTAATAATAAATAACAACAACCTTATTTCGACGAAGCTATGAAAATATAAAATACACAATACTCGCATCACGCTTACTTTCTCAATAATAGTATAAATGCTGTGATGTAAAGTTAACAAAAGATATTTAAATTTCTGGTTCAAAGATTTTCATGAACTAAATACACATTACAAGAAATCAAGTAACAATACATTTTCATAGTAGTTTCAATATAATTTGTACCTTAGGAAAACTATAGAAACATTTATTTATTTTATTTGTTTTGTTTTTTAAATAAAAGATGCTAAAAATATCAGTTCTGTTGAGAAAAGCTTATTTCCTTTAGAATTGGTTTTGATTCTTTACTCATACTCTAAAGAATATCAATTGTGATGTGCAGTGCATATTTAAAAATATGGCACGAGGTTTTTTAACTTGTTTTGCCAGTAAGTTATTTGTACAGTCAATCAAACTCATACTCGTACAGTAGAAAAAAAGTAATTTTTTCCGGTTTATTCAAGAATCACATAAGATTTGAGTATTATTTATTTTAATTTTATTTAAATATCGTAATTGCTTAATCGTAATTGCTTAACAACAGTAAGATTTAAAATCTTATAAAAAAGCTGTAAGCTTATTTTACAAAAAAGGCTGAGCCAAGATAAAAAAAAATTACTTTAATTATTATAAAAATGTCTAGTAAGCGCGAGGACGTTATCCAAAAACATAACAAACGATTGAGTTGAAAGCTACATTAAGTTTTCGCCTGCTCGTGAAACTGCAGTTACAATAGATTTCACAACCTTAAACCAGGATAGGAATTACCAAGGTTTTAGAGAGAAGCAAACGCGTTTTTAATGGAGTGAAAGATTGCGTAACCCATAACGTACGAAGTACTCCATAAACCTTACCAACGAGTCCATTTATATGATCATCCCAAGTCAAAAGACGATTAAAAGTCACACCAAGATTCTTTGCTGTAACCACATATTTTATTTGACCATTGCTCAGAACAATCGGTGGAAAATAAGAAAGGTCAAGAGATTTTCTATTAATTACAAGACATTTGGATTTTTCTGGGTTCAACATAAGTCCGTTTGACAAAGGCCACTCTCTTCAGGTCTTCATTGACGCAGAAAGCTCCATGTTCGATAAGGTCAAGTGGACAGCTGAAGGTCATCAGCATACAAGTGAGAGCTGCAATTAACTAATGAAGATGGAAGTTCATTTACATAAGCAGAAAACAAGAAAGGACCCAGTATGGAACCTTGTGGTACACCAGTGGCATTCCGAAAAAAATTTGACAAGGTGTCACCAACTTGCGCTGCTTGCTTCCTATCAGTTAGATAATAAAAAAATAATTTAGTTGCACTAGATGAAAAATTAAAATTTTGCATGAGCTTTCTACGTAGATTGACATGATTAACGGAATCGAAAGCCTTCGAAAAATCCAACAAAACTAGAAACATAACCTCGTCTTTATCTAATGCTTTTCTAATGTCATCAGTAACGTTTAAAAGTGCGGTAACACAGCTGTGTTTCTTCCGAAATTCAGATTGATTTTGTTGTAAAATCAAAGGTCTATTGAACATCTTTTTATTAAACAGAAACAAAACACAACAATTAATCAGAAAAACCCGAAAAATGAATTAACAAATAACCAATTCTTTTTATCAAATGCGTTAGTCTATTTACTAAGAATTGGGCAAGTTTCTTTTCGTTTCTGCAAAAATGTTGTCCATTACTTGTACTAACTTCTCATTTAGATCACTGGCATTTCTTTTGGTTTATTTCTTCAGTTATTGGTCTAAATGGTCCCATAAATTTTCTATTGGATTAATATTCGGTGACTTGTGTGGAGTTTCCATAATTCTAGGGCAATTATGGAGCAATCACACCCGGGTATTGTAAGTTGAATGCTTTGGGTCATTTTACTGGTAAAAATTGAACTAGTTTAGTAAATCCAATTTTTATGTACTTTCTCACAAATTTTGTTTCATAATCTCGATGTAGTTCTTGTAGTCCATTATAATATCAAAAATATGCAGCTTTCCTACCTGCAGCTGCAGAAAAATAACCTCAAACCATCACCAATACTCAACCATGCTTCACTGTTGCGAAAGTATTTTTTGGAACTCCGTATTTGGTTTCAATTTGAATCAGAGGGATACTAAATTTTTTGATTCTTTTGCAAAATTTACTTTTTATCTAAAAGACAAAATCCTTGCATTAATGCTTTTTTCAAAGTTGGTCTGTTTAAACTCGGTTAACAGCACTTAAAACATTTTTTCGCGCAACTCTACCTTTAAAACCATGCTCCCGAATGAAGGTTTCTCAAAGTTTCTGCTAAAAATTCCTTTTTTAGTTTCTTGTAGTACCCGTAGCGTGATGGTTAGTGCGTTGGACTGTCATGCAAGGGGTCTTGGGTTCAATCCCTGCCTGTGCCATCTAACTTTTTTCACGGGTACTGCCTCTTGCGAGGAATTGACAAATCCTTCAAGAGTAATTCTTGTCATGAAAAGTGCTTTCTCAAATTAGCCGTTCGGATTCGGCATATATGTAAACTGTAGGTCCCTTCCATCTCTGACAACATTACACGCACACAGGAATGGTTGAGAGTTGTAAGTCACTAGGCCCTGGTTCTTCATGAACTGTTGCGCCACCTAATTTATTTTTTAGTTTCTTACGCAGCCTTTTAACCAGTTTTGATGCAGTACTTTGGGAATTTTTCGCCTTATGAAAAGTCATACAGAATCAATTACATGCATACATGTAAGGCGAGTTCAAGAACACACGATATCAGCCATATCAGTTTTACAGAAATAGTATATTCAGAAAAATGTCTTTGTGCTTTCTGTCCTCAAAGATTAAACTTTTTTGTTCTCTCAAAATCTTACATTTAGGCATTTGACAAAATATATTAAGTGTGTACTTATGTATGTATATGTATAATTTTATATTTTACGTTGAAGAAAAAGTTAAACGTAAAACTTTTAGCTAAACTTGACTATTTAAGTTTAGTTTCAGCAATGATGGAATTACTCGTAGTTTTTCGAACATTTTTTAATTAAGAATTTCAGATTGAAAATATGATGTATGTATGTACATAGTTTTAGAATTCGAGTGAATTTGAATTTGAAAAACTTCCCCAAATCATTCAACTTTAATCAATAGGAGCTTTTATCAGTCTTAAAAAAGACAGTAATCAATGCGGTCGAGTTAAATTTGTGCAACATTTCACGCGTAAGTGAAAATGTAAAAAGTTATCTGCAATGTTAATTTTTTAGATGTAAAATGAGAACTAACTAACACGTTTAAAAAAACCACGCGTCACAGAAGTAAACATATAAAGACTCGACTACTTTTTTCCATAGTTATGAAGAAAGTCATGACGAAAGTTAAGAAGAAGAACGCTTGATATCAGAACATCCGGAAGATCAACTAAGAAAGGATGAATATTGAAACACAAATGTGAAAGATATATAGGGAGTCTCATTCCTTGATACTGAGTGTGAACTTAAGTGAAGCTTAAGCATAAGACATAATGCGAAAAGAACGTTACTTTACAATTCTTTATTTTATTTAAGTCCCAAAGTAAGTGTAAAGAATGAGGATTTGAGGGATATTGTTATATTTTTGTATTGTTCAAACTCAAACATACATTTTTAAATTGTCAATTATGCTTTTTATTGTTTGGTACTAAGTCTCAACGTTAAATAAATTAAGTCCTGAAATGATATTGAATTAAGTACCAAATCGGTGGAACTTAGTTCATTATCAACTAAATCCCGTACAAATCTCAATACTTAAACAGTGAGTACAGCTCCCATGTTTGATACACGCTATAGAATGTAGGGTAGGGTGAAGAGGTTGGATGTGTAAAACATTTCAAAATTTGTATTCAAAGTTGTAAAAAAAAATTCTACCTTTAAATTGGTTCAAAATGAAATATGTAACTACCACTGAAAAGTGAAATGGGAGTTAGTTCATTTCCTTCAAAGAAATTTAACTAACTTTTTTGGAATTAAGGGCCTTGTTTTTGCCCATTATGCTATTAAATATATTGATTTTATATAGAACATCAAGTCCATTCTTATTTGGAAATCATGTAAGATATTTTGTGTTTGCACAATACAAAAATATTGTCAACAAGTCACTAAAGTGCATGTGATCTTAATGTTGATGTAAGTGTGAATTCCTCAATGTCTTCATATTTGGAAAGTGTTTTTGATTCTTACGGCTTAAGTATAGTGAGCTATTTTTGATTTTGATTTACATACCTGCACAAGCGCAACCGCCCATTATTTATTTGTTGTCTCGAATAAGATTAAGGTGATATTTTTCATCCAAATGCATTAAGTTGTAGATCATGACCTAACCTACTTAATTTATGGTTCTGAGGTATGTTATTATAATCAACAACATTTTATTTTAAATCAGGATTTTAAAAACATAAATATGAATTAACTTTGTCGTGAAGTCACACGTACTGATTGGAATCAGTTTACATAGACTTTCCATCTGCATTGATTTTGAGGTTGATTTCTTAACAAATTTATTGAAATATTTACACTATAAGGATTTTCCAATAAAATGAAAAATGTGCAACTCTAGTTGTCCCTGGATAACAACAGAAATATGAGACATGATATGTGAGAGACATTTTTTAAGATAAAATTTTTAAGAATTTAAGGCAGCTCAAGATTGGGATTGCTACGCAGGTTGTATAGAGTAAAAATGCATAAATGCATAAGAGACTCAAAAAAATCATTTTACTTTAACAAACTGGATGATTCAAGAAACTTTACAAAAATATTATGAAATAAATTGAAAAACTTAGGTGCTATAGGAAAGCATTATTTTGAAGGAGATGATCACTTAGTTTTTACTAATGATCTGAATAATGTTTTTGATTCACCCGTAACAGGAAGTACTCGTAATCTTAGTTTAATCTATGAATTTGTTCTGTCTATATCTTGTCCAATATTTTATGTTTCCCCGATACAAAAATATTGTCAAAAAGTGACTCACTGCATAAAATGCGGTCTATTATTTTCCTAAAAAAAAAAGTTAATCATAGTTTTTTATTTTTATAGAACCAGTGAGGTGATGGTTAATGCGTAGGTCTGTCATTCCAGATGCCTTGGGTTCAATCCCTACTTGTGCCATCTAAAGTTTTTTTTTCCACGGGTACTGTCCCTTGAGAGGATTTGAAAAATCTTCCAAGAGTAATTCATGTCATGAAAAGTGCTTTCTCAATTTAGCCGTTCGGATTTGGCTTAAAACTGTAGGTCCCCTCCATTCCTGAGAACATTGCTCGCAGTTGAAAGTTGTAAGTCACTAAGCCCTAATTCTCAACGGACTGTTGCGCTACCTATTTATTTAGTCATCTGAAAAATACTAACATTTATTGTCTCAAACGCTTCGTATCTAGCATCAATGGGTATAACAACGGACTAACTATTAGACTTAGTGTGTTGGCTTTTTCGGTCAGCAGCCACCTTAACCTAACCTAATCTAAACCTCGTTGCCTTTGTAGTAAAATTTATTTCTTTTTAAACTTCGGGAGTTACGTGTGAGTACCATAATGTTCGATTTTTCAATGTTTATAGAAAGATTCCAAGTTTCACAATAATTTGCGATTAAGCACCAATAAACAAACCATACAAAAGTATATACATGAGACTATGTTATTTATGAAGAGCTTGAGAGCTAGCTTATTTCCTTTAAAGGAATTTAACTAGCCCTTTTCGGAATGTAAGAACTTGTTTTTGTCCATTATACTATTCAAATACATATTATGTATGTATATTCATTTTACAACCTATCAAGCCCATTATTATTTGGAAATCGTGTAAAATATTTTCTGCCTGGCAAATTTTACACAACACAAAAATATTTTCAAATGTCAAAAAGTGGCTAATAACATTATTCCGAAATATAGTATTTTTTTCTTTTTGCTGTAAAATTGGGTTCTTTTTTCAATCAATAGATGGTATTATTTTTCAATTATTTTACTGAAAAAATGTTTAATCACAATTTCATTTTACTATAAATATTGATACATTTATGTCAAATACATAAATAATAAAGTTAGTTAGTTTAGTTAGCCCAATCAATTTTTTTTATTTATTTATTTATTCGTCCTAAAAGTTACACACTCTATTTAGACTAATAAATATGATACATAACATACAAATAAAATACATATTCTACTTATAGCATTAAAACAAATTTACTAATTTATGTTTCAAAACATTTCTATTAATATTAAAATCAATTGAAAAATCATATTCATTAAAATCCATACAAGCTCTTGTGATAGGATTATACTTAGCATAGCTGTATACTGTGGTAAGGAACATTTAAAAAATCACAGTCACGAGGGCGCAAATTTCTAGAAGACGCATAAATAAAAAACATAGATAACAAAACTGGACAGTCAATATTAAAACTCAAGACATCAAAAGCAAAAAGTATTGAGTTTAATTTTCTTCTCTGAGCAAGAGGTTTTAGATCAATTAAAATACACCTCGTCTCATAAGATGGAAAATTTGAATAACCAAATATTTTTCGTAAGGCAAACTTTGTAAACATTTTTTGAACTTTTTCTATATGACAAATGCTAGACGCGGTAAAGGGGCTCCATATAACAGTACAATATTCTAAATGTGGTCGGACGAGAATAGAATAAAAGCTTTTAATGTATAGGGGTCTTCGAAATCTTTTGAATTTCGAAAAACAAACCCTAGCATAGAGTTTACTTTTGAGATCGCATGGTCTATGTGATTTGAGAAATTCATTTTAGAATCGAAGATTACGCCTAGATCATTATGGCTATCAAGTCTTTGAAAAAATGTCGTTTTCAAGTTTATAATTATACGAGTAATATAATGGACTGTGATTTCCAGAAAATGTCACAACGCTACATTTCTTATTGTTAAAATAAAGCCCATTGATATTACACCATTTAATTAAATTATTTAAATCAATTTGATTTTTTTTTGCATCATTAAGTGAATTTATGGAACTGAATATTTTCAAATCGTCAGCAAATAGAAGACATTTAGAAAAAGTTAGATGTAATGGTAAGTTGTTAATAAAAGTGATAAAAAGAAGTGGTCCAAGGTGACTACCTGGAGGAACACCCGAAAAATTTATAATTTCCTTAGACAAGGCATTATCAATTTTTACCACCTGTTTTCTAACTACTAAATAGCTCTTTATCCACATTAGGAGCTGAGAGTGAAATTCATAAATCTCTAGTTTTTTTAAGAAAACACTATGTTGAACGCGGTCGAAAGCCTTTGAAAAATCAGTGTAAATAGTGTTGACTTGAAACCGCATTTCCATCTGTGATAGACGAAAATTTTAAAATATTGATAAATTTGTAGTAGTGGATCTATTTTTTAAGAAACCATGTTGGTAAACTGAAATGTTATTGTGAATAAGATTATACAATTATACTACAGCTAGTAAAACCTTAGGAATTAACTGCAGTTTTGCAATTGGTCTGTAATTTTCAATCGAACTTTTTGTACTTGATTTATGAAGGGGAGTTATTATAGAGTATTTCCATTCATCCAAGAACTCACCATTACTTAAAGAAAGGTTAAATATTACACAAAGTGGTGTAGCAAGTATATTAGCACAAGTATTAAATTCATATAGGAAAACTAAGCCTTAGCAAAGAAAGTAAATTATTATTTTTTTTGTTTAAAAAAAAACATGTGGGCAAATTATTACGCTGAGCAAAAAGCAACTTTGAACTTATTCATTTTACTTAGAGTATGTATTGTTAAAAGTATGTACATATGCATGTGATTCCCTAGCCGCAGCTTAGCTTAAAATGCTAATTTTGTTTATTCTGGCAAACTTTGTCCTATCAATAAAATTTTGGTGTCTAAAATGATGAGCTATATTATTGCAACACAGTCTCAAGTTAAAATTCGACTGCCATGTAAATGTGAATAATTACGCAATACACTAAGTGAATTTATTGAAGGAAACTAATCTGAAAGCATTTTCATATTTAATTTATAGTAAACATCCATTTGAGTTAACGATTATTGATTTATTATGTATAATAATTTATATCTATGACTACATAAATATGACTCATAATACTTGCATTGCATTACGAAATGTATGAATAACAATAAGTGGTGTAATCCGAAATGAATATTAAATATGTTCACTGGGGCGTATACTCATTTTTTTCATATTTGCTTTTTAATAACTAATTTTACTTTTTTCTTTGGTAAATTGAATTTAAGATCAATTGGCTTGTAGATTGTTTTATTTAAGGCAGATTACATTTTATATTTTATTCATACACAATAAACCATCACTTACCAATTCCTAAAACACAAAACGATTATTTTACAATGGAAAGCCTTCTCAAATCACATTCAGAATGCTTCTGTTGCCGCATTTGAAATGTGGGTCTCTCCTCGTACTCGATTAAGATTCAAACATTGTGTACACTCTCAGAAAACCTTGAGTATATATAAAACAAAAGGACCCACCAAAAAAAAAAAAAAAAAACATATTCCATGAGGGTCATTCTATTGTAATCCTCCCAATTCCCTATAGGAATTACCCAAAAAAAAACAAGAAGAAAAATGAAATCCTTTCAATGACAAACTGTCACCATTAGCACTTAGTTTTAGTTTAGCATAATGTGTATGTGTAACATAAATTTCTATAAAAATTCATTCATATATAAGCTAAATTAACAAAAAAAAAAAAAACTGACTAAAACTTAACATAATTAAAAAATCTCCACATTGTTCATCTCTGACATCTCCCCACAAACACATATATATATACAGACGCACACAGACAGACAGATAGGAACGTAGGCAAATACACATCCACAATAAAGGACTCTTCTGTTCTATTTTCTCCATAATTACACATTCTTTGTGTGCTGGAAGAAGAATATGTTATTATGAAAAAGAAAAAATTAAAATAAAAAACGAGAAACATCCACACCATGGAGCCATGCCATGCCATGCCATAGAGCCATAGAGTCATGGAGTACTGAAGATAAGAAGCATCCATGAGAAATAAAAAGGACACGCACACACAATGTGCACTCCCTACAGCATCAGAGTGTGTCTTATATGGAAATGTAGGACATAGTGCATTTGAATGGTGTTGTGTTTAGTCTTTTGCAGCTCTGCATCGGTTCTGCAATGGAAATGGAAATGCAATGTATGTGGGCTACCCTATTTTATTGTGGGTTCACCACTCTGTCACTCCCACAACCCACAATATACGCCCCATTTCCCACACCCATCACCCAGAATGCTAATAGCAAAAAATAATAATAATATATCATTGTTAAATTAAAATTTATATGCAAATGGCCAGAAATGTGTTTCTGTAGTTTCTCAAGTCCGAAAGTAAAACAATAGGCCACGGATACAGACAGTTTCCTTCCCACACAAAAACCCTTAAGCTACATCCTACATAGGAATTATTAAAGATCCTTGAGATATACTCTTTCTATCTCTGCTGTCTTCGTCTCTGTCTTTGTCCCTCGGCCTTAGCTATATAGTGTATAGATTGTAGTTATGTATGTATATGAGAAGTTTTGTCTTTTCTTCGTTCTCCTAAGGGATTATTAAGACTCCTTATATTGCTCGTATGTGCGCTTTTTATTAACAAGGGGGGAGATAGAGAGTGCGAGAGGTTTGTTGGATGTCTTGCTGTGAAAGATGATTGAAATTAAATTGTTGCACCATCATAAAGTTTGGTTGGTTTTGTTTTTTTATTATGATTTAAAAAAATCATAATTTATAGGTCAAAGGGTTGTTGTCATTGTTTTGTCTTGTACAGTGCTTTTTTAAAATATCTATTCAAACTATTTATTATTTTAAAAAACAATTATTTTGATTCTATAATTTACCAAAATAGGTCTAAATTGTGTTTTTTTCGTAACGTAAAGTTAATATTAGAAAAGAATGCATAGAACCATTTTTTAACAAATTTAACAAAAATACACTAATTTTATAAAAAAAATAAAACAAATTAGGTGGCGCAACAGCGCTAAAAGAACCAGAGCCTAGTGACTTACAACTCTCAATTATTCCTGTGTGCACGTAATTTCGGAGTTTCTGGAAACCTACATCTGAATTCGAATCGAATGACTAATTTGAGAAAGTATTTTTCATGACAAGAATTACTCTTAAAATATTTTGGTTGCACACGCAACGATTGAACCCAAGACCTCGGGCATGACAGTCCTACGCATTAACCATGACTTCAGGGGTACTAGATTTTATGAAAAAATATCGAAATAAACTTCAAACTTAACAAAGTTTATTCAAAATAATTAAAGAAATTTTCGGAAAAGATTTTATACCATAAGCAAAGAAGTATGACGATCCGCTTGGCACCCGTTAAACTTGTTCTCGATAATATTAGATAAATGAATTTTTGAATTTTTTTTATTTTCAGCCCTATTCTGTTATTCACATGGATCGTATATTCGATTCACCCATTCGATTCCCTTTCACACTGCCTTTCCATTCTCCTATCCATCGGGTGAACTACATTATCCCAAACCAATTTGACATTCACGTAAACAGCTGTTCATGTGACAATCTTGAGAATGTTAGATAAATGTTGGATAATAAGTTTAGGTTTAATCAATCCACCTAAACAGAATTAATTGTTTAATTTGTGTAATTGGACTTTATTCCAATTGTAAGCAGAGGAATAAGAGAATTCTCAAACAGAGAGCGTCGGAGAAATGTTAGAAAAAGAAATGTTAATAATTTTGTATTTATGAAACAAATATTTTAAATTTAGCAATAAATTAGTTTTTACTTACATTTTGCTAACAACAATTAAGAAACCAGACATCAAATGAAAAATCCGCTACATTTTATATGCGGATCTGAATTGTATAGAATGGATGCGTTCACGTAAATAGAAGAATACCGCGCAGTATTACCGACATACACAGATTCACTTCGAATGAATAGCAGAATAGTGATTAGTGAAAATTCAAGATAAATTCCCGCCCATGAATAGCAGAATAGAGGCCAGTTATTGCTATCATTGGTTTTCATCATAAGAGAGTCAAATTTTGTACGTTTGGTGTCGAAATTAAGCAGGTGATTTTTGCTACTAAAAAATAGCTTATTCTATCCAAAACTTTTCTTTTAGTTCATTTTTTATTCTTCAATGAATCGTTTTCAATGAGCAGCTGATTTTTTATTTCACACTTTGGAACATAATCGTTTCACTGAAAGCGTTCCATTTTCTTTGTATTCCCATCCGTTAGCTTTACCTTCAATGATCAACTCTATGATCAGTGCTTGACTCTCATCAGGAAATGCTTGATTCCAATGACAAAATATTTATCCAATGACAGAAATTTTCAATGAAAGCTACAAACCAACCTGTTAAAAAAATTCAATGATTGGTTTCAATGATGAAAAGCAATGATAGCTGTAGCTGGTCTGTTACAGTCATTCGATATACACTTAGTCCAAAAAGTCTCCGTACAGCAGCCTAATTTTTGTATTTTTTTTTTTTTTAAAGTACTAGGAATTAATGTAAAAACCAAAGTGGTAGCATTGAAAAAAACTTAGTTCCCACCTTTACCTTTTTACCAAATTAAAAAAAATTGTGATTGTGATTTTCAAAATATTTGTTTAATCATAATAATTAATAATAAATATTTTATCTCAGAATCAACAAAAAAAAAAGCTGCTGTACGGAGACTTTTTGGAGTATGTGTATATCTATTTATGTGTTTCACAACGCACTATTACTGAAGTATTTAAATTTAATTTTTCTTTCCAAATATGGAAGATTTATTTTATACCGGGTTTGAATGGGTTTGAATTGAGTTCTGATGGGACCAAGAAATAAAAGATCTTGAAAAATCAAATCACTTTTGATACTTTACTTAATCGTAAAAGATGATCTGATTAATCAACTTTCAGTCACATGTTTTGCAAATCTAGACAATTCTTTTACATTTTCAATACCCATGTACCAGTTAAAACTGGATCAGAAGTGTCAAATCGCCCATTGTGGTTCACTATAGTGAAGTTGATAATGGAACGTGGCCAGACTTATATGCAATGAAAATGAATCCGTTTAGACATTTTTCCACGAACGCCTATCCATCGCTGCTTTTTGCAACTTTTGAAATACGCGAAGCAAAACGCCGATTCTACGCTCCCGGACTAGATCCCTCTAAGACCAAACACAAACTTTGAAAAAAACCTGAAAGCATTAGAATTTGCTTAATAACTTAAATAACACATTTATTTCACTTCATGTCTTTTTCAGTCTGAATTAAGACCGATTGCCATATTATCAATTTTTTTCTAGGTTACGTCTAAAAATTTTGAATTCCCAGATAAAAGAACATCTGAAGCGTAGCAATTTACTTTGTGACAATCAGTGTGACATTCGCCCTGAACTCAATTGCACAACTGCGCTCTTACAAATGTCGTTGATCTTTTAAAACCATCAATAGATAATGCCAATATAAGTTTCGTTGTTTTATTAGACTTCTCCAAGTCTTTTGATACTTTAAACCATATTCTGTGTAAAAAACTGAATTTCAAATTTTAAATAAGTCTTCTATTAATCATATTTCTTCGTACCTTAACCGTAAATAATTGTGTGTCAGAGTTCCTTCCGCTTAACATAGGTATGCCGCAAGGCTCAATACTGAGTCCACTTCTCTTTACTATGCATGTACATAACCTCAACCCAAGTATTTAAAAATGCTTGGTAGATATGTATGAAGATGATATTCAAGTTTGAAAAAGCTTTCCTTCAAGTCTTATTAAAAACGCAGCACATGAGGACAATAAATATTTAAATAAAAATTCCAATTTGTTGCGAACTAACTTATCTAAACAAATAAATTAAATAGTGAAACATTGGAATAGACCTAAACTAAATAACGTATTCGAAAACCCAGTGTATATATTTTCAAAACTTGGGTTACTCTTTTTATATTCTTATTACCATTTTTTAGCATTATTATTGTAGTAAATTTTATATAAATGTACTCGAATTTGATTTTCATTTTTAAAAGTTTGTTTTTCTATGCATTACCCGTGTTTTGTTGGACAATCTATCAATAGTATAGTAGGATCTTACACGAATAACAAAAACAATATCCGTAGTATGAATACTACCGATAAAAGTTAAAGTAAAATTTTACTACGGATGGGGTTTTGACATTTATACGAGTCTCGAATGGATCTTATGTGATTTCGTTCTCAAATGTTGGTAAGATTGATATTGCATTTGTATCTCGATGGCTGTGTTCGTTGAGTAGTTGTGCATTTGGAATCATGTGTTCTCCATTGGGGAAAAAAAGCAATCTATTACTGTTGATATTATTTAGTTTTGTTAGTGAAAATGGACTAACTGGGCTTATTTTGCAAGAGAAAACAATAGAAAAGATATTTGTGTTTTGCTATGTTTCCACCAAGGCTTGATAGTCAACTATTAAAATCGCTATTTTTTTTTGGAATATTTGATAAATTATTCTGACAAATATTCAATTGTATCAACTTTCAAATATAAAAACCGAGCTAATGCGGATCGTTTTTTTTGCCAATTTCTCACTGTACTATATATGGAATACCAAGAAAACACGGCAATTGTTAGGGTTGACAAAAAATTCCAATTTCGCCAGAGTGAAGCGAAAATGTTTTCGAAGGTTAAATTTGCTCGAAAAATCATTAACCTTCGCCGAGTTGAGGCCCTGGTCCTTACGCGATGTGTTGCCACAGAATATATTTCTTTAAATATTCCTTTTTAGGTATCTAACTAGAGTTTCTATAAATTTGTGATTTTTGTCTGACCATCAGTTTGAGGTATTAGTTCTAAGAAAATTAATAAAAAATGATAATTTAGTAAAAGTAAGAAGTGCACATACGCCCCAGTGTACCATTTTGAATTTGAAATTTTCATTCTTAAACAATGTATCTACAACTAAGACTTTGAAAATCGTTTTAGTCCAAATGAATTAGTTATTCTATAAATATTTCAACTGAATATTGAAGAAATTGATTATAGGTTTGGAAATCCATCACGAATTTTATTGGAAAAAAGCTACTTCGTGGATCTTGATAGCCTCAAAAATCCCAGTAAGTGTGTTTTTTGAATTTCAGAAAGCAATATCTCTCTAAACTTTACGTGACAGGGTAATTCTTGTTTTTATTAATCAAATAAGTATTTTTAGTATAAAATAATTTTATCTGACGAATTAATTTTCACAGTACTGTTGTGTTTTTCAAAAGTAGTACAAAGTACACAAATTTCTATAAAAATACCTATACCCATGTTCATATATGTTTGAAAACCGCTCTTACTTCGTTTCGCTTACACACAAGCCTAGAAACATCAAGGATTTGTAATTGCATATCTGGAATAAGTCGTTTGTACTTTTTTTTTAATCAACGTCACTTTGTGAAAAGATTTTGTTGTGTGTTTTCCCCCTTCCTGACTCTTTTCCTCTAGAAAAAGAAAAAAAAACAACTACAAATCTGTCAATGACTATGAAGAAAGATTTTTGTGCGAAAGGGTTTAACTGATGTAGCGGTATATATAGTATTAGAGGTAGTAAACATTCTATAGTGGGTTGACAAACGACTTGTTGTTGTTTATGTTATTTTGAATATAGGACAAAGTATTCATTAAAAAAGTTCTCGGAAAATGATTTTTTTTTCTACTTGATTCCCTCGTAGTTTTGAAGTAACTTTTAATTTTGACTTTTTGAAAACGGAATGATTAGAAAGTTTTAAAACAAAAAAAAAAAAAGAACGCAGTGACTTGATTAAGGTGCTGACGTGCCGAGTGACTTACGGGTATGCCCAAAAGTTTTGTGGTGTGACATTTAGTGACATTTGTAATGTTCTTGCTGATGTTAAAAGTTATAATTTGAGAACATTGGAAACTTTTGTAGGTTGTTACTTACTTTAAGGAATGTAATTAAATTAAATGTTAAGAATCTATTTAAGGTTCGCTTTTGTTTTATCAATGCCTAAAGTTGCTGTAGGTATAGGTAGTTAGTGCCTACAATAATTGAATTGCAATTAGTCGAGGTTTTTGGTAAATGTTTTTGCCAAAGGGTGACGATTTTAATGAAAAGCTAGGCCTTTAGTATATTTAGTACATACAAAAGAGATTCGTTCTTTTGTCGTACTGCACGAATGAAGAATGCTTAAATGAAATGTTTTTTTTTGTTCAATATTCAGGAATTTACAACGCGCTTACTATACGAAATATATCAAATTCAAAGAACTAACTTGCCAAAATTTACGAAGTATAAGTTCGTGATTAGTTTCATGAAGCACGAAGCGCTTGCTTACACCACAATGTGCTATTAATTCGACGCTGCCATTAGGTGTACTATTTTAGATAATTGACAATTATTCAGAAGACCAATTTCTTATTCTTTCAGTTGAAGGAAATAAGAAAAATCTCGATAGAAGTGTCTTGGGTCAGATACTATGCCTTTCTTTTTTCTGAAGAAATGTCCTTCAACGTTGGCAAAATAATAATCTTACAGTCATCAAAACGTGCTTCGATGAACATTATCATCATTTGTTATGATAAATCACTCGTAAGGTAAATACAAGTTTTATTGGACGATTTCAAATATAGGAAAGTCAAAAAATAAAGGCTAATATTTCACAAAGCTCAATTTGGTCTCCAACTTTTTGTTTATATTCATTTATGATCTTAACCCTTAGCGAGATGGTTCGTGCGTAAGTCTGTCATGTCATTGGTCTTGGGTTCTATCCATTCCTGTGTCATCTAAAAGTTTTTGACGGGTGCTGCCTCTTGCGAGGAATTGACAAATACTCCAAGACAATTGTTGTCATGAAAAGTGCTTTCTGAAATCTGTCGTTAGCGTTCGGCATAAAACTGTAGTTTCCATCCATCCCTGAACTGACACAGGAATAGTTGAGAGTTGTAAGTCATTAGACCCTAGTTATTTACAGCCTGCTGCGGCATCTAATTTATTTTTTTAAATGATCTTTCGTCTAAAGAATCTTAGTTATTGAACATTTCAAAGATGACGACAAACGGAACTATCACTAACATATGACTTACATAATGTAAATACATTTTTAGGGAGTAGATTTTCTCGCATTATTTTCCTTTTTTTTTCAATTCTCAACTGTCAAATTGTTTGTTTTTGTTCAGGGTTGTCAGCTCTTAGTTACAAAAATAGCGAAAATTTAAAACGCTGCTATAATATTTTGACAGAATTTCTAATATTATGATATGATCTTGTGTTTGTAATTTAGCAGTTTTCTTTTTTAATTTCCTGATTGTTCATGATCAAAAGAAAATTATTTCACCATACTTCAAAATATTTTGAAAATATTTTTTTATTGTTTGGCTTAAGTATATTATAAAGTTACCGGGAAACGTATCAATTATTTTAATTAGATTGAATTGGTTTTTGATCGCGATTTAATTTGCTGTAAACTTTGTCGGTTTTATTATTTTTTCTTGGAATATCAAGGTAAAGTACCCGTGGCATGATGGTTAGTGCGTTGGACTGTCATGCGAGAGGTCTTGGGTTCAATCCCTGCCTGTGCCACCTTAATTAAAAAAAAAAGAAGAGTTTTCACGGGTACTGCCTCTTGCGAGGAATTGACAAATTCTCCAAGAGTAAATCTTGTCATGAAAAAGTGCTTTCTCAAATTTGCCGTTCGGATTCGGCATATAAATTGTAGGTCCCCTCCATCCCTGACAACATTACTCGCACACAGGAATGGTTGAGAGTTGTAAGTCACTAGGCCCTGATTCTCTACGGACTGTTGCGCCACCTAATTTATTTATTTATTTTTATCAAGGTAAAAATACATTCACCAGCTTCAATTTAGTTTTGGTGTTGTTTTTCCTGTTTAAGGGGACTCCCAAGCAAATGTTATCAATTTTCTTTGCCATAACTGGACTTGTGTTTAAATTATACCATTTAAGGAACATAAAACGGTCAATTTGGAATGCTACACAAATATTTGTTTGTCAGGAGTCTTTTGGTTCAAATACTGAAAGCCAATTAAGGACGTCGAATCATTCTTCTTTAACGTTGCCGAAAATTCTCATTCTTAACTCAGAAATGAGATTGTTGAGATTTTTCAAAGTTTCGAGAAACCTTGATGTAATGGTTGACCATGGCTTTTTTCTGTTAAAACCCTGTTCAGCATAAATATTTTAGTGCTTGTGGTGTGATTTAAAAGTAAATGTACAAAACTTTTAGTCATATGTTGATTGTAAAAAGAAATTTGACGGATTCCTTCCCAGCATGACTTATAGAGATGGAACAAGCCATAATCCTCAAAACTTATCCAACATGTTTTCCGACTTTTTCTCATCAAACTCTAACTTGTTAAATAACTCTTCAAGCTCTGAACAATTTTCCCATTTGAGTTTTATTAATCTGACAATTTCTGAAGCAGTTATACTAACCCGAACCTGATGGTTTACCATAATTTATGCTCAAAAAATGTTCAAAACATCTCTCATATCCAATTTTTGTCCGGTTTAATAAATATATTGAATGATGTCGCTTTCTAATCTTATGGCAATACGCCGCCGTAATCAAACCAACCCATACAAAGAGTCCGAAGCACTTAATCTCTAATTATCCTTCTACAGCCAAACTTTCATTTTTTCCAAAATGGTTTGAGTCTCTTGTCTGTGATATTCTTTCTTTTGATTGCTCTTCTGATCTTCAGTAAGACATTTGACAAACTAAGTTATACACACCTTTACAAAAGTTGGAGAAAATTGGACATAATGACAAGATAATTTCTTGGACTTCATCATACTTAGTGACAGATATTACAGCGTTGTTTTAAAAATAATCGTTCAAGTAATCTTTTAGTCAAATCTGGTGTTCCACAAGGAAGCCATCTTGGTCCACTGTTATTCGTTTTATGTATAAATAACCTTCCTTGTATTTTAAAGCATTCAATATGAGAATATTGCAACACTAATCGTTTACTATTAAACATTGACAAACATATAACTCTATGGACCATGAATATTTTCTAAATTCGACGAAATTGAAAAAACTTACTATATTTTTAGACTTCGGATTTATTAAGAACGAAAAATTAATTATAACGGTCACAACATCCTGGTCCAACAATGTCATGATCCACTATCGCTCTTTATCATCAACCTCCATGTCACTCTTAGTTGGGTTCCAGGTCATAGTGGTATAGGTATTGATGGAAATGAACGGGCTGATGAGTTGAGCCGGCAAAGATCGGCCCTTCAAAGCTCACTTGCAAAAAGGGTTTATTTTTCTCTTGGAGCTACGAAGGGTAAGATTTTCTCAATCTTTTGACAGAATCCAACTGCAGCTCAGATGGAACAGTCTAACGGACTGACCCATATCCAGGAAGATATGATCTACCTATAACAAAAAACGTTCTATCGAAGACCGATAGGAGAGCATGCAGAAAAGTTGGGTATCCCTCACAATACTCACTGACGCAGCTGCGGAGACCAACTGTGGTTCATTTTCTCTCTCTAAATGTCCTGTCATGGCCAGTTCTAGAATGTTAATCTTCAGAAGGGCATTCCTTAAAAATCTTGATGAACTTTTCGAGATGAAAATCAAAGACCTGATGTTCTTTTTGAACGCCACGAAATGGCTCTAGTTTCGCTAATTTGGTCAATATAAATCCTTCATAAAACTATCTCTTTCTTTTCAATACATATAGGTTCAAGAGTTTTTGGTACCAAAACGGCGCTTTCCAGCGCTAATTGAATCGCGCCGCAAGGGCTGCTTTTGACTACCATCTCTACCTACCTTCCTACCTCAAGCCAACAAATTGTGAAATAATAACCTATATAAAATTTAACCTTTAAAGACTTGATTAACATCAATTGATTGAATACTAAATAGTTGAGTTGAGCGAAACTGATATAAACTGATCTTCCTCATATAAAAAAGAATGAAAGTTCAGCCCCGATAACAATTTCGTTTAAACTTTTACTGTTGTTTAAATTTAAAATGGAAATAGAAAAGGAAAAGGAAAAGAAAAACCCCAAACATAAAATACACTCCTGTTTTAAACTGTTTACCTTTATACATTCTCGTAGATACATACATTTCTATAGTTCACTTTCACATATGTATGTATGTATGTGTGAATTACACGTTTGGTACTTGATTTGAATTTAACAACTCACAATCAATCATTTCCACAAATTTAATAGCCTTTTTCAAGTCCCATTCCAATATATAGTATACTCTCGTTCAGCTACTAGCTACTCATGTCATATACCTCCCTCCATTTATACATATGACGACTATTTCTGGATTTCTCTATAAAAAAGGGATGCAAATTGCCAAGTGATATATATCCTTCATTGAAAAGCCATCATTATATTGATGGCACTCTACAATCTACATTTAAAAAATAGAAGAACTGAAAAAAGACCTTCTCCATTTTGTATGAACTAAAATTGCTTTGCTAACCCAGTTTGATTCCAAAAAGAGACATGAGCTTTTTATAACCTTTAAGCAGCTTCTGCTATTGACATGTTGGATATTCAATTTCAAGTAATTTTGTTCAATCGGCTCCAAAACCAAACCGTTCATTGGGTTCGGTTCGGTTCTATTCTACTATCTACCTATACTCGTCCTCATCCTCATCCTCGTCGTCGTCGGTCGTACTCGTACAACAAATAATAAAAACTAATCAAGGATTCAAATCCGCTTTTCTCTATTTTCTTTCTTTTTTTTTACCAAATACAATAAATTCTTTATTACATATATGTAGATATGTATGTATATTGTGTAAAGAGATCTAGATATATGCACAATTTATGTGTATACCTACATATGTACTCGTACTTTAAAAATGTGTATTCTAACCATTTTAAATTTGTATTCTTTTTAATATTGGAAAAAAAGGCTGCCTCACCCCGATGGGAACCACAAATTGCAGTTCTATGTGAAGCTGGACAAGTTTTTCAACCACAATTTCTATCCGAAGAAGGTCGATGGGTAACGGACTTGAGCAAGAAGACTCCAAGCTCAACATGTCTCCGGGACAAAATGGATCTTTTGGATTACTGCAAAAAGGTTTGTACATAATATACCTACTTATATAAACTATAATGGGTATACTCGTACATAAATATGTACATATATCTACTTTTGTATAGTGTATAAAACGTAGGATACGGATACAGATACGGATACGGATACATAAAATATACATTTTAGAGATACACAAATAAAGTATCTACGCTGCTGTAGATACAAGTAGAATGTAAATATTTCCTCTCTCTCACATGTTGACTCCTAATGATGCGCGCTGCTATCCTAATATAGAATTTTAAATTAGCTCAGTTCAAGGCTGTTCCTTATGCTCGTGTTCCATGTAGTACCTACCTTATGCACATTCATATGTTTTTATTTTATTCTATCTACTATTTTATATTTGTTGTCCTTTAATGACTATGACGATGAAAATGACGAGAGAATGATGATGATGATGATGATGATGCTATAGGAAAAAGGATGTGCGATGATGTTGGCTCGGCTCCGGAAAATAGACCCTAGAAATATTTTTTGTTCTTATTATAAAAAAGAAAAACCAAGAAACGGAAAGAGAAGAAGAAAATTTATGTTGAAAAGGACATTATAAGCATGGATTGCCTAGCGGCGCGGCAGTCCTTTGTAGGTACACATATGTACCTACCTACATATTTCCATGTGGGCGGTTTGTGGGTGAAAAATCAATACCTATACTCGTGTATTTTATTTTCTTTCTCTTTTTTTTATCACGCATGAAGAATTTAATAAAGTTTTGTAAGTTTATACACAAGTCTAACCTTGGAATATAAAAATATATCCTTCCTTTATTATCATCATCATATAGCATTCTACTCGACAAATAATAATTATTGTGGTATTAAACGTTTTTTACCTACATACATACATATGTATGTATGAATAATGTATATGTTTATAAAAGTATCCTTTCTGTAAAGATATCCTCAATTTTCTTTGTTTGTTTATTTCTATTTCTATTTGTATTTGTTTTTATTTTCTTTGTTCTTTTTTGTGTTGGACAGGTCTATCCAAATCGTGACATTACCAATATTGTTGAGTCATCTCACTATCAGAAAATCGGAGGATGGTGTCGTCAGGGAGCTATGAATTCGGCCAAATGCAAGGGTGTACATCGATGGATTAAGCCATTCAGGTGTTTGGGTAAGTTTCAAAAAGATATTGATTACAATTTTTAAAAAGTTGCAGGAATTTATAAGCAATTTTAAGTATTAGCCATTCTATATTTATGTTTGTATACTTCTTCTATCTAATAAAGGGTGATTTTTTAAAAGCTATAGAAAAGTTTTTTCAAAAAAAAAAACACATACAATTCAGAAAAATGCATGAAATCTTTATTTGAATCGATAGTAGATACGGTCCATATTATTTAATGTTTAAAGATTATTTCATGCAAATGTTGACCTTGGCTGCGCCTCAAATGGTCCATCCGCTTAGCCCAATTTTGGCATACTCTTTCCAACATTTCGGACGGTATCCCACAAACAAATGCTTCAATGTTGTCTTCCAATGCGTCAATTGAAGCGGGCTTGTCTGTATAGACATGAGCTTTAACATAGCCCCACAAAAAATAGTCTAAAGGCGTTAAATCCCACGATCTAGGCGGGCAATTGACCGGTCCCGAACGTGAAATAAAATGTTCACCGAACTCGCCTCTCAATAAGTCCATTATTGCGCGTGCTGTCTGGTATGTGGCACCATCTTGTTGAAACCACATGCCATGCAAGTCAAGCTCTTGCATTTTGGGCAAAAAAAAGTTGGATATCATCTCACGGCAGCGCTCACCATTCACAGTTACGTTACGATTCGCTCCATCTTTGAAGAAGTACGGTCCAATGATGCCACCAGCCCATAAACCGCACCAAACTATGACTTTTTCTGGATGCATTGGTAGCTTTTGCAATGTTTCTGGCTGATATTCACTCCAAAATCGACAATTTTGCTTATTTACGTACCCATTGAGACAAAAATGAGCTTCGCCGCTGAACACAATTTTTCGGTACAAAAGTGGATCTTCGACCAACTTTACAAGAGCCCATTCACCAAACATTTTACGTTTCAGTAGGTCGTTCAGCTTCAATTCTTGGACCAGCTGTATTTTGAAAAGCATCACACCTAAATCCTTCCGCAAAATTGTCCACGTTGTTGAGTATCAGAGGCCCAATTGCTGCGAACGGCGACGAATCGATAAATTGATGGTCATCATTAACATCATGGCCGATACAGCTGCGATATTTTCTTCAGTTCGCACTCTACGTAAGCGTGTTGGTGGTTTAATGTCCAACAATGTAAATTTGGTGCGAAATTTAGTCACAATCAGAATAGCCCGAATAGCCGCGTCAGTGGGTCGATTAAACTGACCATAAAATGGAAGAAGCGCGCGCTGAACTTTCTTAACAGAGCACGCATTTTGATAATAAAATTCAATAATTTGCAAGCGTGCGTTGTTCGTTTGTAAGATGATTCATGGTTAAATTATAGACCAAACTGAAGATGTTTGACAGTGAAACAAAACACGAAACGTGCGTCAGCTGTTTAAATCAGTGTTGCCAAAAAGATAATAGTTAAAAAATCACCCTTTATTATAAACGCGAAAGTTTGTGTGTTTGTTACTTTTTCACAAAAACTACTGAATGGATTTTAATGAAATTTTACAATAATATAGCTAATACATCAGTATAGGATATAGGCTATACTTTAAGAAGATATTAAGGCCTATCTGAAAATAACTTTTACCAAATACGTTCGTAGTGGAAAATCTCATACAATTTTGTATATACGAACAGGTTTCGTGGTACGATTTTTCGGAATTCGTAAGTGTCCGATTACGATATATTTAAAATACATTCCGCTACAATTGAATACGCACTTTTTGTTCATTTTCTCCAAATATTGTGGGCGTTTTCCCATCAGAAAAATTACTCCCTTAAAATGTAAAGAAAAAAAAATTCCACAGAAATTATCTAAAAGAAACTGCCCCCCCCCCACTTGTAATGTATTTCATATGCAAAGAAGAAGTTTGTTTTTTGATTATCACGAAAAGCTAAAATCGATTTGTTTAGAAACCAAGACCTAACCGGACGTGCAATAGCTGATAAAATTGGCCGAAGTTTTAATGGCTTTTATTCTCACTTAAAAAAGAAGGAGTAGTTCCTACGTAAAAACATGAGGAGAGGTAAGAAAACCGCAGCAACATCAGCTTCGAGACGGTCAATTTTAAAATGTACATCAAATTCTTTTGCTTCTGTGAGAAAAATAAAACAAAAATTCAAACCAACTTCAAGGAATAAAACTTAAGGAAAAATCGATCTACTTAATGAAAAACGGAAAGTTATGCGATTAGAATTTTCAAGACTTCAATAAGCTGGAAAAAGAATGGCATCACGTAGTGTAAAAAATGTTATTTTGATCAGGACAATGACCCCAACTTTTATTTTCACGATTCGAGAAAATGAAAATGTTCCTATAGCTGCATCAGAGTTGTGAAGGGGGCGTTGTGATATGGAAAACTGAAGTCGTTACATCATAAAATAACACTTTCTTCAATGTGCACTTTCTTCAATAGCTGCGGTACTGTTTTGATCCAAAAATTATTAAATATATTTATTCTCACATTTAATAAAGGTGGTCTTCAGTTTGAAGATAAAAAATCGTTTATTTCTAAAATTTATTAATGATCGTGTAGCGACATTTCATGCCGGAATAGGTGAAAGAAAAACTGGAGGTTGTTTGTCTCTTAAGTTAGTAGTGCCCATCAACAGATGGCACAATCAGTTCTTAGAAAAAATGTTAAGAATTTACAAAACTGTTTCTGCGTATTCAATTTAAGTGCAGTGTATACAAATAGGTGTCAAGAAAAAAGAAACAAATTCTGCCGATCTAGGTCCTATTTCAACAAAAACTTCTCACTTGCAAAAAAATAATGTCCTGCAAAAGTCTAAAGTGTTTCACAAAAAGTGAAAAGACCTCAATTTTTTAGACTTTATTTAAAAAGTGAAAAGTAAAAGTGTTTCACCAATTTAAAATACAACTGCAATTAATTCGTATTTTTAAAAGTTGCAAAGTAAATCTTAGATTATTTTTATTAAAAAAAAAGTTGACTCTTGTATCTATCTTATAAGCGTAAATAAAATGAGTCTATCAAACAAAAGTAATAAAAAGTTAGCAGTCTTGGATCGCTTCAAAGCTTCATCGCATTCGATTAACAACATTACCCACTCCTTAGTTCTTAAGTATTTAGAATCAATTCCAAAGCTCACAGACAGAAACTTTCAGATTTCTATACCTTCCAGATCTTTCTGGGAGGATAGGGCATTCCTGAAAGACGAGTCGGTCAACTTTCACACAGATGGATCAAAAACAAACACTGTCTAATAGGAAAGCACGCCACGCGGCCAGGCGTATTATTGTATGACTTTTGCAGAAGCTGTATGAATGAGGAAGAGGAGGAAACAGTTCTTCACCTCCTCTTTACATACCGTGCTCTAGCTCAAAAACGCAAGAATTACCTTAAAGAATTCTTCTAAAACGATCTTAACGATCTCAATCATATTAACATAATCAGTCTCTCACGTTTCGTAAGGGACTCAAACTGGATGCATTGAGCTTCACGTGGTATCATAATGGGCCATTAAACTGGCCTAAGTGTGTCCTACTTCATTACGGAGAGCCACTTTAACCTATCCTAAATTAACTTAGCAGTCTTGGAGGTTGTAAAGAATAGAAAGTTAATTCATCAATGATAATATTCGACACTCGATAAACTATTTTCCAGAAAGAAACAATTCTTTGCTTATTTCGTGCATAGATTCAACTCCGTGATATTGGGCTTCATTCCCAGTCCAACTTAGAGTACGCAAAAGTTATTCCAAGGGACTTAAACCCATATTCCTTTGGCTATTGAATTTAAGCTTATTTCCAATCTTAGACAACACCAATTCGATGACACTTTTCGTTAATCGAAAACTCTCTTTTGTGGAAAAATCATTTCCGATATCGAAGTTAATTCTTAGTTTCACTACTTTGGTCAGTATTATTGACTAACTTCTTCGTTTTCAAAATATTCTTTAAAACTATTCATTTTTTTTTTATAAATTATTGTACAACAGCTTTTCAGTTAAGCTAAATGTCGATGGATCAAAAAAAATTCTACAAAATCATACATTGTTTAAATGGAGATGAATCAACTCGTTAATCCTAATATTAAAAAATGTATGATCTTTGGTAAATTCGTCAAAATTAAAAAACAAACAGCTCATGTCCATTGTCTTGTTAATTATTATTTACTTCTTCATTTTCAAAACAGTTTATATATTTAGTATTAGTTTTCGACAACTTTTTAAAACAAACTCTTATTTACAAAGTTTATTGTATAGTTAAATAGAAAGAACAAATACTTTACAAAATATCAAAACTCTTCACTTTTTAGAAAAGACTTTGTACTTTGGTAAAACAGATTTTGCAAAAAGGAAAACTTTTCAATTCAATAATTTCCTCTTTGTAAATTTGCGTTTGATGAAACGTAATTTACAAAGTAAAAGTGCAAAGTTGCAAAGTTTAAAATTATTTGGTGAAAGGGCCCCTGAATGTTTCTGATAAGACTCGTTTAACAAAAACTAAAGCATTTATATTACCTATGTATTTATAAAATCATCATCAAAAATACTTAATTTTACATTCATTACACAAAACACATGAATAAGTACAGTGTCCGACAATTTTCGTTACCATTCTATAAAATGAAAACCGTTTATATTAAGTTAATGCTTTTTTTAAATTTAATTTTTATTACTCTGCATATTGACAAAAAGATCCTACGATGCAAATTTTAAGAATTACATATAAGAAGAAAAACTGTTACTTGGATTTTTCTAAAAATCTTACAAACTATCAAAAACAAAATTTTGTATGTCATGAAATAAGTTGCAAGTCAATGTTTTTATTTGTTTTCGAGACAACCAATTTTAAGTATTATTTTTGTAGTTTTTTTTTACCAGAAAACCATCCATTGGAATTAATACAAATAAATTTGAGGCAATATCTTTATTTGTTTTCAAGATATTTAAGTCGAAAATCATTGTTTATTAATTTTTAGTAAAAGTCGGTTTATTCTAAAAGGGTTGGGGTCGAAATACTGTATTTATCATAATACTGTGTTTAAAATACTGTATCTCAAAATAATGTACCTATTTCAAAATACTGTATGACCAAAATACTGCATCTCAAAATTCTGTATTTCAAAAATCTGTATATTAAAATTCTGTATTTCAAAATGCTGTAAATAAGGCTAAAAAATAAAAAAAGTGCGCACCAGCCATATTAGTCGTTGGACTTTTAATCTTCTGGCTAAGTCTACGTCGCTGTACAGCCCGTACAGCTCGTCGTTCCATCTTCTCCTCACTAGATCACACGAAGAACTTTTCTCTCGAAGCGACCCAAGGTGCTTTCATCCGCTTTTGTCATAGTCCATACTTCTGCACCGTATAGCAGGACGGGGATGATAAGGGTCTTATATAGCGACACTTTGGTCCTTCGAGAGAGGACTTTTCCACTCAATTGCTTTCTTAGCCCAAAGAAACAGCGGTTAGCAAGAGTTATTCTTCGTTTGATCTCAGCGCTGGTGTTGTTTTCTGCGTTTACAGCGGAACCTAGGTAGACGAAGTCCTTGACTACCTCAAAGTTACGTCTGTCGATGGTGACGTTTTGACCAAGACGTCGGTGTTGTAGGTCCTTTCTTGACGACAGCATGTACTTTGTTTTGCCCTCATTAACTGTTATACCATTTTTTGCCGCCTCTGCCTCAATACTCACAAAAGCCCCATTGACATCACGCTGAGTTCTTCCGATTATGTCAATGTCATCAGCATATGCTAGTAATTGGACAGACTTTTGAAAAATAGTGCCTCTGGTGTTGACGTGTGAGCTCTGCACTATTCTTTCAAGTACGATGTTAAAAAAATCGCATGACAGCGCATCATAGTTGCGAAGCACCAACAAGCCTCTGATACGGACGGATTTACTGTTCTAATATACTTCCCTTCAACAATAACATATGCTCTACCCCCAACTGCAAATCAAAAGGTTCTGCGAGCTCTCGTTTCGGAAAGAAAGAATTCGTCAAAAAGTAAAATTACAGAATTACGACCCAGCCCATCACAAATTATCTTTTGGTTGGTCTATTTCCTCAACCAAGCCTCCAAACAAGATGCGGTTTTCACTATAATATTGAGCATCAACCCGCCTATCAAATTGAATCAAATTTATTGATCTGTTAAAACTTCGAGTATTATACAGTATTATGAGATAAAGTATTTTGACAATACATCATTTTGAGACACAGTATTTTGAAATACAGAATGTTAACCATACAGTATTATGACCATACAATATCGTACAGTATCATACAGAGTTTTGACCATACAGTATTTCGACCCGCTCCCATTCTAAAAAAGAACTGTTAAATGAATTTCTTTAACTTCATACCTATTAGGGTATGGCGATACAACAACGAGTGATTTTTTTAGATGTGTGGTTTCAATATGGCAATACTTTTTCATTCGGAGTTGGTCTTTTTGACAGCTGTCACTTGATTTATTTTCAGTTTGGTTTGCCTTTACATTATGAATAGACTAACTACTTCTAAACAATGTTTGCAAATCATGCAAATTCATTACGCACGAAACAATCAATTTAATAAAACGAACTTTTGGTAAGCGCATTTTCTCGCTTGCGTGTCGTGGGCCTGTGGTGTGGCCTCCAAAATGCTATTTTACACCGTTGGTCTATTTGTTGTAAAGGGTGAAGTCACTTGAAGAGAATATTCGGTGCGTTATTCTTGACTTACGGCCCCAATCGCTGCAAAAAGAGGTCGAAAGTTGGCGACTACTTGCACGAAATCATTTTTAAAACATAATAGCAAACCCTTATCTTTATAATGAAGCTAAATTCTTGACCATAACTTTAAATTGTATGCGTTTTATTTCTTCTTGAAAACCACGCGTCTAAAAAAACACCCTCTTATTAACTATTGTCAACAACTCTTATTAAATATCAATTAAAAAATGTAGCTATATTAAATTTAACATGACCACAAAACATAATTCTCCAACCCTGAGTGAGTGTGGTGTGGTAATGACAATGATTCCGATTCCGTTGAACAAAAATAGAAAGACTTAAAAAGTAAACAGCCTGAAAATAATAACAGTTGCCTTACAATGACGAACAAAATCTCATTTTCAAGACAAGAGCAACCACATTCTATAAGCATAACCAAACTATAAGCATATATGCACTATGCTATGCAATTCGCTTAGCTCAGTGCATACTTTAGAATTTTCCAAAAAAAGAAAAATGAAAATAAAATCGACTGCACTTGAAGGAAGAAGACGACAGCTTTTAAAGCAATTGTAAACACTTTTCCGTCTGATTGCAATTGAAATTCTAGCTCACAAAATGGAGAGATGGAGAGATGGATACTCAATGAGAATGGCGACATTGATTGCAATAATTGTATTCATTTCTAGAGAACCCTTTTTCCTTTTTTTGCTTTTTAAACGAAGAAAAAAGGACGAATACAACAACAACAAAAACAAAATAAAGGAAATAAAAATGTTTTAACAAAAGTGGCACAAAATGAAAAATGCAAAATAAAAAATAAAAAAGTTCCAGATTTTTCATTCCTAAAGTGCCAGCAATTAGTGGAGGCTTTCAGTTTTATGTGATGCAAAGAAAGTATAGTTTTATAATATTTTTCTATTCTTAGTTTTTAGGTATGTACTTGAGGATGGATTGGTCTTGTTTGGTGCGCTTTTGAATCATGAAGTGATCATTTTGATTCATTCTTCATGGATGGGTTATTTTTGTCAACTGATGGAAGAATTATTTTTCTCTTAAATGCATTTTCTTCATCTCCTGTATATAAGTTATGGGTATGGCAATATCTTTAAGTAAATAGATTTTCTTTCTTCTTGTAAAAATATGTTAAGTTGTTTTGAAATTAATAAGAAAAGTGTGGAAAATAATTTAAATGCCTTTTAAGAAGATTTAAATGATGCTGTGAGTGGAAGTTCTGTTTGTAATTATAATTATAAATGCCTGTTCTGGCCTCAAATTGAGCTAAAGTAAAACGACTTAAGTAATTTAATGTAATGATGATAACGACTTCTGTACTGACATAAATGTATGAGTACAGATACGAACAATAATCTAGGACGTACTACATAAAAATGTATTTTAGTATGTCAGAATCAGAGAATGGTTACACGATTTGATTTGAAGATAAAAAATAACCCTTACCTCAAATCACTGGTCTTCAAATTTTGACTTTATAAAAGTATTCCTTATGTAAAGTAGATTTTTGTATGTATTTATATGTATGTACTTAACACAAAAACAATTACTATTAATTAAAATTAGATTGAATCTAAAAAAAAAAACGGAAAAACAATTTTTTGAAAAATGTAGAGGATTTTCTATGTTTTTTTTAACCCCCGACAGAACTGCGACGCACACTGCACAGTGGTGCGAGAGCGGAAAAAAGTCTTTTTAAAAAGTCATATTTATCCTTTTAAACTTTATGTTTAAGTACTCTTAGATAACCCGAGCGTACTCAAATCGCGAACCGTATTTTCAACAAATTTTGAGATGTTTTTTTCCGAAGTTCCTTTAAATAAATTCTCTAGCTTCTTAAATAATTGAATTGGTCTATTTTTGATTATCTAAAAAAAAAATTTGATTATTTATAAAAGATACTTTCTATAAGTAGTCTGAAGCTTTAGTACTAGAAAAAATGCGTTTTTTTTTAACTTTTTGATTTTTAAAAAAAGCTCCAAAAGATACCAAGAAAGTAAGTATACCAGCATATGCTCCATACATTCATGTTAAAGCACAGAAAAAATCAGCTGCAGATACTTTCAGATGTGGAAGTTATGATCAAAAATGTTTCACTGAATCGGATTTCAAAAAACTGCATTTTGACGGAGATGTTTACCAAAAAGTTTGATTTCTTTGTTATTAATTGTCAGAATGAACTGGTTAAGCCCATTATTTTAAGAAAAAATGTCAAACTTTATTTTAAAAATAAAACAAAATTAATACATCTACATAGGTCTGAGAATTACGATTTTTGCGAAACCATTTATTTCTGCCCGGAAAATTTTTTCAACTTTGAACTCAATTTTCTTGGAAACAACACACGAAAAGCAATATAGTTCTATGATATTTTAAATTATATAATAGAGCTTAATAAAAAATAAAGAAAAAGATTAGGGATAATCCTTTTTTTTTAATTTTTCGCTAAAAGTAGGTCAGGTAGAAATAAAAAAGGTGTTATTTTTAAAGTTTTATTGCTTTATTTTTGTTGTGTATTGCGTAATTTTTTATAACCTGACTTATTAGAATAAAATCTCTTACTTAAATCTATATATATAAAGGATTAATTAAAAAGTATTGAGTTATTGAGCATTAGTGCAAGGTTTTTAAGAAGAAATACTTCCAATCAGCGCAGACGCTAAAAACCTCATTTTAGCGTTATAAAATTACTACTTCATTGTTTCTTTATTTATTTTTTGTATGTATTTATTTATTTATTTAATTTTATAATATACATAGTTAGTAATACTATTTTGTTCAAAATAAAAAGTTAAGATTTTACTAAAAAAAACTTTTATTTAAATATAACATCAAAAGCCTCAAATTTTAGAAAAATGTCAATAACTTTTTTTCTAATAATTTTTTGTTGCCCAAATTTTGACCAAGCATGTATAAGACTAATCTTAACTTGTGTTTCCAATTTCATTAAAATTCGTTCAATAGTTCAGATTTTACAAATTTTTTTCCGCTCTCCCCTACAAAAATCAAAAACCCTCAAATTTTAGAAAAACGTCAATAACTTTGTTTATAATTTTTTTTTTCAACCAAATTTTGACCAAATATGTAAAAGACTAATCTAAACATGTTTGCCAAATTTCATTTTAATCCGTTGAACCGTTCAGATTTTACAGACTTTTTTCCGCTCTCCCATACAAACCGAACCACTGCGACGTGGGTTTTTCGCGTTATATAAATATAAATAGTCCAACAAAAGTCCGCTAACATTGAAGCGTTCCAATGGCCTTGATACCGCTTTTCCATATTGGCGATGTCCTGATGAAAGCGCTCATCGCTAAAAGTTCCGCAATTATCCGGAAAGATTTTGAGTTCTGGCGGCGACTTTTTCTGCTCATTTACCCATTGCAGTGAAAGCTACTTTCTCTAAAGGAACTCAAAATATCGCAAACAACATGTACAAGTTGAAGTGGGTTGACAGCAAGGCCTTTCTTTATCAATCTCGGTTGAATACACATTGTGGTACCCTTCCATCACTACAATCTACGGGTGTAGCTGACCAAGTCGCAGAATGTGTAATGAGGATTATCAAGATGTCAGCACCATTCGCACTCAGTAATAACAAAAAGTTTAACGCTGCAAAAATATGGTTTGACAAGGACTGCGTAAAGCTACGTGAAAAAACATTTTGTTTCTTAAAACTATTCAGATCTACTAACGCCGATTTTTTTAAAAATCAGTACTTACATTTTAATAAGGAATATAAACAGCTTTGTTCCTCAAAAAAGACTGAATATCTTAAAACTACTGCAAAAAACTTAGTGCTCTGTAAGGACTCTAAAACATTTTGGAATAATGTGAGAGAATAAGGAGGGCGTAAATATACTCCTTCAAATAATAATGCTCTCGGAGCTGAGGTTTTGGCAGATTACTTCAAAGGATTTTTATCAGCAGATGAGTCTCTGTTATCGTTTAGTTACGCCATGCCAAACAAGCATATTCCTGAACTTGATGAACCGATATCCTTGATTGAACTAGAAAATGTTTTGAAAACAATGAAGAACAACAAAGCACCGGCTGCTGATGGAATCCCAACGGAATTTTACAAATATTCTACTGCTTACTTCAAAAACTACTTAGTGGACTGGTTCAACCAACTTTATAATGATGCTTGCATACCCATTTGCTTTAACACAGCCATTATTTACGCTATTTTCAAGGGAGGTGAAAGGAGTCTTGCAGAAAACTATAGAGGCATATCTATTCTCAACTCTTTAAGGAAAATCTTAAACTCTATTCTTTACGAGAGGCTAACGAGATGGATAGAGACAAACAACCGCTTAAGTATCTTCCAATCTGGGTTTCGATCCGGATTCTCAACGGTAGACCAAATTTTTGCACTAACAAGCATAGCAAGACAACATTTGGAGAAAAAGAAAAAGCTTTACAGCTGCTTCATTGACTTCAAAGCTGCTTTTGATATGGTCAATCGACAAGCATTGATTTACAAACTATCTTCTCTTTCGAAAAAATTTTTACTTTTTTATTCTAACTTTCTGAGTTGTTCAACGAAAGCCTCAGTATGGGATGGCAACAACTTATCTGAAAGTTTTAAAACAGCGGCGGGAGTTCCCCAAGGATGTATTCTAAGTCCCATTTTGTTTGCACTTTATATTGATGCGGTTTGTGAAATCCTACCGGGAGGTGTAATATTTGGCGAATCTTTGATTAAAGTCTTACTGTATGCAGATGATCTGGTACTTTTGGTGGATAACTCATTTTTTTTACAACTGCAAATCAATAGACTTAAAGAATATTGCGAAACTTGGGGCTTACGGATCAATACTAGAAAAACCAAGGTTATGATATTTGAATCTAGGCGGCATGCACGACGTGCTGAAGAATCATGGAACGTCAACAACGAGCGTATTGAAATTGTGAGTGAGTTTAAATATCTGCTGGAGCAATCATGCGAAAGAGAAAACCAGGGAGGCCAAACTGGCCCTAAACCTGATGTGGCCCAATTTACTTATCGACCTCTCATCAAAGTACAGAGTCTTCAATGCAATAATAAATACTTGATTATGCTACGGTGTCCAAGCCTTTGGATACGCTCAAATAGAGGAATTTGAGACTTTACAAAGATACTTTTTTAAAAGACTTTTTAAACTGCCTAACGCTACACCTACGTAGGCCATACATGTCGAATCGGAAATAGCACCGATATATATTCACAATCTGAAACGGCATTCCGACTATTTAGCTAAGGTTATGAAAAGAGAAAATGGGCTTCATAAGGCGATCTTGATAAGACTGCTCCGTACAAATGCATCTCCCTTCAGAGAATGAAACGCGCTTGCTGCAGGAATTGATATAGTACTCTCCTTAAGGGAAAATAATTTAGAGGAATGGCAAAATACGTGCGCGGTTTTCATAGCTAAAATTGATGAAAAACTTTATTTAGAACACCTGCAAAGTGCATCCTCATCGGCAAGCACAAACATATACAAGCGCTTAAACCATCAATTGTCATCAACTTCAAACTTTTTTTATAAAGAAATGACTCCGGAAGCTATCGGCACCATTTTTAAAGCTAGAGTCGAGATCCTTAACCTCAACTTTGTGCCCCATAGATCGGACCTCTCACAAATTTGCACTCTCTGCAATAGAAGAGATGTGGAGGAAATAAATCATTTCATAGCAGTTTGTCCAATATTACAAGAAATACTACGGCTATATTTCCAAGTGAGTTTTTTGTCTATGGATCAACTTCTTGACATTCTTAACGGGCTGAGTGGTTGGACGAATCTGTTTAAATTTTGCAAACATGCTTTAGCTTATAGAAGTAGCTTTTGAGCGGTCATGTAACCAGTTATGGCGATTGAGAATTTAATATTTTTTGTGTTTCAAATCACGGCAAAATTGAACTTGTTTTCATCTACTAAAATTGTTTTTAAAAACGGGAAAGTTTATTTTAAAGAAAATTTAAAGAAAATTGGTGTTTTAAGTCTCGAATCACTGAGAATGTAAAAAACTCATATTTTTTGTGTCTCAAATCATGTCAAAATTGTATACACATCTTTAAAGATTATAAAATCATTCAAAATTGTTTTATTTATCTTCTTTTTTATAAATATTCAAGTTAATAAATTATTCATCTGCTATATTTGAAAATTGTTAAGAAAAACCACTAAAAATTACAGTTTTTATTTTCTTATACTAAAAACAAATCAAAAAATAAAAAAAAAAACTTTCATAATGTTAAACTATGTTTAAATGAAATTTCTATCAGACAGACGGCAACAACGCCATGTCCTTATATTCTTAGCTTTAAATTAATGTAATTTTATTATCGAAATAAAGAATTTAATCTAATCTAATCTCTTATCCGGAAAGAACTCCAAGTGGGAATGTAAAAAGTGGATTTTTAAAGACATATTAAAACCCAATTGTTGGTATGACGAAAGCATATTTTCGACAAGTTCAACATATGTAGTTGTCACTGCATAGCTCATATAAGAACTCGTGGACTGTAGTTTTCTAAGTAACTTTATTTCTCATTAAACATAGTATTTATATAATCTTAAATCTAAGTAATTCAAGATAACCCTTGAATTACACACCTGTTCGCTTCTTATTTGCTTATTTTGCGGAACTTGCAAATGTAGTTGCTTGCAAGTTCCGCATTACATTTATTCTTTTGTATTCTTTATTTATTATGATTTATGTTTGTCTAAACATTTTGCGGGGCCTCAGGTTCGATTTGTGTCAGTGGGGTTTCGTTGCACATTTTACTTAGTATGTCAAATCGTCTATGGGTCATCATGGGTGGGTTGATTATAACTGCTGACGGTGGATTTAGGTCATGTGTTCGATGTGTTTGGCCTCGGACTTTATATATGATCGCTAAACATATAATGGTGATCGTCAATGTAATTGAACCGGTAGCTGCATGGTGGCTGATAGTTTTCCAATTGTGCGGCATATAATGTACGGCTTTATGTTGTTGTCTGAGGGATCTTAGATGGTCTGACGTTTTTAGGATGGTTTCTTCGTTTAATACCTTTGGCTGAAATTCTTCTTCATGGTTTTCCGAGATATTCCAGTTCATAGGATGAGTGTATGTGCCCTTGATCAGTACTGTATCTGTTTTTTCTGAGATGATGATGTTCTGGGGTGTTCGAAGAGTACACCCATCATTTATTTGTATGAGCCCAATTCTGTTCAACTCGACGTCTTCGTGAATACCATTACATAATACTGCTGCTGAAGTTGGTCTGCTCGCTATGAATAGCCATGTATTTCTTTGATATACATGCTTAAATGTTATATTTGGTATGGATAGTGTTTCGTAGCTACACCTCTTCTTATCTCGTCTGTGATATATTTCATCGATAATGCAATTTGGGTTGGTATCAATTTTACTTATTACTGATGGGGAACACAAATACATGTGTTTATCTTCTGGCGTGCATTGGTTGAATTCCCATTCTGATAGTTCGAAATATGTTTGACTGTTGTAATCAGATGCAATTATGGCCTTCCGAATGACGGGTATGGTGTATGAATCATTGGTTAACTGACGCGGGATTGGAGTGGCTCTTATAACATTGTATTTTGATGATGTACTAAGGTGAAGGAACCAATGTGCAATGATGTGAGTCTCATTTCGTTGAACGTCCATCTTTTGATCAGGTTTTGGGATGATGTTTATATCTTGTGGTAATCGCTTTGACACATTTTGAATAAGAACCATTAGTTCTCCTGGTGTAATGCTTTCAAATAAATCTGCTTTTTTCAAGGATATCTTCAGTAAGGAATTATAACGTCTACTCAGTTCTTCCAGCACTCCCTGAGCAAGATTGTAAGCAGCAAGCAAATGTATATCTACTCGATTTATATCGTTCTTATACCAATTATTTTCAATTTTATTAAATCCACCTGCTTGCATTAATTCAACTAGTTCTTTCTGAATTGCTCTAGCTTCGTCAATAGTGTGTGCTCCCGTCATAACATCGTCCATATAGAAGTCTTCGTGAACAATCTTAGATGCCTTTGGAAATCTTATCGCTTCATCATCTGCCAATTGACGTATTGTTTTAATGGCAAGGTATGGGGCTGACGACGTCCCATATGTAACTGTTGTTAGTGCATATTCTTTAATCGTTTCATCGGGTGAGAATCTCCATAATATCCTCTGATAATTCATGTCTCTCTCATCAATTTTTATTTGTCGATACATCTTTTCTATGTCTGCTGTAAAGACGTATTTATACTTCCGCCAACGTAGAAGTATGGTTGCTAAATCAGCCTGTAACCTAGGTCCAACTAGCATGTTGTCATTCAGACTTTCTCCATTGTCTGTTTTGGATGAGGCATCAAAGACTACACGGAGCTTTGTAGTAGTGCTGTCTGCTTTTATTACTGCTTGATGTGGCATATAGTATACTTCATCATCAGGATTTGTAATCTGCTCAATCGGTTTCATATGTCCAAGGGTTAAATACTCTCTCATAAATTTTCTGTATTCTTCCCCAACTTTATTATTCTTTTTAAACTTTTTTTCCATTTGTAAAAGTCTAGCCATTGCTCTCTTTTTCGAATCACCTAAAGTTTGTTTATTTGGTTTGAATGGAATTCTTACTGTGTATGTTCCATCGTGATTTCGTCTATGGTTTTCTTTGAATTGTTTTTCGCAGTCATCATTTTCATTCGTTGTTTCTTCTTGGTATGGAGTTTCTTCTATTTCCCAGAAGCGTTTAAGTTGGTTGCTTAGATCAAAGAGTTCAGTTGTAGATATCATTGTTATGATTTGTATGGGATCCTTTGATACTGGTATCTTCCCTGATATGATCCAGCCTAGTTCTGTATTTTGTGCCAATGTACCGTTTTCTGATTTTTTGATTCCATCGCAAATTATCGAGGGATATACATCGGCACCTATGATGACGTCAATTGGTCCAGGCTGGTTGAAGGTTTGATCAGCCAGCAAGTAATTTTTCCACATTGAGAACTTGAAGTAAGAATTGGGAAGTTTATTTGTTAACTTAGGGAGAACATACGCATCAATATTGATTTTGAATGTTGATGAAAATCGAGGTTGGACTTGGATATGAACCTTTCCAAGTGATGTTCCTGCTGATGATGCTCCAAGACCGGATACTTTAACGTAAGCCTTAGATTTCGGGACCGATAACATCTGGGCTGCCTCCTCAGTTATAAATGATGCCTGTGCTCCAGTGTCAATGAGTGCACGCAATATTTCAAATTTACCATTGTATGTGGTTACCTTTATCATTGCAGTGGCTAAAAGAATTTCTTTATTATATTCTGCCAATGCTGTTTGGACGGTTGTATTTCTTGGATTCTTAGAAAGGGCATCATTGTGTAATAAAGTGTGATGATGGCCTTTGCATATGCTGCAGGTTCTGCGACTCTGACAGCTTTCATTCATCGTATGGCTAAGACAATTGCGGCATAGGTTTTGGCGTTTGACGGCTTCTAATTTCTGGTTTGGGTGTAATGCAAGAAATTCATTGCATTTATAAATGCTATGTGCAGTTTTTCTACAATAGCGACATCGGGTTTCAACTTTTGTTACGAAGTTTCGAACAATTTGCCTTGGATGGTTTTTATGTTCTCGTTTCTTGTCACCCAGTGATTCTAACGATTCGAAACGATTCGTTAGAAAGTCATATACTTGTTGTAAAGATGGAACATCCTTCGTGTTTGGTAACGACTGCTCATACAGCCGTAGAGATTCAATATCTAATCCTTGTGTTATATGATATATTATTATTGGTTCCCAGGAAGAGGTGTCAAATCCAAGATTTGACATACCGTATAAGCACTCTTTTGTTGTATCATGCAACTTTTTTAGTTGGGTACTGGATTCTGAATCAACCTTTGGCTGATTTAATAAGGTATGGAGATATGAATTTACTAATCTTCGTTTGTTGGCATATCTCTCGTTTAATAAATCCCATGACACCTTATAGTTGTTGTTACTAACCTCTAAATGTCTTAATAGTTTGGAGGCCTCACCTTTAAGATTATTCTTGAGATACTGCATTTTTTCAACATCTGATAATCTGTTGTTGCAGTGTATCACTTGATTAAAAATATCATGGAATTCAATCCATGTGTTTGATCTGCCATCAAACATTGGTATCTGAACTCTTGGGAGTTTAACCTCATGGTGTGAGGTGGAAGCAGATTCTGGTTTTTTCTTCTCTCTGAGTGACACCATTACTTCCGAATACCTCTTTTTCAACCCTTCAATTTGGGTCAAAAAATTAGCTTTATCGGTTTCGTCATTAAATACCTCGAAAAGCAATATTTCCTCATATATTGAGTCTATTTTTTTCCATTCCTCCATAAGATTCGGGGTCTGGAATTCGATTGCCGAATTACTCATATCTGTGTGGAGGAATGTTTCTGATATTTGCCTTTCGAACGACCCCATTCGTATTTGTGCTCGTTTCATATTACTTGACTGTGTGTCGTTATGGCCCAGATTTATTTTTTCTGTGTTTTGGGTTCGGATTTCTTCATTTTTTTTGTGGTCAAGTTCATTGTTTACAGTTTCAACTTTTTTGTCATCGTTGCTGGATTTCCCCAATGCAACTGCATATGCAATTAACTTATCGTTAATTGTTTCCATGACGCGTTGCACCTGTTCATAATATTTTTTTGTAAAGTATTCATGATTAGGTGTATTTAATTTTAAAATTTCGTCATGATTATGTGTGAATTGCTGCCATAGGTGGTTGACCTCTGATTCTCTTTTTTTAACGTACTCTGTTGTTCGTCTTGCTATCGGTTCTTTTCTTATTGACTCTAGCAATTTTGCTAAATTGTTGCCAATTTCCTCTTGTTGATTCATCAGTGTATCCATAGTTCAAGTTTGGGGTGTTTTTTACGAAGATTCTGGTGCCTTCTGGTTACGAATATACTGGTGTCTTCTGGGTACGAAGATTCTGGTGTCTTCTGGGTACGAAGATTCTGGTGTCTTCTGGAAACGAAGATTCTGGTGTTTTCTGGAAACGAAGATTCTGGTGTCTTCTTTACGAAAATTCTGGTGTCTTCTGGATACGAAGATTCTGATGTCTTCTGGATACGAAGATTCTGATGTCTTCTGGTTACGAAGATTCTGATGTCTTCTGGATACGAAGATTCTGATGTCTTCTGGAAACGAAGATTCTGGTGTTTTCTGGAAACGAAGATTCTGGTGTCTTCTTTACGAAAATTCTGGTGTCTTCTGGATACGAAGATTCTGATGTCTTCTGGATACGAAGATTCTGATGTCTTCTGGTTACGAAAATTCTGGTGTCTTCTGGATACGAAGATTCTGATGTCTTCTGGATACGAAGATTCTGATGTCTTCTGGTTACGAAGATTCTGATGTCTTCTGGTTACGAAGATTCTGATGTCTTCTGGATACGAAGATTCTGATGTCTTCTGGAAACGAAGATTCTGATGTCTTCTGGTTACGAAGATTCTGATGTCTTCTGGATACGAAGATTCTGATGTCTTCTGGAAACGAAGATTCTGATGTCTTCTGGATACGAAGATTCTGATGTCTTCTGGTTACGAAGATTCTGATGTCTTCTGGATACGAAGATTCTGATGTCTTCTGGTTACGAAGATTCTGATGTCTTCTGGATACGAAGATTCTGATGTCTTCTGGATACGAAGATTCTGATGTCTTCTGGAAACGAAGATTCTGATGTCTTCTGGTTACGAAGATTCTGATGTCTTCTGGGTACGAAGATTCTGATGTCTTCTGGAAACGAAGATTCTGATGTCTTCTGGTTACGAAGATTCTGATGTCTTCTGGATACGAAGATTCTGATGTCTTCTGGAAACGAAGATTCTGATGTCTTCTGGTTACGAAGATTCTGATGTCTTCTGGATACGAAGATTCTGATGTCTTCTGGTTACGAAGATTCTGATGTCTTCTGGATACGGTATCTGTTCAAAGAAGCGTCTGGTTACTTCTTGGCTCGAAGGACCAATGCATAGCTCATATAAGAACTCGTGGACTGTAGTTTTCTAAGTAACTTTATTTCTCATTAAACATAGTATTTATATAATCTTAAATCTAAGTAATTCAAGATAACCCTTGAATTACACACCTGTTCGCTTCTTATTTGCTTATTTTGCGGAACTTGCAAATGTAGTTGCTTGCAAGTTCCGCATTACATTTATTCTTTTGTATTCTTTATTTATTATGATTTATGTTTGTCTAAACAGTCACTCCTATTATTTCCCAGAAAATTTTGTGCTACAAGGCGAAAATCATCCAAGGCTTTTTTTCCTTACCGTCTAGAACCAAGTCAAAGTTGACATCTTTAAATAAATCTCTTATCTGCGGACTGACGAATATGGCTTTTTTGACATTAGCCTCACTTATTCTTGTGAATTTTTGGCAAAGGTATTGAAAAGCAGCTCCATCTCTATACATTGCCTTTACGAAGTTTTTCATGAGTCCTAGCTTTATATGCAAGGGCGGAAGTAACACCTTTTGTGGATCAAATAGAGGGTAATTTTTGACATTTTTCTGCCCAGGTTGAAGCGACTGACGATGAGGCCACAACTTTTTAATATATAATGCTGTTTTCTATCACGACTGTCCCATTCACAGATGAAAATTTCGTGTAGCCTAATTGCAGTCCAAGCAGCAGAGCTAAGGCTTTCAAATCACCGCAGATTTGCCATTAGTGTTTGTAATAAGTAGCAAAAACGACTTATTATAAAAATTACGTTTATTACATAACGAGAATTAAATGATGATATGAACGAAGCTAGAGAACAATATAGAATGAATTGACAAACTCATTATTTTACAAACATTAAATATAATAATTTCTTAGATTTAAAATATAAATATATAGCTGAGTGATGTGCGTTAACAAGTAGATATTGAAACATTCTTATTCATATTATTACAGTGTTCCTCATATTTAATCCGCAGCAGAACACTTTTTTTATTTTCATAAGACTCCTTCATATGAACTGCGTAACCAATAGGAATCGAAGGTAAAATATTTCGGTTATGTAGCAACACAGCTTTTAAGCTTAACTTAGAGCTATCTATGAAAAGTCTCCATTCACTTCGTTTATACGTTATGTTAAGGGCTACCATCAAACCACTGACATCATTGCAAAAAACTAAACTTTCATTCATTTCAAAATATCGCTGGAACTCCTTTTGTCGAGTACGGAAAGATGTTACAACCACACCCCTTCCTAAAAGATTCCATTGTTGCAACCTCGAGTATAGAAGTTTTGCTTTCTTCTTGGACAATTCTAAGTTCCTAACAAGATCATTCAATTCAGCTTGTGTTATCCGGTGTGGATGTGATGATGTGCTAGGTACTTCGTATTCTGACATTGAAGAAATGTTGGTGAAGCAGGTGTAGGTATTATTTCTTCTTCGTCATTGTGAGGGCTTTTTGGAATCGGATGAAGATCGCTGTGTGGCAGAGGACGAGTAGCCGATGGTACTTTTGCATACACTATAGTATTCTTCTTCTTTTTTTTAGAAAATCCCTTGCCTTTTGCAAACACATGAGTGGTGAGGCAGAAATAACAATCCGTTGCATGACTAGTTGATTCTCGCCACTGCATTGGTACTGCGAACCGAAATGATTTTTTCTTCCACTCATCCAATTTCTCAAATCTGTCGCACATGGATTGCAACGGAAATGTGGAACCCAGCTTTTATCTTGATGTTTTATACTTTGTTTAAAATAGTAGGAATAAGCTTCTTTTATTGTCGGCTTACTTATTGCTTACAAAATACCACTTCACCGAAAGTGTTACAAAAGTTGTCGGGATTACTTACACATTTTCTCGACATTTTTCAATAAAATACTTTTTTTTAAATTTTAACACTTAAAAACACAGAACAGAACACTAAAGCACAATATATTTACCATTAGATGCCAGTAGTACCCGTAGCGTGATGGTTAGTGCGTTGGACTGTCATGCAAGGGGTCTTGGGTTCAATCCCTGCCTGTGTCATCTAACTTTTATCACGGGTACTGCCTCTTGCGAGGAATTGACAAATCCTCCAAGAGTAATTCTTGTCATGAAAAGTGCTTTCTCAAATTAGCCGTTCGGATTCGGCATATAAACTGTAGGTCCCTACCATCTCTGACAACATTACTCGCACACAGGAATGGTTGAGAGTTGTAAGTCACTAGGCCCTGGTTCTTCATGGACTGTTGCGCCACCTAATTTATTTATTTTAGATGCCAGCTACTTTGGTATAATATCAATATTAACAAGTGAAATGAAGATAGAATCACTGCCAGCTTTTTAGCCAAATATTTTTTTCTAAGAAAATGCAAAGAACGGAATAAATCAAAATACACAAGTTTTTAAAAGATGACACATTTAAACTCCGGCACGGAAATATTCGCAATAAACTCATCCAAGTGAAGCACCATTTTATACGGGCTTTTAGTACTTCATTGAAAGATCTTGGGGAATTCCAACGCTCGTTTCCAGTTAACCTTACACTTTTATTGTAATGGGGAAATATGTCCCCTTTCAAAGGTCGTAAACTTTTCCGGGTATAAACTTCCAACAGGTATAAAAACCGAAAGTCGATTGTAAAATTTGTGGTCTTATTCTAGTGGTTGGCAGTGCAGGTAGTTCCAAAACAAATTAAGGACGATAAAATTAAATTTTTATGGAAATTTAAATTTTATAATCTTTATTATTTAAAAACAATTGTAAATTATGGTACTAGAAACAAAATTCAATACTATACTGTGTTGTTTTGAGTGTTTGGCAAAAAATAATCAAAAGTAAATATAGTGCGAGCTGCAAAAATTACTAAATCCGAAAAATGCAAGTATCGCAAAAACTTAATCTAAAAAATGACTTACTCATATAAACTTGTACGAGTATTTGGCATTGGAAGACAAGTCAAAATTAGTTAAAATTATTCCGAATACTTTTTCATTGTAGACCAGTGAATTAGAATAAGGACATTTTTGCCACTTAAGCTAAGTATTGGAAAATCTTCCAATATTGCCAATTTTCTATCAAGTGAAAGCTGTTTGTTTACGCAGTTGGAAGACTAGAAAACAAAAAAGAGGCTGATGCGACCCACACTGATAACTTCCCATCCCGTCTGTCGATTTTTCCTAGGTAGATTTTCGTGTTTTGTCAAAAAAAAGGTGTCCGTTGAATTATTTAAACAAAATTTTTAAATTACCAACAATATCTTGCGTATGATGAAATAATTTGATTTTAAAATCAAATTAACTAGTTAACTAGATTAGTTAACTAGATTTTTAGTCGAAAACCAATTTTTACCAATTTCTTTAAAGTTTTTATTTCTTATATAAACAAATACAAATTGGATGAATGAACTTAATTTGAAGTCACTTTAGTCTATTGTTCAAGAGATATCAAGAACTGAACATCAATTTTTATCAAAATTAATTTGAAGCCAATATTTTTATTTTTTGAAAAAAATTGAATCGAGAATCAATTTTTACCAACTTTTATTATTTTTTTAGGCTTTTATTTTTTGTTAAAGCAAACAACTGTCAATTCGATTTTTCTCAAAATACTACTGAATGTTGAAAACAATATTTTTTAAAAGATAAAATTAGTTTTAATCCAATATCTCAAAGTTTTGAAAACATATTTGAGTCGAAAAACAATTTTTACCAACTTTAATTAATTTTTTTAGGTTTTTATTTTTTATAAAAAAAACTTCCAATTCAATTTTTCTCAAAATTTGACCACATGTTTAAAACGTTATTTTTCGTTGCACAAAATTGTTTTGGAGATAAAATAATTTTTTGATCATCAAATTTTCGAGAAGACAAATACTTTTTTTCAGTTTTTTTGATTTATAAAAAAAAAACGTTAATTGGATTTTTTCCAAAAATATATTTGTTTACAATATATAATATAAAATTTAATTCAAGTGTCTAACGTTATTGGTTCGTGAGATATTTAGGGTTAACCAAAATTTTCACCTTTTTTTAAATTGCTGTGGTAAAAAAAACCACCCACTCAATTTTTTTGAGAGTCCTTTCTGCCTCTTTCTGCATTATTATTTGTATGACAAAATTTATTTGACGTCGATATCTCTATTGGTTCTTGAGCTATGGACGACGAAAAAAACGTCGGGAACGTACGTACACACGCATGGACAGGCATTTCTCTAAAAATCTTTTATTTCGACTCTAGTGACCTTAAAACCACGAGAAATGTCAAAATTTTCAATTCGACAAATCGGACCGATTACAATAATTTTCTATGGGAAGTTAACAATTAGTAAGCTCAACAATTAGTAAGGCAGAGAATATGAAAATTTGTTTTAGAAGTGAAAACAACAGGTTGTTCAAAAACAGAACTGAATGTTGGCGGCGCCGCTCGTGTCAGAGCTGGCGTGCCAAACAAGCTAAGAAATAATCGCAATTTGAAAGAAAAGTTTTTTTGACCGTGATATTTCTTGAAACGGTGCTCAGAATTAAACACTCAGCTCTTGTGATTTTACACCTTTACTACTTTTCTCTTTATGACCAAGTAACAGATAAGGTCTATTCCAAAACTCCACAATTATTTTAAGACCTTGAAGCTGGGCTATTGAGGGCACAATAACCTCTTCGAGTATGGAAAATTATATGCTATTGCAATAGAAGGCGTGGCGGCCATTTGGTTGATTTCGTTTTCAATTGTTAATGGCGCGTATATTCTTCTTTACCATGAAATAAAATAAATATTAATTGTTTTTTTTTGAAAAATACTTGTTTTTGAAGTATGCATGAAATTTATAAATACTTCTGGTGTCTTTTTTCCAAAAATTCAATCTATCTGTAGCTTAATGGTGGCAAAAACTTTAAAATTGAAAAATATGCAACTTTTGATTTCGGATTATTATAAATACAAATTCTAGCATTGACATTTAATCTCTTACGCCTATCCTTTTGTCACAGAAGGTCCCTTCCAATCCGATGCGCTTTTGGTGCCCGAAGGCTGTCTCTTCGATCACATCCACAATGCATCACGATGCTGGCCTTTTGTTAGATGGAATCAAACTGGAGCTGCGGCCTGTCAAGAACGAGGCATGCAAATGCGAAGCTTTGCCATGCTCCTTCCATGTGGAATCTCATTGTTTTCTGGAGTTGAATTCGTGTGCTGTCCAAAACATTTCAAGGGTAATTATAATTAGTTAATCGACCACTAACCAATTTATCATTGATAAATTATATTGTTTTTCCTTATTTAGAAGAAATTCGTGTAAAGAAAACCGATTTGCCAGTTGTGGTCCCCGAAGAGATCGTTTCAGCCGATGATGATGACTCTAATTATTCAAAGGACTCAGCTGATGATGACGACGATGAGATTATGAATGACGATGAAGACGATGACATGATCGCCGATGAAGCAGCTGAAAATGATGGTGCCGCTGACGAGGGAAATGCCGAATATGACTCGAACGAGGAGCTTGAAAACTACGAAGATCTGGACGATCAGAACGATGAAGCATGGGATTCAAATGCCAATCCAAAGCCCAAAACAACCGAAACCTCAAAGGTAGCCTCTTCGTCTGAGACCTCTGCTCAAGTGGTCATCACGAAACCATCATCTTCGGATGCAATTCCCTTGCCACCACAGCAACCCCCATCGACTAGCCAGCCCACAGCTGATCCATACTTTACTCACTTTGATCCTCACTATGAACATCAGAGCTACAAAGTAAGTCAGAAAGTAAGTGATCCTTTTTCCATTTCAATTTCACGATATGACATATTCTAAAACAAGGAAGCCCAACAGCGCCTTGAGGAAAACCACAGGGAGAAGGTGACTCGTGTGATGAAGGACTGGTCAGATTTGGAGGAGAAGTACCAAGATATGCGATTGGCCGATCCTAAGGCAGCACAAAGCTTCAAACAGCGCATGACAGCCCGCTTCCAGGTTTGTAACTGTTTGTCAAGTTGTTTTGTTTGTTTTTGTAGTCGGACTCCTGGTAGGTAGGGTCCATGTGTGTTACGTTATGTTGTCATTTTTGATATCTTGGTGTTCATGTGGACTCTATGGGAATGTAATTTTAGACTTCTGTTCAGGCACTCGAGGAAGAAGGTAACGCCGAGAAACATCAACTCGCTGCTATGCACCAACAGAGGGTGTTAGCGCACATTAATCAAAGAAAACGTGAAGCCATGACTTGCTACACTCAGGCCCTAACCGAGCAACCACCTAACGTAAGACCATTCTCCGATTTTAGTCTTGAGGATGCTGAACCATCGTACTTTCCTCCCCAGGCTCACCATGTTGAAAAGTGTCTGCAAAAGTTATTGCGAGCTCTCCATAAGGATCGTGCTCATGCTCTGGCTCACTACCGTCACCTTTTGAACTCGGGAGGTCCAGGTGGACTTGAGGCTGCTGCATCCGAAAGGCCACGTACTTTAGAACGACTCATTGACATCGATCGCGCTGTAAATCAATCAATGACAATGTTGAAACGTTACCCGGACTTGTCGTCAAAGATCTCACAATTGATGAACGATTACATTTTGGCATTAAGAAGCAAAGATGATATTCCCGGATCAGCTTTGGGCATGAGTGAAGAAGCTGAAGCTGCAATTTTGGACAAGTATCGTATTGAGGTCGAACGTAAGGTTTCAGAAAAGGAACGACAGCGATTAGCCGAAAAGCAAAGAAAGGAACAACGCGCTGCCGAAAGGGAGAAATTGCGAGAGGAAAAACTACGCATGGAAGCAAAGAAAATCGATGAACTCGTCAAGACACAAGCCGACCAAGAATTGCAAGCCAAGGAAGCCAAAGAAGCAAAGGATGTTATTACAGTTGTAGACCCAACAAAAATGTCACACAGCGAGAAGGAGACAACACCAGAAGAATACAGCGATTCGACAGCAAGGTATGTACAATAAAGTCCCAAGTTCCAAACTTCACACACAAAAATTAACTACATCCTTTCTTGTCCATATTTGTAGCACCAAGACTCAAACTGTATTGCCAACAGTCGATGATGAGGCCCTGCAGCGTGCTGTCGAAGATGTGGCAGCAGCTGTTGCCCATCAAGAAGCTGAGCCACAGATGCAACACTTCATGACACACGATTTGGGTCATAGGGAATCGGTAAGAGATACCTAGTTTTTGTTGTGTTGTAAAATTATTTAACACTTTTATAATCGAGCACAATATTTTTTCTTTGCAGAGCTTCTCTCTCCGTAGAGAATTCCACACGCATTCCCCTAGGGAGGGTAGAAACGTATACTTTACGTTATCATTCGCTGGTATTGCATTAATGGCAGCAGTATTTGTAGGTGTTGCAGTAGCCAAATGGAGAACATCTCGCTCACCACATGCGCAAGGCTTTATTGAAGTTGACCAGGTAAATGACACAAAAAAAAAACTAAAGACTGTACACTTTTCGAGATTAGATAAAATACTTATTGTACTTACCTACATACTTATATACATACATGTTTAGGTAAGGTTACCTACCTATAGACATACTTATCTAAAGCTTGTACCTAATAGTGAGTATTGAGAACTGATTCAAGGTCGTTGGGATATTCAGCATCTTATTTGTAATCCTTTTAAGAACCTATTAACGGCTTTTTTATTAATCCTCGTTAATTAAATTTTCGCTTCTCAAATATAAGACATTAAAATAATTTGGTAGCGCTACAGTTTGAAGAGAATCAAGGCTGATTGACTTACAACTCTCAAACATTGCGGTGTGCAGAAACAATAGGAATGAAGGGGACCTACAGATTTTATGCGCGAATTGTCAATTTCAGGAAACAGGGAAAACATTTAGAAAGTTAAATTTCCGTAACGAGTTCTAAAAGCTCAGAAAGTCTCAATAAATTTGGAGTCTGGTATTTAAACATTGAACTTGTGCCTTTCTACTTTCCTTAAAATTAAACTTCATATAGGTTTAAAATAATAGTTTTAGAACCAAGAGATGTGTTTGGAGACTGTCAGGGCTTATAAGTTTATAAGTAAATGTCAGTTCTTTTTACTTGCGACATATAGGTCGCATTCGGAAAGCTAGTGGCTACGTAGTCAAGGGATTCTGATTGGCTAAATCCAACTACAAAAGTAGTTGAAATTTCCCCTCCGACGTAGTGTAAAATTTTCGGCTACAAAGTTAGTGCACACTGGTTTTGACGTTTCACAATCAGCTGCTCGGTAAGGACACAAGAATTCAAAATGAAATGAATCTTTCGGTATTTAAATACAAATATAAATCAATCATATTATACTCGTATCTTCTTTTTGGTATTTATTGAATTTAAAAAGAAAAAAAAAAACTATTTAAAGTTCTGAAAACAAAAATGTTTCTTATTTTATATATTTGTATTTGTCATTAATATGACAGTTCCGGATTGACTAGCTTTGTAGTACAATTTTGCATTCACAAAGCTAGTTGAATTTTGACTACGTAGCCACTAGCTTTCCGAATGCGACCATAGGAACTATGTATGTATGTATGTATGTATATGGCAAGTTTTGCATTCGTGCAAAATTTCGAACTCGAGATTTTAATCAAACATGGTATTACGATGGTAGAGAAGTCGATAAAAGTGGGTCCCGCGATTCCGTCCGGTCTGTTTTGTCTGTCTGTACACGCTCCTACAGCCTAAACCATTGGGTCGATTGAGTTCAAACTTGGAAGTTAAGGTTTTGAGCAGATTCGCGTTAGGAGTTTTTTTTCATTTTTTTAACACCAAAACTAACAGTGGGCCACATAAAATTTTTTTTTTTAACTTGGCTTCTTTTAATAAGAAAAACATATTTTTTATTGCTCTGGAAAGTTACCGCTCATAGAACCGTTATTTTGTTTTTTAATTTTCTCAGCAACTTATGAACTGATTTCAATAATTTTTTTTTGAATAAGCTCCTATATTGCCTTAACAATACTTGATTATCAAAAGTGCATTTTTTTTTGTTTGGATTTTTAAAAAAATATTGATTTTTTTTTCCAAAATTCTATATCTCAAAAACAGGTCAACATTTTTTTACGAAATTCAAATGTAGAGCGTATATTTACAATCACTAAACAACTGCATACCAAAAATATTTTAAGAACAAAATTGAAAAATATTATTTATAAAAAATTAATTTAAAAAAAAAAACGCTCTTACGATTTTCAAAAAAAAAATTGCCGAAAAAAAACCCGAAAGAGGGCATTATTTTGACAACATTTTAATGACATTCCTATCTTTTATCGAAATTAATGCATTTGGTACATATTAATGTATTTTTACAACTATAACTATTGTAAATACCAACGATGGCCGTGTAGCGCCACTGCATCGGATTAACGAATATGATATATTTAATCAACAATCTATTTTAAAGTGTCTATCAAGAAGTAATATCTTGGTACCTTTGTATATATGATTTTAAAATAGTATTCTTTTACTTGCCTTCGCCTAAATAAAAGAATAAATACTTAGTACAAGTTAAAGAAACGGGCCAGAAAGAGTATGTATTTTCAATTAGAGTCGCTTTTTCAACGTACACCTACATATATATTGTATTACGTACAACCTCTACAACTACTGCTTACGTCTCACTTCATAACTAAACACATGAATAGCAATTTCTTGTACCTGTTCGTAACTTGTAGGAAAGAGGGAATGTGATTGGATTGTAGTTAGTAACTTCTACCTACCAAAACATTACTTCATTTTCAATATAAACATGTCTTTATCTATCTATCTGCATAAAGCTGAGCACGCCGATGTACTATTCTTTATTCGTTTTAGACACCTACCTAACTACACAACCAATAGGCGATCGCTTTAAAATTTAAACATACGTATATGTTCTTCCTCTTTCTTATCTTCAGATAATTTATTTTCCATCCTGGTTCTTCCAATATGAAATTAAAATAAAGCTATCCAAAGGAAATAGCTTTGAACGAACTAGTTGAATACACAAACAATTATTTTCGTTAAGTATGCTTACAAGTATTTTTCATTTCCGGGATGAGTTGTCCTAGGATGAGTTGTGTCTTGGGATGAATCACACGTTTTTTGACAAATCAAATGGCATTTATATCTTTGAAGACAAATTTATTTTACAGGTATATTTTAATTATTATATTTTAAATCTTATATAGGTACTTTTTAAACAGACTCTTTGCATACAGGAGCAAGTTCGTGCGACCCAGTCGTGCATTTAATTTAATTTGAGTATTTAAGCTAGAGCTCTTAATAACCGGTTACCCGGAGTATACATACACTGTACCAATTTTCACAAATTAATTGTCAAAAGAGAAAGCATTTTCTGTGCGATTTGTATTTTTTAATAAACATTTATAATATCGAATAAAAATGCTTTGTGTATTAGACTACTAAAAAAAATAAATTAGGTGGCGCAACAGTCCATGAAGGACCAGGGCCTAGTGACTTACAACTCTCAACCATCCCTGTGTGCGAGCAATGTTGTCAGAGATGGAAGGGACCTACAGTTTATATGCCGAATCCGAACGGCTAGTTTGAGAAAGCACTTTTCATGACAAGAATTACTCTTGGAGGATTTGTCAATTCCTCGCAAGAGGCAGTACCCGTGAAAAAAGTTAGGTGGCACAGGCAGGGATTGAACCCAAGACCCCTTGCATGACAGTCCAACGCACTAACCATCACGCTACGGGTACTACTATTAGACTACTAGTGTTGTTTATTAAAAGCTCAAAGACAATTATGGTTATTTGTACAATTTTTGAGAAACGAGCTACGACATTTATAATAATTTGCGAGCACAGAAGGGGCTCTGCTTAGGTATTTAGTTAAATTTTAAAGTATATTTTTAAATATTCTGTCTGAGACTAACATTATAAGTTTAATAAGTTTTTATTGATGATTGTGGGTTCTTGTTAGGTTGGATTAGGGAACGGATCCGGGGAGGGATTCCGGGCTTCTCTGGTAGCTTCATCCTCTGTTGTGCCGCGGGCCTGCGGTTACGTAAAAGGTGCCGAAGCTTTCGTTAATCGATATTCCAAGTGGGGCATCCGTTATGGACAGCACATCTAGATATCGGTCGTCTGGTGTTGAGTTGCCTGTAATTAAATTTACAAGAGGGTTGGGATGGGTTGGTATTTTCCTAAGCATGTTAGTGCTAAGGTGGTGGAGGTATGCATCGATTGGCACGATGCCAGCAGCTTCGTAAAGACGCGTATTGCTATAGAAGCGAACGGAATTTGGTTTCCTGTAGAGAGAAGTGCAAGCTCGGAGAACCTTACGTTCAAAAACTTGAATCTTCTTCATGTAGGAGGGACTTATTGTATACCATATAGGGAAACAGAAGGTTAGAATAGGACGAATTAGTTGCTTGTAAAGTAAGAGCTTCGTCCGGGTTTGAAGACCTCCTCTTTTGCGTAAGAGGAGGCGTAAGAAAGAAAAGGCACCGTTTGCCTTTCGAAGGGTGTATTTGGCGTGTTGGTTGAATTTAAATCTCTCAGAGAAATGGATTCCTAGATATTTCACGCTTTGTTTGGGTCTTACTATAGTGTATTGTCAGGAAGGGTCAAGGATAATAGATTACATTTTGTTGCTAAACCATTCTTTGAGGCTGTTCTGAGACACGTTAGTTCTGTTTTGGAGGGATTGATCTTAATTCCCCATTGGAGGTAATACTTCCAGAGACTAAAAATGTGCTCTTTGATTCTACGGAGAGCTAATTGAGGACTTCTAGAGGTACTGTACGTTACTGAGTCGTCAGCGAATAGAAGTGTCGTTGTATGTGGAATATTGATCGGCTGATCGTAGGTGTAGAGGTTAAACAAGTCAGGTCCAAGGACCGATCCTTGAGCAACCCCCGCTAGGACATTCCTAAGAGTCGAATCAGTGTTTCCTATTGAAACGTTAAACTTACGGTTTGAGAGGAAACTGCGTACAATACGGACAAGGTGGGCAGGAAATTGAAAAGATTTCAGCTTGAAGACCAGACCTTCTTTCCAAACGGAATCAAATGCTTTATTAATATCAAGCAAGCAGGCTATTGTCGTTTGGTCTTTGTTAAGACCAAAAGTTGTGTCAGCGTGAAGCTTCAACAATGCGTTGAAAGTGGACTTTGTGTATTAGATTGATGAATATATTTAGGCAACTAACTATGAGAACCAACAAGAAAGAATATAAGCAAGTTGATTTATTAACTAAGCAGTTAAATTAATCTTTTCGCTCAAAGCGCAGCACTGCTTTTTGAAAGGTGTTTTTTGAGATTACTAATAACATATTAAACCAGGGGAGGAATACGCTAAGGTGATAAGTACCTACCACATTGTATGATAGTCAAATTGGCTTTGGCTGAGCTTTCCGTCTGTGTAAAATCATTCAACTAAATTCAATTCTATTGAACAATTTCAGATTAGAATTGTCAAAACTCAATGTTGCTATGGTAGAATTTTAAAGTTTTTTTCCTATAAAATATCTATACAAAAGTACAAAATTGACTGTGTTTCAGTAACATTGTTACTTTTCTTAATGTTTTAGAAAGTCGTAAGGGTTGTCGGTCACAAGACAAGCGTCTGATTGCGACATACATACATATGTATTTGTTAAAAATGACTATCACATTTTTGTTGTGACAGCTTTTTAGCTATCAATTTGACTATTTCTTTCATTTATCAAAAATTACCTTATCCGATTCAACCACCGTTTTTGATCTGTAACTTTTTTAAAACAAAAATATTTCATCATATAAATATAATCATGTTTATTCAGAGTGGTCATCAGTGGGAAAGTTATAATAACAAAATGGATATAGATAAATTTGGGTACTTAAGTGATATAACCATTTTGAAAAAAAGTTATTAGATAAAATTATTACATAGGAATAATCAATTATTGAGAGTTTTTCTATTATAATTTTTAATTGAAATAAGATGTCCAAATTTTTCCATGGAAGTTTTTTTGTCGGTAGAAAATGTTTCCTTTAATATCACAGGTATTTTATAAGCTGCCAATTACTCATTTTACCGTGTTATATGGAAGTTTATGATTCATACTTATGCAAATCCGGTTACCCGGTCAGTTGTCGGGCATCAGATAATTTGTGTGAACCTACATATACATACATATCTTTACATCTTTTCCCATATCTGTCTTGTCTACTTAATTCAAGCCCACTCAAAGATTTCATAGTGCCAAAAGACTTGAGTTCAGACTTCTTGTTAGTTGACTTATTTCTTTGGAATTTATTTCGTCTCTAAATTTATGTTGAACTTCATGACTCAACTAATAAAACTATAATTTAACACATTTTCTACCATTTCCAGACTGCAGCATTGCCCGTGACACCAGAAGAAAAACATGTTGCGAACATGCAAATCAATGGCTACGAAAATCCAACTTATAAGTATTTTGAAGTTAAGGAATAAACCACATTCTCTTAATAAGCGTGAAAAATAATAATAACAAAAGAAAGAAAATAAAAAACAACAACATCATCAGTTCTTATTTTTCTTAAGAAACAAAAAATTAAAAAAAAAAAAACATTCTATTTTTATTGTTTGTTGTTCTTGTTTAGAATTATGTGTATCAAAAAAATATATATTAACTAAGATGAAAAAATTAAAAAAAAGAAAACTCAAAACACACTCAATATAGCTATACTTATTAGTTTTATTTTTTAAGTTTAAAAAAAGAAGAAAAAAACAAAACAAAACATAACAAGAATATTACTCTCATTATAAGTTAAAGCAACTACCTAAGAGAAAACAATAATAGCATAATAATTTATTTAATTAAATAAAAAAAAAAAAAACTTTAAAAAAGGTCCTTGCTGTGAATTTCAAAACAACAAACAAAATCATTTACAAAAAAACATATAATTTATTCTAGTCATACTAGATTTAATTTATTTTTTAATTTTTAATTTTTTATTTATTATTAACTTATTTATTTATTTATTGTTTTATTTACTTTAATTGTGTGATAGATTATGATCTCAAAATTTTTGAAATATATTATTTTTCAAAACTCAACTATTTAAAAACTCTCCAAATTTCAACAAAAAACAAAAAAATTCGTTTAAAAAAAAAGCAAATGTGGAGAAAAGGCAAAAAACAGAAATCAAGGATAATAAGTTTAATATTTAAATATAGATATTATAATTATGTAATAAAGAAAGAAATGCTAGGATATAGGCTAAAAATACAACATTGAAATGAAAAATAATAATAATGAAAAACAAAAAAACATTTCTTTAATTGGTTTTTACATGTAAAATATAAAACACTCGAAACAAAACAAAAACAAAAATACATTAAGAAACGATTTTTTGTCAAACCACTCTTTCCATTACAAAAACAAAATCAAACAAATATAAGAGAAAAACATCCCAATGTGCGTTGTCCCAAATGATTAAATGTGTGTGTATTTGTATATGTTTATCCCCTTTGTTTTTCCAAACCACTCCAATTCCTACCCCCTCTAAAAAAAAAAAACAAAAAATTTATTAAATCCACAATAAATGCAATTTAAAAAATGATAATAAAATAAAAACAATTTATTGTAATTTCTTATTATACAAAAATAATAAACAACTGATTCAATATTTTACAACACATTTTTACTTAAAATCACACTTTTTTCAAAACAAACTACAATTTTATCACACATAAAAAATGTAATAAAAACAACTTTTTTATTCATGAAAAAATGTAAATTTATAAAAATTGGCAATGCACATATATTTTAATTGTATTTATATCAATTTGAACAACAATATAATGTAATGAAACTAAAAAATCATGTGGATGAATTATGTTTCGATGATGAAATGATGCAAAAACAAAACAACTGAATGCTTTTTGGGACACGTTTTTGAATGAATGACTTACAATACAATAGTAACTTGAAAAAAACTATTCGATTGGCTTTTCCAACGGTCATTTAAATGAAATGGAAGCATTTTTGATGTTCTCTTTAATCAACAAAACAAACGATCTACAACTCAGTCCTGATTCCCGTCAAAAGAGGTCTTTTGAGTCCTTGCAATTATAATTGCTTTAAAGAGGATCGTATGAATTTAGTGAAACCTTTCGGAACCCCTTTGTAACTAATGGTTCCGGTCTGATCTTTAAGACTGTTAGTCTTATAAGAGTATGGAAGACTATTGAAATTAAGTAGAATTCTGCTTATTTCGTCTTCCGTGGTTTTGAACTATTTCTTGATTTGATGGTACCCTAAGTACTCAAGTTTCACAAACTGATAAACACAGAGGAAGAACTGTTAAATATGAGGACCTCACCTGTTCACACATTCATTCAAGAGCTCTTATTATTGACCAGGATTGTTTGACAAACACTTCTTGTAGGTACTATGTTCTATAATGTTTCAGATGCTGTATTATATACTAGAAACATGATATAACATTTTATCCTAGACATTTTTAAAAGCTCTTAAGCATCTATTATAATACTTAAGGCCAAGTACATAATCAAATCAGTTGATTGTAGGTAAGGAATGGTTTTTATAAAAGACTTGCTCTTAGAGCGTACACTTCAAATAACATGGACCCCATTTATTTTGACAAGTTAAATTCGACTTGTATTTTAGGGTTACATACATTTCTAAACTCCTACTTTGCAATGAGAAGAGGTGAAATTTCAATTCTGTACTTGGTGTAGCCTTTTCCCAAGTTTTGCAAAGAAAAAGCTAAAGCAAAAGTTTCATTTAATGTTCGGGATAAAGTTTTGACATCGTTGTAAACATCCCTGTGTCCTTTTTCAGGACTAAGTATCATTATTTCGGTTTGCTGAGGAGCTTGGAACCTTTGAGCAGTACTTGCTATGAATAGAATTCAAATTTAAAGTAAAGTTAAAAATGCCACTTTGGATCTAAGGGCACAGATTTCTATTTCTTCTTTCTTGATGGCGATGACACATTTGTGTTTTTGGGTGAAGGTTTCGATTTCGATATTTAACCAGCTATCATACACTTAAGAACAAAAACCCGAATCTCGCTATTTAAAGAAATTGTAACGTAGTCATACGTGAACAAAAAACCCTAAACTGAGAGTTACTTCAGTCATATTTCAATTTGAAACAAGCTTAATGAAACGTTTTGATACAATTTACAATCTAGTACAACTTTTGTGACCATACAAATGGAAAAATGTCAAATTTGGTCGGAATTCATAAACAGTCATAAGTCATAACTTATGATCACAGTCATGTCTTAAGACATCTATACATAAGTATATCATCGTCCAGAACAATGCACTTAACATTATTGTGCTGTGAAACGTAAGAGAAAATAATCCAAAAACAAAACGAAACACCACGATATAAAAAGTTTATTAAATACAAAAACAAAATTATAATAATTTTAACTAAAAGTAAAACAAAAACAAAATGAAGAAAAAAAAACACAAAACGAAATAAAATTCTTATATATACATCAATACAGAATATTTATTGAATGCTTTTTAAAACTAACAAACAAAATAATAACAAACTTATTAATTTAAAAAAAAAAAAAAAAACAAAAAATAATACTTAACAAATAAAATTAACAACAATAACAATACATATGTAATATTATCTTATTCACATTATTTTTGTATAACAAAATTAAACATATAGAAAAAAGAAAAACAAAAAATAATAAATAATAATAAAAAAAAACACTAAAAACATATTTACAATGCTGCCCTCCAAGTTTTTTCAACAAAAATAAAAAACACAAAAGACCTTTAAAATTTCTCAATATATTTATATATATCTTATTTATAAATAAATATATATAGATATTACCTTGCCTAAGCCCTGAGCTGCTGAAACACAAACAACCATACAAAAGAAAAAATATGTATATCACCTTAGTTGATGCACCACAAAAATAGGATTTACAAAAATCATAATTTTTTTAAAATTGTGGCTATACCTATACTCTCCCTTTCTCTCTATATGAATATGGATATTAAAAGAAAATAAAAATTGCTCGTTAACAATACCCCCGCCGCCGCTAATACTCCTCACTCTCCCTGGTAGGAACAAAAATTAAAAAAAAAAAAAAAAAATACAAAAATACTTGTACTTTTTCTTTGCTAAGTTTTAATATTTTCTCTTTAATTTCCTTTGTTGTTTTTAGTGGATAAATAAATAATTTTCTTTTTAATTTTTACAAAAAAAAAACTTAATGAATATTCAAAATTAAATAAATAAATAAATTAAAAAAAAATAATATAAAAATAAACATCAATGATTATATATGAATAAATATAAATCATTGAAAAATCAATTCGTCCTCTTTTATGAAAATAAGCTTAAATAAAATAATAAAAATAAAAAACAAAACGTTAAGAGTATAAGAGCGTTTATCATATAGTTTAGCACAATATATTTTATAAAGAGAAAACAAAAAATAAATAAAAATAAACAAACAAAAACAAAAACCAAAAAACCAAAAACAAAAATAAATAATGAATAATAAAAATAAAATGCAATGTAAATGTATTCATATGTTCTTTTTATATAATTATTATATTATATTATTATGTATAATGAATATATATGTATGAAATATATTTATCTGCTCGATCTTGCATTTTTCTTTTGTATATTTATGCAAAAATGCAAAATTGCATATTAATATAACAAAACCAAAATGTCTATTCGTTTTCATTTATTTATTTATATATATGTATATATATAAGTATATAAATATATACATCTCTACAGAAATTAAAAACAAAAACCATTGGTTTAAAACAAATATATATATATATATATAATATATATATGTATATATAATCTAAAAAATCACAACAACAACAACAAAATCCGATTATGATGATGATGATGACATATAAACAAAAACAACAACAACAAAAAAGAACTAATATGTAAGTAATTTCATTATATTTTGCAATTTATATTGAAAAGTTTAAACAAAACAAAAGAAGAAATCATTATTATTATTATAATTATAATTATTATAATAAAATAAAAAATAGTAAAACCAAAAAAGAAAAATTAAAAAACAAAAAACAAAACTATAAAACTCAACTCAAAAAATAAACTCAAGAAGACAAAAATGTATAACACAGTGGATGCGCATTGCTTTCTTAATAATACAAACAAAAATAGTATATAAACAAATTATAAACAAAAGATAAAAAACAAAAAATCATTATTTGTTTCTCAATATTATTTTATATTCAAACACTCATAAACAATATTTGTGTATGTACATTCAAATAAATAAGTAAGCAAACCTGTGCTGATTAAAGAAATAAACAATAAAAAACATCATCGTTATTTGTGTTAATTTATTAATTTATGGGTCATATTTAACGGTCGTCGGCCGAGCGCTAAAACGCAAACCAACCCTCCTCCCCTTCGCACTATAGGACCAAACTTGAGCTTGAGCGTTTCAAAAATGATTTTAAAAAATTTCATAAATTGAAAAATATAATTACGGGGTCTTAAGCTAGAAACTGTGTCCTTTTCGAAACAGTATTTTTGTTATTATTTTTTTTATTTTTGATAGGTACTAAAATTGTTTATTAAAAACAACACATTAATTACTAACAAAGAGCACTAACAAAACAATACCTTTTTAAAGTATCAGCATGCCCTTGATTCGAATCTAGCCTGTAATTGTTTCTTTCACATATAAGGTTTTCAAAATATGCCCCCTTAAAAATGCTTAAAACAACCAAACACTGGATTTTTAAGACTAAGTCAAAACTCAACATGCCCATAACAATATATTGTATGATTATTTTGCAAGGAACAAATCTTTATCGCTAGATACAATTTAAATCATTTTAATATCTTACTTCGTTTCTAAAAATTCTTATTCGTATTTGACGCTTCTGAAATTTTGAGCAAACCTTGAGCCTGATTATGAGGTTCGCGGATCGTTTTCAATTCGACCTTTCAAATTCGACTCGCGTCGTATTTCCTTATTAACGAATTCGCGGTGAAGCGAAAATAGTTCTTCCTATATTCCAGTGATTTGACAGTTTTGGTTTGACTTTTTCTTCCTATATTCCATTGATTTGACAGCTTTCCACAAATTTTGTTTTGTTTTGATTCAATTTGTGAAATTTGCGGTGATTAATTCAAAATTTTATATTTTATTTTGGATTGTGGATAAATTGTAAGAAAATTAAAAAAAAAAGCTAACTCACATTTTTGTGTAATTACAATCAAGAAAGAATCCACGAATTCGAACAGTGAATAGTCTTTCGCCTGTGAATCTGCCAAAAAAAGCTGTCGAATTTCAATTTTCAACTCGCCAACAAACATTATGACATTTCAAATTCGCCTTCGAATTCGTTAATTGGTCGAATTTAAAACGAAGAAGGCGAAAGCGAAAGAAATAATTGAAAAATGGCAAACTCGCTAGCAAAACGATTCGCCGTGAATCCCATAATCAGGCCCCTTGAATTTAATACTTTTATAGTTTTCAGAAATATGTTTTGAAGTCAATTTTTAGAGCTGATTTCGATTCCAAACTCTCATTTTAACTATTTGCTCAAGTTTTAAAAATACTTTTATCAAAAATAAAATAAAACATTTTTTTGTTCAATAATTGAAAGTTCGAATTTTAATTTAATTTAATAAAGAATATTCAATAAAAATATATAATTTTGTATTGCTCCATGTTTTTAATTTTTCTTATATCGGTACCTCGAAAACTTATTTACCTATATACTTTAAACAACAGTCTTGCATTTAAAAGGTCGAAAAAACATTAATTGAACCAATAAAATGAAAAAGTAAATATGGCAACTGCGCCATAAAAACATTTTAAATTTTCTTTTTACTTAAATTAAATCCAATTTAAAAATGTACTAAAGATTATTTTATTATTTTTTTTGTCACCTGTCATGAAGAGTGCTTTCTCAAATTAGAAGATCTGATTCGGCTTAAAACTGTAGGTTCCCTCCATACCTGGCAACATTACTCGCAAACATGAATGGTTGATAATTGTAAAACACTAGGCCCTAGTTCGCATTGGACTGTTGCGCCACATATTTTGTTTATTTAAAGGTTATTTTACGCTTTGATTTCTTTTTCTATTCATTCCTAAAATTTGTATATACAAATCATATTTTAACATCTCAAAAAGTTCTTGCAATATCATGACATTCGCGAATTTTAAAAATATATCTAAATACATATTATGTATCCTTAACAAACATGTACTATATTCAAGATAGTATATTTCAAATTTCACTTAATTTAGTGAAGAAACATAAAAGTTACAGATTTTTGAAACGCAAAGTTCGTATAGTTTTCTGCCAGATATGATTGCAAATAATTTAATAATTTGTTTTGAAATCAGTAAATTCAATTATTTCAAGGAATGAAAATTCGATTTAAAAAATAAACTCAAAAAGTAACGATTACTTCTTGCGAAAGGTAACGAACGTTATGAACTCCCATCACTAGTTTCAAAATATTGATATAAGTATGTATGTATGTGTATTGTCATACCCGTTTCATTACTTCATGCGTAGTGAAGTGATTATGAAGAAGCCAAACAAATATAAAGCTACTCATATATGTACGAGATTAAGAGAAAGACAGAACAATGGAGGACAACAACATTTACGTGGTGTGTGTTTTGAACAACAAAATTGCATACCTCCACCTGAGCATGGTCGCCTGGTAAATTATTACAAATTTTGTTTGAAATATTTCTTTCCGCTGGGTGTGATGGAAACTTGTTCTTTCTCATTCACTGGTCAACATACATACATACATACATATGTAGTATGTAGGTTTATCAAATTATACTTTTCCTGAGGTTTCTGATTGTTTGAGTTCGAATCCGTCTTCAAAATCAATTTATCACTTTAGGTTTTTTGAGATAATAAAACCTTTTATTAATTAGAAAAAAAAAAAAAAACTTTTCGAGGCTATGTAAATTCAAGAGGTAGTCATTTATTTATTGCCTTTAGTATTTTTAAAGGGCCATATTTTAATAGTCTGAAACGATAAACAATTTAAAGGCGAGATTCGAATTTTGGACATCTTAATCCCTAAAAAAGTATTGTTATGTTTGTGCACCAGAAAAAAAAACTTAATTCTGTTGACCAGTGTTATAACTTAAATCATAAAACAATTTTTGTAGATCGACCACCTAATCATGTTCCTGTTGAACAGTGTTATAACTTAAATCATAAAACAATTTTTGTAGATCGACCACCTAATCATGATGATTAATAGGGAGTAAGCATAACAGCAATTAAAAGGACTTTGTCAGAAATCTTATTTTACGTGTGGAGTGTGGACAGTAGAAAGAAGAATCTCTTCGAAATCACATCGAGTAAAATTAAATTTAAAAAATCAGTACATTTGTTATCATTGTTCCACATTTCGATTGATTTTAAAAATTTTCGCAAATCATTCTAGTCAAAGGAGCTTTTATTTTTTTAAAAGGCATTATAATTCAATAGCTCACGAGTAAACATTTTTTATTTCGATCGAAGGGGAAATGCAGAACCTGATTTCTATAGGTTTGGGAAATCCATATTAGTTTTCTTCTCGTTTTGGCTATCATATTGCACAAACATGAACCTTCCTTGTTGTTATTCAGTCGTCAATTTGTTGTAAAATGTCATTAGGCTCGAAATTGAGCACAATGCCCAAAAAGTAAAAAAAAAACCATAGCCAATGTCGTCGCCTAGATACATTTTTAATAAAAGAAAATGCCCAAATTGTAAGTTGTCATTTTGCCCAAAAGAATTTTTAATTTGGGTTTTAATGACATAGGGGTTGGGTTTTGTGTCATTTATTTTGGGCATTACGACGATTATGATTTCCATCATTTCTTATCACCCAATGACATATAACCCAAATCATTAAATGACATAAAGCCCAAAAAGAGAAAAGTCGCAAAAAATATCACTAAGAAAACTTCACAAAGCCCAAATTAAATGTCATATCACCCAAAACAACTTTCAATGTCGTAACGTCTAAATTTATAAATTTCATAACGCCCAAAATTTTGTTTTAAGCAAACATTTTGGGTGGTTGCGGGCTCTGAGACGCTTATAAAAAGTGAGGTATGTATGGGGGGTGCGTGCTGTCCCCTGTTTTTTGCATTTAAAAAACTTTGCATACACACAACCCTGAACCTAACCCAATTCCTGTAGTGAGCCCAAGCAGGGTGTTGCAGGGCACATATTTCACTGTAAGTGCGCACTTTGAGCAAGCAAACCATTTCATTTTATTTCACTTTAAAAATTGGCCTTATTTAGCTGAAATAAAGCCAAACATATGTTTTACGCTTTCTTGACGTTCCGGGTTTTTGGCCGATCTGAATCTGACATTACTTTGTTTAATGTCTGCGTTTGGGCGATACAATTTAAGACTCGACATATCGTAGTGCCCAAAATAAACAAAAATTTTGTCAATATGTCCAATTGTTTAAATACATGAAATATTTTGGGCGATATGTCAATTATTTATTTGGGCGTTATGATATTTTAAAATTGATCTAGGCAATATGACATTGATTTTGGGCTTTTTGGAGTTTTTGGGCGATAGTCATTTTTGATAGATATGACATTTTTTATACTGTCACGCTATTTTATTGGGCAATGAAATCGAACTCTTCTATTTATTTCGAATGTTATAAAAAAAGCTTTAAAGCCGAAACCTTAGGTAATATTGCCTAAATTGTACAACAACAAAATGTTAATAAAATTGGTTCGGGCGCTATGAAATTTTTAATTTGGGCGATATGGTTTGGGCGAGAAGTCTGAACGCCTATTCTCTGAGACCTTGCATACATCTTGTTGTGTAAATAGATCGTTAAACATTTTGTTTCTATAAAATCAAAATAAAAATTTCAGCAAAGCTGAAATGGAATTTAAAAAAACTCTCACTTTGACACTAAATTGTCAATTTTTTAAAAAGTATTTTAAATTCTAACGATTACTTTGGAAAAAGTAACGAATTCAATATTTTTTCCATCACTATTTTGAAGCTTCTCTTTAAAAAAAACTAACGAAATAAAAAAGGCGGTTAAAGATAATATCAAAAGAAAGTTGGTGAAACATCAGCTGTAGTGGTAGAAAGAGATAAAGAGATTAACTGTGCAGGCACATAAAAGTACAATAATGTGTACCTACTCTTTTTCATGAGCGCCTGGTGATTGATGGAATTTGGTTTGAAATTTGTATAGTTTCATTTAGTTTTTTTTCTATTGTCAGTTCTTTTGATGAGTATATATATACATATATATAGAATAAGCTCTTCTAATGGAAGTTTGGGAAAGCATAAGCTCAACCAGTCTGTCTACCTTTTGTGCAACAACTAGAATATGCATTTACTGAATAATCTGATTCCATTTCTTGAATTTGGTTCTGCGTTAGAATTTTAGTAATCTATTGTTAGAAAGAAAACACCAAAATATCTTTATTATTTGATAACCAGACAATAAAAATCAGCTGTGAGGCACAAAGCTTTAAAGGGTTTGAAAATGTATTTATTTTTTGCTCTGAAGATTATTCTTCATATTTTGTCAGGATCAAATATAATTTAAAAGGAAGAAATATCTTGACTAATTATCCTCCAGAATCCAGACCATATGTTTTATAAATTTATTCATCAAAATTATTTAAATTTTAATAAAGTTTTATAAACATTTTGTTTTCATTATTTATTTATTATAAATAATTATAAAATAAATCAAATTTAATTCCATCACTGTCTGCAAAACGGTACACTGAACGAAGTGAATTTAAAAAGCTTAACTCTTGGGTGTTGTTCTGGGAAAATACAATTAGAGATACCTGCTATGCCACCATGTGAGCCTGGTGGAATTAAAACGAACATTTTTATAATCATTCGTCAACTTGACAGTTTATCTTTTTGACATCTAAGGTTGCCGGGAAGGGAAGCATGGGAGATCATAATTGCAAATAAAGTAAGTGTGGTATTTGTGGTTTTATTTAGTTGTTATTTAGAAAGTGATGGGTTATAACGAACGATTCCTTAGAATAAAGAAGAAAACTCAATTAATTTTTAAGTTGATTTTTTTTATACATATATTTGGTATTTGATTTTTTTTTTAAATAAGTTTTTTTGACAAAATTTTAAAGGTCCTTACTTATTATTTAACATTAAAGATAAGAAATAATTAAATTATGTTTACATATTTCTTTAGCTTTTAAGAGTCGTCTTCTTTAAATTTTTCACATTTGTTTATATGTATACCTTTAAGTTCAACAAAATAATTTTCTTGTAACTCACAATGAATAAATGTATGTACATATGTTTCCTTCTCTTTAACATTATTAAAGTTAATGATGTTTGAAAACTTCCCTCGAAATTAATTGGTATCCAACAGTTGCGTTTTTTTGGCAAAATATCCGCAGTGAAGTATCATTTTACAAGTATTTTGCGTTCGTAGTACATGTACAGAAAATAGGATCCAACTGCTGATAGAATTAAGATATTTTACTCGAGTCTCGTATATACATAAATGTTGATGCAACTGTATTTCGTAGGCATGTTCGTAGAGTATGGGTAGAGTATTTTTTAGTGAAAAGTTACGTCTTTTACTGTTTGCTACACTTCTTGAGATTTCATGTTTTACCTGCAACCAAACTAACTATTTAAAAAATACGCTGCATTTTGTATCGTGTTGGTGTCATAACAAGCTTTGTAAGCCAACGGGTTTTTAAAACAGCAATATAGTTTTAGTCTAAATTTTAGTAACTAATGGTTTTATGAAGATACAAAAATACATATTTTCAATTTTTTTATAGATATATACAAAATTGTATGATGACTTCTTATCAATTGTAATACGATTACCTTTCACAATAATACCTAAAAGTTATCTAGGAATGTCTTCGAAAAAAGGTAAAGCTAAGAAAATTAAATTTTGCTGGTTTTCAACTTCTCTTCTCAAAAAATCAATCCTTGAGTTCTCTCGTTGTCCGTCGTTGTAATCTTTTTTGTAATTTATTAAACACTAATATAAAAATTTAGTGATTAGTGGAAATATAGCGTTCCGTCGGCTTTTTTTGGTATATTTCCACTAATCACAATAATTACACAAATTTGGTCAATAAATTAACTCATATAAAAATTTAGTTTTGTTTTTGGAAGTTGACTCGACTAAGTTGTTAATTGCATGGAAATAGACATAAAGTGTAATATTAGTTTGTTATTTTGCAAAAAGTTAGCGTCAACAAATATAGCGCCATCCACACACAGTTAGGCCATAATCTACGAACGAACCCCTTTCCTTATGTTTCTATTTCAATCAGCTTCAATTTACAAAATGGATTAATAAAAACATTAATTATTGCTGATTGTTTATTAACATATTCTCTTTAAAATTGTCAATTTTATTAAGTTCTAAATTTTGTACACTTTTGTAATTAATTATTTTGAAAAAGATCAATTTTATCTACTTTCAATATAAAGAACGAACTACTGCGAATCGTTTTCTCCCTGTACTGTATATGGAATCCCAAAAAAACACGGCTTGTATTTCCGGGGAAAAAATATTCCGAGGGGGAAAAAACCCTGAAGATTTCCGATAGTGCCCAATATTCATTTCGTGGATGTATTCGTCTCGATGTTTTAGTTCATCTTTTCAAATCGGTCTGGAACATACTTCTTAGATTAGTTATTCTCTTGTTTGGATTTTGACAAATTTTATTAGTATGGAAACAGTCTTAAAATTTTTGGAAAGGAACAAAATGTAACCTTATTACTAGAGTAGTTTATTTTTTATTAAATCGAATTAAATTCTTTTAAAAAACTTGTCCAATAAATGATAAAAAAGACCAATCATGATAGGTATCTAAGATTTTTGTTTGTTTAAAGTATGGAGTTTTATCTGTATTTAAATTCGATTTTATGCTTATTGTTAAAAATAATAGTAACAACAATATAAACTCCTTTTGTTTGCGTACCATAAAAGAGTCATTTACTACACCCTCTTCTAAAATCGAGAGGTCGGTCGTTACTTTTTGTTTGGTTCGTTTGTCCGTCGCGGCGCGGCGGCGGCGTGCGCGCTTCATATTCACATCACTCTTCAACTTAAGTATGTTCTTGAGAGCATTTTATTTTGTTTGAAGCACTTCATTAATAGTTGACAGCTATGCCTGTGATTTTTGATTTATTTCTTTTTTTTTATTCTTATTTTGTAGCACAAGCTTCAAAATAATTTATATCAGATCATCCACAAGCACTCTGCTTATCATTGGCTTTTATTTTGTTTTTATTGTTGATTTGCTTTTAAGCAATTAATAAGGTTTAAGTTTGAATCGATAGAGAGGTAATCGGGTACTTAGTCATTTACAATGTACAGACATATTTACATCGCAACCATAGTCAAATCAATGTACATATGTATGTATGGTAACTCGTTGGATTAGCTAGACAATATTTAATCGATATTAATAAAGTATAATACTGGGTTTTTAATTTTGTATTTTATTATAGCTACGTTTATGATTAATTTATTAATCAGTAAAGATACTCGTAGGTCCCTTTTCCGTGCATGGTGGCAAAACATTTATAATTTTATAAATAAATTGTGTCCAGTTATTAGAAAACTAATTTTAACCAAAAATGATTTCAAATAGAAGAGTCAGCAAACTATACAAAATAACGATGGTTACTTATGGAGAAATTTTATTTATAGCATTAAACGTCTTTATCTCTTTTAATTTTTACTTACTACACCAAAGTGCCTTGTTAGCAGATTAGGAAAAAATGATTACAAACAATTTATTACAATTACTTGTAATTGAAATCTCCATACAGTTTTAGAATTAGTTCACAATTTACATACATGTAATTAAAAAGCTTCAATATTTGTTACATGTAATTAAAAAGCTTCAATATTTGTAGTCCAATCGGCTTATTTGAACACAAAAGCAATGACGAACAAAGCAAAAATAATGATTCAATATTTCATTCATTGCACAAAAATGTAATTAAATACTCTTTGCATCAATTACATTTTACGCGATATCACAAAATAATTTCAAGAAATAAATTAATAAGGAAATTAAGTACCTTGATTGTAATTCAAAATTGCTTTCCCTTAAAAATTTGAATGATCCTATTACAATTTTCAACTACAGGTAATTAGTGAGTATATTTTTTGTTAATTACTATTACAAGCATGTTATTGAAATGTTTATTTTTTCATATTACAAGTAATTAAAATTTTTATTTTTTAATTATAAATAGATACGTGTAATTGTAATGGAAAAAAGTTCAATCATTAATTACTTGTAATTGAAATGAAATTAAAGTTGAAATTAATTACCAAAAGTATGTATTATTTCCCAGCTTTGTTTTTAAGTAAGAAGAATAAAAAAACTAATCTGTCAGTTGAAATGAAAGGTTTTTGTTTTGAGAGTATTGATTTAAAGCCAGGGCCAACTTAAAGAACTGTTTTGAAATTATCCAATTATTGGTGTGGACTTCTTATTGTTGTGCCTTCTTTGTGGAAATGATCTTGGTGAGGCGACACATGTGTTATTTTTGGGGTCTTGAATTACTTGAAAGACTTGTTTTCTTTCCTAGGCGTGTTGTATTTTTTGGGTGATGGTTTATTTTAGATACATGCCTTATTTTTGGGATTCGGTCTCCTTTAGAATCGTTTTTTATTTTTTCGTAAGTGCGCGTTAGCTTTTTTCTTATTTTTGAAGCTGATTTCTGTATGTCAATAGTCTAATTATCTTATTTTTCTGAGAAGTATGCAGTGTTCTTTTCATAACAATTGTTGATAACTATTGGTAACAGTTTTCAACGCAAATTTGAATGTTTTGCTGATACATACACTTCCCAAATAAGGAATTGATGGAGTACACGATGGTTAATGCTACTTATCTCTGAAAAGATACAAAATACGAGTATAAAATACTAACATAGTTATTTGATGTTGTACATTCGTTTCTAAGAATTATCTTTTGGGAACAATCAATTTACTTGAGGTACACTTAGGCGTATGCGTACTTTTTTATTTTCTTCCATTTTTTCTTAGAGGTCGTTTCAAAAAAATATTTTTGACAAGAATGCTTTTTCAAAACTTAAAGTAATTTTATAATTTTAGATAAATTAGATGTTGGAGGTCTAACAAAGCCTTAAAATACCATAAAGCTATCTACACAGCGATATCAGCAACCATTGCTAGGTCACTTTAAAAGAAAATTTTCTTTGTAATATTCAGTACTGACTATAATTTTAAGAACAGTGTTATATTTCTGGGGCCTGATTATGGGATTCGCGGCGAATCGTTTTGCTAGCGAGTTTGCCATTTTTCAATTATTTCTTTCGCTTTCGCCTTCTTCGTTTTGAATTCGACCAATTAACGAATTCGAAGGCGAATTTGAAATGTCATAATGTTTGTTGGCGATTTGAAATCCGACAGTTTTTTTTTGACGGATTCACAGGCGAAAGAGTGTTTATCATTATTCACTGTTCGATTTCGTGGATTCTTTCTTGATTGTAATTACATAAAAATGTGAGTTAGCTTTTTTTTTAATTTTCTTACAATTTATCCACAATCCAAAATAAAATATAAAATTTTGAATAAATCACCGCAAATTTCACAAATTCAATCAAAACAAAACAAATTTTGTTTGGAAAGCTGTCAAATCACTGGAATATAGGAAGAAAAAGTCAAACCAAAAGTGTCAAATCACTGGAATATTGGAAGAAGTATTTTCGATTCGCCGCGAATTCGTTAATAAGGAAATACGACGCGAGTCGAATTTGAAAGGTCGAATTGAAAACGATCCGCCGCGAATCTCATAATCAGGCCTTTGTTCTAATAACATATTTAAAGGTTCACTCTGCCATATGACAAAATAGACCAACTTCTCAAAGCTCAGTTTCCCAGAGCTAATTCTCTATTTGGTATGAATAAAATAATAATTTACAATGACTTCCATAATAATTGCTTAGAGAGAAACTTTACTTTTTGATTTCTGACAATTTAGTCGAATAAATTACTGCTTTGAAAAGGACTTTTTTTTTGTAACTATTTGCATTCAAAATTTATTTGGAGGGCAATCTTTTTCTAAAACAGCTTAGAATTTACGAAAACTATGTGTGCATTGATTCCAATTATTCTGGGCAATGGTTCATAAATTGGGACCAATTCAAAATCAGCAAAAATTAATACAAAAAAAGAACGCTGCACATGCTGACGACATCATAATAAAGTTTTTAGGAAAATTCATAACTACTGCGAACTTCTACAATTCGGTCGTAATAAGCTCAATAACTGAGGATTTAATGTCAACCTATCTAAAGACAGAACTGATTCAAAACAAAACATTCCAAGTTAGAACCCCCTACAATAAATGGTGTTTCTCTGCACGTTATAGTGAAGAAAGAAAAAGCTTCAGTTGCCATCTTTACTTGCAGCAAAATTATTGGAAGAAGATGTTGTCCAATCTCCAATACTATTCTGTGGATTTAAACAGCCATTGTTAGGCCAATATTGAAATATGCATGTTTGTAATGGTGGCCAACCCTTGAAAGGGTTACCAATCTCAAAAGTGTGACAACAATTCAGAGAATTGCATGTATAGGTACTACTTGTGCCTTAGACATTCCTTTCGGTCACAGACACATAAAGAACACTATTGCTATAGACAGGGACAGGACACTCAAACAGACTATTTAAAGCACTACATAGATTTTAACCTAGTACAGCTCTGACAGAAATTCCTACTAGGGAGGAATGGATGGAAAGCAGAGTTAGAGCCCCCGCAGACTGCAGACTTTTTATCGGCCGATAGTTTAATCGGGTTGGGCTGAAAGTGCGCACACCGAGCCAACTAAACAGTTTGGTTGGTGAACAGGGCGCAGACTATCCAACAGTCGGCCGACTATTCTCGAATCAACAATTGTGATTTGGGCGACGTCATATTCAAAATACACGCACACGACGCCAAATCACAGAGCGAACTGAATTATCGGCCGACTAAACAATCGTCATGTATGCGCAGGCGTGTATGTGCCAATACTGATTAAACAGTTGGCCGACAGATTAGTTTGCCGGTCTTTAAAAATGGCTCCAAAACGGGTTGGTGTCTGGTATCTTTTTATATAGTCCTGCCCAGGAGCGTATCGGAATACCGCTTTTTAAAATCCCGTTTTTAAAAAATCCCGAAAAAAAAGTTTTATAATCCCGTCTTCTAAAATACCGATTTTTTGAAATCCCGTCTTTTAAAATCCCGCTTATTCAAAATCCCGATCAATTACAATCCCGCTTTTTAAAATCCCGACAATCCCGTTTTTTGTTTACAAAATACGTGCATTAAACTGAATAACAACAGGAGTCAAAAGTTTGAATGTTAAATTACTTGACTGACATACAGGGTGGGCCGTAAATAAGTGCACTTAAAAAAAATTATATTAATACAACTGTAGCGCTTTTAAATGAAATATTTATTTTAAATTATACAAAACGAAATGAATTTTTATTTTTTAAAAATTAAATCATCCAAATATTGTCCATTTCGCCTACAGCACTCTTCCAATCTGACTCTGAGATTTTGGAACACTTTTGTCAAAAGTTGCGGAGTGATTAAGCGGATTTCTTCTTCAATGTTCGCTTTTAATTCAGCCGTCGTTGAAGGATTATTAGAGTACACCTTACTCTTGAGAAATCCGGTGGCGTTAAGTAAGGGTCCTGGGTGGCCAAGCAATATCACCCCTCCTCGATATCAACCTTCGAAGAAACATTTCTCTAACGACCTCCAGAGAGTCGTTAGAAGTTAGAAGTTAGAGAGTCTTGCTGGAACCAGGTGTGAATAGTGTAACCACTCGATTCTTGCAGTTTTGGAGCTAAAAAATCTATAAGCATCGAAACATAACGCTCTGAATTAACAGTAACATTACGCCCGTATCGATCTTCATAAAAATACGGCCCTATGATCCCCCACTTGGCTATTCCGGCCCAAACGGTCACTTTCGGAGAGTGTAACGGTCGTCCATGTTTTAAGCGTGGATTTTCTGTTCCCCAGTATCGACAATTTTGTCGATTAACAAATCCGTTGACATGAAAATGAGCTTCGTCTGAGAAGATAATGTTATTGAAGTGAGGGAATCTCCGTAACATTTCTGTTGCGAAATTGAACCGTGAAACAAAATCGGATTCTTTCAAATCTTGGACAATCTGAATTTTGTAAGGGTATAACTTCAAATCATCCCGTAAAATGCGACGTAAAGTTGTTCTGGGTACTCCCAGGGCCGCAGCGCGTTTCCGTGTAGAGCTTCTTGGATCCTCGCGCACAGAAGCTTGTACGCGTTCAATTGTTTCCTGCAGTCCGCCTGGAACGTGGGCGTCCTGTAGGTCGAAGTTTTTGTGTTGATCCCGTTGCCTCGAATGTTACGATCCATTTTTTGATTACATTCGTACTTGGACACTCGGTGATGTTGCGTAATCCAAACTTTACCCGAAAAAGCCGACGAACAGTCACGTATGAGCGATTGTTTTCATAAAAGGCGCGAACGCAGAAAGCGCGCTGCTCTCCCGTGAACGGACTCATTGCGACTAAAAATTTAGATCTCGAGCTGCAAGGAGATACCATCCCCGCGCGTCTCGGTTATTTCGTTCGGGAGTTAGAGCGAGACAAAAAGTGCACTTATTAACGGCTTATTAGGTACAAATAAAACTAATATATAATAATATCGTAATTTGTTTTTTTTTTATAAAAAGCAGGATTATAAAAGACGGGATTTTAAAATCGGGATTTTAATAAACGGGAATATAAAAACCGGAATATGGAACCCAACCCGTCCTGCCCTAGAAAGATTAATAAAGCTACCAGACTACTGCAGTGCCTTCGAAGCAAAAGTACTTGTGGTTTCTGAAGCAATTAAAGATCTTTCTTCCCACAATTTGGAAAACAAGAACATAAAGATACGAGTAGTTATCGAGAGCCAAGCAGCAATCAAGACCATACTGGTAAAACAATGCTGGGAGCTTCTGGGGCACTGTAAAATTGACGGAAATGAAAAAGCACACAAATCGCCCAAAAACGGACCAATTCTTTTTTCTAGCCATATTGTATCAATGACTTACAAGCCTTTAGAACAAGTTTGTAAATGGGCTCATCCAAAAGTTCATTGAAATTGGAAACAACAGACATGAAAAGAATGGGCGTCAGCTTATCCGATTTACATACATATGTAGAGGATGTGAGGATGAGGAGGCGAAAGAGGAAACCTTCCACTTTCTCTACTTATGCCCAAGCCTAGCCAAAAGAGAATGACAATATTAGAAAAATACTTTTTCGACGACCTATGTCATCCTTGCCAGCTAAGAACATTCTGAAATTTTTCCAAAAGTTTTTTAGGAAAGCACTCTCAACCTAAGTCCTCTCTCGAGCTTCTAAAATCATCCTCTATAAGAAACTCATAATCCCGATTTTCATTTATGGCACTGAGGCTTGGAAATTTTCAAGGCAATAAAAGATACACCGACGAATTGTACGGGCTGTACAGCGAAACTGATCTAGCCAAAAGAATAAAAGCTCCACGACTTAGATGGCTGGGTCATGTAGAGAGGACCTCAGCCAACTTGGCGTGCAAAGCTAGAGATCGAGGTCCTCCAAATAAGTAACTAAGTAACCTTAACTAATACCTTAACCAATCCTTCTCTTTTCTCTTTTCCTGGGAGCGCAATAGATCCAGAGAGATTTGAGTGATATGCCTTTGCTGATGCATCACCCCGTAAAGCCCTTTCTAATCTAGTATACAGGACACACTACCATGTGTAGTAAGGTGTATAATTAGTATATTAAGCCTCAAAGGTTTTAAGCAATTTTGATTTTGTTTTTTTCTATCTATGGTACCGTCAAGACTGATGATTCTGCTTCTTAACTTATGTATATGATGATCGTGCATAGTGACCTTTGTGACACTATTGGCATGGTACAAGTTGCAGCACAGTCGCATCCTCGTCCTCACGAAATCTCGTTCATGCTACTATCCTGCTGAAACTGTTGTCATCAATTAGAGTTCTTCGATGATAAAATCATACCAATGAAGTCGTCGTTACCGGATTGATAATGTCATGTAAAATTATAACCTAGAAAAATATAAGAAATATGTACATATTTTTATTAAATAAAAATAAATATTTTATTGACAAAAAAAAACTATAAGTTATATAAAATTAATTGAAAATTGAATTAAAAAAAAACAAGAAATATGTTTTTACATCAAATAACAAACAAGAAATTTCTAAGTGCAAAATAAAATTAATTAAAACAACCAACTTGATAAAATGCCATTTCAACAAGTTTCTATTGTTTTTTTTTTTTTGTAACTGTTCTATAAAATTTCCTTCATTTTCTTAGACAAATAAGTAAATAATATGAAATTGCAATTTTCAAACCTTATACTTTTTATCAATCATAATAAATATGTACATATGTACGTCGATAGTGTGTTCTTAAATTCTTATTTAATTTTGTAACCATTTTGTGTTCTTTTTTTGCAACTAAAAATCAGTTCAGTTATTCCCCCACTTATACACTTGTCTTCGAAAAGTGCCTGCATAATATCAAACCTACGTTTCTGCTGTTGCTGCTGCTTCTGCTGATAAGCCCTCTAATGGCACAAATTGTCAGCGAACAGAAAAACCTTATTCAAACAAACAGGCCCTGTTATCGATACGCGATATTATTTTTCTTATTTAAACAAGTCGACAAAATAAAAAAATAAAAAACTTATTAAAAAGTCTACCAAAATAAATATAAAATGTCTCTCATGGCTTGTATCTCTATGTACATACGAGATATAAATATATGTGGACAATTATCAGATTGATAAAATAAAATTCGCTGCACAAATGCACATTGCATGTACAGCAGCATATTATGGGTATATATATTTACGATGATAGGTGACAGTGACAGAAATTCATGTGTTCACGTCTATGTACAATTCCTTATAATAAAAATATTGGCCACGTATTACTTTCCGTTAAGCAAATATTGACAAATGACAATTCAAAAATTTATAGTTATGTACTTATTGAAATCTAAATGGCGGACTGACATTAGTTCCCATCACAAGGCCCCACATTGTCCTTAAGGGTGTTATTAATTACTTATAAATTCCTAAAGCTTTTCATAGACCTGCGACTTAAGATAGTCCCACAAGAAAAAGTCTAAAGGGTTATATCACACGATCTTGGTGGCCATAAATAAATACATATTTGTATATTCAGTACATTTTATTTCAATAATAAAATATGGGGTTTACACATCGACATACTAGAAATGGACTCCCAGTGTGCAACTTCAAGTTGATGTCATCTATTCCTTAACACTTCTAGCGCTTCATTAGGTTAAGTGGACATAAAGTGTTACTTCTGACACTATGATTTATATCTTATGTGTTTTTTATTGTCTAATTCTAAGTATTTTAAAAAGTTAGCTCAAGTAATATGATAACGATAATTAGCTTAAGCTATCCTCAAGAACTCTGGAAAGATGTTGAAAAAGCTTTCCTCAAATCACCATCAGCTGATACAGGAAAATTCAATCGTGATCATACTCAGATAACATTCGAAATTGCCATCGATTTCAGGAAATTCCTTTAAATAAAATTGAACATGGAATGCCTTGAAATGTCGGCCTCATCGAAATTTTTTTCAGTGAAAACCATGTTTTTTTTTTCGAAGTGAAATATCCCAGTGAACAGCAAAATAAAGTCTGCATGAATGTTAGCTGTTAGTCAACACTAGGTCCTCAAGGACTTAATAATCTAATTCTTGTTCTCGCTTTGGAATTCGGCCTGTTGGTTTAGTAATGAACAATGTGTCTAAGAAGCTGACAAAAACAGACTCGAGTAAAAATAAAAAAATAATTAATTGAACTGGCTTTTGAAGAAAGGCAATGTAAGGGTTTTCTATTAAATGCGGATCGATTTTGAAATTGAATAAAACAAGTTTATTTGAGATATCAATAACGTTTTATTTTTTTTTTTGAGATCCCCACTTCAGGCCACAAGAAGTTTTTGATCATCGACCTATATACGAGTGTAGTGATCGCCGCCACGCGCGCCGCCGCCGTTAACGGCGATGGCCTGGCCAGAATCATTTTAGAAGAAGAGCGGACCGATCCTTCAATTCGATGCATTTGCACCTCAAGAATCTTGAGTGTATTGGTGTCGTCCCAAATCCGGCAATTATGCCGTTAATGATTATTCTTAGACCAAAATCGGAATCAACTTATCCAACTGCTCCAAAACGGAATAAATAAATAAATTGGGTGGTGCAACAGTCCGTTGAGAACTAGGGCCTAGTGACTTACAACTCTCAACTATTCCTGTGTGCGAGTACTGTTGTCAGGGATGGAGGGACCTACAGTTTTTAAGCCGAATCCGAACGTCTAATTTGAGAAAGCACTTTTCATGACAAGAATTAGGGTGTATAAACGCAGAAAATCTGCGCTAGAACAATCGCATTTCCAATGCAAAATGTCTGCAGTAAACAAAAAGGTCTGACTTAGTCCGATTTGTATGTAAACAGAGTTCATAAACGTCAGAGAAAAATGGCTGCCAAACAAATTTGGTTGAACTTGATTTTTGATTTTCTTACCGACAAAGAAAAAGTTTAATGTGGTTAGTTGTCCACACAGTACCTACAGTACTTTCATCATCCCTTTAAAAACAATAATTTAAATTATTTTTATCAAAAAATTAACAAAATATTTGCATAAGAAATATTTGACTGTAAACAGTCAATAGTTTTTTTTTTCCTTGAACACTGTTATTTTTAATAAAATGATTTAAATCATGAAAATCATGAAAAATAAATGTAAACTAGCAAGTGTTCATTTATGCGTTTCGCCCCGGTGTGATGGTTGGGCTCATCAGAAGATGACCATCACACCTTGTCTTGACGCATATTTCCCGAATCAATCGAGATACCATATAATCCGAGCTACATAAAGCAACTGCGAATTATATGGTATCTCGATTAATTCGGGAAATATGCGTCAAGACAAGGTGTGATGGTCATCTTCTGATGAGCCCAACCATCACACCGGGGCGAAACGCATAAATGAACACTTGCTAGTTTACATTTATTTTTCATTATTTTCATGATTTAAATCATTTTATTAAAAATATTTGCCATTACTTACATTCTTTACGAGCCAGTGCCGCTTCGTCCTTCTTGTTGTTGTACAAATTATTTTAATAATTCCGGCTCTTTCTGCAGCCAAACAAATTCAGCTGCACAATCTGCCCGACGCTGACGACAGTCTGACGTTTATGAACGGTAGGTACTGCAGTTTGACTAGGTTAGTTCGATCGAAAATCTGACTTTATGAATGCAAATAACGCAGTTCTTAGTTAGGCTGACGTTTATGAATACACCATTACTCTTCGAGAATTTGTCAATTCCTCGCAAGAGGCAGTACCCGTGAAAAAAACTTTAGATGGCATAGGCAGGGACCGAACCCAAGACCTCTGGCATGACAGTCCAACGCACTGACCATCATGCCACGGGTACTACCCAAAAGGGAACTCCGGGATCAGTTGGGTTTGCAGGCCCAAATCACGACGCAAAATTCACCAAGATGTCATCTGCTGCAGGAAAAGTTCTTGAGAGTGACGCGGAATTAAGTGCCTCAGATTCTGCTGCATACTATCAAGAACAGGGGCCACATTTTCGACAAATTTTGCGTTTTGTTGATGAATGGGTGTTGGCTGATTGGTTACTGGACCGGTGGACTCGAATTTGGCCACCAAACGATGAATAGCCAACTTGGAAGTCGACTCTCTAACTTGACATGATGATTTGTCTTTAGTAATTGATTAAAAGAAGATATTTTGACGAGTTCTTGAAAAAGACTTGCGAGAGGCTTGAAGAAACGCACAACATCATTCATTATAGACTGGAAAAGGGCAGCCAAAAATAAGGCATTGTTATGACTTAAGAAGCACTGGTCAAACCTTTGACCCCGGGACGCTAGTTTTGCTTCACAATCTTACAAGAAAAAAAGGTAAAAGTCCAAAGCTACAATCAGATTGGGTTAGTCCAGATGAGATATCGGTTAAATTCCTCAGATTTCTTTGGGGAATATCAAAGTTGATACGAGTCAGAAGTTGCAAAGGGTCAATATTTCCATTTATTAATTTAACAATAAACACAAAACATATATACTAATGTCTGCTCTCAAGACTCGTCATATCAATAAGATTAAGTCTGTGCTGATAAGGTGGAAGATCGTAGGAATAAGCCCATCCTAACCCCCTCAGTGCAAATTTCAGAAATATTTTGTACACCTGTTCTAGTCTCGATTTATGACAGGCATAATGTGGTGCCCAGACCTGACAAACGTATTCGAGAATCAACAGAAAATATGTTATAAAAAGCTGCTTTATAACAAAAGGATCAGAAAGTTGTTTTGATTCCTAATCCAAACAAGAATTAAATTATCTTTATTAGTTATTGAGTTATGAAAATTCCAATTTATCATCGAAGAACACACCAAGGACAGGGATTTTATTTACACGAGATAATAATACTCTGTCAAACGCAAAATTAAAAGAAATTACAGAAAGTTTTCTCGTAAAGCTCACAGTCATACATAAATCAACGTTAAGAAGCACACGAGTAACGATTACCTTGAAATTTTTCACAATCACAAGAAATTGAAACAATTTTGAAAACTGAAAAACATCGTTAGAATAAAAGATGCACTTAGTGTGCTTCAACACAGACGGTAAATCGTTTATAAACAAAATAAAGAGAATTGAGCCCAAATGACCACCTTGTGGAATTCCAGAGTTTGTCAAACGCTTTACTGAAGTCAATAAAAATATAGTCCAATTTTTGGTTGCTTTTAAATGAGTCAATACAGTTTTCAGTTAATTACATTAAAAATGTGACAGCCCCTTTGTAAGAAACTTTTTAAAATAGACGGAAACACACAAAATGGTATTGAGATTTATACAGTAATTCAAAATAGCAGATTAGTCCAGTTAATAAATATTTTCACCTCAAAAAAAAATCCAACAGTTTTAAAAAATGGCACACTTACTAAGGGATGTCTGGTGATGACCCAAAAAAAAGTCCACAAGAATCCGACGTGAGCTCTAGCGGCATTTAAGAGAAACATGGAGTTCGTTTCAGTTTATCTCGAAAACTATTTGTCGTTTTATAAAATTTTGTGCCACAAAATTAAAGCTCATTAAATTTTATAAAAAAAAAGCTTCAATGAATTTTTTCGTATGTATTATAGTTTATAAAATAAATCTAGCGGCAGTGAAGAGAAACATACGTTTTTTTCGGGTTTTTGGGTTTATCTTAAAAGCTTTTTGTCGTATTAAAAAATAATGTTCTACAAAATTAAAGCTTATTAAATTTCCTGAAGAAATATGATATTGTTATGATATTTGTTTGTACTTGTTTTGGTTTGTAAAATAGCGATGTTTCAGGACGGAAAGGGTACATGCACTCAATTCCTCTTCCGTTCATAAACTCTCCACCGTCCGACTATAATAGACTTTACACTGCATTGCACTATGCTGGCAGTTTGTGTGACAAATTTCACCAAAAATGCCTGGTGGTAACATTTGACCAGCCTCTTTATATTAAAAAAGTAATGAAATCGTTGTCGCAGCTTCATCTGAGTCCCGTCTATCAAAATGCGTAGTTAGATTGGGTGGATTTCACCTGTTAATGTGCTATATTGGTTCAATAGGTTTTCTGATGAGTGGAAGTGGCCTGCAAGAGTTAATGAGTACTATATACGCCCCACTTTCTGTTGAAAAGATGCTGCAAGGAAAAGCTTTCGCTAGAGCAGTTCGTGCTTTAATACTAATACAGACATTTTTACCTAATATAATAAGGAAACAAGTCGACATAAGCCAACATGAATTAGAGGAAGTCCAAAATCTCACGAAATTTTCTTGATGAGTCTCCTTCGTTATGTGCACTAAAGCAAAACCCTCATTTGATCCATCTTAGTGAGAAACTAAAAACAAATCTTAACAAACTCAAATCGAATGGTCCAACAGCAGCCTTATGGATTCAGTTGTTTAATATGATTACATTGCTTAAAGATTTTATTCACGCTGAGCAGTCTGGCGATTGGAATGCCCATATTAACTGTGTGAAGAATATGATTGCATATTTCCATGCCACCGGACACTTCTCGTACGCCAAATCATGCCACCTGTATTTGCAGGACATAATGAAACTGCCTTCTGTGGTGACCCCAAATGAATTTAAAAATTTGTGCAAGAAGGTTACTTTACTATGAGAAAAACTGACCGTTAAGGGTATACCACCAAGTACAACTTTGGATGGGAAACCAATTACCAGCTAAAAGTTTATATTTATTTATTTCAATTCGTTAAATACTAACGTCAACAAAAGCTTAATAATAATGCTTAAAACTACTTAACATCCAATTTTAATCCAAACTATTATAAAACATTGTTTTAAACTTGAATTTTTTAAAATTGTCATTAGGTGATGTTATTAGAAAATACAATTTATTTAATATTTCTGTCAATTGATTAAGTGGGCTATTAGCACCATAGTTCGACCTACTAAAAATTATATTTACTGGTTTTTGGAGCCGTATACTCGATCGACTAAAACTAAAGTTGAAACGATTAAGAACCGATGGTAATGATACTGTCCCATTTATTATTGCTGCAGCAAAACAAAATTGTAAATATTTTCTATGGTTTGTCAAGGAAGGAAGATTAATTAAAGTGAGCCTTTGAGAATAAGGGGCAGAAAATTTTCGTAGGGAAGAGAACGGAGACAAAAACGCAAAAATTTCCTCTGAATCGCTTCAATCCTCATTTCGTGTGTAGAATAATAAGGTGCCCATACTACACAGGCATATTCCAGAACTGGTCTCACAAATGAGACAAAAAGTATCTTTAGAACATAAGGATCACGGAAGTCGCGACTCAATCTCTTAATGAAGCCGAGGACTTTATTTGCTTTTTTAACAACAAAGCTAACATGCTCAGTAAATGTAAGTTTCGAGTCTAAGACTACACCTAGGTCAGTAAAAACAGATACTCTACTTAAAGAACAAGAATCGAACATATAATCAAAAATAATTGGAACTTTTTTGCGTGTAAAACTCATGGTCTTACATTTGTCAACATTTAAAACGAGACGATTTTTATTGCACCATTCTCTAAATAATATTAAGTCATCTTGCAAAAGTAGACAGTCAGATGTAGAGTTAATTATTTTGAAAAGTTTAATGTCATCAGCATAAATAAGGACAGACGAATTTTTTATGATCGAAACCAAGTCATTTATAAATAAAATAAATAAGATTGGGCCTAAATGGCTGCCCTGTGGAACACCAGAATTCACAATAAACGGACTCGAACATTCATTACGAAATATTACACTATATTGTCTATTTTCTAAATAAGATACGATCCAGTTTAAGAAATTTTCATTAAAACCTTGACGAGATAATTTAAAAATTAGCGTTTTATGACACAACTTGTCAAACGCTTTACTAAAATCAGTAAATACACAATCTACTTGTCCACGTTTCTCAAAAACATCTAAACAAAAGGACGTAGAATTAAATAAATTAGTAACAGTAGAACGTTTTTTAACAAAACCATGCTGGTTATCACAAATAATTGAACTACAATGAAAGGAGAGGACACTACATTCGATAGACTGAAATAGTTTAGGTATCACAGATAGCTTAGCAATAGGTCGATAGTTTATAATATCATTTTTAGGACCTTTCTTGTGCACTGGGGTTATAAATGAGCATTTTCAGATAAATGGAAAGACCGAACTTCTTAAAGACGTGTTAAAGAGAACACATAAAGGATACGACAAATAAGAGACACATTTTTTCAAAATAGAGGATGGCAAACCATCAGGACCAGGACTAAAACACTCATCTAGTTTCAATATGCTTTGTGCAACAGTATGTTCACTTATTTCAAAATTGATATTATTTAAATGCTGAAAGTTCAAAACTGAAGAAGAAGAGGAAGAAGTATTTACTGGATTAGATTCATCAACCGCTTCCTTAAAATAGCTAGCAAACATGTTTGCAATAACTTTTGGTTCATGGCTAGATGATGTTGCACTTGACATAGAGTTAGGGATGGAAGCTGGAGAATAATCAGCTTGTGCCAGTCACAACTGAGGACATGTTCGCGCCCAATGATATTTTAAATCTAATTTTTTGTAAATGCAAGACAGGATGTGGATTCAGATGTGGGTGTAGAAAATCAGCCCTACACTGTTCAAGCATATGTCATTCTTGCAATGGTGAATGCTTGAATGCTGATCATATTGCAAACGATGAAGAAGACGATGAAAAAGATTTTGATTTAGAGAATTCAGGTGAAGCTTCTGCAACAACAATGTTTCAACAACCTATCAGGTCCATTCATTCACTCGAAGAAGTCAAAGAAGCTGAATCCTCATCAAGTAAAAAAATTTAAAAAAATGGAATAAGAACGGTATTTAATGCTATTTTTTAATTAACTTATACGTTTATTTATTAATTAATTCTTAATGCAATACTTTATGAAAAAAATAAGAAAGATATAAAGGTATTTAATAATACATATAACCATCAGCCATTCATAAATTTAATTTGTTTCAAGTTCGATTTTTTCAAGATTATAAACTTAGTTCTTGTAGAAAATTATGTTGCTTTATTTTTGAAAAATAATCCTAATGCTACGAGAAACCGTTTCCAAGATAAGCATGAAAAAAAATACTTGTTTTCCTTCAATGTGGATGGAGTTATTTAAAATCTAATACTATTTTTTCTTTCGGAAATTTAATAAGCTTTAATTTTGTAGAAGATTATTTCTCCGTGTTTCTCTTAACTGCCGCTAGAGCTCACATCAGATTCTTGGGGACTTTTTTTTTGGGTCATCACCAGGCATCCTTTAGAAAGTGTGCCAAGTTTCAAAACTGTTGGATTTTGAGGTGAAAGCAATTTCGTTCGTGACTGGAGTAGATGTTATACCCTCAGGACCTTGTACAAAAGTATCATCAAGATAAGACATAAACTTTGCAATGTTGTCAGCTTTAGTATTAAAGTTTATTTCAGTCAAGTAAGTCAAAAATTTCTATATATCAATATCGCAATATATATCACGTCTGATTTATCACAGGGTGAAGTATCACAGTTTATGGTATCACAGCTTGAAGTATCACAGTTGAAAGTATCACTACGAGTATTTAAAGGCATTTTAAAAGAAGTCCGACAAAAGTTGAGTTATAAGCCGTGAATCGTGACTTAAAACGTCCGTCAATGAGATTGAGAACAGAGAGGTAAGGAAAAGATTTATTACGAGCCCAGAACTATTTGTGGCATTTTAGAACTCACTGAAAGGCACACCACTACCGCTCCATCACGTCAACACTTTAACCATTTTATAGAACACGAAGCTTCTAATCTCATACATGAGCCTTGTACTTAAAATATCTTAAATCCACCTCTGATTATAATCAAAAAATAAGTAGAGCTTGCTTTTTGTCATTATATTAATAACATATATATAAAATAACAAACAACCAACAACAATTCGCTCCCCAATAATCATGCAGCCATCTATCGACCAACAACAATGTACATACATTTATTAAGTTTTATTCATGAAAAATAAGAATAGGTAAATATAAAAATATTATTTATATTTGTTGGAGAGATAAGACAAAGTTTTACCTGTGTCTGATAACTTACTGCGCATACTGTTTGTATGTTTGATTTTGATTTTATATCTATGCCTATAAATATACATATATAAATATGTATATAGATATATTGATAATGTGTTATGTTTATTATCAGCGTCGTCGTTTTCGTCGACGTCCTTCCTATCACAGGTATCAATCAATCGTTATTAATACTTTATGACTTCGATACTCAAAATGTTAGGATCAGTTTGGTGGAACTTGTTATAGAAGTCCGATATCACACGCGTTGATCGTCTTAATACTGAGATTCCCCATATAAAGTTTATAATTGCTAAGAGTATTAAAAAGAATTATTTACCTTTATTTATTATTTTTTTTTTGTCGAAAGGAGATTGAAACGCGATCGCCAATGAGTGTTTTTTTAATTACTTTTGAATAATTTATTATAATCAAACAAAATTGACGGATCAAAAATATTTTGGTGTTTTGAAAAAAGCAATTTTTTACGGAAAAGAAATTGAGTTTATTTTTGGTTTTTGCTGTTGGTGAAAAATTTATGTAGAAATGGCGCATTATAATCCATCAAGTTGTGGATATTATGATGAATATAGTGCGTACAATAATTACACTAATGTTTACCCGCAGGAGTACCATATACAAGCGGAATATGAATATACTAAATACGAGTAAGTTTCTGAAGCACTTTTACTTTTTTTGAATTGAATTATTAAGTTCCTACATAACATTTCTGACATTTCTTAAATCTGAAGTCTTTAGCAAAAATTAATATTGAGTTGCATTTTCATAAACAACGCCTTAAATAAAAAATAGAAAAAAGTTAATAACAGATAAAATAATTAAAAGATCATAGCGCTTAATTTTGAACGATCCTTTGTTAAGGACTTTTTAAATATTTAATACTTTACTAGCTATTCCAAGATTTTTAACCTTTGCTAACTACTAAAATAATAATCCCGTCTCATCTGAATAAGCCTCAATATCGTCTTGTATAAATGAAACACGATGCAAATTAACTTAAATCTCAGGAAAAGACACATTCATTTGAAAGGTAGAAACCCGGAAGCCATTAAGCTAATAACTATAAAAGTTAAAGAAGTCGTTGTGCGATTTAATTTTTATCAAAATTTTAACAGCTAGTTTCTTCAAAAAAGTTCTAATCTTAAAAACTCTGTTTTTCGAAAAATAAGAAATCGATTGAGTTCTAGTTCATCTTTTCATCAAGTTCTAAAGCGTCGGAACTTTAATGTAGATATCTGTTTAAGTTATAACTTTGATTTACTTGACTCTCAAATTTGGGGGTCTAGAAACTCGGGAACTTGGTTAAGCAAAGCCTTTTATTTCTTCAAACGCATTGATTTTTGGATAACATAAGATTTAAGAACAAATTCGACACCATATCATGGACGGTAACAAGTCCATGCTGTATTTCTAATGGTGAAATGATTTTAAGATAAATCTTTAAAATAGATAAAAGAACATGGGAATAATGTCGATAGATAAAATTTAATCTTAAAACGCCAATATACATATATGTCCATTGACATTGTGACCAGTTCAAAGTGTAAATGGCCTATAATCATCAAAGTGCAGAATTGGCTTTGCTAGCAATTTAATGTCTTAAATCTTGACTTAATTGAGAAAAAAAAATTAATAAAATACTAAAACTAACCTGTTTTGTGTGTCCATAAAACAATATAATTTATTAATAAAGTACATTTTAAATGAAATCAATATATGTACACGCATAGAAAATCATTTCGGGAACGCGTCCTAATGTACAATCTTCAACAACAAGTTCAAAATATGATTGAAAAATTTAGGGTATTTAACCCCGGTCATTACTTAATACACCGTATTTTTTATAAAAAAAATCTAGTTTAAGAAAGGATACTAAAAGATTATTTATTTTTTAGCTATAAAAATGCATGCATGTTTGTCCGATACCGCACAAGTCATTTCAGTGAACATATCGATAATCGATCAAAAATAATTTTAAGTGAACGCAGCCATTCGGTGTCAAACGTCGGTCGCGTCAGTCGAGGAAGAGAAGAATAGCAACGCCGGCAGTCAGAATATTTATCGTCAAATAAATTATATCTACAAATGGTAATTACCTTTTTAATTATTATCCGTAAAGCGTACATCAATAGTCTGTCAATTCGTGAACGTATTTATTACATTCAATTATTGATAAAATTCTTTTTTACGACACGAAATAACAAAGTAACCTCAAATATTTTCCTATTAACAAAGTTAGATCGCATTTAAGATGGCCGCCGTATAATCAAAGGGCATGCTTATTTGAAATCGTCATTTCGTGAACGGTCATTTCGGGAACGTACCCGGACATGATTTGACGTATTTTACTTGTATAAGATTTTGTATGTATTGTTTTCATTACCCTTGTTTTGTTGGCAAATCTATCCATAGTATAGTAGGATTTTACACGAATAACAAAAACAATATCCATAGTATGAATTGGGGATGTTGCGAATATTCGCATCCGCATCCGCAATTGCGGATTATTCGCAATAATTCCAACATCCGTATCTGCATCCGCATAAACTGATGCGGAGTTTGTTGCGGATGCGGATGTTTTTAAACGCTTTTTTCAAATTTGTAAAAATGTTCATCTTTGCAAGACAACGATTTGTATGCGATTTCAACATACTTAGACCCTCGCTATAAGCATACATTTTTCAAACCCATCACCGAGGAAAGAATGAAAGATGTAATTCTAAAGATGATAAATGATCCATTAAGCACCAGTTCTCCTACGTTGTCACCAAATTCAAACAACACAAAAAAGAAGAAAATGGATGAGTCTTTACATTTGGAACCAGGAACGTCCGGTTTAAGTTACAAGGCTTGCTTCAGAAGCGATATGGCAATGATGCTAGATTCATAAACTGAAGACGAAGGTGAAGGAGAATCTGATAACGCTAGTCCCGAAGCACTTCTCCGAATGGAGTTAGCATGTAACCGAAATAAAAAATACTAGAATTCGATAATAATCCACTTTATTGGTGGAAAATCCATCAAACAGACTTTAAAAGACTCTCCAAAGTTGCACTGAGGTATTTATCACCTCCACCAGCCAGTGTTCCCAGCGAACAACTATTTAGTGGAGCTGGATTAATATACGATCCACTAAGAAACAGATTGCAGTCTGAGAAGGCTGCAATCTTGCTTTTTATTAAATATAACTCACCCATTTTTAAATTTATTTATTAAACGCAAAGATAATCAATAAAATGTTCCTTTATTTACGGACTTAAAATTGTTTTTATTTAATAAATTCTAAAATCCGCATCCGCATCCGCGGATGTGAGTCTCAAAAAATCCGCATCCGCATCGGCGGATGTCAAAATTTTTACATCCGCAACAACCCTGGTATGAATAACACCGATAAAAGTTAGAGTAGAATCTTACTATGGATGGGTTTTTGACATTTATACGAGTCTCTTATGTGATTTCGTTCTCAAATGTTGGTACGATTCATATTGCATTTGTATCTCGATGGCTGTGTTCGTTGAGTAGTTGTGCATTTTGAATCATTTGTGTTTTCCATTGGGGAAAAAATCAATCTATTACTGTTGATATTATTTAGTTTTGTTAGTGAAAATGGACTAACTGGGCTGTTTTTGCAAGAGAAAACAATAAAAAAGATAATTAAGTTTTGCTATGTTTCCACCAAAGGTTTATCTCAGTTTAGATTAGATAAATCTTTTAGGTGTTTCCACCGCACAAGAAGATTTAAAAATGATTAAGTTTGACAGCACTTTCTAAAATGCAAATAGTGTTTCGATGTTTTTTATAAAGTGCAAGTGAGATAGTTTGATTCGTGTTAAACAATGAAAAACTGAATAGTCCAGCACCATATAAGAATATGCTACCTACTCCATGTGCAATTTTTTTTTTAATTTGATTAAAACAAAACTATATTTTTTGTACACAAATATGCAAATAAACAGACCATAACGCATTGTCTGTAATACCAACTCCTCCACACAGGTTTTTCTTCACAAATTTTGACTCGACTTTGATCCCCTACCGGAATCGAGGCGAATCAAGCTCATTTCAACTCGATTCAGATATATAAAGAATTTCGAAGAGCTTCAAGCTCGCTTCAACACCACATGTTAATGTAGTAGTCTACAAACAAAACCCTTTCTTGAAGTTTTTATTTTATGTCAAATTGTTTGGTTAAAACTTTGAAATCGACTCTCACATTACGCAGACGTATTTTCTTGGTTTTGATAGTCAACTATCAAAAATCAGCTTACACGATTTCACCCCTGTTCTGAATTTCCCAATTTATTTTTGGAAATTTTTGATAAATTATTCTGGCAAATATTCAGTTGTATCAACTTTCAAATATAAAAACCGGACTACTGCGGATCGTTTTGTTTACTATATATGGAATGCGAAAATGCTTATTAAATGTAGATACATAATATAGGTACCCATGTTATTAAACAAAGCTTAAATTATGTGCTTTGTTTTGTTTTTGTTGAATTTATCAAACTTAGAAAAACGTTCCCGAATTGATGGTTTCTGTAAGGTATTTACTACTAAGCAATATTACTAAAAATGTATAGAATTCTGTGCGCTGCCCTGTCAAAGTTTATTTGTATACACATTTTGCAACAGTATAAACTAAAAGTCATCATTATAGCTTACAATTTTTTTTGTCATAAAACCAATTTTGAAATTTGCAACCTTGGTGATTTTGAGCCAAATAGACATTATTTCAAAACAATTTAATTTGACAATACTTTCTGTTTAAAAGTATACATAAGGTCCAATTGACATTATATCCACCAAGTCCTTGAACCTTATGTACGTTTGTTTAAAAGTAGACAAATATACGTTAGAACTTCGTTTTATAAAACCAAGATTTATGCTCTTAAAACTTTATTATAAATTCACACCGAGTTCTAAGAAAATTATAAAAAGTGAAGAAATGCTCGAGTTCTAAAATTGTACGTAGTTTCAAAGATAAACTGAGAAATATTAAGTCGAGTTTTACATTGATTTTAAGACTTTGTCAAGGAATTGGCCCTAAGAGATGCTTAAATCATTTTAAATTAGCAAAATCATCGTTTTAGCTCACACACTCATTAAAATCGTTTTAAAATTTTACTAATTCGTTTAATATTTTGCATTTTCGTCTTCAGCTTTCGCGTGGGGCTTGAGAATAAATGTAAGCATTTTAGATACGTAACTTATTTTTTTTTTCGTAGATATTTGATTTTGGTTAAAAGAATCTTAGCAGTTTTCTTTAAAGGCACTGAAAAAGGTCAATGCTTTCTTTAATTAACAGCAGGGTACCTCAGAGAAATGTAACGCATTTAAAATAAATCATATCTCAATTTCTCATTAAGTGAGAAAAACGAATCTTACGGCGTTTTTTGTACATTTATTTCTAAGACTTGTGGGTTTTGAAAATAACGTCATTTAGATGACAATCCTGATTTTCTATACACTGACGCAAACGTTACACAAAATTTTCGTGGACTTTCCGTAATATAACCTTTTTAATGTTGAATTGTGTTAAATTGAAGCTTTAAACTCTTTCATAAGTGTAGCGGTTTAGTTTCTTACATTTTGAACTTCAAATAGCCCCATACAAAAAAATCGCACACGGATAAATCAAGCGAGCCCGACGACACCACGGGTATGCGATTTGTGCGCTACGCGAAATTAATTGGTTGCCAAATATTTTGCGTCAGCAATTTATGGTTTCTTCGGCATTGTACGTCTTAGTTTTCTCCTTCGACCCAATTGAGGCAGCACAAATCGGTTTTACAGCGTACCGATGCCGCCACTACTCCCATCCAAACGCACCCTGTACTAGAATTTTTGATAAAGCCGAATTAAAAACCAAAAAGATATAAGACTTCACGGCTTTAAAGTAATTTTATTAAATGCCAAAAAAATTGCGTTTTCGAGTTTACTCAAAACAGAAGAATATTAATGTCTTTATTAAAATTATTTAAAAAAAAGTGACATACCAAGACGTACCAATCAATTGATTTCTTTGTGGAACAATACTTGGAGAAGATCTTAAGGAAATGCGGCATTTTGGAATCAACTTCATTATTGAATTCAACATTTATTTATAAAGCTTCAGTTAAATGTAAAACGTAAGAACAACCTCAAATATATTTAACATTTAAACAAAGTTTGTTTACAACTTAACTCAGAAACTTCAAACTTACTAAAGCCTTTGCCAATAAGTGGTTTTATTTTAAATAGTCCATTTATTGGGCTGCTGTCATTTTTGAGGCTGTCATCTATTGGCAAGAAAAAACTACTCTATTGCTAAAAAATGGAGAAATGAATTTGTTAAAATTCACAACAAATATGGTGAACATATTGCATTCAAGGTTTTAATTTTAGGTTGTCGTAGATCACCGTTTCGACCTGAAAATTAAAAACTAGTCCAAAAATATTAACTGCTATAACAAGTTAATGATGTGAAGTTCATCGATCAAGATCAACTGAGAACATTACTACTATAGCCCAAAGTGTTTTTTCTTCATCTTTTGAATTAGTCATTCCACAAAAGACATTTCATTACATTTTTGTATAACTACTTAATTCTTAAAATTTTAAAAATTGAGTTAACACAAGAATACTCTCAAACCCGTCGATCACCAGCAACATATCGATATCCAAAAAATTAAATTAAAAATTAATTTCTAATAAAAAATACTCGCGTTTTTTAAATTTAAAAAAGTGAAACCTCTCAATGGAAAGCCTTGTAAAAGTTTTAAAAAACTGTTACTTTCGTCAGAAAAATGTAAATTGTAATGACAAGCAACATTTTCAAATTAAAAAAAAACTGGTCGACAAAATTAAGTTTTTTTTTCTGTAGCACAAACAAAACAAATAAGATGTCCTAAATTCGAATCTCACCTTTAAATTTTTCACACATAAGCTTTTTAAAATATGGTGTTTGAAAAATGCTAAAGACAAGCAAAAACGTAGTTTTTAAGGCTTAGTTTAAACACAACATATCACTTAACAATAAAAAGTATGGTGATTTTGCAAAGCAAGGTTTTTTCGATATTACTTAGTTTATTGAAATTCATATTAGTTATGAGCAGGGTTAGGATTTTGTTGACCTAAGGAATTAAAAAAAGGCAAAACAAAACACTTAAAAAGGCAAAGAAAAGGGATTTATTAAAAAATACTAGAAAAATAAACAAAAATACTATTAATTATAGTAGCATTGGAATACCAAGAGTTTTTTAAAGTTCTCTGGTAGCAATCTTCTTCGGTGTCCCTTGGAAGGGCTTTAAAGGAGCTAAATGATCTCTCAAATTCAGCTGAAACGAGTGGAGCCCATCTTAAACTCTCAACATAATTCACTTCAATGTTTCCTGCAAGTTTGGAATCCACGTCGCCGTTTATTACAGAATTTATCTGCTCAATCGTTTTTAGCCCTGTGTTTCCATTGAAAACTGCAGTAAACTTCTTCAAGGCTTCCTCTGCAATGGGCCCTTTTGCTTTTTTTTTTTTTAATTTTCTTCAATGTCTTTTAAAACTTTTGATGAGAATATTGTTAGCTTAAATTATAAGTAGGTACAGACTCTCAAATATACCCGTTTTTTGTAGGTCTTTGAAAATATATTTTTTCGGATCGACTGAAAACCTAAAATTGACTTTAATGTACGCCAGCTGCGTTTGCAGTTCTTCATCTTCAATCAATTTTTTTTGCAAATGCAACACAGCTTGCATCATCTTCTAGAGCGCTGACGATTTGTTTGATCCGAGCAAAATAGTCCGCATAATATGCTGCTGCCTCTAACCAAGTACCCCACCGAGTTACAACCTAGTTTAAATGTAAATTTAAAAATACGATTTCAAATTAAGTTTTAAACAAACTTACAGGTTGAGGTGGCAGTGGCAACTCAGGTTCCATATCCTTAAAAATAGCAACCCGAGATGGACCCTTTAAGAAATACTTTACAAGTTCGACACGAAGGCGTCAAATTTTGAGTAGTGAATGTGTATGCATTTACAAACTTTGTTTACACCGTGAGCGACGCAAGTTACGTGAACCATTTTCGAGTACAACCCTTGCAGAGTTTTGCCACTCTTATTCATAATACGGTGCAGCGTCTGTTACGTACAACAAAACTTTTTCTCTCTTAAGCTTATCGGGCCACAACAATCGCATCGAATCGTCAAAAAGCTGGGTTTTTAACTAAAGATTTTCAACAATATGTGAAAATGTTCGCATTTCTTTTAATGCTAAACCAATTATTAGATATTTCTTAACAAAATTCAATAAAAAGCAAAAAAAGGCAGAAAAAGGCAACAATGGCGAAGAAAGTCAAAAAAAGGCAATTATGGTATAAAAAGGCAAAATAAAATACATGTATCAATCACCAGGGCTTGAAACATGTTTGTTCAAAGTCGATTTTATCTTCGGGCTAACCAAAAAAAAAGGCAAATTAAGTAAAACCATATCCCTGGTTATGAGTATTTTTTTGACTCTATATATATGTAGTTTTGAGCAAACCTTTGGTTTAATACTTTAATAGTTTTGAAAAATACGTTTTAAAGTTAATTTTTAATTGCTCAAGTTTAAAAAAAAAACTGATCCCAACATTCTTTTATTTTTTTTAATATATTTTAAAAATTTCGTATGATATAATTTTTAGGCGACGGAATAGTTACAAGAACAAAAATTACTTTCAATCCGTTGTACCTTTTTGCGCTGATAATAGTTTCAGCACAAGTAGTTCAGTGTTTCTTTAAGATTAATTTGAAACACATGAAATCAAACAATATATGAAGATTTTTCAAACATTTTAGGAAATACCATAAATATTTCAACAGAATATCAAAGAAAGGGATTACAGGTTTAGAAAACCATCAAGAATTTAACGACGAAAAAAAGCTTTGTATATTTGTTCTTTTTTGTTAACTTTAAGTAGTGATATCTTAAAAATCTTACGTGATAGAGTAATTTTGAAGACGGATTTGGATTTAAGCCATCAAAAGAATTTGGAAAAGTACAATATTCAACTGGCAGAAACCAAACCTTGTCGAGCAGTGCAATCACTATGATAAAATAACCATTTTTGGCCACCTTTGCAATGCCGACGGTACTTTTTTACACTTTAGAATTTTCAGAAAGTAGTTAGCTTATAACAAGCGTCAAACTACGATCAGAACCTCATCATAAGTGCATGTGTTAGTTGTTAGTAAGAAAATAATACAATTATAGCCTAACACACGCACAAAATACAAAACATAATAATTATTAACATTAAACATGAATTATTACAGTACAACAAAAATAAAATAAAGACGTTTACGATAGTGGAGCACTGGTTCTAAACAATGGTTTTAATTTCACCTTATTTAAATTTAAATCAATCGATGAACTGTTTAAGTTATATAAAATGCTCATTGAACTTAAAGCTTCATTCTTTCCATAGTTAGTTCTATGGAAGTCAATATGTATAAAGTCAAAAGTACGTAGGTGATGAGTTCCGCCTCGGTAATTCCAATGGCGGATCCAGAGGGGGGGGGGTCATGACAAGGTTTTCAGCCGATTAGCGTAAGGCGTTTTTTTCATTTTATTAATACGAAAAATAACAGCAGTCCCCATACAAATTTGTTGGTTAAAACATGTGATTTTTCTTAAAATTTCTCTAAATTTTGTGTTCTTAATTTGGCTTCTTTCTACAAGAAAAACTTTATTTTGTTTTTAACTTTTCTCAAGAACTAATGGACCGATTTCAATAATCTTCTCTTTCTGTGCAAGCTCTTTTTGATGATAAAATGATCAAATTGATGATGATTTTTTATAATCAAAAATTTGTATTTTATTTTTAAAAAAATATTAATTTTGTTTAAAAAACTCGATATCTCAGAAAGAGGTCAACATTTGTTGACGAAATTTAAATGTAAAATATACATATATTTATAAGCTCTTTATTTAGTGCTTACCAAAAATATTTTTAAGACAAAATTTCAAATTTAAAATGATTTTCGAAAAAATAAGTTATTCTAGATTTTTTGACAAATAAAATGGCATTCAAATTTTTGAGAAAAACTTATTTTGCAGTACATTTTTAAATCTTAAAATATAGGAAATATTTTTAAACAGACTTTTTGAAAGAAAATAGAAAGTTCTTGCGACCCAGTCGTGCATTTTATTTCATTCAGAATTGATTTTCTGTTGAATACAAAAGATCTTAAAAAATTAAATGAATCTACTTTTGAAGTGAATTTGCTTTGGATGCTCTAGAACTAATATTTATACACGAATTTCAATAATATAAATGTCCCAAAAACAGCAAAAGTGACACTTTTGTTAAACTAATGACTAATTGAAAAACATAATAAACGGGTCATATCTATTGTTATACAAGCTTTGAATCTCTTGAGATTTGAAGTGAAAAGAGATTCTGAAACGTGTAATTTGTTTCTTCCCAACTTATTTGTTAACCTTAATTTGTTTTAATTTAATTTTTTAGAGAAATTATGTATTTAAATGCGCCTATTTCCTTAAATTCAAGAACCAAACATTTTTCTCTTTAAAATGTGTAAGTTTTTTTGACGCCTTTAAGATCAAAATACGAGCAAGCAGACTGATAGCGATAGTAATTATTATAGACTACCGAAAATTGAGCTCGAAAAAACTTCGTCAAAAAAGCCCGACATTTCTTCATATCAGATCCTCTCTCATTTTCTGGATTTTTGAATTTTTTAGCGTTTTAGCATAAATAGAAATGGAGGAAAAAAAGCTACGTTTCAAAACAATTTCTTACATTTCTGCGTGAAAATTTAGAAAACTTTTGGTATCTAGGAATGCTTTCATATGTAGGGAGTCATCCAAATTAAATAGTTAGACCATACCTTGCTGGACAACAGTGTTCTAAAATAATTTGATAACTAAAGTTGTCATTTTAGCAATTGAAATGTGTAAAGGTTAGGTTAATATACTCGTACACATTATGTTATTTAAATTTTGTTAGCCTCCTTTACAAAACATTAACCCTTTCTGTACGCGAGTGGTACAGAACAAAGAATTTTTATATGTAAACGTACCACTCGCGTCCCGAAAGGATTAAAGCACATTTTTAAGCGGTGAGTAAAAACTTATCTAAGTGTGTGAACGATTTGATCCAAGTTAAGAAAAATGGTGGAAAACCAAGAGCTTTAAGTTTAAATAAAATGATTCCGTGGCTAAGTTGGTCAAAAGCTTTAGAAAAGTCAGTGTATGTATAAAGTCAACACAGTCAACTTCATAGCCTTGTTCTAAAGCGTTTGAACAAATGTTTGAAAATGTGAGGAGATTTAACGGTTGATCTTTTTCTCACAAAACCATGTTGCTGTTCGCAAATGAGTTTTCTACTAAAAAATGCTACACTTTTACAAACAACTTGTTCAGACAATATAGGAATGAAAGAAAGCTTTTCAATGGGCCTGTAGTTTGTTATATCCACCCTGTTACCTTTTTTGAAAATTGGTGTTAGAAATGACTTCTTCCATATACTGGGAAATTTGCCTGTTTTTAGAGAAAGTTTGAATAAGAACGTAAGGGGTTCAACTAAAACTAAAGCATTACTACAATTTTTTAATACTATCGGAGGAATACCATCGGCACCGGCTGAGCAGTCATCATTCAACGCTGATAAAAGGTCAAGGACCGTACTCTGTAGCACATGGATGTGACTACAGCTTGTTTGCGAAAAGGAGTAAAGATTATGAAAATATACTTCATCAACTTCTTTAGGGTTATTAACAATATTGATTCACGGAAATTTGTTGCGAAACCGTTACAGATATCAACAGTTTTATCTAATGAAAGGTTCTTGTAAGTGCAGTTAACTGGAAAGCCATCTGATTTTTTCTTTAAGTTTACAAGTTTCCAAAATTTTTTAGGATTCTCTTTTAAAGAGGTGCCCACTGCCTATATTAGTAACATAAATAGCATATACAAAATTTGAAAGAGACTTAAATTCGTTAAAAAGTTCAACATTAAAAGAAAAGTTGATTGGAGATAGAGTTTTGAGATAAGTATTCCATGCCTTATTTCTTTTGTTACGCAGTGAACGCAATTCTTTCGTGTACCAAGGGTGGCTAAAGTTTGTATTTCTTGATTTCTTTAAAGGAACATTTTTTTCTAAACAATTATTAATGAACTTATAAAAATTTGAAACTGCTTCGTCAATATTAGAAAATGATAAAGTATCAGCAATTCCAGAAATGGTTAAATCTTCAGACAAAAACTCAAAATTAGCTCTTCTGAAGTCAAAATTATATAAGCAATCAAAGGAATTACTGTGTTTAGTAAGGTGATTACTTAAGTCAAGAAAAATGTCCAAAGGGGGGTAATATTTATCAATATAAGTAGTTCCTGATCTAGATTATAGAACAAGAGTGCTAATAGCGTCAGAAGAAAATTCGATTTTTTGAGTTTTTAATACAGCTTGTGTGCTGTAAGTCAGTAAGGAGGATTTTATCGAGAAGAGATAGTTCCAATTGTGAAGATGAAAGAGAGGCTTCAAGGCAGGATTCGTCTTCGGATGGAATCCAGTCAATGCGTTGTAAATTAAAATCACCTAGAAGTAAAATATTGGTGTCCGGGCAGGACAAACTGATAAGAAATTTTAATGCAAAGGAGAGTTCGCTATCAACAGACTCTAAACTTTTTGGAGGAACATAAACGTTTAAAATGAAAATAGTCTTAGTCTGTACAATTAACTTTACACAGATCAGTTCAATTGATAGTTCAAACGGAAAAGATACAGAAGAAGAGAAATGTGTATTTTTTACCGCTATGAGAACACCTCCACCTAAATCCTTTGCATTACCAACATGACGATCATTTCTGTAAACTTCGAACTCTTGACTGAAAAGTTCTGTGTCGGAAAAGCTTGAATTAAGCCAAGTTTCTGTCAAAACGAATACGTCGTGTGGGAATCATTGGGAGTTTAGAAAAATGTCAGCAGTCTTACTACGAAGTCCCCTTACGTTTTGGTAGAATAGTTCAAGCCTGTTAGGTTTTTTGACTTGGTTTTCAAAAAAACACCTCGTTTTTGACTTTGTGTAAATTCTTTGACCAAAGTCTCTGCGGGTCATATATTTGTATTGCAAATGGAATCGAAGAACGTAGGATTCGTTACCTTTGCAATGCCGACGGTACTTTTGATCCTAACCAGTATTTTTGTTTGACTCGACCCTTTAACTCCTATCCTTCTTCAATCCCGCCCAAAAATTTCTCTTGGACAAAAAATTCAGTGAAATATTTAAACAAAATGCCCGGGAATTTGAGGGAAAACAATTCAGTAACCCTAGAATATTCCAAGGAGATTCTTCTAGCTTCAGATCACTGCATAACAGAAATTGTTCGGAGTAAATTCTGATAAACAATAGATTTCGGCTTTAAGTGTAAATTCTAGACTTCACAGTAGCTTGTTGGACATCGGTTGAACTATGAGCATCGATATCAGCATAGATATTGCATACAAAAATAATCAAGCATGCGTTAAATTTTTCTACCACCAACAAGAAGCAGATGCTTATAAAGTCAAGTATAACCAGGTGACGTACTTTACTCTGTATGTGCATTGATCTTCAAGTCCAACACGGAAAACCCACTTCTTCTTTTGATTTCTAGAAAAAAACATAGTTCATTTGTATAGATCAATGTTATTCAATTGTCATTCCATGTTTATTAACTAGAAAACAATTAGGCTCATTTCCGTAAGAAGGTATTTTATACCTATACAAGCCGGAACAAAATCACGCCGCACAATGCCATCCATTCCATCATACCGGCTTCAGTCTAAAGATGCACACTCTCATTATCAACTTCCATGTACCTCTGAAAGACTATATGCGAATCGAATGCGTTCTAAATGCATTATTTACAAAAGCTGTTCATACACATTGCCATCGTTATATGGTATCCGCATCTTGGCTTGTGATTTGTGAATGAATCTCCAGCCAGGCCCTCAATCGATCTTGTTGTTTTTTTACACCTTTACCTGTACCTTCCTGTAATTTCTTCCAATAAGTGCTGGAAGTCACAGAGAGCTAAACAATACGTAAGTTCCATTGTGGTATTGTACCTAAATGTATCTCGATGACTGAAAAACATTTTATCCATTTACCAGAGTCCTATCCTAAAAGGTCAGGGTTGGGATGCGATACAGCGATACATTCTCGTATACCCTCGTTTTATGTACGCCTTTATCATCTTTACATATACATATAGACTCTTCCGAGGGAGACAGCAAGGCGACCTTTGTGTTTGCTTTATTTCCTCTATGACCGGATGTAACTTCCTAACAATCCTCAAAAAATGAATGAGCTAAGCAAAAAAAAATTGAATTTTCGAAAAAATTTTGAAAGTACCGGACAGCAATAGCAATTGAATCTTGACAAATGGGTTTTTGGTGTTTTAGAATCTTTTGTACTTTATTTTTTTTTCAATACCTTTCGATTGCAATTTATTTCGAATAAAGGTAAAGATAGCTATTAAGGAATACTCGTATATATTGTGGTGGTCCTTATACAGGAATTGAGCCTAACCGATGCGATGTGTGATTTGGCATCAGAATTCAGAAACATTAAGCACCACAGTGAGTAATTGCCTATTTAGAGTTTTTCCTTAATTTCATTATATTATACCATTGACACCTTTTACAATGGTATATAAATGTTTTCATAATGCATCAGGCACCAAAGAAATTGAGGGGATGTACGCAGAGTGCAGTGGGATGGTATGGTTTTTGGTGGTGGGAATTAGCTTGGCAAATAAAATAGAAGAAAAAGAAAAACAAATTTTAGAAAATTTCAAAAATATATTCATTAAAACAGGTTTGATGGGATTAAAAATTATAATGGAAGAATACGGTACTTAAAACCAATTACCATAGTAAAGAGTTTAGGACAGATAACAGAGTTTTATTATTTTGAAAACAATTTGCTGACACATACTTGATGATATTCTGGCTTAGTACTTTAAAAATATCTTGAATAGAGATTTAATTGGCAGAACCATTTATAGCCAAAGATATTTAAGACCAGCAATTCACCCAATTACAAGTATCCAGACTCGTAGATCGTTGTAATAAAAACAAAGCGCTAGGTGAAGACCGGATACCTTATGAATTCTTCAGAAACGCAACGAACGCTTTTCTTGAAGAGTTACCAAGGATTGGATTTACGACTGCAGCGAAGTTCCAAAAATTTTCACGAAAAACATCATATTCCCTTTTTCTGAAGAAGAAAGAAAATCCAACGGACCCAAATAACTATCGGGTATATCTTTTCTGAACGAAGATCTTCACAGAGGAGTTTTATTGGGAAGACTAAATAAGTGGGTAGATAAAAATAATCTACAGCAGACAACATTTTCATTTTGACAAATATTCCCCGATCCCAATTAGAAAACGGAAAAAAACTAGATTTCTTTTTTTAGACTTTAAACTATCTTTCGACACAATTGATAGAAAACCTTATTTTAAAAACTGTCGAACCTAGGAATTTTACGAAAATGCTTAAAATACTACAACAACTACGGCAAAAACTCTGTTAGGACTGAAAATTATAGACCAATCAGTTTACTCAGCAATATCAGCAAAATATATGAGAAAATAATTAAAAACAAAATTATTAAAACAATAACTGATAACAACTTATATCCAAATGACTAATTTGGTTTCAGAAGATACCACAGTACATCTCATCAAGTGCTTCGTATAAGTAACTTAATTAAAAGCAATCGCTCCCAAGGTATGTCTACTGGAATGATATTTTTAGACATCGAAAAAGCGTTCGATTCAGTTTGGCACAATACCTAGTATTATTTATAAAAAGATTTCCCTCAATTTTCCACCTTATCTGTGTAAAATTGTTCAAAGTTTTCTTTCAAGTAGATGTTTTAGGGTACATGTAAATAGTAGTGTTTCGGAAATAATACATTTTTATTTTGGTGTCCCTCAAGGATCTGTCCTTGGACCGACCTGTATACCTCTGACTTTCCCAAATTACCATCCTGTGAAGCAGCAATTTTTGCTGACGACAATGCAACACGTTCTTCGCATACGTTTGGTTTCAACATTGAGACGAACTTAAATAATGCGATGAGAATATTATACCAATATTACAATCGATGGAAAATCAAACTTAATGCTGACAAGTTACAAGGTATCTTTTCACGAGAAAAAGAAAAGCTTGTTATCTCCCAAGCAATAATTTGCAAATTTTAGGAAGAGCGGTTTCTTGGGACAATCAAGTGAAATATCTCGGTATTTTCCTTGATTCGAAATTAACATTCAATCGCCATATTTCACAATCACTAAAAAAAAGTCAAGATACTCGTAGCAACCAAACTGCTGTTCCCTTTTATTAATAGAAAGTCTTTACTCTCAGTCGAGAATAAAACGATAATTTGTAAGGTTATATTTCAGGCAATTCTTTTGTACGGTTGTCCAATATGGAAAAACGCAGCTAAAACTCATATCTTAAAAAAGCTACAAGTTGCTCAAAAAAAAGTTTTAAAAATGATGCTCAATCTACCCTGGCATCATTCCACCTTAGATCTCCACGTAAAGGCGAATGTCGAATTGATCGAAGATAGAATAATTAAACTCACAACAAAATTCTTTGATAGACTTGATCTTGCTGAGAACAATTTGGTTAGTGAACTAAATAATCAAAATTAAAAATTCTATTTTTTTTTACCTGTGATATCTATGTATTAATGTAAACTGATTTATAAATTCATGTATTTATTAATTTAATTATTTATTTATTTGTTTCTTGTTTATTTGATTATTTGTTTATTTATTAATTTTTTTTGTTTATTTATTTATTTAGTTACTTACTTATTTATTTATTTTTACTTGTTATTATTTTTGTTAAAATTATTTATTTATTTATTTTATTTTATTCTATTTATTTAATTATTTACATATTTATGTAATTTATTATATATTTATGCATACTTATTTTTCATTTATTGGTTCATCTGTTAACCTGTTACACTTCATACCCTTACTAGTCATTAGCTTTAAGATTTTATTATATTCTTACATTAAATGGAGGTTTTTATTGTTTTTTCCTCCGGACAAAATTATATAAACCTTATTGATAAATTATAAAACTTATATACATACATACTATTTTAGCTGAAAGATACATTGTATCAAATCACTATATTGTAAAATGTGCGGTAACAAACCATTGTAAAATTTAAACAAAATCAATAAACTATCTACCTATCTACTACAAAAGCTTTACCACGAAAATCGCTCAGCTGTATGGAATGGTAGTATATTATGGGAATTGTTTCAAACAGAAACGGGTGTAAAACAAGGCTGCCTCCTTAGTCTACTTCTTTTCTCTCTCTTTTTAGGGGACCACAAAATGCACACCTACCAGTAGGTACATATATCTTACGCATTACCTAAAGAAAGTTCTAATGTACGCGGATGACTTAGCAATCAAAAATCTTGGTTTTCTAAAATAGAACTGAACAGCATGCAAGCACTGGAAAGGCATGCAAACTCATTTGGAATAAAAGTTGAAGAAGGCAAATAGAGTAATTAACAGCACTTGGTGTAAAATTTTCAAAACCTACAGTTTATGTGTCGAATCCTAACACAAGGTGGCAAAGGCAAAACCAAAGTACTCTGTAGTTACAGTGCAAAGCACTTACCATCACCATGTCGAAATGACTTGCAGATGGATTCGGAGTGGTTTGTTGACATTTTGAATATAGTGAAAATATCAAAATTGACCATTGCAACGTATTCATCTGATTCTATTAGCTCTGTGATGACCACCATATAAACATTAAAAAATCGACGAGGCCGGAAAGAAATTGACAAGATTCTAAGTTTAGTTAAACGAGACTCAACGAACCGTTAGTTGGTATAATTTGTATATGGACTAAAAATCGTGAGGTTTCCGGAATATATCTACAATCTGGATTCTGAAACAGTATACTAAATTCCCTCTTCAAATTTGATTTTCTGTTCTGTTGGAAAAATGTGAGCTTAAAATCTATGGGTTAACATTTGAAGATTTAGAATTTAAAGAACTCTAAACGATTTCAGCATCATCATATTTCTTAGCATTTAACTAAAGTAAAAATCACAAAATATCAAATATATCTTTAGATAAAAAAGTTAAAACCCATGCGATTTCTGAGTTTCTGAGATTTCAATATGCCCCATCACTAGATTTAGGTTTGTTTGTTTTCTTGCCTTTCACTATTTAGACGCGTTCCGATGCACTGTTTTTAATAAAATGGAATTAGTATGATATTACTCATACAAATTGTTAAAACGAAGAAAGGCGATTCAAATTTCTTAAAAGCTAGAAAGTTGGTAAATAGTAAAATTTTAACCTTGTAAGAATAGGTTCTTTTGTATCTATATTTAGCGCAAACGAAAGGGGACTACCATTAACGTGTGAGCTTTAGGCAAATAGGAAAAGATTTAAGAAAGCAAACCGATGCACATTATCCTTAAAGTTGTAAAAATTAGAATGGGAGGAAAAAATAGAGTTGGATAAGCATTCTACATTCTTCATGCGCGGCCGAAAAAAGAGTCTCCAGACTTGATCGTTCGCCCCCAAAAATGATAAATTAATGGGTTTCAACTGCAAGTTTTATGGTAGCAGCATTTTATTAAATGTCGTTCACCCAAAATTTAATAAGCCTATCAAAAGCTGTTCAAAATTTATTGTAATCGGTCCGATTTGTTGAACGTTTCAAGGTCCCTAGAGTCGAAATAAAAGATTTTTGGAGAGATGTCTGTGCGTGCGTGTGTACGTACGTTTGTATACGTCCGTACGTTCGCGACGTTTTTTTCGTCGTCCATAGCTCAAGAACCAGAAGAGATATCGACTTCAAATAAATTTTGTTATACAGATAATAATGCAAAAAGATGCAGAAAGAGCTCTCAAGAAAATTGAGTGGGCGGTTTTTTTTACCATAGCAAATTTTAAAAAAAGGTGAACATTTTGGTTAACTCAAAATTTCTCACAAACCAATAACGCTAGAGACTTGAATTAAATTTTATATTATATATTGTAACATGATACCAAACGGAAAAAAAATATTTGTCACCTCGAAAATTTTACGAATAAAAATGATTTTATCTCCAAAACAATTTTGTGCAACAATTTGGTAAAATTTTTAAAAAATCGAATTGACCGCTTTTTTATAAAAAAAATAAAAACCTAAAAAAAACATTACTTAAACTTGGTAAAAATTTACTTTCGACTGAAATAGCTTTTCAAACATTAAAAATATTGACTTCAAACTTATTTTATCTCACAGAAAATATTGTTTTCGATATTCAGTAATTTTTTATAAGAATCCAACAGTCCGTTTTTTTCCTAAAAAATAAAATCTACAAAAAATAGTACGCAAATTTGTTAAAAATTATGTCCGGTTCTCGATATCTCGTGAACAATAGAAGATATTGACTTCAAATTAATTTTATTCATCCAATTAGTATTTGTTTATATAAGAAATACAAATTTTTAAGAAATGCTACTAAAATTGGTAAAAATTTGTTTTCGACTAAAAATCTCGTTAACAAAACTAGATTTTGAAATAAAACTGTTTCATTATATGCAAAATATTGTTGGTAATTTTGAAGTTTTTAAGAACAATTCAACTGACAACTTTTTTAACAAAACACGAAAACCTACAAAGTTTTAAGCAAGACAAATCGACAGACGGGATGGGTAGTTATCAGTGTGGGTCACATGCCTCTTTTTTTTTTTTGTAGTGCCCGTGGCATGATGGTTAGTGGGTAGGACTGTCAAGCCAGAGGTCTTGGTTTCAATCCCTGCCTGTGTCATCCAAAGTTTCTTTACGAGTACTGCGAGGAATTGACAAATCCTCCAAGAGTAATTCTTGTCATGAAAACTGCTTTCCCAAACTAGCCATTCGGATTCGGATTCGGCTTAAAACTGTAGGTTCCCTCCATCCCTGCCATTACTCGCACACGGAATTTGTTGAGTGTTGTAAGTCACTAGGCCCTAGTTCTCTAAGGACTGTTGCGCCACCTAATTTATTTATTTTTTAGTATTTATTTTAGTTACCTATTTTTACATTTTACCCAATTTTTAATTTTTTGGATCAAATTAAATACAAAAATCTCAATCAGAAAATAATGTCACGTCCAATGTTTTTTTTTTTCAGTTCAAACTTTAATTAACTTTGTTCAAATTATTGTAATTAAACATACAGAAATACTAAGTTTATTTCAACAAAGTCTAGAAACTTTAAACAAGTATTTTCTTATTTAGTATAAAAGAATTAATCGGAATTCTTATGCGCAAAGCATTTAACGTCCATACAATGTCAAAGACCTCATATTTAGGTATTGCCAACGACATATGAGCCAAATCAAAAGTCTAAGTATTCATTATATTCTCTGAAGCACACGTCTTTTTGTTTACAGTAAAAAGTGAATTATTCAGTGTTATTGCCTGAAACCAGTTCAACCCCACCTCTATTAAACTTTATGAGCGGATTGTTATTTCTGTTTCCGAAACGTTGAAAATGTTGCTCAAGTGTTTATGAATAGTTCTAATTTTTCGAATATAAAATCGTCAATTAACAGTTGTTTAAATATCGGAAGGATCAGGAAAAATTATTTGTATGTACTATTTTGAGCTTCTGAAGGGTGAAATCTTGATTCGTGCCAAAAATGCTGGATTTTTGTACTCTTAATTTGTGGTCATTTTGTTCGGAAACCATTTCATTTCTATCCGTTCGCCAAACTTAAGAGACCGCTTGAAGAAGGAGTTGAAAGAATTATTTTACTTTAAAATGTTTTGAAAATGTGAACAAAAAGTGTATTCGTCCGTGAGTACTTTGAGTATGAATGAAATGAATTTAGACGAATATAAAAAGGTTTTTTGATGAATAATCAAGTCCTAGACATTTTTTCCTACCTTACTACTTCATAGTAAATAAATGTGTTTTCTTATGACACTAGCTTATAATTCTTTGTAATTTTTTCTGATTGTTAAATCATTTGTTGTTATACAATATACACCAGCATAACACATTTTCATGTTCCAAAATGTTAAAATGTATTGAGCATTGGAGTATTCTTGCAGGTTGTTGTTCTTTGTTGCCTTTAACACTCATTCATGCAATTTTCAATAACTGAATCTTCAAATATGGCTAATTTCATTTTGGGCTTGCAAAATAATACACACCAATAATAATCCTTAATTACAAAATCCTGAATAAACATCAACTCACAATTCAAAAAACTACCAAACAAAATACAAATAATTGTAAGAACTTGTCAAAACTACTTTTTCCTTCAATTCATCAGAATTATGTTCACTTTTGTCAAAATTTAATTTTCTCTATTCAATATAATGTCAAAGCCGCACACGCATTAAACGTTACCGCTCTGATGTGATGACCCCTCACCGTCACCGCATCACCTTCAGCATTTCCTTAAGAGTTCATTGATAAAAATTTATCGAAAGAAGAACAAATTATTTCCACTCTGTCACCTTTTGGCATTCTTTCCAATTTGCTTATGGATAAGGATAAAAATGAGGATAAGGATCAGTTGCATCTAGAAGGTAGGTAGGTACAAATGTATACAAATTCGGATCAAACACACAAAACACCAAAGACCAAAAAAGGTGGATCATCCACAAAACGGTCTCACAAAGAATAGATCGCTTGTAATTGGTTTCAAATCATACCCTCGGATAATCCTCATCTAATACAGTTTCCATAATGGAATTTACGAAAATGTTTTCCCACTTTTTTTTTTCTTTATTTTCATTTTGTTGATGGAAGAATTACCCATCAGACAAGAATATCAGACAAGGTGCAAAAATACCTGAGTTTGAGTTTGAGACTGAGCTGAGCTGTTTTGCAAAAATAGGATGTCAATTATAAAAATACTCTTAAGCTGTGTTTTTGTTTGGTGGAAAACACACACAATATACGAGCTCTTAGCTCACATATGTTTTGGTTGAAGAAGGGAATTTCCGTGTTTAACTCCTGGTGGTACGGTTCGAGCGACGACGGAAGCAAGGCGCGACAAAAGAGAGCGCGGCGAGGAGTAGGTATAGAAGATATACCACCGCGGCAGCCTAGGCTAAACCAGGAAGATCCTGGGAGACCGCAGCAGGTATATATCCAACTAATTTCTTTTCTTTTTATGTTTATTATTTTTATTGCCGTTTACAAGTAGTACGAGGACTAGTATAGTGCTTCTATAGCTATAGTGACTCTTTCACCCGCCCCAATTACTATTTTCATTAAGGGGTCTTCTTCGTCTTGGTTGCGAGTTGATATATGAATATGAAGAAGTCAGCATAATTTTTTTGTTAGTGGCTTTTATAAACCCAAATATGGTGGCAGTAGTCGCTTCGATAGAGCAGGTGGCGATAGCGGTGGGGGTAATGCTGGTACACAGTACTGAAGTCGATGTGATGTGTACTTCAAATGATGGGAACTTTTGCAAATGGCACTGGCATGATTTTTTTTCGAATTTTTTCTTTTGGGGGGAAACACGTTAAAAAAATCAAGATGCGCCACAAACATGCAAACCTGCGATATACCAGCACTCGTGGAAGGACAATTTTGGGGTCTTATAAAGTAAATTTTTTTTGAGTGGTTATCGTGACATCGGCGCATAAAAATCATAAGAAGCGAAAATTGATATTTGTTCAATAATATAACAACAAACATTCAAATAAAAATTTAGCTCTTCTTTTTTATTTTATACATACAAGTTCACGTTTACGTTCACGTTCATGCCTATAAATGGCATAATAAGGGTTACTCATCAGGAAAAGTGTTTGACTTCGAAATGGTTTTGTATCCGGTTCAAGTGGTGGTACTTCTTGGTAACATGCTACCGCACTTCCCAATAAAGAGCACTCTTAAATGGTATGGTAAAGATAGCTCTTTATATTTTTATTTGTTAAATGTAGAAAAACCAATGCAGTACCTATAATTATGAAGTGCAGAATAAGTGCGAGTATAATTCGAAGAACTAAAGCTTTTATGATAATTTCAGAACAAGTTATGTTTGACTTTATTGCATATTCGATATATGAATATTGTTGCATTTTCAATAATGACTTTTATTTAACTTCAAGAAAAACAAATAGTTTTATTATTATGCATACTTTCAAAAAAAAAAAACGATTTTGTAGACGGTCTGCACACGACATTTCATCATCTGCAAAATATGGTTGCAAGAAAGCCTGCTCTATAAGTCGAATCTCAGCATACAGTCCTATTCTACTATTCACGTGGATCGTATATTCGATTCACCCATTCGATTCCCTTTCACACTGCCTTTCCATTCTGCTACCCATCGGGTGAACTACATTATCCCAAACCAATTTGACATTCACGTAAACAGCTGTTCATGTGACAATCTTGAAAATGTTGGAAAAAATTAAGTTTAATCAACCCACCGAAACATAATTAATTGTTTAATTTGAGTAATTTTTGAAAAATGGACAGTATTGGACTTTTTATTCCAATTGTAAGCAGAGGAATAGGAATAAGACAATCCTCAAACAGAGAGCTTCGGAGAAATGTTAGAAAATGTCGTTCTTCCCCTAAAAATGTTAATAATCTTTTAATTAAAAACTAATACGCTAAATTTTAGCAATAAATTAGTTTTTACTTACATTTTGCTAACAATAATTAACAAATTAGACAACAAATGAAAAATCAGCTACATTTCATATGCGGATCTGAATTGTATATGAATACTTTCACGTGAATAGAAGAATACCGCGCAGTATTACCGACGTTACCGACATATACAGATTGATTTCGAATGAATAGCAGAATAGTGATTAGTGAAAATTTAAGTAAAATTCCCCTCGATGAATAGCAGAATAGGGCTGACAATAGCTTGCTCAATCCTCAAGAAAGGAGACCCTCTGAACTGCGCCATCTAGAGGGGCATCAGTCTCCTGAACATCGCTTATAAGATCCTTTCCACACGATATTATTTGAACGAACGTCTGAAGAATGTTGAACAACTACCAGATAGATCCCTAACAGATTGGCTTCAGAACAGGAAAGTCCGCCATTGAAGAAATATTCAAATTACATCAACATCGTTTTTGAAATAACTGTGCAAAACTCAATCGTCAACACTAGACACTTAATCTTCCAAAGGTTCGTCCAATTACTCGGATACGTTGATGATATTGACATTACATTGACAGTGGTGCGTTGAGCATTGGTTTATGGTTTAGTAGTAAATGGAGACAAGACCAAATGCATGCTGTCATCAAAAAAGTAAATTGAACAACACATCTTGGACAAAACGTCACTATAGACAGCTATAACTTTAAGGGAGTTGGGGACTTTGTCTACCTAGCAACAGTTATGATTTCAGAAAAACCAGCGCTGTAAGTAAACGAAAAAGCTGGTTGGAGACGCATGGTGCTCGAGGCACAAGTACGCCCCGGACAGTAGCACAACCTTAAGTAAATACGAGCCTCAAGGGAAAACCATCCTTGGAAAAAGTGTTCAGGCGTATAACTTTCCCTATAAAGTGAACTTGTTTAAGAAAACTATAAATGTGGAACTTTTTTAGAATTCAATTCGATTGTTAAATTTAGTCTCTTAGTTACGTTGCTTTTTTATAATCGGCCTTATTACGGGCCAACCGGTGAAGATTATTGCTATACATGTGACAAAAAGTATCACATAAATATTTGTCATGAAACTTGGAATTCAAGGAGATTATTGGCACTAATTTCGATTTTTTGTTGAAATTTGTTTTTAGGGTTAGGTTAGGTTAAAGTGGCTGTTGGTTGGGACGTCCAACACACTTAGACCAAAGTATGGTCCGTTGTGATACCACATGGATCAGTTAATCAGCTTAACTCGTTGAACCAATTGGAGCTTCGAATGAAGCGTAGGAGACAAGTAATGTCTGAATTCTTTAGATCACTGGTATCGTTAAAGTAGTAGTCTCCAAGGTGGATTCTACGTCTTTGTGATAAGGCAGGGCATGTGCACAGAATATGAGAGACTGTCTCTTCTTCTTCTTCGTCCATGCAACTCCTACAAAAATCATTTGCAGGGGCTCCGAGTCGAATAGCATGCCGTCCTATTAAGCAGTGCCCAGTCAGGACACCTATAACGTAGCTAATGTGCAATCTACTCAGAGAGATTAATTGTTTTGAGCGCCTGGCGCTAAGAATAGGCCAAATTAGTTTAGTTGCGACACAAGTGGTGGTGTTATTCCACCTGGAGTTTGTTTTCTCTATGGTATCTTGCTTTAGCATGAGCTTACATGTAGCTAAGGGGATACCTATGCTAGCATTGTGAGCCAGCAGAGGTAAAGTTGTTCCGCTTTTTGCAAGTTCGTCAGCTTTGCAATTTCCTAGAATGTCTCTATGGCCCGGCACCCAGAAAAGGTGAATGTTGAACTGTATAGCCATCTCCGTAAGAGATGATCGACAATTTAGGGCTGTTAATGAATTTGTGGAGACTGAGTCTAGGGACTTTAACGCGGCTTGGCTATCCGAGAAGATGCGTATATCATTAGTTGATATAACGTTTTCTCTAAGCCAGGATAGGACTTCTTTTATAGGTAGGATTTCAGCTTGGAACACGCTACAATGATCGGGTAGACAAAAGGAGAGACTTAAATTTAGTCTATCTGAGTATACGCCTCCACCAACCCCATCCTCCGTTTTTGATCCGTCTGTATAAAAGTTTATAGGACCATCGTTCAAAAATGATGTATTCTCCCAAGAAGACCTGGGAGGTATAGTCACTTTGAAGCTATAGTTATTAAACTGAGGATGGGGTATGGTGTAGTCAATATTACTGTTTATAGTTCTGAACGAGTTCAAAATAGTGGTGTGGCCAATTCCATTATTGATCCACAGAGAGGAGGCCTGAAGCCGTATGGCAGTATTAGCGGCTGTTTGCTTGCTGAAAATGTCCAGCGGTATTAGATGGAACAGTACATCTAGTGAGGCGGAGGGGTGGAGCGAAGTGCTCCTCCCATACACAGGCAGGCTGTTCGTTGGACTTTGCTGAGTTTATCGCGATTTGTCGCTGTATCTAGCACCGTCCACCATACCGCTACTCCATAAGTAAGGATCGGTCTTATGACCGAGATGTATAGCCAGTGTGTAATGCGGGGCTGTAGGCCCCATTTATTACCAATGGCCTTTTTACAGGAGAACAGGGCTACTGTGGCCTTGTTTATTCTCTCTTGAATATTAGGTTTCCAACTTAATTTCTTATCCAAAATGAGACCCAAATATTTTGCTTGTTCAGAGAATTTAAGTGGTACACCGTTTATGAGGGGAGGGTCAAATTTGTATCTAAGGTTGGAATATTTTTGTTTGGTCATTCGTAGTACATATCTTCTTCTACAGAGCTCCAGTGCAGTGATATGGCAAAATACCAAAAAGTTTAGTATTGTTTGAAAGGAGTAGAAATGCATCTCAATATAGAAAACAACATTAGCATTTTATTACATTACTAAACATTTAGGTCTTAGGGCGAAGATATTTGATATTTAAGCGATACATTTCACGTAGAACTTTCAATAATGTTTGAGGTTACCTTTGGTATTTTCAAGAGCGAGGATTTTTTAATCTGACCTCTTTACCAAGTATAAAAGAACACCTTTTTTGCAAACTTTCTTATTTTCTGACTTTTTTTCTACAGAAAGTGTATTTAAATAAAAAGGAAGAAACTTAAATACAAAAAAGCTCAGGCAACATGCCCCACACATTTATCACAACTGTTTAAGTGTCGTAATGCATAACTTTTGATTCACAATGTGAAGGGTTTTTCAATAAGGATTTGACAACTTGTTTTTTAAATTAAACACAAAGCATTTTAGATATTTCAAAAACGTTAATATCTACTTGAAGTACAATCAAAACATTTATGAATGGAACCTCCACTTTTTTGCGTTCAATGTTTTCTCTGAGATCTTCGAACGTCTCGTGCGTTGGCATGTTGGCATAAACCAATGACTTAACGTGGCGCCAAAGAAAATTGTCTAGAAACTTTCCATTTGCCATTTCTTGAGATAACTCGCTCAACAAACTTACTCTTCAATAAAACAATTGTAATGATTGCTACCATCTTGTTGAAATCACATCTCGTACAAGTCCGTATCTTCTAATTTGGGCCAAAAATAATCAGCTATCAAGACGCGTTGATGGCAGTTCACAGGAACGTGACGATCGTTATCGTAGGCGAAATGGTGGTTCATGAAGCAAATGTGGATTTCCATCCAACCAATAACGCATATTTTGCTTATTGACAAAACATGTGTGCCAAAAATGAGTTTCGTCACTAAAGATAATTTTGTTATGAAATTTATCTTCTTGGAGCATCTTCTCCAGATCTCAGTCGGAGAATGTACATCGTTTTAAATGGTTCATCGGCTTCAATTCCTGAGCCAGCTTCATCATAACGAACAATACGCCATAATTTACATTTAAACACTTCGATCAACACGTTGTCTCGGCAACATCACACAGCGAATATGTATAGACTCAAATTTTTGCACTAAACTTGTTACTCTTGAAGTTTTGGTCACCGACTCCGAATTTCGGTAGAATATTTTTAAAATTTGCGGACGTTGCTCGTTCGCGTATTTTACCATGATGAAAATGTTGAGTTCACTTAATATATTGACAACGACACTTCGATGATTAGTAAAAAAAATAAATTCCAAGTTGTCAAATCCCAATTTGAAAATCCGATACCGAAAAATGTGGAAATTAAGCCAGAATATGTTTTATTTAATTTTTTTTTCATTTTTTTTTTACTTTCTTTCTATTTTTGTCTGACACAATTTCCAATGTTTTAGACTTATTTGAAAAAAATCTGGTTCTAATTCCAATTTGAACCAGAAAACAATGTGTGTTGTATTTTGTACAAAAAAAATCCAGCCTAATATCCGGGAAGCCTACGTTAATTGTGGAAGCCGTTAACTTCGGATTTGTTTAATTTTTCGAAAAATGTAAGCAGTGTTGAAAATGTCTTCTTCTAGTCTCTAAAAGTTTGGGAAAACTGATCTAGAAAAACCTTACCTCACTAATAAACTGGCGTTTTAATTTGGACATAATCTGTATCCTGATCTGTAGGATACTTTATGAAGTGTCCATTTAAAACAAGTTTAAAAACTTACATTTAAATATTGGACTTTTACTTTTGACGTTTGGAAAAATGTACTATGTATGTTTAAGATTTAACCTCTACATAAAATAAGTTGTAACTCACTGTAAAATAAAAAAAAAAACATTCTCACAACGGTTTCGCCGATATATCTTTTATCATAGTCGAATTCACCCGAAGGCAACGATATAAAAAAGGTGACGTTTATAATAAAAAAAAGTCAGTATTACGCGTCACGACACCTTATTAAGATAATACTATTTTTAACTAAATTTAAAAAGAATAACAAATCTTCGTTGGTAATTATCGCAGCTGTTCTAAAATTGGCAAAACTTAGGAGATAACCTTAATTTGTATTGCGTCAGCAAAAACCTAATCGTAAAACTCCAATATTATTTCTAATGACTTGATGACAAATCATCAAACCCTATATCCCATAATAGTTCAAAAGCTTGGGCGCAAAAATATTCCCAGAATCTCCCTAAGCAAACTGCTGATTGACTAAAACAACTATGTAATGAGTTAATCGAAAAAATCCTAATTGTTTAGGAAATGTTGATTAATCGATAGATTTTGCCATAATTTTAAAACGAAAAATTATGACCCTTTAGTGTAGTTCATGGTCTTTTTATTTAAATTTATCAATGTATGCGTTCCCATACCCTTACCCTGTTATATTTATGATCAAAACAAAAGTTATACCCAAATAAAAAACAACAACAACTTACATAGTTTAATCGAAGGAATTATAAAGTTTTTGAAAAAAAAAAACGTATTACTAATCTCTCTAGGGAAATACTTGTTTTTTTTTTTTTATTTATTGATAATACTCGAGATCGTACGTATTTATTAAATCAACATAAAAATAGTTAAATATTATATTTTTTCAATTAATCGATAACGAGATAAGAGCTTAATTAAAACATTTGGTCAAAGCTCGTTACTAATTTTTCAATTTTTTGTTTTGTTTGTTTTTTTATTCCACAGAGTAGATAAGTCTACTTCAAAATTATAAGTATAAATATAAATATTATTATAATCGAGACTTTTTAACAAGAGTTAGGTATGGTGTAATTGTTGATTTAATTTTTCCTGAATAAATCTTATCTCAAATATAATAAAACACAAAACAAACTCTTGTCAGAAAATATATTTTGAATTGATAAATAAAATTCAAACTACTCGTAGTAGGCATACTCGTAGGTATTGCCCAGTTTAATTTCGTAAGAGTTTTCCCAAGTTTTATGTAGGTACTCGTTTATCATCGTCATCAGAGAGGTTTTGATCTAAATCGATAACTTTATTATTGTACTTATAGGATTTTTATGATAAACTTGGTTCTTAAGATATATGCATAGATAAAAACATATGTAGGTGCAAAAGATTGCTTGTTTACATTGATTGACCTTAAGTTAGCTTATTAATAGCTTTCAATTATTCTTTGAAAATATATGTATTTTTAGGTCTTTAAGTGGGTATTATATAGCATATAGTAATTTTTTAGTAGGGAATGCAAAAACTTAAGCGAAAGTACAGGAAAAGCCTTTTTATTAATTGTTGCACTTGCAGGCTTGTAAAAGAATGCAATTTTTTGGGAATGCAATCATAATAAACCATTTATTAAATTCAACATAAAGATTGCATTCATTGATTTCACCTAAAGGTTTTTTTCCAATCATTGGAATGCAATCAATTGATTGCAATCATTTGAGACTTAATGCATTCCTTACATTACTTTAAGTCTTTGTATTCACTTAAAGTCTTTGCATTCTTAAGTGAAATTTCACTACACATTTCTGAAATTTTGATTTTAATCTCTTGGTGTTTGACACAAAAAATTAGTGTGCGAGTTGTATGGGCATCTTTAGAATATATTGTGAATTTGAAATTCCAAATTTCAGTTAAGAATGTAAAAAAAATGCAAAGGCGTCAAGTGAATGCAAAGACTTCAAAAGAATGCAAAGACTTCAAGTGATTGCAAAGAATGCATGAAGTCTCAAATGATTTTTATCAATTGATGGCAGTCAAATAAATGACGACAATATATTTGCAGTCTTTTTAAGGTCAAATGATTGTTGATTGCAAAATTTGATGTCCCAATCTTTAAATGAATTCAATCTTTTTATTGAAGTCATACAAGATTGGATTCTTTTTGCAACTCGATTTGGGGATAAAGCCTAAATAAAAATAAAACAATATAAAATATTGTATGTCAAGATTGTGTATAACCAGAATTCTGTGTGGTAAAAATTGTGTAGAATAAAATTCGGCACTTCAAAATTGTGATTGGTCAAAACTATGTGTGCAATGAATGTTTTTGGAATAAGGTATTATAACATTTTTTCACTAACCCCACTTTAGTTAAACGGTTTAAGACAGTAACATGTATCAATATTATTTGAAAAACATGCTTTTTTTTGTTAATAAGAAGTTGTCAGCTTTTAAGTTCATGAACATATTGGTATATTTTTATTTAGAGTATTTTTGTAAATTTGTATAAAATTAGATATATGCAGCTAATATGCCTTTTTATTGAATTCGTAAAAAAATAAACATTACATCAAGTGTTTTCTTTTTTTTCTGCAGATAGTTGAAAAACAAAACAGTTAGAAACACACTTTAAGGACACAGTATTTTGTGATAAAAAAAAAAAAATTGAATGTACAGTATTACCACATACCTACAGTGTTTTGTTCACGCAGCATTTTATTTATGCAGTTTTCTGTGCATACAGTGTTTTGAAATCCAGAATTAAAGATATACAGCATAATGGCCAAATGGTATCATACAGAATTTTGATTATGAAGAAATTATGACTGAAATTAATTTTACTTAATCGGAGTTATAAAAATATTCATCCAAATATTATCGAAATCGCTATTGATTTGGCTAGGTTTTAAGTCGCGGCATATTATGTTTTACTAAATGAAGAAAATTGTTTCTTTCAAAAATTACTACTTACCAAATTAAATGCCAGTTTCCGTGTACCATATTGGATGGAGTAACTAAGGTATTATTCACCTTTAGTAATTCTGATTCAGTATAGTCGGAAGTAAAATTAATTTGACGTCCCCTCTCAAATTAAATAAGCTTTGACTCTTAGCTCTGCCGCAAGGACGGATCCAGACTTTTCATCAGAGGGGGGGGGGTCACACACTTAGATGAGTTTTTACTCACCGCTTAAAAATGTTCTTTAATGTTTTGTAAAGGAGGCTAACCAAATTTAATAATTGCTAAAATGACAACTTTAGTTATCAAATTATTTTAGAACACTGTTTTCCAGCAAGGTATGGTCTAACTATTTAATTTGGATGACTCCCTACATATGAAAGCATTCCAAGATTCCAACAGTTTTCTAAATATGCCATATTTAAGAGCTTAAACACAATAGTTTAGAGGGTTTTGGTGCATTTCGCGCAGAAATCTAGGAAATTGTTTTGAAACGTTGCTTTTTTCCAAAAAAACAATACATTTTTCTTGTTTTTATTTCTATTAATGCGAAGAACGCTGCACAAATTCAAAAATCCAGAAAATGAGAGAGGATCTGATATGTAGAAATGTCGGGCTTTTTTTGACATAGTTTTTTCGAACTCAATTCTCGGGAATCTCTTATTACTATCATTATCAATCAGCTTACTCGTATTTTGATCTTAAAGGAGTCAACAAAACTTAAAAATTGTAGAGATACAAAGGTTTGGTTCTTAAATTTAAGGAAATAGTTGCATTTAAGTACATAATTTCTCTAAAAAATTAAATCAAAACAAAGTAAGGTAGGTAAACAAATAAGTTTGGAAAAAAACTTTTTGTAGCACTCACAAATTAAACGTTTCAAAGCTTTTATGTCCATAGATATGAAACGTTTATTATGTTTTTCACTTAGCCATTAGTTTAACAAAAGTGTCACTTGATTTTTTTGGGACATTTGTAGATTTATTTAATTTTTTAAGATCTTTTAAGATCTTTTGTATTCAACAGAAAACCAATTTTGAAAGAAATAAATTGCACGACTGGGTCCCTAGAACTTGCTAATTTCTTCCAAAAAGTCTGTTTAAAAATACATATTTCCTATATTTTAAGATTTAAAAATGTACCTGCAAAATAAGTTTTTCTCAAAAATTTAAATGCATTTTTATTTGTCAAAATTTAAATGCTATTTTATTTGTCAAAAAATCTAGATTTACTTATTTTTTTACGAAAATCATTTTAAATTTTAAATTTTGTTTTAAAAATATTTTTGGTAAGCACTAAATAAAGAGCTTATAAATATACATATGTACATTTTACATTTAAATTTCGTCAAAAAATGTTGTCCCCTTTCTGAGATATCGAGTTTCTTAAACAAAATTTGTATTTTTTTAAAAATCAAAAAAAAAAATTAAATTTTTGATCATAAAAAATCATCATCAATTTGATCATTGACAAGAGCTTGCACAGATTGAGAAGAATTTTGAAATCGGTCCATTAGTTCTTGAGAAAACTTAAAAACAAAATAAAAGTTTTTGAGGGGTACCCTTCTGAAGCAATACGAAAATATGTTTTTCTTGTAGAAAGAAGCCAAATTAAGAACACAAAATTTAGAGAAAGTTTTAGAAAAATCTTTGTTTTAAGATTACTCTTTTCGGCTGTTTTGGTCATAATAGTTTATTAATGAAACAAAATCATTATTTTTCCCGACGTTTCGACTAAGTTTTTAGTCTTCTTCAGACTACTCAAACAACGAATCTCTAACCATAAATCGGGTATTAAAACAAAAAGTTCCCAAAAAACAGCGCTTGCCAGCCACAGCATAGAGAAAAACCACATACCAGACTTCGATAACACAAAAATTCTTCAAACGGAAAAACATATTTCAAAAATATACACTTTAGAAACACTACACATCTTAAATAATAAAAACAACATGAACCGAAAACAAGATACACAGTGCATTTCATCAGTTTATTGCTCATTGGTCACCACATACCATAATTATTGTATTTTTGTATGCTTCTTTATAAAATATAGATTATATCTGCCTCTCTTTTTTAGTTGTTGACTAAACTTCTGACAATGAAGTGCTCATAAAAATTTTAATTTATTAAAAAAAGTTTCATCTTTTTTATTTTTGTTTATTGTTTAATGTAACTCAAGTTAACGTAAAGTAAGTTTCTTCTTAAATAATGTATGTAATTACGAACTAATTATAATTGTATTTATTCTAATGTTTAATAAAGTGCCCCTGAAGAAGACTAAAAACTTAGTCGAAACGTCGGGAAAAATAATGATTTTGTTTCATTAATAAACTATTATGACCAAAACAGCCGAAAAGAGTAATCTTAAAACAAAGAATAATATACAAATTGGTCAAAACAAACCCCTGGTAAAAAAAGTTTTAGAAAAATCACATGTTTGAACCAAAAAATTTGTATGGGGACTGCTGTTATTTTTCGTATTACTAAAATGAAAAAAAGGCCTTACACTAATCGGCTGAAAATCTTAATTTCAATCAACACAATTGTTTGGACTGTAGGGGCCAGGAAAGACAGACAGACGGAAGGAATCGGGGTATCCACTTTTTCGACTTCTCTACCGTCGCGGTCGTCGTAATATCATATTTGATTAAAAGCTCTAGTTTGAAATTGTTTACTAAAGCAAAACTTGCCATATAGTTCCTATATGTCGCCAGTAAAAATCACTTCAATGTTCACTATTTATGTGTGTCAAAAAAAATTAATAATAAAACTGAAGGCTAGTTTAAGGAATTTAAAGGCAACTAAATATAAAATTGATGATCTCTTATTCAAGGTTTCTTCTTAAGAACCTTAATACATATTTGCTCTTTTTCTTAGAAACAATTTTTATGAAAATAATTAAAAGCATTACTAAAGTTTTTTTCAATTTCTTAATTGAGTGAAAAAAAAAAATTTAGTTTTTTTTGACAGCAAACCATTTTTTGGTGAATGTCGTTAAATTACCTACTAATAAATCTATAGATGAAATCTTTACTTATACAACTTAACTGTATACGCTTTATGGCTCATATGACCCCCCCTGGATCGTCAGTTGGTCAAAAGTTGATGAATGATGCTGAATTTCCGATTCATATTATGTTCTTGATCCAGTCCTCAGTTAAAAGTAGTACTTTTAGCAACAAAGTTTAAGGAAGTAAAATACAAATATTGTTTTCATATACAAAAAATAAATAATTCAAAATATAATTGGGGTCATATCCATTAACTCAATACGATTAGTTTTAAATGGAAGGGAATTCCTACAAAAATACAAACAAATTATCTCCCGGGGGGAGGGGGGTCATGACCCCTACGACCCCCCCCCCCCTGGATCCGTCATTGCTCTGCCGTCTAAAATTTTAAGCTTAATTTTGTTTTTGAAGTCACTCATAAATAATATTTTCAACGTTCAGTAAAATTCATCATGTCTGAAATAAAAAGACGCTACGTTTTAACGATATTCTAAATAAAAGTATCTGAAATATATAAACTTTAAAATTTTCAAAATAATAAATATTCCTAACTAACTCTTCAAAACGATATAGACAAATCACTGAGAGAAAAACGGTTTAATACAAATCTGTGTTTTTGTAACAAGTTCGTCTTTTAAACAAGGCTTTCACACCAAGTTTTTGAAATATATTGAGAAAATATAAAAATAATGTCAAAAACGGGTAGCATTTAATTTAAGAGCGTTTTCATAAATTGTAAATTTAAATAAATTTTTCTATATTCATTCTTAATATATATTTAGGATAAATACATTTTTTGATGTTTAAGAAATTTATCAGTTTACATTCCAATAAAACATCTATTAAGAAAACTGTCACATAAATGTACATAAGAAAAGGCCTACTTTAAACTCAATTGGATTGGTTCCTACAGATATTTTAATCTCTGAAATTAGCTGAAACATTTCTGACAACAGTACTCGCACACACGGTTGCCAGTTTGGTCGTTTACAACCAAATTTGGTCATAATTTTCTTACTTGGTCGCTTGGTCATTTCTTATTCCATTTGGTCTATTCTCAAAAATAAAATTGAAGCCTAAAGTACTTTTCATTTGTAAACAGTACATAAATGTATTTAATTGAACGCACCCCACAACAAATGCACAAAATGCATATTGAATGCACATGCTGAATGCATTCATTTCACAATTTATTGATAGACGGCGCGGCCGGCGCGCGGCGCGGCCGGCGGCGCTCAATATCTCAAAATAATCACATCTCAAGATCATAATCTTACGGATAAAATGGACATGTCAGAATTTTGGGAAAAGGTCGGTTATCATAAAAACGGTTTAAATGAATATTGTTTTCAAAATGTAGGTAAGTTTGTTTATAACTTGACGTTACTTCCTCACAGTTCAGCTGCTGCTAAGTGGACATTTTTTTAAATTACTTTTAACTAAAACGAAAGGCAGACTTAATTTTGATACCATTAATAATATAATACTGGCCAAAGAGCTTCAAGCGTTTGGTCTGCAAAAATATTTGTTTAAATTAATTTTATGTACATTTTATTAAGCGATAATATTCGATCTCCTGACATAATGTTAACATATTGTGATCTTAAAAAAAAGGCTGGGATGCGACCGACACTGATAACTTTCCATCCCATCTGCCGATTTGTCTTGCTTAAATGGTTTGTAGCCTTTCGTGTTTTGTTAAAAAAGTTGTCAGTTGAAATATTCTAAAAAATTTAAAAATCACCAAAACAATATTTTGAATATGATGAAATAGTTAGATTTCAAAATCTATTTTTGTTAACAAGATTTTTTAGTCGTTTTTTTACCAGTTTTAGTAGCATTTACGTACTATTTTTGTAGATTTAAATTTTTAAGAAACAACTGGCTGTTGGATTTTTATAAAAAAAAATACGGAATGTTTGAAACAATATTTTTTAAAAGAAATTTGTTTGAAGCCAATATTTTTTTTAATTTTTGAAAAGATATTTGAGTTGAAAGTAAATTTTTACCAACTTTTAATAATGTTTTTTTTGTTTTTATATTTTATAAAAAAAACTATAAATTCGATTTTTCTTAAAATTTTACCAGATGTCAAAAACGTTATTCTTCTTTGCATACAATTATTTGACAGAAATAACCATTTTTTGTTCGTTAAATATTCGAGGTGACAGTTATTATTTGTCAGTTTTTTTGATTTATAAAAAAAACCATAAATTGGATTTTATCCAAAAAAAAAATACTTGTTTATTTTCACGTTACAATATATTTTATAATATGAAATTTAATTCAAGTTTCTAGCGTTATTGGTTTGTGAGTTATTTTGGGTAAAAAAAACAAGCACTCAAGTCCTTTCTGTATCTTTCTGCATTATTATCTGTATAACAAAATTTATTTGAAGTCGATATCTCTACTGGTTCTTAAGCTATGGACTACGAAAAAAAAAACTTTCTGCACGTACGGACGTACGAATTTACGCACACACGCACGCACAGACATTTCACTAAAAATCTTTTATTTAGACTCCAGAAACCTTGAAACGTCGAGGAATGTAAAAATTTTCAATTCAACAAATCGGACCGATTACAATAACTTCTTATGGGAAGTTAAAAACCGTTGCGGACACAAATTATTTTGGTCCTTTTTTGGTACGATTGGTCATTTTTATTTTCAGCTTTGGTCATGCAAAAGTTTTTTCAAGTGGCAACCGTTCTCGCACACAGAAATGGTTGAGAGTTGTAAGTCACTAGGCCCTAGTTCTCAACGGACTGTTGCGCCACCCAATTTATTTATTTTTACATTAGCTGAAACAACTGTTCTTGCTTTCTTAAAAATGTTCAATCTCAAATATTTCAGATTTTTCATGCAAAATTTTAACAAGTCAAACTTTACCTTTCGTAAGAGACACATTTTGGCGATTAAAAGTCTGATTTCATGATCATTCCCTTATTAAATTGTCTGACTGGATCTTACAGCCAATTTCTTGACAAGGTTCTAGTTTCTCAAACGAAGTTGATTGAAAAATTGAGTTGTAACTCATTTCTTCGTCAAGTTGTCGTGCGTTAGAAATAGTCATAGTCAAGTAGATTTTCGATTTATTAAATCCTCAAATTGTTCCATTTGAGGTCACCGTATTTTTTACGAATAATATTAAAATTATTATCTTACTGAGGAAATGTATGACCGCTTTCCAAAAATTAAAATAGTTTTTAAGTAATTTGAATTTCTTATTTAAAAGAACAAAGCTTTTAATAATTTATAGGTTAATTAGAAAGCAGCGTTAGTACAGGGTGCGGCAGAGCTGACTGACGAGTTTAATGAGGTCATTAGCCTGTGATAAGATAAGAGTAGGCCTTAATAAGTTATATATTTTTAATTTTACGGTAATGCCGTTTTTATTCGTAATCATGGTCTGGACAGGTGTACATCGTGGTTTTGTCGTGCGTGCATATTACGAAAGGGCTTTTCGTATACACTTCGGCATTCCACGTGCTGAATCTGCTCCTTCTGCAAACACTATCAAATTATGGATACGGAATTTGGAAGAAACTGGAAGTACCCTAAGTAGACTTGTACACGGAGCACCCAGAACGGTAAGAACCCCCGAAAATGTGCAGTTGGTTAGAGAGTCAATTGAGCAGTCACCAAGACGCTCAGCCCGGAAACACGCGGTAGCTTTGGGAATCTCAGACCGTTCTTTGATAAGAATTCTTCACGAAGATTTATCATTCCATCCCTATAAATTAATGCTTGTCCAAGAAATTACACAGAAAATCACAGCGGAAATCGAGGCCATACCAGTCGAAATGTGCCGAAAATCATGTGAAAGCTTCAGAGATCGTCTAAAACAGTGTATCAATGCTGACGGCCGCCATATTGGAGATATAATTTTCAAACAAATTTTTAAAAATAGGATTGAATACTGATTTAAATAAAAAAAATGTTTTCGCTAAGTTTAACTGTTCGTTATTTATAGCCCATCAAAACTCGTCAGTCGGCTCTGCCGCACCCTGTATAAATATCAAGAAATATAAAATTTGTATTACAAATGGCTTAAGGTACTATGAAAAATGTACGTTTTGTACGTTTCAATACATTTGAACATTTGAATGATTCTATATTACAGATAGCATTGTGCGAGACTTTTATCATTTAATATAGATTATTAAAAATTTGAATTCATATTATTAATCATTATTTTAATTATACGAGTATTATAAAATTGCGGAAAGATAAAGTCAATCTTATATTATTATCGCCTTATTCATAATTATGATAACTCCGATAAATTTAAATAATTTTCAAATCAAATGTTATCTCTCAAATAGTATTTATAATTATTTACGAAGGCTATTTGACTTGGATAGAAAGCAAGATTGTTATGCCAGGGGTCTGGAATTAATTCAAAAGTTGCCACGCGTATTGTTCCTGGCTAAGAATTTAAAAATCCTTCAAGAATACTCTTGTCTAGAGAAGAGCTTTTCATTTTTTGCATCAAGAATTCGATTTCACGCGAAATTAAACTAAAAACCATTCAATATACAAATTATAGGTTTTAAATTCACTTTTTCGAAGTTAAAATGCAGTGACTTCCCTTGTTCTACATTTCGATTTTTGGGATTTTCAAGAGGTTTTAATTTGACTACATTAAGTCGTGGTGATTTGATTTTGAAAAGAGAAATAATTTCAATCATAGAGAATGAAGCTTAACTAATTTTCAAAATTGACTCGGTTCAAATCAAGTTGCACCTTCTACTTCATATTTAAGGAAGCTGACAAAGCATTTGAAACGATATTTTAGCAAGACAAAAAGTCTTCGGTATAATATTTCGAGTATAAGAATGTTCCTTAAAAATTTTCAAGACACTTTTTCGACTTCTGCCCATAGCAGAACCAGTCTTTTTTCACTTGATTTTCAATTTACATCTCGATTTCATTTTAATTGATTTTGGGAATCTAGTTGAACTTGTATCTTCTCAATTTTATTTTAAGTTTACGTAAGATCGTTATTCGATTTTGGAACTATGTATGTAGGTATAGGCATACAATTGTTGTTCAGAACGACCAACAAAAGGATACAAATTATATTTTCAATTTGTGCAATAGTAATATTTAGTAAGTAAATAAATCTTCAACAATATAAATTAAATTCTCTACTCCAACACCATGGTTTTGAGTTTATTTCGGAATAGATAACCCTGATTTTGAATTAAGTTAAAAATGGCAAGTAGTTATACTCGCCTTAACTGCAAATAACTTCAACCTTACAAAAATAATTGTTTGGTCCGGTTTTTATGCCGGCCACTGCCGTCGTTATTGTACCATAATTTTTCGTCGACAATTGTCACGGTACTGTGAATGGCCAGCGTTATCGCCCATCATTACCTATAATTTTTGGCCCCAATTGGAAGATATGGACTTAGTCGAAAGTGGCTTCAACCGGAATGATACTGGTACCACGCAGTACACGTTACAATCGATTTATTAACTTCCCATAGGAAGTTATTGTTATGGGTCCGATTTGTCGAATTGAAATATTTGACATTTCTCGACGTTTCAAGGTCCCGTAAATCCGTACATTCGCGACGTTTTTTTCGTCGTCCAAAACTCAAGAACCAGTGAAATATCGACTTCAAATAAATTTGTTTATATAGATAATAATGCAGAAAGATGCAGAAAGGGCTTTTAAGAAAATTGCGTTGGTGTTTTTTTACCATAGCAGTTTAAAAATAAAGGTGAAAATTTTGGTTAACCCTATAAATATCTCACGAACCAATAACGCTAGAGACTTGAATTAAATTGTATATTATATATTGTAACGTGATACCAAACTAGTATATTTTTGGAAAAAAATCCAATTAATGGGTTTTTTTATAAACCAAAAAAAACTAAAAAAAATGTGTTCCTCCAAAATTTTACGAATAAAAATGATTTTATCTCCAAAACAATTTTGTGCAACGAAGAATGACTTTTTTAACATCTGGTAAAATTTTGAGAAAAATCGAATTGACAGTTTTTTTTTATAAAAAATAAAAACCTAAAAAAAATTACTAAAAGTTGGTAAAAATGATTTTGTACCCAAATATCTTTTCAAAAATTTGAGATTATGGCTTCAAACTAATTTTGTCTTACAACAAATATTGTTCTCAACATACGGTAAAATTTTGAGAAAAATCGAATTGACAGTTTTCTTACAAAAAATAAAAGCCTAAAAAAAACAATAGTAATACTAAAACTTGATAAATATCTTTTTACAAATTAAAAATATTGGCTTCAAACTGTTTTTATCTCACAGAAAATATTGTTTTCAACATTCAGAAAATTTTTCATAAAAATCACTCAGTTTATTCATAAAAAAATTAAATCTACAAAAAAATAGTACGCAAATTTGGTAGAAATTGATGTTCGGTTCTCGATATCTCGTGAACAATAGAAGATATTGACTTCAAATTAATTTCATTCATCCAATTTGTATTTGTTTATATAAGAAATACATTTTTTTAAGAAATGCTACTAAAATTGGTAAACATTGATTTTCGACTAAAATTCTCGTTAACAAAAATATTTTTCGAAATCAAACTATTTCATTATATGCAAAATATTGTTTGTAATTTTGAAGTTTTTAAGAACAATTCAACTGCCAACTTTTTTAACACAACACGAAAACCTACAAACTTTTAAGCAAGACAAATTGACAGACGGGATGGGAAGTTATCAGTGTGGGTCGCATCCCAGCCTCTTTTTTAATAGTAAGTTTGGGGAGCGTGTTATCTCAAGCAATGGGTTAGTGGATGGTCTGCATCGTTCGTACGATCTAACAACGCTGGACCATTCTCTATGGGACAAAGTTAAGTCATTGGATTATGCCAACAATCCGACGATGTTGTTAGAGTTCAGTCACTATTGAACACGAATTACCGGCCATTTCAGCAGATTTGGATCGGTCCTACAATGGCCTACGGTGGCCATATGAACGAAGTCGAATTCCATTAATAAATCGGATTATGGTACTTCAAGTCGACAATGAAGCTTTTGAAATATCTCAAAGTTGCCAAGCCCTTGTTGGAAAACCTTAAGTATGAACATACAACATTTTCACACAAAATGTAATTTTTTTTAAAGGCTTGACAAAATTTTAAAACAAAATAAAGTTTTCAATTAAAACCATTCTTTTTTATTTCTCTATTCACCCATTGATAGGTATAAAACTAAGTTTAACTGAACTTCAAGTCAAATATGATGCTTGTAAGTTTTTTCTATAACAGGTATTTAGGTAGGTACTCTTTGAGGCTTTATCAATTCCGTGCAAAAGCTAATGGAAGTGAAAAAAAAATCCATTTGCATATCTACTAATAGATCTTTATTACCATAAAGCCACTCAGTTTGACAAAATAGGCCAGGAAAGTAGACCAAGCTATTATCTGTATCTTCTTTAACCCTTTTTACAAGTAATTTTTTAGTTAAACTAATTTAAATACAACTTATGAGTTATACCTAATTCTAAGTAGTACCCGTGGCATGATGGTTAGTGCGGAAGAAAAATTGACAAATTCTCCAAGTTTAATTCTTGTCGTGAAAAAGTGCTTTCTCAAATTAGCCGTTCGGATTCGGCATATAAACCGTAGGTCCCCTCCATCCCTGCAATTACTCGCACACACACAGAAAAATAAAAGTTGTCATATTAACAATCGTCGATAGTCAACTTGAAATTTGGCCAAATTGTCGCATTGACTACCAAAATAGTCAATATAACAACCTTATTTTAAAAAATTGACTATAGAAATAGAAATTGACAATAGATTGTCGATTGTCAATTTTGGGTATAGTCAATATGACAACAAAAATAGTCAATAGAACAACTTCGGTAGTCAATATGACAATTTGGTTGTCAAGAACAACTTCGGTAGTCAATATGACAATTTGGTTATCATATTGACTACCAAAATTGACTATCGAGAATTGTTATATTGACTACCCAGTAGTCAAATTAAATTTCGGTTTTCAACAAAAATTGTCATATTGACTACCGCAGTTGTCATATTGATTACCGCAGTTGTCATATTGACTACCGCAGTTGTCATATTGACTACCGCAATTGTCATATTTACTACCGCAGTTGTCGTATTGACTACCACATTAGTATATATGACAACATTAGTTACAATTTCCTTCAACCAAAGTTGTCATATTGACTACCAAATTGTAAACAAATTTCGGATCCCAAAATTAACAACCTAAAATTGTTCTATTGACTATCGCCGTTATTGGCTGAAAATTGACTACCAAATAGTCATATTGACTAAAAAATAGTCAATAGGATGACTTTTTTCTTTCTGTGCTGTGCAGGAATGGTTGAGAGTTGTAAGTCACAAGGTCCTGGTTCTCTACGGACTGTCGCACCACCTAATAATAATTTAAAGTTTAATAAGAGTTTATACAAAATTATGTAGGTTAGTATGTTATCCTAAGATCCTTATTCATATAGGTACCTTCTAAGTAAGTCACATTGATGTCTCCATTCTCTATATACAAATTGATAACTAAGTAGATTATGTCAATATCATAATCGTTGTTCAATGCTATCTGTTTAATATGTTTTTTTTTGTCGAATTTAAATGCCCAAACATCCATAACAGGCTTTGTACAAAAATGTATATCGTGTCCAACAGCAATCTTCCAATATCTAATCCTAATCACTGCTACTCTAAAGACAAAAACCCACACACCCTGTCAACAAAATGCATGCATTATACACAAATTACTGTTTATTAAGTTCTATACATCTACCTACCTCCTATAGACCCACTCTGTCTCTAGACACCCTTACCTACTTTACCTGAGATACTTAAAAAAGTCGTGCTTGAGTTTGCTAGTGCTAGGGAAGAGAGAGAAAGGCAAAGGCAGGATACAACAAAAATAAGAATGATAATAATAACCGAACCACTAACTATTTCGAATAGCACTCGTGCTTTAGGAATAAATAAATTACATTCCTCTTCCCTTTCCTTATATTAGAAACCTCCGATTCATATAGGTGTATATATACGTACCAACTCTAAGGATTAAATTTATTTCTGCCATTGAAAAGAATAAAAGTATCCAACAACTACATCTGCTCATTCGATAGATATCCCTCCTTAATAACAATAAAAAACGTCCTTCTACACGGCATCGGCATCGGCAGCAGCAGAAACAAAAATATGGAATATAAAAAGGATTCACTTTAGCAATAATAATAATAAAGCTGGAGCCTATAATGCCATCTATACAAAACAATATAAAACACAATTCAACACCAACAACAACAACTACAACAAGTACTAAGCATCAGAGTAAAAAAAAAAAAAAAAATCACAGGATACAGGATTTCAGAATAAGGGGCGTGCCCACATCGCTAGGTCTGTGAAGTGCCGAAAGTACCTTCTTATGTAACAATGGCCTCAAACTCTACAAAATCTACATTCTACAACCATAACCAAACCAACCCTCAACTCAATACTCACCTCACCTCACTCAAGTATATCAAGAATCTATAGCCTGGTAGCTTTTCGCTTTTTGTTTTTCGCGTGTCTTCTGTATCTGTATTCTGTATAGAGGGAAAAAGGACTCTTCAAAAGTATCGCTTCGCACTCAAGTTCATTTATGCGCTTGCCTACGATACGAATACACTCAAACGAAAAAACCTCTTCACACACCACTTCAGAGCGGGGCACTGTGATTGGCTCAGGTCTCATCTTGCCTTGTAATCCCTGAGTACCTAAACAGGCCTCCAGACAATGGCCGGGGACGGAGGTTATGCTATGTTCTGTTGGTTGGCTGGTTAGCTAACTAAATATATATGAGTCTGTTATTATTGTCAGTCGCTTCGCCTGCTGGCTGTGTTCCATCGTCCTTGTTCGTATGAGAGGCTAACCACTTTCCACTTTCCACCATCATAAGTGGCCTGCTCATCGTTGAGGGTTTGAGGGTTGAGTCGAGTCGATTCGAGTTCTATACTATGCTATGCTTTGCTATGTTATGCTATTGTAGACTCGCATAATACTCAAGGAAACAAAATAAATAATGTTTTATGTGAATGTATGCCATGATGGTAATAAATATGTGTGTGTTTGTGTTAGTGTTAAGAGGAGGACATTCGAGAGGCCGCCAAGAGGACATGAGAAGAAGCCACTTAACGTGGACTGTTTTAGTTCTTGATGACACTTCAGATCGTTTGAAAGCGGAAAATATTTATCTTCTCGTGCCGTGCGTCGTCGGGCGAGTTCGTTGATCATCATCACGCAATAAATTATATAAATTATTCGGTTCATTCGCGTAAAATTCAAATATCTTAAATTTTATGTTTTTTGGATTTCCGGTGAAAATAATTTACACACCTTTACATAAGTAGGATATCTTATCTAATCTATATAACTACAAACAGTTTTGTTTATTAAAAAAGTGACACACGACATTTTGCCTAATTGGGTTGCATCAAAAGGATACGTTGCAACAGTGAATGTGATTTTTTAATTGGAATTTGTATATTGCAACATTCAAAGTGGCTGAGAAACGTAAACGGTCTCCGTCGGCTTCAAGGTCGCCGATCGAGACAATCAGTGTTAAGGAAGAGCTAAGAATACCATCGTTTGGACACGCTATGGGAAGTCTTATGCATCATCATCCTGCGGCAGCTGCAGCAGCAGCAGCTCCATTTCTAACCTGGTCACCTATATTGCTGCCTCCGTGGGGACATGCTTTGCTGCCAGCAGCTTTTTACCCAGCCGCACTGAGGAATGCTTTACCAGGGTAAGGCACAACACTATCTAAACATTTATAAACTTTTGGATACTCTTATTATACCTATGTACATATATGTAAAAAATATACGATATTTAGATCTTGTTAACGAGTAGTGCTAAAAGATGATTTTTATACCTATACCTGCTGTAGTCAGCATCCTCTTTTTTAATACCACGATAACACTGTGGATTGTGGGAATGAATTCAACGGGATAAGGTCCACCAAACACACTGTTTTCAGGTACAAATCTCCTGGCCAAACCGAAGGAATAAACGCTTAGCTAAAGACTTAACGATCGAAGTGCATACATAGAAATGTTGACTCAAACAATCTAATACCAAAGGCTGTATTTTCAAGTTAGGTTCTGCCCGTCCGTCGCTGCACGCCAGCCGCCACCGGTGTAGTTCTCGAAGAAATACAGACTGACAGTTCAACTTTCAACAAATCACAAGAAAATGTTGTTTTGTCTTAATTGCAGGAAATAAACCAGCGGAAATATGTCTTATTATACTATTTACCAAAATTATCAAGCATACAATTTGCTAAAATGTTTCTCACTTTTTTTTTTTTAATTAAATTGTTAGTAAGAAAAATAATGTTTATGAAAAAAAAAATTATATTTTTTTTGTTGAAATGTAAAAGCTTTTAACTAGTTGTTAAATATACCAATAAAAAGTACAGCATCGAAACAGCATGTTAAACATTTCTATTTTCAAAAAACATATTTTTTAGAACCTCAGAAACAGTTCGGGGTGTTGCAAAATAAATTCTCAATTTTTCTGCAACCACAGCGTGGACCACGTCTATTTTTCCAATTACAAACTATCATTTAAAGTACAATAATTCATAATAAGTTTGTGATATCATTTTTGTAACCAGCTTCAGAAATCCATTTTTAAGCACCCCGCTCCATCACTGGAGTTCTATATCATGCCCTTACCATTATTGTATTTGATAATAGACAATATAGAACAAAGGTAGGCAACTAGTTAGGCTTGCATATTTTAAGAAACTGTACTTTTCTTGTACTAACTTTTTTTTCACTATTAACTTAATTTCAAAAATTTAAATTCTGCTTTCTATCTCCGAAACGTTTGAGCATATGAAAAACTGATTGATTCAAACACTTTATTAAATTGCATGCTTAAAAACTTTGATAAAGTCGTTAACACCATTGGACCTATAGAAACGGAGATAATTACGAAAAAGCGATTTTCGCAACGGTCCATTACTTAAGACGGACGTGGACACTACATTTAATAAGACTTCGAACGCAATTTAAGAAACATCTATATTAAGGTGTAAGCAAATTTTCAGGGGCCCTACTATGTAACTCGATTCTACAATGAAATTGCTCGAATTCGAAAAATTGGTATAGTATGTATCTAGTTGACTACTTTCGAACAAACGAGAATCGAATAGTTCTACTAGTGCCAACTATATTCTTATGAACTTTCGAATAAACGAGGAACTACGTAACTCGAAAGTAGAATTCAAAACAGAGCAAAATCGAAAATAATCACTCTACATCAAATGTGTTTGCGAGCGAAGTTTTTTTTGTCAAAGTGTAACTAAAATGTTATAAATTATTATTAATATGCAATTTGAATTTGAAAGTTTTTCATTCAACTTTTTGTGTTTTATTATTTTACCACCCCAATTACACCGGGAATTCGTGATTTTTGCCAAAAATAGCGTTTTAGACTTTCGTTTCTCTTCCTTATTCATTTCAAAATTCATCATCAGCGGGCACATAACTCTTTCGATTGAAGTCAAAACTTCGGCAAGTATTTTTGATATGGTTTGCTGCGCACGTCCAGCGTTCTTGTCACCACCGATTTGGTTTTGGTAACCTCTTGTTGCCAAAAACTTCAATGCTGCTGATAACTTAATGATAATAAATACGTCTTTAGAAAGACGATACTTCTGTATCGGCTATTCAATGTATGCGTACGGGTTTTCTGTGCCCCAAATGCGACGATTTTGCTTGTTTACATATACCTGCCAAGATCAAAATGAGCTTCATCTGAAAAGATGATGAAGCGTATACACAACCATATTCGTTCAGCGGAATGATAAAACTAATTATCTGTGAAATCAGACATGAGCTTATTCACGAAATAAGCACTAGTTCAAAAAAAAAACATTCGATGGCGGACCCTATATGAGCAAACCTTTTCTCACTCAGCTCCATTATTTTGGAATTATCTCTTATTCTTCTGCGTTCATATTGCTCGTCCCGTTCTTCATTTCCTTGCAAATTGAACCAAACTCCAACTGTGTCCATTTTTGTTATAATTATTCTTGTCCAAAAATTTGATTTTTTTTTTTTTTTTTTTTTTTTTAACTGCCAAACGACTTGATACACGTTCGAAAGTAGACATTTTTTTGAAAACAATTTGGTTTAACCGGCATTCTATTCTACTTTCATACGTGAAAGTAGAATCGGAAATGAGTTTCGAATAGAATCAAAAGTAGAATCGAGTTTGTACATAGTAGGGCCCCAGCTTTCTATCTCTCATTCCGAGGTGAAATCCATATTTTACTGGATTAAAAGAAAAATGGTTCCTTAAGTCAGTCTTATCATAAAGTAATGTTAGAAGATATATTTTCTATAATGTCTCAAAGGCCCGAGCATTATATAATAATAATTATAAATTCTTTATGTGGGTTTTGGATACTCTGAATTCAGATTCGTCTTAAGAATAGCCTTATAACTCAATATCAGTTCTCATATAAACTCTCTTTAATGGTATCTACTTGAACGTTATAACAAAATCATCACAGCAAAATACTCTTAATAAGAGACCAAAAGTTGCGTTTTAGGACTTGTATTAGGGCTTGAAGTATATTGAAAGTTTTGGAATTAATTATTTAAAAAATTTGTTTAATATAGCTGGAGTATCAGACTAACTTTTTCTTAGTTAAGAGATATTATAAAAAAGAATAATACTAAAATGAATTATTAATTTTATTTTAAATTTTTAAATACGTTGAAGCGAATATTCTTTATTAGAGTTAAGAAAGAATGAATACTTTTCGTAATTAATGTCAACTTTTATTTCAATTACAAGTTATTACTAAGTGACCTTTTTTCCATAACACGTAGTTGAAAAAATGCATATTTTAATTATTTCTTATTGTAATTGAAAAAATATACGTTAACAATTTCATGTAATTGTTATTGAAAAAATTCACTAATTAATTAATGTAGTTGAAAACTGTAATCGGTTTATTCAAGTTAATGTAATTGATTTCTTTATTTATTTATTAATTCAAAGCAACACACATAAAATAACTTAGCATTTCAATAAATGATTTTGTAATACCACGTAAAATATAAATGGCGAAAATAATATTAAATTAAATTGTTGTGCAATGATTACTGGAAAAAGTAATCATTACTGCTTTTCGAATCATTGCTTTTGTTTGTACTAAATTAATGTAATCAAATTGCAAGTAAATGAAACTTTTCAATAGCATGTAAGTAGTAATTGAAATTCTTCCAGTAATTGTAACTGAATTTATTTGTAACTAGCGGCCCGTCCCGGCTTCGCACGGGTAGACATAAATAGGTACAGATAATGTAGCTTTCTAATGAAAAAAGAATTATTAAAATCGGTCCAGTACTTCTTGAGTTTATTCGTTACATACAAAAATACAAATCTTTCATTTTTATAATACTCTTATTAGTGTAGATAATTTTTTGCCAATTCTGTTCATTATGAATATGAAATATGAAATACTGACTGATTTTCCCATTGCATTCGTTTTTTTAAAAATTTATTCTTTAAAATTTTCTGGAAACGAAAATTACTTATTACAGTATTTGAATACATAACTAGACTTCATTAGCATAGAAAATCAGAGAAATTCATACCAGTTTATAAAGAAAGCACTAAAGAACAATGTTTACAATAAAGTTAGCAACCGAAAGGAGCTAATTCGAGAACAATAGGAAGTTTTGTTAATTTAGGATAACTAATAGAAAACTTTGGTTTATATAAATATTATCATAACTGAATTTAAAAAAAGTAAGCTGTCTAATGTGGGAAATTTAGGAATTCAATGCTGTCTTAACACTTTGACTGCGGCATGGTTTGACCTGAGCGCCTCCTCTATGCTGAAATTTGTTTTCGTCAAAAAGGTTCCTTTTACTCTACTTTACATATGTCAGTGCTTAATTTTACTAATATTTTGTTTTTGTCAGCATCATAGTATGGCATTTTTCCCATATGCGGGGTGTGCGGAGGCATTGGAAGTGGTCAGTAATAAACATGTTGTCGACGATGCGTCGACATCCGCCGCATAGAACAAATACGATTTGTCGACGACGACGCGTCAAAGTGTTAAAATTGATAAAGTTGAGATAGGTATGGGATTATTTTTCGAAAATGAAAATCGATGCGTTAAAAAGATTTCAAACACCTAATTGAAATATCTTCAGCTGATAAACCTATTTTGTCCCTTCCTTCTTAAGAACAAATTTGAAAACATAAAACGCGGCAAAATTGTAAGCAATATCTTTCTTCAAAAACATATCCGAATGTTTTTCTCAAAAACAATATTATCTACATCCGGAAACATTTAATAAGTTTCCTTATTTCGATCCGATTAAATTTTTCAAAACCTGTGAAAAGCCATACCAAATACCTACATCTTAAATAATTGAAATTAACTTCTCTAAGATTTATTCCGTTTGTTTATGTAAATCATAAGATCATCTTAAATGTTTGTCAGTTAAGGATAACACATTTACCTATTTTTTGTTTTGCAAGTGCGAGTAATCCCCTTAAAATCCGACCTCAAACCTTTAAACATACAAAAATTTAATTAAAAAAATATATATGTATGTATATACACATAGGTAAATACCTTACATATGTAGATATAGTGTATATGGGAAAATCCTCAAATAAGGATATTATAGAAAAAGATACATTTATGCTCATTGCATTGTATATATAGTTATACCTGGACATTGACACCTTTTCACCTCATCATATAGATAAAAGATACACATCGCTGACGGCCGGCCGCATAGAATGCGTGAAATACAAAACACATGTTTTAGATTGCTGCGGGTTTTTCAGTCAATTTTCCATTCCTGTGTCTGTTGGAAATTCTAGAATTCCCCAGTTTCAGATCGCCAGGTTGTATCATCCACAAAATTTATTTGTTTTTATGAAGATAAACGCGAAAATCCTGTAAAGAAATTGATCTCAAGAATATTGGCTTCTTGGAAGCCATCGCCCAGGGTAAGAGAATGCTCACGCATTCTTTTTTTCTATTTATTGTGCACTTGGACGATAAGGCGATGAGAACGATATGGGAATTCCCTTTTGCAAAACACCAGATCGCTCGCAAAACACATCTGGAAAATAGTATAAGTGACTTTGAATCTTTTTATACAATCGTACTCTATTCATTTCCGTATTATCTATAAAATTTAAATTTTTGTTAAATTTTATTTACAGCCTCTTCGATGCTAAAGTACCACCTTCGCAGCGTTCATCCGGATTTCACATATCGGATATTTTGAATTTAGATGGTGCTGATCTGAAAGTTAACGGCGGCGGCGGCGGCGGCGGCGGAGGCGGCGGAGGCACCGGAGTTCAAGCGGCAGGTGTTGTTGCGGCAGTGCAGCCAACCGAACCCATTCCAGCCCCCGTAATTGTAAATAATAACAATAATAATAGTACGAGCAATAACAATAACAGTTTGAATCAAAATTCCACGGATGGCAGTGATTCTGCCGATACGCAAAGCAATAATAACAATAACAACAATAAGTCCAATACCGACGGTATTAGCCATGAAGTTAACGGAAGCAATCATCAGATTCATGGGGCAGCGGTTGCGGCGGCTGCTGCGCATTTAATCGGAGCCACTGGCGGTCATAATGTTGCCGGACAATACCTTACCGGCAGTGGGAGTTTCAATGAGGATATGGCAGCGTATCCTATGACGCACCCAATGCTGCATCCTGGACGGCCGTGGATGAAGGAAAATGATCTTTATGGTAAGTTTATAGAAAATTTGCATATAAGTTTTATAGTCTGATATTTTTGATATTGTAAGCGAAATGTTTTGCGTCAACTTTTCTTAAGAAGCTTAATCGAGCAGAAAATAGTTAAGATTCGAAAACACATATTTAGAATCAAAAGTTGGAGGCTCGGAGTAGTTGAAAATTCAAACAAATTGAGGAAGCATTTTCGGCACTTGAACTTATCCACTTAAAATCGATCCGATTTTCTGTTTCAGATGTCAGCCTTCTCATTTTTGGAGAAAAAAAAAACAACTTTTTGGATGGTATGCAAATATTGAACATTTTGAACGGCATTTCTTGAGTAAACTGAAAATTTGCAGTTTTTTTCACTAATATAAGTCTGAAGTTAGCGGACAATGTTTTAAGTTAAAACAAAAAAGTAAGTTTGGTCAGTATCCAAATGATTAGTTTTTTCAAATGCTTTTAAATTGCAAAAAATTGTTTTCCTAGCTACAACATCTAATACCTTATTCAAAATTTCGTTAAAATAAGACTGAAGTTAGACGACGTACATTTGTAGCCTTTTAAATTCGAATTTATGGCGAAAATGTTAATGTTTCAGGAGCTACTACTGGGGTGATTTATATTCCGGTTTTATTCGTATGTTTCAAATGCGCACTTCTGGTTTTTATCAGACCTTAGGGATAATTTAAATTTAAAAACTATGATTTTTGAATGCAAAATTTGCCAACAATGGAACCTTGTGAAAAACAAAATCGTTGTGAAAATCGCAATTTTTAGCTAGAACAGTAGTATTTGAAACATTCAAGATTTTTGGGATCTAAGTTAACTTAAAAATGAGCTTCCGAAATTATGCTTGTTAGTAATTCGAGAGTTTGTATCTGAATCGGGAAAATAACGACACAACTTTTAGAATAATATTTTAGAGATGAAATATGAATCAGTGCTACACAAAAATAAATTACACAATCAGTGTTATTTAGAAATAAAATAAATAAAGAGTTTTAAAAGATTGTGTGTACAAACTGGTTCAAAATTTCGAAAGATGAAACACAATATTTAAGCTGTTTTAATGATTTTTCATAAGCATAAGATATAGTTTGCCAATTTTAACTTCAAGTCACAAAATGGCTATTATATATTTATAAGTTAAATCCATATGTTTTCAAATATTTCAAATTAGTTCGTCCGTTTTCATCATTTAGTTATTTGGTTTTTATTTTTTTTTTTCACTGGCGGTTTTTAGACGTGTTCAGATTTACGTTTTAAAATAAAAGGACATATTTTACTAGACTGGGAATATTTATTAACTTTTATTGTTATCACTTTTAGTGCAAATATCTTTAAATATTTGTTTAACTTCAAACCGATAAAAATACAAGTATGGCAAAAAGTTGTTTGTTGATTAAAAAAAAAAAAGAAAATTATGATATTTTTCAATAGTCATCATTAAAAAACGTTAGTTACAATATTTATTTTTAAATTTAGGTCTAAGTCTATCGTTTTTACACACCCATAACAAACTAATAATTTCTTTATGCTTCCAACGATACGAAGATATTTTTTGGTTTATTATTGAAAATGAATATTTATTTCAACTAATTTTCGATAAAGATTCTTAACTGCTGGAACATTATTGAAACAGGAAGCTTAAGTGCTAGAAAATTGAATTAAATGAATATAAAGAAAAAACAATATCCTACAAAGGCTCTCAGGACCATACTGTAATATTTATAGCTTTCGAGATATTAAGTGGTTGAATTTTGAGTAGCATTGAATTTCTAAACATTTTCGAAAATTTTTTAATCTAAAAAATATCGGAAACTATTAAGGCTAACATCTCAAAAACGATACATTTTAGCAGTATGAAGCTTAGGGCTTATTTTGTATTTTTTTAATTTCCTTTAAAATTGTCTATGATTTTACTTTCTTTAAGTCTTGTCATTTCTGACATATCATAGAAGAAAAGCAAGATTTTAGTGAAAAAAAATGTGTTAAGTGGCCCGTATTGCTTCTTTGGTAAGAGTTAAAGACAAACCGTAATGGACACTTTTGTAAAGAGTACAACTTTGAAAAAATCTCGTTACTAATAACATTAAAGGCCCATGTAGACCTTACAAAAATGATCAAAGTTTTTAAAAAACATTAATTAGGACGCAAATTAATTTTTTTAAACATTTTTTTAACATTTCCAACAAATTCAAACCGGCAAAAACAAATTGTCCTAAAACAAAGTGCCTTGATATATATTAACTTCCCATTGGAAGTTATTGTAATCGGTCCGGTCCGGTCAAATTGAAAATTTTGACATTTCTCGATGTTTCAAGGTCTTTAGATTCGAAATAAAAGATTTTTAGAGAGATGTATGTGCGTGCCTGTGTACGTACGTTCGTACTTTCGTACGTTCGTACGTCCGTACGTTCACGACGTTTTTTTTCGTCGTCCATAGCTCAAGAACCAGTAGAGATACCGACTTCAAATACATTTTGTTGTACATATAATAATGCAGAAAGATGCAGAAAGGACTCTCAAGAAAATTGCGTGGGTGGTTTTTTTTACCATATAGAAATTTAAAAAAAAAGGTAAACATTTTGGTTTACTCAAAATATCTCACGAAACAATAACGCTAGCGAGTTGAATTAAATTTTATATTATATAATGTACCGTGATACAAAACAAATTTATTTTTTGGAAAAAATTCCAACTAACGGTTTTTTTATAAATCAAAAAAACTAAAAAAAAATATTTGTCACCTCGACTATTTTACGAACAAAAAAAATGATTTTATCTCCAAAATAATTGTATGCAATAAAGAATAACGTTTTTGACATCTGGTAAAATTTTGAGAAAAATCGAATTGACAGTTTTTTTTACAAAAAATAAAAACCTAAAAAAAAACATTACTAAAAGTTGGTAAAAATTGATTTTCGACTCAAATATCTTTCCAAAAATTTCAGATTATGGCTTCAAACTAATTTTGTCTTATTAGAAATACTGTTTTCAACATTCATTAATATTTTGAGAAAAATCGAATTGAAAGTGTTTTTACAAAAAATAAAAAATCTAACAAAAATTTTAAAAAAGGTGGTAAAATAGGTATTCGGCTTTTTCAAAAATTTGAGATTATGGCTTTAAACTAATTTTGTCTTTTAAAAAATACTGTTTTCAACATTCAGTAAAATTTTGAGAAAAATCGAATTGACAGTTTTTTAACAAAAAATAAAAACTTAAAAGAACAATTAGTAAAAGTTTGTAAAAATTTATTTTCGGCTCAAATATCTTTCCAAAAATTTCAGAATTTGGCTTCAAACTAATTTTGTCTTATAAAAAATACTGTTTTCAACATTCAGTAAAATTTTGAGAAAAATCGAATTGACAGTTTTTTAACAAAAAATAAAAACTTAAAAAAAAATTACTAAAAGTTCGTAAAAATTTAATTTCGGCTCAAATATCTTTTCAAAAATTTGAGATATTAGCTTCAAATTAATTTTTTTTATAGAAAAATATTTTTTTAACATTTGGTAAAATTTTGAGAAAAATCGAATTGAAGTTTTTTTTTTAAACAATAAAAACCTAAGAAAAACTTTACTAAAAGTTGGTAAAAAATGATTTTGTACCCAAATATCTTTTCAAAAATTTGAGATTATGGCTTCAAACTAATTTTGTCTTACAATAAATATTGTTCTCAACATTTGGTAAAATGTTAAGAAAAATCGAATTGACAGTTTTCTTACAAAAAATAAAAGCCTAAAAAAAACAATAGTAATACTAAAACTTGATAAATATCTTTTTACAAAATAAAAATATTGGCTTCAAACTATTTTTATCTCACAGAAAATATTGTTTTCGACATTCAGAAAATTTTTCAGTTTATTCAAAAAAAAAATTAAATCTACAAAAAATAGTACGCAAATTTGGTAGAAATTGATGTTGGGTTCTCGATATCTCGTGAACAATAGAAGATATTGACTTCAAATTAATTTCATTCATCCGATTTGTATTTGTTTATATAAGAAATATATTTTTTTAAGAAATGCTACTAAAATTGGTAAACATTGATTTTCGACTAAAATTCTCATATTTTTCGAAATCAAACTATTTCATCATATGCAAAATATTGTTGGTAGTTTTAAAATTTTTAAGAATATTTCAACTGACAACTTTTTTTACAAAATACGAAAACCTGCAAACTTTTAAGCAAGTCAAATCGACAGACGGGATGGGAAGTTATCAGTGTGGGTCGCATCTCAGCCTCTTTTTTAAATAGGAATTACGTTGAAATTAAGTCTTCGCACATTTATTTATGTTTAAGAAGCAATAAATAAGCAAGCAAATCAAAATGTCTAGCAGTTTTTCGACAGAAAATTAAAGATTTCTAAGTTTGTTTACTTATCTGAAATCTCAAAAGCATGAACTCTCTTTGCAAGATAAAATAACAAATTTTAAGCAGTTCAAAATTGTATAATTTATGTTTATCAAAAAATTGCAAATTTGTATTTTTGTAATTAATTTACCTTAATGCAGATAGTCGGGAATCCATTAAAATCTCTTTTATGATAATCGTCATTGATTGATATAAAATTATCTTAGCTTTATTATTCAAGATACATAATTAAACAATCGGTTCAAAGGTACAAACAATTAAATCAAAGAATAGATAATTCTAAAAATCAATTTTAATTTTACTTTTTTTTTATTTCCAAACATCACAAATTTTAAATACTTAGATAATCTTTATAGTGGTGAGATTTTTCAATATTATTAAATAACGTGTAGGAAATTCCCATCGTTTTAAATTCATTGTAAATAGATCATTATTCTTCAAATAAAAACAAATTGTAAATCATGATAGTGAAAAGTGAAGTATGTAATCAGATCTACATAAGTACATTCTTTTATTGCTGATATAATATCTAAAGTTTATAAATAAAACAAGTTTTTTAAGACAGAAATTGGTTTATGACTTTAAAAAAAGTCTATTATTATTTATTTTCAAACTTTTCAACAATTATTCATTCTAGTCCTTTCCTTCGTTTTGAATATTTCATTTAAAAAAAAAATGTCTATTCTTCAAAATCGTTTTTCGCAAAAAAAATATACAAACATTTGTTTTTCCGGAGATTAGCCGTGTTTTATTGGGATACATTGAGAAATTGCCAATAAAAGGATCCATAGTCATCCGGTTTTTAGATCTATTTTAAAGATTACTATAAAACATTTGTGAGAATAGTTTATTAAGAAATTGTAAAAAATTTAGCGAAATTCACACCAGAACCAATTTTAATTTACTAAAATGGAAAATTAAAAAAAAGAATATGTTAAGAAAATAACAAGACTAATTTATATTTGATTTGTTTGGCGCTATATTTGCAAAATAACAAACAAATATTAAAGCTTATGTCTATATAAAACATTAAAACAATTTAATTGAGTCAGCTTACACAAACAAAACTATATTTTTATTTAGTTTTACAATAAATTGTGAAAAAGATTACTATGATGTGCAGAGAATTCCAAGATTCATTTTATGCTAAGGAACGTTGAAAAATAAAGTTTGTACAACGTTTTTTATTCTGGAAGGTAGCCGTATTACAGTGGATACTGATTCACCACACAATTTGGTAGATCTATAAAATATTTGAAAACATGCATTTTTTCGCTTTATTGATGACATGCCATGAGAGCCAGAGACCATTATGTTGCTGCTTCAAAAACGCGTTGGCTTAGGAGAGATTACATAGCTTTCTACGACACCAACACGATACAAAACGCACCGTTTTTCTTATAAAAATGCTGTAGATAGCGTTTTTAATTCTATTGCGTTTTTGTTTCGCGCTATCTTTGGTTGCAGATAAAACATGAAATCTCAAAAAGTTCAACAAACAGTAAAAGGAGTAAGCTCTCGGTGAAAATTGCGACTTTTGACTTTCGGAAACATAACTAACAACTGAATTTATAATTATTTGGCGTTGGGTAAAAAGGTCTTAGTCAAAAAATTGTATTTTAGGTTTTGATTTGGTTAAACGGATTTTTTTCTCTAACGGATTTTGTTCTTTAAGGCTAGGCGCGCACATGCAACTTTGAGTTTCGAAACTGTTTGGTTTCTAAACTGAGCACTATAGACTTATATGAGAGTCCGCGCAAATGCAGAAACCATTCTGTCGCCCATTCGAGCAACTTTTTAGTTTGTGTTTTGACACAAACTGGACGATCACCTCGAACCAATTCCTTAGTTTGTGTCACAAGGAATTATAGGTAAGTGCGCGGACATTCAACTAAATCGTTGAATTATTTTCTGCCAGTGCAAAAGATAGAAAAATTTAGTCAAGGTGAATAAATGTTTCCCGTGAATTGGTTTATTTCGTTGATTACTTTCGGAGTTGCTTATGTGCGCGATGTTTGGGCAACTAACGATCGAACTATTTGGTTTCGAAAAGTTGCATGTGCGCGCCTAACCTAACTACCCATAGTAGCCTAGCAAAACTGCTAACTATCGTACTAATTAAGTTTTTAGACAATAAATCAAAAAAATGCATTTTTGGTTTGATATAAACGTCTTAAGTTTATTTAAGTCTTTGCGACCAGTTCCCGATTTAAATTTTGGCCTAACATCAACAAATTATTCTCTACGTTTAACGCAACTTTATCCGTTGAGTTGTAGCTCTAGAAATACAAAATGAAACGCAGACGCGACTTAACTGAACTTCAAATGTTTTTCCTCAAAACGAAAGCAAAGTTAAAATATGAAATAATCATCCGTTTATAAATTCTAAAGAAAGCATTTGAAGATTGAATGATTTCTTTGGATTTGTGGGATTTACATTTAATTTTTGCTAACATTGAAATTTAAACTAAAAATTGAAGTTCTAAAATTGACACAGAACGCTTTTTTGAAACAACATTTTAAGCCTTGGAAACACGCTATTTTTAAAATTTGTATTGGTTTGGTATATGCACAAAAATATTGGCACCATATATTAAATCTTTAAACAGAGTAATTTACATAAATATAAGATAGTATTAGTAATTAGTAGACAGGCCCTTTTGCTTTATAACAGCATCCAAACGCCTTGGCATAGAATGCACCAAATTTTTGGTCGTTTCTTCTCCAATGTCTTGCCATTCCTCTATCAATGCTAGTTTGATATGAGCTTTATTAGATATCACACGCTTTTTTACGCGTCTATCCAAGTCTTCTTTCTTCTTTCTTTCCATCCCTGACAACAGTGCTCGCACACAGGAATGGTTGAGAGTTGTCAGTCACTAGGCCCTAGTTCGCAAACGGACTGTTGCGCCACCCAATTTAATTTATTTATCCAAGTCTTCCCATAAATGCTCAATTGGATTGAGAACCGGGGATTGTGGTGGGTGTGGAAGCAAATGTGCAATGTTATATGCCAACCACATACGCGCGTCGTGAGCCGTATGTTTCGGGTCATTGTCGTGCTAAAACGTAAACGAGCCTGTTAAGTTCAACTTTTCAGCACTTTTTTCAAGTTTTCTTTCAAAATGTTAATACATATAAACTTTCATGTCCATAAAGCTCGCCCGCAGCAGACATGCACCCTCATACCATCACTCATCCACCGCCGCGCCGCCGCGCCGCCGCGCCGTGTTTTATTGTAGGTGCCAAGTTATTTTGTTGGAGTGCTGTACATATTTGGTTTTCTCCAGACTTTTGTATGACCATCACAACGGAAAACGTTAAACTTACTCTCGTCAGAAAAGAGTACATCATCCCAAAAAGCGTTTGGCTTGCTTCCGTACTCAAATGCATATTCCAAACGTCTTTTCTGGCTAACTGGCGAAATCATTGTCTTACGCCTAGCAATACATTCGTTGTATTCAGCTTCATGGAGTACTGGGACCCTACTCTGTAATGCGTTTCGAAAGCCAATCCGATTCGAATCTGATATTCGATTCGTTTATGAATTCGTACTCTGTAAAATGTTCGAATCGAATAAAACAATCATCTAGTACTTTTTCTATTTATCGAATAGATTGACCGAGTCTCGAAGTATTTCTTATGAGATTTGTCAAAGCAAAAATACAAAAAAAATTAAAACAAATCACAAAGACGAGGAAAAAATTAAAATTGAGTCATTATTATCACTTGAAAATTATCGTAATGACTTTTTTTACACTTCACTGCTTTGCAATTGCCACATCTCTCTTTTTATTCAAGCTTAGAAAGTTTAAGCTGATTTTTTTCATAGTCATTTCGTTTTTTGTGTTGAAATTTGTCTTTTGCTAAGGTATACTTTTTTCCTTCAAGTCATACGAATTCCACCATAATTTCAAATTGCTTTTATTTGGTATGCACATTTTTCGCTGATGATTCCCTGTAATGAATCATATTGAATAAAATTATTATTTCCTTACTTATATTTTATCTATTTCACACAACTCAACACAATTTTCCTTTTGTGTCCTTTAAAAACGACCTTCGAATTGCAATTCGTTACCTCTCTTGGTGTAGAAACAAAATCTCCGTTTTCGAACGCTAATGACATTCGAAAACGCATTACCAGGTACGAAAAATCCGAATGCGGATTTGTCATTCCGTAAGTACTAGATTTCTTATCCGCATTAGAAATAGAGAGTACAACTGGTGAACTGATTTCCCAAATTCTAAGTTGACTTCAGCAGCTATTTTAGTTGATGTAATTTGAGCATTCACGAGCATTCAAAACCCGAGGACGACCAGAATGTTTTGCACTTTTGAAGTTTGATTCCCCTTTGAAACGGTGCACAACGCACGCTGCGAATTGTATATCGGCTCCTGTCCATAATTTGTCCAATATCCGCATATGACCTGCCTTGACTATGCATGTAAATAATTTTTTTCTTTCTGATTTGGTGGTTTCCTTCTTTTTTGGGCTCATTGTAATAAATTTTATTTTATTTTCGCAAAAAAACTAACTAACACAAACAAAACTTTTTTTTTTGAATAGCTGTAACTGCAGTTTTTAATTTGGCTGACAGAACTGTCAGAAATCTGTAATTATTATCAAGGCAAACATACTGTGCCAGTAATTTTGTGCTGGAGAAATAAGGTGTTTTCTAACTTCAATACTTTTTTCTTTAAACCTGAAAAATTTATATTAATCAAACTAACTATGTTTGATAGTAAATATAAGCATATACTAGACAAAAAAATTAACAAAATAGCGTGTTTCCAAGGCTCAAAATGTTGCTTCAAAATTTAAATAGCTTGCTGTGCTAATAATTAAGTGCGGAGCTGTATATCGATAGACTTGGTACAAAGTTGCAGCCTATAGTTCATTTCATTCATTCATTTTGTAAGGAAGCAAACAAAGCATTTAAAACGATTTTTTGGCACAACATTGTCTTCGCTATAACATTTCGAGTAAAAGAATGCTCTTTAAAAACTTTCAGAACACTACCTAAATATTGTGCTTCGGCCCATAACAACCCATAGTATTTTCAACCGACGTTTTCAAACTCTCTTCCAAAAAGAAACGCAAATTTTCAGCTAGCTTAACATAAACCAAAGAAAAACACTATTTTTTAAAAGAACAGAACAAATAAAAACACAATAAATTATACAAAATATGTCACCTATGTTGTTTTTTTAACTGATGTACCTAATACAGTAATGAAAAAATAATAGAAACAAACTTGGTGTTCATTCAAACATAAAAAGGTATTTGTGAAAAATAGGAAAATAAAAACTATACAGATAGATTTTTAATAATATATTGCTTAAATCCAACAATTTTTTTTTTAATATAATATTGGGAAATAATGATAAAAAATAGACTTGTGATTATTAAGTTGTTTCATCCTGGAAACTGTTTGCCCCATCGAATTCACCAATTCGGTACATGTCTCTACGGGTATGGAGTACCATTCCCTTTGAATTTTCGACCACAACCCGTCTTTATTTTTGGTTTTGCAATCTCCGATCCTTCGCTTTAGGATGCCCCATAAGTGTTCAATTTGGTTTAAGCCGGGGGATTGTGATGGCCATTCCATAACATTGATTTTGTTTTGTTGTAAGTATTTGTTAGTCAATTTTGAGGGGCGCTTCCTGCATGAACTCCCATTTTGATTGGCACTTCCTCTTCAGCTAATGTTAGCATAACTGAATTTAAGATGTGGACATAATCCACATCGCACATCTCATCTTTGATCTAAAATATTGGACCTACACCAGATGCTGAAAAGTCCCCTTAAATCATTATTTTCCCATCATTATATTTCTTGTCTTTTGGCCTTCTAACATACATTTTTCCATCGGAAGTATACAAATTGATCTTCTTTTCATTCGGCCACAAAACGTTATTCCAATAAGAACGGTGTAAGTGTTTGTTTGCAAAGGGAAGTCTTTGTAAATGCCACTTTTCGTGGACTTTTACCAGGAAGACTTGATTCTATAAGTTGGTTTCTTATTGTTCTAGCTGTCACTGATCCATTTAATTTATTTTTGAGTTCTCTTAAAGAAAGAAATGGTTCCTTCTTACATATTATTACCAATAGTGTTTTAAAACGCGAAAAAGTTTATCTTTTTCTTCATCTTGTTTCTTCTTTAGACGTGAATGTAAAGTTTGAAATACTTTTTTCTTGGAACAGTTTAAGGTTTTTGCAATTTCAACCATCATTTTTTCAGCTTGTCTTAGTTTTTTCGTCACTTCGCGTTTAAAATGAGTACAATGTAATTCACGACTTTTAAAAATTATGTTTAATATCGAAAATAAAATATCTGACAAACTAATAAACAAACTCAAAAAGCATATTTGCATAAATTAAAAACTGACCCTTAAGTTAGAACAACAGTTAAAATAGCTTGTTTCTATTACTTTTTCCAGGCGAAATCATCATTGGTCTCAAACTTTTCACCGTTAAGTGAAAACAAAAAGTTGTTTCCACAAAACAATTTGCCATTAAAATATGGAAAGACTAACGACAAAATACTTAATTGCTAACAAAATATTGTGTATCCAAAATGATGAAGACACTTGTTTCTATTATTTTTTCCAACACTGATATGTCAGCTGCTTTAATTTCAAAAATTTGGAGGAATAAAATCGATCGAAACATAGAACCCTGAAAACAATTTCACTAGATTCTTAATTTAGATCTCGATTTCATTTCACTCGATTTCGGGAACTTAGCTGATAATCTAGAATTTAACTTTACTCAGCTTTTCACTAAATAGTACAAAAAATCACAAAGAACCGACTAAAGTGTCAAAACCGAGTTTATACATATAAACGCGCTACTGTTAAGAATGCAACATTTATTTTCGAAATTTTATTAAAAAACCAAATCTTTTCTTTCACTTTTTGAATTGCAATAGTACGGCCGGCATGTCCTTATTTAAAATGCTTCTTTTTAAAAACGTTGCTTGAAAATATTTAACATAGCAATAGCAAAAGTCTTATTATTTTTATCATTTATTTATTACAAAGTTAAATAACAAAAATGCCTTAACAAGTCACAAGGACACCAACATTAAAACAAAAAATAACATCTGCTCAATATCAACTCAAGCCTTCATTCATACAGCAAAAATCAGATCGATACCAAAACCAAAACCAAATACAAATATTTCACTCTTTTATAACTTTTTAACTGACGATTAATGAGATGAACAGACAAACGGGCCGGGCACGTCAACTATATAGGGATATACATATAAATTGTATGGGTTAATATGGAAAATTGTTTTGGGGTTTTGTTCCTCCTCTCCTCGGTCGGTTAAGGTATTCACACCCTTATATAAAATTATTCCTCAATCATTTAACGATTTATAAAGAGTCGATTTATTTCCTATTTTTCTATTATTCATAAATACTCGTACATATGTCAAAAAATAGATAGGTCGTATAATTTGAGGCCAAAAAGCAAATTTTGTTTCTGGGATGTTTCCGTTTACACCTTTAAATGTTGTTAAAATGCTTTTCATCCCTAATTTTCCAATTCGATATTTTGTTTGTTTGCTTCGCATTGTTGATGATGCGAATGAGAGTGGAAACCGTTGCGTGCGTGTGTTTTTTGTTGTTGTTGTTGTTTTGTACATTGTGATTTGTCACTTTCGTTTACCTTTGAATTGTATAATGTATAACTCTGCTTCGAAAACACAAGCAGTTAAAATAATAATAATAGCAGCATAAGAACAACCCTCGATCAGGGTACAAGGACATAACACGATATGATACAATGAAATAACAATGACACAATACCATGTATATCTATATGGCATTCCGGACGAACCCCTCTGGTGTCAACCTCAAATAGAGGTGTGATCTAATATGCCATCCTTCCGGTCTAGAGTCTGTTGTTTCTTTTATGGGTATTAGTATGGGTATGGATATGGGTAATGTTAAGATTTATTAATATCGGGTAGGTGCTGTACCTCCGTATCATATCCACGACAATAATTGACAACATTTAACAAAATATAACGGTAATTTAAAACAGCCCTCCTATAAAAATTTTGTTTCTTAAATACCTAATTTTTGTTTTATTAATGTGAGTAAGTAGTTGCGTTTTAAAATCAACAATTTAGTTTTTCATATAAAACTTTAAATCGCATTAAGTTAAATCGACACTTTTGACATTAGAGGTTTTTATGAAATGATGTTTTTTTTTAAAACGATTAGTCACAGATGAAAAAGAAGTGTAGACTTTTTTGTGTTTGTGGAGAATATGATAATTGAGAATTTTCCCCTTCGCATTTAATAATGGCGTAGTTTTTATTTGACAAATGGAACCCTTTCCGTCAAAATATTCGAAGGGCAAAAATAAGCTGTGTTCTAGATTTAGTTTAGAATGTTCTTTATTCATTTTGACATTGACAGTTTAAGCTAAGTGGAAAGTGCTGCCAATGCAACATCCCCCTTTAGATATTAAAGTTTATATAAAATTAAAGTTTAATATTTCATTAATTAATTAAAATTCAAAATAATTCATAATAGTCTTATGTTTTGTTTTTAGAATTCAAATTAAATACAATTTTTACCATTCAGGTTTTTTTTTTTTTAAATTATGTTAAATTTAAGTTTACTATTCCAAGAAGTAAATTAAAAGAAATTAATTGAAATGTTTAGCTATGACATTTTCAAATATCGCCATAAACTTTTTTCCCGGATCTGGTAATTAAAGCATCACTAGAACATCGACGGGCAGGAATCCTCACAGTTTTTGTAGGGCCCGTAGATGTTTCTTTTGCTTCCGTCGTTGATGTTGGTGATTTGACGTCAGGTCCTAGGTATACGTCAGTAGAGGGTTTCATCTGTAAAGATTTTAAATAAGGAGCTTGAATTAAATGAAATCTATTTCTGCGGATAACTCGCTTATCAGTTTCGACTAAGTAAGACCTATGTTGTACTTTTTTAATAATTTTCCCATGTCTCCTAAGATCAGTTACCCACACAAACTCTCCTGCTTTTAGTTCTACCAGTTCTTTTGCTCTGTGTCGTTTATCGTAATTTGATTTATATTTGTTTCTGTAAATTTCTTCCTTTTTTATCAAGTTTCGGAAATCTGGTTTTTCCGTTAAATTTACATCCGGAAGGTTGTCACGTAGTCTCCGTCCAAAAAGTAATTCTGCTGGGCTAAGTCCATTAGAAAGTGGTGTATTTCGGTACGCTAGTAATGCCAGATCGACGTTTCCTGGATTTTTCTTCATTATATTCTTGGCTACCTTCACAGCCGCTTCTGCGGCTCCATTCGCCTGATGAAATTGAGGGCTGCTCGTGAAAATAGTAAAAGACCATTCCTTCATAAAACGTCGAAACTCGGATGAGTCGAGGTTTTGAAATTGCGTTCCACTATCAGTGAAAATACTTTGAGGTACTCCGTGTAGGCTGAACGTTCCTTTGCATACTTTAATCACATCTCTCATTCGCATGCGGACCAATTCTTCAACTTCAAAATATCTGGAATAACAATCAGTTATAATGATATACCATTTATATTCTAACTTAAATAAATCCATTGCAACTTTTTGCCAAGGGTAATCGGGCAAACTTGATGCAACTAACGGCTCCTGTTTATTTCTTGAGTTCTGTACACATGCTGGGCAGCTCTTAACTTTAAGTTCAATGTCTTTTGAAATTCCTGGCCACCACATGGTTCTTTTAGCTCTTATTCTTGTCTTTGTTATACCTAAATGTCCTGCATGTAATTTATTTAACATTATAGGCCTCAAATTCTTTGGAATAACCATTCTATTACTTCTTAACAGCAAATCATCAACTACACTAAGTTCGTTTCGAACAGAATAATAGTTTTTAATATCGGAAGTCAGTTTAATCTTTGTTGGCCATTTAGTTCTCACAAATTTTTTTACTTCTTGACATTCCTCATCCAATATTTGTGATTGGATAATTTGAACGATATTTTCGTCTTTCGTATAAATATTCTGTAAGGATATCTGATGTATATAAGCTTCTATTTCCTCCTCTAATTCTTCTGAACCAGAACTATCATCAATGGGCATTCTCGAAAGACTATCAGGTGCTATTAAATTTTTACCAGGAATATAGTTTATGGTGTAGTCATACCTCATCATTCGTATGCGAATGCGTTGCAACCTTGGAGTAAGATCGTCCAAGTTTTTGTTTTTAAAATTTGTAAAAGGGGTTTGTGATCCGTTTGTACAGTAAAATTTCTGCCGATCAAATATATTTTTAGTTTGTCACATGCCCATGCAATAGCCAATGCTTCCCTTTCTATATTTGCATAATTTTTTTCTGCTCCAGTTAAGGTCCTTGATATATAAGCGATAGGAAATTTATCTTTTCCGTGTGTTTGCAAAAGAACAGCGCCTAAACCTCGCGAAGAAGCATCGCACGACAAAGTTGTCTCTCTTCCAGGGTCATATATTGTTAGGCAGGGGGGCGAAATCAATTTTTCTTTAATTTCCCTAAAAGCTTTCTCCTGGGTAATTCCCCAAACGAAAGCATTTTTCTTACAGAGTAAGCTTGAAATTGGTTCTATGATTGATGATTTATTGGGGATGTATTTCCCAATAAAGTTAACCATTCCAAGAAATCTTTGTACTTCCTTAACATTGGTTGGCGCTGCCATTTCTTGAATAGCTTTTGTTTTTTCACCGTCAACTTTTATCGACCCTTCCGAAATAATGTGCCCTAAAAAATGTATTTTTGTTTTACCAAACTCCGATTTTTGTTTGCTTAGTGTAACACCTCCTTCTCTTAATTTTGTCAGCACCACCTCTACTAACTCCTCAAGCTCTTGCAAATTTTCCGCCCAAATAAGGATATCATCAACAAGGACAATACATTTTTTAACTCCTAACAGCACCTTTGACATTCTTTTTTGGAAATACTCAGGAGCAGAAGTAATTCCGAAAGGCAACCTCGAGAACTTAAATGTTCCAAAAGGAGTAATAAATGTCGTCAACTCTTGGGATTTTTTCGATAACGGTACCTGCCAAAATCCGCTATTTGCATCGAGTTTTGCAAAAACCTTGCCTCCAGCTAATTGTGACAACCAATAATCAATTCCATGTATAGGATGCACCTGTCTTTTAACACATTTATTTAGCTCTGTTAAATCAACGCAAATTCTAATCCCTTCCTTTTTAGGAACCACAACCATAGGCGCGCACCAGTCGGAAGCTTTTTCCACAGGTGTGATTATTCCGTCTTTTTCCATTTTCCTAAGTTCTTCCTGAACTTTTAGTCTCAGATGAATTGGCACAACTCTAGGAGTCGAAATAGCAAATGGTGTGACCTTTTCCTTTAGTTCAATTTCGTATTCTTCTTTAAATTTACCCAAACCTCCAAATACGTCCTTAAATTCCTCAAACCAATTCCGTTTTGATACTCCAAATAATTTTTTAACTAGACCTAATTTTTCTATTCCAGATGTTCCCAACAAAGGAATTATTTTATCCGCGGTTATGTATACTGTTTCCATAATTGATTTTGTTCCATAATGTAGATTCACAGTCGACTTCCCTACAACATCAATTGCCTGGTTTACGCTAAATAATTTTGCTGCTGTTTTTTCTACTTTTATTCCCTTCATATTTTTAACTGCATGCCATGGTACTAACGTGACATCAGCACCCGTGTCGACCTTGAATTGTATACGATCTCCGTTTAGTCATAAATTAACTGACCAGCTCTTAGTCACAGCACCTACAAAATATTCCTGATCATCATCTACCTCGTCTTCATCCTCCTCTCGTACCTCATTTACTTTCCTTGTTCGACACTGCTTTGCATAGTGCCCTATTTTTTTGCAACTTTTACAAACTACATTTTTAGCTGGACACCTATCGTAATCATGACGCTCATACCCACATCGCATGCACTTCTGAGTTTTATTTTGTTTATTTCTATCCTGAACTGCTTCACTTTTATTAGTTTTTGATTTATTTTCAAAACGTCTAACTCTATTGACTGCCGCAGGTGAAGTTGATGAGAGATCTTTTTTCTGCCGATTTAATTCTTCTAACTGCCTAAATGATGTAACAGCCTTCTCTAGAGTGAGACTTGAATCTAGTTGTAATCTATCGCTCAACGCTTCATCTTTCATCCCTACTATAAGAGTCAATAAAAGCATATCATCGTGCAAAACTCCCCATTCGCAATGTTTAGAGAGAGTATGTAATGCTGTGATGAATTCTTCACCTGTCTCATCGCCTTGCTTTCTTTTAAGAAATCTTGCACGTTCATAGATAACATTTCGTTTCGGTATAAAATATTCCTCAAATTTTTTCTTAGTATCTCCATAAGTTATTGGGGATGGCGTGAATGAAGTAAAAATCTCTTCGGCTTTTTCACCCATGCAATATATTAAAATATTTACCTGAGATTGATCAATTGTCTCGTGCAATCCATTTCCCATGCGGTACCTTTCAAAGCGCTTAATCCATCTCTCCCAGTCTGAAGGTACAAATGAAAATTCCTCTGGAGGACTTAGTGTCATCGGTCTACTGGAACTAGCCATCGAAGTTGGTGTCGAATTACCTTGCAGCTTCTTATCGTCTTCTTTCGGCGGCATGACACGTGCTTTGCGGTTACGATGTGGGTGTAGTACTCGATAGGAATTTTAGTTAATGTATGTTTTATTAGAGGTTTTCTCTTTTTTAATTTGAAGTTCGATTATTTTACCTTTTTTGTTTTAATACCTTATAATTTTTATTATTTTACATTCGTTTTCGTTTTGGTGTTTTTTTTTTTTCGTTTTTAATATGAATTTTAAGCTGTATATTACTTCTTGTTGTAGAGACCTAAATTTCCGCTGCCACCATGTTCTAGATTTAGTTTAGAATGTTCTTTATTCATTTTGACATTGACAGTTTAAGCTAAGTGGAAAGTGCTGCCAATGCAACAAGCTGTATCGTAATTGACAAATTAAAACTTTACTCCATGAATCCACTTATGCCTAAGGTCAGTATTGGAAATTTTTAACTGTACTTGGGTTGACAGTATAGTCACTGAGGCTTTGTGTGTTTCTAGAAAATTTTAATAATTTAGTTTTATTTTTTTTATATGGAAAATGACGCTTACGATAAAATGGCGGAGAGGAATCAAAATGTCAAAAGATGACAGCTTTAAAAGTGACAGTTTCCCAAATAGAGGGGTATTCAAAATAAAACCTCTTTTTATCTTGCACATTGGTAGGAGTAAATGAAAATATCTTACCTGAATGATCCCTTAGCTAAAATTAAGAGTGAAAAGCAAAATGAATCATTAGCTGACAGTTTTTACATTCGTTTAGTACGTGGCTAATAAAACACCCTTTATTTTACCTTGAAGGAAACATAGAGCTTTGGTAGAATTCCCTGCATTCAGTTATTTTCTAAGAAAAAACATTAGAAACAAAATTGCAGTGTCCAAATCTTGAAAGTTTTACAAACGCAAGAAAGCAAATCACTATGGATTTCTTGGCGTATGGTTTTCAATCTGGTAATACTTTTTTCGGAGTTGGTCTTTTTGACAGCTGTCACTCCTGACCAACGTTTGCAAATTGTTCAACGATGTAATTTTTGAAACATAATGGCGAACCCTTATCTTTATGATAAAGTAAAATGTTTGGCCTTCAACAGTAAATTGTATGCGATTTATTTCTTCATGAAAACCACACTTTAAAAAAAAACACCCTTTGCATAGACAAAATTTACCAATTCTCGATCTAATTTTCCCTACACCATCTCTGTAGAAATTTACGAAAAATTTAGATTCTAATTTTTACTTGATGTTAATCCTAAATCAACTTCTTCAAATGTGGTTAAAATTCTCCAAGAAATCAAAGGCCTGCTATTCTACCCAGCTCCAATAATTAAGAAATTGCAAGCTCCTCATCATTTATCGCTTCTTTAGTAAATTTGTTCTGTTTTGTTTGTATAAAAATGATAATAAAAACTTCTTTTTTTTAATTTTAGGTATACAACAAACAGCCAGTCCAGACAGCACTTCACCAGTCACTTCCGAGGTCTCCTACACCTATATCGGTTCCAATTCCAACTGCCAAACATCACCAGCGCTCTCATCGGACTATAAAACCTACAGTCGATCGGCGGACGAGTCTGCGGATCAACTTCAAAACCTCTCCAATCCGAACGCTTCAATCAATAAGAACAACAGCGACGATAGTATCATTGAAGACGGCATCGATGAGGAAATAATCGACGATGAGAACGATCAGGATTCTTCAGGAGGTGCTGGCCAAGATCCATCGATACCCCATAAGAAACGAAAACGTAGAGTTCTATTTACCAAATCACAAACGTATGAGTTGGAGCGAAGATTCCGACAGCAAAAGTACCTCACTGCTCCTGAGCGGGAACATTTGGCCAGCTTGATACGATTAACTCCAACACAGGTCAAAATCTGGTTTCAAAATCATCGATACAAGACAAAACGTGCCCAAAATGAGAAGGGAGTGTATGACATGAACGGCTCAATGCACCCGCATCCGCATCATCCGTCGGCACTTCCATCCCCACGACGAGTGGCTGTTCCCGTGCTGGTAAGAAATGGAAAATCATGCCTCGATGGCAAGCCACAAGACTGTATTAGCTCTTCCATGCAGTCCCATCATCATTTGGTCCTTTCTGCAAATGGCGCCTACCAACATGGTCTCCTTCCGCCGCCGGGTCATCCAAATCGTGGATGGTGGCCTTAATGGTTCTAGAACAATCGTTTCATCGATTGCAGGAAAAACATACAAAGCTAAAACACAGTACACACAGTAGTGCGACTCGAATATTGGACAATAAAGTTAAATAGGAAAACAAAAAAAAAAAACAGAAATCAAAATTGATTTGTGAATTTGGTGCAATAAAGTAGATTAAAATAAAAAACAAATCAAAGCTAAAACAAAAAACAAAAACCGCTCCTATATGCACTGCAAATATGATGGAAGCCGCTGGTTAGGCTCCAAAAATTATAGACACAAACTTAAAAGTACATAAACTTCCTACCTTATTAAAAACAAAAAAAATATCTAAATATATTTATTCATTCTAAAACTGTTGTCTTTTGTAAATATTTACCAAGTCTCTTATGTAATTCAACAACAAAAAAAAAACATCTATTTTGTAAATAAAAATAATAAATTTGTTCATATTTATAAAAACTTAATAAATAAAATAATTCATAGGTATAGAATGTACAAATAAAAAACTAAATTATGGTTTTTTGTAACCAAAATATTTAGTTTCTTTTTTTTATTTTATATTTATAATTGTACAAAGAATGTAAAAATTATTATTTTCAAAGACAAAAACCACCAATTTAATAAAATTAGACTAATAAATATTATATAACTAATTAGTAATTGAAAATTGTGTAAAAGGAAATTTAAAATTAATAAAAATGAGCTATAGATAATTTATTTTAAAAAAATATAACAATCGTTTTAGTATTTTAGAAAGAAGTTTAAAAAACAAGGTTATTTTTTGTACACTTTTTCGTACGCTTTTTAGAGAATGACTTACTTTAAATCGGGTTAGGTTTTGTAGTGCCCGTGGCATGATGGTTAGTGTGTTGGACTACTCCTTTCTGGATCTTTTGCTGTACGACACAAGACTGACAGTTACAGACAAAGTGGGTAATCACCCTCGAAACTGCTTACAGACAATCGAGTACGACAGTGATCACTGCGGACTGGCTGCTGTAATGCAGATTCCGAACGAACGCGTGGAGTTAGAGGAATACGTTGCAACGCATTCTTACAATTGCAGTAAGATGCGCTGGCCTCGTTTCACCAACGCCCTAGCGAGAGAACTTCGTTCGAGTGACATAGCCCCACCAAACAACAGAAACCTGACAAATACAGAAATTGACCAACATTTACAACAGATGGACGAAACAATAAAACAAACGATGAAAAGGACAATACCAAAGTACAAAGAACGGGACCAAATGGACGCTTACAGAAACTCGACTATTGACGCACTACGTAAGCTAAAGAGTGGCTTACTGACAAGACTCAAAAACTTGTACAGACGACTTACAGACCCACACGACTTGGAGGTTAGGACACTGAAGTCGTCAATAAAAAATGTCAATCAGTTGATTAAGGAGAACTACAGGTTATCAATTAACAAGTACTGGGACCGTAATATCCGGTCAGTTAATTCCAGTGACCCTAGTATGTTCGTATGTTAGATCCAGAAGAAGCCATCTTTGACGATGACTTTTATATAATTGAAGATCCAAAGGAAAAATTGGAGGCGGTGGGAGCTGCTTTCCAGCAAGTGTACAAGGTGAATGATAGCATTCGCCCCAACCACGACCTGGAAAACAGAGCCCTACTTAATCACTTTTACCTTCGAAATGATATAACACATTGGCGATCTGAGAACCGCGGTTTTATGCGGTTCGATGACGATTCCTTGGCAAATGCCATAATCGCCGAGTAAACGGGACCAAGTCCCTTGTTAGTGACGAAGGTTGAGCTTCAGCTCATCTTCAACTCTATAAAAAATAAAAAGTCAGCAGGTGTCGATGGTATATCCAACGTTGTACTAAGACATTTACCGATGAAGGCAATTGATATTTACACCACACTCTTCAATAATGCACTGAATAATGCATATTATCCAGTGCATTGGAAGACCGCTGTGGTTCATCCTCTCCCGAAAAAGGGAAAGGACAACTCCAACCCGTCAAATCTTCGGTCGATAAGTCTTCTTCCGAGCATCAGCAAAGTCTTCGAAAAAATCATTAATGGGGCTCTAAGTAGGCTGCGGACAACAAAATAATTCCGGATAAACAGTTCGGGTTCAAGACACAATTCATGCTGCGTCTAAACTCGTTTCTGATATCCAATGGAATAAATCAAAACAACAATGCACAGGTACTGTTCTGGTTGATTTGGAAAAGGCCTTTGACACCGTATGGTTAGAGGGTCTTTACCTAAAACTGAGCAGGCTTGGCATAAGCAAGCCATTGTTGTATATACTTTATGATATGCTTAACGGTAGAAAGTTTGTTGTCAAAAGTGGCAATGTAACTTCTACCACAACATTCTTAATTAAAAATGGTCTTCAACAGGGAGCGGTGAATTCGCCGATTCTCTTCAGCATTTACACCAGCGATCTGATAGGTAGTCTTACAAAGGCAATTACTTACGCCGACGATCTAATTGCGTACAGAACGGCCCGAAAGGTTGAGGTTATTAGAATTCTCTTGCAGCGTGATTTCGACAAGATTCAGCGATATTGCGACGACTGGAAACTGAAAATAAATGTCCAGAAGTCAGAGACAATTCAGTTGGCTACGGCCACGAGGGATACGTGCAAGAATTGGCGCAAGATAGTCATCGTTGATCTTCACGGGCAGCGATTAGCGAAAAAAAGTGTACTGAAGTACCTTGGTATCTGGTTAGATCAGTATTTATATTTCGACAGACATATAAATGCTGCTCTGGCCAGGGCCAGAGGAACCTTCGCTCTGACGAAACGGCTGTTTTACAGCAGTCGGCTTGACCCCAGAGTGAAGGATGATCGTTAATGGTTGTCCCGTGTGGTTCAACGTTGTCCCTTCCCAGATGGAGAAGTTTCGGGTGTTCGAGCGGCAGTGTTTACGACGCTATACCGGTTTATATCGAACAGGCGAATCTTCTTATGTGCATTACTATTCCAACGAGGTCCTAACCAAAAATACTCCATTACCAAGATCGGAATCTCCGACTGACATTTCGGTTTGCCTACAAGGACTGAGGACTAAATGTGAGAAAGTGTGCGTGAAATGATGCAAAAAACCAAACACATTCTCACATTTAGTCCTCAGGCCCATCAAAATGATTTCATTATAGTAATCAGCCCCATCTAAATGCTTCATTTTGAATGTTTCATGGGCTCGTTCAAAAACTAAACAATCCTAACCAACAGAATCTGAAGTGCTGACATGGTCTTAAATTGGAAGATTTGTATAGCTTTTTAATTTCAATCCAAATAAATGTTGTTAATGTATATTAAATAAAATAAAATTGACCAAATACATACTATTTAATGATTTATAAGTGATGCTGTATTTTGTTTACTTAAATTATTGAAAATTTTTTCAGCTGTAGTTTGCTTAGAGCATTTTTTTGGTGAGGAAGTTCAGGTGGAAACAATAGGCGGTTGTCTCCGTATTTTTTTGTATAGACAATGCACCGAGAAACATACTTGTGAAGTTCCATTGCCAACTTTAGCTAGTTCAGATTCCTCAATTAGATTAGTATTTTCATCATTTAAGCAGTTCGGTAGTTGCAAGACCAAATTTTAGTTTTGTTTGTTGCAGAAATATTCCTGAAAATTTCTTTTTGAGGGACTATGTTAGAGTTAGAATTTTGTTTGTATTTACATTTTGGAATAAAAATTTGAGGGAACCATGTTTTAAAAATAAGTTGCTTTGTGTAAAGCATCTTTAAGGAATAGAAATAGGCAAAATGGTTGCACACAATACCAACTAAAATTACGAATTTTGTAGCATATGAACATTTCTAGACATTTTACAATGTGAACAATTAAATATGCTATGAAATAATTGGCTGCAATTAATGGTAATTTGTTTTCTAAAAAGTTGATGAAGGTTAGCTGAAGCGGAAATTTCTTTAATGAACATACCCAAAATATTTTGGCTTTCTCAAAAATATTTTTCTACACTAACCTCTGCTTTATATCTGAAAACTATTGTTTATGTATATTTTCTTCTATGTTCTGCATTTATAAAATGTAATCTATGGAAGTATTTATTATATTAAGAAAAACAAAAATATATACGTAAAACTCATTAATTTTTTTCATTATTAGCAGCATTTTTACTAAACAAACCCTTCAAACAATAATAAGTAAACTTGAACTTTGGTAACTAAACATTTTTAAGGAATGAATGAAAATTGTATTTTGCGTTAAACTGTGGGAATTCACTAAAAGAAAGTTCTGTACGTCAACAATAAACATTCATGTCGATTATACTCGTATGATCTATTGAATGAGTTGTGCATAAATTCAGAACGATTTTTTGACGTTTTCATTTTGTGATAAACGTCAAAAGTTGCATTTTATTTCCTCTGCATTTATTCAACAAGTTCGCTATGATCGTTCTGATTTTTTTTTTAATATTGGTGTTCCTTTGAAACATAATTTTTTTGATAGCAAATACATGTATGCTTCCATCAATCAAGAATGTTATGGATGAGGTATTTTTCGATAATAACTTTTTTTTTAAATTTAATATTTATTAATCAAAATGGAATTGAAAAATAGTTGCAAGCTTAAATCATTAAAAACAAACTATAAATATACTTCGATTAATTAAATTGATACAGATTTCAATTACTTGCAAAAAAAATATTTGGGCCGTTCATTAACATAAATTTATTAGAATTCAATAAAAAAAATTGCGCCCGCGCCCTTAACTTGCATCTTCGATACAATAATTCAAGGTTAATTATGAAATTTAAAGAATTTCGTAGTGATTACTCTAAATTAGTGAATTAATTATAATAAACTAATGTTGAACATGCTTTTTTCAAGACAAAAATTTACATTGGTTCGCTATCAACAAAATTACTGCAGACTTTTTTATCAAAAAAAAAGTAAAAAGAAAAACCTGAAAAAAACTTATTAACCACCCCATTTTGTTTTTGCTGTGCACGCTAGCCCACGGCATCGTTTTTTTTTTCTTGTTTGTGCTCACATCTAGTTTTTGAGAAAATTGAAAATAACCACAACTACTATTTTAATTTATGCAACAGTATGCAACAGTAAGGTGTGTGCGAGTTTGGGTGTATTTAACAGTGGGATCTGTAAGGGGGGCATGCTGCCCCCCTGCAACCCCCCTGCTTGGGAACACTATAGGATTTGGGGTGGGTGCAAGTTGGAGTGCGTGCAAGGTGGGGAGGGGGCAAGGTTCGGTGGGTGCAAGATGGGGTGCATGCAAAGTTTCTTTTGCATTTAAATAAGCTGGATTTAAGAAAAATTAATTTACCCTAGGTGTATCTTAAACCATATTCGATTATTACCTACTATCAAAATAAGACTACGTTAATACTTAAGCAAGGAAAAAGTAATTTAATTAAAATATTTTTTTTGGTAATTTTCAATTTTCTCAAGAACTAGAAGACATAAAGTCATCTAGTTTTCAGTTTTTGTTCAAAAACAAATAAGAGCAATGAATTCTAAAAAAAAAACAGTAGATAATTTGAAAGTTTTGAAAAACTACACTTTAAACCTTTGTTTTTAATTTTTTTTTGCATACATTTTTAGTTTAAAACAATTTTTTTCAAAAACTATGCATAGTTTTGACTTGATTTAAAAACAAGCTAATAGACAAAAATGTTGGCTTTAAAAAAACGTATATTACTTAATTGTTAGTATTACCGTTATTTTTAAATTATTTTTTTTCCATTTAATGTACATATTTTTTTAAATTGCCCCTACCGCCTAAACGGGGGGAGATAGACCCCCCTCCCATAGTAAAAAATGCTTGTTTTTAACTGTTCTATACAAATCCGTCATTAAACTTTGTCGCCAAAGTTATCGTACTCTCCCCCAAAAAAATATTTGGGCCGTTAATTAACGAAAATTTATTAGAATTCAATAAAAAAATTGCGCTCGCACCCTTAACTTGATGGTTCTTCGAACGCATTTTTGATACAAAAATCCGAGGTTAATTATGAAATTTGAAGAAATTCGTAGTGATTTTTGTAAATTAATGAATTAATTATAATAAATTGATGTTGAACATGCTTTTTTCAAGACAAAAATGTACATTGGTTCGCTATCAACAAAATGACTGCAAAATAAAAGCTTAAAACAGACTTTTTCATGGAAAAAGCTAAAAAGAAAAACCTGACAAAATTTTATTAACCTCCCCATTTTGTTTTTGCTTTGCAAAGTGCCGCTAGGCCACGGCATCGTTTTTTTTGTTTATTTTCACATCTATTCATAGACTAATTGTCAAAATTACAAATACAACAATGTAAACAAACGGGTTTTGGAGAGTGAAACGTACGAAAGATTCCGATCTTGGTAAATGGAGTATTTTTGGTCCTAACCAAGTGGGCTCGAATCAACAGAATTGACAATTTCGTGATAAAACTCGTTCGAGGTCACATTGCAAGGGCTATGTCTTCGACCAACAATTTAATTTTCGGGGCGTTCTATCCGAACGACGAGTATTTTGAAAGTGCACGCTTGAGCGGCTTCATTCCACCAGAAGCATTCCTCTTCTTAGATAAATGCGGTCTGATACAGGATAGATTGGCAGTTCCGCTAATCTACCACGTTAGACGACGAATCGTGGATATGCGACTCCTGTACAATCGGGACGTCATGTCATGGCACAAGACGGTTCCTTCGGTTTAATAGGGCTATGTCCGAACGGGACCGAACTGATAGAGTGAAGCAGGAGAACCAGTTTTGGTGGCTTCAATCGGCACTTGATAGTGGGTAGTCGGGATGGGGTTTTAAGCCTTGGCCGGCTTACATACTTGTTTTATAGTTTTAGGGTTCAGTTTTAAGTACAATAGGCATGGTGGCACAAAAAAAAATACAAAATACAAAATATAAAAAAAAAAACAAAAAAAATAAATAAATACAAAAAAAAATACATGGAATAAGAAAAAAAAAAGACCAAAATATGAAAAACAAAATATGTTAGATAGGTAGACTTGCTGCTGTGGTTGTTCTAGTTTTAAGTAGTTTATAGGTAGAATAGGTAGTTTAAGTTAGCTTTAAGTTTTATATTAAGGACCTTATTTCAAGTTAGTTTTTAAGTAAAAATAAAAAAGGATATTGATATTAGTTTTTTTCAAATTTTCTAATAAATACAAAATAAATAAAATTTAATTGAAGTAAAAAAGATCTTAGGGCCGAAAGGCATTAGTATTAAGTGTTATAGTTTAACCTAGAGTGTCCGTATGGGACCAGTAAGTTAGTTGTAAGTTATGGTTAATTAGGCTAGTTTTATGAATTATTGTCTAGCTTTAAGATAGGTTTAAGATTGAAGTAATAAAAATGAATTTGAAATGAAATGGAGTGCGTTGCACTGTCATGCGAGAGGTCTTGGGTTCGATCCCTGCCTGTGCCGTCTAAAGTTTTTTTTCACGGGTACTGCCTCTTGGGAGGAATTGACAAATTCTCCAAGAGTAATTCTTGTCATGAAAAAGTGCTTCCGAGAAAAAGTGCACCAAAAGTACAACTTTTCTAAAAATGGAAATATGGAGGGAAACCGCTTTAAATTTATTGCATCCTAAAGCCCACGAGTCATTGACTTGAAATATGCTTTCGGCAGAACTATAGGTGGTCGCATTTTCCCGGCAGACTGCGGAGCCGAAGATGCGTTTTTTGACATTTTAATACTTTTGGGAAACCAATTTGGATTGGTCGTATTCGAAAGTCTCCGACTACCTGACTTCGAATATGTACATTACAGACCTGTAGGTGGGTGCATTTTTCCAGACAGACGCGATCAAAATCGTGGTTTCTTAAAACAGATTTTCGATATAGTCCACTAAAATATTTTCAAGCCAAAGCTCTTGGATGCCAAGTATATAAAAAAAACTTAGTTTGAATATGCCAGAGATGGAGGGGACCTACAGTTTTAAGCCGAATCCGAACGGCTAGATTGAGAAAGCACTTTTCATGACAAGAATTACTTTTGGAGAATTTGTCAATTATTCGCAAGAGGCAGTAGGTCCCATCCATCCCTGACAACAGTACTCGCACACAGGAATGGTTGAGAGTTGTAAGTCACTAGACCCTGGTTCTTTACGGACTGTTGCGCCAATTGTTCAAATTTTCCATGAAATTTTTCAAACAATTTTGAAAAAGTTCAGATGAGGAATTCTATTTCCGATAAAAGAGGGTATTATATCAAAACCCCATTTTTGAAAAAAAAAAATTAAAAAAAAAACGGGGAAATGCTTTAAAAAAAATAGGAAGAGCATCATCGTACTTATTTTAAAATATTGTTTTACAGATAAAGCTCAAAGGTTTAAAAAGATATCATTGATAAATTTTGTATCATGTGCCCGCAGACTTTCAAAAACAAAAATAGAATTTATTAACTGATATTTTTAATCGACAAAATCATTTTACAGATTATATCTACTAAACTTTGAACTTCATTAAATAAAGTGACGAATACAATTTATTGCTATCACATGTGAAATATTATGATCTTAAAACGTGATATACTTATAAAATATTCAATAAAATTTTAAGTACATTGTCAATAAAAATAAGAAAATAACTTTACAAAAAATTAAATATTTATGCCTTAAAATACTTCTTTTTGAAAAAGTTTTTTTAGGAAGGAATATGTACATAATTTAACTATGTTTTGAAAGAGCTAGAAATAAATCAATGATATTTTATTTCGACCGTGTTGAAATTTATACCCCATATGAAAGAATGCTCATTTATCAATATCATTAATATAATAATATATTATAGGTTATCAAAAGGATATGTATGTAGGTAGATATGCATAAGCAAATAGCTATTACAAGTCGATAACAATCGTTATCTGATTAATTTGTATCTTTTAGCTCTATCTGGGCACTTCTGCAGGTTGCTTGATAATGTTCATTTTTATATTGATTGTGTTCTATAAAAATGTTTTGTTTTTTTTTTTTCGTTTTATTTCTTTATATTTTAAGTAGGTACATACCCAACCCACTTAAGTGATTGTTTCTTTGTTATTGGAGCACCACAAGAAATATGTCTTGATAATAATCAATTCGAAGATATCCGAAAATGGGTAGGGCATAGATTCAATTTGAATGGGAGGAGTCTTTGAATTTGGTTTGTTGATACAAATGGGATACAGCTGAATTAGATGTCATAAGTGAATTCATTTAGATATATAAAACTATTAGAGATGAGGAAAGAGATAATTTTAGCATTGACACACAGGGTGGGCCATATAGTAGCCCCTTTAAGAATCATGAGTTGTTTTGACATTGTCATCTGTTTCACTCTTGAAATCTTAATAAAATCTCATTATCATAACTTTTCGGGACGGAATGAGTCGCTATAAGCTTGAATGCATTGGGAAATATTGAGAGTTGCTTAGAACAAAAGAAGTTAAGATATCAAAAATGGGGCACCCACCGCATCTGCGGTACGCAAGTTTGTGCAAAACATGCTTTAAGTATTCTAGTGAACAGAACTGACAGACTTTAATTTGAAGACTAACAGATCTTGCTTTCAAGACGAAAACTAACACTTTTCATGATTCTAGTCAAAGACTAATAGGATTTAAACTTCTAGGCGAAAACTACCATATTTCGCATTTCTAGGTGAAAACTAACAGACTTTCAAATGATTAATAAATCGCTTGATTTTTCTTTGAGGTAAATGAACATTTAACAAAATACTAGAACTCTTGTAAGTCTTCTCCATCAATCATAAAAAGTGTTAGCTTACGAGATCTGTTTGTCTTCGTCTTCAAATTGGAATCTGTTAGTCTCAGCCGTCGAAGAAAGATGCGCATAGACGAAAATGTGGCTGATATAGCCGAGAGTATGAGACTTCATTCACAAACATCAACTCGTACATCAATTTTTTAACAGCTCAGTATTTTCCGCACTAGACTGAGGAGAATTCTGCAAAAAGATATCGGATCATTTGCTTGAGTTGGACAACGATTTGTGCGAAGAATTATCTTTTTTGACGACGTGCTTTATTATGTCGGCAACAACAACCGTGTTTTTTGGGGGGGATTCTATATATATAGTACAGTGAGAAATTGCCAATCCGATCCGCACTAGTTCGATTTTTGTATTTGAAAGTTGAAATAATGGAACGTTTGTCAGAATAATTTATTACTAAATTTTTCGAAATTCAGACCAGAACTAACTTAAACTTGATAAAATGGACAATTTTCAAGAAGATATGTTAAGAAAATATCAGGAATAATTTATATTTAATTTGGTTTTCATTTTTTTTTATATTGTGCGCGCTTTAAAGGGATTATGAATACCCTTATAATGATTGAACACAGTGCGAGCAATTAGGAAAGGAGGATAGGATTACAAAGGAGAAACCGATGCATATTAGCTTTGAATGTCTGCACATTGTAATGAGTGGGAAATATTGAGCCTGGTAAAGCATTCCACATTCGTGTAGTGCGGCTAAAGAAAGAATCTCTGTACTTAAAAGTGCGTCCGAAATTGTGCTCAAGGGTAAACTGATGGGCATTCCTAGCAGTACGAGTATTATGGTTGAATTGTTTAAGGGGAAGAATGAAACAAGCTATGTATTTCAATAGAGCATTGTTTTTAAAAATAACGATAAAACAATGACAGGCATGAGACCTTGCGGCGCGGCGGCGGCAGTGTTCAAGAGAAGCAAATGTCTCGGTAAGACAAAGATCTCCAATCATTTTTAGAGCTCTTTTTTCAATTCTATCCAGAAGAATCATGTACGTTATTGGAGCACCAGCCCAAATATGAGAGTTTATACTCAAGTTTTGGACGAATAAAAGCTTTGTAAATTATAGCCAGATCAGATGGGGTAAAAAACTTCTTGCATCGTCGGAGAAAACCTAAACACTTAGCAGCATTTTTGGCGATGTTAAATATGTGATCACTCCATAACAAGTGGTTTATGATGCACATACCTAGGACTGATAGCTGTTCAGTCTCCTCGATGCAAGTACCACTCATGGAAAGTGGCATTGGGGGAGGGTTACGCTTTTGCGACAGTAGACAGCATTGAGTTTTCGAAGCATTAAATTCTACACGGTTTTTGATTCCCCATTGAACAATGCTGTCAAGATCAGAATTTAATGAGCTTATCATACGCTGCCGTTGGTAGTCCATATCTGAAGAACAAGGATGAGAATCTAAAAACGAATATGAAAAACTGAGGGTACTGTCGTCAGCGAAACAATTTAGTGGATTACAAGTTTCAGACAAAAGATCATTTATAAAAATAAGGAAGAGCGTCGGAGACTAAACGGAGCCCGGAACACACCAGCGTTTATTTTATGAATATCAGATTTGAACCCGTCCAATACTACTTATATTGAACGGTCCAAAAGGTAATTTCTAACCCAACAAAGAAGAGATTCATCGATACCAAAAGCACGTTTTTTTATTTTGTAAATTGAAGCTGAATAAAATAAGAACTGAGGGAAAGGGATTCGTTCGTAGATTATGGTCTTACAGAGTTTTGATCTTTTCGCATGGAACAGATAACAAACAAATATAACAGCTTATGTCGTAATCTACGACGCGACGTTGAAAACCAGAATGAGAAGTAAGATTTGAATTTTCTTATCTCTAACTTTGTTTGAAGACTTGCCAATGTACTTTTTTAAGTTTTGCATGCATTTTTGTTGCGTTAGCGTGCGAAGACGCATGAAACCATGGGTTTATAAAATTAAGACAGGCAAGACCCTTTATGTTGTTAGTTGTTTAATTAATTGTTTAGCGTTAGTTTGGTTACAAATAAAACATGAATCTCAAAAAGTACAGCAGATATTAAAAGGCGTAAGCTTTCACTAAAAATGAAATGTAATATCGCGAAACAACAAACTACGTATCACACTCTACGAACATGCCTTTCAGATAGAGTTATCATACACTAAAAAAAACTTTAGATGGCACAGGCAGAGATTGAAGCCAAAATCCATGCTAGAGATTTTGGCTTCAATCTCTGCCTGTGCCATCTAAAGTTTTTTTTAGTGTCCTACAGTCCTACCCTCTAACCATCAAGCCACGGGTACTACCAACAATAAGTGCGTTTTTTTCGTATTCCATATATAGTACAGTGAGAATTTGCCAACAAAACGATCCGCAGCAGTCCGGTTTTTATATTTGAAAGTTGATACTGAATATTTGCCAGAATAATTTAACAAAAATTTCTAAAAAAAAATAGCGAAATTCAAACGAGGGGTGAAATCGTGTAAAAGCTGATTTTTGATAGTTGACTGTCAAAACCAAGGAAAATACGTCTGTGTAATGTGATAGTCGATTTCAAAGTTTTAACCAAACAATTTGATATAATATAAAAACTTCAAGAAGGGGGTTTGCTCGTAGACTACTAGCGAGCGAGCTTGAAGCTCGCCTAAATTCTTTATATACCTGAATCGAGTTGAAATGAACTTGATTCGCCTCGATTCCGGTCGGGGATCGGAGTCGAGTCAAACTTTGTGAAGAAAAACCTGTGTGGGGGAGTTGGTTTTACAGACAATGCGTTATGGTCTGTTTATTTGCATATTTGTGTACAAAAAATATAGTTTTGTTTTAATCAAATTAAAAAAAAAATTGCACATGGAGTAGGTAGCATATTCTTATATGGTGCTGAACTATTCAGTTTTTCATTGTTTAACACGAATCAAACTATCGCACTTGCACTTCATAAGAAACATCGAAACACCATATGCATTTTAGAAAGTGCTGTCAAACTTAATCATTTTTAAATCTTCTTGTGCGGTGGAAACACCAAAAAGATTTATCCAATCTAAACTGAGATAAACCTTTAATGGAAACATAGCAAAACTTAATTATCTTTTTTATTGTTTTCTCTTGCAAAAACAGCCCAGTTAGTCCATTTTCACTAACAAAACTAAATAATAGCAACAGTAATAGATTGATTTTTTCCCCAATGGAAAACACAAATGATTCAAAATGCACAACTACTCAACGAACACAGCCATCGAGATACAAATGCAATATCAATCGTTCCAACATTTGAGAACGAAATCACATAAGATCCATTCGAGACTCGTATAAATGTCAAAAACCCATCCATAGTAAGATTCTACTCTAACTTTTATCGGTATTATTCATACTATGGATATTGTTTTTGTTATTCGTGTAAAACCCTACTATACTATGGATAGATTTTCCAACAAAACACGGGTAATTATATATACGAGGTTCGGGCAAACGTCAAATAAAAATTCTATCCGCAGTTGGATCCTACTACTACTTTTATCTACAGCAAAGAGTAAAAGAGTTTGTATTTGTAATACGATATTTTTGCCAAAAAAACGCACCCATTGTTTTAAAACCAAATTACCACAGGGTAATTTATTTAAAACTATTGAAATTCTCAAATCGTGATACCAGTCTACTTGGTGATGTCGATTGGCCGCCTAAGAATTACGATTTGACACTTTTGGACTTTTCCCTGTGTAGAACCAATGTACTACTACTACCAAATATCCGAAGGGAATTCAAGATCTTTAAACAATACTTGAGACACAGTCCGATACCATCAACAAGGTCTTGGAAAATTGAATTGACTTAATGCCCACTGTGATTCCAGTCGAGTAAATCACTTCAGCGAAGTTATGTTTCATAATTAATGGGAACTTTGGCTCTTTCTAATAAAATAGCCATAATACAAGGTGGGCGTGGTTACTTCCTTATGTGACACTGTCACTTATGAGTAGTAGAGTGTTGTTTTAAGGTACATTCGAAAGCACATTATCAAAAATGCAGTTCTTGCCGTGGAGGCCTACTTTTCTTTCATCGTCGTCATTCAGCGTGAATTCAGAAAACATTTCAATATCAAACATGCAGGTCGTGTGTTTAATTAGAAATCGATTTATTTTGTGGATGGACGCATTCAGGGATACCGGTAGTATGATTAAGGAACGTAATGGACCTTCCGAATAATTAAGACGCCAGAAAACAGAAAGAGCAGTTACGATAAATTGTGAACGTTACATCGGCATGATAGAGAACTTTTTTTCTGCCCAAACTCGAAGAAATGACTGCAGGGAGTGGTTTTGAACAGGATGGCATGGCACCACGCCTCACAGAGCAAGAAGATCAATGAATCTCTTGCGTGAACACTGAACACTTTCTCGAATGGCTCATTTCTTTTAAAGGCAATGGCGATGGCCAGCACGATCGCCAGCTTTATCCCCGTTTGATTTTTTTCTGTGAGACTACCCCAAATCATGGATCGTCATCTAAAAAAACCATACATATATTTGTGATATGCTGTATAAAATGGACAGAAATTTCAAATTTCGGCTATCTCAGTGCCTTGACATATTTTGCTAATGTTAATGCTTTTTGTTATGATTTTTTACAACAAGGAAGTAACTAGGCCTTCATTGACCTAGAACTTCTTCGATGCATAAATCGGTTTTTTCTTAAATCTAAACTTAAAATACGAAACATGTCTCAAAATTTTAGTCCAGTTCCCTAACTAGGCTTGTAGCTCTAAACCTAAAAGAAGTAACCTTAAATTTATCGGAAACACAAAAATATACAAAGCATAACTTTATTGAATTTAATCCCTCAGGTGCCTGATTGTTTTCTTTCAGCACGTTAAGTTCCTTGTTTGCCTTTCACCAAGAAAACGTCAAATCCTCTCAACAACAAAAAAAAGACAAACGAAACTTCATCGTGTCATGTACACTTTTTGACAAGCAGTCTTTTAGTCTGATTTAAGTTATTCTTATATACAGTAACGCAATAGCGTAAGTTGATTTTTTTATTACCATTTTCTCATAACATACAAAATTTATTTACAACTTCCGGATCTAGCTGACCGACAAATAATAACAACAACTCTTAAAAAGAAGAATCGAGTTATTTCTTTCGTTATTGTTTGATGATTTTCCGGTACCAGAATTTTTATAAAAAAGAAAATAAAAATCTATATAAAAATATTAACAATGGAATAAAGGAAGTGGAAATAAAAAAAAAGAAAATCCTAACAAATGTAACTATAATAAGAGTTTTTCTTTTCTTGCTTTTCCGCCACTACCAACGCCTTGCCTCGCCTCGCCGGTCGTACTACTGATGACTCCTTTCCTTGGACATTGCCTCTGATGGTCTGCTGCCATACGAAGGATATTTGTATACATGATACGACAACTAGGCTAAAAGTCAATCAATGACATCCCTAGCCCTATTGTATCTACGAGTAATATGGTATACACAATAAAGGAACTCTTATGGGAAGATAGTTGCAGTGTATCTTTTGGACTAAAGTATCTATACAATCGATGGGGCGAGGATTGCCAGCACACAGGAAGAATATACAAACAAAAAATAAAATATTTTACTGCGCAAAGACGATTAGCCTCTCGTTGTGTGTTTGTACGGAGGATATGGTCATCATCGCACGGAATTAGCCCTAAAGGGTAATAAATCTTTCAAAATCAATTCTATCTTATTTTTTGTTATTATATAAATGTGTTTTATGTCCTATGATGATACTCGTATAGTAGTATGAGTCTAAAGGACTTAAGTCAGCAAATTAAGAGCGTTTGATGTTTTTTTTTCATTATATTAATAAAAAAGCAAAATAGTGCAAGTGATGGAAAGCCGGAAAATGGGTACAAGAACAATAAAATAAATGAGGCTTCAGATTAAATAAGTTGTGTTTAAAATAAGATCTTAAAAATAAGACTTTCGAGCTAAGAAATTCAAATTCAAAATATCAATCCTTAAAAAAAATTAATAAAAGGCAAATTCAAATTCAAATAACTCAAAGCTGCAACACTATCAAATATAATATGTTTCTGTTTCATATTCCTTAACAATAAATTGTATGATGATTTTGCAAAGTATAAATCTTTATCTTCTAAATGCAGATAAAATTGTTCAAGTATTTTCGTAAATTCTTATTAGTTTTGAGATGACTTATGAGTCTTCATTTGACTATATCTATAAATTCTTTAAATAACTTGAATGTATTTCTTTATGGTTTGAATATTACCTTTTAGAATTAACTTTTAGTGCTGATTCCGAATCCGAGCTCTGGAGAGTCATTCCGTATTTTTCAAAACGATTATCATTCACGTTATCGTTGTTGCCGTAAATTTTATCACAACAAGTTTCACTTTCCTTAACCACTCCTTAACAATTCTCACTGTGACCCCAAAATTCTTGAAGAGTTCAGTAGAAACCTGGAGAATCAGCCAGTGCTCTTCTAGCATTTTAGGAAAGCAAATTTAACAGGTCTTACCAAAGTGTGCGAAAGGGTTCCACACCAAGGAGCTGTGCGAGGGTTGGTCCACATATTGGCTTAACAAATCGGAAAAGGCATGAAGATGATACCCATGCCCAACGATGTGTGTAGTAAAGTCAAGCCAACTTTAATTTAGAATGGCCTAGGGCCAGGCAAGTAGCCGGTAGGGGCAAGCTCGCCATGATAATGGCACTTTTTTTTGGATTGCGTCCGAACCGACAAGACAGTTGGAAAAGGAAAATTTTCTTAAGAATAAGTTAAACAATTTTTGTATATTTTTTTTTTTTTAAGTTTTTTTGTGTTGAAGATTTTGCTGTGGATCGAAAATTGAGGAAGAACTACTATAGCTGTTGTGGGAATTTCAAGTCGAAAAGCTAAGTATAGTTTTTTTTTTTTAAGAATATTGTTGGTTTTTTTCTTTTTTGATAATTTGTTCTTTTGACCTTGGCGTCAAAATTCTATTTTCCCGATACTACGGGTCGTGTTTACCGTTTTTAATTTTTTTTTGTTAAAATAATTTTCTTGGAGTGATTTTCTTTATCGGTTGTGTATATTGCCTAATAATTTCTATAAATCTTTTTACCATACATTTTTATCGAGATTTGACCTTCTGTCAATTTCAAATTCTCAACTTGTAATTTTTTTTGTCATAAAAGATCCTGGTTTTTAATCCCGGCTTCGGCCAAAGTTTTCCAGGCAATAAAAGATAATTTTAATTTCTCATCTGGAAAATAAAACCACTCTTTTATTTCTTAATTTTCTTTGAAGACTAATTTTTCAGCTTTTGGTTTTGGTAAACTTCCATTAAAAAGTTTCCTGGCGCCCACTACGACTTCGTGAAATTCACCTCTTCGTATTTCGATATCATTTTGATATCAATTTCATTTACTTTTATTGATCACCTCGATCAACAAAATAATTATACCTAATCAAAACCCCCCTTAGACTTTATTGCTACCTGTGGTGAGTTCTTTCACCTGTTTGACACACAGACTGACGTTTCTCGTAAATCGTCAAAATAATTCTCGCTGCACATCGGTGGTGTGCGATTTGATTTCGTTTAATTTAAAAATAATTAAAAAAAGAATTTAAGTCGCGTTCGGTCTTCGACAATACTGGATTCGAAAATCCAATATTGTTTAAAGATATTGGTAAATATATTCAATCCGTCGGGTCGGTCGATCGGTGGAAAAATTTGCAACATCGTCAATAATTTGATTCACATAACTTTATTACTATCGTCTCGTCAATCGTTTTCAGTACGAGATTGTTGACTATTCTGATACTGTAACTCTAATGTCAAAATGAAAAATAATGCTTGTTCGATATTCGAAAATGAAACCAAGTTTCCCAAACTTGTTATTTTTTCTATGGGAAATTGTGAAAATTTGCAAGAAATTTCCTGTTACCAAACATACCAATTATTTTGTGTTTTAATCGATACATATTTAGCTATAGTGCAAACGCTATCGTTTTGAAGTTATTACTTTGACGACTTTCGTCTTACGTGAAGTGAGACTATTGTCAAAACGCTATCGTCTGACGATAATCCTTTTACGGAATGACCCACCTGATTTTGCTATATGTACTAAAATTCAGAAATACCCGTTTTCAATATAATAATGTTTGCCATTAATCGTTTTCGGCTACGAATACAATAACCCCCCAAAAAAATAGAAATGTTATATCACTCGATCTTGGAAGCCACGATAGTGCGCTGACCAAAAGTATCCTTCAATAAATTAATACGTCACGCGAAAAAAACATTATTTTTATAATGAATTTGCGTGAATTGCAAACGTTGTTCACAAAAAAGTCTCTTCATTACAAAATGACAAACCAAACCTGAGCATAAATCAATTGACAGCTGTCAAATAAATCAACCCCGAAAAAATTATTGCAGGATTAAAAATCACCACTCATATTTGTAAACCGAAATATTTATGAATCTGATACATTTAATAGATATTCCTTAAACTAAGTAGTTAAGTACATTTGACACAATACAAAATAAAAACAAAACTTTTAAATAACTTACCGAATCATGAATGAACGTTCAGATTTATGACAATCTGTTACAATTAATGTTGATAAAAGTTGGCAAAGTTCTCATTCATATGAAATGCTGCCTTAAGTCTGAAAAACAATAAAATTGAATACGAACTTCACAAATGTAAAAAAAACTTAATTTGTAATTAAGATTTAAATTATGAACATGTGTACATATATGTACATATGTACATATGTACATACATACATATGTAGGTACAAGGAATTATTTCAGAATGTACATACATGTACGTACATAATGTATTTCAGCGTTTAGGAAAAGAAGATTTTGGCCATCTAAGTTTCGTATAAAGCTTTTAAATGAAATTTGTTCTAAAATTGCATTTATTCACAATCTTGAATAAACATCAGCCATTGATGGCATTGGTTTGAGCAAAATTCAATACACACCACACAAACATGTTTGTGCAGGCACGGAAAATTTAAAATTTTTTGATTTTGTTCAAACCGCTTGCGCAAACACCCATAATCGCTACAAACTACTCAAACAGTGTGCACAAACATTTTTACAACAACAAAATACATTCGTTTGCTCAAACAGTTTGTGTAGTGTATGGGCCCTATTACTATTATCAATATAAGATTTAATCGAATTTGTTTTTCCTTTTAGGTAACGACTCAAAAATAATTTTGTTTAACAAATAATAAGACCCAAAAATGGAGGAAGGATTTGCGAGTGGTTTTTTATTGCAATTTAAAAAAAGTGAGGAATTTGATCTACCACAAATATTTCTCGAACCAATAACGCTAGCGGCTTCAATTAAATTAAATTTTATATCATACACTGTGACTTAATACCGAATTGGTATAAATTCGAAAAAATTCAACAAACGATTTTTGTATAAATCAAAAAACTGAACAAAATATGTATATATGTACTTCGAATATTTTGCGAACAAAAAATGATATAATTTTATGCTAAGCAGAATAACGTTTTTGAAATCTGGTAAAAGCTCCAGAAAAATCAAAGTGACAGTTTTTGTTACAAAAACTAAAACCTGGGTAAAATACAGGGTGCGGCAGAGCCGACTGACGAGTTTAATGAGGTCATTAGCCTGTGATAAGATAAGAGTAGGCCTTAATAAGGGGAATATTTTGAATTGTACGGTAACGCCGTTTTTATTCGTAATCATGGTCTGGACAGGTGTACATCGTGGTTTCGTCGTGCGTGCATATTACGAAAATAATCATTCTGTGATCGCTACACAAAGGGCTTTTCGTATACACTTCGGCATTTGGAAGAAACTGGAAGTACCCTAAGTAGACTTGTACACGGAGCACCTAGAACGGTAAGAACCCCCGAAAATGTGCAGTTGGTTAGAGAGTCAATTGAGCAGTCACCAAGACGCTCAGCCCGGAAACACGCGGTAGCTTTGGGAATCTCAGACCGTTCTTTGAGGAAAATTCTTCACGAAATATAAATTAATGCTTGTCCAAGAAATTAAACAGAAAATCATCGCGGAAATCGAGGCCAGCCGAAATGTGCCGGAAATCATGTGAGATCTTCTACAACAGTGTTTCAATGCTGACGGCCGCTATCTTGGAGATATAATTTTCAAAACATAATTTTTAAAAATAGGATTGAATACTGATTTAAAAAAAAAAATGTTTTCTCTAAGTTTTACTGTTCGTTATTTATAGCCCATCAAAACTCGTCAGTCGGCTTTGCCGCACCCTGTAGAACTAAAAGTCTACAAAAATTAATACAGAAATTTGTTAAAAACAGATTTTCGAATAAAATATCTCGAGAAAAATTTAAGGTACTGACTTCAAAATTGTTTCATTCTAATTTTATTAGAAAAATTAAATATGCTGAATGGAAAGTTATCCGTGCGTGTTGCATTCCACCTTCTTTTTTTTATTTTTTTTTTTTTAGGAAACATAAAACAAAGTTTTAGGTTGTTATCGAAAGGGAAATGATGACATTCTTAAAAAAATGATTTTCTTACAATTTGTTTAATAGCTCTTCGAAAAGTATATTATTTCACAAAATGATTTTATGAGGACTTGTAAACAATACAATTATCTTAAAAAATGACGTATTCACGGCAGAAGCGCCTATACTTCAATTCGTTCTTATTTTAAGTAATAGCTATCTAAAGTTCATTTTTTCTTCAAAACATAGGTTGGAAAACTTTGATACTTTTTCTATGCGATTTCTGAAATACATTTTTTTTTATAAATTTCATAACCTTTTTTTAGTGTTCTTAATAACTCTAAAAATAAACTTTTTGTGATTATAATAGACAAAATTATGTAAAAATTCTAATTCTACAAATTTGATCCATACAAAACTTAAAGATGATGTGATTCTCCACATTATTTAATCGATCACGAAAAACTATATAATATACCGTTCGGAAATATCCATGAATTATTATTATTATTTTATAACATTATCAATTATCATAAATATATATTGTTTTCGAACAGGAACTTTACAACTTTGAATTTAATTTGTGAATGCACACTTTCACTATGAACTCCCATTGTCAATTTATTCTGTAAACTCAACATATTCATCAAATAGCAGCCAAGTTGTAGCCGTCTTATAGTTGTAGTCTTATAATTCTGATTGGAAATATCTCGTTACGGATCGCTCATAATGAAAAGGCTTTAAGCGTAATAACATAATATATATAGTGCCTTGCATAAGCATAACCGCACCTGAAAAAATGCGTTTTATAGAAAACCTACAATGGGAGTGACTCCTTACTATTTTTTATTGAGTTGCATCACTGGTCAAGCAAATTGAGTAGAAAATAAAGTAACATTTATTTATTTCAATTCGTTAAATACTAACGTGAACAAAAGCTTAATAATAATGCTTAAAACTACTTAACATCTAATTTTAATTCAAACTATTATAAAACATTGTTTTAAACTTGAAAATTGTCATTAGGTGATGTTATTAGAAAATACAATTTATTGAATATTTCTATCAATTGATTAAGTGGGCTATGAGCACCATAGTTCGACCTACTAAAAATTATATTTACTGGTTTTTGGAGCCGTATACTCGATCGACTAAAACTAAAGTTGAAACGATTAAGAACCGATGGTGATGATACTGTTCCATTTATTATTGCTGCAGCAAAACAAAATTGTAAATATTTTCTATGGTTTGTCAAGGAAGGAAGATTAATTAAAGTGAGCCTTTGAGAATAAGGGGGAAGAGAATTTTCGTAGGGAAGAGAACGGAGACAAAAACGCAAAAATCTCCTCTGAATCGCTTCAATCCTCATTTCGTGTGTAGAAAATAAGGTGCCCATACTACACAGGCATATTCCAGAACTGGTCTCACAAATGAGACAAAAAGTATCTTTAGAACATAAGGATCACGGAAGTCGCGACTAAATCTCTTAATGAAGCCAAGGACTTTATTTGCTTTTTTAACAACAAAGCTAACATGCTCAGTAAATGTAAGTTTCGAGTCTAAGACTACACCTAGGTCAGTAAAAACAGATACTCTACTTAAAGAACAAGAATCGAACATATAATCAAAAACAATTGGAACTTTTTTGCGTGTAAAACTCATGGTCTTACATTTGTCAACATTTAAAACGAGACGATTTTTATTGCACCATTCCCTAAATAATATTAAGTCATCTTGCAAAAGTAGACAGTCAGATGTAGTGTTAATTCTTTTGAAAAGTTTAATGTCAGCAGCATAAATAAGGACAGACGAATTTTTTATGATCGAAACCAAGTCATTTATAAATAAAATAAATAAGATTGGGCCTAAATGGCTGCCCTGTGGAACACCAGAATTCACAATAAACGGACTCGAACATTCATTACGAAATATTACACTATATTGTCTATTTTCTAAATAAGATACGATCCAGTTTAAGAAATTTTCATTAAAACCTTGACGAGATAATTTAAAAATTAGCGTTTTATGACACAACTTGTCAAACGCTTTACTAAAATCAGTAAATACACAATCTACTTGTCCACGTTTCTCAAAAACATCTAAACAAAAGGACGTAAAATTAAATAAATTAGTAACAGTAGAACGTTTTTTAACAAAACCATGCTGGTTATCACAAATAATTGAACTACAATGAAAGGAGAGGACACTACATACGATAGACTCAAATAGTTTAGGTATCACAGATAGCTTAGCAATAGGTCGATAGTTCATAATATCATTTTTAGGACCTTTCTTGTGCACTGGGGTTATAAATGAGCATTTCCAGATAAATGGAAAGACCGAACTTCTTAAAGACGTGTTAAAGAGAACACATAAAGGATACGACAAATAAGAGACACATTTTTTCAAAATAGAGGATGGCAAACCATCAGGACCAGGACTAAAACACTCATCTAGTTTCAATATGCTTTGTGCAACAGTATGTTCACTTATTTCAAAATTGATATTATTTAAATGCACTTGACATAGAGTTAGGGTACCCACAGGTTTTTTTCTTACAGTTGACAAACTTCCAGAAATTATCAGGATTAGTTTTAAGATCATTTTCAATTTTATGTATATAATCTTCGTATAAAGAGTTTGAATATTATTATTTATTATTGAATAAGGAACGTTCTATAATCACCATCAGCTCTTGTTTGATTATATTTTACCCACGCTTTGTTTCTCTTGTTTTTTAAGTTTTTGATATGAGAATCGAACCATGGTGGAGCATGCGAGTTTTTACGAGCTTTTTTTAATGGAATACTTTTACTGAAACAGTCAAAGTGTATTGTAAAAAACGTTACACATATCATTAATATTTAAATTTAAAAATAATTGGTTCCAGTCGATGGTAAATAACAATTCAAACAATATTTCAAAATTACACTTGCTAAAGTTAAATTCAAGTTTGTTATAAGAATATTTATAATTAGGAGAAGACATATTTAAATTAAGTGAAATATCTAAAGCAGGATGATGTCGATCTTCTTCTATAACAGCAGAAGCAATTACTGAGGTTTCAGTACAAACTGTATCGGAGAAAAAAACTAAGTCGAGTGTTCTTCCCAAACGATTGGTTACTCCATTAAACTGATTAAGACCACACGAACACATACCATCTATTACAGTAAGTTCATTTAAGCTGGACGCGTTTATTGGAACGTAGAAGTTATCATCGTCAATTTGCATCCAATTTAGATTCGGTAGATTAAAGTCACCTACAATCAAAATTTCATCTTCTGGCTCCAAAAGAGTATATAGATTTTCTATACAGCTGTTTAATTTTTCATAAATGTCATTGTTAGAACTTGGAGGTATGTAAGTCGATATAATAAATAAATGTCCGGATACCATCTTAATTTTTATACAAAGTACTTCGATGTCGGTGGATCGAAAATCGTCAATCAAGTACCGTTATTTCCTCTCCTGGTGGTTCAAAATTAAAAGCAGATTTAACTTTTTGTCATCACTGAAAATAACCTAATAAAAAACATTCATTCGAGTATGCCATTTGGAAAACGAGATTTTAGTGTAGATTGATAGAAAGTCACGTACGGTTTTCCAATCCCGATTCATGTTTTGGCGGGAAAATTCCAATTTTTTTTGTTTGTTGGCTGCTGTTAGATTTGTAGCTGCCACCATTTTGCCCCGAACAATCATTCCACTGCTTTTTAAAGCACGAGAAACGGTTGAATCTGAAACTCCTAAACCCAATTCGTCACGAAATTCCGGCAAAGAATGCACCGAATTGGATGCAGCATAAGATTCTGGATCTTTTAAAAAATTTCGAACGACAAGATCCGATCGCGAAATTCGTCTTCCAATAGCCCTAAGACTTAGGCCACTTGACCGAAAAGCCAAGATTTTGCCTTTTCAATTTCGCTTAAATGCGTACCACGTGGCATTGTGGCACTTGAATGAATGCAGCTTAGCAATTCACTAAGTGTAAACCTTTCGTTTCCATTTTCTTGCTAGTAAATTCCTTATTCCCTTTTATTACAAAACTGGCATCCGAACATGTCTAAATACGGACAGTTCGTAAAAATAAACAAAGCAAAACAAGCTTCAAAGGACCTGTTCATTGAAATTCCCAACTGAACAATTTTATCCACTGGTCTTATAAGATTAATTGTACAGATGTCAGATGGATTAAGCAAATTTTTAAAAGTTAAAATGGCTACTTTGAATTTAACAAATTGTTAAGAGACAGTATGAAAATAAAATTGTTTAAAATTAGGTAAATCATCTTTCAAGCTTAGTTAATTGGTAAAAAAGGCTATAAAGCAAGCATAAATACATTTTTGACACTTTCGCCATTCAACATTCAACAATAAAAAAAATGTACGTAAAAAACATACATACATATGTATATGTATGTATTGATTGAGCGATATTATTGAGAAAATTATATCAAATGAGGGCGAGACAAATTAAATTCCTTGCACTTGATTTCGATCACATTCTAACTTTAAAATACATACATACATATATGCAATGCATAAAAAATAAGAGTCGTGAAATGTATATTTTAAAAGATATTGCCCCCGATTTTTTTTTCAAATTTTGCCTATATCTTTTAAAATTTTGATCATAGAGGTCCAAAAATTTGGAACAATGTTTAGAACAATCTGGAACAATTTTCAAAAAAATCGATTTTCGAAAATGGGGAGGCAGGGTCAAAAACAGTTTCTCGGGTCTAAAACCCTCATTTTTGGGTGTTTTTCAAAATAAAACTTTGGAACAATGCGCAACAACCTGGAACAACTTTTAATAATAGGAACATCGAAAAAAAGGGGGGCTAACTTCACGCACTCACTACATACCTCCTTTTTTTAAAAAAAATGAAAGTAAACAAAATATTGGAATTTTTTTCTTTCCACAACTAATTTTAATCCTTTCGGGACGGGAGTGGTACGTTTACATATAAATATTCTTTGTTATGTCCCACTCTCGTACCGAAAGGGTTAAACAAAAAAGCTACAATTAATTGCATCGTTACATTTTCGAATATTCTTGTTTTATGCTTGGACTCACGGTGTCAAGTTAGCACTACGTACCCGCTTTTTTAAAAAAATAAAAGTAAAAAAAATTTTTAGAATTTGTTTCTTTCCACAACTAATTTACAACAAATAATTGTCAACTAATTGCGTACTTAGTTTTAACAAAATCAAAAAGTGTAGTGCTAACTTCATATCAACCTAGCACTACATACATATACCACTTTTTTTAAAATCGTCGAGCTACACATTTTTTTCCACAACTAATTTATAACAAAAAAGCTACAATTAACTGCATACTCAGTTTTTTTAAATTTCGAAAAATGTAGTTTTAACTTGACAGTCGTTTTTATCTGAGCTTACATTTCGAAAGTAAAATTTAACGGGTGATTGGTTTGCTATTTTCTTTTTGGCACCATCGGTTTACACATCAAGCATCTTCAGTTTGGTCTATAGTTTAACCATGAATCGTCTTACAAATAAATAACGCTTTGCAAATTACAGAATTTTATTATCAAAATGCGTGCTCTGTTAAGAAAGTTCATCGTGCGCTTCTTCCATTTTATAGTCAGTTTAATCGACCTAATGAGGCGACTATTCGGCCTATTGTGACTAACTTTAACACCAAATTTACATTCTTGGACATTAAACCACTAAGACGCTTATGTAGAGGATATTACCAAAACTGTATCGGCCAGTGTTTGTGATAACCGTAAATTATGAATTATCGATTCAGCAACGTATTCTCAGCAATTGGGCTTTTGTTTTACATCACACTTTGGTAAATTTTGTGAAAGGATTCAGGTGCCTTTCAAAATACAGCTGGTACAAGAATTGAAGCCGAACGAAGCAGCAGAACGCCTAATTTTTGATGAATTCTCTCTTGAAAAATTATCCGAAGATCCACTTTTTTGTCGAAAAATTGTGTTCAGCGACGAAACTCATTTCTGCTTCAATGGATTCGTTGACAATCAAAACTGGAGTGAAGAGTAGTTAGAAACATTTCAAGATCTACCAGTGCCTCTACCAGTGCCTCAAGAAAAAGTCAAAGTTTGGTCAGGATTATGGACTAGCGTAATCTTTTTGTCGCTTTTACTTAAAGATAATGCGTTTCGCAACGTCTCACTGTGAATGGTGTGATGATAATAAACTTTTTGTTTGGTCAAAATGAAAGAGCTTGACATGCATGACATGTGGTTTCCACAAGTCCGCGCAACATATACCAGACAGCACTCGTATCAATGGACTGATAGAGAAGGGAGTTCGGTGAGCAGTTTGTTTCACGTTTTGGGACCGGTCAACTGGCCGCCTAGATTGTGTTATTTAAAGCGTCTAGACTATTTTTTCTGGAGCTATGTTAAGGCTTGTGTCTATACTGACAATCCAACGAACTGAAAGCTTACATTGAAACATTTATTCCCGAGATACCGGCCGAAAAGTTAGAAAGTATGCCAAAATTGGATTAGGTGAATGGATCATTTGAACATAGCCACGGTCAATGTTTGCATACAAAAGTCTTAAAACATTTAATTATATCCAATGTATTATCGATTCAAATGAAGATCTAATGCATTTTTAACTTCCCATAGGAAGTTATTGTAATGGGTCCGATTTGTGGAATTGAAAATTTTGACATTTCTCGACGTTTCAAGGTCCCTGGAGTCGAAATAAAAGATTTTTGGAGAGACGTCTGTGCGTGCGTGTGTGCGTGCGTGTGTATGTACGTTCGTACGTTCGCGACGTTTTTTTCGTCGTCCATAGCTCAAGAACCAGAAGAGATATCGACTTCAAATAAATTTTGTTATACAGATAATAGTACAGAGAGACGCAGAAAGGGCTCTCAAGAAAATTGCGAGGGTGGTTTTTTACCATAACAATTTAAAAAAAAGGTGAAAATTTTGGCTAACCCTAAATATCTCACGAACCAATACCGCTAGAGACTTGAATTAAATTTTATAATATATATATTAACGTGATACCAAACAAATATATTTTTGGAAAAAAAACAATTAACGGTTTTTTTATAAATCAAAAAAAAAACTGAAAAAAAAAATATTTGTCACCTCGAAAATTGTACAAATAGAAAATGGTTTTATCTCCAAAACGATTTTGTGCAACGAAGAATAACGTTTTTGATATCAGGTAAAATTTTGAGAAAAATCGAATTGACAGTTTTTTTATAAAAAATAAAAACCTAAAAAAACATTACTCAAAGTTGGTAAAAATCAAATTTCGACTCATATATCTTTTCAAAAATTTGAGATTATGGCTTCCAACTTATTTTATTTTATAAGAAATATTGTTTTCAACATTCGGTAAAGTTTTGAGAAAAATCGAATTGACTGTTTTTTTACAAAAAATAAAAACCTAAAACAAATTAATAAAAGTTGGTAAAAATTGATTTTCGACTCAAATAACTTTTCAAAACTTTAAGAAATTGGCTATAAACTAAATTAATTTTTTTTTTAAATATTGTTGTCAATATTCGGTAACATTTTGAGAAAAATGGAATTGACAGTTTTTTTACAAAAAAATTAAAAACCTAAAAAAAATTAACAAAAGTTGGAAAAAATTTATTTTCGACTTAAATATCTTTTCAAAACTTTGAGATATTGGCTTTCAACTAATTTTATCTTATGAGAAATATGTATTGTTTTCAACATTCAGTAAAATTTTGAGAAAAATCGAATTGACAGTTTTCTTACAAAAAATAAAAACCTAAAAAAAATTAATAAAAGTTGGTAAAAAAAGATTTTCGAATCAAATATCTTTCCAAAAATTTAAGATATAGGCTTCAAATTAATTTCGTTTTATAAAAAACATTGTTTTCAACATTCAGTAATTTTTTTTATAAAAATCTTAGTCAGTTGTTTTCATAAAAAATTAAAATCTACAAAAAATTGTACGCAAAATTGGTAAAAATTGATATTCGGTTCTCGATATCTCGTGAATAATAGAAAACATTGGCTTCAAAATAATTTCATTCATCCAATTGGTTTTTTTTTTATTTTAGAAATAAAAACTTTTAAGAACTGCTACTAAAATTGGTAAAAATCTCATTAACCAAAATAGATTTTGAAATCAAACTCTTTTATCATATGCAAAATATTGGTGGTAATTTTTAAATTTTTTAGAATAATTTAACTGATAACTTTTTTTAACAAAACACGAAAACCTACGAACCTTTTACGCAAGACAAATCGACAGACGGGATGGGAAGTTATAAGTGTGGGTCGCATCCCAGGCTCTTTTTCTAAATTGTATCTGATTTTTTCTAATTTCCAAAAGCTCTTAAAAATCATTCGTTTAATGAAAAACCAGTACATTCCTCATTTAACATCGAGTATTTTATAACTCAACACTTCTTTCGTCAATACTCTTTTAGCTGAAAACTAGCCTTTATTAGACCAAAAAAAAAACAAACAAATATAACTTAATTTAAAAAGCTTTCGTATTTTAATTGCATAATGTACATGCATATGTATCAATTCAATTAACATTGAATTTTTAATTTATTTTGTCATTTAAAAGAACAAAGTACATATAAAAACATATGTACATAAATATCCATGCAAATAAACATACTTTTCATGTGTTTTTTCTTCTTTATTCAATAAATCACAAAAAAACCGTACCAACAATTTGCAAACTGGATTCTTGACGACAGCAAAATCCTTTGGTGCGGAAGATTGAATATTCCAAAGATATCGAACGATATCTTCTCCCATGATAGCTCATCCCAATATAACCCCCTTCTGTAAGAAATCAGAATCAATTGACAAGAATAAAAAAGAACAATCACCCTCTATTTGAATGGTAAAAAATAAAATAAAAATAACATGATAAACCCTCTGCCAGCCATCACTTTAGTTAATGAAATTTTCAATAGAAAAGAAAGGATTCAAGAGCCCATCGGAAGTCACAATACTCGCACGCAAAATTTTAAAATCAACGATTTTAAATTGCCCATCATCCGATTCGTGAGTTCCGGAATTTTAAACATTTCAAAAAGCAACTTAGAGCTTTCTAGTAGTTGGAGATAAGGGTGGATGACAAAATCGAATAAATGACAAACGGAAGCCAAGAAAATTAGTGCGCACTTGAAAAAACCCCAGATTATATGCGGCTGTGGGTGGCATAACGTAAATTTTAAAGTTAAAAAATAAACAGTTTGTTAAAATCGTTAATTTATTGGGCGGAAGGGTTGATGATGGCTGCTTGCCCGTTTTTGACATCGGTTAAGGCAAACGACCATGTCATTGCTCTATGGAAATCTTGTTATTTGTGAAGATACGATACGATTGTTGTTATGGACACACAAAACAAAATAACTGAAGTTTTTCTAGACGCTTCCGGAATTTAATGGTCTGAATCCTTGTGCCTTGTCCATGGAAATCATCAGGGTACATTCAGATGCATGATGCCGTACCGTAATATAGGTTGGTATACGGATACGAATTGAAAAAAATTATTTGATTTCTTTGTTGGCCCTTGTCTGGGTACTGGCGGTGGAGCTGTAGCTAGAGCTTGTGCTGAGTATGGAGGTTAAAAGGAAATATTTTATCTTTAGATTTTTGCCAAAAAAAACACAATATGAATAAAGGCTCCTAATTGTTTTTATTTGCTTATGCTCTGTAGGCCATAGAAACTATTATAGTACCTGGAACCGCGATGAGGGCATTGAAGATTGTCTTTTGTCTGAACAATTTATTTATTCTTTTCTTTCATTGAGCCACTGCCAACGTTCTTTTGCTTTTTGTAAAAATAGGGTTGGGTATAACTAATCACAGTGGAGCTCATCCTGTCACAACTCATCACAGCCAACTCTTCACAATCCAGCTCATCACAGGGATAACTCATCACAAGGGATAACTTATCACAAGGGATAACTCATCACAAGGGATAACTCATCACAGCGGACAACATCATGAAAAAAAAACACTTACAGAGACCAATCAGTTGAGACAAGATGAGCTGCGTTGACCCAGTGGATTCTTTTAAAGAATAAATACAGTTATTTAAAAATTCATCCAAGAATTCTTCTAAGGTTTTCCAATAGTCAAGCTAATCAACTAATAAACCAGCAGGTGGTGAAATGGATCTTAAAAGTTTAAATGTTTGGATCTTTGCGACTGGAAAATTAAATGTAGGAGAATGGGCATTATGGTTTGCGTTCCATCGGACGTGAAATGTGAACAACACCTAAACGTAAAGTTTTTGTCTGTATTTCATTTGACATTTATAAATTTTAGACTAATTCAATTGGAATTATGGAAAGATACACAATTGAGCAACACTTTAAAGTTATTCACGCTTATTATGAAAATGGGGGTTCAAATCAAAATGCATATCTTGCACTTCTTGATTTCTTCGGTCAATTTAATGGTCCAAATGTGCGTACAATCATAAATATAGTGTCAAAGCTTGAGCAAACCGGGTCTGAAGCTCATATGAAAACACCAGTGCGTGTTCGTACTGCTCATACTGCAGAAAATATTCCCGATGTTCGCGATAGTGTGGCTACCTCAACTCGTCGTCGTAGTGCCCACATTAAGACTTGCATTTACACACTAACAAGGCGCAATTTACTCAAGTACTAAAGCCTCTTGACCATTTTAAGCATCGTCAATGGTCAGAATGGTGGAGCGACAAATTCAAGTCTTAGTCTTAGTCTTAGTCTTAGTCTTAGTCTTAGTCTTAGTCTTAGTCTTAGTCTTAGTCTTAGTCTTAGTCTTAGTCTTAGTCTTAGTCTTAGTCTTAGTCTTAGTCTTAGTCTTAGTCTTAGTCTTAGTCTTAGTCTTAGTCTTAGTCTTAGTCTTAGTCTTAGTCTTAGTCTTAGTCTTAGTCTTAGTCTTAGTCTTAGTCTTAGTCTTAGTCTTAGTCTTAGTCTTAGTCTTAGTCTTAGTCTTAGTCTTAGTCTTAGTCTTAGTCTTAGTCTTAGTCTTAGTCTTAGTCTTAGTCTTAGTCTTAGTCTTAGTCTTAGTCTTAGTCTTAGTCTTAGTCTTAGTCTTAGTCTTAGTCTTAGTCTTAGTCTTAGTCTTAGTCTTAGTCTTAGTCTTAGTCTTAGTCTTAGTCTTAGTCTTAGTCTTAGTCTTAGTCTTAGTCTTAGTATTAGTCTTAGTCTTAGTCTTAGTCTTAGTCTTAGTCTTAGTCTTAGTCTTAGTCTTAGTCTTAGTCTTAGTCTTAGTCTTAGTCTTAGTCTTAGTCTTAGTCTTAGTCTTAGTCTTAGTCTTAGTCTTAGTCTTAGTCTTAGTCTTAGTCTTAGTCTTAGTCTTAGTCTTAGTCTTAGTCTTAGTCTTAGTCTTAGTCTTAGTCTTAGTCTTAGTCTTAGTCTTAGTCTTAGTCTTAGTCTTAGTCTTAGTCTTAGTCTTAGTCTTAGTCTTAGTCTTAGTCTTAGTCTTAGTCTTAGTCTTAGTCTTAGTCTTAGTCTTAGTCTTAGTCTTAGTCTTAGTCTTAGTCTTAGTCTTAGTCTTAGTCTTAGTCTTAGTCTTAGTCTTAGTCTTAGTCTTAGTCTTAGTCTTAGTCTTAGTCTTAGTCTTAGTCTTAGTCTTAGTCTTAGTCTTAGTCTTAGTCTTAGTCTTAGTCTTAGTCTTAGTCTTAGTCTTAGTCTTAGTCTTAGTCTTAGTCTTAGTCTTAGTCTTAGTCTTAGTCTTAGTCTTTTGATTTTTGACATGTACCGGGTAGAATTTTTACATTTAAGTAAACGATATTGAAAATTCGACTAGAGAAGTAATTTCACATTATTTTTATTGCTCCTGTTTAAAAGGAAAACATGACACTAGTTACTTGTTCTTAAAATATAAATACTTTAATAAATATTTTTGATATAAACAAAATTGTATAAGACTTCAACATAATTAATGTAAATTTTATACAAAAATATGTTTTCTTATCATTTCAAGAGGTCATTTTTGCCCTTGGTCTTTAAAATTATAGTATTTGAAACACAAAAGGTCTTCTTCATTCAAGTTATCTTCTTCCATAGAAATTTCAATGAAAACGGTATCTCAAAGTGCCTTTAAGTATGTGTTCAAAGTTAACACATCATTTGGTCAAGATGCTAATGTCCATAAAAACAAATCACACATTCTAACCTCTTTACGAGTATATCGATTCTCTTTCTCTTGCGATTTATGATTTATGTTTTCATGCTCTATTGGTTGAATATGGGGTTGAATATTATACTTCCGGATCCGATCATCAAATAAAGTCCTGAATCCTGATGGTCTTCGATGAGCTCAATAGCAATCTATGGATGTGCCTCTATACCTATAGCACATGTTTATGTTGACAACTTTGTATATCAATTTATGACCACACTATATTCCCATTCTACACAATGGTGACGTACTTATGTACGTGTGTGCTCATCTAAGTGGAAAGTATAGATAAAAACGTAAAGATACACCAGAAAAAAATATATCTTTTGATTGTGCGGAAGAGAGAGAGAGAGGGCGATATTTAATATGATTTATAGAAATAACATTTACTTTAGGTATAAATTCATATAAAGCATTGTCATATATTTACAGGACTAAAAACAATGTGTCAGCGAAAATGATATGAATGAAGATACAAACCATTAGGTCCAAGCCAGTGCCCAGTGGTCAGTAAGGAAATTTAACGTAATAAGTAATTTTGTTGACCGTAAAACTAAGAGCACTAAATTCGAAGACCATTTTTAGAACAACTAGATTTGGATTAAAGTGCAAAATCATGTTGAACAAAACAGGAAATGGAAGCTGCCTACTGTCAATGTCATTCTGATGCTTAATTTTATTCTAGAGTCTAACTAGAGGCATGCCAATGAATTACAGTAGTGGTATCACTATAAATGGCTATAAGTACGGTGCCTCAGTATCCCCATTTTCTCAAATCCGGGGATTTTAATAATCATCAATAAGTTTTCAATCAAATACCTTTCAAAATGTTGTACTTTTGTCAAGTAATTGTATTCCAGTTGGAATATTCAACAAAAACTGATTAAATGAGAAGGAATTAATGGAGTCTTGAGTTAATTCCTCAAGAGATTTACACCTGTTATTAAGATCTGCCCTCAAGGACTTTTCTTTCAAGCCTATTGAACTTCAAACTACTGTACTTCACGCGTTCATTGGCATATTTGTCAAATTGGCAATAAAACTTTAAGAAATTACATATATGATGAAGAATGTTTCCGGAGTCCTTTTTCTTCTGCCGGAACTGTAGCTGTCTTGTTTGAGGCGGATGTCAATTTTGAAGCTGTCATCGTTCAATATTTGACAAGTAAGAACTACTCATTGCTTAAAATTGAACGGTATATATGTATATATATATATGCTATAAATGCTTTTTATAAAACTTATGCAAGGTTGCATAGTCCCATAATAAGCTAAACGCGTTTTGAGGTTGAATAGAGAATACATAAGGAAATTATTGTTATTATTATTTCGTAAATGTCATTTTGATTTCTCTCCATTATTAAAATTAAACTAAAAACAATAATGCCTCTCCAGTTTTTTTTTTGTATATATTATACGCGCACTCAAGGGGGATATGAATACCCTTATGATGATTAATCACAGTGCAAGCAATTAGGAAGGGAGGATAGGATTAGAAAGGAGATACCGATGCACATTGGTTTTGAATGTCTGCACATTGTAATGAGTGGGAAACATTGAGTCTGGTAAAGCATTCCACATTCGTGTAGTGCGACTAAAGAAAGAATCTCTGTACTTTACAGTACGTCCGAAATTGGGCTCCGGGTATTACGGGTATTACGGTTGAATTGTTTGAGGGGAGGAATGCAACTGGCTATTTCATTAGAACATTGTTTATGAAAGTAGCGATAAAATAATGACAGGCATGAAACCTTACGACGACGGTGCTCGAGAGATTCAAAAGTTTCAGTTAGACAACGGTCACCTATTATTTTTAGAGCTCTCTCTTGAATTATGTCTAGGAGACTCAAGTAGGTTATAGGAGCACCTGTCCAGATATGGTAATTGTACTCGAGTTTCGGACGAATATATGTAGGTTTTATAGATTATAGCCAGATCAGAAGGGGTGATATGTGATCACTCCACAACAAGTGGTTTGTAATGCACATACCTAGGACTGATAGCTGTTCAGTCTCCTCGATGCAAGTACCACTCATTGATAGTGGCATTGGGGGAAGGTTACACTTTTGTGACAGTAGACAGCATTGGGTTTTCGAAGCATAAAATTGTACACGGTTTTTGATTCCCCATTGGACAATGCTCTCAAGATCAGAATTTAATGAGCTGCCGTTGGTAGTCCACATCCGAAGAACAAGGATGAGAATCTAAAAACGAATATGAGAAGCTGAGGGTACTGTCATCAGCGAAACAATTAAGTGGGTTAGAAGTTTCAGACAAAAGATCATTTATAAAAATAAGGAAAAGTGTCGGAGACAAAACGGAGCCCTGGGGCACACCAGCGTTTATTTTGTGGAAATCAGATTTGAACCCGTCCAATACTACTTGAATTGAACGGTCCGAAAGGTAATTTCTAATCCAACGAAGAAGAGATTCGTCGATACCGAAAGCACGCATTTTCGACAAGAGAGCAAGATGCCAGACTTTATCAAATGCCTTTGAAATATCAAGTGCAATAATCTTACTTTCTCCAAAACGATGTAAAGATTTGTTCCACTGTTCGGTGAAATAAACCATGAGATCACCAGTGGACCTATTGCAACGAAAGCCATACTGCCGGTCATTAAGAAGCTTCCGTTCTTCAAGATATTTCTTAAGCTGAAAATTGATCAGCGTTTCCATGACCTTGGAAAGAAGGGACGTAAGTGCAATTGGACGATAGTTAGATGGTGAGGAGGATTCGCCTTTTTTAGGGACAGGCTGGACAAATACAGTTTTCCATCCACTCGGAAAGAGACCTGTAGAATAGGACAGATGGAAAAGCTTACGAAGTGGTTTTGCCAGCGTTGAAGAACACCTCTTCAGAACAATAGCGGGGATACTATCCGGGCTAGCGGATTTGTAAATGTCAAGATTTGTAAGGACTCTAAAAACTGAACGAGTGCGAAAGAAGATTCGTCCCATAGAATCGTTTACGTTTTCAAGTACAGGCGGAGTCATGTCACTCATTGGCATCATCGAATTAACAGCAAACTGTGCTGCAAGCAAATTGGCTTTATCAACCGAGCTTACGTAGGGAGTGTCATTGGAAACGAGCGTAGGAACTGACGATGACGTAGTGTTGCGTACATTTTTTACAAATGACCAAAAATTTTTACTACTATTGGGACATTGTAGTATTTTTTGCCGTAATTTCTGATCATGCAAAAATTTAATGCGTCGTTTATGTCCGTTACAGGTCTTTCTAGCTTGTTTGAACTTATTCCGGTTTTCCTCAGTTGGGTTGGCTTTGTAATTCCGGAAACTTACATTTTTGGTCCTAATAACCTCTTTACAGCTCAAATCAAACCATGAGTTTTCTTTGGGTTTGATAGATTTTACCCTATTGGGGATAAAATTTCTCATTCCACAAAGAATCAAGTTTGTAATCATATCTGCACTGGAATCCACGTCACTATCGAGGAAGCATAGTGACCAGTTAAAGTTCCTGAAGAATTCATTGAGACCGTCCCAGTTGGCTTTCTCATATTACCAAACGGTTCTTGTAGGTGTTTTAACTTTAACCGTTTTTTTTTGGCATGAGAAATTTGCAGAATAAAACACAATGGTCTGATGTGCCTAGAGGCGATAATACACTGACAGTATATTTATTAGGATCAGAAGTAAGAAACAAGTCTAGAGTGTTAGCGGATTGACCTGCAACGTCAGGAATCCGAGTTGGCTCGTCAACTAACTGGGTCAGGTGGTTTAACTCAGCAAAAATCTCGACATACCTTTCTTCGGATGTTGTCTGACCAGACTAGCGCAGCCACGAAGAATTGTGTAAATTTAAATCGCTCGTAACAACGATCTCACTGTGCGGAAAATGGGATACAATTCTCTGGATAGAGTCGGACAGCGCATCTAATTCGTTAGAAGTCGAATTGCTATCCAGACTTGGGCTGCGATAAATAAAACACGTGTGAATGATGCGCCTTTGGACGGTGAATTTAAACCACATATAATTAAAATTTGTGTTGGTGCACTGACCATATTGTGGTAGAAGTTGATAGGCAACATCATTCCGTACATATACGGCTAGACCATGGTGAGAAATGAATAAAGGCACTAAGCTATAACCGAAGAGGTTAAACTCAGAGTGATCGGTGGTTTCACCAACCTGAGTTTCGCTTAGTGCCAAAACAGCTGGCCTGTTCAAAACAGTATGAACGTATGCAGCATTGACATTTTTTCTAAGCCCACGAATGTTGCTATACTGAACACAAAACTTACCAGCCATCACAATACACAAAAACACAAAAAAAAAACAAAACAAGACAGTTATCTATGTAGTAAATTTATTTTGGGCACCAAAACTTCTCAGTTACAATTTACCATTAGTGTTAGCTCGTTCATTAATGATTTTAAGAATTTAAATCGCGTTTTACCAACTCCGAGAAGGCGGAAAGTTTATAAAAAAAGGTTCAACCCAATGAGCCTAAGAAACGAAGAATTTAAAAAAAAAATATAGATTTTCGAAAGAGATATCATCAAAATAATTGGAATTATCCGTTCGAACCTCAGCAGCGACAATAGAGGAGGCCACATCCCCATAGATATCCAAGTAATGGCTGCAATAAGAAATTGGGGACGAAACGAGGTAAGTTTGTTCAAAATGTTCACACTAATTCGAAATTTGTACCTTTTATGATTTGTTTATAGATTCAAGACGATCGAGCAGACATCCACGGATTTAGCCAACCTACGCTTTGTCAAATTTGTAAGCGAGTGGCAAGAGCATTAGCTTTCAAAAGACCTTTGTTCATTAAAAAACTTCTTTCTTATTTTTCGGACCAGCTAAGAACTATGAACAAGTTCTCTCAAATACAGGAGTTTCCAAAGGTGGTTGGGGCCATTGACTGTACCCATATAAGGATTCCAAAAGTAGGTGGCCCATCAGGGCAGTACTATATAAACAGAAAAGGGTACTACCCGCTGAATACCCAGATAGGATGCGACGCATCCCTAAAAATTAATGACATTGTTTGCCACTGGAGAGGCAGCACTCATGACTCACGAATTTTTAGGGAAAGCGAATTAAACAAAGATTTGATGATGGGGAGTTCAATGGTCGTCTGCTTGGGGATGTTGGGTCTGGGTACCCTTGTACTTTTATCCTCTTTACTCCCTTTTTGAATCCTCGAACGGATGCTGAAATAAGATACTACGAGTATATGTACATATACAAGTATATCTCATACAGCTACTCGTAACACGGTGGAAAGATGCTTTGGCGTCTGGAAGTAAAGATATCGCATTTTGTTATCAGGTATGAGGTGCTCCTTAGAAAATATCAAAACAACAATTATAGCCTTAGCAGTTCTTCATAACTTGGTAATTGATTTCCCGGATGTTCTTCCACCCACAACACAAATTTTTATATTTTATTTGTTATGCTTATGACAAACAGCTGATTTAATAGACAGATAAATGGAATAGATTGCTCCATTTTGGTACTTTTTTTGACATAAGCATTGTATAACTAAAATGTAAAGCAGAATCTATACTATTATATAAAAGCGAAACCATTTTAAAGTTCGTAACGCATGATCTCAGAAAGTAGTCAACCGATTTATTTGAAATATATTTTATTATTTTCTATATTGTTATGAGAGTGTTTATGGCTTTAATTTTTTTTCATTAATTATTTGTCAAACTTAAATATTATTAATTTTACATTTTTTGTCCACTTTTTTTTATAAGTTGACTTATACAACCACTCATATCTTAAAACCTATACAATAATCGACAAAGATTAGCATTGCTTCATAAAGTCAATATTGTTGCGCAAATTTTAAGCCTAAAATCACTTCTAAGCTAAACATACAACCTGAGAAATAAATAAAAACAAATTATAAAATTATAAACTTTTTGAATTTATTTTATCCAATAAATTAGATTCCATTACAATCGCGAGGTCGCTGCTTTGTTTCATTTCATTATCATTCCAACATTTTTGATTTTCTTTTCTTCCCATGCTCTTTCTCTCTTAATATATGTTCCATTTAATAGTTACGTTTTTTCTCTTACCTACCTACCTACATATTCAGTTTTTCTGTATTGTATAGTTCATCAACTAACTTACACACACACATTATTTTTTTGTTTCTCTAATTCTATCGTCACATCGCTGAGCAGTGAGGGCTCTTTTTTTTAAGTTACTATGGACATTTAATTAACTACAGTGCCGTGCACATGAAATGCCGATTTATCTAAAGAAAAATTAGATCTTTTTTATTTTTCTGGTTCGAGGAAGTGAATAGATTATAATTCTTCCAATTTAAAAATAAAAAAAGTTCTATTATAATAGCTTGAATTACCAATTTTGTATCACTTCCTCGAACAATAAAACTGAAATTAAGTTAAAATTTTCTTTATAAATAACTCAAAGAAGGTACTTACAATGAAGTCGATAAAAAGAGCACACAAATGTAGGTAGGTTAAGTCAGTTGCACTGCACTGAACATGAGCAGATGAAGAAAAAAATGTGTCTATAGATATTTACACACGAATACCTATAGATGTATGAGAACATTAAAAACACAAATTTGTTTTTTTTTTTACCGTTGCAAAAAAACGTTTCAAGGTATGAATAAAGAAAAAGAAGAAGAAAATAGACAAAAATTTCGTTCTGTTTTCAACTAAAAAATTGGAATGGTTTTGTATTTTGTTTGTTTTCACGTGCGGCTTGGCCTTTACTACGTAATATTTTACTTAAGTTTTTTTTTCTAAAGTGTTAATTTCGGTAAGGAAGTGTTTTTTGATTATAAACTAAAATTAATTTATTATTGTAGAAAATATGCGCAGTCCCATTGAGAAATTTTTTCATATGCTAATACTAATATTCAAAAAATGTTCGTGGTTACAACTTGCGAAGCAACGCGAGCACGGGTCGGCTAGTTGTTTATAAATGGGAAATTTCGCAACGTTACATAGAGCCTACATAAATCCTTATGCACTGTATAACTATTCATCTGTTAAGCGAATTCTATTAAGTAAGTTTGAAAAAGTTTTATACTCGTTATTTTGGACGTACATATTTAAAGAAAACATTTTACATTATTTCAATTTTAAATTTATTTGAAACACAAAACAGGGTGTTTTGAACTGCAATAACTGAATGAACTATAGGTATTAAGCCTCACAACTGTTGCGAAAAGTACCTATAGGCGTGTTTGCATAGTACTTTTTATAAAGTAGATTATCCTACTGTTCTGTTAAATATTTCATAAAGTCGACTTAAACAAAGGTAACTTTCAATAAAATACAACCAGCGGATTTCCTGCAGTATAGGACAATTGGCAATAAAATGACTTACGTCTTCATTTTCCGTTCTAATGCAAAGATTACAGATTTGAGGTAGATCGGCTTGACGGGGCATAAAGTTTAAATTAAAAACTTCAACAACAAGCTCCCAACTCGAAAAATTAAGATAGCAGCTTGACACTTGACAGAGTAGTCGTTTCTGAAATAGATTCCTGAATGATTAAGATTCCTGAACGATGTTGAAATTGCTCTGGATAGATGATGAGTATAAAGCTTCTCGTCTATTTTTGACGTGATATCTGCAAATATGGCATGTCATTCATCAACGTTTATCTTCATAAGTGATAGATGAACTTCATGGGAATGGGCTATTTCATTCAATTCCTTGCCGTTTTTTCCAAGTCTTACCATGATACTTTCGTGAAGACTTCTTCCACTGCTTTTAATTTACCTTATCAAATAAGTAATCATAGTTGACTTTTAGATTTTGTATGTTCAGAGGCATAATAACACATACCACATTATGTAGATGGCATAATTTGGCATTGAATTAGGCAGTCTGAAAAAGCTGGAGTTTTTGAAATAATTGACTTCAAAGTCAAAATGTATGAAAAAAGTCAAAAAAAAGGTCACTTTGAATATCAATAAAGAAGTAATTGATTGTCAAACGCTGAAACTATTTGTTTCCATTTTTCGAGAAAATTGAGAAACAAAAAAATACTTTTGTAACAGATGTAAAGTAATTCTTGCAACGTCGGAGAAAACCTAAAAAAAAAATAATTTATTTTATGCAACTAAAGGCCTTCGACTCTTCCTACGTTCGCAGTGAACACATAGAAGATGTGTTATAACCAAAACAACCTCTGCTCTTAACCATCAATGACGGACTTAACGACCTGCACAGTGACACCAGTACGGACGATGAATTCATTGTCGAGCCTTACGTACTTTGAAAGAATTTAAAATTGATCCTGGAAGTAAATACCAAAATACTGTAATATTCGGCTTGGTCCGACAATTAAAACTTATTCGCACTTGTAAATAAAACACGATTTTTACTTTATTTAATTTGTTCCACTTATTTATTGAACACTCAATTATTACGTTTCAAACACAGTCTTTACTTTCAATTATTACTTTTTATACACAGTCTTTACTTATCGCAGTTTACAACCAATAATAATCCGCTTCGCTTCCGAGCGCCTATTTATATACCTCAAATCGGTTCGAGAATCTACGAGGTTGTTCTCGATGCTTAACGAAGTTCTCCTCTTTATCACTAGATGCTTACCCCTTTCGAGGTTCTTGTATGCGCTGAATGAGTTGCCCTCTAAGCCACTAGATGTTTCTCGATGCTTAAAGAAGCGAGTTCTCCTATTACTACCACTAGATGTTGCCCCTTATTATTGAAAGAGATAAAGAGTGTATACACATTACATTGCCCCCTCCTTAGGATTGATCGTCCCGAACAAATCCATCGTTCTCATCACCACTGTAGCGATGTAGCCGGTCGCGATGTACAACTTTAGGTTTTCCTCTGACTCCCTTTTGTATCCGGTACACGACATCGTTGATTTTTGTAATGACTGTATATGGACCTTCCCAGTCCCGTTGAAGTTTCGGTGACAATCCTTTTTGTCGATGGGGATTGTAAAGCCACACCCGATCCCCTGCTTGGAACTCTGTTGTTGTCGCTCGTATATCGTAGCGTGTCTTCATTCGGTCACTGAACATCTTTATTTTCAACCTGGTATTGTCGTGGATCTGAAGGAGTCTTTCTCTGAGGTCATCAATGTAGTCATCCTCGGCTTGCGGTTCCGATGTGGGGCATCCAAATTTTATTTCGCTCGGTAGTCTGATGTTCCTTCCCATCAAAATCTCAGACGGTGTATGGCCAGTTGAGCTATGTCTTGCACTTCGATACGCCATCAAAAACAGTGGAATGTGTCGATCCCAATCTCGCTGGTTGTCGTCCACAACTTTGCAAAGATGTTCCTTCAGGGTTCGGTTGAATCGTTCGACCATGCCATCAGATTGTGGGTGAAGTGGTGTTGTTCTTGTCTTCTTGATGTCAAGAAGCCCACAAACTTCCTGAAATATGTTTGATTCAAAATTCCTTCCCTGGTCGGAATGCAGTTCTAATTGTTGGTGGCCAAGATTAGATGACTTGAGAATGTTCGTCTTTATGGAGTTCAGCTCTTCGGACTTCAAGGATTGCCTTGACTCTTCTTCGTTGATCCTTGTTATCGCTGAAACAGATTCGCATTGTCCGACAATCTCACCTTTTCTAAGCTTAACTTCATACGGCTTGATGTTCAGTATTCGTACCGGAACCATGTTCTTTAATGGTCTCACAAGAGTCTTCCCAATGGTGACGTTTTGGGAGGACTTTACAGATGCTGGTTTGACCATGAGGTATCGATGGCTGCCAGGTTTACCCTTCAATTTCGTCCACACGAATACTTCTGAAGAAGCAGGCAAAGTGAGATCTTCTTTGATGACGGTTTTCACAGATGACGAGGTCTCATACGAGTTAGTCCCATAGATCATCGGAATCTCGATGTTTCGATATTTCAGGACTTGGTTCCCGATGTCCAATATCACTCCATGATCTTTCATGAAATCGATGCCGACAAAGCACTCGTCGCATATATCTGCTACCAGGAACGGGTGAGAGAATTCCAACTCTGCTATCCGAATCTTAAGACGTACCTCACCATAAACTTTTGCGGCCTCTCCAGTTGCAGTCCTTAGACGATAGCTGTTGGTGTTGTGGAGCCATGCCTTCTTGACGAGGTCTTGCCGTACGATGGACGCCGTGGCACCGCCGGTGTCAATGGTAGCCACACATTTGTTGCCGTTTATACTTGCTTCCACGGTCAGGCTCTTGTTGTCACGTTTCGTTTGAGAAACCTGGATGTTGCTTTGAACGGTTGAATTACTTCTATTTCCACAGTGTTGGCATGTGGTTCTTCTTCGTGGTAATCTGCACTGTCGCTGTAGATGCCCAGTCTTATTGCAGTTCCAGCATCGTGCTGGTCCGTCTCGCTGACTCCTTTCCACAGTAGCCTTCTGACAAGAACATTCTTGGACTTCTATTTCTCTTATGCGATGCACGTTTTGGGAAGCTTGTTCTGCAGCTTCCATCGTCAGAGCGAAAGCCAATGTTTCTGGTAATGTTCGCTTTCCGGCAGTGCGGATAGCCCTTTGGAGATTTAAATCGCCCACAGCTCTCACAAAGGCTTCAACAGCAAGTTGATTTATTATCTCGTTACCAGCTGTTGGATATGCCAGGTGAACCAATCGCTCGATATCTGCCTGAAGCTGCTGCAGAGTTTCACCTCTTTTCTGTGTCCTATTGTTAAGCTGAACTCGGAAGACTTCTGTCATGTGGCTATCCCCAAACCGCTGTTCGATTGCGTTTACCAGAACTGTGAAGTCACCACTTTTCTCTGCTGGGATGGTTTGTAGCAGTTCAGCAGCAGATCCTCTTAAAGCAAGCGTAAGAGCAATGTATTTTTCGTGATCGTCCCAGCCGTTTGTTAACGCTGCTGCTTCAAACTGTTTCTTGTAGATTGACCACGGAATCTGCCCGTCAAAGCTTGGAGGATTCACTTCTCTCTTCCTTGAGCACTCACCAGAAGGTTCTCGAGCTTTCATCTTTCGCACTTTTTCTAGTTCATTTGTGATGGTTTCGATTTGTTCGTCAATTTTCTCGAAACGTGCATTTTGTTTTTCGACGCGCTCGTCGACAGTTTTGATTTTCTCTTCGAAGTCCGCAAACCTGCCTTCTAAAAGGTTTTTCTGTTCGTCGAATCGCTCTAGGACATCATTCCTTTGGGCTTCTAGTTGTTTGAGAACATTCTGCTGTTCTTGCTTTTGGTCACTTCTTTGAGCTTCTAGTTGTTTGAGAACATTCTGCTGCTCTTGTTTTTGGTCACTTCTTTGAGCTTCTAGTTGTTTGAGAACATTCTGCTGCTCTTGTTTTTGGTCACTTCTTTGAGCTTCTAATTGTTTGAGCACGTTCTGCTGTTCTTTCAGGACATTCTTTTCATTCTCTTCAAATTTGGTTAAAAGAAGTGACATCATGTTAGATAAAGCAACATTTGCATTTACCTCTTCCACTTTTGCTTCTAATTCGAAAGCAAACGTATCTGGGTCTTCATTTTGCTGCTCCAGATATTCCTGCAGCCGTTTAACGAGTTCGGTTTTTACGCCTGTCCCACTTAAGCCACGTTTGCTTAGTTCGGCCTTTAGCTCAGGGACAGTTAAGTCTTTCAAAACTTTACTCATTTTTTATTTATTTTTAACTTCACTAATTCACACAAAATAGTTCAATCACTGCTCACTGTTTTTTATTCTCAATAAGTTTTAATCCCTTATTCTGACACCAATGTAATATTCGGCTTGGTCCGACAATTAAAACCTATTCGCACTTGTAAATAAAACACGATTTTTACTTTATTTAATTTGTTCCACTTATTTATTGAACACTCAATTATTACGTTTCAAACACAGTCTTTACTTTCAATTATTACTTTTTATACACAGTCTTTACTTATCGCAGTTTACAACCAATAATAATCCGCTTCGCTTCCGAGCGCCTATTTATATACCTCAAATCGGTTCGAGAATCTACGAGGTTGTTCTCGATGCTTAACGAAGTTCTCCTCTTTATCACTAGATGCTTACCCCTTTCGAGGTTCTTGTATGCGCTGAATGAATTCCCCTCTAAGCCACTAGATGTTTCTCTATGCTTAAAGAAGCGAGTTCTCCTATTACTACCACTAGATGTTGCCCCTTATTATTGAAAGAGATAAAGAGTGTATACACATTACAATACTCTTAAAAAAGTAGGTTTGAGAATCTCAACAACCAAAACAAAAACAAAAATAAAGCAAAAATCTTTTATTCAGAGAAGGAAATCTTTTTAGGATTAGGAGCTTTGTGTGTATAGAAAAAAGAAACACTAAATAAGTACCCGTGGCTTGATGGTTAGTACGTAGGGCTAGGTGTAAGAATTGGCGAAAGATGGTCATCGTTGATTCTCACAATCAGCTTTTAACGAGCAAAAGTGTAATGAAGTACCTCGGTATCTGCTTAGATCAATATTATATTTCGACAGACATACATACATACATATATGTAAATGCTGCTCTGACCATGGCTGAGGAGCCTTCGGTCTGACGAAACGGATGTTTTATACAGCAGATGGCTTGACCCCAGAGTGAATGTGATTTGCTACATATCCCTCATACGGCCAATGGTCGTTTATGGTTGTATACCTGTGTGGTTCAACGTTGCCCATTCCCAGATGGAGAAGTTTCGGGTCTTCTACCTGAGCGTCGAACTTGTCGAGTTGTAGAAGCTGAGTAAGGTCAATGATTCTCGGGAATTATTTCTCCAGAAGAGTCCTGAAACCAAAGGTCGCTCGCCCCTCCCCTTCCCAATCCTTTACCCCCCTCCTCCGTCAGCTCTGTGCTATTATACTGGCTGATGTCTCATTATCCCCTGACTGTATGGTGTATAACTGTCTGTCATGCCTAGTTTCCTTCCTGGGACGCTTATGGCTTAATTGCTGTTCGTCTCTCCTTTTCCAAAACATATCCTTCCCTTAAACTTCCCAATTGGGCTGGACCTAAGGTGTTATACGACCCGTGCCGATGATCGGCCAGGCTGAGGGCCCAATTTCTAAAAATAGCTCAGTCGTTAACGGAGTATCCGGATACCTGGCGACCTCCGGATTAATCAGCCTTATCTGTATACACGGATCTCTGTACAGATGGACCACCCTTTATCCGCTACTCGTGGGATTCAAATGAACAACTTAAAAACAAAACAAACAAAACAAAAGTCAAAGACCGAACCGGCCAGTAGTACGACGGCAAAGTTGTCTGCTGCTCATCCCTCTTCCACTGGTGCTGACATGGCTATGGACACTCACAGCCCTGTTGTCGCCAGTGGAATATCGGATAATCAGGTAATATTACCTTCTTCCTGTAGTGAGGCAGTTGTGAAGAACGGCTCCTCTACTACCACAGAGAGTAAACCTCTCAAATCTTCAACACCGCGAGTCGGAAGTAGTAGGGCTATGGTGCCAGGTCCTTCTACCACCAAAGACAAGAATCCTAAAGAAGGTCCTGGGGGAGATGGACGCAAGCTCAGACCCTCCAAGGCCTTCTACAAGGACTTGCGTAGTGCTAAGAGGATTCTCCAGACGTTTGGTGAACAACTAGGCGCTGGAGGAAACTCTCAGCACGATGCCAAAATAAAATGGGCCAAGAGCTTCCTGGCCAAAGCTAACATAAAGACCAGCCAAGACTCAACGTCGAAGCGACAAAGGTCTATGGAAGGTAGTGTTTCACTACCCAAACGCCCTAAAGTGCTAAACATCAGCACTTCTCTTGACCCTCGCAAGGCAAAAATGTCCTTCAGTGACGTTCTGAAGGATAAAATGGTAGTCGCGATTATCGACAGAAGTGACGTAGATGGCACGATCTCTGCCGAGAACTGGACATTGGCCAAAGGACAGCTGGCCTTCAGTTTTGTCGAGATTATGTCTGACAATCCGGGACCACCGCCCATCACAAAAGATGGCGGTTGGCATCAGGGACACATCAAGTTGATGGTCTGTGATGATCGGAGGTCGTGCGATCTGCTGACGCTAGCGGTTAGTCGACTTGGGGAGGTCTGACCTGGTGCTAAGCTGGAGGTTGTCGCAAAGGAGGACATTCCTTGCAGACCAAGAGCTCGCATCACGGTTCCGGCCATATTCAAGGAAGCTGACCATGTTATGAAGGTAATCCGGCTCTCCAATCCAACCCTTCCTACTCACAACTGGAAGGTTGCGAAATTGGAGGATCCAAAGGGACCCTACAAGGGTGCAATTGTAATCATCAATGCAGAGTCCCTTTCTCCTCTGGCGCAGTCAAAAGGTGTGATTAGGTTCGGGTTCGATGAAATACCGCTGAGAGTCTACAAAAAAGATGAGGCTGAGGCACAAACCCTTCCCCCTTCCCCACCCACACAAGCGGAAACGGTTGCTGAGGAACCTGGTGCATCGGTCACATTTCCTTCATTGGGAGACGATGCATCCCAGGTATCCCCAGTAGCAGTGGAAGCTCCTAACACCGACCAAGGTTTTTCCGCAATGGAGGCCGAGGTCTGCGACAGCGGAAATGAGGACATTCTTTTAGAATCGTCCTCTGATATGGATGACTCCGACATCACTGTGTTGGAGGCTGATCGGGAGTACGGTAGCGAAAATGCTGCGGTTACTCCAGATTAACCTCCAACACTCCATAAAGGCTTCGGCCTCCCTTCTTCTTCGCTTATCCAGCAGCGATGAAGATATTGTCCTGATTCAAGAACCCTGGATTGTTAAATCTATTGTTCGAGGAATCAGGACTCCCAAATACTGCGTGCTATATGCATCAGGTGAGGATGAACCCAGATCTTGCATATTAGTAAAACGTAGCCTAAATGTATATTTACTCCCTAATTTCAGCAATCGAGATATCACCGCCGCAAGTCTGGAAACAGCCAGAGGAACATTCTGGTTGGCGTCGGCGTATCTCGGCCACGACCATCTTGGCCCTCTCCCGGGTGACACTCTGGAGAGATTAATAGCTGAAGCGCAAAGGCTCAACATCGGCCTCATCATCGGAAGTGACGCTAACGCCCACCATACAGTGTGGGGTAGCACAGATATAAACGACAGGGGTGAGTCTCTTTTCGACTATATTCTAAGCACTAACCTACTTATAAGTAACGTTGGCAAAGAGCCAACCTTTATTACTAAAAATCGACAAGAAGTTTTAGATATAACTCTTGTCTCCGACTTCATTTATAATAATATTTTGAACTGGAAAGTATCTAAAGATCACTCCTTTTCTGATCATAGATACATCCAATTTAACTTTTTAAATGATCCACCTTGCCAACCGATCTTCCGAAACCTAAAAAGAACAAATTGGCCAAAATACAAGAGAATGTTAAATAGTTTAGTAAAACCAGAACTTTTTAACACCCCCTCTAACACTGAAGATCTTGACAACAAAGTCAACAATCTAACATTAGCCCTAAACAAAGCTCTAGATACTGCATGTCCTCTTATACAAGTAAGAGGTAAAAAGAAACCACACTGGTGCAACTCAGGGCTGGATCCACTTCGAAAAGAATGCAGAAAACTCTTTAACAGAGCGAAAGCTTCTAGAGACATGTCTGACTGGGATTCATATAAAGAATCACTGAAGATATATAAAAAAGAGCTGAGGAAAACCAAACGATCGTCCTGGAGAAACTTCTGCAGCAACGTGGAAGATTGCTCTGAAGCATCCAGGTTGCGCAAAATCCTCTCCAAAAATCCAATCATGCCAAGCTGCTTGAAAAACGCCTCTGGCCTCTGGACCAATTCAAGCGAAGAATCGCTCAATTTGCTACTAGACGTTCACTTTCCTGGTAGCTCTAATATTATTAATAACATTGCACCTAATAATGGTGGCAATACTTTACAACCCCCACAAGGTCTAGTCACTAGGGAAAAACTCAAATGGGCTATTAACAGCTTTAAACCATATAAATCTGCTGGTCCGGATGGTGTAATTTCAGCCGAACTGCAAGAAAATGCAAGTTTTCTAATACCCATCCTAGAAAACATCTTCAAGGGATGCCTTAATTTGGCATACATGCCGATGTCTTGGAGACAAGTTAAAGTTGTTTTTATTCCAAAAGCTGGAAAATCCAGTCACGTAAACCCTAAAGACCTAAGACCTATCAGCTTATCATCATTCCTTCTCAAAACTTTTGAGCGTTTGATCGATATTCACTTAAGGGCAAATATTGATAAGTCCCTCCTTTCAAAGGCTCAACATGCCTACAACAAAGGGAAATCAGTTGAAACGGCTCTACACAGTATAGTACGTACAATCGAATATTCCCTCCATCATAAAGAGTACACCTTAGTTGCCTTCTTAGACATAGAAGGTGCATTTAACAATGTCGACACATCTGCAATTGCACGTGTATTGACATCTCTGAAGGTAGATAAGTCGATCAGCGAATTGATTAATCAGATGCTGATAAGCAGGATTATCAATTCAAAACTGGGCGATTTTACTACACAAAGGGGTGTCAGCAGAGGTACGCCACAAGGTGGTGTCCTATCCCCTCTCCTCTGGAATTTAGTAATAAATGAATTACTAACTACTCTAGAAAGAGAGGGATACAGAGTGTTTGCCTATGCGGACGATGTTGCTATTGCAGTAACGGGTAAACATCCCAATATACTAAACTCTTACAAAACGCTTTAAATAAGCTCACCAGATGGGCTAATCAGTGTGGACTAGGCGTTAACCCACAAAAAACCGACCTTGTCCTCTTCACAAGGAAATACAAAGTCCCACACGTTGACCCTCCCCTCATAAACGGTGTACCACTTAAATTCTCTGAACAAGCAAAATACTTGGGTCTCATTTTAGATAAGAAATTAAGCTGGAAACCTAATATTCAAGAGAGAATAAACAAGGCCACAGTAGCCCTGTTCTCCTGTAAAAAGGCCATTGGTAATAAATGGGGCCTACAGCCCCGCATTACACACTGGCTATACATCTCGGTCATAAGACCGATCCTTACTTATGGAGTAGCGGTATGGTGGACGGCGCTAGATACAGCGACAAATCGCGATAAACTCAGCAAAGTCCAACGAACAGCCTGCCTGTGTATGGGAGGAGCACTTCGCTCCACCCCCTCCGCCTCACTAGATGTTCTGTTCCATCTAATACCGCTGGACATTTTCAGCAAGCAAACGGCCGCTAATACTGCCATACGGCTTCAGGCCTCCTCTCTGTGGATCAATAATGGAATTGGCCACACCACTATTTTGAACTCGTTCAGAACTATAAACAGTAATATTGACTACACTATACCCCATCCTCAGTTTAATAACTATAGCTTCAAAGTGACTATACCTCCCAGGTCTTCTTGGGAGAATACATCATTTTTGAACGATGGTCCTATAAACTTCTATACAGACGGATCAAAAACGGAGGATGGGGTTGGTGGAGGCGTATACTCAGATAGACTAAACTTAAGTCTCTCCTTTCGTCTACCCGATCATTGTAGCGTGTTCCAAGCTGAAATCCTGGCTATAAAAGAAGTCCTATCCTGGCTTAGAGAAAACGTTATATCAACTAATGATATACGCATCTTCTCGGATAGCCAAGCCGCGTTAAAGTCCCTAGACTCAGTCTCCACAAATTCATTAACAGCCCTAAATTGTCGATCATCTCTTACGGAGATGGCTACACAGTTCAACATTCACCTTTTCTGGGTGCCGGGCCATAGAGACATTCCAGGAAATTGCAAAGCTGACGAACTTGCAAAAAGCGGAACAACTTTACCTCTGCTGGCTCACAATGCTAGCATAGGTATCCCCTTAGCTACATGTAAGCTCATGCTAAAGCAAGATACCATAGAGAAAACAAACTCCAGGTGGAATAACACCACCACTTGTGTCGCAACTAAACTAATTTGGCCTATTCTTAGTGCCAGGCGCTCAAAACAATTAATCTCTCTGAGTAGATTGCACATTAGCTACGTTATAGGTGTCCTGACTGGGCACTGCTTAATAGGAAGGCATGCTATTCGACTCGGAGCCCCTGCAAATGATTTTTGTAGGAGTTACATGGACGAAGAAGAAGAAGAGACAATCTCTCATCTTCTGTGCACATGCCCTGCCTTATCACAAAGACGTAGAATCCACCTTGGAGACTACTACTTTAACGATACCAGTGATCTAAAGAATTCAGACATCACTTGTCTCCTACGCTTCATTCGAAGCTCCAACTGGTTCAACGAGTTAAGCTGATTAACTGATCCATGTGGTATCACAACGGACCATACTTTGGTCTAAGTGTGTTGGACGTCCCAACCAACAGCCACTTTAACCTAACCTAACCTAAGTTTCGGGTGTTCGAGCGGCAGTGTTTACGACGCTGTATCGGCTTACATCGAACAGCTGAATCTTCTTACGTTTATTACTATGCCAGCGAGGTCCTGTACAACGGGGCTCGAATCCACAGAATTGACAATTTCGTGATAAAACTCATTCGAGCTCACATTGCAAGAGCTATGTCTTCGAACAACAATTTAATTTTCGGGGCGTTCTATCCGAACGACGAGTATTTTGAAAGTGCACGCTTGAGCGGCTTCATTCCACCAGAAGCATTCCTCTTCTTAGATAAATGCGGTCTGATACAGCATAAATTGGCAGTTCCGATAATCTACCACGTCAGACGACGTACCGTGGATAGGCGACTCCTGTACAATCGGGACGTCATGGCACAAGACGGAGCAGAGCTTCTTCGGTTCAATAGGGCTATGTCCGAACGGGATCGAACTGATAGGGTGAAGCAGAAGAATCAGAAAAGTACGTAGGGCTATCATGTCAGAAGTCTTGGGTTCGATCGCTGCCTGTGCCTGCTAAGGTTTTTTTTCCCGGGTACTACCTCGTGTGATGAATTGACAAATCCCGCAAGGCTAATTCTCGTCATGAACAGTGCTTTCTCGAATTAACCGTTCCGATTAGGCTTAAAACTGTAGGTCCCCTTCATCCCTGACAACATTACTCGCACACAGGAATGGTTGAGAGTTGTAAGTCATTAGGCCCTAGTTTTTAACGGACTGTTGTGCCACATAATTTATTTATTTAAATAAGGTCATCAAATATGTTAAAATCAAAGGTATTTATGAAATTTACGATGCAAACAGTGAGATGCCTAAGGGTACCATACTGCCCCATGCAACCCCTTTGTTGGGCTCACTATAAGCTTTGGTGTGGGTGCACATTTTGTTATATATGCAAAGTTTCTTTTGAAATTAAAGAAACTTTTGGGTTTAAAGAAGAAGTATATAGTTTTACTATGTTTTAATTCTCTCAAAAATTAGAAAACATAGAAATAAATAGTGTTTGATACAGAATTGATAAGAGCAGCTTACTAAACCAATTACTTTTTTATTGATGCTTATAATCATGAGAAAAATAGTTCTCACATTGATTTTTTCAAATTTTTTCCATAAATTTTGTTTTTGAAGTCAATTATTTTAAAAACTATTGTTGGAAACAACTTAATTTAAAATTTATTATAAAGTTTAGAGATCGGATTTAGTTTTTAAGGCGAATCTTATAAAATTGCCCCCTCTCGCTTAAATGATGTTCTGTCTCAGCTCAACATCCTTTAATTTGATTTGATTTGATTTGATTTGATTTGATTTATTGAGTACGTTAAAATCCTAACGTTACAGGTAATTATAAATATAAATAACTATAACAATAAAAAAACAATTAAATTTCTAATTTGCATAATTAACGAAAAATCTAATTTTAAACTGTTTTGATTTAATATTTACGTTGACAGAGTCAATTAAGTTATAATGTTTATTAAAAATATTAATTAACTGATTAATCGGACTGTTAGACCCATAGTTCGATCTGCTAAAACTGGGACGTATTGGCAAACTAGTTCTTAACCCAACACGGGCCGCGTTAAAGTTCAAACGACCCAAAACTGAGAAGGAGGAAATAGATCCATTCATTAATCCAACGATGAAGCAAAGCTGTAAAAACTCTCTATGAGCAGAAAGGGATGGGATATTCAAGAGAATTAGGTTCTGAGGGTAGGAAGGCCATTCAATTAAATTTGACCGAGGAAGAAATCGAAGGTAAAACTTTATGAATTTCTTTTGGACACTTTCAATTCTATTTGTGTGAACATTGTAATAAGGGGCCCATATAACACAGCCATATTCTAATACAGATCTGGCAAACGAAAAAAATAGACATTTAATTACGAAGGGATCACGGAACTCACTTCCAAAACGTTTAATAAAACCGAGTGATCTATTAGCTTTTTTGATTATTGAATCGTAGTGATCAGTAAATGATAACTTTGAATCTAGAATTATACCCAGATCAGAAAAGCTGGATTGGACGTGTAAACTAGAGGAGTTTAACATATAATCAAAAACAATGAAATCATGCTTGCGTGTGAAACGCATTGTCTTGCATTTGTCAACATTTAAAAATAAACGATTGTTGTTGCACCATTCCCAAAAACATAGTAGGTCATTTTGAAGAAGATTACAATCATTCAATGAATTTATTTTCCGAAATATTTTAACATCGTCAGCGTACATTAATGAAGAAGAGTTTTTTAAAAAAGATGGAAGGTCATTTATGAATAAGACAAATAATAGTGGTCCCAAATGACTACCTTGAGGTACACCGGAGTTAACTACAAACTTATTTGAGTGATTATGTCTGAAAATTACACTATAATGTCTATCACAAGAAGACAACCAATTGATAAAAGAATCATTTAGTCCAAATCTTGACAGTTTATTTAGAAGAATACTATGATTAAGCTTGTCAAATGCCTTGCTAAAATCGGTAAAAATGCAATCAACTTGCAGATTTTTTTCAAAAGCGTCAAAACAGAACGTTGTGAATTCTAATAAATTAGTGACAGTTGATTTCTTTTTAACAAACCCGTGCTGATTTTCACTAATGATAGAAGAACAATTAAAAGATAAGACATCACAAACTAACAATTCGAACAATTTAGGAATAACAGAGAGTTTGGCTATGGGGCGGTAGTTAGTAACTAAGTGACTAGGACCTTTTTTATGAATAGGTTTAAGAAAAGCATATTTCCATAGATCAGGAAATGTAGAGTACTTAATTGAGTGGTTAAAAAGAATAAATAGTGGGTAAGATAAATGATTTGCACATTTTTTTAACATGAATGACGGTAAACCATCAGGGCCAGAACTTAGACTGTCGTCAAGTTTTAAAATTTGTTCACGAATTGTAGATTCAGTAATCGAAAAATTTATTAGTCCTAAGTGGGCATATTGTTGAGATGTCAGAGGGGATCGAGGGTCAGATGGGAGAGTTTCCTCAAAGGACTTCATAAAAAACTCCGCAAACATGTTGGATATAACTTTAGGATCTTGGCTAGAAAATTTATCAAACACCATACATATTGGGTAGCCATCAGTTTTTCTTTTAATATCAACAAAATTCCAGAATTTTTTAGGATTTATTTTAAAATCATTTCCAGTTTTGGTTAGGAATTCATTGTAAAGATAGTTGGAATAGTTGATAAATTCGTTTTTAAAATCAATATAATTTAGTAGGTCGCTATCAGTTTTAGTTTGATTGAACCTTAACCACGCCTTATTTCTTTTGTTTTTCAAAGATTTCAAATGCCGATCGAACCATGGGGGATGGTTATCTTTAGTTTTAACATGACGTAAAGGGATGGTTTCTAAAAAGCAGTCAAATATTATTTTATAAAACTTAAATAACTTATTATCTAGGTTTGAACCACTAAGCAAAGTATCCCAATCAATGAGACTTAATAGATTAAACAATTCATCAAAGTTACATTTTCTAAAATTGAATTCAACAAGATTACAAGCATTCGAAAAGTTACAAACATTCAAGTTCAAAAATATCGATAAAGCAGGATGATGACGATCTTCGATGACAAGTTTTACATCACTATGTGTAACAGCAGCGTCCGTGTTTAAAGACTCGGAAGAGTATACAAGGTCCAGTATTTTATTGTTATTGTTTGGAACTCCATTAATTTGATTTAAACAAAGGGCAGCCATCAAATCTATGAGGGAGATTTCTTTGGACGACGACAGATTAATAGGCAAAAATTCGCCGCTATCATTAGAATTAATCCAGTTTAGATCACTTAGATTGAAATCGCCAACTATGATTATTTCATCGTTAGGGTCAATGTTTTCAGTTATGCCATCCAGGCAGTCGTAAAGTTGATCATATACATCACTGTTGGAGCAAGGCGGAATGTAAGTAGCCACTACGTAGAGGAAACCATTAGGCATTTTTATCTTTATGCACAATATTTCCAGCAAGGATTGTCGGAAGTCATCGACGAGAGAGCACATTAACGAATTTTGTACGGCTATAATAATTCCTCCGCCAACCACGGTTGAATCATAGTTACAATGACGATCACGTCGGTAGATTTGGTAGTTGCTATCAAAAAGTTCAGAATTAGCTATTGATGAACATAGCCACGTCTCTGTTAAAACAATTACATCGTGAGGGAGGTTGGTTAAGTTCGTATAGACTATATTGGTTTTGGTCCGTAAGCCGTTAACGTTTTGATAGTAAATTAATACATGCTGCTGGGTTTTAGCGTTGTCAGTTACTGTCGAAAATGGTGTGGTTGTATCTTTGAGTTCCTGTTCACAAATTCATGTACGATTACACCATTAGGCCAAAATGATGGAGAATTCAGTAAATGGAAAATCGAGTCCGGACATCTTATTTTAAATGATGCATACTTGGAATAGTTCCTTTGAAGCATTTTCTCCACAGTGATTAATTCTAGTTTACCAATTTTCTGAATTAAATACGTTTTAATATCTAAAGCATTTGTAGATGGTGCAAGTTTAGAAATAAAAATTTGTTTTTGACCTTCAACAACTTTAAGTCCATGTACAATAGGAGATTCGTATCTATTATCTTCGATTGCAGGTTGCTCTACTGCAGGTGGCCCTACTGCAGGTCGCTCTATTGCAGGTCGCTCTACTACAGGTAATTCAAATGGTTGACTCGAGGAGTTTGGTAAGGAAGTTTGAACTGATGCAGAAGGAGAACTTGCAGTAATAGTTTCAGTAATAGTTTCGGAGGAAGAAATTGTTCTTAATTCTTGTGTTGTTATGGAGACCGGATTAGTTGGAACATATGATTCAAATACAGATAAACTTTGTTTCTTAGTGAAAGGATTCAGTTGACCAATATCTGTGTCCTTATCCATTTCGTCACTTTTCCGTTTTGTAGATGAGGAAGAACTTTGCTCAGAGTTAGCATTAGAATTTTTTAACTTACTTCTTGTAAGTCGGCCTTGATGTGGAGGTTGCGATGCTAGGTTTTCAATTTTGTCTGAAAGGTACAGTAGTTGTTTGTGCATGTATTCTAAACGGTTGGTGTTTTCAATGACATTTCGAGCAATATTAGTGTATGCGAAAGGATCGCACTCGTCACAGAAATAATAGAAAGATCTATTTTTGGCAAATAATTTTATAGAGCTATGTGGAGCATCAATGCATTTCACGTGAAAAATTTTCCGACATATTCCATTGCAAATAATAGAATCAATTCCATAATCAGCAATTTCGTTACATAAAGAACAATTTGCCATGTTGTAAACGATTATTTTGGGATTTTGATTTTTGGCACAAATTTAAAATATTGTTTGCTACTGTACAGTATGGAGATATTGTAGTTAAAGGTTTGTGTATTTGCTTGCGTTATTAAATTCACAAACCGAATAATGTCGATGTTAAAGTGGTGAGTAAATATATTCTCGTAGTTGTAGTTCTGGCCGTAAGATGTCAGTATATATGAAAGTTGTTAAAGTGAGTAATAATAATCCCCTCGGTTGTGGTGAATAAAATATGTAAATAAAGAATAAACACCAAAAGAATATAAGGTGAAGTACCAAAAAGGGTTTGCTTGGCAGAACACTACTAAAAATGACTCACCCAGAAGGTAAGACTGAAAGCAAGTTGTCTCGTATATAGGTACGTGATGTCACTGATTGCTGTTCAGTCGATAAATATACAGGTTGATGCTGATGATATAGAGTTGGAATTTGTAGCTAAGTTTCACAAGCACTCGATTTTTGCAACATGTATGGAGATGAAAGCAAAATTTTTGGATTCAATGTAGTATCAACTTGGCTTCATTAGCAGAACATATACTAAAATGTTTCACTCACTATTAATTTAGTTTATTTTTGTAAAGCACATTAGTTGTCTTTTAGACATAGTCTCTTAGTTTTATAAAATTACGTCCACTTAACAACAAAAATACTCCATTACCAAGATCGGAATCAAAAATACTGTTTTAGTCTGAGAAATCAGAAATCTTATTTCATATAAAGGGTGATTTTTTAGCTATTATCTTTTTTCTCAACACTGGTTTAAACAGCTGACACACGTTTCGTGTTTTGTTTCACTGTCAAACATATTCAGTTTGGTCTATAATTTAACCATGAATCGTCTTACAAACGAACAACGCTTGCAAATTATTGAATTTTATTATCAAAATACGTGCTATGTTAAGAAAGTTTATCGCACGCTTCTTGTGTTCAGCGAAGAAGCTCATTTTTGGCTCAATGGGTACGTAAATAAGCAGAATTGTCGATTTTGGAGTAAATATCAAAATCGATATTATGGGCTGGTGGCATCATTGGACGGTACTTCTTCAAAGATGAAGCGAATCGTAACGTAACTGTGAATGGTGAGCGCTACCGTGAGATGATATCCAAATTTTTTTTACAAAATGCAAGAGCTTGACTTGCATGACATGTGGTTTCAACAAGACCGTGCCACATGCCACACAACACGCATTGAAAGACAACATTGAAGCATTTATTCCTGAGATACCGGCCGAAATGTTGGAAAGAGTAAGCCAAAATGGGACTAAGCGGATGGACCATTTGAGGCGCAGTCAAGGTCAACATTTGCATGAAATAATCTTCAAACATTACATTTTATGGACCGTACTATCAATTCAAAAAAAGATTTCATGCGTTTTTCTGAATTGTATGTGTTTTTTTTTGAAAAACTTTCCTATAGCTTTTAAAAAATCACCCTTTAGTAGAGAACGTATAAATATATATTTAATAAACGTTCTCAGAAAAAAATTAAATCAAAATTTCCCTTTTCCTTAAATTGAATATGTAAATACAAACCTAATATTCTAATTAAGATTGAAAGATATTTTATTAGATTTTTTGTTGCTATGCAAGTACAATATAAATTCAACTATAGGTAAATGCATAGACATACATTATACTTACATATAAAACAATCGGAAACAAAACCCTAGACCCCGAATTAGCTTAATAAAAACACAGTTGTTAAATGAGACTTAAAATTCTTTAATCAAAGCCCACCACACCAAACCAAACCACACAAATTGAAAACCACATCCCTTAATTTTTCCCAATGATGGAGTTATATCAAAGTTTCAGCCGACTTTAAATCCCCTCATGAATAAAATTTAGTGTTTTTTTGTGTGTGTTTTTAAATTAATCGCAACTTGATTGATGACGCTCGACAATTGGTATTTGGTTCTCGACGATGAATACAATTTTAGAATAAATAGTTGTTGTGTTAATGAATATGCGGTGGTTGTCGAATTTTATTACCACATTTCCATTCCATAGGCAGAGGAGGCGGTGAACAGTACGAGTATAAGGCATCATCGTCTTCTTCACCCTTCTTTGGGTCTAGTCGTCGGTCGTGTGAAAGTGAACGTATGCTTTCCTAAACACCCGCACCTCCCCCATATTCACAGTTGGTGGCTTTTAAAAGGCATTTATATGCGCATAGCATTTCAATCTCAGATCTGAATTGGCCCAACAAAAAAAGACATACAATTTATATTGGTCTGAGCATAGCAACTTTATTAAATCGAAATAGACACTAACAAGAAGGGGATGAATTTGTTCAGGGACTAACCTTATATAACCACCCAGTCAGCGCAGTGCAGGGCCCGACGACGCACCCTCTCACAATAAATGTAATCTGTTTATCACCCTAAGTGGATTTGAACAGAAACAATATTGTCTTTAGAGCTATTATTGTTAAAGAAAAGTCTAGATAAGACCGTTACCTTTCAATGTGAGTGCTTAAATAGACTTATATTATGTAACTTAGTAAATAAATTGAGCAAGAAAATATTGTTTTCAGCCTATATTATGACTTAAATGGATAATGAACAAGGATACTAGTACGAGTACATCAAATGTTTTAATCTTATGTCTTTTAACAGGGGGTCAATTTTTATGGTAGACCTATTAAAAATGCCCAAAACGTCGGTAGACTTCCTATGTAGAAATACATTTTGACATCTGACATCTGAGTGGCCGTCCAAAAACATATCGTTCAAAAGTCAACACCGTAGCAGTGTGCGGTAAGCTATCACTGCTGGTTCTGGCATAGCAGTGGTGATATCTCTATCACTGATATTATAGAGTTAGTATACATTTAAGCAACTTTTACTTGTATATAAGATCTAGGTTCCTTTATCCAGAAGTTGGGAGTTCCCGAACAATGAAGTTTTCAATCCATCTCTTCTGCATCAGAAAAAACAGCTTTCCAATTCTGCCCAGTCCTAGAAGTGAGGCCGATGCCTTGATATAGTGTTTGAGATCTGTACTATTTAGCATTTTGGCTGCAGTTAGGTAGATCAACCTACATCACGGGTTTGTATTGATCTTCCGAGTCTTAAGATGAGCCTAGGAGTTCATTCCTACTCAGAAGAACCATGTTAAAGTCCTCAGGCTTCATAAAGGTCTGAATGTTTTTTTTTATATAATAAGCATACACTCAAGGGGATATTACTACCCTTATTATGCAGAGGCACAGTGTGAGCACTAGGAAGAGGAGAGAGGGTTTATGAGGGAGATGTTGGTGCACATTGGTTTTGAATTTCTAAATATTGCAATGACTAGGAAAGACATAATTTGGTAAGGTGTTCCACATTCGCGTAGTACGGCTAAAGAACGAATCTCTGTATTTGACAGTACGGCGGAAGTTGGACTCGAGGGTATACTGATGAGTGATGAGCATTCTTAGAAGCGCGAGTATTACGGTTGAACTATTTAAGGGGAGGAATGCAGCTGGCTATTTCACTAAAGCATAAACCGTTAAAATAACGGTACAAAAGGGTCAGACAAGAAACCTTTCGACGTTGTTCAAGCGAAGTAAATGAACTTATGATGATATTATCACCTATCAATTTAAATGCTCTACATTCAATACTATCCAAGAGGCTTAAGTAAGTTGCAGGAGTACCAGCCCAGAGATTGGAGTTATATTCAAGCTTTGGACGTATATAAGTCTTGTAGATAACAGCCAGATCAGAAGGTGTGAAACATTTCTTGCATCGCCTAAGGAAACCCAAACACCTTGCGGCATTTTTGGCGACATCGCGTATGTGATCGTTCCACAAGAGGTGGTTGGTGACACACACACCGAGAATATCGAGATGTTTAGCCTCATTGATGCAAGTGCCAGCCATGGATAATGGCAAAGGGGGTATATCTCGCTTTAGACACCATTGCGTTTTCGAAGCATTAAATTCCACACGATTTTTTATTCCCCATTGTAAAATGCTGTGTAGGTCGGAATTTATTGAGCTAATCATATTTTGTCGTTGCAGTTCCACATCCGAAGAAGAGGGATGTGAATCTGAAAACGAATATGAAAAGCTAAGAATACTATCGTCAGCGAAACAATGTATTGGATTAGAAGTTGCAGACAGGAGATCATTTATAAAAATGAGAAAGAGTGTTGGAGATAGAACAGAGCCCTGGGGCACACCAGCATTTATTTTGAGGTTTTAAGACTTGAATCCATCCAATACTACTTGCATTGAACGATCCGAAAGGTAATTACTAATCCAATGAAGCAGGGATTCATGGAAACCGAAAGCACGCATTTTTGATAAGAGACCTTGATGCCAAACCCTATCAAATGCTTTTGAAATATCAAGTGCAATAATCTTACTTTCTTCAAAACGATGTAAAGATTTGCTCCACTGTTCGGTGAGATGAACTATGACATCACCAGTGGACCTATTGCTTCGAAAGCCGTACTGACGGTCATTAAGAAGCTTTCGATCGTCAAAATATTTCTTAAGCTGATAAATTAATCAGCGTTTCCATGACCTTGCAACGAATGGAAAAAATGGAATGTTGAATCAAATTTAGCTTCCAATAGTGACTCCGTTACAGGAACTGTAATAAACAACTCCATCCCTATCAAAGCTGTCTCGAAACCAAAAATAATTTGTATATCTCGTCTGGACCCAGTTACAACGCCAGATGATATAACTTCCCACTTAGTATCTACCAAGAGCATACCTACCAGCTCATCCATTAGGTGTACTAAGATCAGTAAACCAAATAGCTTTGTTTCCTCTTTTAAATTAATAATGAATCCCACTTTCTTTGATTTTATTTGCAACACAAATATATGGCCCGCTGAGACTTTAGTCAAAGAATTTACTCAAAGTCAAAAACAAGGTGTTGCTTTGAAAACCAAGTCAAAAAACTTAACAGGCTTGCACTCTTTTACCAAAACGTAAGGGGACTTCGTAGCAAGACTGCTGACATTTTTCTTAACTCCCAATCATTTCCACACGACGTATTCGTTTTGACAGAAACGTGGCTTAATTCAAGCTTTTCCGACACAGAACTTTTCAGTCAAGAGTTCGAAGTTTACAGGAACGATCGTCATGTTGGTAATGCAAAGGATTTAGGTGGAGGTGTTCTCATAGCGGTAAAAAATACATAATTTACTTCTTCTGTATCTTTTCCATTTGAATTATCAATTGAACTGGTATGTGTGAAGATAATGGTACAGACTAAGACTATTTTCATTTTAAACGTCTACATTCCTCCAAAAATTTGGAGTTTGGAAGTTTGTTTATAACGATCTCTCCTTGGCATTAGACTATATTATAAATTTGTCCAGCTCTGACACCAATATTTTACTTCTAGGTGATTTTAATTTACTTCACATTGACTGGATTCCATCCGAAGACGAATCCTGCCTTGAAGCCTCTCCTTCTTCTTAACAATTGGAACTATCTCTTCTCGATAAAGTCCTTCTCACTGATTTACAGCGAACAAGCTGTATTAAAAACTCAAAAAATCGAATTCTCGATTTAGTCTTTTCTTCTGACGCTATTAGTACTCTTGTTCTAGAATCTAGATCAGGAATTACTAATATTGATAAATATCACCCCCCTTGGACATTTTTTTTGACTTAAGTAATCACCTTACTGAACACAGTAATTCCTTTGATTGTATATAATTTTGATTTTAGAAGAGCTAATTTCCAGCAGTTGTCTGAAGATTTAACCATTTCTGGAATTGCTGATATATTAGCATTTTCTAACATTGACGAAGCAGTTTCAACTTTTTATAAGATCCTTAATTATTGTTTGGAAAAAAATGTACCCTTAAAGAAATCAAGAAATACAAACTTTAGCCATCCTTGGTACACGAAAGAATTGCGTTTACTGCGTAACAAAAGAAATAAGGCATGGAAAACGTATCTCAAAACTCTGTCTCCAATCAACTTCTCTTTTTATGTTGAACTCTTTAACCAATTTAAGTTTTTTTCTAATTTTTTATATGCTTGTTATGTTACTGATATGGGATCCACTTTGAAAGAGAATCCTAAAAAATTTTGGAATTTTGTAAACTTTTTTTTTTTTTTTTTTTTTTTTTTTTTTTTTTTTCCGCAGGAAGGTGAGAAATCTTCAGAGACACTATAAGCCCGATGCTTATAGTAGTGTCAGATTTTTACTGACTAAAACTCACCTCCCTTATCTTCTATATTATTACTACAACTAAGTCCAGCTTAACAAGTAGTTTTAGCGTCATTTTGTTCGCGTTTTGTCAGGAAGCTCCCCAACGAGAGGACCTGAAGATTCCACAAAATTCGAGTGGAGAGATTAATTTGTTTGCGCTAGATCAGAAGGTCTTGTTCGGTGCAGACGCCGAAAAACGAACGCCTCGCTAACAGATTGTTGGATTAAGTTATTACTATGATTTCTAAGTCGTGATCTTAGCTCTGTAGCAAATTTTTTAATTTCGTTTTCTACATATTTTATATTTAAATCTCTATGTAAGTCGCTATTTCTTACATACCATGGAGCATTTACTATTATTTTAAGTACTTTGTTTTGGTATGTTTGCAAAATTTGTATATTTCTTTCGTTGGTACAACCCCAAAGTTGTATACCGTACGTCCAAACTGGTTTCAGTACTTGCTTATAAATAAGAAGCTTGTTATAAACGCTTAGATTGGAATATCTTCCAATAAGCCATGTCAATTCGCGGAGTTTATTTTCGAGTTCATCGCGTTTCTTTTTTACATGAACTTTCCATTTAAGTTTCGCGTCTAGAGTCATGCCTAGATACTTCGCTTCATTAGCGTATGGAATTTGCACAGAATTTATATAAATAGGTAAGTTATATACTTTTTTATACGTAAAATTTGTGTGCGTCGATTTCGTTTCATTAAGAGCAATTCGCCATTTCTTTGTCCAATCTGAAATGCTATTTAATGCCTTTTGAAGCTTAGAGGTTGCCGTTTCTGTTGAATCCGATATTGCGAGTACAGCTGTATCATCGGCAAAAGTGCCTAAAGTTGTGCCTTCTGTTTGGGGTATATCTCGGGTATAAAGAACAAACAAAATCGGTCCAAGGACGCTACCCTGGGGAACCCCAGCGTTTATTTCTTTAAACTCCGAATACTCCGTTCCTTGCTTAACTCGAAAGAATCTATTTTCTAGGTACGATTCAAGAATGTTATATATTTGCTCTGGAAAGACTTTTAATTTATATTTTAGCCCGTCATGCCAAACTTTGTCAAAAGCTTGAGAAACGTCAAGAAATGCAGTTGAGCAAATCTTTTTTTCTTCAAATGCTTTTTCAATTTCGTTAGTTATTCGGTAAACCTGATCAATTGTCGAGTGATTATTCCGGAAACCGAATTGGTGGTCGGGAATTAAACGTTTTTCTTCAATAATTGGTAGCATTCGTTTAAGAAGCAATTTTTCAAATATTTTAGATATAATTGGTAAGAGAGAAATTGGTCTATACGATTTTTTCTCATTCGGTGGCTTACCCGGTTTGGGGATCATTATTACTTCGGCGACTTTCCATTGCGTGGGTACGTAAGCAAGTCTTAAAGCAGCGTTAGTGAGCTGTAAGAGCTTAACCATTGCTTTTTTAGGCAACTCTTTGAGGACACGACCGTTAATCAGGTCGTAGCCAGGAGCTTTATTATTTTTCTGCCGTTTTATTTCCTGGACAAGTTCAGTCAAAGTAATATTCCTGATAGAAAAATTGTCCAGCGCTGGTTGGAGCTCTCCGTCATTAGTCAGAAGCTCTTGACCATCGAAAGGTTTGAACGTTTCCTCAAGGTGCTTAGCAAATAAATCCGCCTTTTCCTTATCAGTTTTTGCCCATTCAGAATTATTTTTTCGAATAGGTGCCGACATTATTTGAGGCTTTTTAATACCTTTTATCGTCTTCCAAAGAGAATAATTCGTTTTTTTGTCTGCTGTTAGGCTTTCAAGATAGGCAGAATTCTCGCTGTTTTTAAAATCTCGTAACAAATTTTTAATCTTGTTTGATAAAAAGTTGACGACACTTTTATGCTGAGGAGCACGTGATTGCTGCCATACTTTTCGAGCTTTTCGTTTTTCGCGTATCAATTCTTTTATATCTTCTGGAATTTTTTCTTCGTATTGCCTTGACTTTTTACTACAGATCGGAGTATTATTCCAAGCTGCTTCTTGAACAATATTTATAAATTTTTCTGTTTCATCTTCTAACTCAAACGGAGTTTGCAAAGAGACGTTCAGTATAATTCTATTTTCGCAATCTTCTTTGAATTTATCCCAATTTGTGTTATTATTTGTTAAAATTAGGGGCTTTTCTTTTTCGATTACGTTACTGTTTATTGTTAAGATAACGGCCGAGTGATCCGTAGAAAAATCGAAGTTATCATCTACTGTCATATATTTTCTGTTCATTCCTCTTGCGATGAAAAAGTCAACAAGATCGGGTGTTTTCGCTGTGTCGGTTGGCCAATACGTTGGTTTTCCTGATGAGAAAAATTCAACGTTACATTCAATACCCGCTTTGTAGAGTTGTCTACCCTTCGTCGAAATGCAACGTGATCCCCAAAATGAATGTTTCGAATTGAAGTCGCCGCCAATAATAAATTTTGGACCTAAAGCGTTGAAAAGATCTTTAAAATCGTTTTTGTCTATCTTGGGCCGAGGAGGACAGTAAATAGACGCAATATTAAAAAATACGTGTCTAACTTTTATGCTAACGGAAGTAACTTGCATTGTATCGAGCTCGATATTTATCTCAAACGAATGATTGATATTTTCTCTGATAAATACGGAGGAACCACCCCTTGCTCTTTCGGATGGATGGCATGCGTGGTAAGCCGAATAACCTTTAATACTTAAATTTGAGTCTTTTTTCAAATGAGTTTCAGAGATCAAACAAATATCTATTCTTTCGTTAAGTAGAACCGTTTCTAGTTCTTCGATTTTTGCGGTAAGTCCGTTCGCGTTCCATGTTATTATTTTGAGTTGTTGAGACAACTGATCTATGTTTACGGTAAATTTGGTGTTTTAAGAGCCGCCGACTCAAATTTGTCCAATTTCTCAAGAATAATTGTGTTAATTCTCCCTTGTTCTTCTAATCGTTCAAGTATAAGGGAAAATACATTTTGAACGGAGTCAGGTTTAATAGTTTTAGGTTTTTCGGGCGCCGTGACTTGAGCGTACGTGTTCGTCTTATTTGTTTTTATGTTTTCTGAGGGTAAAACGTTTTCATTATTTTTCCCGTCCGTTTTACTCGACGCTTGAGTATTAGTCTTGGTTTTTAATTTTAATTCTTTGTTTTGCTTTGAGGTATTTTTTTTAGTTTTCTTACTAAATTCTTCGCGCCTCTTTAACATTTCCTTTGCGACCTCACAGCCACGGTAATTTGCTGGATGATTACCTTTGCAATTCGCGCATGTAGCCGGAGTTTCTTTTTTAAGACGGCATACATCAGTCATGTGCTTTCCCGCGCATTTAACGCAAACGGGGTCCTTCTGACAATAAGCTGCTGTATGGTTAAAACCTTGACATCGCTTGCACTGAGGAATAAGGCGTTTGTTCTTTCTTAGTGGTTCGATTTTTACAACAATATTCATTATAGTTTTAATATTATAAACATTGTCTACATTTTCATTTTTATCGAAACTTAGAATAAAAAGCGGAAGAGCGCGTTTTATATAAGCGGTTTCGATTCCTTTTTCTCGCTTCAAAAGATTTGTTGCGTCAAGAATCTTAAATCCTTTGGTTTTTAAGTCCGAAAGGATGTCTTCTTTTGAACAAGAGGGATGAAGTCCTCTAGCTACTACACGTAAAGGTCTTTCTTCTTTAATTGAATAACTATACCATTCAATTTTTTCATCGCTGAGTTTTTTCGACAGTTTTCTATAAGAATCTGAATCATTTACGTTAATTTTCCACGTATTATTGTGAGTGGATGTAGCTTTGAAATTCTTTTGCGCCGTTTCTTTTAGAATAGGTAGAATTTTGTTATAATCCGCTTGACCAACGATGTTTATCGGTGGAGGAAGTTTCTTATTCGCAGAAAACTGATCTTTCCGTGTAATTTTATTTGGTTTTAGCTGATTTTGAAACTTAGGCGAATTTTCAGCCTTCCGTTTTTTACTAGGTCTACTTTTTTCAGTTTCCCGAGCAAGTTCATCTTCATCAGTTTCATATTCGTGCCGATCTCGATGTTGTGGACTTAGAGTATTTACTTTCATGTTTTCAGAAGTTTTTAACATCTTGTTCTCTTCACGAAGACTTTCGACTTCTTTTTTAAGCTCTTCGTAGAGTCTTATCATTTCGTTCAGCTTCTTTTGCAGTTCACAATTGTCCTGCTCAAAACTGTTTGTTTTCGGTGAGTCGCTTTTAGTGCCTTTTGGCACAACCGGTGGACTCTTTCTGCCGGTAACTCTCGGTACAGATGGAGGTGATCGAGGGACCTTATGCGCTTTCGCGAAAGGATTTATCAAATGCAATAAATGGCTCTCCCCAGAATCCGTAGAGCCTGCCTCCGAAGAGGATGGATTTGCCAGAGAAACTGGCTTTCCACCTGGGGTAATTAATCTATTTGTTTTTTCCATTGCATATTTTGTATACTTATGTAGTTCTCAGTATACGGAGATTGGATTTTAGTCGCCTTTTACGACAAGCATACCTTACTTCGGGTAAATTCTTAACCCCTACCCGAAGGGGTAGAAAGAAAAAATCAGATGGCTTTCCAGTTAACTTCACTTACAAGAACCTTTCGTTAGATAAAACTGTTGATATCTGTAACGTTTTCGCAACAAATTTCCGTGAGTCATTTGTTAATAGCCCTCAAGAAGTTGATGAAGTATATTTTCATAATCTTCACTCCTTTTCACAAACTAGCTGTAGTCACATCCCTGTGCTAGAGTATGGTCCTTGATCTTTTATCCGCGTTGAATGATGACTGCTCAGCCGGCCTCGATAGTATTAAAAAAGTGTAGTAATGCTTTAGTTGAACCCCTTACGTTCTTATTTAAACTTTCTCTAAAAACAGGCAAATTTCCCAATATATGGAAGGAGTCATTTCTAACACCAATTTTCAAGAAAGGTAACAAGGCGGATATAAGCCACTACAGGCCCATTGCAAAGCTTTCTTGCATTCCTAAAGTGTTTGATAAAGTTGTATGTGAAAGTGTAGCATTTTTTAGTAAGAATCTCATTTTCGAACAGCAACATGGTTTTGTGAAACAAAGATCAACCGTTACTAATCTCCTCACATTCTCAAACATATGTTCAAACGCTTTAGAACAAGGTTATGAAGTTGACTGTATATACACTGACTTTTCCAAAGCTTTTGACCAACTTAGCCACGGAATTATTTTATTTAGACTTAAAGGTCTTGGTTTTCCACCATTTTTCTTAGCTTGGATCAAATCATTCCTTGAAAACAGATCCTATGAGGTAAAATTCAGAAATTGTCTTTCTGAACCTTTTGTTGCTCAATCTGGTGTTCCCCAGGGAAGCCATCTTGGCCCTTTTCTGTTTATCCTGTCTATTAACGATGTATCGTCATGTCTACGCTCAAGTGAAGTACTCATTTTTGCTGACGACATGAAGATTTTTAAAGAATAAAGTCCACCCATGATCGTATTCTTTTACAAGCCGACATTGATAGTTTCACATTTTGGTGTGGCAAAAATAGCCTTACCCTCAACTCTTTAAAATGCCAGACGATAACTTTTACTAAAAAACGAATCGGTAGTGTATTTGATTATTATATATCACAGCAAAAACTCTTTCGCGTCTCCACATTTAAAGATTTAGGTACTCATTTTTGTTCCAACTTAGAATTTACACACCACATTAATTTTATTGTTAATAAAGCAAGTTCTATGCTTGGTTTTATAAAACGCTGGGCAAAGGAGTTCAATGATCCCTATGTTACTCTTTCTTTGTATAATTGCCATGTTCGTCCTCATCTTGAATATGCTTCGCAGGTATGGACTCCCTATTACGAAATTCATAGAAAACGTATCGAATCAATTCAACATAACTTCATTCGCTTTGCCCTAAAGGGTCTTCCTTGGGATGATCCTTATGATCTGCCTCCCTATGAACATCGTATTCTGTTTCTTCAAATGCAATCTCTTCATCAAAGGCGTGTTAATAATGACTTAGTATTTTTTCATCAACTCATTAATGGTGAAATTGATGCACCTTATTTGCTATCTTGTGTACATTTGAATTACCGAGGTGGAACTCATCACCTGCGTAAATTTGATTTTATACATATTGACTTCCATAGAACTAACTATGGGAAGAATGAAGCTTTAAGTCGAATGAGCATTTTATATAACTTAAACTGTTCATCGATAGATTTAAATTTGAATAAGGTGGGATTAAAATCATTGTTTAGAACCAGTGCTCCACTATCGTAAACGTTCTCATTTTATTTTTTGTTCTGTAATAGTTAAATGTTAATTATGTTTTGTATTTTGTGCGTGTGTTAGGCTATAATTGTATTATTTTTTTACTAACAACTAACACATGCACTTATGATGAGCCTCTGATCGTAGTTTGACGATTGCTATAAGCTTACTACTTTCTGAAATTCTGAAGTGTAAACAAAAAAAAAAAGAATGGACGTAAGTGAAATCGAGAAAGATTCGCCTTTATTGGAAATGAGCTGGACAAATGCAGTTTTCTATCCTCTTGGAACGAGACCTGAGGAGTAGGATAGATGAAAAAGTTTACGCAGTGGTTTTGCCAGCGTTGAAGAACACCTCTTCAGAACAATAGCGGGGATACCATCCGGACCAGCGGATTTATGTGTGTTTAGATCTCTAAGGACTCTTGCCACAGTACGAGTGCGAAAAAAGTTTGGTCCCATAGAATCACTTACTCGCTCAAGTACAGACGGAGTCATAACAATCACTGGCAGCGTAGAATTTTTTCATGACAAGAATTACTTTTCGAAGATTCGTAAATTCCTTGCAAGAGGCAGTACCCGTAAAAAAAACATTAAATTGCACAGACAGGTATTGAACCAAATACCTTTGGCATGACAGTTCAACGCACTAACCATCACGCCTCGGGTACTACATATACGGAAGGCGATTAACTCAAGCCCATAAATCTTATCAAATCTTTGGTCAGTGCTAGAGAAGCAAGAGATTTTTATTAAATACTCGTACCACTCTTCACTTCCTTTGTAACCTTTCAGTCGTCAGTCCGCAGGGATGTGTTGCTTAGCTTGATCATCTGAAGAAGATCATTCATGCAGAAAGGTTCAGTTAGATACCATATGCTGGTTCTAGATTGCAAGGGATATCTTCCATTGCAACAACTCGGAGTATCGCAAATGGCCATATTTTATATAACCTGTGGACAGCGAGCTTATATTCTAAGCTCACATGCACTCTGATCGTCACAAACGATTAATTTTACATATACTTGATGCCAACCTTCATTCGATATCGGTTTATCATCTCATATACATATAAATAGGGGATCAGTAGACAGCCGATTCAAGTCTTACTCTTCGCAATTAGGTCAAGAGAACACTTTGCTACACAAAGGTCTTCAAAAAAAAAAAAAAACAGCGATCTGCAACAGTCATTCACGTTTATCTGACCTAATAGGGGTTCTTAAAGTAAATAAAGTCTTTAAAAATCTCAAAATTGTGGCTGGGAACATATTAAAATTAGGACGAGTTGATTTTGACAGATCGTCGCTGCCATGTTTTTGATGGATGAGAACGTAGATAAGCAAAATCTATGGAGTTAGGACGACACGAATCCATCGATATTCACGAGGTACCAATGCATCAAAAAAAGTAACTGCTTGGCGTAGATTTTGGGCTAGAACCGTCATATGTCCCTACTTCTTCCAAAATGATATTGATGGCCAAGCCATCACTCAATGGCGGGGATTGCTATAGATCGATGGTCACCAACTTTTTGTGACTTAAATAAGATGATATGGACACCGAAGACATATGGTTTTAACAGGATCGCGCTTTGTTCCACACAGCTTAAGACAGAGTTAAAGACTTCTTCCCATTGATCAAAAAAACAATTTTTTCACTTCTCTTTCAATTTTCACGAACACGTTCCTCTTATAATCAAACTTTTTTATCTTATTTCCGCCGTTTAATAGTAATTGGATCGGAAATAAAAGGACTATTAATCAAGAGTATTATGATGAAAGCTTTTGCGACTTGATGGAACGATCAAAACGAAAAAAGTTTTCATGGATGTTAAAATTAGATGCATTCTTGAAATCGACTAAAATTGAGGTAAGTGCCAATTTTTAAAATTTCACCAAGATCTGATTTAACGTTATTATTTCTTAAGGCTATACTAATATCCACCTAGGTATCTATTGAAAGTATCCTCTTCAATATATATTTCCTTTAGAAATAAAAACAAGGACTTCCTTCTAGTAACGATGATTATGATTTAATAATTTTAATTTAATTTTCATAAAAACATTAACGAAAATTTACTTGAAAAAATATATAAAAACAAAGTATAAAATAATTCAAAGTATTGAACAGTCTGAGAGCGCAGTTTCAACACCCCCTTTCGCTCCAGATGGTTTCGATTGGTCATCTTTTCGAATTCCTAAAAGATTCATAAAATTAAGGAAAACATCTTTTGAAAGTGGTTTTATCAGCTCTCATTTCATTTGATGGACAGTATCTTAGTTCGATGATCTTCTTCTCTCTTAGGTCTCTTATATGATGGTGGCAAATATCAATATGTTTTGTTCGAGCTCCACACTTGTCGGATTCAATTAGGCGAATGCATCCTTGATTATCTTCATAGATAATTGTGGACTGATTAATATCTACCTCCATTTCTATCAAGAGTCTTCGTAGCCAAATTAGTTCTCGACTTGCATGTGATGCCACTACATACTCCGCTTCGGTTGAAGACATAGCTACTGAGGTCTGTTTACGACTTGACCAAGTTATGCTACTTCCTGCGAATTGGAATACATACCCACTGGTTGATTTTCTATCCTTTGAATCACCAGCCCAGTCAGAATCTACATAGCACACCAAAGTTTTGTCTTCATTTGTTTGAAGCCTTAAAGATTTGTCAACAGTCGTCGCCAGGTATCGCATAACCCTTTTTACAGCTTTCCAGTCACTTTCAGTTGGAGATTCTATTCTTCTGCTCAAAAGATTAACAGCTAAGGATACATCTGGTCTTGAAACGGTTGCAATATAAAGTAAAGATCCAATAGCTTTGCGGTATAAGTTATTATTTGGTAACTTCGGACTTGTTTCTTCACCTGGACTCAAGAAACCTGTTTCGACTGGTGTTAAAGTTCCTTTTGAATCTTCAAGTTTGTAGGTTTTTATCAGTTGTTTAATTTTTGACTTTTGGCTTAGTTTGAACGATCCATCTTTTTCCCGGTCGATCTCTATTCCGAGATAATGTTTCGCTTCACCCAAGTCTTTCATCTTTACATGCTTTTGGAGTTCTTTACATATGGTGTTTATAATTTCTTCAGAAAATCCAGCCACCAGAATGTCATCAACATAAAGCATAAAAATTTCATCGCTCAGTGTTGCATTCAAGTAAGCATTTTTCACATCAAAATGCCGCACATGCAAACGTCTCAATTGTGTAACCACTAGAAGAGTTCTTATAGTTTCGTGTTTAACCACTGGCGCAAAGGTCTCATCGTAATCTTCACCGAATTTTTGAGAAAATCCTCTTGCAACAAGTCGGGCTTTATGAGTACTAATGCTTCCGTCTACATTTAGTTTGGTTTTAAATACCCATTTACAACTTACTGTTCTTCTTCCAGGTGGCAGATCTGTAAGTGGTAAACGCAAAACTTCATCCCAGGATTCTGGTTCGAGATACTAACCAGGGCTTTGTACGACAGACGTGTTGGAGGAATGCCTTTATTTGAACGCTTTGAAATTCGAATTTCCTGATTTTCTGTGTGATCTTGAACGACTTGGGTGACTGACTCTTCTATAACAAGGGGCTCATATTCTTCAAATACTTGCTCCTCTTCAATGACAAGCGAGTTATTAAATGAGATGCTTTCGTCTCTTCCCAGTCTTATTGAAACATATTCTGAATTTTCTTTCGGAGAAGTATCTTCCGTTTCATAATTATGTACAGTTCTGGATTCTTGGCTTTTTGTGGGTTGCTGATTCGTGGGTTCATTTTCGATAATTTTCAAAGATCTGCATATCGAAACTCTATTAGATTTTGGATCAAATATACGATAACCTTTTGAGTTGAGATCGTATCCAACAAGAACGCCTTCTTCTGCCTTGTCATCCCACTTCTTCCTCTTCTGTTTTGGAACCAAGGTAAACGATTTGAATCCAAACACTCTAATATGGCTCAAATTAGGTTTCTCTCCAGTAAACAACTCAATTGGAGTCTTCTCGAGACTTTTACTGGGTAGCCTATTCTGCAAATAGGCTGCTGTTGACACGGCTTCTCCCCAGAAACGATTTGGAAGATTTGCATCAAGTAACATACACTTCACTGCTTCAGTTAGGTTTCGGTTCTTGCGTTCTGCTACACCGTTTTGCTGTGGTGTATATGGAACCGCGTACTGATGATGTATTCTTTCCCTCTTCAGAAATTCTTCCAAGTCTTTAGATACGTATTCCTTTCCATTGTCGGATCGCAGAATGCAAGATTTTCTACCAAACATAGCTGCGACATAACCCTTTATAGCACTAGCTACTTCATCTTTCGATTTTAGCAAAGGCACCACTGTGTAACCAGAAAAATCGTCAATCAGTGTTAAAAAATATCGGTTACTTCTTGGAGTTGATGTCTGCATAGGACCACACAGATCAGAATGTATCAACTGTAATGATTGCTTTTCTCTATTTTTTCTCACAGGAAACTTATACTGCGCCAGCTTGCCTTTGATGCAATGTTCGCAAATGATCTTCTCAGTACACTTCCTCAAATGAATGCCAGTTGCAAGATCTTCCTTCACAAGTCTCTCGATAGCTACTGGATCTCTATGTCCAAGTCGACGATGCCATTGATGAATACACAATGAATTGTCAGCTTTACAGGACATTTCAATAGAATGTTCAGTTTCCAGCTTGTAAAGACTGTAATTTCGCTTTGCTACAGCAATCATTCGGGATCCATTGTAGATTTGACAAACATTTTGTTCGAAAATGACTCTATGAACTTGATTTGCTATTCGTTGCACCGAAAGCAATCCCCCATCAAGCTCAGGAACAAATAAGACTTCTTTGAGAAATATCTTCTGGTTATTGCCATTAGGTACTAGGCAATTTAACCAGCCACATCCGATTCCTGAAGACATCACTGACGAGCCATTAGCAAGATATATTTTTGTGTTATCATTTTTAATCGAATCAAAGAAGTTTTTTATCGTTAGTCATATGGATTGTAGCTCCAGAGTCAATATACCACCCACCACACTCAGCTCGTACTTCAGCACAAACTTCAAACGAGAGAAAATCTTTATTGCTGATGCTGTCATGTGATGTTGATGCAACAGATGACTTGGCATGCTTCCCTTTTTGCAAAGTTGACTTGTATTTGTAGCAGTCCGCTTTAACATGTCCTATTTTGTTACAATAAAAGCACGTTCTTGCTTCTTTTACATCCGTCTTCTTCTGTTTTGTAGACTTTTGATTTCTTCTTTGGTTAGACCACATAGCAACTTCATTTTCATTTTTGTCATCATTGCTTTCAAAACGTCTTTGATATTCGTCTAACATCTTACCAGTGACATACTCAATTGTTAAGTCTGCCTCATCTCGACCTTCGAGTGCAGTAACAAGCCCAGAGTAAGATTCTGGTAGACTCACCAACAAAACTGCAACAACTTCATCTTCCTCTAAAGGTTTTCCAGAAGCTCTCAACAAACCTACAACCTTAAGAATAGCATCTATATGGTTACTCATCTTAACACTAGTATAGTGAATGCCATATAATTTTCTTCTTAAGTAGAGGCGACTTCCAAAATTTGACCTCTCGTATATCTTAGAGAAAACTTCCCAAATACTAAACGCAGCTTCTAGATGGGCAATGTGTATCAATTGACCATCCTCTACGCTCAACGTTAAATAAGCTTTCGCTTTATTATTCTTCTTCGTCCATTCATCATCGATTTCTGCTGGTTTCGTTTTGCTAACAACATCCCAAAGTTCATCTCTTATAAGGACGGCTTGAATTTTCGTCTTCCAGAAAATATAATTTCCTCCATTTAAAAGAGAAACATTCGCTTTCAAGTCCATCATAAGATTTGCAGATTATATCGGGTGATTTTTTTGAGGTTAGGATTTTCATGCATTAGTATTTGACAGATCACGCGGGATTTCAGACATGGTGTCAAAGAGAAAGTTGCTCAGTATGCTTTGACATTTCATCATGAATAGACTTACTAACGAGCAACGCTTGCAAATCATCTGCCACAACGTCGAATTTTCAGTGAATGGGCCCTAGAAAAGTTGGCAGAAAATCCGCTTTTTTATCGACAAATTTTGTTCAGCGATGAGGCTCATTTCTGGTTGAATGGCTACGTAAATAAGCAAAATTGCCGCATTTGGAGTGAAGAGCAACCAGAAGCCGTTCAAGAACTGCCCATGCATCCCGAAAAATGCACTGTTTGGTGTGGTTTGTACGCTTGTGGAATCATTGGACCGTATTTTTTCAAAGATGCTGTTGGACGCAACGTTACGGTGAATGGCGATCGCTATCGTTCAATGCTAACAAACTTTTTGTTGCCAAAAATGGAAGAACTGAACTTGGTTGACATGTGGTTTCAACAAGATGGCGCTACATGCCACACAGCTCGCGATTCTATGGCCATTTTGAGGGAAAACTTCGGAGAACAATTCATCTCAAGGAATGGACCGGTAAGTTGGCCACCAAGATCATGCGATTTGACGCCTTTAGACTATTTTTTGTGGGGCTACGTCAAGTCTAAAGTCTACACAAATAAGCCAGCAACTATTCCAGCTTTGGAAGACAACATTTCCGAAGAAATTCGGGCTATTCCGGCCGAAATGCTCGAAAAAGTTACCCAAAATTGGACTTTCCGAATGGACCACCTAAGACGCAGCCGCGGTCAACATTTAAATTAAATTATCTTCAAAAAGTAAATGTCATGGACCAATCTAACGTTTCAAATAAAGAATCGATGAGATTTTGCAAATTGTATGCGTTTTTTTTTTTAAAAAAGTTCTCAAGCTCTTAAAAAATCACCCGATACTTTTGAAATGTTTAAAATAATTAGCAATTATTATTTGTGCCACGATGCTGGGCCCATAACCTATTGAAAGTATCCTCTTCAATATACATATATTTCCTTTAGAAATAAAAGCAAGGACTTCTTTCTAGCAACGATGATTATGATTTAATAATTTTAATTTAATTTTCATAAAAACAAAGTATAAATTAATTCAAAGTATTGAACAGTCTGAGAGCGCAGTTTCAACAGTATCAATTTGTAGACAGAAGTTTACATACCGGATGTTACAAGTGTAATTCAAAGGGTCTCTTTTCTTGAGGATGGAGCAAACAATGCTGAGATTTACTTGATCGGGAATGCTTTGTACCTCACGTATTTTATTTTTTAAAACCTTAAATTTATTGTAATTACCTTAAAACTTTACTGATAAATTAGGAAATTCAGAAATTAAATCTAGACTAACAGCTATTTGCTATACAAATACGCATAGAGTTAAAAATATAAAGGGTTATGTTTCAGAAGCCAAATTTTATATCTAAAACTATCCCATGACTTTGACATGAATGTCGATTCTCACAAAACTCGTAAGTCATAGGTTGTAAAATAGTTTACAATCACGGAAAACATAATTATCCCACGACCTTCATTTCCTGACACAAAGTTCAGTCCAATGTCATCCTTTCACATCGATTCCCACGCGCTATATGCTCCCGCCCCACATAAAGTTGAAAAATACATTTGAATGTGAAATAACTCTGCCTTTTTCATATCTTCATGAGTCGATCTTTCAAAATTTTGAATTGATGATGACTTCTAATGACTTCGTGCAACAAAAGACTTTTAACTTTCATTTACACATCTACGTTATGCGATATAGTAAAGCTAGCTATTAGGCTTCAAAACAAACCCTCACTTCTTTACTTTATATAATAACGCCTCCTCCGGTGCCCCGAAGACCGCTCTGTTGAAGGTGTAAAATAACAAACAAATAATAACCTCAGTGCTGACATAATTGCTAAACTCGCTGCACACGCACTCCGACTCCGACTCCGAATCCTGAATGTGGGTTGTGGGTATGTAAATGAGCGCACTAATTTGAACAGTCATTTAGATGCGTTCATCGCGCGGTTAGTGGGATTCTAAAACAACAGTAAACACACAGGACTTTCATCCCCGACAAACAACACACAATAACCAAACAATGCCCATCCATGCAACATGCAACAAGGAAAATTCAATTTGAAAACTCAGCTGGCACGTGTCCTGTCCACATCATCATTCCTCACACACAAGCCACTAAATGCGATTGTGCTGTTGCTGTTGCTGTTGCTCACTTTTCGATTCGGTCCTGGTTCCTGGTTCTTGGTTACTCTGTCTTGATGTATCGTTCGTATATGTACATAACATATCCTCCTTTTGCGATGAACCTGATCGAGCGCGGGTGTTACGGTCTTGGACAGGGGCACTGCGCCACTGGTATATTTAAGTTATGTTGGTATTTTTGATTCTTCGTCCTTTTGTCTTGTTGGTGGTGTCAGGCAAACGCTCGCTAAGCTATTGTTCACAGAACAGCAGCACTTAATTCGTCTAAAAGGGCGTGTGATTGACTTAATTGACTTGGAAGTTACATCAATAAAAGGATACCTTCAATAATACTGTTCTTCCTTTTTTGTTGTAGTTGAGAGATATATTGTAGAGTGCGTGTTATGTTTTAGGTGCAGTTTGGTTATTCTTCAGTTATGTACATAATATGTGAAAGAATATACAATTTTAATGGGTGCGGTGACAGGCTTTGCAGAGAAACGGAACGACAATTCAAAGTGGCTTGATGGCTTTATTAGATTTTGATGAAACGTGCAGGAACCGGAAGTGAATCGACACGATTTCTTTACTCAAAAAATTCTTACATGCGTTTATTAATATATTTTCGATAAGGAAAATCATAAAGTTTTTACTTGAAAGTCAAGAATTTAAATTTGTTTACCTATTTATTGCACATTTGCGTTTTTTGCGCAGTCCTGTGAGCGTGGGTTCGAAGACTTTCCGGAACGGAGTACTCGTATTAGTTTCCATCCCAGAGTCTCTGTCTCAATGCTCACAAAAGCCCTATTGACTTCACGGTGAGTTCTTCCAACAGAACATTGTTTATAAAAATTCGAGGGATGTAAATGTTTCGAATATAGTTCTAGCGCTTGTCATTTTTAAAGCCTTTTTTGAATTCGATCCAAGAGATTTAAACTTGTTTTTGGGGTACCTGCTTAAATATGCGAGTTATGTTCAAGCTTTGGACGGATGAAGGCTTTGTAAATAACAGCCAGATCAGGGGTGAAAAATTTCTTGCACCGTCGGAGAAATCCTAAGGACTTATCAGCATTTGTGGCAATATCGAGTATGTGATCATTCCGTAATAGGTGATCTGTCATACACATACCGAGTGCTGAAAGTTGAATAGTTTCCTGGGTGCAAGTGCCACTCATGGCTACTGAAATCTGGGGTGGGTTGCGCTTTAACGACAGGAGACGGCATTGAGTTTTTGAAGCACTAAATTCTACACGGTTAATAAATCCCCATTTGACAATACTGTCGAGATCGGAATTTAATTTTAATTTACGCTGCCGTTGAAGATTCACATCCGAAGGAGAAGGACGTAAATCTAGAAACAAAAATGAAAAGCTGAGGTTACTGTCGTCAGCGAAACAGTTCAATGGATTAGAAGTGGCAAACAAGAGATCGTTTATAAATATCAGGAAGAGAGTCGGAGACAAAATTGGGGAATTTCAGACTTGAAACCATCCAATACAAATTGTATTGAACGGTTAGAAAGGTAGTTTCAAATCCAACGAAGAAGAGATTCATCAATAAAAGCACGCATTTTCGACAAGAGAACTTGGTGACAAACTTTATCAAATGCTTTTAAAATATCAAAAGCAATAATCTTACTTTGTCAAAACGATGTTAATATGTGTTCCACTGTTCGGTGAAATTAACCATGAGATCACCACACCAGTGGACCTATAGCTACGAAAGCCGTACTGCGAGTCATTAAGAAGCTTCCGTTCTTTAAGACAAATGTTTTTTTCTATCCACCCGGAAAGAGACCTGTAGAGTAGGAAAGATGGAAAAGCTTACGCAATGGTTTTGCCAGCGTTGAAGAACACCTCTTCAGAATAATAGGGGGGATACTACCCGGGCCAGCGGATTTGTGTATGTCAAGTCTCATTTCTTACATACGCATTTTTTCGATTTCAACATCGTATTGACTGTAGCACCATTACATCTTATGCAAAGATGGTTTTATCAATGGAAAGGGGGGCATCCTTAGATCACAATACTGAAATTTCGATTTGGTCTAGGTTACGAAATGTTCGAGTTCAAATTTTGCCATCTTTGGCAGCCCAAGGACGCGTATTTACGGAGATTTTGTATTGAATCGCAATCAAGGGTAATGAGGTAGAGTACAGCTGTTTCAATTTGTATTGTCCGTTTTTATATCCTGTGCATTTGTAAAGATTTCAGAAACGTTCATGTTACTATAATTCAGTTATTTAGAACCAGGATTTTTAACAACTATTATTAATTACTGAAAACTTGCTAGCTGTAATCACTTCAAAATTTGAACCGTATTTAATGGCTAGTGAGAGACAAATCTATTAAAAACAGTGGAAAACGACTTAATAGTGATACTAGTGGAAAAACAATAACAAAGCAAATAAACCCAAATCTGAGGTAGGCACCTGTAATTTTAGGAATTAAAGTCATTTGGATTTAGGAAATAACTATTAAAGTTAAATTACTTATTAAATATGGTTAAGATACATACATACATATATGTTATCAGATTTTACAATATTCAAAGATAAAATTTTCTACCTTAGTAAACTATTTCAATAGTGTTAATATTCTAGTTAATAGTTTAAAATGTTGCTTCAATACAATGCAATAATAAACACGAAATATATACAACTCACCAAAAAATTCAGAACTGCGATATTTAAAACAAGGTATCCTTCTATTCAAATGAAAAAAATACTGCACTTTTTTGTAAACATTTCTTTTAAAAATATCAGTTTTTTGAAGTTTTTTGACAAAAATCTTTTTTAGACATTTTTCTTGTGCAAGCGAGCTTTTTTTCAACTTTAATTTACCGTAGAACGAATTTTCACACGCGATTTGGTTATTCTATTTGATAGATATTCGCAAATAAATAATAATGATTGTAATTTTAGGGCGAGGAAACCTTTGTTTCTATTTTTAATTAATGTTTTAAGTTCACTTTTTCACATACTAAATCAGACGCAAAAACAGTTTATTTTGACATTTCTTCCTTGTTTATTTTTGTTTCAGTGATGCCACACTTCATTTTTTTTGGGATTTTATTTAAAATTTTATTTTTGAGTTATTCATAAATTTTATAAACATTTCGGGAGATTTGAGGGTTGAGGTGCTTTTTAAATAGAACAAAACAAAATTGTACATCTCTTCTAGTAGTAGTTAGAGCATAGGTTTTAATTTTGAAAGTTGATACAATTGAACATTTGTCAGAATAATCTATACTATCTATACTTCTATACTTAATATTATAAATGCGAAAGTAACTCTGTTTGTCTGTCTGTTACTCAATCACGCCTAAGCTACTGAACCAATTTGCATGAAATTTAGTATGGAAATATTTTGATACCCGAGAAAGGACATATGTATGTAGGCTACTTTTTACCCCGGGAAAATGACGCATTCCCATGGGAAAATTCAGGTGGGCCGATCGCTTTTAGGCCTAAACTACTGAACAGATTTAAATGAAATTTGGTAAGGAGATAGTTTGAGACTTAAGAAAGGACATGAGTTACTTTTGACCTCGGGAAAACAACGCATTCCCATGGGAAAAATTCCTTTCCGTGGAATCTGATCACTTTCACTCCTAAATTACCAAAGATTTGAATAATATTTAGATAAAATTGGTATTACGGGAAAACTTATCATACAATTAACGCGGGCTTCGCGCGCCACGTGCCTCAAGCCCTAAACGTTAGAGGCAATGGCGCGGGGCGAGTGCGTGGGCGGAGGTCGCACGCGGTAGACGAGGCAGGTGGCGGCGGTGGTAGTGCGGCGCGGGGGGAGGACATCACTGAGTGTATTGCAGTAACATATCTTCTTAAAATGTATTAACCTAACCTAACCTATGACAATCACACTTAGTATGGCCTCATCCCATCTCGGCACAATTCAAACATACGTACAAAAAAGTACAGCTCAGGTTTTTTCATACTACTATCCAAAAAAAACTATCTAATGCGGACGAAGTCGCGGATAAAAGCTAGTTTAGAATAAAATTGTGAAAAATTTAGCTCAATTCACACCAGAACTAATTTTAACTTAACAAAATGTACAATTTTAAAGAGGATATTATAAGAAAATATCAGGAATAATTTATATTGAATTTGTTTTCATTTTGTTAAAATTGAAGCTGAATGAAATAATAACAGAGGAAAGAGGTTCGTTCGTAGATTAAGATTAGATCTTTGCGTGAAACAGATGGCGCTATATTTGTTAAAACTCGCTTTTTGCAAAATGATAGCGGATTTACATGTATCTGGACTTCGAAGTCTGCAGACAAAGAGGATGCAAAATAAGGAAATCACACTGGTTGGGAAGAGAAAGGGGATCAAAAATGTCGACGTCTTGAAAAACTCAGATTATAGGAAATCGGATGAAGATTTTGACCACGTCCATTTGGACACGGTCAAAATTGCCCGACATACTAGAACGAGCCAGAGCCAGTTTAAAAAATTGTTTATATACATACATATATATTTTGTTATATAAAAAAAACACGTACATATGTACTTTTATGTGTTTATAAAATAAATTGAAAATTTGCCGGCTAATTGTTTTAAAAAAAGTACTAAAATTAAGAAAATTTGAGTTAGAAAATTATGACCGATACAGTGTAAATTATAAGAGGGAAATTGGCATCAAAAAATTGTTTCTTTCAATTATTGTATGAGATAGACTGAGATAGTTAGATATGTATAGTTGTAGTTATAAGACGGCAAGCGGAAAGTGTGTAATCAGACAGAACTACTTGGCTCGTTGATTTGACACACATGGCAAAGCCGAGCTATGGCTTGTTGGTTCGGGCTCGTTAATTTTCCACTTGACCCTACACATGCTCGATTTTGGCTTTTCTCGTGTTCATTTGGCTCTTTGGCTCGGTCGTATATTGTAGCTTTACCTTTGGCTTTAAAGCAAATTTTATATTATGCACTCTTTCTAGATATCATGTTTTGTAAAACTTATAGTTGAACCTATTTTCTTTTCTTCATGTCTACAAATGCAGTTACATGTAAATGCACTTTTTACAAACAAATTTTACAGCTTATGTCTATCTCCTTATTATTAAACAACATATTCGAGTCTGCTTACAAAAACAAAACTATAATTGCAGGTTGATATCAACTTTTTGATTTTGTAATAATAAAATAAGTACGCAATTAGTTGACAATTTTTTGTTGGAAATTATTTGTGGAAAGAAAAAAATTCCAACATTTGGGGAGAGTACGATAACTTAGGCGACAAAGTTTAATGACGGATTTGTATGGAACAGTTAAAAACAAGCATTTTTTACTATGGGAAGGGGGGGTCTATCTCCCCCCGTTTAGGCGGTAGGGGCAGTTAAAACAAATATGTACATTAAATGGAAAAAAAATAATTAAAAAATAACGGTAATACCCTCAATTAAGTGTTATACCTTTTTTTAAAGCCAACACTTTTGTCTATTAGCTTGCTTTTAAATCAAGTCAAAACTATGCATAGTTTTTGAAAAAAATTGTTTTAAAGTCAAAATTTGTGCAAAAAAAAAGTTAAAAAAAAGGTTTAAAGTGTAATTTTTCAAAACTTTCAAATTATTTACTGTTTTTTTTTTAGAATTCATTGCTCTTATTTGTTTTTTATCAAAAACTGAAAACTAGATGACTTTATGTCTACTAGTTCTTGAGAAAATTGAAAATTACCAAAATAAATATTTTAATTAAATTACTTTTTCCTTGCTTAAGTATTAACGTAGTCTTATTTTGATAGTAATAATCGAATATGGATTAAGATACACCTGGGTAAATTAATTTTTCTTAAATCCAACTTATTTAAATGCAAAAGAAACTTTGCATGCACCCCATCTTGCACCCTCCCCACCTTGCACACACTCCAACTTGCACCCACCCCAAATCCTATAGTGTGCCCAAGCAGGGGGGTTGCAGGGGGGCAGCATGCCCCCCCTTACAGATGCCACTGTTGCATACACCCAAATTCGCGCACACCTTACTGTTGCATAAACCCAAACACGCATTACGCATACGCAAATACCATTATTATATTACTATCAAAATAAGACCACTCAAGCAAAAAAGAAGAATTAAATTAAAATAGTAGTTGTGGTTATTTTCAATTTTCTCAAAAACCAAAAGACATAAAATCATCTAGTTTTCAGTTTTTGATCAAAAACAAATAAGAGCAATAAATTCTGAAATAAAAACAATGGTAGATAATCTTGAAGTATTGAAAAAGTTACACTTTAAACCTTTTTTTAACTTTTTTTACTCAAATTTTGAGTTTAAAATTAAATTTTTTTTTTCAATTTTCTCAAAAACTAAAAGACATAAAATCATCTAGTTTTCAGTTTTTGATCAAAAACAAATAAGAGTAATAAATTCTGAAATAAAAACAATGGAAGATAATCTTGAAGTATTGAAAAAGTTACACTTTAAACCTTTTTTTAACTTTTTTTACTCAAATTTTGAGTTTAAAATTAAATTTTTATTTTCAATTTTCTCAAAAACTAAAAGACATAAAATCATCTTGTTTTCAGTTTTTGATCAAAAACAAATAAGAGTAATTAATTCTGAAATAAAAACAATGGTAGATAATCTTGAAGTATTGAAAAAGTTACACTTTAAACCTTTTTTTAACTTTTTTTACTCAAATTTTGAGTTTAAAATTAAATTTTTCGAAAACTACGCATAGTTTTGACTTGATTTAAAAACTGGCTAATAGAACAGAATGTTAGCTTTAAAAAAATGTATACAACTTAATTGTAAGTATCACCGTTATTTTTTAAGAATTTTGTTCCATTTTAAGTAATAATTTTTTTAAATTGCCCCTCCTGCCTAAACAGGGGGAGATAGACCCCCCTCCCATAGTAAAAAATGCTTATTTTTAACTGTTCTAAAAAATTCTGTTATAATATCTTGTCGCCTAAGTTATCGTACTCTTGCCCAACATTTTTTTTACTTTCATTTTTTTTTTAAAGGGGGCATGTAGTGCTTACTTGACACCGTGAGTCCAGGCATAAAACAAAGATATTCGAAAATGTAACGATGCAATTAATTGTAGCTTTTTTGTTTAAAATTAGTTGTGGAAAGAAAAAATTAAAAACATTTTTTTACTTTCATTTTTTTTAAGGGAGTATGTAGTGAGTGCGTGAAGTTAGCCCCTTCCCCTTTTTTCGTTGTTCCTTTTTGGAAAGTTGTTCCAGGTTGTTGCCGGTTTATTCCGCATTGTTCCAGTTTTTTTTTTTTTTGAAAACCCCAAAAATACGGATTATAGACCCGAAAAACTGTTTTTGACCTAGCCCCCCCTTTTTCGAAAATTGATTTTTTGAAAATTGTTCCAGATTGTTCTGAACATTGTTCCAAATTTTTGGACCTCTATGATCAAAATTTTAAAAGCTGTGGACAAAATTCGAAAAAATTCTATTTCCCATTATTACGAAATTCCAACTTTTTATATTTTTTTAGATTCTAGAAAGTGTTCTTACCATTGTTCCAACAACTAAGAGTCGTGAAATGTATATTTTAAAAAATATTGCCCCCGGATTGTTTTTTTTTTCCAAAATGCAAAATACGTCTCCCCATATTTTTTTTTAAAGCCTACATTTTAATAAAACATGAATAAGCACATGTACAGGAACCAAAACTTGGCTTATAAACTTTTATTCACGCCGATGATCGAACTTTCAAAAATACGAGTAATCTCGATGACTTTTAATTTTGTACCTAAACATTTTTTTAGCTCCCCCTTTTAAGAAATCAAAAATCCTTGTTTTATGCCTGGACTCACGGTGTTAAGTTAGTACTACAAAACCCCTTTAAAAAAAAATTAAAGTAAAAAAAATGTTTGTAATTTTGTTCTTTCCACAACTAATTTTAACCAAAAAAGCTACAATTAATTGCATGGTTACATTTTCGAATATCCTTGTTTTATGCCTGGACTCACAGTGTCAAGTAAGCACTACATACCCCCATTAAAAAAAAATAGAGTAAACAAAATTTTTGGATTTTTTTTCTTTCCACAAATAATTGTCAATCAAAAAGTGTAGTGCTAACTTGATATCAACCTAGCACTACATACCATTTTTTTTCAAAATCGTCGAGCTACAATTTTTTTCCACAACTAATTTACAACAAAAAAGCTACAATTAACTGCATACTTAGTTTTTTAAACTTCGAAAAATGTAGTGTTAACTTGACAGTTGTCTTTTCTTGAAGACTTGCCAAGACACATTTTTGGTGTTATGCTATTGTTTACGAGTATTTGCGGAGCCGCCACAAAATTTTGTGGGACTCTGCATTTTTATCGCGTTAGTGTTCGAACTCTCATGAGACCCTAGTTGTAGATATGTAAAACATGACATCTCACAAAATGGAGTACTCTACTTTACGAACATGGCCTTAAGATACACAAGAATTATCAATTGAACCAACATTTGTATTCAAGACTCGACGTCAAAATTCTATCCGCTGTTGGATCATATTTGTATTTTAATCTGCAATGAAAAGTTTATTTGTAACACTTCATTACAAAAGTTTTTGCCAAAAAACTCCCCTAATGACATCTGAAAAATCAACTATATTTTTGAAATTATTACAATCGGCTGGAATTTATTCGAGCCAGCCGCAGCGGCCACTTGCCCGAAATCATTTTCAAAACATAATGGGCAGGTTCAGACGTCCTATGGGACTTGAAGGTAAGGAAATTTTCTTATATTAAAGCAACTTTATTGGAAAGTTGACTGGAAAGTTAGCCAAGAAAAATCTGCCTAAGTCAAGTTTACTTATGTCAAGATGACAGTCGATCATGTTTTTTCATTCAAATGAAAATTGAACTTTACTACTCTGAGATTTTTTTTATTTTCTGCATAGTTCCATTTTATGTTTTATGTAAAAAGGTTTCTTATCAAATTGGTAAAGGAATAAGTAATATTTATTTAAAATAAAAAATACAAGTTGAGATGGACTTGTAGCTTGCCTGAGAAGTTTTTTGTAGACAATTATGTTTTTAGTAGTTTTTGCACGATCAACTGAAAGTAGAGGTTGGTGAAGTAAAGTTCCGAATTGTAAGTTTATAACACTTTACCAACTAACTAGTTGCCTTGTTTAAAATGTACGTTCAAAGAAAGCAGTTGACTGAAAATGAAGTCCCTTATGTTCTCTGAACCTGCCCGTTAAGGCAACTTTATTGGAAAGTTGACTGGAAAGTTAGTCAACACACATTTTTCCAAACTACTAAGTCAAGTCTAGGTAGGTAGAAATGGCGATCTCAAGGCAACCTAGCCGAGATCCAATTAGCGATGTAGTGCGCCGTTTTGATACCAAAACTCGTTTGACCTGTGATAGAAAGGAAAAGATTTATAGAGAAGCTTCATAGCGATTATGTTAGAGCCATTTTGTCGCATTAAAAAAAGATTAGGTCTCTAATCTTTGTCTCAGATAGCTCATCCAGTTCGTGAAAATATGCTTTCCCAAAGCATTTCATTCTAGTGCTTGCCAAAGCAGGACATTTGCAGAGGAAATGGATTATCGTTTCACTTTCTCTTTGGTCGCTACAACTACGGCAAAAGGTGTTGTAAGAGATACCCAACTTCTCTGCATGAACTCCTATAGGCCAATGTCCGGTACAAACCGCAACAATCCTGGCTATGTCTTGCCTTGGCCTGCATAGAAGATCGTTTGTACGGGTTTTATTATAGGTGGGCCATATCTTCCTAGATATAATGCAGTTGGGTAAATTGCTCCACCTACGGTTTGATTCAGTTTGGTATAGATGGAAAAGATTTTACCCTTCATAGCACCAAGAGGAATGTTAACCATTTCCGCAAGTGAGCTATGAAGGGCCGATCCTTGCCTGGCTAGCTCGTCAGCCCGTTCATTTCCCACGATACCGCTATGTCCCGGAACCCAGATCAGGGTGACACCGAGGTTAATGTTCAGGCTCGCAAGCTCATCGCGACATTGCTGGACCAATTTAGATGAGGATGTAGCCGAGTTAATGGCTTTGATAGCTGCCTGACTGTCTGTGAAGATAGCCGCATTTCGGTTTTGGTTTGGGCTTTGTTTAAGTATCTTACATGCCTCCCTAATTGCCAACAGTTCAGCCTGAAAAACGCTAGCAAAGTCAGAAAGACTAAAGGATTTAGCTACATTTAGGGACTCAGAAAAGATCCCAGAACCAACTCCGCACTCCATCTTTGAGCCGTCAGTAAAGATGGTTGTATCGGAACCTATCGACACGATGTCATCCTCCCAATCTTCTCTGGATGGGAAAATGGCCTTAAAACCCTTACTAAGGCTCAAAGTAGGAGTGCAGTAGTCAGTGTCTACCGAGATAATATCTGAGGGAATTAATTTCGTTGTGTTGCTGTGACCATAAGGTTTTGACAACCAACTGTTTGATTCCTTCAGCCTAATAGCGCTGCAGGAAACTATGTATTTAATAAAAAGGTCGATTGGTAGAAGATCCAAAATAACGTTTAAGGCGTCCGATGGGCAAGTACGCATGGCCCCTGTGGTGCCCACGCAAGCTGTTCTCTGAACCTTCTTTAGCTTATCGATATTATAGGCTTTGCTAAGAGCAGGCCACCACACAATCGAACCATAAATTAAGATTGGACGTACTACGGCTGTGTACGTCCATAAAATCATCTTCGACTGAAGTCCCCACTTTTTGCCGAAAGTTTTGCTGCAGGCGTATAAGGCAACACAGGCCTTCTTAACCCGCACTTCAATATTTCGTTTCCAGTTTAATTTAGGGTCGAGTATAACTCCCAAATATTTTGCACTGGAAGACAATGATAGGATTTGACCGTTGAGTCGAGGTAGCGTGAAGGGCGGTACTTTAGTTTTGGTGGTAAAGAGCATCAGTTCAGTTTTACTTTGGTTAACTCCTAGACCACAACTAGCAGCTGGGCCGCTAACTTTCTTCAAAGCTGACTCCGTGATTTCACTAATCACAGAGGTGTACTTTTCTGACACCAATAGCACCAAATCATCCGCATAGGCTACCGCCTTCACTCCACATCTCTCTAATTTAACGAGAATTGTATCCATGACCAGAAGCCACAGAAGAGGCGAAAGGACACCACCCTGGGTGTTCCCCTATTCACGTGTTTTGTTGCGATTGTATTGCCTAGAGTGGCTTGAATCTTCCTACCAATGAGCATGGAAATAATCCATTCTCGAATGAAGTATTCTACACCGAACTTAACGAGCGATTCTTCTATGGATTCGGTAAGGACGTTGTTAAAAGCACCTTCTATGTCTAAGAAGGTGGCAAGAGTAAATTCTTTATAATGGATTGTTTTTTCTACAGTACGTACTACCTCATGGAGGGCAGTCTCCGTAGATTTGCCCTTAAGATAAGCATGCTGAGAGCTTTCGAGAGGTCGTCCATCTAGGATTTCTCTAATATGGTAATCAAGAATGCGCTCCAAGGTTTTAAGCACAAAAGATGTTAAGCTTATTGGTCTGAAATCCTTCGCGGATTCGTGACCACGCCTACCCACTTTCGGGATAAAAACTACCTTGACCTGTCTCCACGACACATGGGCACATGTTTGAGAAGGAGGCATCCTTTGAAAATTTGTTCCAGCCATGGAGCTGCCACATCATGCAACTTTTGAAGCATAACTGGCAGTATGCCATCCATGCCTGGGGATTTATATGGAGAGAAAGTATTGATGGCCCACAGAATATTTTCTCTGGTTATAACGGAATTGACTTGCTCCACATGAGCTACGTTTAGCTCTGTGGTTTCAAGCGGTTCGGGGTTATCACTCTCGCAACCCGGAAAGTGCGTCTTCATCTGTAGCTCAAGAGATTCGGCTGGAGAGGCTGTCCAGGTTCCATCAGGCTTTTTTAGAAATGTAGGATTACAATGTTCCTTCGATAAAACTTTGCTGAGCCTTGCAGAGTCCTTTATGTCTTCGATTGATTGACAGTATTCTCTCCAGCCTTGTGCTAAGTTTTTCAAGTGCCATACATTTTAAACTCGACACTTTTTAATCACTAACCTCAACCTTCTGTTGATCGTGCAAAAACTACCAAAAACATTATTGTTTTAAAAATACTCTTGAGGCAAGCTTCTACAAGTCCATCATGACGGGTATTTTGAATTGCAACGAATTATTACTTACTTCTTATTGTATTGTGCAGAAAATAAATAAATAACAGAGTAATAAAGTTCAGCTTTCAATTGAATGGAAACACATGATTAGCTGACAGTTTGACATAAGTAGACTTGACTTAGGCCTCCAAGACAACCAATACGACCTCTTTTATAAAACCGCAGATCAAGACCAAGGTAATCCCAGAACTTGTATTTTAGCTAAGAAACATTTAAAAGGTTTTTTATGTCCAAATTTTAGCACTCCTGATCTGAAAGTTGTCAGATTCGAAGACAATAATACACAGGGTTTGCTGCTGGCCTCTTTCTACTCTGCCCACAATGCACCATCACCTCCGGAGGAGGTGTGCAAAATCATAACCAAAGCTAAGATCGAAAAGGCAAACCTTCTGATCGGAGGCGACGCGAATGCTCGGCATACCCTTTGGGGAAGCTCTGAAATCAACGAACGAGGTGAGTCACTTTTTGATTTTATTATTGCACATAATATGACCATTTGTAACAGAGGCAATACTTCCACTTTCGTCTTTCCGAGCTCGGAAAATTATGATGGATGGGAGGATGTGCTTGATGTTACTTTAGTAAACAACCGTAATTTATTAGTGGAGAATTGGAGAGTTTTCCCTTTGAATTCGTTTTCGGATCACAAGTGGATTCTTTTTCAAATTAATTTCGAGTCGAAAAATCCTCCGCCTTATAGAAATCCCAAAAGAACTGACTGGAAGAAATTCAGTCAAATTGCTAATTCCAAACTGAGCAACTTACCGAATCTCACAGAATCGATAGTAGACCTTGAATCAAAGGTGAAAACATTTGAAACTTCTATAAGTAAAGCTTTTAGAGTCTCTTGCCCAGTTAAATACAGCCGTAAGACCCTTCCTTCTTGGTGGAATGAAGAACTGTCCAACCTTAGGAAAATGACGAGGACAATTTTCAATATCTGCCACAAACATAAGTTTTACCAACCGTATAAAGACTCTCTTAAAATTTACAAGCAAGCCCTGTCATCAGCCAAAAGACAACTTATTTCTTCTGATAGTCCTGCGAGAACCGAAGTGAGAATTTGTATCGCTTATTTGGAATTTTAATATATTAATTTACCAATAGTACAAAATTAAAATTTCGAAAAATTCAATTTCAAAGGAGGTTGAAAAATAATTATTTATTCAGAATTTCATTATTTTATTAGCCTCAAATAAATTAAGAAAACATGAACTTGTGTTAACGATTAGAAAAAAGGTAGATTAAGAGTGATGCCGTAATATTAAAATTGCAAATTTGTATGAGTGACAGTTGATACTAAAATAACAAAAAAGGTCTAAACCTTCACAAATAAAATCCATTATTTTTAGGCGCACAGAATAAAAACAAAAAAAAACATCACATAACGTCTTTTTATTTGTCTTATAGGACGGTACACAACACCTCAATCAACTTCAATTTCCATTCCTTGATATATAAATACCTAGTGTATATGTATATGTACAAAAAAGAAAAAGTACATAATCTAATAACGCGAAAAAGATTATCTCATCTCATTAGCATCCTGAGAAAACGGATTCACCTATCAGGAAATCTCTCATCATTTTTACTCAATCATCCCCTACTATTTAGGTATTGCCTCCTGTGAAGGCCTGCCTTATCAAGGATTACATTAAACGTGCTAAACAGAAAAAAAAAACAACACATAAATACCCCCTTTTTCTACTCCCACTTATCCTTCCAAGTAACAAGAAGAATCTTAATTAGAAAAAAGGTTCATAAATCTGAGCCCATCACCACGTGGAAAAAAGGAAGGAAAAAAGGACAAAGAAAGAAGACAACCCAACGAAGAAAAAAAAAAGGAAAGAGAAAAGCGTTAAAGAAGAAATTAATAAAGTCATAACCTGCCAACGCCTTAATACCCTTGCAACAAAAATACAAATTTAATGAAAACAAATTATCACCCTCCTGCATCCTTAGTTTGATCCTGATTCTGCTCCTGCTTCTGCTCCCTGCTCCCTGCTCCTACGTATAGTGCTTGCTTTTCCACCCCCTTTTTTCTCATAGTATATATTTACTTTCGCGCTGCTGCTGCTACGTCCGCGTCGTCGCGTCTCATCTCGTCTTGTGTCATGTCGTGTAGTTGCCTTTGGTATGAGAAATGGATGCCTTCTTTAGTTGGAGCAACCCTCTTTTATTTTGTGTTCCTTTTTTCTTCTAAAACAACATAGAGGTATCTATTTCAGAATTCTGAGGGTTGGTTGCAGATATTGGCTTGCCCACCAACCACGCATCCACCCACCAATGGTACTATTTTTTGCGGCAAAACAAACTTCTCTCCTCGCATTCGTGCTTCGTGCAGCGTCTTCTCTTAAGTGTATTAGGCATGTAATTTGTGTGTTCTACGGTGTAAACAACGTTAACTGATTTTTCATTTCGACAACAAGGGTAATGATGCAATGTCGAATAGGACGACGACTATGAGATGTCTAATGAAATTACACACGTGTTTATTATTCATGGCCATTGCAAACGACCCATCAAGTCATAACCATTACCAACGGTGTTAGACAAACTCATCATTTCGTCGCCTTTGCTTTTGGTGTATGTCGTATCGATTCGATTGTCTTTGGGGGACTTGAAATGAGGTCTTTGCGAATTTGTATTTATATTATATAGGTATTCAACAAGAGGGGGAGAATTTTCGTACCCGCAAATCAAATTCAGAGCCTGGGAAGAGAAGGGAATTGCAAAAATAAATCATCAAAATAAAGGATGTTTTTAATTATAGGAAACAGATTAGGAAAGAAACTTACAGTACACAAAAAAGCTATATATTTTTAGACTTCATCGTGAATGAGTACCTAACAAATATTTTTTTTTAAATTAACAAATTTTAAATAAATTTGGTGATTTTTTTAACAACCAAACATATTTTGCTTTTAAACAATGTTATCAAAAATTCGAACAGTTAAATACAAGAAAAATTCTGAAAAAAGGAGACCCTCTAAACTGCACCATTTATAAAGGAATCAGTCTACTTAACATCGCTTACAAAATCTTCTCTGCCGTAATATGTGAACGTCTAAAGCCCACCGTCAACAACCTGATAGGCCCTTATCAGTGTGGTTTTAGACTAGGAAAGTCCACAGTCAATCAAATATTCACATTACGGCAAATCCTGGGAAAAACCCAAGAACACCAAATCGACGCACACCATCTTTTCATCGATTTCAAGGCCGCAAAGGCCGCATATGACAGCATCTACAGGGACGAGCTGTATAGAGCCATGTCTAGTTTTGGCATCCCTGCCAAACTCGTCCGTTTGTGCAGGATGACCATGGAGAATTCACGCTGCTCCATAAAGGTTGGAAACAACTTAACAGAACCTTTCGATATCAAAAAAGGTTTTAGACAAGGTGATGCGCTGTCATGTGATTTTTTTAACATCGTACTTGAAAGAATAGTGCAGAGCTCACACGTCAACACTAGAGGCACTATCTTTCAAAAGTCTGTCCAATTACTAGCATATGCTGATGACATGACATAATCGGAAGAACTCAGCGTGATGTCAATGGGGCTTTTGTGAGTATTGAGGCAGAGGCGGCAAAAATGGGTTTAACGGTTAATGAGGGCAAAACAAACTACATATGCTATCGTCAAGAAAGGACTTACAACACCGACGTCTCGGTCAAAACGTCGCCATCGACAGACGTAACATTGAGGTAGCCAAGGACTTCGTCTACCTAGGCCCCGCTATTAACGCAGAAAACAACACCAGCGCTGAGATCAAACGAAGAATAACTCTTGCTAACCGCTGTTGGGCTAAGAAAGCAATTGAGTAGCAAAGTCCTCTCTCGAAGGACCAAAGTGTCGCTATAAGACTCTTATCATCCCCGTCCTGCTATACGGCGCAGAAGCATGGACTATGACAAAAGCGCATGAAAGCACCTTGGGTCGTTTGGAGAGAAAAGTTCTTCGTGTGATTTATGGTCCCGTATGCATAGAAGGGGAGTGTAGGAGAAGATGGAACGACGAGAAGGGTAAAAGTTCAACGACTAAGATGGTTGGGTCACGTAGAGCGCATGGAAACCAATGCTCCGGCCTGGAAAGTCTTCGAATCCACATCCACAGGACAGCGCAGTAGAGACCGCGAATTAGGCGGCGTGCACAAGTGGAAAGTGACTTCACCCTAGTCACACAGGACTGTAGCGCCACCTTAGTTTAGGTTAGGTCCATCTCCCTAAGAGACGATCGACAATCGAGGGCCGTTAGAGATTTGGTTGAGACGCCGTCAAGAAACTTGATAGCAGCCTGACTGTCAGAGAAGATGCGTATATCAAAAGTTGATATCACGTTTTCTCTTAGCCAGGAGAGAACCTCTTTGATCGCTAAAATTTCCGCTTGGAAGACGCTACAATGATTAGGGAGGCAGAATGAGATGCTTCGATTAAGCTTTTCTGAGTACACACCACTACCAACTCCCTCATTTGTCTTGGATCCATCTGTGTAAAAATGGATGCTATTGTCATCTAGGAGTTTTTTGTCTTCCCATTCATCCCTGGATGGAATAGATACTTGGAAGTTTTTACTAAATTGGGGTTTTGGGATAGTGTAGTCTATGTACTTTGGTATAGAACCAAAGAGGTTCAGAATGATGGAGTGCCCAACATTGTTGTTGGTCCACTGAGATGAGGCGTTGAGTCTTATGGCTGTACTCGCTGCCACTTGTTTGCTGAAAATGTCGAGGGGTGTCAGATGGAGGAGTGTCCAACGCTGCTGAGGGTGTGGTTCTCAAAGCCCCGCTAATGCAGAGACATGCAGTGCGTTGGACTCTGCTGAGTTTGTCGCAATATGTGACTTTCTCCAGTACAGTCCACCACACTGCAACCCCGTACATAAGTATTGGTCGGATGACCGATGTGTATAGCCAATAAGTTATGCGAGGTTGAAAACCCCATTTGTTTCCTATGGCTTTCTTGCAAAGGAAAAGAGCTGATGTAGCTTTTTTAACTCTTTCCTGAATATTAGGTTTCCAACTTAATTTTTTGTCCAATATCAGACCAAGATATTTGGCCCCATTGGTGAAAATTAGTGGTACACCTTTTATTGAGGGAGGTACAATTTCTGATATCTTGTATTTCCGCGTAAAAAGGACGAGGTCTGTTTTTTGAGGATTAATACTAAGTCCACAGTGATCTGCCCATCTAGTGAGCATATTGAGTGCGTTTTGGAGGAGGTCTCTCAGTGTATTTGGATGTTCTCCTATGACGGCGATAGCAACATCATCGGCATACGCAATCACTCTGTAGCCTTATCAAGGGATATTTGTAGCTCGTTAAACACTTTGTTCCACAGGAGAGGGGACAGAACACCACCTTGCGGAGTGCCTCTACTGACAGACCTTTTCGTACAAAAATCCCCCATCTTAGAGTTGATGATCCTGCTTTTTAGCATTAGATTTATCAATTCACAGAGTGAGTATTCGACGTTTAGGGTCGTCATAGCAGAAGTGATAGCGGATGTGTCAACGTTGTTGAAAGCGCCTTCAATATCCAGGAAGGCCACCATAGTATATTGTTTTTGTTCTAGGGAGTATTCGATAGTTCTTACCAAGGTGTGCAAGGCTGTTTCTACCGATTTCCCTTTGCAGTAAGCATGCTGAGACATCGATAGTCTCTTATCAATGCTGTTATACGTACATGGATATCAATCAAACGTTCCAGAGTTTTGAGAATGAATGATGATAGGCTAATAGGTCTTAGATCTTAAGGGTTGACATGCGAACATTTGCCCGCCTTGGGAATGAAAACTACCTTTACTTCTCTCCATCGCTGAGGTATATGGACCATATCTAGACAACTTTTAAAAATCATCTCAATGATGGGCAGAGTTATGTCAGTCGTAAATTGTAGCTCAGCTGGTATGATGTGATCTGGCCCTGGAGATTTGTAAGGTTTGAAACTATTCAGAGCCCAAGTCAACTTCTCTTTTGTAACAAGACCTTGAGGAAAAGTTAAGTTAATACCCGACCCAGGATGGTTTGTTGTATTAACGTATTTGGAGCTATCAGGGAAGTGGGTGTCAAGTAGCAGATTTAGCGTTTCTTCGCAAGAGTTAGTCCAAGTACCATCCAAGTTTTTAAGACAACTAGGCATGGTTGGATTTGTCGAGAGAATCTTCCTTATCCTTGATGCCTCCGAGGATTCTTCTATTGAGCTACAGAAGGATCTCCAAAAGGATCTTTAGCGCCACCTTAAGTAAGTAAGTAAATACAAGAAGGATTGGATAGGTTCAAGTCTGAAAAACACAACATAAATGCTGGTGTGTCCAAGGATCTGTCTTATCTCCGATATTCTTTCTTATTTTTATTAATAATCTCCAGTCTGAAACTTCTAATTCTTGTACCTGCTTCGTTGACAAAAGTACCCTTAGCTTTTCATATTCGTCTTTAGATTTACAACCCTGCTCTTCGGATGTGGATCATCAATGGCAATGAATGATAATCTCATAAAATTCTGACCTAGACTATGCGTTCCTTACTATCGTTAACCACAATTTACCACTTTTGCCACTATCCATGAGTGGCACTTGCATCAAGGAGACTGAAATCTCGAAATTTTCGATATGTGTATTTCCAAACACGTCTAGTTGAAAGATTAAATTCTTATCTTTACTTTAACGGATGTCTTTAAGAATAGCCAGTTGCATTCCTATTCTCAAGCAATTTAACCGTTATACTCGCGTCTCCAGGAATGCTCATCAGTATACACTTAAGTCCAACATGCATTGGTCGTACTATCAGTAACAGAATTTCGTTCTTTAGCCGCACTATGCCAATGTGGAATGATTTACCACACTCTGTCTTTCTCAGTCATTGAAATATTCATGATTTCAAACCCTCAATCCCTTTTCTTATGCTCAATAAGGGTACCTTTTTTTGTTTTTTAAGCCAACTCAAATTGTTTTGGACAAAATAATAATGCGTACGTTGTTACACTATATGTATATGTATATAAGAAATAAAAACATTTAAGAAATGCTATTAAAATTGGTAAAAATTGGTTTTCGACTAAAAATCTCGTTTACAAAAATAGATTTTGAAATCAAACTATTTCATCATATGCAAAATATTGTTGGTAACTTTAAAATTTTTTAGAATAATTCAACTGACAACTTTTTTAACAAAACACGAAAATCTACAGGAAACCTTTTAAGCAAGACAAATCGACAGAAAATTTGTATGTGACTTAAAGAAGTTAAACGTCTACAACCGCAGCTTTATGAACTTTTAACTATCTTACATATTTCAGAATATATACTATTTATCTTTTTAATTTCGAAACTACTTTTAATACTAATTCATATTGTTACTATCATGTCTCTGCCTACACATATGTACATATATAATAAATTCATATTCACTTTTTAAATAATAATGAAATTATCACTTAAGAAAAAACTTACCAAGTAATATTTCCTCACATCTTGTTCTTTCACTAAGATCCTCTTTGGCTTGTCCTACGATAACAAAAAAAAAGTTAGCATTAGTTTTATTCTTATAAAGTAATCATATCTGTCTTTTGTAGCTTAATTTTCAATTTATTCTATATAGTGAAGAAATTGTACATAAGTTCAAAAATTACAAAAAATGATTGTATTGATATTAACATTTGTATACTTGTTACAAAAATTTGTTTCTCCCTTTATAATTCCCTACAAGTTAAGCTTGCAATCCCTAAAATATTTAAAGTATAATTTAAACTTAAATACATTTTAAGGTCTTTAGAGCTAGATTGTTATCATTCACGATCTTAATTTTCGAAAGAAGAACAAATTCCAATTTTAATCGTGTTTTTTTTTATAATTTACAGGCATTCAAAGGGTTATTAGTACCCTGTATGTTTACATTTAAACTAAGTGCGAGCGTTAGGAAAATAGGGAAGGATTTAAGGGGAGATACCGGTGCACATTTGTCTTAAAGTTCTGAACATCAAAATGGGAGGGAAAAACAGAGTTGACCAAAGCATTCCACATTCTCGATGTGCGACTTAAGAAAGAATCTCTATACTTGACAGTACGCCCGAAATTGAGCTCAAGAGTAAAGTGATGATCATTCCTGGAAGTGCGTGTATTACAGCTGAATCGTTTAAGTGACAGTCAATGTTTAATTCTAAGATGAAAAGATAGAATTACAGTCACAGATAACATAAAAGATTTAGCCACAAAATAAGACGTTGCAACACTATCAAAAGAATAAGATGGATTAAAAAACACTAATGCACTATTGAGTAAGAAATTGACAAAACATGCAACCGACTTCTCAAGCTAAAAGAAAATGAATAAATTCATTTCAAAAATACACAAGAGTTACTTAATACTCAGACAAACAAAATTTAGTCTTTTAAGAACTTAACTTGAATAAAATTTTGTCGGCGGAGAGGCAGCTTACGGGAAGCGTTATAAGCATCTATGGCGAACAATCTTTAATGTACCGAAAAAAAGGCTAAACACTTTTCGACATTAAAAATACACTCGCTCCGGTCTATATATACATACATATATGAATTCTAAAAGCTTATTCAGATTACTTGATCTGAATAATGAGAAGAAGAAATGACTTTCTTTATAAATTGATCATGGTAAAACTCCTTCGCTCTAACGCTAATTCTTTTAGAGAATGTAACCAACTGGATCTATTGCACGATCTTACACTCTCGTTAACAGGAAGAATGAATTTTGATTCCATTATTACTAAAGCGAATGAGAGTATATTTGATCAGCACCTAACCAGAACTGCATTGTCCGCTTTCAGGAGTATATATAGGAACTTCAATCATAGATTTGTTACTAAAGTTAAAAGCAAGGTTTGAAAATTATAAACTTTAATTACATTCCTCATCGATCGGATCTTCAGCAGATTTAAGGCTTATGTAACAGAAAAGAACCAGATGATATTTTCCATTTTATTGAAGCCTTCTACCCAATTTTGCAAGAGATACGACGCCAGTATTTCCAGAAAAGTTTCTTATCTGTTAATACACTATACGAATTATTAAATGGAACTTGGGGTGGTATACACTTGATAAATACTGCAAACATGCTTTAGCATATCGTAATAGCTTATAAAATTCTTCCAGATATTGGGCAGGTTCAGACGACCTAAGGGACTTCATTTGCAGTCAACTTCATTCTTTGAACGTAAATTTTGACCAAGGCAGCTAGTTAGTTTTTCAAGTGTCATGAATTTAAAATTCAGAACTTTACTTCACAAACCTCTACTTCAAGTTCATAGTACAGAAACTACAAAAATCATTATTTTCTACAAAACACTCCTCAGGCAAGCTACAAGTCCATCACGATTTGTATTTTGTATTTTAAAGAAATATTACTTATTTCTTTTCCAAATTTACAAGGAATCTTTTTACAGAAAGCATTTAATGAAGTTGTGCAGAAAATAAATAATTCATTGAGTAATAAAGTTCAGCTTTTAGTTGAATTAAAAAAACATGATCAATTGTCATTTTGACATAAGTTGACTTGACTTGATAGTTAGGGAGATTTTTCTTGACTAACTTTCCAATGGAGTTGCCTTAATTGGCAAATTTTTGGCAGCTGGCCAATCAGATACTAGAAACTTGCCTTACTTTCAAGTCCCTTATGTCGCCTGAACCTGCCCATTGCTTATTCTTAAGACAAATTTTTGTACAATACTGCTTTTGCAAAAAGTAAAAAAGCTATCTATCTATTCAAATGTTTTCTTATCAAAAGATAAATCATAAAAACAAATATTGGCTAGTCAACTAACCGCCTTTTTTGTATTAAATCAAAAATCTTGCGATATTATGTCACAGGTTTAAAGTTTTTGTTATGTTACATATATTAATGTATTTCACTGCATAAATGTAAAAAATATTGGGCCCTATTGAGAATCTCCCGGGGCGTTTTATTTCCCACGGAAAGTTTTATTTCCAGAAAATATTTATAGTTATCCTGAACTTCCCTCGGAATTATTTTCGGTGATCAATTTCGAATTGTGTACAGTATTTTACAAAAAAAATCATAATTAAAAAACGTTAAGTTAAAATTCTCTTTACAATAAAACAATATTTCCCAAATAAATTCCCCATCAATGTAGGAAAGATATATTGCATAGAATTGTACTCTTCGATACCTTGCTAGGGGCACAAAAAACAAAATAGTTGAAATTTTTGATGTTGCTAAATGATTTTTGCAAGTCTGTAATATATTTTTTAAAATTATAAATCCAAAAAATAACATAATCCCTCCCCCTCAAAACACTGTAGGGTCAAAGGGGGTAATTGTAAACGATTTTGCATTTTTTTATTTTTGTTCACTTGTAATGTTTGTAACAGCTTAACCATGCAATGTCGAACATTTTTGTTTATGCTACTTAAGTTTGGATGGTATTATCTATCAAAGAGTAGTAATCTTAATGGCGTTTGTTTATTAGTTTTCATAAAATTTGATGTTTACATTTACCCCCCTTGTTTTTTAAGTAAACGAGAAAAATGGGGTAAATGAAAACGGTACCAGTCGTCCTACCATTGTGGAAAGCGGTAACCAAGTTCTCTCTCCTTATATATGTAGGTACCTACTAAACCAAGGAGATCATCCTTATCGCAAGAGTAACCAGCACGAGATCTGAAATAAGGCACCCTGCTATAGTGTCCTCCTCGTCTGACGAAAGTGCTGTTCTTCTGCCTCCAGATATAATGACAGTAGGATTTTTCCCTTCACCGATCCACTGACGTGTATGATGGAGCTGTGGTTTTTGGTTGATATGTACGTGGCATCTTTTTGATACAAAATATTGTTAGATCAATACCAAAGCCATTGAAAATGAATGTTTACAATTATCCCAAATTGTTCACTCTTACCCCATTTCGGTGTTTACATTTACCCATGATAGGAACATAATGGGGTAATTGTAAACAGCCAATAACTTTTAAATTTTGTTATACAGACAAATAAAAACATATAGCATGCATTTATACTCATATTTCACTTTCTTAAAGATAAAATTTAACTTACTTCGATCGCCTTTGTTTATTTTGCAACAATTTTAATTAGCACTGAAAAACTTAAAAACGCAGAAAAACGAACGACTCATGGAAACGAACAAAACACAAATAACCCTTTGACAGATAAGGCCTTCCACGCGTCAATATGATTTAAATATAATGTCTTTTCAAATAATTTCAGGGCATGCTTCAAATTATAAACGGTTTTGAGAAAATTAAGTATGTTTACAATTACCCCTGTTCACAATTACCCCCCTTGACCCTATTAACAATAACATTTTCAGTTGTTTCTAATAAATTTAGTTTTGTTCGATCAAATTTGAAAATTTAACCAATTTTAAGTTTTAAAATACATAGCATAGGATTTGTACTACAAGCGATGGAGGACGTGAATTAAGGGATAATTCCAACCCCTTGAAGTTCACAAGAATTGTGAGTAGAATTTAACAAATCATTTTTTTAATTCTTCTTGTTTCAGATTTATCAAGAATTACCGAATAAACAAATTTGAATTCAAATATTTACTGGATAACTTCTCAGATTCTTTCGTTGAGGCTAAATTGCATGTCTGCGTTTTTGTTTCTAAAGGTGAGTAGGCGGTGTAGGCCTTTACCAATGTTTCGGGGAAAAGCTTTGTTCAAAATACATATATTTTTTAAGCCGTACCTGTATTAAAAACAACATTTTTAGATCAATAAGAATTATGTATAATTTTGCTAACAAATATCACTTATTAACAGATATCATTTATTTTACTTGGTGGACCCAAACTATTGATCTTGGTTTCCATTGGGCAGGTTCAGACAACATAAGGGACTTCATTTGCAGTCAACTTCATTCTTTGAACGTAAGTTTTAACCAAAGCAACTAGTTAGTTTTTCTAGTGTCATGTATTTCAAATTCAGAACTTTACATCACAAACCCCTACTTTAAGTTCATAGTACAAAAACTACCAAAATCATTATTTTCTACACTCCTCATGCAAGCTACAAGTCCATCACGATTTGTATTTTGTATAGTAAAGAAATATTACTTATTTCTTTTCCAAATTTACAAGAAAAGTTTTTACAGGAAGCATTAAATGAAGATGTGCAAAAAATAAATAAATCATTGAGTAATAAAGTTCAGTTTTTTTTTGACATAAGTTAGGGAGATTTTTTTGACGAACTTTCCAAACAACTTTCCAATAAAGTTGCCTTAATTGGAAGGCAAGTTTTTGGCAGCTGGCCAATCGGATATTAGAAACTTGTCTTACTTTCAAGTCCCTTATTTTGTCTGAACCTGACCATTTTCTTCCAAAATAATGCCAAATCCATAGATTTCCCAGTCGCTATATCCGTATTTTTTTTTGTCCATAATACTGACCAGCCGTGATTTCAGTTCGTCCTATAATAAAATTAAAAAAAAAATGTGTTTATTTATAAAGCAAAATTTCAGCTGAACTTACATTGCTCCGTTCTCGCCTTAATTTCTCCACCAAAATAAATGCGAACAAATTCCAGGGAAATGACAATAAATTTCCCATGTAAACATTGTTCAGATAGCAATACATCCCGTGGGGAATTTCGAACATCGTTTCGTTCACGATACCAATTTTTCGAACGTGGGAAATATTTCCAGGGAAATCTCTTTCCCGATAGGGCCCAATATATGGTTTAATGTTCATTATTATTACTATTATTATATATGTTTTAAACAATTAATAAATTACATGCTAATATAAAATTATTGAGTTTCTAGCTGCAAAGGCCACCGCTCTATAATACTTAATTTTACACACATACATTTATACAATGATTTTAATTTCTAAAATAACATTGATCATATTTATATTAGAAAAACTTCGGTATCTCGACGTTTGAATGATGTCGCTTCCATTAAGAATTTTTTTAATGATTGGCTTAGTTCTGTTACAGATTTGGAGCAGGTGTTGGAGGTCAGATATAGTATTGCAGGTAGGATAAATGGGAGGAGGTTTTTTTGAGGAGGTGGAGGTGGGTGGCAGGGTTATGACCAAGTCGGAGTCGGGTGAAGTTTTTTATTTTTGATTTTGCGCTGTTTGTGGGGTATATAGGGTTTGATTTTGTTGGATTCACTCCTACATAGTGGTGATTGTATATTCTCCATTCGTTTTCTTGGGTGCCGATCAGTTTTCTTGTGAGGTTCTTCACAAGGTCATTCTTGGTATGAATATTATAAAGGCAGGCTGGTGATTTGCCTGCGGCTTTATGCCACGGATGCCAACGTGTCCAGGGGTCAACATCAGTTTTATGTTCTGGTTTGAATTTACCACTAAGAATCGGATGTTGTTGATGAGATTGGTGGTGTTGTTGTTTGTATTTATGTACAGATATTTGTTTGAGGAGGTTCTTATTTATCAATAGTAATAAAACGATACAGATACAACAAAAAAGCGTCAATAAAACAACAATTTTTTATATTTTTTCTATCTTTTTTCTTTTTATTTACGATTCCATATTTTGTATCACATCAACTTAATTACAACTTAAATCTTAAAAATCATATTTTCATCTAATATAATTTCTGTATCTACAAACTTCTTTTTCTTTTTTTTTTTCTTTTAAGTTTAAATATATTTTTTTAGTTATAATGAATTTTTTATGCGATATTATATAAAACTTATATTATTTTATAAAAATGATAATCGTTTTATCATTAGCATTATTTTTTGTAGACTATATAATTGTATAATATATATTTTTTGAATGTATATATAAAAAAATCTTAAAATTATAAATTAAAAAAAAAAAACATTCCACATAAAGATACATTGGTAACTAAGTCTAAATAGACATAGATTTTTTGTTGTTGTCTTAAATTGCCAATACAATTGCTCTATAAAATAGTAAATGTATTTTATATGTACATATTATGTTTATTTTATCAAATGTTCTTCTTTTTTGTTACTTTTCTTTTTTTCGATAAAATCTATAATCTTAAAACTAATAATGATAATTATAACTACTTGTATTTGAATTAAAATAAGACCATGGAGCTGCTCTGCACAAGTCAACGTTGTGTATTATTTTCTTTTATATTTATGTTTTTTTTTAGGTTTAATAATTTTGTTGGTAGGTAATAAAAATAATAAGGAAGACTCTTTTTTTATTTTGTTTGTTTTTTTTTAAGAAATAAAATAAAGGATTAATAGATTTTTCTTACTCGATTTTATTGCAGAGGTATTTTTTTTCCTTTCGGATCATTGCCATATGAGGTGTAAAATTTCTTTTCTATAAATTTAGAAGTTTTTGATTTTGTATGTTTTAGGAACAAATATTGCTTGATTTTCCTACTTTTATGTTTTCTTTTCTTATATCGTCGTATTGTTTTTCTTTTAAAATTTACGTTGCAACTCTTCAAGCACATTTAAAATTGTTTTAAAATTTGGATATTAAATTTTTGTTTTATTACAATTTGTATTAATTATTTTGAAGGCTGATATTTAAGTGCAATATTAATTATTAGACTGTGTCATAAATTTAAAATTTTTAGAACCCCGCGTAGAAAACAAATCGCACAATAAAAATATTTATTAAAATTTTGTACTTGAAATGTACATGGGTCAATTATTTTGTAAAAAAAAAAATACCCTTGTTAGCGTCTAAAAACACATTTCTCGAATTGGGTTTGAAGCACCACCTAAATCAAAAATGTTTTGGAGTTCATAACATATTCAGTATTTGCCAATGACAATTCGAAGACAAGGTTCTTTTTCATTGTTAGTAATGTTCCTTATAGAGATTCGATTTGATTCTATGGCACCAACTTGGAAAGAGAAGCTACATACGAATAAGGTACCTTAATTTACAGAAGTTATATTATTTTTTTTTTTCGAAAAGAACGAAAACTCTTCTAAGAATTATATTGGAAAGCACAAAACTCAACTCTTTAACTTAATAAAAAGTATTCTCACTTTTTTAGTACATTAGGTTCGTAATCTTGATGATGCTCTTGCTTGCCAATTGTTTTGGTTTTTCAAAAATTATACAAATTTTCATTAGTTTCCAATCATAAAATTCCATTTTTTCATTCATTTAAGAAAAAAGGCTACTAAGTACGAGTACAATTAGCAGAAATAAATAAAATTGTGATTGATCGAGAAAAATTGGAAAAAAATACTATTTAATTAAAAAAAAAGAGTACCGAATCTGTGTATGAGCAGAAATATGTTAGATCAAAATGTCGATGACTGATATGAGAACTTGACGCGCGTATTAATCGACTATAAGGCTACATAACTTAAAACTTGCAACAAGAATTCAACTTAAGAAATAAAGATTGCTCATTACTTTTTGTGTATAAAATATTTTTTGTTTTAGTTATTTGAACACGATGTATTTCATTAATGTTAAATTCTTCAGTTGTAATTTATATTATAATTACACACATTAAAAGCTGTTAAGAAACAATTCATATATTTTTGAGACGCTCATAACGATGCAAATTTTTCAAAACTAAACTATGCCCTAATTTAAGGTAGTTAGCTAACTTGAATTGTATTTCCTCAAACTTGAATCATCATTTAAAACTCTTGAAAAAGGCACAGGAAGAATTGATTAAGTGCGATTTGGTACAGTGATCACAGAAGATCTCGTTTTTATTTCAATACTGACCAATATAACAAAGCTTTCAAATGTTAATCAAAATTCGTTTAAATTCTGAAACCCTTGACATAATTAAATAGTTTTTCTTTAATGAGTAGTTAAGATAGTTAATACATATATTACTTGAAGCTTGAAAGAATTTTAACGTCCTAAACGTCCGTTTTTAAAAGACTTCTTCCCTTAGTTTTAACTTAAACGAGTAGTAAAATATTCAAAAATAAATGCCGTGCATTTTAGACAAACTTATTGAAGTTATTGCAATCAATTGATTATATTTAAATGATTGGATACAAAATTATTGCAGTCTTTTTAAGGTCAAATGGTGATTGCAAAATTTGAAGTTCCAATCTTAAATTCAAATCAATGAACGCAATCTTTAAGTTGAATTCAATAAATCCTTTAACAAGTCTATAAACATCATGGCTTCATCTTCGTTAAACCTTTTTGAGTTGGTCTCACATTTTTTGCGAAATGATACTGAATTCCTTTGAAAGTAAATTTGTTTTCGGTATATTTTAGATTCCCGGTATTTGCAAACGCTATTAATTTGGTCTACAAAAATGAGATCCACATTCCGTTAGGAACTGAATTCAAAGAGATATTTTTGGCATTATTATAATATTAGCACCCCAGAAACAATAAAATCTCTCCTTATAAAGACAAGGGATTCTTTTCCAAATTTTTTCAATAGGTACGGACGAGTGTTAAATCCGTTCCTGTCATTTTAAGAATTTATACGTCCACCTTATGCAAAAAAAAGGAAAAAAGTAAAGTTTGATTTTTAGAAAATTCACATCAGTTACTACGTTATTCTAACCCATAACTTGAAAACAAATGAAAACATGGTTTGGGTATTTGAGATTAAATTAAATATAAAATTCAATTTTCTTTTAAAAAAATCCTCTGGGCTCCTGAAAAATTTGATAATTTTGTTATATTTTTTGTTTTCTCAATTATTCCAAACTATTAAAATGATTTCCACTTAACATTTTCCGATGAACGATTATCCGTCAGATTCTATGTCAAAACACTAGAAAAGGTCGAAAAAAATGCACATAACTTTTTGCGAGAAAATCGTTCAAACACAAAGAGGCTAAGCACAATTTTGTATTGGGTATAGGAAACTATTACTACATAAAACTTTTAAGAAACTGAGACAAAAATCATATCCAAAAACATAAAACATACATTTATAAAAATCGTTACTATGGCATTTTCTGCTTGTCAAGGGCATTTTACAACAGAGTTATTTTTGATTCAAAAAGAAAACATATTGTTTGAAAAAATTAAAGCAACAGAAAAGAAAAATATGTTCCTAAAAAAACATAAATGTTCGTTAAAGTTTAAAATGTGTACAATTTATTATATATTTTTAGTTTCATAGTATTTTTTATGTTCCGGTTACAACCTCAACTGTTGGGCTGTTATTATAAAATTTATATTGAAAATATAATAAAAATATAAATTAACAATCCACAAGAACAACATAGAATATTAATACATTTTTGCTTTGTTCTTTTTGGGATATGCCCAATAATTATGATTTAAATATTATTTTGTTTTTATCTTCAAAAATCGGTAAATCAGTTTAGAACTGAAAATATCTTCTTTCTTTTTTAATTTAGAATGTTATTTAAACATTTTTTTTTATTTGTGCAACAAAATATATTTAACATGTTTTTTATTTTGTTTTGTTTTAAACTTAAATATAGATAAAAATAAAACTAATGAAAAATAAAATACTTTTGAAAAATCAAATCACACACTAAATTAAAAATTTAATATTCGGATTTAGAAGAATTTACAATTAGTTGTCCATGAAACTTGGCTGTATGACGCACTAAGGCTAAATGACTTTTAAATACATTGCAGCACAGATTGCATAGGTAAGTTTGTTGGGGTTGCATTCTCATTAGATATCTGTTCTCTTCTAAAATAGCCTGAAATATATACATGAATATATATTTATATAGATATATATTTTATATGTTGAAAAAAAATGTTTATAATTGCACTCTGACTTTTTAAAAAAAAATTTGTTTTAATGATTAATTTATTATAATTATTTTTTTAAATATTGTTCTTAAATTTTAGGTATATATTTTAAGGTAATAGTTAGATGAGAGAGAATGCGAGGTGGCAGAGCTGTATGAGAATGAAATATTTTTGGAATTTATTCTGTTATTCAATTTTTAAATAAGCATTTTAAAGGAATTATGTTTCATAATGTTATTTCATTATCTTACAACTTTACCAATATTATGTGTACAACTGTGTCATGCTAATATTTGTGTAAGTAATGTTTGTGTAAAGTGTGAATGAAGAATATTGTGAAAATTGAACTAGGTAGCAAATGGCAAGATAAAGCTTTTGGCTTAAAGTTTACAGTTAAAAATGAGAATGTTTATTTTCGACAATTAGTAAAGTAAAGTGTATACATTATTAGAGAAGGACTGTATGCCAGACACATTTTTGTATCTTATTTTCTTACTGCAAAATTATGTTTCATATTTTAAGGTGTTCTTTTTTCACTATTACTAAAACTCTTTACTTAGCTTAGGGTAAAGCAAGACAATGGTAAAAGGGACCAAAATTTGAATCATAAGCAAAAAGTAACATGATGAACTGATTTGTGGATTTTGAATACGATACGTTAAATCACACATTTTATTTAACGGTTTCCTGATGATATTTAATAACGATGTCGTCATTGATTTAGCTATCAGCTTGGACAACATATTTCCGAGTATTTTAAAACTACCTACATAAATATTGCGCCTGTTTCCAACGTCATTGTTTGTATTTTTTAAGACAAAATGGCCTTCGTTGAAAAGTTTTTGTTGTTTATAGAAAGTGATTTTACAAGAAAGAAATACTGATGCGACTTATGAACAACTAGCTCAAGAGACAAACTTCTTTGCTGAAATAGCATTTTTCCAAAAATCGGACCTGATTTAAGATTTTAATTTTTTAAGTTAAATTATATAATAGTAAAAATTGAATAAGATGTTAAGAACTCAAGGACGGAAGTAGATATCACTATAAAGATGATAATAAAGAGTGGTTCAACAATAATGCATATTGTAAATTCTGAGTTATTTATTTTGTAAAAACAATTTTGTAGGAACGAATTGCAGTGTGGTTGCTACGAACTGTCAAACTATATCGCGTTCCAAACACCATCCACACTGCAACGTATAAATTATTCGCGCGTAACTTAACCTCAAAATTATACCAATCTTGTTTTGTTTTTTGTGTGAAAGATCATGGCTGAGGAAAATATGGAGAAAAGGGTAATTATAAATTGAAAATTCGTCGCTGTCTGCGAATAGAAATAAAGCTCATGTAAAAGAAAAATCAAAATATGCGAACATCCACAGTTCGTAGCTCATGTGCAAGATGCTTTATACCACCTTAACATAAAGATATTTGCCCAACTTTACTTAACATTTCTTTGTTTTACTTTTCCCACATTGCAATTTTTCATAAGCACAGGTTGGTTGGTTGAGTTTATAGGCTAGTGACGTTATCGACCAGTTACCATGAATGGAGATCGCTGTCGCGATATGAAAACGGTCAGTGTTACATGCCATACGAAACATTTCGACATGTCTTTTGGCTATTTTATTAGAGAAAAAGTGCCAAGAACAATTCACATGCATTGAACATAATTTGGCATCGGATAGAGGTATGCCACCTATGTAAGCCATGGCGAAAGTTCATCAGACATTTCATCTATCAAGTATCAATACAACCAAATTAAGATAATTCTTTGAAAGCTTTTATTTGGAATTAACATCTAGAATTATGATTAGAGCACCCATTTTTATGGAGGTTACACTAGAAACAAAATGTTCAGATTGTGTTTCCCTCCTGGAACATTGGGAACATGAATATTAATCGAAAGCTTACCTTTGAATTGTTTTTGGAAAACTTTAGCCAATCATTGTTTTAGTTTTTTGTTTGAAGGATATTCACGAGACCAGAACATTTTTAGGAGAAAAGAAATATTACATTATTGTACATAATTGTTGAAGACATTTGTTCCATTTGCATTCGAATGACATGATGTGTCTTTAACTGACTTGCTGCCAGAGGAAAAGATCCTAATTTTAAATTTGTTTTTGCATTTCATTTTATATTTTTAAGATTTTTAACAGTTTTCTCAGACGGATTGGCAGAGCATGGGAGTGAAGTATAAACACAATTCACCGTTCATTCTCATCCAGCAATCAAATAAGCTTTGCATTTCTTTTCATCCTTTTTGAATTGGGTGATAGAGAATTCTTGAGAAATCGAATCATAAAAATTTTGTTCTCAGATTTCTGATAGCAAAAGTGAGAAATTTGTATGAGAAATTTTGTATATTTCTGAGAATGTACTCTGAGATCTTAGAAACAACATAAACTGGCTAGATGTTTAAAAATAGGATTATAGTAATTGTGTGACAATATTTAATTAAGTTTTTGTACGTGACGTCACTAGAAAAAATTCATCAAATTTAAAGTATGATTTTTCAAAACTCGTATCTATTTTCTTTCATTTTGGGAGCAGATGTTTTAAGATAAGAAAATGAAAAATGTATACAGCGAATATAACGAGCGAATCCTCGTAAAAATCCTCGTAAAAAAATTAGAAACTATCATATCTGGTTCCAAGCAACTTAAAACTAAAATCTTCTGTGAAAAGAAGTTAGCAATAATTCACTTTCAACTAAAATATTGTTTAGTTAAATAAACAAATTACAACTTTATACTTTTACAAGGAAGAATATTTTTTTTGTTTACAGTTTTTTGTGTGAAACAAAAATTACGATCTTGAACTAAGCGTTCCAACAATTATTTCCACTCTTTAAATTGGATAAATCAAATAGAAAAAGGAGAATTTTCATGCTGCTAAACGAATTATTCGCCAACCATGATATGGACTTTATTAAGTTTAATTTTTCTTGGAGTCTATTGAGTTCCAATACTTTAATTCCACTATTGCACTTAATTTTTGCTCAAATTGCAACTTTTGTTGCCATTTATATTGACTTAAGCCCATGGTTTCCGCTTTATTCTGCAATTCATCTGGGGAAATTTTCTAGAAGTTTCCTTTTCCGCTATTAAATGGAAGTAGATCTATAATAAAATTGTTTACGTAGGTTATATTGCGTAATATTCTGTTATTGACGTAAACGCATCCATTTTACACAGTTCAAATACACATTTAAAATTTTGTGGATTTTTGTTTTAATGGGCCTCTTTATCGTTGGTTGTTAGTAAAATGTAAGTAAAAGCTATATTATAATGCTTGATTTAGAATCAGCCCAATGCTTAATGACAATTCCCGGGGAAATATTTCTCTCATTCTAATTAGAGTAATTCTGGGGATTTTGCTCCCTTTTCAACTTCCTTCAACTTTTTAAAAAAAGTTCGAAAATGGCAAAAAAAATACTTGCCGACTCCTTAGCTGGAAAGTAACGAAAATAAAATTTAAGTTTTTCTTTTTTTGCAATTTTTGCTGACAACATTCCGATAAATTTTTGGGTCAAAAAACAAGGACCAAATTAGTTGTATATTTGATGGGGACTCAACGGAAGAAGTAGTTTAAAAGTTATATTTTGTGTACAAGGTCAGCGCAACTATTATGGCTGAAACACAAACACGCTTCAGCTTCGGCTTCGTCTGCGTTACGATGGGCCTGCTTCGAGGTTGCTTTGAATGACATTTCTAAGATGGCACTTCTGTCCTTAGCAGCTGTTATTTTTTCTCAAAAGTTTGTTTTGATTTTTCATGCATTAAAAAATATGAATTTTGAAATCGAAAAAGTTAAATTTATCGCGTAAGTAGCTCCCTCCAAAAACAAATGTATTTTGTTTGTTGACTTTTTTTTACAGCTGTTGAGCTGTCAGACAAAGCAAATGTTCAGCAAATTTGAACTTGAGCTTCCGTTTGGAGTCACATTGCGTTACATTACGTTCTTTTCCTTACGATTGTCAAACGAAACGTGAGGTCAAAGCTTCATTGTGATAGCATGCATTGAATTCCTATGGACAAACTCGTAAACGTCAGGCGAAGCTGAAGCATGTTTGTGTTTCAGCCATTAAATATTCTTTTTTCTGAGGCTGTTTTGCATACTTGTATCCATTCTGGACAGGTTGCTCCTCCAAAACGTTTAAGACTTCGGCAAGCACCTTGCTAAAACTAGGTTGGTTCAGTCAAACACTGAAGTATGTACCCACCCCGTTTGGTATCACCATTCAGCGAAGAAACGCAAACGAGCACTCAATTTTATTATTGGTGGAATTGCAAATTTTTGTATCTGGATCACAGGACCTAGAGTGAATATCTAACAACTACTTGAAGACCTTTTTAAATCTATAATATTTTTGAAACCTAAGAACCAAGTTGTTTAATGAAACTAAAAAACAAATTTGTGAATTTACGAGTACTTACAACCATAAAGGCTACTCCAGAGGGTCTGAACTGCCCCTTAAGGATCTTCTTAAAGCCCTTTTAGCTTTTATGTTCTTCGTCTCTTCAACAAAAAATTTTATGCAATACTGAACATTTTTCAGTTTAATCTAATTATGCATTTATTTATGCATAAATATAAATTTCAAAATATTTGTTTTTCTTTTCTGAAACTTTTGTTTACATTCTTGTGTCAAATACTTCGAAACATTCTCGAGTTTGAATAGAACAATTGTCTTCCGGGGAATTCGGAATACGAACATTTTATTCCTGGGAGAACAATTCTCATGAATATTTTTTTTAAAATGTAGAACGACTAACGAAGACCAGTTTTCTGCAATAATTGCTGAAATAAAATTAAATGCAGAGATTGACAAAAATAATACAAACAGAATTTTAAGAAATTTTGTAATAGACTTAAAGATAGGCTTAACCCCCTGAAACCGCCAATAAAAGACTGGGTTAAGTGGAAAAAGGTAGATGTTAGGCAAGTAAAATAGAAACCTTTTTTCCAAAAAACAAATTTTCCTAGGTTTAGACCAAACAAAATGCACAAATACTCAGAAGAAAAAGTGGAACTTATTGTATTGGTCTTTTCTGGAAGTTGAATCATTTCGTTGCTGTGGCGGAAGATTTGCTTCAACAATATCCAATACATTACGAAATGCTCTTTTATTTAACCGAAAATTAAATAAATAAACTTACGTTTGATCCCGCAGTTCCACAGTTTTTGTTTTTTTTTTTCGATTTTCTAAAATTTCTCCTAAGCTCTTTGTTCGATGATTCTCGTATTCCCCTGCTTACAATTTAAAAAAAAAGTCCAATACTGTTCCGAACTTAAATTTTTTTTATGAAATCAAAACAATTTATCGAACATTTTCACATGAACAACTGTTTACGTGAATGTCAAATTAGTTTGGGATATTGTAGTTCATCCGATGGATAGCCCAGTGCAAAAGCAGTGTGAAATGGAATCGAATATACGATCCATGTGAAAAGCAGAATAGTACTGTTAGCCTACATACAAAAAATGATCTACTAAGGTTAAGCTTTACAATAATAAGCAATTGGTAGACTTCATAAATCAGCATAGTTTTAATCTGGTTTGTTATTTGAAAGCTCTGATTATCGTTTCTGTTATTAGAAAAAAAAAAAACGAGCTGTCAATGCAAAGGCACCTGTTTAACAATGTATATAGTTGAAAACATTATGAAAAATTGACTGAAACATAAGTTATAAAAGACAATTATGCTCGAAATGGAATCATCTATCTACATAATTCGCACTACCCTAAAGAACTTTATAATTGAAATATGGCAAAGTCCGTATCGAAAAAAAGTGTTTTAAGCATATTAATAAAATCGTTGTTTTTCTACTTCTTGCTGGGGTGTATTTAAATTTCTACAGAATAATAGTGAAGAAATTGAGTTTCACTTGCTGAATAGCTATCTAGTATCTAGACTGATTGAGTACTGATGATTTTCTAGCAAAGGAACAATCTTTTACATATACGAGTACAGCTATTGATATTTGAATATAAGCAAATTCTTAGCATCGGACGAAGTGTGTCCGTTTTGTAATAGTACCTGCATGAATCTCCGCTCGGGATGTTTGTAGAATATATGCTCCCTCAGTTCGTTTTCATTTGTAAATAATACACCGCAATCTTGGCATTTAAGATCATCGCCGCTTTCGACTTGTGTCTCGTGTTGGTCTTGTTCTTGTTGTTGTTGTTGTTGTTGTTGATGTCGGTCATTACCATTTGTTGTATTGTTGTTGATCAAAGCTGCCTGTTGCACGACTGTCGTCTGTATATTGGAATTTTAATTTGTAATGATTTTTTGTTTGGTTTGTTATTTAGTTTGTAAATAACGAACTTTGACTTGATTGCCGCCAACAGCTACTTGTTGTTGTTGCTGTTGTGGTTGCATATGATTAAATTGTATTGTTCCACCACCACCGCCTCCCCCAACATGATCCTGCAACTGAGTTGGCAATTCGATCTTAATTGTTTGAACGTTTGAATGATTTAATTGCTGCTGCTGCTGTTGGTTCTTCTTTTTCGGTGGGCGACCTCCTGCAAGACAAAATAAAAATATTTTATACCTTTTGTTTTCTTTTAGGGTAAATGTTGAAAAAGTATTTACGCATACGCTGCCCGGGTGTGTGGTGTTGTATTGACAGTGGCTGCCCAATCATTTGTACGGACTGATGGAGCTGATTGTGGTGCTGCTTTTTAGAACGCTTAGGCGGCGGCAGTTCACTGTGAGAATGGCGAGTAAGAAGATGTTTCGATAAGTGTTGTTTAACGGCGAATGCTTGGTTACAATTAGCTACCGGACATGTAATGTACCTTTCAAAGTAGAGTACATTGCAAAATTTATGTTTCAAACAATCTTTTACACAATTCGCTTTTTAAATGACAAAATATACAAATATATACACAGGCTTTGAAATACAAACTACAAAATGAAGAAGCACGCACAAAAAAAAAACGAAAACATAGAAAACACAACAATTACCGTCTGGGTCGACTTACCTTCCTTCGATGTGTCGCTGGACATGCTTTTTAAGGAGCACCTCTTGATTAAAGGAGCTCGGACACATGTCACACTTGAATTTAAATTCATCATGCATTTTGTTGTGTTGGTCGAGGTGTGCTTGTTGCAAGAATTTCTCATCGCACTTTTGGCATTCGTATGGGAAGGCCAGACCGTGGGATTTCATGTGCGTATGCAGTTGGGATTGCTGTTTGAAAGTTTTTTCCGGACATCGAGGGCAATAATAGCCTGTTATGCCGGCATGAGCTTGAAGGTGCTGATTAAGTGACGTCACTTGGGTAAATTTCTTCGAACATTGATTGCAACAGTATTGCTGTACTTTGTGATGGGTCTTCATGTGATTGTTGAGATTTGTGACCTGAAAAAGATGATATTACGTATTTAATGTTAAGAGTATGCAAACAAAATTAAAAGAAAATTGGAAATAAGACAACTGAAATTCTATGCGTTAGATAGAAGTTGTTGATGGCGTAAATGCAGATTCATTTAGCGCAATGATTAGTTCGTATTGCGGCATCATCCTAGAAAATATTACCTACTTGATAAAACCTTCGGAGATTTTTATGAATGGGGTGTGATTGCTAGAAGAGAAGGATACATATTTGCGACATGAACATTGTAGGTGAGAAAATGCTTCCTAGATCTCTTAATCAAAATAGAGAACCAGGGCCTAGTGAATTACAATTCTCAACAATTCCTGTGTTGAGTCGTGTCAGGGATCGAAGGGACCTAAAGTTTAATCCGACGGCTTATTTGAGTCAGCACTTTTCATGAAAAGAATTACTCTTGGAGGATTTGTCAATAGCGTAGCGATATAATCCAAGACCTCCGTCAAGATAGTCCCATGTGAATGTAATTTTGTTCTTAATTTTTAAAATAAAAAAAGTAAAGCATCATACATATAACTTGTACTGAAATATCATTCATAAAATACATATATATCTCGAAAACTGAAATTTTACGGTTTATAGAAAAACCTGGGGCCTGATTATGGGATTCGCGGCGATCGTTTTACTAGCGAGTTTGCCATTCTTCAATTATTGCTTTCGCTTTCGCCTTCTTCGTTTTGAATTCGACCAATTAACGAATTCGAAGGCGAATTTGAAATGTCATAATGTTTGTTGGCCAGTTGAAACCGACAGTTTTTTTTTTGGCGGATTCACAGGCGAAAGAGTGTTTATTATTATTCACTTTTCGATTTCGTGGATTCTTTCTTGATTGTAATTATATAAAAATGTGAGTTAGCTTTATTTTAATTTTCTTATAATTTATCAAAAATCCACAATAAAATATAAAATTTTAAAATTCATTCAAGGAACGATAAAAACAGGCAAACAAATCGACATCAATTTTTGCTCTCGTCGAGTTTATGAAGAAAAAAAAGGGCATTGCAACGGGAGCACTCGTCGGTCCTGAATATCGGGCTAAAACAAGTGAACTATGGGATAATATTTCAAAAGTTTTAAATAGCCTAGGACCAACAAATATGTTGAAAGCTGGGAAAAAGTATGCATAAATTTTGTTTTTTAACCCTATCATGCTATGATTTTTTTAAGGTTTGGAAGGATTTCAAAAACAACATAAGAAAAAAACTTCATCACAACACCAAATGCACCCGTGGAACAGGTGGTGGGCCAAATACTCAATACGCGTTTTCTTCCCTCGAAGAAGACATAATAGAGCTTCTTGATTTGAAGGGATGTGAGACTGGGATGAATGTGTCTTCATATGGGTGCAGAGGACAATCGTCCCGAACAAATGGACACGAGTGCATATCACTCCAATGAGAATTCAAGTCCTAATCGAAGCACTTCTTGTCAAAATGTGAAAAGTGACAAACAACCAGAACACTCAGAACCTCAGCCAAAATTGCTGGAAAAACAAGTGTCGCAGCAGAAACAATATCAAGCCAAAATGCTGAAACTACAACTAAACCTCAATGTTTATTGAATAAATCACAGCAAATTCAATTAAAACAAAACAAAATTTGTGGAAAGCTGTCAAACCAAAAGTGTCAAATCACTGGAATATAGGAAGAACTATTTTCGCTTCGCCGCGAATTCGTTAATAAGGATATACGATGCGAGTCAGGTCGAATTTAAAACGATCCGCCGCGAACCTCATAAACAGGCCCCTGTGTTATTTAGGCATGATTTTATCTTATTGACTTTCAATTTCAATGTTTTGAATGTTGTTCATAGTTTTAATTCAGGGACTTTAGATACGGATAACGGAGCATTGGAGGGAAACACTAGACTTGTAAACTGGGCTCTTATCTACAACATGCCCTCCTCTGAGCAACAAGTCGACTATCCTAACAAAAATATAAAGGTACTCAGCCTTATTGTGAGTTTCACGTGAACAAGATTCCGCCCGAAAAAATCCCTTTTTTCAATTCGCCTATTGTGAGTTTCGGGCGAAAAAAAATTCATGTTCGAAAAATTTCCCTTATTGTAAGCACTCAATTCGGGCGGAATGAAAAGTCATTTGGCGCTAAAATTTCCACTTATTTTTTAGAGGTGAACAAAAGAACAACATATTTTACAATGTAAGTTATTTATATAATTATGGTGGCAAAAAACAAAATAACTTTATTGTTTGTATCTATATGTAAGGACCAAACAAGATGCAGGAAAATCCTGAAATTGTAAGAGGTTTTGTCTAAGAAAGTAAAGAAAAAATTAATGCATTTTGGAAGCAGATTACATTTGAGCTTAATATCATCTAGTTTTCAGGTTTTGATTAAAAACACATAAGAGCAATGAATTCTAAAAAAAAACAATAGTAGATAAGCTTAAAGCTTTGAAAAATTGCACTTTAAACCATTTTTTTAACTTATTTTGCACAAATTTTGAGTTTAAAATTAAATTTTTCAAAAACTATACTTAGTTTTGACTTGATTTAAAAACAAGATAATAGAAAAAAGTGTTGGCTTTAAAAAAATGTACACAACTCACTTAGTTGTAAGTATTACCACTATTTTTTAATTATTTTTTTTTCCATTTAATGTACATATTTGTTTAAATTGCCCCTACCGCCTAAACGAAGGGAGATAGACCCCCTCCAGTAGTGAAAAATACTTGTTTTTAATTGTTCTATACAAATCCGTCATTAAACTTTGTCGCCTAAGTTATCGTACTCTCCGCTTCTTTTTATTAATCCTTGACGGTGTCAAAACAAAAATACACTTCACTAGGGTTGTTCGTTTTCTAGACGCGAATACTCACATATAAAACGAACAGGGAAATTTTGAATATCCACTTGCGCAAATAGGTTTATTAGTGGTGATAAATTGATTGGGGGTGGTTTTAAAAGTGTCTTGTCGTACGCAGTGTTCAGAAGTTTAACAGGAAATTGCGGCACTACATACATTTCATTGCGTTTTTATGTTCAACAAGAAAGTAGGTTCAGATTACATTCTCTGTTTTAATCAGAGATGACGAAATTTATTGCGAACTCAGTTTGCTGAACACGACAATTATATTTCGAACTGTCAGTTCTGATTCGAAGTGAAATTCTATTCGGGCGAAACTAGCAATAGCTTTTTAAATTCCGGGCGAACAAAAATATTTCGGGTGAACGATTTTCCGGGCGAAACTCACAATAAGGCTGAATGTATAATAGTTTCTATATAGTGCGAACTAAAGTCACAGCTCATACGAATCTCATATGGTTCAACTCCGTTCTTTAATGCTGCAGCAAGATATTGCATATAAATCTTGGATACAATATCGACTCCCTGAAAAATGACGAATTTACTGTTGGCTCAAAAAATAAGGTTGTGAAGGAGATAAGATAGTAAAGAGCCAAGTTTTTTCCGATCATTTAAATAGCTCACATGGTGGAAGGAAATTATGCTCGAATATGCGAAACATTGAATTACAACAAAAAAAAATCGTCCTTGAGTTGTAATATTGATAAAAATGATCTAAAAGAAAAGTTGCCTGTGTATCGCAATCAAATTTGCCTTCTAGATAAATCTCACGAACTGGTTTCAACTTCATGTTCGTTGAAAATGCAGATGTTGTCGAGTCTATCCTTTTACTCAAATCTAAAGCATTGGGTCTCGATGAAATGCTTCCTTCGCTTCTTAAAATTCGTCTGCCTATACTCATATATGTAACTCATATTTTTAACTTTATAATAATGTCTGGTGATTATTCCAAGCATTGAAAACTATACCTACAAATTCTAAACGTGTTAAGTATAGGCTAAAAGCTGTTCTTCTTTGTCGTTAAAAGTTTTCAAAAGACGTATTCAAAACAAATTAATACATTTCTCAATAATAATAAATTAAGTTCTTCTATGCAGTCTGGCTTCCGCCAAAAACATATTTGTCTCACCGGCCTAATCAATGTGATTGAAGACATCCGTCAGTCTATGGACAAGGATGATATTTGATTTCTTATTCTTTTATTTCAACAAACCAATCGAATACACACAAATAAGTTTCTAAATACTTTGTTGGTATAGGTTGTTGCTTATTATATAAATTCTAACCTTTTTTTCTGATTTTTCGAAAAACAATGATTAATTTGAAATTAATTTACTTGAAAAACAAATTTGTTTGCGTAATATGCGCCAGGTTTTATCTAATTATAATTACTATAAAGGAAAAATTCTTATAATAAAATACTCACTTGCGCAAAAGACCGTCCGCATTCTGATTCAATGCATACAAATGGCCGCTCTCCCGTGTGCAATCGACGGTGATTATTCAAATTAGTTATCTATAAATAAGTGCATTACATTTCTTTAACCAAGCATACAACACACTTTTAGGATCAACAAAAGAATTTGAGTTTAGGTTGATTTGGTTAGTAAATCATGTTCAACCTTTCATCAAACTGACTTAAGTTTCAATTTTTCTCACCTGTGTAAAAGTCTTGCCACAATCAATGCAGACATAGGGTCTATCATTTGTGTGTATGCGCTCATGATTTCGCAAATTTGCCGCTTGTGTAAAGCCTGCTCAAGAATCAAGAATAAAAGAAGAACTTTTTTAGAGTAACGCATCAAAAGCAATCTTAATCTTTCAATTGAACTTACCTTTGTGACAAAATGAGCAAATAAATTTCCTCTCAGCAGAGTGATTTCGTATATGAGTTAGCAGAGATGATTTTCTTGAGAACGTTTTCGAGCAAAGCGGACAAGTTCCTTCTTCGTTGAACAAAAGATCGACCTGAATAAAATGAAAAAAAAAAAAAAAATTAGACAATTACATTAGTTTTCGAATAATTATAATGATATATAATAATTATGATGAGAAAACACAAAAAATAAATAAAGAAAGAAATAATAAAAACAAATTGCAATAAATACGTCTATGGTCTGAATGGTCTTCTCCAAATCAAATGACATTGTTTCGGTTTTTTTCACGCCGCCGTTTTGATTGGACATAGAACCACTTAGTTGTTGGCTATTTATCTAAATTGAACAGAGAGAATGAAAGTCGCATTAGGATTCTACTCTCTAGCTACTTTCTTGACTCTTCGAGACTTACATCGTCGTCTGGTGATGAGCTTGCTGCTGTTTGTTGTTGTTGTTGTTGCTGCTGCTGTTGTTGCTGTTGGGTTATTTGTTGGACTTGTATTGTGGTCCCGCCACCACCATTAGTCGTTGAGGATGAATTATTTGCAACTGTAGTTGTAGTAGTTGGTAAATCTTGTCTAATAGTTTGATAAAAATTCGCTGTTATACCAGTTAGACCATTTGTGGTCAAATGCTCCGAACATTTGGCACAAGTTGGAAGATTATAGCCAGGAACCTGAAACAACTAAAAGAAAAATAAAGTATTTAATTTCTAGAACGTGCAACACAAAACAATCAACAATGAAAGGCGGCAAGCAACATTTAAGAGAAAAGCCGGTTGTGCGTAGATCAATCAAAATTATGCAGACTTAAAATTTTATTTTAACTTTTTAGTTTCAGGAGCTACGTATACTGCAAGTCTATGTTAGTAATCCATTATTATCGAGCAAGAACTTCAGTTGAGTCTTTCTTGAAGTAACTATTAAAATGGACGAAAACCCAGAAACATTTTAGATAAAAATAGCCTTTCAATGGAACAGGGTAAGCTTTTCACTACTCTTTAAACATTTTCAGCTTGAAAACTTAAAAGTTTTTTTTACAGAAATTCGAAGTCGGTGACAACAACTGAGCGTTATTTTAATTTTTTATCGTAATTTTCGCCTTAATAGACAGACATAAAGAAGTTTAGTGCAAAAATTCGAGTCTACAAAACCCTTGTGTGATGTTGTCTCGTAAGTAAGACAATAGGTTGGTCGAAGTGTCGAAATTATCGGAAACGATCCAAATCAGTGAATTCCATTGCGTTCCCAAGAATTGGCCATCGCTCAGACCAAATTATGGCGTATTTTGTGGAGGGATCTTTATTTACACAAATACAAGATTAAGCTGAATCAAAAATTTTAGAAGATGGACCATTTGAAGTGACGTACGGAGCGTATTGGCAAGTTGTCAAGTCCTAATTGGAAAGACTTTTACAACCAATTTGAACTTTAAAAAATGTCCATGAGGGAAAATTGTTGGTTGGTTATATTTCTTTCATTTCTTTGGTATTTTGGGTTTTTGAATTTAAATGAAGATTTTATTTATACAAAATGTCTTAATGGAAAATGAAACACGTTGAAAAAACTTAGAAGTTGCTCAAATAAAAATTGAATACTTTTCGTACTTGAGCGCATCAACTGAAAATGCTTACAATCGAATGGAACGATCGGAATACATCCATAAAATATTTAAGGCGATCAGAAAGTAGCGAAACATTTTAAAATCAAATTCTCAATCCTTTCAGGAATTTGTATCGGGTGATTTTTTTTAAGTTAGGATTTTCATGCATTAGTATTTGACAGATCACGCGGGATTTCAGACATGGTGTCAAAGAGAAAGATGCTCAGTATGCTTTGACATTTCATCATGAATAGACTTACTAACGAGCAACGCTTGCAAATCATTGAATTTTATTACCAAAATCAGTGTTCGGTTCGAAATGTGTTTCGCGCTTTACGCAAATTTTATGCGTTTTTTTTTTTTTAAAGTTCTCAAGCTCTTAAAAAATCACCCATTATATTAAACAATGTCCTCTTTTCAATGGAGGACAATAAATACATAATGGGTGATTTTTTAAGAGCTTGAGAATTTAAAAAAAAAAAACGCATACAATTTGCGTAAAGCGCGAAACACATTTCGAACCGAACACTGATTTTGGTAATAAAATTCAATGATTTGCAAGCGTTGCTCGTTAGTAAGTCTATTCATGATGATACTAATGCATGAAAATCCTAACCTCAAAAAAATCACCCGATACAAAAATTAAATATTTTCCATAAGAATTTCGTGATATCATTTCTTAATCAAACGAATTGACGAAAGTTGTAATTGACTAGGCCCTGGTTTTTAACGAACAGCCTTATTTATTCGCACATTTAGTTTTAAACTTTATTCAATCGTCTTGAAAAATTAGATTTATTTAACAAGTAGTTTTTATTTTTACGTATTGAGTTATTTCCAAAGAAAAGTGGAAAGTCCGAAAATATAATTTTTTTTCTGACTTTGAAATTTAGAATGGAAAAATATCCTACAAAATAAAATGATTTTGTTTGTTTTTGTATTAAGTACACAATTTTGTAATCAAAAACTTTAAAAAAGTTAATAAAAAACGACTTTTTGTAACGTGATGATTAAATAAATAAATTAGGTGGCGCAACAGTCCGTTGAGAACTAGGGCCTAGTGACTTACAACTCTCAACCATTCCTGTGTGCGAGAAATGTTTTCAGGGATGGAGGGGACCTACAGTTTTAAGCCGAATCCGAACGGCTAATTTGAGAAAGCACTTTTCATGACAAGAATTACTCTTGGAGAATTTGTCAATTCTCGCAAGAGGCAGTACCCGTGACAAAAACTTTAGATGGCACAAGCAACGTGATGATTATATTTTAAGAATATTTGTATGAATGTAATTACTTTGTACATTGTTTTGGGATATTTTAATGTTTTAAGAAAAATGTGCAGGAAGTACGTCATTAGTTGGCAAGTTTAATGTATTTTCGTTTTAATTTTTGCCAAATACAGTGAACGAAAACTAATAACGAAAAATGAAAATAATAGTCTTAATTTATTCGCAACATTTTTTATTATTTACACACAATATAACTACACCGGTTTATCATTCAGATGTAACGTGACAATTAAACCCATAAGTTACATCTAAAACCATCAAAAACATATACAGGGGAGCCTTTTCTTCATAAGGAACAGGCCTTTTTGTACCTATCGACTGCCGAATGGAACAAAATAATCTATATTAATACCTATTTATGAAAAAAAGGAGACCCTTTAAACTGCACCAACTATAGAGGCATCAGTCTACTTAACATCGCTTACAAAATCTTCTCTGCCGTAATATGTGCACGTCTAAAGCCCATTGATAGGTCTTTATCAGTGTGGTTTTAGACCAGGAAAGTCCACAGTCGATCAAATATTCACATTACGGCAGATCCTGGAAAAAAAACCCATAAACATCCCACCATCTTTTCATCGATTTCAAGGCCGCATATATAAAGACCAGTGTCGCTATATAAGACCCTCATCATCCCCGTCCTGCTTTACGGTGCAGAAGCATGGACTATGACAAAAGCGGATGAAGTGTTTTGAAAGAAAAGTTCTTCGTGTAATCTACGGTCCCGTATGCATAGAAGGGGAGTGGAGGAGAAGATGGAACGACGAGCTGTACGGGCTGTACAGCGACGTAGACTTAGACAGAAGGGTAGATGGGGACCGAGCTAGATGGAGAAGTTTGTTGAACAGGACTGTAGCGCCACCTTAATTAAGTAAGTAATGCATATTGGTGAATGTTAGAATGTTATGGAGACATGCGGTTTTGAAATGTTATCAGTTTCGTACTTCAAACAATAAAAAAAAAACCTACAAAATAATTCCTCTTTCAACATAAAAAAATTCTTTAAGAATATCGAACGAGCTTGGAATAATAAACGACTTAAGACATTGTTGCCCAAAACATCCATATAATATAAAATGGTTATCTTATTATTCTAAATATTTACATTAGTAAACAATAAATAAACTTAAATTTGGTTTCAATTTTGCTTCTTTTACCATTGTGTGAGTCACTAAAGAAAATACAATTGCAATAATTGGCTAACATACATACTCGTACATACATATGTATGTATGTAAGGAATGAGTTCTATCGAAATTTTCTTGTTCTAAATCTTCAAAAGTAGATGACCGCCCAAAACTTAATCATCTGTGCGTTGCCCACATTTGCACGCTTATGAAAGTAGTACGGAAACGAATAACACTAAAACACCATCATAAGAGAAAGATAATGTCCAGAGAGTTGGATATATTCACCAGATCCATTTGAATGCTGGTAAAGGAAGCTTCTACAAGTAAAGCACTAATGACGCTCTAATGATCATACCTCAAGTTATTATGGAAAGAGTCAAAGGGCTTTTACTGTCGCACGAGAAAATTGAGCATGAAATAATTCTTTTTTTTTCAAATGAAAAGATTTTTACCACTGAAGAAGCTTATAACAAAATAAACGATACAATTTATCATAAATCATCATATCAAACTAAAACTATTATTCTAACGATCAAACGCAACAATCACCTCGCTTCTGTAATTGATGGATTGAAATTCTCACAACCAAGTTTCACATCCCGCCATTTTTGGGAACAAATGTGAAAACTGTTGACATTTTATGCTATGTAGATAAACGAATTCTTCTACAGGAGGCAAACAAAGCCAAGACAACACAAAATTGCCTTAGGGTCAATATAGTAGGTTTTAGGGAAGCTCAATCCTTAAAATTATTGGTTCTAGTCAGAATTGATGAGCATGCCTGAAAGACTTTTCAAAGGAATATTTAAATTCTTAAGATAGCCACAACGTTTAAGGGCTGGCTTTACATCTGAGGTTGGTCATTTTGAGTGAAAATATTATTATATTATACTATGGCCAAATAACTGAAACAACAATGAATGGTAAGGTTAGGTCAAAGTGGCTGTCCATGATGGAATCGGACACACTTATTCAAGTTTAATGGCCCATTGTGATACCACATGAATCTTGAGGCTTCCTCCTAAGCTCAATGGAACCAGTTTGAGTCCCTTACGAAACGTGAGAGGCTGATATGATTTAAATCGTTTAGATCGTTAAAGAAGAATTCTCCTAGGTAATTCTTGCGTTTTTTAGCTAGAGCAGGGCATGTACAGTGAAGGTGAAGAACTGTTTCCTCCTCTTCCTCTTCCATACAGCTTCAGCAAAAGTCATTTGAGAATACGCCTAGCCGCGTGGCGTGTTTTCCTATTACACAGTGTCCGGTTATGACACCTATTATCGAGCTTATATGCGATCTGCTTAGAGATAGCAAGCACATTGATCGCTTTAAATCTAGTGTTGGCCAGATGTTTTTTGTGACCTGACACGTCGTGATGTTGTTCCACCTGGTGTTTGCTATCTTCATAGCGTCTTGCATTAGCAACAGTTTACAAGTAGCGATTGGTATGTACGTGTACGTGCCAAACGTGGTAGGATAGGCTGTACTGTACCGTTCCTGGCGAGTTCATCTTCCTTACAATTACCTGGAATGTCTCTATGGCCCGGCACCCAGCAGAAGTGAATATTAAACTGTTGTGCCATCTCCATTAGAGATGATCAACAGTTCTGAACTGTTATAGAGTTTGTAGAGACAGAGTCCAGAGATTTGATAGCGGCCTGACTATCTGAGAAGATACGGATATCAGATGTTGATATCACGTTTTCTTTAAGCCAGGACAAGACTTCTTTTATCGCAAAAAGTTCCGCCTGGAACACGCTACAATGATTGGGAAGGCGGAATGAGAGACTTAATTTCAGTCGTTCAGAGTACACACCTCCACCAACCCCTTCTTTTTTGTTTGACCCATCTGTATAGAAATGGATTGACTGATCTTCCAGGAATGTCCTATCCTCCCGAAATGATCTGCGAGGTATAGAAATCTGGAAATTTCTGTCGAATTGCAGTTGGGGGATGGTGTAGTCTGTGTGCTTTGGAATTGATTCTAAATACCTTAGAATTACGGAGTGGCCAATGTTGTTGTTAATCCACTGCGATGAAGTTTTGAGGCGAATAGCAATGAATACAAAATATTGATTTTTTGTTATAAAATATATTTTATCTTATTATTCTTAATTAAAATTTAATAATTTATTTGTTATGAAAAATTTACCACATATTTGCAATAAATTGAAAAAAAAGTGTGAATCTTGTGTATTCAGTCCCCTTAACTTCGGTTAATTGAGTCTTCAGTAGTCGGCTCATATATTATGTTCTACATTTTGACCAAAGTAAACAATTATAATAAACAATCACAAAAAATATGGGTAGCACTTCCTTATTAGCAAACTTATGACAAAATGTTAAAAGAAAATAACTGTAACAATTGCATGTTTCTCAAAATTTCCCTATACAATAAGTAAAGGAATCCATTTAAGAGTACTTGATTTTGCCTGGGAAATACCTGAAGGAACAATTACTTTGGTACCTGTAGTTTAAGGATATAGTGTATACTCAGATTTGAGTACTTTAAGAGCCCGGGTTATACCTTTAAACTACAGGTTCCAAGGTAATGATTTTTTCATGTATTTCCCAGGCGAAGTCAAATGCTCTAAAATCGATTCCTTTACGTATTGAGTATTTAAAATTTGGAAAACTCCAATTGATTATTTCAACTTCGAACTTCTACAAATTCGGGTGTATATGATGGCTAATCTAATTAATATATTGTTCCAAATCGGGCCAGTCACTTTTTTTAGTACATTGTAAGATATTTAATAATTTCAGAATTTAACTGCCAGGGGACTGACGAGGTAACATAGTACTGATACATGTTATACGCAGTTTTGAAAGTATTATAATGGAATTTAAAACAAATTAGTAAAACCTCTTAGGATTTAATAATGGCACTACTTTCACATAGTTTTACTAAATTTTTCTAAGTAATCAACAAACAATATAAACAAAATCTAACAATATTCATCTTAAAAGTACTAATGATCATGAAATGAAGAACAATGGGCAGGTTCAGCCGACATAAGGGACTTGAAAGTAAGGCAAGTTTCTTGCATCTGATTGGCCAGCTGCCAAAAAATTGCCTTCCAATTAACGCAACTTTATTGGAAAGTTGACTGGAAAGTTAGGCAAGAAAAATCTCCCTTACTATAAAGTCAAGTCAACTTATGTCAAAATGACAATTGATCATATTTTTTAATTCAACTAAAAGCTGAACTTTATTACTCATTGATTTATTTATTTTCTGCACAACTTCATTTAATGCTTTCTGTAAAAAGGTTCCTTGTAAATTTGGAAAAGAAATAAGTAATATTTCTTTAAAATACAAAATACAAATCATGATGGACTTGTAGCTTGTCTGAAGAGTGTTTTGTAGACAATAATGATTTTGGTAGTTTTTGTACTATGAACTTGAAGTAGAGGTTTGTGAAGTTAAGTTCTGAATTTAAAATTCATGACACTTGAAAAACTAACTAGTTGCCTTGGTCAAAATTTACGTTCAAAGAATGAAGTTGACTGCAAATGAAGTCCCTTATGTTGTCTGAACCTGCCCAATAACAATATAACTGACACAGGACTGACGCCATAGAACTGACGTAAAAGACGAAATTTGAGATTATAATCAGGACTAATGTTTTTTTTTTGTTTGTAATTTTGAATATTAACAAACTACATTTTAACAAATCAGTCTAATTGTTTTTTTTTTTTATTGTGCGCGCACTCAAGGGGATATGAATACCCTTATAATGATTATACACAGTGCGAGGAAGGGAGGATAGGATTGGAAAGGAGATACCGATGCACATTGGTTTTGAATGCCTGCACATTGTAATGAGTGGGAAATATTGAGTCTGGTAAAGCATTCCACATTCGTGTAGTGCGACTAAAAAAAGAATCTCTGTACTTTACTGTACGTCCGAAATTGGGCTCAATGATAAACTGATGAGCATTCCTAGAAGAACGGGTATTACGGTTGAATTGTTTGAGGGGAGGAATGCAACTGGCTATTTCATTAGAGCATTGTTAATGAAAGTACCGATAAAATAATGACAGGCATGAAACCTTACGACGGTGCTCGAGAGATTCAAAAGTTTCAGTTAGACAACGGTCACCTATTATTTTTAGAGCTCTCTCTTGAATTATGTCTAGGAGACTCAAGTAGGTTATAGGAGCACCTGTCCAGATATGGGAATTGTACTCGAGTTTCGGACGAATATAGGTTTTATAGATTATAGCCAGATCAGAAGGGGTGATATGTGATCACTCCACAACAAGTGGTTTGTAATGCACATACCTAGGACTGATAGCTGTTCAGTCTCCTCGATGCAAGTACCACTCATTGATAGTGGCATGGGGGAAGGTTACGCTTTTGTGACAGTAGACAGCTTTGGGTTTTCGAAGCATTAAATTCTACACGGTTTTTGATTCCCCATTGGACAATGCTGTCAAGATCAGAATTTAATGAGCTTATCATACGCTGTCGTTGGTAGTCCACATCCGAAGCACAAGGATGAGAATCTAAAAACGAATATGAGAAGCTGAGGATACTGTCATCAGCGAAACAATTAAAAGGGTTAGAAGTTTCAGACAAAAGATCATTTATAAAAATAAGGAAAAGTGTCGGAGACAAAACGGAGCCCTGGGGAACACCAGCGTTTATTTTGTGGATATCAGATTTGAACCCGTCCAATACTACTTGAATTGAACGGTCCGAAAGGTAATTTCTAACCCAACGAAGAAGGGACTCATCAATACCAAATGCACGCATTTTTGATAAGAGAGCTTGGTGCCAAACTCTATCAAATGCCTTTGAAATATCAAGTGCAATAATCTTACTTTCTCCAAAACGATGTAAAGATTTGTTCCACTGTTCGGTGAGATAAACCATGAGATCACCAGTGGATCTATTGCAACGAAATCCATACTGTCGGTCATTAAGAAGCTTCCGTTCTTCAAGATATTTCTTAAGCTGAAAATTGATCAGCGTTTCCATGACCTTGGAAACAAGGGGCATAAGTGCAATTGGACGATAGTTAGATGGTGAGGAGGATTCGCCTTTGTAAGGGACAGGCTGGAAAAATGCAGTTATCCATCCACTCGGGAAGAGACCTGTAGAATAGGACAGATGGAAAAGCTTTAGCAGTGGTTTTGACAGCGTTGAAGAACACCTCTTCAGCCAGCGGCCAGCGGAAAAAAAACTTTAGATTAACAAAAAAATAACGACTCACCATAGGACTGACATGTTGACTGGCTAAGCACGTGTATAGACAACAAACATAACCCAAACTCTGGTACAGTTATGGTGGCCTTTATTATCAACATTAAAATTCAAGGTGGGATTTGACGTTGAGTCGGCGATATTTTGCTCGAATTTCAAATTTAAATAGCATACAACGGACTGACGAATGAAACTGAACAAAAAATTTTTTTAAATAAAGTGGAGAACACTGCATTATGAAAGTTGTAGTATATATGTATTTAACTATATAGGTACATCACAGATTGTAGTAAATTAATAAGTTTTCTCAAATCAATGATAATGTTTAATAGACAGTCACTTAGTTCTTTGTTTTCGGGGTTGTGACATACCGAAGGATTGACTTTTTAAGAACTAATTGTGATTTTTAAATAACTTGTATTCAAAATGAAGAACTGAAATTGGGTGACTAAATAAAGGTCTTTCCATTGTTTTAAAATAAATTGTAATCTCAATAAAATATAATAAGACTTTGTACATATTGGTTGATGACATCGAATTACCCAACTTTTGTATAATCACCCATATGTAGTTTGTTTTAAAAATTAGGCATTCTAAATACTAAGATAGAATACATTTTATGACCAAAACTCAAAAAACTTTATTTTGAGCAAGATTTAAACCAAATAAAAAAAAGTTCAGTGGCCCACTACTGACTCGAACGCTATCAGTCTTTTTCTTTTTCAATATTTGTTTGTGATTTTATGCCTGTGAAATTCAGACAAAATATCTGAATTGATAGGATTTAAAATTAAAAATTATACATAATCACAGTAATGCAAGAGGTAGGCCTTTTTCTTTGTACAAATTAATAGAAATAAAATAAAAAAACAATATTAATCAATATTTTTGTTCTAACTTCAATCACAACAACAACAACAAAATAAACAACATCCTTTTTTAAAGTAATAATCATAAAGGATTTGCAATTTAAATAGTTTACTAGACCACTTTTTTACAAAAGAAAATGACGACTTATCCGAGCACTTGCTTTATTCACCTATTCCATGTACCTAAAACTAGATTCAAGACCCAACCAATAAAAGAATTTACAAAAAATAAAATCTGTAAAAATAAATTCCAAAAAAAATAATATTCAAGAAAGAAAAAATAAATCATACTTCCCCAAGTTCCTCTTCCTTTCTTCTTAATCTTAATTGGTCCCTAAAGAAGAAAGGAAGACTGATCTACGCACAATTTTCGTTAAGATAGGAAAGCGCAAGCGGTAGTAGGTATAAGGAATATTATGTTCGAACTGGATTCGTAGCCAAACATTTATTTCAATTTCAATGCAAATGTAAAGGTACACATAGATAAGGTAGATACTTTGTTCAGAAAACTTGTGCACAACAATGAGTAATTTAAAAGAAACTGCCGCTGCTGTTTAGCTTACCGGTAAGCTGGATTCTTCTTATTAACTTAAAAACATACTAGCATGCACCCTACAACACAACAGAGTCAGTAGTCAAGAGGCGCTGTCGCTCTAACTAAAATTCTTGCCGTTCAGTCCACACTTCTTCGCGCGGTCTTTTCTATTTTGCACCGTGTATTTGTTTAGTATTTTTCTTTTTTTGTATTATTTTGAAATTAATTTATGTATTTTTTTTATTTCGATTTTCTTTCTTTATTTTCAATTTTAATTTCGAACGAACGAGGTACGAGTACGACTTGTTTGTCGTCGGTCGTTTTGAAAAAAGACGACAGAAGAAAAATAAAATACAAATAAAACAACAAAGCAAAACAATGGAGATGGAGAATGAATTCGAATCGAATCGAATTGCCGCCTGATGGCTCGGCTGTCGGCTCGCTGGACTGGGCGGGCTCACGGATGGTGATGGTGCTGGTGCACACAATTCTATGCGCTACGCTGCCACAAGTCCCCCGCGCGCCGCACTTGCCCTGCTCTGAGTTTGCTATTTGCTTGGTGGAAAAATCGATAAAATAAACATTCAATAAGACGATTTTCTTTTTATATTTCTCGGCATTATTTGTATCGCTGCTTAGTGCTGAGTGCTGGCTGTGCATCTGCCTTCAGCAGCTTCAAAACTTGCAAAATTTCTAAAGAGATTGATTTTATTTGTTTCTATTGTAGGTTTTTTTGAAGAATGTATTTTCGTACCGCTGCTGGTTGAAAACATAATCTGCAGATACTCTCCATGGCCTCGGTGACCAAAATAATAATACCACATCGAGGCTCTCCGCCGCGGTGGGAGTTTAATTCTTGGTTTTGGTTTTGGTTTTGTAGTTCTTATTTTTGTCCTCCCGTCTCGAAACGAAAATAATTTCTTTTTGTTTTTTCTTTAACTTTTTGACAAAACAATAACGAAACACTCTCGGATCGAATCGGATGTATGGATGGGAAAGGCTTTCTTATTTGCTTCGAATTAATTTACTTGCAAATGGGTGGCGTTCATTTGCGGCACTTCGCGGAGTTTGCGAAATTTGTAATATTGTTTTTGGGTTTTTGTATGTTTTGAACTTTTGTCTTATGCAAATGCGAAAAGGAGATTAAAAGTTTATTGTTTGGAAATTTAGGAAAATGTTGAACTTTTTTTTTTTTTTTTGGTTCGCGAGTCCGCCTCGGTGAGGGAATTCTGAATCTGATTCAAAAAAGACATTTTGTTTCTTTTCAACGCACTTGTGATGACGGTGTGAGAAGAGGGTTTATTTTGTTTGGGCTAGAAAGGGATGGATAGAGAAGTGGGTGAATGCTCTCATGAACGCTGGTGGGTGGCTAGAGATGTGAGTTGGTTTAGCTACTCGTTGCTCGGATGAAATAAATCGTTAGAGTTTATGGAACGAGTAAGGGGTACTACACACTTAGGCGGTGCATTTAGTAAAGTGATTTCAAGTACTCTTGATTTCGAACAGAAGTTATGTTGGTACAAAAAAAAGTATTTAATAAATTAACAAAGTCAAAAAAGTGACACATTTTGTCGCTTTAATAATTTGGTATGTGTTATTCTTTACTTGAAATACGGGCTTAAAACTTTATTTTATTTGATGTGAATATATAAGTTATCAACGTTTTATGTCACATCACGTAATAAATGTGGGAATACAAATCAAAAACTAATGAAATTATTCTCAATTTAATGGGAATTTAAGACAATTTCGTCAATTGTGATATTGTCAACAAATTTAATTTCTTTATGATAACTTTGTGTTTATATGAATTGACATTCTAGATATACTTAGACTGTTAGTCGATACTAATTATCATAACTCTTAAAAGTGATCCCACCTCTTAAGCTATGGTTGCCATCTGTTTTTTCTTTGCTTCAAATAACTTTTATTCTCAAGGAAACTCACTATTAGGGGCCAGTTATAGTTATCGTTGTAATCAATCCGGAAAATGTTTTAAATGGATATTTGACTGTGTTTCCCTTTCATTGGAAATACAAATTATAAACTCATCGATCGGAAATCGAGAAGAAAAGTTGAATTGCGCAGTTATTTTTCGGTAAAAATTTCTATTTTCAGGACGAAAAATCATTTGCCTGAACAGCTGATAATCTTATGTTCAAAAGTGAATCGAATTGTTTCACTGATTTGTGTTCCAATTTCACACAATTCCAGTGACAGATTTCTGTCAGTTAAAATTTTGTCGGTGGATTTCAATCAGGAAATTGTTTTCAACGACAGACATTTTATATGATCGCTATAAACCTGCTAAAAAATTCCAATGGTTTCAATGATGAAAGCCAATGATATCGACAATTACTAGCAGACCATATCTAGTAGGTCAATGATACGAACTTATTGACATTCTAGATATGGACTGCTAGTCTATTTTTATTTCCATACAAAAGTGATTCCGCCACTTCTTTACCTATGCTTGACCTCTTGTAGGTTTATTGGGAACAAAATATAATTAACAAATTTTCAAACGCCATCTTTTGTCTCTTTGCCCGAACAAGCTTTGTATGATAAAGATAATAATTTATTTTTCAGTTTAAATGAAAAAAAAAAATAGTATATAAAATTATGGGAGTTCATTAAAAAATTGAAACAATCACTGCTATAATTTTTGCATCACAAACATTTTTCAAAAAAATAAGAAAGGAGGACATTTGAATAAAAGGCCTAATTGATATTATTTCCGATATTCTAAAAAGTGTTACTTTGAACCAATTGCACAATTTTTTGGATTTTATTGGACTTTAAACTGCAAGATTTTTGTTTTTTTTTATTTCATTTAAGTATAGAAAAAATTATATCAACTTTATTTTGAAGCTAGTTCAATAATTTATATGGAGATGCTTATTATATAAAGGGTCCGAGACAAATAACTTTTTTTTTAATGCTATAAAAACCTGGAGTGTAGCTTCGGCTGTGTGGCACGTAGCGCCGTCCTGTTGAAACCAAATGTTGCCAATATCCTCCTCCTCCTTTTGTGAACAAAAATTAGTTCAACATGGCCCGATAACGATCGCCATTGACTGTAACGGCCACTCCTTGCTCATTTTCGAAGAAAAATGGCCAAACACTGACTAGTTTTGGGTGTATCGGCTTTTCAATGTATGCGTGCGGGTTTTCTGTGCCCCAAATGCGACAATTTTGTTTACATACCCGCCAAGATCAAAATGAGCTTCGTCTGAAAAAAAAATGATTTTCTTGGCAAAATAGGCATCTTCTCTAAGCGTTGTTCAAGCGTTTACACAGTGAAGTTGGCTACTATAAAAGTCCATATAGTCGAAGTTTAGACCTCATACTTTATTACTGAAATCTAGTTTTCTGTGTTCGCAAATATTTATCAAAAATCCACAGCAATATTATACTCAAAATATGTATTGAATGGGAAACAACATTATTTTTATTTGGGATAATAATACATTTTAGAAATGTATTATTGTATTACTTATTCCTGAAATCTTAAATGTATGTAGATGTCAAAAAGTGTATTTGACTAAACATGAAATCGCGAATCCGATAAAATTTTAGTTGATCTTTTCTTGACTGATATTATTGAAGTAAGCTCAGAAGAAAGTTTAAATTCACTGCGAGTTGCTTTTGGACAATATTGTATTTCCGTTTACTGTGTCCAAAATTTGAAATCAATGTAGTTAGAGTGACTCAGAGTTCCTGACAAGAAAATTCTACAATCAGCTTTCAGTAACTTAAACTTACAAGCAATTTAGATATCTAGTAGGCGAACTCTGACAAAACAGAAACAAAGGCATATGGAGTTACCATTTTCGTGTTTTTCTGCTTACAACCAGAATAAGTGACTGGAATTATGGCATTCAATTTACCAAAACTCTTTTTTATGTTGATTATTATCCAGACATATATTTATTTGTTTGTGCTGTAATGAAATATATAAAAATAACCAATCTGTAAAAGTTGCTGTGGATCGGTCGCGTATGCCGGGCAAAGTTGGCCTGTGTCCAATTGGCTCGGACATGGGCTCCACTTTCCATTTCCACAGCACGAATTTCGACACGCGGTTTTTTTTATTTGATAGATATGTGCAAATAAATAATAATTATAGCAATTTTAGAGCGAGGAAAGTTCAAAGTTCACTTTTTCATATAAAAAACACGCAAAAATGGTTGATTTTGGCATTTCTTCCCTGATTTTTGTTCAGTCTTGACATACTTGATTTTTGTTTGTTGGGGATTTATTTGATTTTAGTGCTCAAATGCAAAAAGTACTTTGCATATACCCAAACTCGCACCCACCCCAAATACTATAGTGGTCCAAGAAGGGGGTTGCATGGGGGCAACATGCCCCCTTACATACCTAGCTGTTAGTACGCCGAACTATCAATTCAAAAAAACTTGTTTTAGGCTCAAAAAACGAAATATATTCAAAAAGTAGGGTTAAGTACGAAAAAGAAAATATTTTTTTATGACTTAAAGGTCTTTCCTCGCCTTAATATTCAAAACATAATCTATTGAGACCTCTACCTAACTGTACAAAAAAATCAGAAGGAAATTCATGCTGCGGTAATGGAAAGTCGCCAACACACAAATTTCCCACATTTTTCTTTTTTTTTTACAATTTATTTGATTAAAATGCGTCCACACAAATTAGATCAAACAAATAGAAAACATTTTATTTATTCTTGACAGAAGAGACAATGTTAAACAACAAAAATCTGTCATTCACATACGATTTGCCTACAGATAACAAAAGATTAATTAACTTTTTTGTTACATCTCCCACCAGTTTTAAAAAGGAATACATATTATTATTTTCTTTTTTTTTTCAAATCGAAAAAAAATCTATCTCAAATTGACGGTTCGCGTTTAGACTCCCAGATGACATGACTCCATTTGTCATGTAGGTAGACAGACAGACCTTAGAATTTGTATTTATTTTTATGCAACTAAACGAACAGTCCTTTTATCCGAGAATTCTAAACAATTTTCTCTTTACCATTCCCTTTCTCTCTTACCTTCTTTTTTCAACTGACGTTCCATAAATCTTTCTTCGTTTCATTTAGCTTGCTTTGCTTTTCACTTAAACTCTATCTTCTCTCCTCTCACACATAAATACTCTGCTCTACCATCTTCTTCCTTCTAATGCAAATTACTCTTTTAAGGCCGTTGTTCCATCAACCATGGCATTCACGCTACTTTTTCTATTCTTCTCTCATAAATTATTTTTGGTTGGTTGATTTCGATTCGGTACGGTAATCGGTTCGGTTTTGGTGTCGGTCGGTTTCAATTGCGGTACTAGTGCACTGACGGAAAAGAGATAGACTGGAACTGGAACTAAACTGGAAATCGACTGGAGTCGGAGTGATGTGAATGGTTTGGTTTTGCTTTGCTAGAGCAAGAGCTAGTTTGCCTTTGCCCGTTTCGTTTGCCGTTGACTGTGGAAAGAAAAGTATTGTTTATGTTAATATATTCGCGAGGTAACTTAAGAAAAATAAAAGACTTCTTCTAAATATAACTAAAAATTACTCATTTCAATTGCAATAACGACAAAATAAACATAAAGTAAAAGCAAAAACAAATACCAAAGAGACGACAAAACATAGTGCAGTGAAATTATAATTAAATTACGACAATAATTAGATTTGTGTATTTTTGAAATTAGAATTAGGAGGAAAAATAATAGAAATTCGCACACAAAACGAACACCTAGTTTATTTTTCTATTTTGTGCTCAAAAGTGTGTGACTATTTAAAGAAGAAAATAAAATAATACAAAAGAAAAAAAAAAAAAAAAAAACATTAATAATATTACAATTCATAGTCGTCGTGGGGCACATAACACAGGTTCCGTTATGCTTTGTTGCGACTGCAAAACATGCCAATAGAAAAAGAAATAGACGACAAGAAGGAGGAACTTGCTGCTTGGATGGGAGCTAGAGCTGGGTCTGGATCTGTTGGAGCCTCTGCGTCGTCAGCCTAGAATCTGTGTTTAGTTTGAGGAGTTTGGAGAGCCTATGCATGTTCACGTAGTTGTTATGTTATGCGTTTTGTGGTTACTCCGCAATTTGGTATAGAAAAAGAGCAACTCTAGCAAAATGCGGAAGAGCAAATGCAATGAAAATAGGAAACAGTTATAATAACCCATTTGTAAACGGTAAGTTGTTGTTTCTGTGTCACTATCATTATCATTATTATCTAAGGATTCATCGACAATATTTTGGGGATGGGAAGACTTATTAAAAAAATACAAAAAAAAAGAAGTCATTGATTTATTTATCATATCATCGTCCTCCCTCGCATTGAGATGGAAGAATGCATTTTGTTGTTGTTGTTGTGTTGTATTTAAATTGGTTGCCTTAATTGGAGGGAATTGCAATTAATTAGTCTCGATCTCATTCGAGATGCTCGCAGCTGAACTGAATACAGCTGAAGTGCGGAGTGCCGTCATCATCGAAAAAATCTATTCTAATTTGCTATTGTTGGCTTTTTTTTGTATTATTTCGGATGACAACGACTTCTGTTTCGACGACGACGACAACGACGAGGAGAAGTCGACGACGTCAAGCAAAACACCACAAGAATACCATGCACACCGCATAATGGCGTTGCGATGGGACTGGGCTGGGACAGCCGAGGACGACCGACCGACCGAACGTCGACGTCTTTGCCTGTACAGTTTCAGTGTTGGTTGGTGTTCATTGATCCGCCGGCTGCTGCTGCTCGGCTGGAGAAATACTTAATACAATACCAAGTTTATTTCTGGTGCCGATTGCCGATGCCTAAATAAGAATAGCTCACCAAAAACCAAATGTATTATTTTTTATCGAAAGCGAGCGTGAAATAAAAAGAAACTATTAAACCCATTAAGGAAAGCAAAAAAGAATTGTGAAGACGAAAAAGTAATAGAAATAGAAATAGAAAAGCAAAAAAAAGAAAGAACTATAAATCAAGAAAACAACATAAGTTGCATACAAAATTAGATAGGTATTAGATAGACTGGTTGGTTTGGTTGGCTGGCATGAGAAAACAAGGGCTAGGAAAGAAAAGGGGCAGAGCAGAGTAAGGGAAAAACACGGAGTAAAGATTTTATTTAGCTGGCTGTTGTCTTGTTGTTGTTGTGTTTCTTGTCTTTTTATTATTATTATTTATTGCGTTTGCGACGGTGGATGATGATGCCGATTACCGATCCGAGAAGATGATGGCCGGTCTAATAGGAATGCACTGAGAAAGGGAACATCCAGTTCCAGTAGTATGAGTTTTAGTTTTGAGTCCGTAAACAAAAACATACAATGAGTGGAAACAAAAAAGATTTTGAGTGATTAAAAATGACACTTGAGTAATTAAACACTGTTCTTGCCTCTCCGCGCCGTTTGGTAACCAACGAAGTGTCGGTTCGGTACTCGGTTTCGGTATCGGCTCGGCATCACAACACAACGTGTCGTTAAAATTAAACGTCCTCATGTGAGTGGAAAGCCATATAATTACAAATTTTGAATAGCTACATTATCTGATGATATTAAGTCGAAAGTGGTAGGGGTAGCTAGGGCTGAGGGCAAAGAGGAAAACATCATACAAATGAAATTACATATACATATGTATAACAAATAATGGAAAACACATTTTCAAAAATTTGAATAAAATGAATGGGAAAAACGACAACGTAGGTACGTAATAGGTGTGACAAAAGAAAGAACATTTAAAAGAGCAGGGAGAAAAGCTTTTAGAAATGGTGACATAATTGTAGGCTCTGGCTATGGGTTTGGCATAGGTCAAGGATGTGATGGAAAATATAACTGGCACGATGTTTTTGAATACACATAACTAAACCTATAGGTAACTAGTAAATGAGGTTCATACTTTTATATAACTTTTTAAATACCTTTTGGTTTATCTTTGAATTTTGTAATTTTTGTTCTAGGTAGAATGTACAGTCAGTCAAATTCATATTCCTCTAGGTGCTTCGTATACAATAGGCTCAAAATATTTTTAACACTCTTTTTAAATAAAACTGGAGGGCAATTTTCTATTACCTCAAATCTCAAAACGAGTAGGCACCTATGTATATCCTTGTAGAAGAATTGTCAAATTAAAGCCTTATTGCGTGTGTTTTATATGAAAAAGTGAACTTTTGATATGTGAAATTAATTTAAAATAGAAATATGTAAATGAATGCTTACCCTAAAATTGCGATAATTATTATTTATTTGCGCATCAAAGGAAAGTTAAGCAAAATCGGGTAAATAATGTTTAACCCGGTATTATATTATATTATTAGGTATTATAGGTATTAAAACTTTTAGTTTTAGATCGACCCTTATTTAAAATTTAATTTGCACCAATTTCGTATCAACCCCAAACTAGATTCATATGAATAATTTGATTTCGGGTCGACCCGGTATTAAATATTTAGTACCTACTATTTCGGTTCACATACCTTTCTTAGCCCACATTATAGTTCATCTGAAAATAATATTCTATATACATAATTAGATCAAATTCATAATATTATAGTATTTTTAATTCGCAATGTCAATAAAGTGCCTTGCACATGAGAGCGAACAACGAATGAACGAATGGACGAACAAACGTGATTTTACATAGGTATTTCAAAAAGTCAATTCCAAACAAAAACACATTTAAATTATAAGAAACCAATTGACAATAATGTTAGGATAATAAAATTTGCATTTTGTTCTCTAAATCAAGACAATTTTGTAAAAATAATTTGTTAGTAACGAATTGCAGTGTGGTTGCTACGAACTGTCAAACTCTATTCGCGTTCCACATACCATCCACACTGCAACGAATAAATTGTTCGAGCTCAACTTAACCTCAAAATTATACCACTCTTGTTTTGTTTTTGTGTGAAAGATCATGGCTGAGGAAAATATGGAGAAAAGGGTTGACAATTCGTCGCTTTCTGCGAATAGAAATAAAGCTCATGTGAAAGAAAAGTCAAAATATGCGAACATCCACAGTTCGCAGTTCGTGCTCATGTGCAAGATGCTTAAGAATGAACAGTTTCATAAAATGGCAAATACATTTATATCATTTAAACGTCTGCATGTTTTAGAATTTTGTTTGAAATCAAAAAGTAGTGCACCAAAAACTGACTGAAACCTTGCGCCAGAAACTCAATAAGGAATTTTTAACAGAAACTCTGAGGAACTGCATTGACGAGCATAGTTTTAACGGTCGAGTTTCGCAGAAAAAAACGGTTCTTGCTGCAAACAGAGTTAAACAATTTAACAAGCATCAATCCAGGGATTTTGACTCCTGAAAAAAAGCAACTTTTGCAGACAAATCAAAATTTAATATCTCTGGTCTAAATATAAAAAGTACTGTCGTAACATACCCAGTTTATAAGGAGATTTGAATCGGAATTGAATCAGGATTTAGGGCCGTATATATGTATGTATGTATGTACCTGGATCGGACCGAAATAGGATTATACTCGATCCGATCTCACAAAACGAGGTGAATCGAATCGAAAATTGTTTTGTAAACCTGAATCGAGGAATCGAGTTATTGGTTTATGAGGTTTTGTTTGTGTGCGTGTGTCATGTTTTATCTTTCTCGTTTGTTTTTAGATGAGTTCATTTTGGTGCGCGTTTTTGTGTTTTAAGCATTATTTTCTTTGAGTTTTAAAACTACGCAATTTGTTATTTTTTATCTATAAAGATAGAAGTTAATCACAGCACAAGTACACAAACAAATAAAACCCAAATGTCATTTCGATTCCATTTCAATTCGATTCCTCGACACACTGACGACGTATACCTCGATCGAAATCTCAATTCAATTTCGATTCGATTCCTCGATCTTCTCTTATAACCAGGGTAAGGCGCCAGTTATAAAGGGTGTCCCGAAATTAACGCAAGATTTGAATTTGCCGCCATTTGTGCAGTGAAGTGTTGGCAACCCTGAAAAAAAAAGCAATTTGACAGCTAACAGTATAGGGTTATTAAAAATGAAGCGTTACACGAGAGAACAACGTGTCTTCATTATTAAAGAATATTTCAAAAATAGTGAAAGCTTGGCGGCTGCAGTTTGAAAATTTCATACAAAATATGGTCGGAATAGTGTTTTAACTTCGTCAACTGTGAAGAGATTAATTGAAAAATTCATGGAGACTGGATCCGTTGGAGACGCCAAACACACTGGTCGTCCAAAACAAGCCGTTCAAATGTGTCAAGAGTGTTGCTGACAATCCAGGAACCTCAATTCGACGTCGTGGACAAGAATTGCAAATTTCAAGAACCTCTCTACAGCGTATACTCACCAAAGATCTGTGTCTTCATGCTTACAAAATTCAATTAACACAACAATTGAAGCTTAATGAGTAATGACCATGGACAGAGAAGAGAGTTCGTTGAATGGATTATTGAACATCAACAAATGGACCCTGATTTTTCGAGCAAAATCATCCTAAGCGATGAAGCACGTTTTCATCTTGATGGCTTTGTCAAACGCCAAAATTGTCGCATTTGGGGTTCGGAGAACCCACATGTGATTGTCGAAAAACAAATGAATCCACAACGCGTGACTGTATGGTGTGGATTTTGGGCTGGAGGCATAATTGGGCTGGAGGCATAATTGGGCCATATTTTTTTGAAAATGATGCTGGCTTGACCAGTGACTGTTACTGGTGCTCGATATCGTGACATGATTACACAGTTCTTTCTGCCAAAATTGGATGATATTGATGTGTCCAATATGTGGTTTCAACAAGACGGTGCCACATGTCATACAGCCCGTGAAACAATTCAATTACTGCATGAGACATTTCCAGGTCGTGTACTCTCTCGTTTCGGTGATCAAAATTGGGCTCCTAGATCGTGTGATTTAACACCATTAGACTTCTTTTTATGGGGTTATTTGAAATCACAAGTCTATGTCAACAAGCCCACAACCACCCGTGCATTAAAGGAGGAGATTCAACGCTGCATCAACGAAATTCAACCACATTTATGCAGAATGGTCATGGAAAATTTCAACAAAAGAGTGCGAATGTGCATGCAAAGCCGTGGAGGCCATTTGTCCGATGTGTTATTCCATACATAACCCTATCCTATGTACTTTACCAGTCAATAAAAACTATCAAAAGACTAAAAACGGCGTTTTCTATTTAATTCAAATCTTGCGTTAATTTTGGGACACCGTTTAGCTATCATTGGTTTTCATCATTGAAAACAAACATTGGAATTTGTTTGGCAGGTCGTTTATAGCTATCATTAGAAATTTGTGTCATAGAAAAAAATTTCCTGATTGAAATCAACCGAAAAATTTTTACTGACAGAAATCTGTCATTGGAATTGTGTGAAATTGGAACACAAATCAGTGAAACGATTCGTTTCACTTTTGAACATAAAAGTATCAGCTGTTCAGGAAAATGAATTTCCGTCCGGAAAATAGTAAAATACGTTTTTAGAGAAAAATAAATGCGTAATTCCGATCGATCAGTATATAATTTTCATTTCTAATCAAAGGGAAACACCGTCAAATATCGATTCAAACATTTTTCCGGATCGATTTCAATGAAAGCTATAATTGGCGCCTAACAAAGAAGCATGGTGGCGGATCGGTGATGGTTTGGGGGTTGTTTTCCTATAACTGAGGTAGAAAACTGCATTTTATTGATAGTTTAATATACTACAAGTACTTAATTCAGATTTGAAACAAAATGTAGGAAAAAGTGTACAAAAATTGAATCTACAAAACTAGTTCACATTTTTACCAGAACAATGATGAAAGGCATAAATAAGCTTATAATACCCGGATTTGGCTGGTTTATGATTGTGATATTATCATGGAAACTTCAACCCAGTCAACAGACATTAATTCAATAGAAAATGTATGGGATCATTTAGACTGGCAACGGAAGAAACAACCCATAAGAAATGAAAGTCAACTAAAAGAGAATATATGTAGTTCAAGAATCCTATTATGAATATGAAACAGCAAAGAAAACTTATAAAATCCTTACCAAATGATAATAAACATGTGATAAAACATAAGGGATATGCCAAAAAATACTAAAATGTTGTTACGTGATTGTTTTTTTTTTTTTTTTAACAAAAACTAGATCTTTGCTTTTACAACCAAATAACTCTAAAATATTAGGAGGTTCTTGAATAAACCAGACACAAAATCTTTTTTTTTTTGTACTGTACAAATATGAGTTTGATTGACTGTACCTACTTTTCTACCATAGTAGGAAATTTTGTATGACTTTGTATTTTGTACTTTTTACGATTTGTTAAGAATATTTTTGATGAAAGTTTGTGATCTGGGGTGGAATCGGCTAAGGTGATTGTTGATTGTTGACAGTCAAAATAATCGAATTTGATCTGTGTAAGCTGATAGTCAAATTGATACCTAAAAAGCTGTCACTAGAAAAAGTTGATAGTCATTTTCACACAAATATGTCGTTTCTGAATAGAGCTACCAGACGCTTAAGAAAAACGAATGGAAAATTTGTTCAGTTACCTTTTTTAGGTACAAAAACACATTCTTGTGACCGACAAAGCTTACGTTATTCGAAAAAACACAAGAAAAGTAAGAATGTTATTTAAACACAGCCAACTTCATACTTTTATTTAGATATTTTATAGGAATCATTTTAAAATTTCACCATAGCAACAATGAATTGTGACAATTATAATCAGAAATTGTTCAATCGAATTGAATTGAGTTGAATCATCTTACACAGACGGAATGAAAATGATAGTCAAATTTGACTATCAAAAATATGATAGTCAATTATCAGCTTAGCCGATTTCACCCCTGATTTTGTTGTAAAATTTAGAAATTTAATTTTCAAAAATATGTATGAATAAGGCCGATAAATAAAATATTAGAACTACAAGATAAATATTTATTAAACAATGTTCAACGCTTTTTTTCAGTTTTGTATATGTAATAAAAAAAGAGGAACTGGAATCAAAATCGCTATTGGAAAGAAAAAAACCCACATTTTATAAGCTCAATTAGGTACATACAGTACTGTGCAAAACATTTGCAACTAGAACCTCCAACATTTTTCATTAAAAAAAATTATTTAGAAAATCAAACAGGCAAATTCTTTCTTTAAGTAGTATTCACATGAGCGCGACCAACGAACGACGAATGAATTACAAAATGTGAGTTTATATACACTTGTGCTCATGCAATTAAGCCACTCTAGTGAAAAAATGTATTTATTCAAGAAAGGGTTCAAGGCATGATCATTTTAAAACTTATTGTATTTAATAAATAAATTTATTTAAAAAAAATCAAAATAATTCATAATTTACATAATTTAAGTCTCTTAAATAACTGTGAGTTCAGATTCTCTGCTCGATAATCATTAATTTAGTCAACACATAATTAAGCCATCTGCAATTAAGAACTTAAATAACACCATAATCAATGCCAAAGATATGTTTTACCTTTAGTAAAGCTAATATTTCGTTGGATATCCCTTTTGTCGTATAACTTCAGCACATCTGTTGGTCATTGTACCAACTAAAGCCGCACATTGAGAGGGTGTTATTTTATTCCACTCCTGTTGGATAATTTCCCACAAAGAGCTCCTGTTCATGGGTTTTCTTGCTGCCACTGCCCTTTTTATAATACCCCATAGATTTTCTATGGGGTTTAAATCGGGGCTCTGAGCTGGCCATTCCAGAACACTAATAGAATTGGTCTCAAACCAGGATTTAACGACCCGGGAGCAATGCTTCGGGTCGTTATCCTGTTGAAATATCCAGGCAAGTGACAAATTGTCTGCATAGTCTCTATTTAAGTGAGTATCTAAGATGTCCCTGTACATCTCGCCAGTCATTTTTCCACTTATCTGTACAATTGGGCCAACGCCGGATGCAGTGAAACATCCCCAGACCATTACAGAGGAGCCTCCGTGTTTTACGGTTTTTTTTGTGTATTTTGGATCTAATTCCTTTAATGGTGGACGTCTTACATATGGTCTACCATCGTTTCCAAACACATTGAATTTGGATTCATCACTCCAAACTACCAAATTCCAGAATCGAGAACTTTTTTGAAAATGATCTTTGGCAAATTTCAGTCTCCGAGAAATATTCTTTTTCGACAGGTTCGGTTTTCGTCTGGCGATTCGTCCATTCAAGTTTTTTTCTTTGAGGCGTCTTCGGATCGTTTGTGCTGATAGCACGACACTGTAATTTTCTTCAATTTGTGCTCTCATTTGAGTTGAAGTTAGAAAAGGGTCTTTCTTGCTAAGCCTTACAAGTTGCCTGTCATCAGCAGGAGTGGTTTTTCGTGGTCTTTTTCGGGTAAATTCTCAAAAGTATTATTTTTTTTGAAATAAGCAAGTGCATTTCTGACTCTGCCCCGAGAAAAACCTAGTGTTTGGGTTACTTTTAAAATATTTTTCCCCTTTTGGAAGCACTCCCAAATTATTTTCCTCTCAGTTGGGTTGGAACTTTTATTTTTACCCATTTTAATAAAAATGTTATGAATTTAAGGTTTAAATGCACTAAAAAAATGAATTTAATTAATTTATGAAAGAAAGTCGATCCAAAAACTATTTTTTACCACAATTAAAAAAAAAGGCTTAATTATATGAGCACTCTAGTCGACTGTTTTTTTACAAATGATTCGAAATAAATGACGAGACCTTGCTTACAACCTAACCTTGTCATGTGATTCTTAAAGTAAGATAACGGAATTTGTTAACTGTTATAGTCCAATCAGTATAAGAGTTGCAGGAAACTAATATTTTTAGTTGCATCGCGTGATTATTGATGTGGCTTAATTGTGTGGGCACAAGTGTAGATACGTTTGAAGACATATTTCCACACAAATTCTTAACAAAACGATAGCAATATAGTTTCTATTTGATTTATGATGCATACTTTTACTTTTCAATATCATATATTAATAAATTTAAGAAAACAAATTTATTCGTCGCGAAAAAAATTGTAGTTGATACGAACTGTCAAACTTTATTCGCGTTCCACATTATCCACACTCGCAAGGAATAAAATAATCGCGCGTACTTAACCTAAAAAAATCATTCTTGTTTTGGTTTCGGTGGTGAATGGTGTTCGGCTGTCAAACATCATTCGCGACGAATTAAAAACTCTCATGTGAAAGAAATGTCAAAATCGACGAATATTCGTTGGTCGTTGGTCGTGCTCATGTGAATATTGCTTTAGTTTGCTAAAACTTTTTTTGATATTACGTTATAATTGTTGGAAAAAAAAATTAACACTCTTCACTTAAACAAAAAATAAATCACTAAATACTTTAATAGTTGGTAAAATGGCTGTACAAAACATTTGTAACTTAGACCTCACAACTAAATTTCAAACTATTTTCTTACTTCAAGGCAAGGAAATGTTAATATTTAATTGCGTACCCTTTATTTTTTATAACGGCTGTATATCTTCTGGGCATAGAAGCTATAAAGTTATTAATAACCGTCTTTGAAATTTCATTCCATTGCCTCTGAATTCCAGCGAATAGGTCACTTTTGTACTTAAAAGTGTTGCTCCCAATTCTTCTCTTCACAATTTCCCACAGGTTCTCCATCAGGTTTAGGTCTGGGGATTGGGCTGGCCTAATAAAACCTCAATCTTTTTCTGTAATCCACTTTGTGTCCAACTTCGACTTGTGTTTGGGATCATTTTCGTGTTGGAACGTAAGGCAGCATGGTGTTACAAAGATGTCTACATAGTCTTCAGACTTTATTATGCCCTCCACTTGTCGAATTTGCCCGATTCCTTGGCCAGAGAAGCAGCCTAAGACCAAAATTGAACCACCTCCATGTTTGACCGTCCCTTTAGTGTATTTTTGATTTATTCTCTCACCTCTTGGCCTCCTGATCCGTGCTTATTGAACTTTGATTCGTCAGAAAACAAGACCGTTCCCCATTTTTGGGGGGACTCCAATTGAGATGAGTTTTTGCAAAAGCCAAACGAGCTTTCAAATTTTTTGTTTAATAAATGGCTCTTTTGTTATCTGAAAACCAAGCAATTTGGTCTGCAGTGCGCGGCGTCTAATAGTTGATGGGTAAATTGGTAACTTAAGGTCAATCTTTACTTCCCTGGATGATGCCGTGGGTTTTCTTCGGAAGAAATTTGTTATTTTCAATCATCTTTTGCTGTGGTGCTTCGAGACCTTCCTCCTCTATGATGGCATAACACCTTTCCACTTTTGATGATTCTACAAATAGTTGATTTGTGAATGGAATATTTATTTGACTTTTTTGAAATCACTTAAAATTCTGGATTTTACATCCAATGAATATTTATTTCCCGCCATTTTTAAAACAAAATCTTTTTTTTTTTTTCAATTTAAAGAGAATTTATTTTAAAAATACCGTTTTATCGATCAAAGTCCCGGCAAAAACTAAGTAAACAAATCAAGCTACACGTATAAACTTACCAACCTCAAAATAAATCAAATTAACCGTTATCATCTAAATGAGAAATGGCCACTAGTTGCAAATGTTTTGCACAGCTGAAATCATTATTCTTTTTGTAAAAGCAGTGCATTTGTAGAATTTGTCTGTGGATCAGTGCTTTAAGATTATGAACGGTAAGGTGCCACATACAAAAGTCTAAAGCAATGAAAATAATTTCATTGGAACAACATTTATACATACGAATGTTGGTTTTTTTGAAAGGCGGTGACAGTTGCAAATGTTTTCCACAGTACTGTATGTACACTGTACAGTATTGGACAAAACATTTGCAACTAGAAATGAAAGTAAGCATTTTATTAAAAAAAATTAAAATGCTAATGCAGAATCATAACAATAGTCATATATTATTAAAGCTGTGTATTAAAAGTTAATAAAAATTAATAACACTAAAAAAAACCAACTTTTAGTAACTTAACGTTTAATTGTACCAAGTAACTTCAAATTCACCCGTTCCTGTTTGTAAGGTTGTCAGGAATGGAGGGGGCCTACAGTTTTAAGCCGAACCATAAATGTTAAGCTTTTTAAGAAATTCTTGAAATTGCCTTCCACTCTATGCTCTATGTCTTAATGCTGCTTCTACTCATAAGAGGTGTTTTTATTAATAAAAAAAAACTAGAAGTGATTTTAACTTCACCGAAAAATCTATAATATCCAAAGAATAACATTTATTAAAACTTAAACAAAACATTCAATTGATAGTTATTTTTTACAGAAAATAAAAAAATACACAGAATAGTTCTCGAAATTGGTAAACTTTTCGAATCCAGCATCTTGCGAACAAACAATGAAATACATTTGGGCGTCATTTTATTTTATGCGAATAAAAGTATCCGTTTTTTTTTTTTACAAAAGCAAACAAAGCAAACAATTATACAAATTATTTTGACTAAAATATCTTGCGAAAAAAATGGTAGTTATTGTTAAAAGGCATTTTATTTTATAAACAAAAGTTATTAAAAAAAAGCTTAATTGTCTTATTTCAAAATCGAGTTGACAACTACATTTTTTTTTGTCTCGAATATCTTTTAAATGAAAAATAATTCTTACATATGTAAATGTGATTCTTATTTTTTAGTTTAGGTGCAGTATTTTGAAAATAAATTGATTTTACCTCTAAAATATTCTATACATTCTTTTTGACTTTAAAAAATAGTTTAACTTACAATTAAGAAAAATATGCGGTGTACATTTTCAAGGAAACTAGTGATCACTTAAACCTTCCTTACATTTTCTTTCAAATAGGTAGGATATTAAAAATGATTAAAATGATCTATGTTTTTTAAATAGGTACCTATTTCAGTATGGGTTAACTTTGGAAATATGCATTCTATAACAAGAAAATACTAGATGAATTCGGGTAAAAACAAAGTACATATAACACTAACTTGTCAACAGTTAATTTGTAACTAGGAGGAATTTTTTCAATATATTTATGCTCTAAAGAAAAAAATTAATAATCGTCCTTTAAAAAAAAATTGTCCGTTAAAAACTCAAGATTGTCTCAACCTTTTTGGATAATTTGTTTTGTTGGTCATAGTCATCTCAATACTATGATAGTTAAGAAAAAAAAAAGGGCAAAATGGAAAAGGTTGAAAAATGAATGAACTGTGATTGTTCTGAAAACCTACCTGAAAACATTACTTGGAGTAGTCAACCAAATTCATAAATTATTTTGAGTAAAAAAGAAAAGATTACTCACTCCAGAAATTCTAGCCAAACTGATATTCACCCTTATTTGAATATGCGTTTTTCATGAATGACTATATTGTCACTATTTGAGTCGAGTCACTTTTAGAGCCCCCGCAGACTGCAGACTTTTTATCGGCCGATAGTTTGGTCGGGTTGGGCTGAAAGTGCTCACACCAAGCCAACTAAACAGTTTGGATAAAAAGTCTGCAGTCTGCGGGGGCTCTTAAGGCGTTTCAGAGTCTGTAATGCGATTCTAAAACGCTGACTATAGCTGATATTGACAAATTGATATTTTCAAAACAATTGACGTTTTTATTTAAAATTCAATCTTCTGATTTAATAAAAGTGTAAAATTAATAGTAATGCATTGTTTGAGTTATTAAGAAATTAAAAAATTGATACTAAAAGAAACAATTCATTCAATTTGTCAGACACAAAAAGTGAGTTTGTTGTAAAGAAGTTTTGGTTTCACATTAAATTTTGCATCGAACCAAACCTGTAAGAAGATGATATAACAAAAATATTGCGCTTGATTTTGTTTTTGTTCTTTTTGTCACTCTTTTCAAGTTCTCACTGATGGTCCTAAGGAGTTCAAAGTGAAGCAAATATACATATCTATTCCCATTTTGCTTTTTTTCCTTGCGAGAGTCCTCCTTTGAAATTTGTTGCCAGAGTTGGATTTCCTTCCATTTACTCCACGAGACATTTCTCCTGACCTGGATTGTTAATTTTAAACCTTTTGTGAATAAAAAAATTATAAAAGTTACAAGTAAAGGAATTACTCATTTACATTTTTGATAAATTTTGACGACCAGTCGATTGAAAATTCGTGTTCGACAAAAAATTGCGTTTTAGCTGTTGTGTACCGAATAGAGAAATCGTAAAAATAAAACCCGAACAGTAAAACATTTCAACTCGTGTTTCTTTCCAAATATTGTTTTTCTTTTAAAGAATATTATTATAGTTTTTTTTAAATAAAACCTAATAAATATTTTGTTTAAGTGGAACACATGACTGAGGATTTTTATTTTCAACTTCTGATTTTGTTTTTATTTACTCAAAAATGACGTGTTCAACTTGCGATTTCCAACTCTTGTGTTAATCAACTTTAGATTCTCATAACTCCTTACAAACATAAAATAAAATTAAAGAGCAAACTTTGAAATTGGCAATAAAATATTTAATCCTTTTTTTTACTTTACTATAATAATAGAATTTTGTTTAAACAGTTTCGAAGTGAATTTGCAATTTTGTTTGTCACAACTTCGATATGGAAAGAAAAACAAGACTGAATTAGGGATGATTAGAAATTACAGATGGAACGAAAACAGTTATTATTCGTAAACAAATATACAGTGGCTCAAAACTTATTTGACCCATCGTATATTAAAAAGTTTATGAGAGAATAGTTCTTAAGCGAAGAAAGGTATCAGAAAAATAAAAACGCAGAAAGGTCCAGTAGGTTTATAAAGTAAACATAATCTCTTCATTTATTTTACTAAGATTAAAATTGAACAACAAGATAACAAAATTAAATCAATTGTTCAGTGACACAGCTTATTTGACCCATTTTAAATAAACACTTAATAAAAAAAAGATTACGCAAATTAATGTCATTTTTAATATTTTGTATGTCCACCCTTTTCTTCTAATATTGCCTTAAGCCGATTTTGATAAGAAACCACCAACTTTTTTGTTGTTTCTGGAGGGATTCTTGCCCATTCTTCAGTCAATGCAGTTTTGAGGTAATTTTTGTTTGAAATGTGGACCACAGGTTTTCTATAACATTCAAATCCGGAGACTGTGCTGGGGGTTTTATAGCGTGGGGACAGTTATAAATCAGCCATGTTTGGACAATTCCTGAAGTATGTTTAGGGTCGTTGTCTGTATAAAATCGAAACGAGCGTCTTATGCCCAATTGTTCTGCACTTTGGAGCAACTTTTTTTTTGAGGATATTGAGGTACACCATTTTATCCATTGTACTCTCAATGAACTCCAGCTTCCCAACTCCGGCTGCTGACATGCAGGCCCAAACCATGATATGACCACCTCCATGCTTCACACTTGCTCTGAGATTTTTGTCGTGGAGCTCTGTATTTGGTTTGCCCCAGACATAAGATCGCCCGTCGGATCCGAAAATGTTAAACTTTGACTCGTCCGCAAATATAACTTGCTCCCAGAAGCTAGCATCCTTTCTAATGTGTTCTTTTGCGAACCTTAAACGACTATCTCGGTTTTTCTTGTTGATGAAAGGCTTTTTTCGAGCAACTCTTCCATTAAACTAGTTATTAATCAAAATGCGTCTTATGGTTTCGGGAGAGCAAGACTTTCCGAGCTCGTTTTCCACCTCACTAGTCAGTGTTGGTGCCAATAACTTGGGGTTTAGATTCACTTTGCGCACAATGTATCTTTCATCTGACGCAGTAAATATTTTGTTCATAGCATTCCACACGATTTTCGAAAACAAAACTGTGGATTATGGCCTTGACCGTGCCGTCTGGAATATTGACAATTTCCGCTATTTTCCTCCGAGAAAGTCCATTCCTGTGATGAAAGAGGACAATTTCACGTTGTTCAATTGTTGTTCGCTTTCCCATGCTTAAAAAATGTGCTGCCTTTATGAAAAATAACTGGGTCAAATAAGCTGTGACATTGGAAAATCTAATTATTTCGTTTTTCTTAGGTAAAATTTAAGATTTCAAAATAAAATAAGTTGGTTAAATTGTTATTTTAAAGATTAAATCTTAATTTAAGTTCCTGCGTTTGTAATTTTTTAATAAATTTTATTGTTTAGGAAGCACACTCAGTTGAATGTATTAATAAGGGTTAAATAAGCTGTGAGCCACTATATGAAGGTACATACAGTCAGTCACAAAAGTCTACATATAGTGCTAAAAAGTGCTAAATTATTGGTTTTAGTTAAGACTTATTATAAATAACGAAACAAATATTTAAAGCAAACACTTTGAAAACTCAAAATGTTGTTATATGTATGTACATTATGTACATAGAAAAGTGAAATTTAACGTTTAAATAAAAGAATCGAATGCTAAACTTTTGTCCTTCGAAATAAATATATACAAGTGTGAACGAGTGATTTCCAAAATATTCACATTAAATCGAACATTCCAAGGCAACAACACTGTTGAAACTAAAAATTAGTTTCACAAATAAAATTCTAAGAAATATCATAACCATTTTAGAAATACTATACATTTTTTAAACAAATGTTTGTCCAGCAATTCAGTGCTATAGTAACAATCACGAACGAGTGAATTTTTGGACACGAGACATTTGCTTGATGAATATTTAATCTTAATAATAACACTCTATATTATGGCTGCGTTCAATCTCAGACAGAAAGGGTATCCGGATACCTTTTTTTTTTAGTGTTTTACGTGTAAAATAACAGCTGATCAAAAACAGCTGAGATGTCAAAACGGGAATCCAAAGGTATCCTAGAATTTCTGGGGTATGTAGGTATCTGACAGAACAGCTGACTCAACACATGGTTGAATTTCAAGAAACTTGAAAATTGATTTCAGCTTTTTGTTTTTGTTGGTAAACAAAAAGATACAAAATGTTAGTTGAAGTTGTAATTGACGATGTTCTGTACATAATAGACGATGAAGAAGCTATTTGCCTCCTCCGAATTTTAGAAGGAAGAAGATGAAATTTAACATAGATTACAAATTAAGGTTATCTCTTATTTATTAAATTGTTACGCACCTATCAATTCATCATCGTCTGACGAATCAGTTGAATTATCCATTAAATGTTTTATCTTACAACAATTTTGACTTCGAAGCTTAAATGTTTCTCTGCTTTTTGTGAACAGCTGAAAGTTGTTTTTATTTTTTTAACAGCTATCTCAATACAGCTATCCAACTCGTTCAACAAGGTATTTAAAAATCCACCTATCCAAGATACTCGTACCCTATCCAACACGAGATTGAACGCAGCCAATTTAATAATTATGAAACTGACAGCTCTTGCTTCATTTTTTAAAATATCTTAGGAATATTTTTTAATTCAAAAGTAATAACTTTAGATTTTCAACTGAGGAGTTAAGTAATAAATCAACTCAAGTTTAGTGAAAGAAATCGCCATTAATGACTCCACGACAAATTACTTTGTTTTACAATTATTCAAGTAAAACGTTTTTTCCATTAAAATAGAATTTAGGGTAGAGCCAGAAAAATGTGTATGTATTTATTTAGTTAGCTTTTGTTATTTTAAATGATTAAAAAAAAAATTATAAAATGTACCAAAACTGTCCTAATAATCTTTGTTACACCCTGTAAAAAAATATTTAATTTAATTGTTTGTTTTCCAAAGATCATTTATGTGCATGAATATAAAAGAAAGGATGTATAAAAGAAGTATACCTACTGCACATAATCTATCAATAAAAAAGATAAAAGTAAAGAAGGTACCTTTCTTAACACAAATTTGAAAAGTAGGTAGGTTAGGTACACATACATATGTATATGTATATATTAGGTAGATTTAATGATTCTTTTAAATTTCTTTCTTATAGCAGCTGTAAATATAAATTTTACTTTATTTAACTCAAGAAAGAGAGTTATCTGGCAACAACCTACCCTACCACTACCATATGCCTATTGGATTTTCGGCATCAGCATCTCGCTCTCAATTTAAATGGTACTTATACTACACATCAAATCTCTGCTTCAAAGATCGTCATTTGGTCAGATCGTCAGTTAAGTACGGCTAGGGCTACGGCATTAGCATCATTCATCCATCGGAGAGCTTGGTGTTGATCGTAGTCGCCTCGTCGTTGTTGTTGTCGATCGTCGCTCGTGCTCGTCGTCGTTGGTTCCCATTCCGTTTGCATTTGCTCTGTTGAGTGCTGTGCCACTTCCAAGATTGTACCCCTACTGCTATTATTGTTGGCCTTTTCTTACCCGTTTACCTGTTCATCCAATAGAGGCTTCAGTGTCGGTATCGGTTTCGGTAGTCTCTCAACAGCAACACACTTCGATGGAGATGATCACTCCGCTTTAGATCGTCGTCGTCGAGTCGTTTTTTCTTTATTTTTTTTTTTGTTGGCGTGTAGCAGCTAGCTGCTATTATTTCTTTTTTCTTTCATTCTCGTCGTCGCTCGTCGTTGTCGTAGCTTTGATTTAGCTTGTTTTAAGTTCTTTTATCCATTTGGAAAATATTTTTGCAGTATATCTACATAAATTTATGTCGCGCGTGTATTTATTTTATTTATTCGTCTGTTTACGCATTTGATTCCCACACACAATTTATAAATATACATAAATGCATAAAGCTTCAACGAAGGTCACGCAATATGACAAAGAACTACAAATCGCTCCATAAATAATTTTATATATTAATTTTAACTTTTTTCTTAAACAATATTTGTTCAGTGATTCAGACTTAAATAGAATAGATAACCGACATTTTGAAAGACAAATAAAGAGTGAAGTGAAAAATGGAAAATAGAATTATTCCAATCCCAAGTACTGCATCTGAGTCTTGGTTTTCCGAATAGAAGAAAGAAGTTTTAAATGCTTGCAATATACCTACGAAGATCGAATCGAAGAAGCACTAAAACAAAAAAAAGAGTTGTCTCTCCTCAAAAATAAAGAAAGAAAAATACACAAGATAAAAAAGAAAAATTAAAAATTAAAAACTCCCTTTTTAAGTTGATTTCTTGTAATTTTCTCATAATTTGTATACTTTACCTACTTGTTGCACATTTTTTTTTTATTTGTTGGTTACAACGCATTTATGTATAGACACTTGTATAGTATACACGATTTTGTTTCTTCTTTGCACATGATGCATGCAACATCGACTTGGCGACATATTTTCACTTTTTAATCTCTTGACACACTAAACGGGGAAAAAATCATACGACGACGTAGTTGAGAAACAATTCACAAAAAGAAAATTTTACTTAAAACAAGAAAAACGACTAAATTTCCCTTCTGTAAAAACAAAAAAAAAAAAAAAATACAAAACACAATCTCCATAAAAAGAAAAGAAAAGAAAGGGGGAGTGGCATAAGCCAAGCGGCAGCACATAAATTCCACTTGTTACACTTTTATTTTATTTCCAACTCTGCACAAAATCACAGAAATAAGCCTAATTTAGGAAAAACAAATCATCAAAATGATTAAATTAAAATCCCTGTTTCGCAGAGGGCAGGGTCCTTCTGGATCAAAACGAAGCGGTGGCGGAGGAGGAGCTGCATCATCATCTTCGAGTCTAGACCAAGAGAGTGGTGTACCCTCATCAGTGCAGACGACCAGCAGAAAGAAACAAACTAACGAATTTGTTGATTATGCTGGGAAGCCTGATAACGCCGCATACAATTACAATTTCAAGGATAATCAGAATAACTATCGGACTAATACTAATTCTGGCAGCAGTAGTGGTGGAAGAAAGAAGAACAATAACAACAACGCTCAGGTGTCAAATGTAATGCCTCCGGTTGTTGCAGCGGCGACAGCACCAGCAGCAGCTTCTCATCAACCACAAGCGCAATCAACTTTAGCAGCTAATGTAACAACAGCGACAGCTAATAATAATTTAAATAATGTAGATGCGAACGAGTGGAACAAGGACTACAAGTTAAATAACTATTTGGCAGCTGAAAACGATCATTTAGAGGTTGGTTATCAAAATACTTTGATTTTTTAAGATTAATATGTAATGTATTTTCTTTTTTGGTTTTTCTTAAGGCTAACATGATGCAAGAACTTCAAACACAGCTTGAGAGGCTGGGAAGAGAAAATATATTATTGGAAGCTAAAATAAGTGAACTTATGCCTTATCAGAGTGAAGTAGTCAAGCTGCGAAATGAGTTACTTAGAATGCAGGTAAATATTGATGTGGTTACTAAAATAGTTTCTTAAGTCTAAATCATCCAAATGTGTTGCTAATAGATGTATGTATATTACGAAGGTTATATAATATATTTGTAGAAACTGATTTAGCCCCAGCGTTAGTTGCATATAAATTAAAAACAATATAATGTTACGGATCACGGACAAGAATAATATTTCAAATAAATCATATCATTTCAAGTCTCATTTCATCAAAATGTCAGTGATTACTGATTTTTATCCCATGTACTAGTAGTAGGCCGCAAGTGACGTGATGTGATGTTCAGAGACATCGGTCTGCTTTAATTTTTAGGGATATACAAAATATACTTTATGGAAGAGAGTTTCATTGTGTAAAATTCTATTAGTGACGGAAAAAATAAATTTAGAATGATATTGCAAACTACGACATATACCACAACAGTAGTAGTCCATGCCATATTGGTAAATGAGTGGGTCTATTTCGGAACTATTTTAGGAATTGTTTTTAACAAAACAAGTCTACCAAAAAAGTTATTTTTTTAAGCTTCATGTCATTAAAATTGATTATATTTTTAGTCATTTGGTTTTGGATTAGACAGAAAATGTGTGTCCGAAGGAATGAGTTGGGAGTAACCTTCAAATTGAAGTTATGTTTTGACCCCCTTTAGCTTTTATAAAAAGAAGAAGGAAGAATGTTAGCACATTTCGCACCTTTAGAAAAGTGCGAACTGAGATTGAACATAAATGACTCATTGTAACTCCATTAGTACTAGAATAGTTTTCCTTTTATCAAATTAAAGGGAAAGTCAGGGATTTTCTTTAAACAGAGAATCAATTTTGAAGGAGCTCCTAAATGCTAAAAAACTATAAAAAAAACTACTCGCCTTGTTTGAGTGCCGGGTATCATATCTCTATGACCCGGAAACTGGAAAAATGGAACAATTATACCTTTTTTTAGGCAACAAATCTAATATCGGTATACCCCTTACTTATGCTAAAGCATGATACCATAAAGAAAACAAACCACTAATATCACCTCGTGTCTGTCAACTAAACTAATTTCTGCAATGCTTGATGCTAAACCCTCAAAGGGAATTAACTAATCGTTACACAGTTGGTTGATGTGACGTTTTAAATAAAATTAGACCGATAGAATTAAGATTAATTTGCATCATTTATGTATTGTGAAATTGTCGTTTCCATTCTACACTAATATTATAAAGAGGAAAGATTTGTATTTTTGTATGTATGTATGTAACTCAAAAAGTACTGGACCGATTTTAATAATTCTGTTTTCATTAGAAAGCTACATTATCACTGAGTAACATGGGCTAATTTAGTACTAGATTACTATAGAAATCTTTAGAAATTCCTATTAAAACCAAACGAAGGTGTAAAAAAAATTAGCCATAAAATGTCTTTCATCGCATACGCTGCGAAGAGTATTAATGATAGCACAAAAAAATGTTTTCTAATTTAGTGATTCATGGTCGTTTTAATTAGCATGCCTATAACTTAAATATCTCTACCTATTTATGTCTACCCGTGCGAAGCCGGGACGGGCCGCTAGTTTTGTATAATTTAGAACCAAATATAATTTTCACACTGATACTTTTGCCTTTTAAGAATAAAAGTTTTAAGAAATTCAATTACCACAAAAATCACAAAGATAATAAATTTTTACTTCAAAGTGGTCAAAAGCTGTCCTTAAAACCCAAAAGAATAAGTTTACAATAAGTGTCTACAACCTACTTCATTTTAGAACATTTTTGCATCCAAATAACTGCGTGTATGTGTGAAACATTACATCATTTAAATTACACATTTCGACACATATTGGGCGGTATCTCAGCCATAACTTAATGAATATTGATTTTTAAGTGCTCAAGAGTTAAAGGTTTATCTGCATAAACACGGTCTGTTGCGTAGCCTCACAAAAAAAAGTCTAGCGGTGTCAAATCAAAAATATGCGCCCAGGAAATTTCTCTTGCAATAAAGCCATATTTGCTCGAGTTGGGTGGCATGTGTTTCCGTCTTGTTGAAACCACATATTCACCAAGTCGTATTCTTCAATAGCAGGCAAACAAAAAGTCGGTTATCATATGACCATAACGCTCCAAATTGACGGTGACAGTCGTTCCATCGGCATCGTCGTTTTCGAAGGAGTATGGTTCATTCACACCTCCGGTTCAAAGATCTTACCAAACAATGAATTTTTGTGGATGTAACGGCTTCTCTTCAATTACTTGATGATTCTCAGAACCCCAAATACGACAATCGCCGTCCACCGCCTGTTGTTCAAGCACCCAATCAAGGTATCTATACGACGCTGTGAATGGTCAGCTGGCTTCAGTTGTTGTGTGAGCTGGATTTTTTTATATATGCTGTAAGACAATCCTAATTCCAGAGAACGACGAGGAATCGACACATTCGGGTCTTCCGCAACACTTTCACTTACAGCAGCGATATTTTCAGTGGTACGAGCGAAAGGCCTTACAATATCTGATTCAGTCTCTTCAAATTTCTTCACAATTTTGCCAATTGCTTGTGTAGTTGGACGATTATGTTAACCATAATCTCCTCTTAAATCACGATATGTGGCTGTGGCAGAATCACCATTTCTGTAGCAGGTTTTAACAATTTGTATGCGATCCATTTTCGTAAATTTCAGACTTTCAACTGAAAAAAAATTGGTTCAACAACTTAGTTTGACAGATGTCGAATTCCAGCCCTATACTTTTAAAACCCCAAAATGGATGACCCGTTATAGATAGAATAGAGTATTAAATCGAGTTTTTTATTCCAAATGTTTTTGAAAAACAGAATAGAACAAAATTTGTATTATTAAACATTTGTATGTTCTATTGTGTTATATTTTGTAAAATAAATAGAATTGTGTGGACATTGAACACTCTTAAGAAAAACACACGTTTTCTTAATGCTCTTAACAAACGCATATATTTTTTGTTTTATTATTTTAATCAACAACACTCAATAATTTTTGGCAAATTGCCCGTATTTGCCAGTCAATTTTGAATATAAATTATACCTGTCAGCTTAATTCATGAAAATCCAGAACGAATATTGTGCGCTTTTTTTTTTTAAATATTCGTATTTGTTTGGGTTGAAATGAAATGTTTTTATTTGCACGTCATTTTTATCTAAAAACAACAAAGAGATAAAATATGAAATTTAAGAAAATGTGATGGATTTAGAAAATTCTCGAAAATTCTCTAGATGAACAAAGTATTGTTGATGATAGGAGTGTGATGAGTGAGTTGAAAATGTTGGCATGGAATGAGGCTCTTTACTATCTCCAACTCTAAATTAATTTAGGAATATCTTTGTAAATACCAAAAAGATGAGATAACGTCTTTTCTTTAGAAAAAAATATTTATGCTGTGGGGCGGATTTCTTAGACAGATGTAAAGTGGCTTAAATGAGAACTAAGAATAATAATTGTGGCCTACTTTACAAAGTTGTATCATCTGTTTTCTGTTAAGAAAGATTTTACGTTACCCAAAAGAAACAATGTTAAGCACTTTCGGTTTGCACTTTACTCCAGTGCCAAAGAGAAGTAGAGCACATAGAACAATACAGAATTGAATTTTGAATACTTGCCTTCACTATTGTTTTTGTGATAAAAACATGTCAATAGCATTTCATTCAAATAAAAGTTGCAAAATCAATAAAAAAAATCAAAATGAAACTTCTTAAAACTTTGTATGCAATAGATGTCAAGATTGCAATCAAATAAAACTGCACTTCTCACTCAAAGGAATAGCATGTTTAGAAAAAAAAAGTATTTTAAAACAAAAACAAATATGAATCCCTTGGTTGTTTCGTAATGCTTTAAATCAATCCCATCACATCACTGTATTTTGTAATTGTTGTCTGTGTCACATTCGTTTTCCATCAATAGTTTTGTTTCAATACTTGTGACACCCCAACACCCCTTTTAAGCACCTGACTAAATAGACTTGTGGTAAATATGGTCCATATTCAGGGTCTCTAACTCTCTGTCTAGCTGAGTGTGTGTGTGTTGGGTAGGTACTTCCATCCTCGCGCTTCCACTTTGTAACTTCAACCTTTTTTAAGCTTCAAAATGTAATCAATCGTAAAACCGCAGTGAACGAAGCGAACACAATAAATAAATAATTGCGGGGCTAGATTCTACAATTCACGGCATTGAACAACAACAAATAATTTATAAATTATTTTATTTTTCTCTCATTTCTCCCTTAAAACAAAAAAAAATAAAACAAACAAAATAATAATAAAACTAAAAAAGAACTTGCACGAGAAGAGCAACATGGAAATTCAAAAGCTTAAATATGAAAATGAATCTTTACGTAATCGCTTGCGGGACGTCGTCAACTCACCCCTGTCCGATGCTGAGAAGCATCAGATAATTCAAGATTCTCAGCGGTTGCACAGTTCCGCACCAGCTTCTATTGCGTTGCCCAACGTAAGTTTGATTAAAGATAGAGTTGCTTTTTGATTTCAACTAATAGAGAATATTTTGTCTTTGTTTATTTTTAATATTCGTCTTGTCTTGTCTTCAGGCCAATGAAAATGATGGAACTCCGTGTGTCACACCAGATTGGGATAAGAATTCATCTTCCAGTGAAATATCAGTAGCCTGTTTGCAGGATAAAATAATTCAGGTGAGTTGTGTGAGGGGTACGACTAATAGCAATAACAAGCTAAAGTACTTCTACTTTTAAGATGGAGGAGACGCATTACTCCACTAATGAGGAGCTTCAAGCTACCATTCAAGAGCTTGCAGATCTTCAAGCTCAACTAACCGAGCTTCAATCAGACAACGAGCGACTAGCGGACGAGAAAGATGTTCTCTTTAAATCGCTCTGCCGGCAAACGGAAAAACTCAAAGATTCCCGCACCCAAATCACAACACTTCAAGAATTGCTTTTGCGAGAATCCAACCAGGTTGAAGTTGGTACTAGCGAACGAGAAAAGAAGCTCTTGGATTTGATTAAAAACTCGCAGGAAGAACGGGAAACAATTTTGCTCAAGCAGGAAGAGATGAATTCCGAATTAAATGAGCTGCGTCAATCAGTCGAGTGCGCCAGCAATGACAATAGTCGTTTTAGGGAACGCATTTGTTTGCTCGACTCGACTGTTGATGCTGCAAATGCCGAACGGAAACAAACAGAAAGTGAACTACAACAAGCCAAAGAGGAATCTTCACAGAAGAGCATAGAGATAAGCCGCCTAACAACTTTGCTGGAAAATGCCCGAGCCAAGATCGAGGAGCTTGAACAGGACTTGGCGCGTGGTGAGAAGACTGATTTGACTGATCTACTAGACGCAGCTCGCAAAGAAAAGGATCAGCTAGAGGTTAAAGTGGCTTCATTGCAGGAGCAATTGTCTCGGAGTCAGAATGAAATAAGAAAACTCAAAGATCAACTGCTGGGCCTTACTGAAGAATGCAAAGTCGCCAAGAACAATGCCAAGTGTGCATTGTCTCATTTGGAGTATCGCTATGAAACGCTCCAACAAGAGAAAGACAAACTGCATTCGGAATACCAACAGTTGCAAGACAATACGGCGGAACTCCAAGTACAATGCAAATGCCATCTCGAGGATAAGGCACAGTTGCAAAATCTGCTCGGCGAAACACAAAAGCATTTGGAAGATGCTGAAAGAAAACTTGGCGAGAAGGATGAACAACTGCAGAAAGAGACTAAATTGAGAAAACAAGAGGTATGTAGTAGAAAAGATCGATGGTACATATAATATAATAACGGTGTGTTTTTTTAAATTGAATCTCTTACTACAGGCTGAGGAATGGCAGCAGTTCCAATCGGATTTGTTAATGACGGTTAGAGTTGCAAATGATTTTAAGACTGAAGCGTTATGTGCGCGTGAACAATTGGTTTTGGATAACAAAACGCAACGTGAGAAAATACGAATGCTAGAGCAACAAGTTGAAAAACTAAACAAACGTAAGAAGAATCAGTAAAGTTCACTTCACTCTGGAGGCTTGATAAAAGTTATTTTTTTTTATTTTTTTTTTTAGAAATTTCATCGGCAGATACAACACAACAGTCACTCTTGACAACTGTTCAACAGGAAATGGCTTCGCGACGTAGTAAAATTTCATTATCGAAGCAAGATTCAAGGTTGTCGGTAAAGACATTGATTGAAACTATCGAGAATAATAAACAAGTAAGATATTAAATTAATATTGTGGGATAAGTAACACAGATTAAATTTTTTTCAATTTTTAGACCAAATCCGAAGAATCTGAGTCCCGCTATAGCTCTACATCGAGTCTTAACAGTGGCACCTCGGAGCTCACTCATGGGACAAACACTAACATTCCATCTGACTGGTCAGACAATGTAATTAACCATAAGTCTAAAAAGCTAAAAGGCTTTTCATTGTTGTTAAACAATTTTTTTTTGTTGTTGTTTTAGGTGCGAATTCAAACAACGACCGGTCTTAGTGGGACAACCACAAACTCTACAACTTCACCAACATCTACAAACACAACCACAACCAGCAGTGCCAAAGGTCCGCTGCGAGAACAGCAACAACCAACCATTGTACCAAGCAGTATGCATTTTCATAGTATTAACAATGTCTCAAAGTCGTCGCTGCAAAGTGGAGTAGGAGGAGGAGGAGGGGGAGGTAATGTTGGTGGAGTTGGTAACGGTAGCCCAAGCATTGAAAAGAAAGACCAATTTATTATTTCCCGAACTGAGAGTAGCAGTCGATTTCTCACGGCTGGCGAACGAAAGGATCCATTAAATATGCTTGTTAAAAATGGTGGTTCCAAGAGGAATGCTCTTCTTAAGTGGTGTCAAAATAAGACAGTGGGCTATCGAAATATTGACATTACGAATTTTAGTTCGTCGTGGAATGATGGTTTGGCATTTTGTGCAATTTTACATTCCTATTTGCCGGATAAGATACCGTATGATACGCTGAGTCAAGCAAATAAGCGGAGGAATTTTTCTTTGGCGTTTGGTGCTGCTGAATCGGTTGGAATTCCTACAACTTTGGTAAGTTTAATATATATTTTTTTTTATATATTATCAAACTAGGATTATAGCGACTTATTTGATTGTCTTGGTTTATTTGTTTATACTGCTTTTTTTTATAGAAAAACTGAAATTATTTTAAATCTAGTCTCCCTAAGGGTAGTTAAGGTTACTTGTTTTGCGGCAATTACACACCTAATTCTATTTGGAATGAGAAGCGTTATCCCCAATAGGGAAAAATCTATCAAACTCAAAGAAACTCATAGTTTGGTTCGATCTGTTATGTAGGTTATCAGGAGGAAAGTTGTAAGTTTTCGTTCTTATATGCCAAAGCCCAACCCACTGTTGGATGAAAAAAAGCATTTGCCCAGCCTGTCCCTAAAAATGTCGAATCCTTCTCTAGTTTACGTTTATCGTTTAATTGCACTCACATCTTTTCAATATTATGAAAACGCTGGCTATTTTTTAGCATCAGAAAAATCTTAAATAAGGGAAGCTTCTCAATGACTGGCAATATAGATTTCATAGCAATGTGTCAAGTTGTGTTCTCATCTTTGTAGAAAATAAGTATAAAATAATCGTATCAAAAATGCGTGGAATTTTGAATTAATGAATCTCTCCTTTGTTGAATTAAAAATTAACTTTCGGACCGTTCACTGCAAGTATTTTTTGGCAGGCTCAACCATAAAATAAACCCTGGTAACCTTAGCTGCTACGGGGATCACCGGGGTCTCCGATACTCTTCTTTATTTTTATAAATGATCTATTGTCTGAAACTTTTAATTCGCTTAATGGTTACGTCGACGACATTACCCTGAAACACCGGCAAAAATGTTGCAACGACAACCGTTGTCTTACTGAAATATTTGCAACTCTCAAACACCGTCGCATTTTTCACGTCTGTAATTATTTAATCGCTATTTTGATGAACAATGAATGCTACACTAAAATAAAAAGTTGCATTCCTCTTTTACTTTCTGGCTAAGTCTACTGTAAGTCGCTGTACAGCCCGTACAGTTCGTCGTTCCATCTTCTCCTCCACTCCCCTTCGATGCATACGGGACCGTAGATCACACGAAGAACTTTCTCTCGAAACGACCCAAGGTGCTTTTGTCATAGTCCATGCTTCTGCACCGTATAGCAGGACGGGGATGATAAGGGTCTTATATAGCGACACTTTGGTCCTTCGAAAGAGGACTTTGCCACTCAATTGCTTTTTTAGCCCAAATAAACAGCGGTTAGCAAGAGTTATTCTTCGTTTGATCTCAGCTCTGGTGTTGTTTTCTGCGTTAATAGCGGAGCCTAGGTAGACGAAGTCCTTGACTACCTCAAAGTTACGTCAGTCGATGGTGACGTTTTGACCGAGACGTCGGTGTTGTAAGTCATTTTTTGACGACAACATGTACTTTGTTTTGCCCTCATTAACCGTTAAACCCATTTTTGCCGCCTCTGCCTCAATACTCACAAAAGCCCCATTGACATCACGCTGAGTTCTTCCGATTATGTCAATGTCATCGGCATATGCTAGAAATTGGACAGACTTTTGAAAGATAGTGCCTCTGGTGTTGACGTGTGAGCTCTGCACTATTCTTTCAAGTACGATATTAAAAAAATCGCATGACAGCGCATCACCTTGTCTAAAACCTTTTTTGACATCGAAAGGTTCTGTTAAGTTGTTTCCAACCTTTATGGAGCAGCGTGAATTTTCCATGGTCATCCTTTTTTTTTGAATTCATTTTTATTAATTCATTCTTTGGCAGCGATGTCAAAACTAGACATGGCTCTATACAGTTCATCCCTGTAGATGCTGTCAATGAGGCCTTGAAATCGATGAAAAGATGGTGGGTGTCGATTTGGTGTTCTTGGGTTTTTTCCAGGATCTGCCGTAATGTGAATATTTGATCGACTGTGGATTTTACTGGTCTAAAACCATATTGATAAGGACCTATCAGATTGTTGACGATGGGTTTTAGACGTTCACATATTACGGCAGAGAAGATTTTGTAAGCGATGTTAAGTAGACTGATTCCTTTATAGTTGGTGCAGTTTAGAGGGTCTCCTTTTTTCAGAATGTGGATTGCTTTACCTGGCTCAATATTTTCCAGTCATTGCAATGTGGAGACATTCAAAACCAATGTACATGGGTATCTCTTTTCGTTCAAACCTCCTCGTCAATTGATCGCACTGTGTTTAATTATTATAAACTGTAGTACTTACTTAAAGTACAGCTACAGCCTGAGACGGACCTGGGCATCAACAAACATGCGCCTCCAGCCAGCTCGGTCGCTGCTCTAATGCTAAAAAACGCGCCACTGTAATCACGTTTTGATCTTCCAATTATGTCAACATCATCGATGCATCCGAGTAATTGGAATATTGTGCCTCTAGTGTTGACGATTGATTTTTGCACAAATCTCTCGAGAAGAAGTCGCATGAAAGTGCGTCGCATTGTTGATAGAGCAGAGTGCATTCTCCCTTGTCATTCTGTACAAACGGACAAGTTTGACAGGAATGCCAAAACTAGACATTGCTCTGTTAAGCTCTTCTCTAAAGATATTGTCATACGTGGCCTAGAATAAGATGAATAGAATAAGTGGGTATCGATTTGAAGTTCCTGGGTTTTTCATACTAGATCTGCCGTAATGTGAATACTTGGTCAATAGTGTACTTTTCTGGTCGACTTCAGACGTTTACATAATACAGGAGAAAGGATCTTGTAAGCGATGTTTCAAAGACTGAATAAACTATGCTGAGATTCCACTTATTGGACCTGCTTTCTTTCTACCATATTTTACAGATGAGTAATAGCATACTCCTTACTAAGTCATCGCCTGATACTTTGTATATCAAGGGCATTTTTGGGGATAAAAATATGTTTGGTATATCATTTAAATAAAGTGTAAAATCTAGATCTTCAACTTACTTTTTATCTTTGTATTTTTAAGTCATACTCAGGTTCTGACATATTTTTCTTTATGTAGATAAACCTGTTTTCCTTTTTTTTTTAATTGATTTGGTGTTCTTAAAAACTACATGCTTCCATAAATTTTACCTATTATGTTATACAAAATATAAGCCCTAAATTTTTTTAACAAAAGTTTTTCTTTAAATATTTCAGAACATCAATGACATGTGTCAAATTGAACGACCCGACTGGACGCAAGTTATGAGTTATGTTACGGCAATCTACAAGCATTTTGAGACCTAAAATCCTCCATTTATAAATGTTAAGGGTACTCTTAACAAACCAGTTAAAAGTGCGAATTAAATATAAATAACAAATTACATTAGATAACCATTATTTTATTATTATTATTAATATTTTTTTGTATATATTACTCTTATGACTGTGTCTTATTTATTTGCTAAGAAAACAAATTTTATATAATATATACACGAGATATAGATTGAAGAAGAAGAGAAGAAGTTTATTAAAATAAAAACACATCGCTTTCGCATATTACTAAAGAAAAACTACACACTGGAACAACAATATTACACACGATATAAATTTTAAAAACTAGATACACATAATTTTTGTAACTAACTTTTCCCCTAACAGCAAAGCTAAAATTTGAATTCAGAGCTTTTTTTTTATTGTGATTTAGGACAAAATTTAAGCAAATTTATATAAATAAAAAAAAAGAAAACAAAACAAAAGCTGGAACTTAAGTGCTTAATATTGATGCGATTAAATTTTAGGCGAGGATTTGAAGAAAAGGGGAAAAGAAATAATTAAATAAAATTAAAATACACGTTGAAGAATATTTTTGATGTTTTATTTTGAACTTCGCATTGCGTCCAATTCGTTTTGGATTCCTTCGAACTGGTTGTATAAGTTGAGCAACTCGTCATGATTCATTTCCCAATTGATGTCCTCGCCAGCTACTGTTTTCAGTTGGAGCACTGCGAGAGCTGTTTTCTCTTTTTGCTGACAATGTGATGAAATCTGAACGTTTAGCTTCCAGGCGACATCTTCGATTTCATTGGATTCGTATTTGCCCTCTTGAAGATTGTCCAGAATTGGTTTGGTATTTTTAATCCATAGTTTGATGATGGCATCGACTTTGTCTTCGTTTAGCTTGAGTTTGTCGCGTAACTCCATTTGAAGTTTTGTCGGCTTAATGATAAATGTGGAGGTTCGCTTGAGGATGTAGGAGAATGTTTTGATCAATAGAAGGAAATCAGCACGTGGAACACCAACGAGCTTCTCCAATTGCTCAAGGGCATTCTCAGGCTCGTTGTGATCCTCATTGGGGCTCATATTACGATGTACATAATCGAGCACAGTACAGAAGACGTCGTAGTTGAGAGAATTGATAATTTTTATGCCTTCACGAGCTCTAAAAGCAAAGATAATTGATTTTATTATTTCTCAATACTGTGTGCTTGGGAGTTTTACCTTTCTGTAATTTTAATCCAATTAATGCTCATCTTTGTTTAGTTTTTTTTTATTTATAACGAACTATAAAATGAAAAGTTTTGCAAGATTCTTTTTTGAAACAAACAAGAAACGAGTTACATTTATTGAAATGTAGTAGATACCATTAGTTAATCGTTATGATTAACTTTAAATTCGAATATTTTATAATGAAATATTTGAAGAGAATAGATGTGTCTTATTTCTTTTACACAACCTTTACTTGAAAAAAATACGTGCTACCATTAATTTGAGTTTTGCTTTTGTGTTTTTGTATTTTTACATGACATCAAAATGTTTTCTTTTTTTCAGCTGTCAAAAATAGAAGTGTTTATAAAAAAGGTTTGTTCATTTTGTTTCTCCATTAAACAAAATTTAGATCTGTTCGGCTGTCTTATGTCTTTATCCAGATTCGAATCTGAAAAGAATGACTCAATTAATTCAAGGACGAACTCAAAAGAAGCAAAGGAAACACGAAAAAAAAAACTGTTATTGCACTTTATGGCCGTTTTAAATTAATGAATAACAAGAGTTCACAATACGTATGTAAATCGTTCTACAAATAAACTTTTGATTTTAAAACAACACAATTGAAAAAATGCATTATTTATAAAATTTACTATACTCTCATCCTTTTTTTACGCTCACCATACCCGCAATGTGGATTTGAAGGTTTTATATATTTAAAGGCTAATTCAAAAAAGTCTAATGTCACCCTGTAGTCTCTTTGATGATGGTACTATTTTATTTTATGTTGAGAGCTCTTATGTTCTCACGGAACATAATATAATTTTAGTAGAGCTGGTGGTTTTCGTCGTCTTAATTCTTCCAGATAAGTTCTCTGACTACAGTGACTTTTTGTGGATGTAATGGGTCTTCGGCAAAACTTTCACTTACAGCAGCGATATTTTCAGCGGTACGATCGAAACGATGATGCACAGACCTTACAATATTTGTAACCAATCCAGTCTCTTCAAATTTCTTCACAATTTTGCTAATTACTTGCGTAGTTGGACGATTATGTAAACCATAATATCCTCATAAAGTACTATATGGGGATGTGGCAGAATCACCATTTTTATAGTAGGTTTTAACAATTTGTATGCGTTGTGCGATAGTTAAGCAATCCATTTCGTAAATGTCAGACTCAACTGAAAAAAAATGGTTTAACAGCTTAGTTTGACAGATGTCACATTCCAGCCCTATGCTTTTGAAATCGCAAAATGGATAACCCGTTATTATAATGAAGCTGTTATTGTTTACGTTCGCCGTAGCCTCAAAATGGCGTTGGAAGTTTTGTATACAAAAGGTGAAGTAAAAACTGAAACAGCTAATGTCGCCGTAGCTACTAAATGCCGCCCCCGTATAATCTCACGATGTTACTATTTTCCTAACGTTATTTGTTAATAACTTTAAAATAGGATTCACCAAATTCTAAAATTGCTTAGCCAAATTGCACCTAATCTTTACCTAAATCGGGGTATCAACATTTTTGAAATATGTGATAATTGTCTGCTAAGTTTCATATAGTAAAATAATTGTATACATTCTTTTTTTTTAATAAATTTATCAATTTTTCAGTTTTCTTCTTTGTTTTTGATTTCGTTGTGACATAAGATCAAATTATCAGCTTCTAATGGATCTTTCAGTCAGATTTCTGAGATTGACAGAGCAGGAGAATGATGATATTCTGTTCTCAGTTTTCTGACAGAAACAGTGAGAAATTGTTTATATTACTGAAAATACAGAATCTCTGAGATCTTAAAAATATAAACTAGCCAATTTCATTCTATTGTTCTGTCAATATGGCTGACAAAAATTCGTATACATCTTATAAACAAAAACACTCCATTATAATAGAGTGTTTTTGCTTATAAATATACTGAAATCGAACACACCTAAATGAATCCAAAATCCGAGCCGTGATAACAAATAAACATTTAAACAATAACAAAAGAAAATCCTTTGACTAGACTAAAATTTTTCCTCTTTCCTACAATTTGATCAAAAATGGACACTGAAGAATATTTAATAAATGAATTAGATCAATATATTGCTTCAGGTAAAAATCGTCTGGAAGCGATTCTTACAGCACTTGATTGGACAATAGAAAATACATTCAAGGTAAGCCCAAGCCGACAGTGATTCAGAGAAAGTGCTGATGCTTATGGCAAGGTCAGGTCAGCTTTATTTGTTTGCTCGGGTTTCTTATACTATATATATGTACATAGTTTGTATTGCAATTGACCTTCTCATTTTGTCATTTTTTTGTTTATTGTTTTTTCAGGAAAGAACGTTTACGACGAATAATAGAAGAAGCAAAGAATCTATTGATAGAAATGATCCATTCTTGCCAGATAGTTTTGGTTGCACAAATTCGGTTACAATTGGTAAGGCGTTTTAAACATTAACATATTCTCCATAAACATGGTTACTTATTTAAATTAGTAAATCAAAAAGCCAGAGTTGATTAGAGAAATGAGATAAGTACCAAAGGAGTTATAATGCAAATTAGCATCAATTTGTTTAAAACTTTAGTCCTAAATAAGTCGTTTGTCTTGAAACTGATAAAAGTCCATTTAAATTTTGAGTTGACATCTATTGAAATCGAGATGCCGATTCGACAGGAAATTCTCTATTGATTGATTTATAGATTGTATAAAAATGCGATCATAATCAGACACATGTATAAAGTCATTAAGTAATGTGACAATTACTTCTAAATGAATTCCAACAATTTAATTGCTTTGGTATAGTTTATTTCCTTTTGCATTTCTCACTTGGAAAAATTGCAGGGCATAATGATAAACACTCTGGTACCGCTAGGCACAAAGTATAGAGTCTTCGAATGTTCAGATCTCCTAAGTTCATTCCTTATTAATGGTTATGTTTATATGAACATTAATAATTATGTTTTAAAAATTGTCTCATCGAGCATCAAAAGAATTTAAAAAAAAGTAGCGCAGTACAGAATCAACCAAAGATCATTCTCGATCAAGAAATGGATTGAACTAGTTGATTTCTGCAATCATACAAAGTATAACGGGTTTGAAAAAACAATAATTTTACCAACTACTACAAAGCTTAGATGAAAACCTTCGATATCAATTTGTTTAATCCGCGAGAGCATCTATCTACAGGAACTACTACTGCCAACTGCAATACAACGTAGAGGAAAGCAGTTATGTACTTCCATAATAACCAACAAGTTGAAGTATTGTCATATATTTTTAAAGCAAAAGGAGATCTTCTTCTGAATTCGTCTGAATTTCATACCACATAGTGAAGATTTACCATTGATTTGATATGCTCGCTTTGTAATATGGGAGAAAGAAAAGATATAGCACATTTTCTCATATGATCCGTGTTAAAGGAAATAAGACGTTTGATTTGGGGAGCAGATAAAAATTAATGGATAAAGGCTTCACATAGTTCTGCAAATTAAGTCTTAATTATCGTCAGCAAATTTGTACAAGAAACGTTATAAAAAATTTGTATTCAAAACTGGTTCAAATTATCATAATTGTCAGCTAAATTAAAAACTTCAAAAAAAAATCAACCTGGCAGACAGCCTCTGGTCATTGTATAATTTCACATTGTAAATTTTTTTGCTAACAAAGAACGCGAATAAATGAATTGGATATAAGATAATGTAATCTTAATAACAATTCGAAAATTCGGCAACTAATATCACAACCATTATCAAATCCTGTAATCTCCTCGGCATGCATAGAATCGACAATTTTGTTTGTGAAAGACGGGTGTATAATACTCCCCAATTACGATGGCTTTGGCTTTCCATTGTTTTTTGTTGCTTGAGTTACAGTTCTGGAACCTTCGCTTGATTTCTTCCCACAAATACTCAATGGTATTTAGGTTTGTGGACTAAGATGAGGTCTTGAGTTGGTTTCTGCCATTATAAAGCAACCATCCTTTACAACAAACAATGTATATTTAGGATCAATATCTTGTTAAAAGTAAAATGTTGCTGACAAATTTAGTTTTTCCACGGACTGACGCATATTTTTTTAAGAATTTTTGTCTTTGGTTTTCCTGTTAGTTTCTTTTTTTCCGCTTCCAAACGCTTTTCCTTTCGACAGCGTTTTCTTAGTTGGATCTCCTCGATTTTTTTGGCCTTGTCTTGCGCTTTTTATCGAAGAAATCTTTCCATGCTTTAGAGGAAATACTCGCTGGAGGTTTTTCGCGTGGAGGTTTGCAGGATTTGGGGATTATTTCTGGGTAGAAAATGTGCTTTTAAAAACAGGACTTACTGCAGAGGAAGTCGATGGTGAGCTCTGGATCAGTACATTTTCCTTCTGGACATTAATGTTCTGAAGCAGTTCGTCTATCATTGTTAAGGACTTCGAGTAACGTCGTGTGCATGATGGTCCGGTTAAGAAAATAAAATTAGATGAAATAAAATAAATACAATTTCTGTCAAGTCCTACCACTGATTGTTGGTTTGTCAATTGTAGATAAGACTTCATCTGCTTCCTTTAGAAGATCAGTTATAGAATTCTTTCCCTCGTTAACTGGTGATAGAGTTGGTATTGAAACTGTCGCAGAAATTTTGTTGAGTTCTCCAGTATCGTTTATAACATAAGTTCCGGTTATGCTCTCATCAAGGGGTTTGACTGGAGGAATTTCATCTTCCATGTTGGCTTCATCTAACAATTCTTGAAACTCGGTTGTTCCATTTTCAAAACTAGCAATCGGTTCATTTGGCTGCTGATTCTGAACTTTGTCTATAATTCGCATCACAGATGCAAAGTCGATTCCCTGTGTCTCAAAATCAGTTTTTGCCAAAGCCAGAACTTTTTTCGTTTCGTAGAAACTTGAAGCTGTGACTCTTTCCGGTGGGGTTTCGTGGAGTTTCTCAAGCGTATTCTGGACACATTTAGTATAATCGACAACATCTACATTGAATGGAAAAATTTCACACTTTCTAAAAGCGTTTTTAATGCTTTCCGTATTGTCTGAGCTATCTAGCACCGCTTTTAGAAGTTCGCAGAAGTTGGTCTTCGTCACAGCCTTATTTGCATTTCCATTAATACTCTGCCATTTGTGAACCGTTTTTTTATAGTCACTTTTTAGCCCCTTGAATGCACCCACATCAGCTGGCTGAGTAATGTGTGTTGTATTTGGATAAAGTGCATATAAAATTATACCATTACTCCTGCAGAAGTCGCTCAGTTCCATGGTAAGATGGGATTTATGACCATCGACCAAAAATAACACTGTCCGCTTAATATTATTTTCAGAAAGATAATCAACGAAACTGTTGGTTAAATATTCAAAAAACGTTTCGGATCGCATCCAACAAGTCTCCGATCTTTCCAATACTCATTTGTCCGGCATGCTTTTCACCAAAGCTGGTGGAGGGCGCACATAAGGGAACACGACCAAAGGCGGTAGATTTTGACCATCAGCACTGAACAAAAATAGAACGGTTATTGTCTCCTTGTTATTTCCTGCATTAACCTTATAGAGATTTTTTCAACCCTTAGGAGCCAAAACTACACCAGTTTCGTCTCCATTAAAGATTCTGGAAGGATCTTCCAATCCAATCTTCCAAGCACTTTTCCTCATCTTTGCTAAGAACCGTGTCGGGGCCCATACGCCTAGGCTTTTCAGCAACTCGAACATGAAGTCTGTCCTGCAGTGTTGTTCTTGGGGCTTTATACTGTTAGCTTTCGTATTGACCATTTTTCTTCCCGAATTTTTTTAAGAGCTTCACTTAGGGCCTCTTGAGAGTATTTATAAAAAACGCGCTTACAACCATCCATTTATTGTTTGTATTTAAAGCTAGAATATTTTTTGGGAAACTCTTAATAAGGGTTTCTTCATAAATTTTGTTCTTTTTCATCTTAAATATACACTGCCGACACTAGAAAACCATTCTTTTAAAGTCGGCCTTCTAACTTAGCATTACTAAAAAAGGGGGCCGACTACTGAAGATAGGAAAAAAGACTCGAAAATTGTGTTAAAAATTAAGAGAGACTAAGGTATGCGTTCGATTTTCATATGAAAATAAGAAAAACAAAAAAAAAATCATATTCTTCAGTAGTCGGCCAGGGCGGCCGACTATAGAAGAACTGTACAAAAAAATGTCTTGTAAGGTCGGCCCCCCTCTATTTATTGAAAAATTTTTAATTTTTCATATTTTTATGCAAAAAAAAAGTAAAAACAAGCAATAAACAACATAAAAACACTTACAAAATCAATTACCCTCAATATTTTATTAATAAAACCACTTTTTGCAGACCACTTTCACTATTTTTTCCTTAACTAAATTTACATGTAACACTTCCTGCAAGAACTTGATCACAAATGACAATTTTTTACAAGAATAGCAGCAGCTGCTCTGTCTAATTTTTTTTGAGATCCGTTAAAGAACCGTTAACATGAAAAAAAAAAACACTATTTTCCTATGAATTCTATGTATGAGTTCCCTATTAATCTTAAAATTAAGAAATGTTGGCTGACTACTGGAGGTTGCCGACTTCACATGCCATCACCTGCTTTTTATTTTATTCCAACGTTTCAAAAAAACTTATTCAATTTCTTAAATAATCTAACCGACATTTTTGTCTACATTTCTAGATTAGAACTAAAAAACAAAAACAATTTTGCATTTCAGAAAAAACGGAGCTGCAGACAATTGTCAGGAAGCAAAATATTTCCGTACCAGAAAAGTTTTCAGATATTCAATTAAATTTTACAAGAGAACAAAAATGTAAAATTTACAATTATGTAATTGCTAACACTGCAAAGACTTCTGAGCCTGAACTTAAAGTCTCGTAAGGCTAATATACATACATATATTATAAATGCAATAATTATAAATATATTTTGTATTTTTGTATCTAGATTTTCCAATGATAATATTAATAACGCTATGACATTCGCCGAAATTGTTGCTAAAGCTAAGAAAAAAGACAAAAAATTACAAAGGAAGTATCGAACAAGCAAACCGACGCATATTGAAGAAGTACGCAATTTAGTTCACTTGCAGATGCAGGCCTTAGAAAAATACTTTAATCCAAAATCGGAATCACAAAGTCCAAGTTATAGGAACAGAGACAAAAACTGGAGAAAATCTCGTAATGATAGAAGTCAAAGTATGGATGAACCTACTCGAAATAAATCGAACGAAAATCGACAAAGGACAACAAGTGGTTATCATCAAAGCAGAAGAAATGATAAAAGAGATCGTTCTACTAGAAGTCGAAGTAATGATCGAAGACATCGATCCAAGGATCGAATGTCACCAAGAACTGCCCATAAGAGAAAACGCAGTAGAATCGACAGAAGTAAAGAAAGGCATAAGCGAAGCAACAGTCCAAAAAGCGATAAAAAGCATAAGCACCATCGCAATCATTGAACTCTCGTCATTTACGAGTACATCAACACATTTTTCTTTATTTATTTTGTTTTGCAAACATTTGAATACAATAAGCAAAATATGTTCTCTACAACAGGCTTTTCATAAGCTCTAATTTCGTATCTATTTATTATTTTTTTACTATTGAACAATAATTTAATTTAAGCTATGCTAAATTTTAAAAGAAATTAAAAACGAGGCAAAATAGAGTTTTGGTTCTAAGACAAAAAATTAAGAAGTTAGAAACTAAAAACTAAACGATTCGCCGCATCCACACGTGCCCTTGATGTTAGGGTTGTTGAAAACAAATTCACTGGAGAGTTTACTTTCAACATAGTCCATTTCGGTTCCTGTAATTAAAAACAAATACTTTTGTAAGGTCAAAATTAAAGTTTGTTATATATTTAATATATACTAAAAATAAGTAAGCTCAGTGGATAGATGAAGGTTTTAAGCGAATTATTAAAATGAAATCATGACGCGGTTAGTTATGTAGATATCTTATATTCCCTTTTTTGTTTAAATAGGTGAATGAAAGAAAGGAGAACCTCTTAATTTCGCCAACTATAAAGTCATCATTCTCCTAAACATCGCTTAAAAGATCCATTCTGCTGTAATATGAAGTCGTTCGTCAACAATCTGATGGGTCCATATCAGTCTGTTTTCAGACCAGGAAAGTCAAACTTGTCCGTTCGTGTAGAATGATGATTAAGAAAGCACACAGCTCCATAGAGGTCAGAAAAAGATCTCCCCAATGGTTTTGATATCAACAATTATTTTTAGACAAGGCGATGAACTTTCATGCGACTTCTTCAACACCGTTTTGGAAAGAATAGTGCAAAACTCATTCGTCAACACTATAGGCACAATCTTCTAATTAATCGGATACTCCGATGATATTGACATAATTGGAAGGTCAAAGCGTTGTGTAAGAGGCTCGTTTAGTGGTCAATGCGGGCAAGACCAAGTGTATGCTGTCATCAAGAAAGAACAAACGGAGAATAACTCTTGCAAATTCTTGCTTTTTTGGACTTAGAAGGCAATTGAGTAGTAAAGTGCCTTGTAGGGCATCTAAAGACACTTATCAACCCAGTTCTCATTTATGGTCTTAGGATTCTTCGGTTGGTTTTTGGTCCTGTCTTGATAGATGAAGAGTGGAGGAGAAGATACAATGACGAACTCTATCGGCTGTACAGCGACATTGATCTCGCCAAAAGAATAAACGTAAAATTACATAGATAGATGTGTCATGTAGAACGAATGGACATCAATGCTTCTTCCAATCCTTAGGGACATCGTAGTAGAAGAAGACTGCTCAGGAAGAGCACGCAGGTGGAAAAGGACTTCAACCAATTTGGCGTGCGAAACTGGAGACAGCTATCTAGGGAGGTCCAGGTACTATGACGTTATTTTTAATTTATTATGTTTAAAGAAAATGCTCGAATGGATTCATAAGTTGGCTTTGAGCCAACTCAGTAAAAGCATTTCTGGATTTCTTAAAAGCCCAATTTTATCAATTAAATTGCAAATCCAAATGAGGAATTGAGGCTTACCAAGCCATTTGGTATGTTCGGCAAGCTTTATAATATAATAAGTTGGTTTTCTATTTTTGTCGAAGGGCAAAATGTATTTTTCGTCATACAACTCAATGTACCTATAACGGTACAAAATATCTAATGATTATTTGTTTCACTTGTAGAAAGACAATATTTGTAATCTAGTTATTGGTTTTTGAATACAACGACTTCCTTTATTTTAAATTAACTTAATCTCAAAAACTAGTTTTGGATGTGACTTTGTATACCTATTCTATAATAGTGAACTATTCAGATTTAAACAGAGAAGCGATAATTTCTAAACCTAACAAAGATAAACCAACTCCAGACAGCTTCTGACCCATCTCTCTCCTCTCATGTACCACTAAAATCCTCAAAAAAAATTGTCGCAAAGCGAATTATGTGGTATGCAGAATCTAAACAACTTTTTAGCCTTAATCAAGTAGCATTCGACAGAATAGGAATACATGTAGTGTTAAAGAATCTCAAAGATTGGGACTTTGGCCCTAATATTTTTAATTATGTTAAAGCTTTTCTTACAAATAGAAAATTTTGTATAAGAACTAATAATTCCTATTCAGCTACATACAGACTACAGAACGGAATACCTCAGGGATCCCCATTATTAGTCGTTCTGTTCTCTATTGCATTTCAATATATATGTGACATTTTAACCAAGCACAAGTCTTTAAAATACTGCCTCTATGCTGATGATGTATATATTCTCTCTAAAAATCAAAATGTTATGGACATCAAAAATTCACTCACAAATGCTCTTAATGACATTTTAGAATGGACAGTTTCTTCTGGAGCTAAACTTTCGTTACCAAAATGCAAAGTCTTGCATGTATGTCGGAAACATTTTTGTACACCTCTGTCAATTAATGTAAATAATGTAGAAATTGCAAATGTAACAAATTTAAAAATTTTAGGACTCATATTTAATTGGCACAATTTATCAAGTAAGATAAGTAGCGTACACGTAAACACCCTTTGTAATATAACCGAACAACTTATATTAAGTAAAATAGATTATGGTATTTTTATTTATGGCAACTCTCCGAAATCCACACTCGGGATCATAAAACCAATCTACCACCAAGCAGCAAGATGTAGTGTTGACGCCTTCCGTACTACTCCCATCAAAAATATCCTGGCAGAGGCTGGCCTCCCTACTTTTTAAGAGCGAAGAGAAAAAATCAAATATAAACTATATGCTAAACTGATATTTTCGTCGAAATCGATAATCGACAAAGAAGTCAACCTAAAACTGAACCGGAAAAGAAATTGCAAGACACCATAGCCATTTTCACCATCCTTCAATCTTTTAACTGAATTTCCAAAACAAGAGTTGTTAAAAACAAAAATTCCGCTCTAATGGAACCTCCTTGGCTCATCGACTCCAATTACTTTATAATGAACCTAGCATCTCAAAGGAAAACCCATACAAACGTTGAGATATATCGTAAGATTTCTAAGGATTTCATCTGAGCTCAAGTCCAAAAACTGGAAATTCACTTTTACGGATGGGTCCAAAACCTCAGAGAATACAAGCTTTGCAATCACAAATGAAGACGGTAGCACAATACTTTTTAAATTACTTCCACAAACCGCATCCATTTTAACTGCTAAAGCCTTTGCCATTTTTAATGCCATTCAAGAGGCTCTAAAAGAAGGAAATAGGCAGATTTTATGTACAGACAGTCTCTCTACGATCAAAACTGTCAAAAAATACCAACAACAACTCCACCAATCTCATCAACAACATCCGCTCCTTATTGGTAAATTCAAACCAGCACATAAAACTAATGTGGACCCCTGAACACGTTGGCATCCGTGGCAATGAGCTCGCGGATAAAGCCGCCAGCCTTGCAAGCAAGTCACCAACCTACCTCTATAATATTTACACCAAGAATGACCTTGTGAAAAACCTCACAAGAAAACTGACCCAAAAAAAAGAATGGAGGATATACAATCACCACTATGTAGGAGTGAAACCAACAAAATCAAAACCTACATACCCTACAAACAGCGAAAAATCAAAAATAAAACGACTGACAACTAAAGAAATTTTACATTTGTGGAACAACGTTTTTTTTAGATTTCGTGGGAATTATGATTCACACACTTCAAATCTTTAGTTAACTTGATTTTACGTGTCTTCAATAAAAAATCTGTGACCTGTTAGGCTTATTGTCTTCATTATAAATTTGCACAGAAGATGAATTCAAGCAACTTTGTTGATTATGCAACACTTAGAATTCTTTTTAATTTAATGTTGACAAGAGTTCTCAACCATTTAGCATAAAACAGTTTTGCTTCAAAATCTAAGCAAGTTAAATGTTAATTATCTCACCTAAAAGTGACAATTGTGCTTTCCTATCAATATAGACTTTAACGCCATCCTGAACGACTTCTTCGTCAAGCTTGTCTGCAAAAAGAAAACAAAGTACCATAAGTGTGGTTTTTAGTCATTCAAACAATATTATTAAAAGGGTTTTTAAAAATAACTGACTAACCCTTTTCCTTAGCATAGTCTAAGGTGTATGATAAACCATTGCACCCACGCTGTCTAACACCAACTTTGAGACCAGTCTGAAAAGAACAAGTAATCAAGTTTTTTATTGTTATTGTTTATTTGGGAACTTATATTTAACAGAATCAATTAATAAATTTTTGAAATATCTTACGTATTCAGGTTGTTTTGAGAGTAGTTCCTTAATACGTTGTACTGCAGAAGGTGTCTAAAAATAATCAAGAACGAAAAAAAGTACAATGTATGGAAGCTGCGAAGATTTCTTTTAATTGAAACTACCAATGTAAGGGCTGCGCGTGTTGGCAACAACTTTCTTCCCTTCAGAGCACGAACTGTTGCAGTGGCGACTACTTTAGTTGCCATTACAATATAAAATTTAATTTTATTTTATTGTATAATTATCGAGAACTTTTCTTCAAAAAATGTTTGCTAACAATTTTATCTTTTACTATTTATAATTTTTCTTCTGGTGAGTTTCACAACAAAAATCGATCAGCTGATTGATATCAAAATGACAGTTGATTAAAATCATAACGATGTTTGCGATACGTAATATTACGTTTGGTCTGTTTGTAAATTAGTTAAAATAATAAAGTTCTTGATGTAAGAATTGATAATCAGTTTCATATTGAAATTCAGATTTGTTGGAAAAGGATACTCGACAGGAAGTAACATTAAACAAATCTGACGACAAATAGTTTCAATTCTGTATTTCACTTCAAATTAAAACTAAAATTGAAATTTAACTCGATGTTAATAAATAATCACCTTTTAAGACCATAGAAAGTTTTCATTTTTTTGACGAATGGTAGCTCTATTCCCATTGCGACAGAAACGTCATATTTGTTATATAATCACATTTTTGTTGAGACAGCTGTTAAGCTAACAATTTGATTATTACCTTCAATAAAGCAAGTTCATCCATTTTGTCTGTTGTGTTCCACCCTTCCTGATTATCAAAAATGCGATAATTCCTTTGCCCACTCCATCTCTGAATTTGTGAAAATGTTCTATTTTGCCATTATTGAGTAATGATTTCGGACAAGTAACCACAGCGACTGACTCGAATAAATTCCAGCCAAGAGGTCCAATTTCTTTAACTGGGACTGCCTGTCAGCAAAATTCACCGACCATTGTCTTCAAAGGCATCAAGATCTTCTAGATTGATTGGTATCACCAACCATCATAGAATCATTTACGTCGCTTGAACAACATCGTAAAGTTTCTTGTCTCACCCTCATATGCTCTAGAGAAATAGCCAGCTGCATTCCTCCCCTTTAAAAGTTCAACCGCAATACTCGCGCTTCTAGGAATGCTCATCAAGTAGCTCGAGCCCAACTTCGGTCGTACTGTCAAGTACAGAGATTCGTTCTTTAGCCGTTCTACGTGAATGTGGAATGCCTTACCACACTGTCTTTCCCAATCATTGCAATATTCAGGAATTCAAAACCAATGTGCACCAACACCTTCAAACATAATTAGGGTAGTAATATCCCCTTGAGTGTGCGCTTATTATAAAAAAAGTGACTTCATATAACCCCACAAAAAATAAATTAGCGGTGTTAAATGGCCCAACCTTGGAGGCCAAACCACAAGCCCATGTAAGCTTCCTTCAATAAATTGCGTGCGAACCGACTAATTATTTTGGTAATACATTTGCCCGATTTGCAAACGTTGTTCAGGAGTCAGTCCATTATTATGAAATGGCAAGTGACACCTGTGAAAAGACCGACTCCGAAAAAAGAATTGGCAGATTGAAAACCACTTGTTCAAAAAAAAAAACACCCGTTACAATATAAACCAGGTAACAAATTCATGAATTTTTGGATATTGCATTTGTTGGTATTTACTTCTTATGAGTGGAAGTTGCATTGTGTGAAAAGCATCTTACATTTAAAACTACATTACGTGAACGTAACGTAAAACGATGAACGTCGATGACACCACGACAACATATTTGACATTTCTCAATTTCTCAGCAATTTGCAAAATTTGTTTTATTTTTCTTCTTCAAACTGTAATGGTTTTCCAGTGTTGTACACGTTCATTTCATTCTATTTTGCATTAGTAATACAAAACTTTATTTATTTTATTTGTTGTTAACACTTTCTTCGCAATCTAATCAGCCACCACCGCCCATAAACAATGTTGAAAATCTAAGCGACTAAAACTAAATACAAAATTTAGCGCAAACAATTATTGTAGGTGGTGGCCACCTCTTCCTCTATCAGAACGCTCGCCATCGCCATAAGAAAACCTCCATAAAATGGACAACGAAAATGAGGTTTTGTGCGAAAAAATCATCAACGAAATTAATGCAGTTTTTATCAAGGATCCCGATTTGTAAGTTGTTATATTATTAATTAATAATTGTTTTAATATTTTATGTTGACTGTGCTAGTTAGGAATGATTGTTGTGTTTTTAAGAATAAACTTTTCTATTTATTTTGGATGTTGTTTTGCAGCTAATCTCCTCATCCTCACCTGGGTTCCACCGACCATCGACATTATATCATTTTTGTTTTGTATTCTTTTCATGTTTCCGGTGCACCTTGTTTGTTGTCGTTGTTTTTGTTAATAATACGTTTTGGTGTTGTCCCATTGGATCGTCATTTAGCAGTTTTATTTGTTTTTCCTTCTTCAGGGTTAAGGGAATCGGAATGAGATAGAAAGTCCATATCTCCAGGTGTTTTTTTTTTTGTCGGAAGGATTACAAAAGCTTTATATCAAATATTAGAAGGATGTCTTTTTAGAAAGAATATTAAAAGTTGAAGGTTAATAAAACTTTTGTTTTGAATACAAAGCTCAATTTAAAGTAGGTTCAAGAATAAACTTAAAAGCATTAAGTCAGTCTAAACGTGTCGTCGGTCAAGGACATCACATAGATGATGGAATCCCTTAGAAAAGCCTTCGGTATGTTTGAATTAATCAATAATAAAAAATATTTACAGGGACGTATTATTTTGTAAGGGCGCCTGTTAATTGTGATTGTTGATTAGAGTAGCTCCATATTTGCAAAAAATACTTGAATATAGGATTCATCTTATTGCATCAATCTTTTGCTAGAAATAAATCTGTAACATGTTCAAAAACTAAAAACAAAAATTTTACTGATGGATTTTATTGATAGCTTTAACCGGCCCCTTAATCTAGATTTACATTAGTAAATTTATATTTTATGGGTCTCCCGTGAACCTTGAACGAATTTAATTTTTCAGTTACCAACAAATTTAATTAGTTAAAATAAATAAATTGGATGGCGTAACAGTCCGTTGAGAACTAGGGCCCAGTGACTTACAACTCTCAACAACTGTTGTCAGGGATTGAGGGGACCTATAGTTTTTAAGCCGAATCTGAACGGCTAATTTGAGAAAGCACTTTTCATGACAAGAAATACTCTTGGAGAATTTGTCAATTCCTCGCAGGAGGCAGTAACCGTGAAAAAAACTTTAGATAGCATAGGCATGATCAAACCCAAGACCTCCGGCACGACATCATGCCACGGGTTCGTGAATTCAAATTATATTTTCAAAGATCTGAAAAATAAACTTCGCGAACGAATTAAAAATTATCGTTCTCCGAACCCTGAACATTTCAAAACGCTTGTTTTTTTTTTAATTTCTTTACCTAACATCTGAAAACCTTCCTGTGTGCTTTTTAGTTTTTTCTTTCCAGCTGTGTGAATGCATTTAATATAAAATTAACTTACCTCTTCAAATATTATTGTTGTATATAAAAATAAATTACCTCCAATATGATTGTATGTGCTATTCTAGGTGTTCCTTCGAAATAATTCCTACAATTTTGAATCAAAATAAATCGCCCGTTATCCATGTAGATCACAATCTGGGCCTTGAATCGTGGTGTGCCAAGCATGTCTATGATTTTGCGCACAAAACAATAATTTCGTTGAAACTTTCGAATCGCCATCTTTATAATAATGATACCATCATTAAGTATATTAATATTGCGCTTTTAATTAACCCAGATGTGACATCGTTTTGGCACATCCGGCGTCAACTTATCCAGAAGAACAAACTCAAAGTGCACAAAGAGTTTCAGTATTCCGCGCTTGTTTTGAGCAAAAAACCAAAATCTAGTGAAGCCTTTGCCTATCGACGATGGCTGTTTTCATTTCAAAGTAAGTACGATCCCAATCGAAGATTTTGAAACTTAATGAATGTGTTTTTTTGTTTGTAAAAAAAAAAACTTTAGGTATCGAATCAATTGATTGGCCAATGGAAATTGGTATTTGCGATCGATGTGCAGATAAAAGTTCGAGCAACTATCATGCCTGGTCCCATCGACAATGGGTATTGCAAAAGGAACCGCAACTTCTTAAGACCGAGATTATGCTAACTGAAAAGTTTATGCGCAAACATATAAGTGACTATAGCTGCTATCAATATCGACAAGTAGTTCTGTATAAGCTTTTCGAACTAAGTTATTACGACAGCGATGAAATCACCAACAACCTTAATTACATAAGGGACCTTATAAATTTTTATCTCATTGACGGAGTACAATCAGCAGAAAATATTGTTAGCACATTATTGCCAGGAAGCGATTTACAGGCAATGGGCGAAGACAAGCTAAAGTCGTTTCTCTTCTGTTGTAATCTAGCTGCCTACGATATAAAATTCTGTGATGACCAGAAAAATATGTTCGGTACACGCGAATCATTTGAAAATCATCGCCGTGCGATGCTTAAATTTATCGTTGATCATTGCGTCAAATTAAATAGCACAAGTGACTTCTATCAGCAACCGCTTTCCAAAGTCTCAAAATACGATTATTCGTCAAATGCATTTTTGTCAGCTTTAAAAAAGTCAGAAGGCTTAATGGGCGAACGCCACCGACGATGGTGTAACCTGTTCCTAGGCTTTGACTATGCTAATTGATATTCTCTCTTTTTTTCTCTTCTTTTTTCTTCCTTTTAAATTACAGCTGTATTACAATCTTTTCTTCCACAAGTCTTTTACTATTAATTAAACAAATAAATACAAATAAACAACAGCTACAGCTAAAGAACAATAATGTTAGTTAAACCTCTGCGAAATACTTTTCTATTTTGTTTTTGTTAAATCAACTTTTCATTGCCAACTTTGCAAGATATGTAATATTCTTTAAGTAGCCAAATTTGTAGATTATATTTTAATGATAAAAGAAAACAGAATTTGCACGTTATTTTAAATAACGGATATTACCTCGTATATATTATAATAAAGCTAAAAATGTTATTTAAAAGTAAAACTACATTAAAAAATAAATAAATGAGTTATGTTATTAAATCAAGCGATATGCTAAGTGTTTGTGGTTTTTGTTTTTGCTTTAATGGTTAGAATTCTTATTTAAACGTGTTTTAGGTCAATTTGCTAAAACGGTATTTGAATACGTTCTTCTTGATTGAATGTTTTTGCAGAGGAAAAAGTACACCATAAGCTTTAATGTTGAACCTAAATAAGTATGTTTGGTATCACCGAGTGGCTCTTAAAAAAACAATGGCTTTTGCTGTTCTAAGTTTCAAAATTTATTGAGCGTGTATTTCTAGAATAAAGCTTATTAAAAAGTCACGTCATAAATACTGACACAAGTCCAAACGCAGTCATATATAATAAACTATTTGAATTTTTTCAATTTTTTATGTTGTAAATACTACTTTTTCACAATATTTTCGCACAATTTCACAGAACTTCTTATAAATGTCAACCGTACTCTTTCAAGCCAGCGTTGCCAATCCCAATTGTGTAATTGCGCTCAGATATAGAGCAAGAATAATTAACGAAGATTTTTGATTAAACAAACCTTTAACTGTATCTTATTTGAATTTTTAAATTTTATTGGTTTCCATATAATTCCTTATTTTAAACACATATGTTATTTAAAACGGTTATATCTTTGTAATTAAATTAATATATTATAGTTGTCAATCTGGCAGACGGCAAATGCCATGTCATAATGATTTTTGTAAATGTAAAAACGTATCTATTGTTAAATTCAAATGTTGATCCAATAAAATCCAAATTATCTATCTATCTATCTATAATAAACTATTTGTTGCACATTCTTTTTGTCCAAGTCCACGCACTGAGAACTGCACAAACCATCAAAGCCGTTCAGGCACGAATCAAAAGAAAGCAGACAAATTTTTCCGTGAGATGAGTATCTCTCAGAAATTCATGTTTAAAACAAACGTGGACTCCGTACAGTTGCATTAAAGCAAAGGCTGCTCAGACGGTACGCGAAGAATGCTCAGGTTCACCTACAAACTCTGTTCACTGATGGAACAAATTTCACCGTCGCCTCGAAGCATCATTCATTCAATAACCATAACAATAACAAACTATGCTCGGACATCAAGAGAAACGTCTGAACTCATTCCAAGAGTCGATTTGTGGATTTCGAAAACAAGCATTAGCCATTCCAACAATATTCTGCTCCGGCTCACAAGGCTTAAACGACTCAAGAGTGGCTCAAAAAAAAAATACCGGAGTTCATATCAACGGAAGATTGGCCAGCTGGAAGTCTAGACCTTATCCTGAGGATTACAAGCTGTGGCCATTTTAAATAAAGTCTTCTTTAAAATGTAGCTAATGAAATATCTAGTAACTGGGGTTTCAATGGAACTTAAGTTTGCACAAATTGGCATAGACCTTATGTCTGCCTTGTATCGTCTATAGAATTGATGTCTGCACAGGTGAGGGAATTGGGGGGTGTGGATCGAGTATAGAGGATCGTTTTGCAACATAAGATAATACAAAATAAACATTATGTCTTCTTGAAAGGACATAATATCCAAAAAGACTTTTTTTTTTTTAAATATACAAAATGTGTAACAACATAATCACCGTTTGAGATTTATAACTATGTCTCCCCACCCTTTAAAGCAGGGCCGGATTTAGGGGAGGGCAACCGGGGCAGAAGCCACTGGGCCTCCCCAAACGGGGGGCCCACAGTAGAGACTTCGGAAAATTTTTGTTTCAAATTCCAACTAGTAAACACTAGTAAATATCTTTTTCTTTGATATGTACATATTTTGTTTTGGTCTTTTACCTTTACCTACAGCCTACAGTACTTTGTAAATACATGATTATTTAATTATATTTATCTTAAATAACAGAAATCATTGATCTATATTTGTTCACTCCAATCAGGCAATCAGTGAAATATCAAAATCTCAAATGGCCCTGATAAGAAGAACTTCCAATTGCATTGAGAATGTATTTGGTTTAGATGGTAACAAATTGCACTGGAGAGCGCTCATTTTCAAAAATGAAAATTATAAAAAATAGGCTTCGAACCACGATGGGACAAAACCTACTATTGAAGCTTTCTCTCCTGAGCATTGAAAGCGATTTACTCCGAGAACAGGATTTCAACGAAATCATCAACGATTTTTCGGCGAAAAAAGCTCGAAAGGTTCCGTTCGTTATTTTTATGTGTTTGTTCAATACTAAAGGAATCTACTTGGTTTAACAATAAATTATTTATTGAAAAACTCGAGTGAAAAAAAATGTTTTACTTTATTTTGAAAATAATTTGGTGGGCGAGGGGGCCTCCACTCCTTTATTGCCCCGAGGCCTCTGGACCTCTAAGTCCGGCCCTGCTTTAAAGTGTGTGCGTAGATAGAACGTAAGAAGCTGCAGTATTTTCTAACAATTAATTATTAACATTACACACTAAACATTATAATAGTACCAAATTAAATACAAAAATATTACCCAAACATCAAGTCAATTAAAGAAGTAAAAATATTGCTAAGCCGAGTTCTAATTTCCTAGGCCCCTAAATTTAAGGGTATAATAAATCGAAATTCTATCTTAAACTAAGATCTTAATCATAGTTCTAACGTTTAAGAACTTGATGAAGTAATAAGTTATTGAAACCAATTGAGTTCTAATTTTTCGATCGATAAACATAGTTTTACAGATTTGAATTTTTTCAAGAAATTGACAGTAATCGACTAATTTTAAGACTTAATTTTGAAAAGTATCAAAATAAAGGAAGCCATTTTCGACAAACCGTGAACCGGTTTGTTCACTGATTGACAAATTATGAAAAGGAAAAGTGTGTTTGATGAAAGCAGGTTTAGTTCATTTGATTTGAAAGTGGCATCTGAAATGGATAAACAACGGAAATTTTCCAGTAACCCATGCAAACCTATTTAATCAGCAAAATAGTAAATAAGGAAAAATACTTAACGACGCATAGCTACGGCTTATAAAATTAGGATCACAATTGTTATGAATTACGAAATAGCCATTGATGTATAAATGGGGTTTATGAATTCAAAAGTCAGGTAGTCGTTTTTAATGTTTAAGATCCTTTATATCCGTCATTGTGCCATAAATTATGTTACAAAACTTCAAGAGCTTGTCGCTCAAAACATCCATTTGACATAAAATGGTTATCTTATTTTACTAAATATTGAAATTCGTAAGCAAAGAATAAAAGTTTGGCTTTGGATTTGGTTTAAAATAAATAAATTAGGTGGCGCAACAGTCTATGGAGAACCAGGGCCTAGTGACTTACAACTCTCAACCATCCCTGTGTGCGAGTAATGTTGTCAGAGATGGAAGGGACCTACAGTTTATATGCCGAATCCGAACGGCTAGTTTTGAGAAAGCACTTTTCATGACAAGAATTACTCTTGGAGGATTTGTCAATTCCTCGCAAGAGGCAGTACCCGTGAAAAAAGTTAGGTGGCACAGGCAGGGATTGAACCCAAGACCCCTTGCATGACAGTCCAACGCACTAACCATCACGCTACGGGTACTACTTTGGATTTGGTTTGGCTAAAGAAAATCATTTCAATGCTGATTAGGGAGCATCTACACTTAAAGGGCTATCGTAGCTCTATAGATTATTTGTTAACATTTTGTTTTGTGGAATGAAAAGATTTAACCATTTAAGAAGTTAATAACAAAAAAGATACAATTTATGCAAAATATATAATTGGAATGAAAAACATTTATTGTAACTGAACATTTAAATGTCTGCTCCCGCAATTGCTGAAATGTGAGCTTTACACATCCTTATTTGAAACAAATCGTTTTTTTTTTTTAAACATAGCACTAGTTTTTTCACAGTGATTCATCTTTAATCCAAGATTATTCCAGCTCGTATATGTACATATATTCTAAAATGCGCTTCTCAATCAAAAATTTTGTGAAGAAACTCATATAGGGTTTTTAAATTGGCGCGGGTAGATTTTGGCGGGCTGGTGGCGGCTATTTTGTTTTGGTGACATCTGTTAAATCGTTTGTTTGTTATTCAGTTGTTTATGCCAAATCATCATGGCAAGTTACACGATTGAACAGCACGTTCAAATGATAAAACTTTATTAACAAAATGAGTGTTCGTTAACGCAAATGTTGCTCGCATTGCGCCCATTTTACGGTAGACGTGGTGGCCCTTCGCATTCGACTCTTCAAGGTTTGGTGGCCAAATTTGAGACAACCGGTTCAGTAAACAATCAGCCAACACCCGTACGTTCAAGGAACGCAAGATGGGCAGAGAACATCGCTGCGGTCAGTAAAAGTGTACAGCAGAACCCGAGGCAGTCTATTCCTCGCCGTGCACAAGAACTTAGTCTTTCGCAGACTTCAACTTGACGAATTTTGCGTTGGGACTTGGGCCTACACCCGTACAAGATGCAACTGATTTAGGAGCTCAAAGTTCATGAACATAGACAACAGACAGCCGTTTGTTCGCTGACTGGGCTTCGAATCGTTTGTAAGAGGACCCCAATATTTTATTGACGAGATGCATTTTTGGATGAATGGCTGTGTTAACAAGAAAAATTGCCGTATATGGGACGACACCAATCCACGCAAGGTTCACCAGGTAATAATGCATCCTCAAAAAGTTACCGTTTGGTGTGCCACACAGCAAACGCCACGACATCTACACACAACATCTACCCGCCCTTATTGAAAAACCCTATAGCTTGGATATTAGTGCTATTGAACCATAACCCACTGTAAATAAACTAACGCTTACAGTGTTTTACAAAAAAACCTCCGGGTTTTTGAAATGCAAATCCAAATTTAATTAGTAAAATAATTAATGTCAACATATTTTAATAATGGTAGTTTATCTTGAGATCCTTAAGAGTGCAATTGCTTTGGGAAACTGTTTATGTTGTGTGAAAATTGAGGTAAATGCATATCTTTAAAAGTTTATTAAGTAAAAGTTTATTAAGACATTCCACATCAAACCAGGGGTTCCTTGTTGGTGGCTGCTTGAAACCCAGTACGTCAGGGGCGGCTTCTCTGATTGCATCTTGGCTATGTTGCCACCGGTTTTCGATACATTGTGTTGGCGGCAGAGAACTTCGAGAGAGGTTACTTGTAACTCGGTCGGAGAAGGATTTGGCCATCTTTTGTGATTGTAGCCGTTCGACGTTGTACCTGCTCCCAGCATCTCCCTGTTTTGCCTTGGGTCTGGAAACCCGAAGTACTACCTTGGCTACAACGAGGTAATGGTCCGAGTTGATGTTAGCTCCTCGGAAAGTTCGGACATCCATGATGCTGGAAGCGTGTCTAGCTTTGATCGCAATATGGTCAATCGGGTTGACTTGGTGGTTTAGGGACCTAATATTCCGAAGTTCGTTGTCCTTAATTCGTTTGCATGGGTTGTCAACAGTAAATCCCTCCGTATCCGAGGCTTGTTGGTGCTTCGCAACTAGGAAGTCACCCCGACGGCACAACCCCCAACCTGGAGGGCCAGATCCTTAGTATAAATCTAAGGACGGGGAGCCGGATAAACCTTAAAGGCCTGGGCTCCGAATAAGTCGTAGAAGCCCTATAAGGTGTTAACTAAGTTCCTTACTGGAACTGTATACGCCACTGTTGATTCCATCTCGGGAATTCCTCCGATGCCGTCTGGAGAACGAGAGGTGCCTTAGTGGAAACACCAGACATATTTTGAATAAGCCGGCCCGAATATTTTATGGGGACGAAACTTTCTCTATTGTGGCCATAAAAACAGGCAAAGTTATCGGTCCTTTAAGGTTTCAAAAGCGTATACGGGTTAAAACTATCTAATGAAAAAGGAAACCTTAGTCTTCAACGCCAACAGAGAAACATTACTGCCAGAAATTGTATTCCTGTATGTTCGAAATCCTCCATCAAAACGAATTTCAACAATTATTTTGCAGAAGAATGTTGTTAATGTTTTCAATGTTTATTTACCACTTTTGGTCCTATTTTCAATAAAATTGAAAAAAAAAAACAGAATTCATAAAATGAGTTTCATCATTTTTTTTAAAGATTAAGTTATTGCCCGAAATCTTATATTGGAAATAAACAAAAAGCATTTGAGTTTCACCCAATTATTAACTTTACATCACAAATCTACACTTAAAGGTTTCCTCACAGTTAACGATTCCTTTTTTGTAAATCACTAAGTTTAGACCACATCTGAAAGAAAAATTACCAATACTTTGTATGGATCGGAATTCATTAATACGAGCAAGTTAATACGACTATCACAACTTGCATTATCTGACACTTTTTGGTTTTGTATTCTCTAACAATAGCCGGGCGGTTGCTGCGCCTGGTAAAAGAACTTGAAAGATTCAAATAAACCGTCTTGTTGCCTGCTTGTTTACACATTTACAAATCCCATGCAATTTTAAGAGAGTTACAATAAAGCACAATTGAATCGCGTGCCGAGAGTCGAGACATTTATAATGACGTCGTACTGCACAGTAGATCATTTGCATTGAAAATGGGGACAATTTAGTTTGATTTGTAACTTTTTTTATTTTTTTAAAGATGTATTGTTAAAAAAGCACGTATACGCCATACATGACTATGTGAAACTTTCAAAGGGCTAGCTCAGTTTAACATGGTATATGAGAAGATTTAAGTAGATCTTTTTTTAACAATTTTTTTTTCAACACAGAAGTTGAAATATTTTAAGGTTAAACAAAAGAAAAGAGTAGTTAGGTATAGCGTTTTCCATGGAAAAAATTAATCAATATATTCTTCATCTACATTTGTAGATCTGTCAAAATACACATTTCAACCTGTTTAGCATTCCAAAAATAAATTGATTTATTTTTGATTTAAAATCAAATCTGCGGGTCTGGATTTTTCGGCAGATTTAACCCTCTTTGCTCCAATAGTAATACAATTCTTAAAAAATGTAAATGTAAATGGGAATGCACTAAAACAAAGAAATCCCCAACGAAAAAAAAAAAAACAAGTATGGCAACACTGAACAAAAAAACGGAAGAAATTTCAAAATCAACCATTTTTGCGTGTTTTGTATGTAAAAAAGTGAACTTTGAAAATTTATTTAATAGAAATAAATGTTCCTAGCTCTAAAATTGCTATAATTATTATTTATTTGTGCATATCTATCAAATAAAAAAAACGCGTGTCGAAATTCGTGCTGCGTTAATGGAAAGTTGAGACCTGAATTTACCCATGGAAAACCCCATTAATTTTAATTATTTTTTGCCAAGTTTTCAAAACAAATGGACTTATGTATCTATGAGGCGCGACGCCATTGTCAGTCGGTGGGAGTTTTGATCAGAGAGGACTGGCAAACATATGGCTTTTTGTCATTTTCGAATGTTAAATAACAAAACAGTAAAATTGATTTTCTATTCCACATTCCACTCCACCGATGCTGATATGCCAAAACGGTTCAACTCACACCGAACGAAAGCCCCTTAATCGCGTGAGCTGAGCGCAGCTATAGCTTGAGCTATTTGATAGTTGTTGTTAATAAACAAAATAAAGTAGTGCGGTAGTGTTGTATAATTTTGGTGACAGAAAGACGTAAATGGATTACCTAAAAGTGAAGGATATACCCGAATTAACAAAACCCATATGTTTGGGCATATCTAGATCCCTCTCTGTGGAACTCTGGAATCAAGGTTAACAGAATCTCCCCGTAGTATAGCTGGTAGCTAAAGCTAGATTTATTGTACATGTTAGTTTTGTTGACTTTGGCTGCTGTGTTTTTGTACTGTATTGTGCCGTGTTGTGTGTGAATGTGCATTTTAAATTTTTGATACTAAATAGATGTTTCCACGTGCAGATGCCAACAACAGTTTTTCGTATCGTCCTCGACCTCGATGCAATACTGATCCCGGTTGGAGTAAGCCATCATCAGGACAGCAAAATTCCGGAGCTTTAAATTCCCTATTGCGACAAAGCTTGAACGTTACATCAGCTTCTATTGGAATAACTTCGAGAAAGAGGTAAGTTTAACGACAATAATAATTTTTTAAAATCCTTATTTGATAAAATTGTATATGACATCATTTCAATGTCCTCCTGAAGCCTTAAGCTTCCTCAAACCACAGAATTTGCGTTTTTTTTTTCTACTTTAGCGTTAGCGTGTTGAAAGTCCCAAGGACGTGTTATTTGTTTTTATTTTTTCTATCTTTGAACGCCGCGCCGCGCACCCAGTAGAGAGGTATTTTGTTTATTTGTCCTAGAGGTGCTGGTGTCACCTTTTGTTCGAAGTACCTACATATATGTACATAACATAATAATATGTACCTATATTATTCCTATTTTTATTTTAAGGTAAAGAATGTTATTGTTGGAAAATGACTGTGTGTGGCTTTGTCAGTTTCTCTTAGATTAATTTATATCTATTCAATTTGTTATGAGGTAATATAGCCATAGGTCCATAGGTATATTTAATTTGTTGGTATTTTTTCTTTTTTTTTTTTTAATGCGGAAAAAGTTGAAATAAAGTACATTAGGTACATACGAGTATATATACATATATATGAAGATGAACACCTCATAGAAATCTTTTCAAATAAACGATTTAATTAACATAGCACTAAAAAATACAAAGTATAAATCATAGATGATATTTTTAAATGCAACACTTAAAGATCATTAAGATACTAGACTTTAAAGTGAAGTTAATAAATGTAATCTTAAAATTTGAAGTCATTGATGGTCGTATTCTTACAAGATTTTAGTCTTAGAACTTTGCTGTTCCCGGGGTGTGTGTTTTGTATTAATAATTCGCAATAAACAAAGTGCGCATCGCCAGGTGTTGTTGTGGTTGCAAATATTGTTTTGATCAAATTTTGGCAATGGTTAGGTTTAGACAACACAAGGGACTTCCATTTGCAGTCAACTGTATTCTTTGAACGTACATTTTGACCAAGGTAACTAGTTACTTTTTCAAGTGTCATAAATTTCAAAATAAATAAAGTTCAGCTTTCAGCTGAATGAAAAAACATAATCAACTGTCATTTTGACAAAAGAAGACTTGACGTGATTGTTGGGGAGATTTTTCTTGACTAACTTTCCAGTCAACTTTCAAAAAAATTTGCCTTAATTGGAAGGCAATGTGCAGGTTCAGGCAACATAAGGGACTTTATTTGCAGCAAACTTCGTTCTATGAACGTAAATTTTGGCCAAGGCAACTAGTTAGTTTTTCAAGTGGCATGAATTTCAAATTCAGAACTTTACTTCACAAACCTCTACTTTAAGTTCACAGTACATAAATTACCAAAAACATTATTGTTTACAAAACACTACTCAGGAAAGCTACAGCATTGAATGAAGTTGTGCAGAAAATAAATAAACCACAGAGTAATAAAGTTCAGCTTTCACTTGAATAAAAAAACATTATCAATTGTCATTTTGACAGGAATAGACTTGACTTGATAGTTAAGGGATATTTTTGTTGACTAACTTTCCAGTCAACTTTCCATTAAAGTTGCCTTAATTGGAAGGCCATTTTTTGGCAGCTGGCCAATCAGATAATAGAAACTTCCCTAACTTTTAAGTCCCTTACGTCGTCGGCTGAACCTGGCCAGGTCCTTTTGCAGGACTATAAAGTCCCTTATGACATCTGAATCTGCCTAATGTCTGTCAAATTTGTTGGTTATTTTTTAAGCTAAACGGTTTGACCCCTTTAGACTGGTGTGATGTGTTTTTTTTTTTAATCGGAAGACTTATACCCATACTCATACTGACCTTTTACCGTCGAGTTTTGAATTACATTTTGTAATACAAAATCATGTAATTTTGGGGCATTTTCACGTTTAAATTTGTCTTTTTTATCAGTTTAAAATCACAACATTTTTTCATAAACGTCGAAAATCTCCCTAAGTACAACCGTCTTTCTGCTTTATTGCATTAATAAACTCACTAATTGCTTATGCATGATTTTATGTGTCAAAAAACGTCAGACGAAAAGAGATTTTTTTGCTTGATATTCAAAAATCTAAGACATCAAAAGAGAGAATGGATCGACTTTCCTATGGGAATCAATTTATTTTTATCTTAATCAGTCAAAACACAATTTCGCCTGTGTTTGGATTCCATGGGGAAAAATAAATTGATTTTTGTTATCATAATCTGTCAACACACAAATTTCCCCCCGTTTTTGTATTCCATTGGGCAAAATAAATTGATTTTTTTTTTTAAATTTAATATCAAATTATCAAATCTGTATTGTCCGGTAGATTTACCATTTTTTGCACTAACACTAATACAATTTCCATCTGTCAGTTTGACAGATATCAATTTTTCTTTTTATTTGTAAATTATTTCGGTCAGAAAGAGTATGTGGAAGCGATTTTAAATGAATTAGATTCACCAACTTAATGTCCTTCTTCTGAAAATAAATCAAGTGCTGCAGGTTTTTTTGACTTCATGAGGATTCTATTTTAAAAGGAAAACGAAAACGGGTTTCTGACTTTGAAAAAGGATGTTTTTAAAAAACATTGTACTGTACTGCCGCACTCGTTAACAAGTTCACAAACTTACACTAATACAATTAAAAAAAATAACTATTCCAATCATGTTCCAAGCTGCACCATAAAAAAATCAATTTTTAACGGAAATCTAAATCAATTTCCATGGGCAAAACCCCATCAATTTCGAGGAGCACTGTCCTCCAAAATGATTTTTTTTCAGAATTTAATTTTTTTTCCGTGGGATTTCTTTTTTCCATTAATTTTTAACGACATTCCACCAACAGCTTTTTCTTCACTTTAAAAAAGATAAATTCAAATGTAAACAAAAAAATTATTAAAAAATTAGCAACAAAAACTTGAATTTTTGTTATGACGTTTGTGAGCATATCTTCTGCAATATATCTTATCTGCGCTTGTTCGTTCATAATAAAATAAATAAATTGGGTGGCGCAACAGTCCGTTGAGAACTAAGGCCTAGTGACTTACAACTCTCAACCATTCCTGTGTGCGAGTATTGTTGTCAGGGATGCAAGGGACCTACAGTTTTAAGCTGAATCCGAACGGCTAAATTAAGAAAGCACTTTTCATGACAAGAATTACTCTTGGAGAATTTGTCAATTCCTCGCAAGAGGCAGTACCCGTGAAAAAAACTTTAGATGGCATAGGCATGGATCGAACTCAAGACCTCTGGCATGACAGTCTAACGCACTAACCATCGCTCACAAACCTAACCTTTTAAATACGTCTAACGCAGGTCTAAGTAAGGCAGACTTTTATTTTATAATTTGGAGTGGTTTGGTAGTCATTTTTTATATTGACAAAACAAAATTTACTATTCATTCTCACTTAGAAATTAAATTAGCTTTGTATTTGTTTTCTTCTTAACTCTTGAGAAATCGAACCATAAAAGTTCTTTTCCCAAATTTTTGACAGCAAGAGTGAGAAATTACGAAAATCTCTGAGATCTCATCAGAAGTATAAATTTAACAAATTTATCTTACCCCCGAATTATACATAACATCAAATGTTGATGTCTTGTATTCGCTATGCCTTTCATTCAAGTAAACGAAATTAAATCCGCGATTTACTGAATATTTATATCGGGTGATTTTTTTGAGGTTAGGATTTTCATGCATTAGTATTTGACAGATCACGCGGGATTTCAGACATGGTGTCAAAGAGAAAGATGCTCAGTATGCTTTGACATTTCATCATGAATAGACTTACTAACGAGCAACGCTTGCAAATCATTGAATTTTATTACCAAAATCAGTGTTCGGTTCGAAATGTGTTTCGCGCTTTACGCAAATTTGATGCGTTTTTTTTAAAAAAAAAGTTCTCAAGCTCTTAAAAAATCACCCATTATATTAAACAATGTCCTCTTTTCAATGGAGGACAATAAATACATAATGGGTGATTTTTTAAGAGCTTGAGAACTTTTTTTTAAAAAAAAACGCATAAAATTTGCGTAAAGCGCGAAACACATTTCGAACCGAACACTGATTTTGGTAATAAAATTCAATGATTTGCAAGCGTTGCTCGTTAGTAAGTCTATTCATGATGAAATGTCAAAGCATACTGAGCATCTTTCTCTTTGACACCATGTCTGAAATCCCGCGTGATCTGTCAAATACTAATGCATGAAAATCCTAACCTCAAAAAAATCACCCGATATTTCTACCTACATACTCGTACATACTTAATAATAGTCCTAAACCATCAACCATCCCTGCATCGCTATCATTTCTTTGTGTGCATTTATTGTGTGAATAACGGTAAAATGGTTTAAGTTGTGTACACATCTGTATATACCTATGCAACATATAAAGTCTAAAAATACATGTGACGTTTATTTGAACTTTTCATAGGTAACAATAATAAATCTTCAACAATTGTCTTCTTTTTAAGTGCTTTTCACCTAAAAATCTAAAATTGTTTCTAGTATTGCATTGTTCCACTATTTTGAAATGACAGAAGGTTATTTACTCACCATACACAATTCATTTTTTGTTTTGCTCTTGTTCGAAAACAACGTAAAACTAATTGAAAACATCTTCCAACGTCACATTACATACATACATATTTACATATTTACGAAAATGCATATGTATGTATGTAAATATGTAGGTAGACAAGAGTATGTACATAAATGCCAACAAATGTTCACCTTATTTTCGATTAACCTTGCATAATAATATTATTGTATAATATTCGAACTTCAAAAATAATGAAAACAAACATTTCGAAGTTAGGTTCATTCTTCGTCTCAGCGCATGTCATCGAATTTTGTACACAAAAAAAAAACACACAATAATTTTTCATTGGCAATCTTGCAAAACTTTGTCATTTTCTCCTGTTTTGAAATTGTTATTATTGTTGTAAATACTTCCTGTCATCGCGCTCCATTCATGTTCTGCCTCTCTTTTAAAAATCTAACATCCGATATCATACAAAACTATAAAACAAAATAAAAAACACTCCGCGCCGCGCCGTATCGCGATTAATATTTGAGAACTGCTTTTGTCATGTTCATGTTCAACAAGGGTTGTTTTTGGTAATAAATATTTATATCGGAATACCCCTGCAAGTCTCTCACATCGACTTGGCGCATAGCCAGAATTTTTCTCTTTAATCTACAACAACTACTAACTAAAAATCCCGGCTGTTAAAACACCACAAACTTTCGAAATCACTAGTTTACTACAGTCTTTCTTAGCTTAGGTTTTCCTACACAACAAGTCTCAAATTTTTCATTACTAATTTTTAGTGTTTTTGCAAAAATATTTTTTTCAAAAAAAAGATACCCTCATAAAAATGTGACAGTTTACTTATCTCTTAAACAAATAACAAATAAACAATTTTAAACCCATCAAATCATACTCCAAAAACAAAATTAATGTTTGTCTTCCTCAAGTGTGAGAAATTATTTATTAATTTAATGAAAATGCACTATGAACATAAGATGTGTCTCATAGGTTAAATGTCAGCTTTTTGTTTTGTTTTACACTTGAATATACGCATTTAGGAACGGATTTTTAAAGGACATTGGTTATGTGAGTATCTCCATGGATGTCCCCAATTTTAATAACACGAAATTCAATTTCATATTAAAATCGCAGAATTTAACTTTGATAGGTTTTGCGAAAAATGAGAAAAGTAAAATCTTGATTCCATCTTCCAAAAATGTCCTTCGGTATGGCTATTGATTTTGTGTATTCAGATGTGTTTTTTTTTGTGTTTTAGGTAAAATTTAATAAGAATAGACTTCTCTTTAAAGGTTTGAAGGACTTATTTAAAGTCCTGTAGGGAACACACCCATTTCCTTCTTTGTTTCTGTTTCGATTGACACACATGTGCAATGTGCAGTTTAATTTACAAATATTGTAGAAAATATTTCAACATTACGTCACAAAAATGAAGACAAACAGTTTTCTGTAAAATATTGTATAAGTTTAATATTAACCAGTGAAAAATTAAATCCTTTAAAATAAAAATCTTTTTTTTTTTAATTAGAAGTGAGGTCTAAATCAATGTGTGTGCATACCTTTTTGTTTAATAATTTTGAAAACAAAATGGATCAAATATAGATATGTAAATGTATTTTGCGTAGTAAAATAACAATGCTCAAGGAAATCACGAAACGTCAAAAAGTTCTACACAATTTGCAGTTTTAACACAACGTCTTTTCTATCAGAGACATTATTTAATTTTATTTTGGTTTCTATCAACGTTTATGTAGAAAGGAGTCATATTTTGGCGTATGTATTAGAAATATTGGCACAATTGCTAATTACTGATTACTTGACTGGGTTAATCTCAAAATAACAGCATAATATTGTAAACAACAGATTCTTGTCACTTTTAGGCCTGTTTCAAACACGGTTCTTTCGTCTGCACGGCTAAAGTCCGTATCGTAAACTTTTGATAGTGTTTTAGTAGTAACTTATTTTACACACAATGAATTCATCCGTAGGAGTAAATTCCGTAGAATTATGTAGGGCTTACTTACGGTTGAGACTTCTGTTTTAAATCGACCATACGTGAAAAATACGCCTCCGTCCTCGGTTTACTACAACGACTTTAAGATAAGCCGGCGGCGGCGAACTTATCTTCGTCTTCTTATCAGTGGCTTGCGTGAATCTGCAGATTTTAACCATATGGATATTTCACGTTCAGTTCGAAATACCGCTTTAATATTAAATTGTAGTTGCGCAAAATTTTAAGCAACCTTTAATTAAGGGTTTAGCATTTTACTAACTGACAATTTGCTAAATATTAAGCAATTAACTAGCGAATACAAAATTTTAAACCTTTCTTTTTGTTTTGCGAACTAGTAAATTGCTAATTATCTTTTATTAATAAAATGGTCATCCGAACATGTCTAAACAGTGACAGTTCGTGAAAATAAACAAAATAAACAAACTGAAACGGACCTATTTATTGGAAATTCCAACGTAGATTGGACCATTTCATTCTGCTTTTATAAGGAATTTTGTCTAGCATAATGACAGATGCCATATAAATTAAGCTAGGCATACACGATGAACATGCTCAGCGAACATGTTCGTTTGCGTTAGCCCACACACGACGAACACAACGACGAACATTCATTTCGGGACGATTGTTGAAAAAAGAAGGATGTCTGAAAAACAAGCGCAAGTAGTTGCCCTTATGGCAATTTACTTATGTGAACAAAATAAAAATAAATAAATAAAATTAGTTTAAAGCCAATGTCTCAAATTTTTGAAAAGTTATTTGAGTCGTAAATCAATTTTTATTAACTTTTATTAATTTTTTGTTTTAGGTTTTCATTTTTTGTAAAAAAAACTGTCAATTCGATTTTTCTCAAAATTTTACCGAATATTGAAAACAATATTTCTTATAAGATAAAATTACTTAGAGGCCATAATCTCAAATTTTCGAAAAGATATTTAAGTCGAAATTCAATTTTTACCAACTTTTTGTAATGTTTTTTTTTAGGTTTTTATTTTTTATTAAAAAACTGTCAGTTTGATTTTTCTCAAAATTTTACCAGATGTTGAAAACGTTATTCTTCGTTTCACAAAATTGTTTTGGAAATAAAATCATTTTTTATTCGTACAATTTTTTGATTTATAAAAAAAAAACCGTTAATTGGATTTTTTCCAAAAATATACTTGTTTGGTATTACGTTACAATATATAATATAAAATTTAATTCAAGTCTCTAGCGTTATTGGTTCATAAGATATTTGGGGTTAACAAAAATGTTCACCTTTTTTTTAAACTGCTATGGTAAAAAAACCACCCACGCAATTTTCTTGAGAGCAATTACTGCATCTTTCTGCATTATTATCTGTATACCTAACAAAATTTATTTGAAGTCGATATCTCCTCTGGTTCTTGAGCTATGGATGACGAAAAAAACGTCGCGAACGTACGGACGTACGAACTAAAAATCTTTTATTTCGACTCTAGGGGCCTTGAAACGTCGAAAAATGTCAAAATTTTCAATTTGACAAATCGGACACATTACAATAACTTCCTATGGGAAGTTAAAAAGGTTGTGTATGAAAGACTGGCTTCCGAAACCTTATATTCGTTGTCATGTTAATTTATTGAGAGAACTGGAGATAACATCACAAGATTTAAAAATAAGGGTATTCATGTAACGATATAATTTTCTACTTTGTAGAAAAATATAAATTTCCGCAAAGGGTTTACATGAACACCCCATTAAAAATATTTGCGGAAACGTTAGAAACAAACAAAATTTATCTGTTTTTTTTTTTTTCTACGATTTCTGCTTCAAATTTGAGAGATAAAAGTCTATATTTTGCAGAATATTTTTCCCATACAAATTTTGACAGTTGATTTCTACCGATAGAAAATTCTACAGTTTTTAAGGTTTCTGTGGGTTTTCTGTGTTTGCATGAATACCCTTAATATTTATAAAAGTATGACTTACAGTTGCCATCTTCCGTAATGCTCACTCGACGATATTCATATGAGAAATGAGAATTTGTTCGCGAACATCGCCATACACGACGAACATGAAAAAATCGAAAATTTTCGCCAACAGCGAGCGGTTCGCATACAAGCCCATACACGAGAAAACAAACAGCGAACACGAGCAGGTTCGCCGAACATGTTCATCGTGTATGCCTAGCTTTAAGCAAATAGCTAATAGTGAAACTAGCCATTCCATGTTTTTAACTTTGGCAAACTATTAAGAAGTAGTAAGATGTTAAAATCGTTTAAAATCAGCATCTTTTCAGCTTAGTAAAATGGTAAAAATATCTTTAACATTTTAATAAATCGATTAAAATTAAAATAAGGAAATATGTAAGTTTTCCTATAAGAAGTGTTCGTTGTTCGGGAACAAAGCCAATGACAGGTGAAGTGAAAAACAATAATTATCCGTTTTGATTCCAATATTCAGGAATTTAAAAGTAGTATGCACAAACTTCCTCTTAAGCCTTTCTCTTTCTTTTCTTATGTTTGCGCAGTGATTTTGATTTAAAATTGGTGTTGGGATTTTGAAAAATCGTACAAAATCCTATTTTCTTATTTACGTTGGTTATTTTAAATTACTCATTTGTTAGTCTGCAAATTAATAAGTTAATTTCATTGCATCTCTTTCGTTAGAATTATTTATTTATTTCTTGTCTAGCTTGGAGTCCCTAAAAAAGCAAACTTTCTCAAACGGTTTTTGAAGTTGTCCAGAAGACGTATGAGTTCTGAATTCCACAAAATGAAAGTTCTTATTCCGGATAGAAAAGAAAGTGCTTTTAGATTTGAATTAAAAACCGTCAAGAAAAATTAATACAGTCATACAAGTTCTGTTCTCATATTTCGGACAGCAAAAGTAAGGCATTTGTATGAGAAATTTTGTTTATATTTCTTAGAATAGAGGAATTTCTGAGATCTTAGAAATATAAACTGACCAAATGAATAGTGAATTCTGTTTGTAGTTCGTTCTCCTACACTGTCAATCTGACATAGGAAGTTCTTAGAACAACATTTCTAAATTATTCTCTATGTGGATGAAAAATTTTGGTTAGGTACCTTTAATTCTATCTTGCTTTGTCAATGCTTTTGAGAAGCTGTCAAAAATCTTAGAAACATAAACTGGTCAATTATTATTTGTTTTAATACATAACATGATGTCCAAAATAAGTTGTCAGTTGTCATAATCGTCATAAGAATAATTCATTCAAAATAACTGTTCATCGTTAAATGCGCATAACATTTCTTCTTGCTTTTAATGAAAATTAATAAATTAATTGCAATATTATAATCCAAATTTCAGATCACCGCTTCGTTATTCTGCAAGATTTATAAACGATGCTAAATTCAAAGATTCTAAGTAAGTACATTATCTAAATAAATCTTTTGAAAATCATCTACATTATGTATGTACATACTCGTATGCTGTGTGTATTCTCAAGAATACATGTACCTTTAACTTTATGTCATAACTTGCATACAATATTTTCCCTAGAAACACAACTACTGTTGATTGTTGTTCGAGATTCGTAGTCGTTTTAAAAACTCTATTAATTTCCATTGAAAATATCGGCAAAGCTTATGAGTTTTATGACCGTACCAACATAATTTGATTAATTTTTTTCAAATTTTGTATAGAGCTGCATTTTTGTTTAAAACGACAGTGTAGATTTAAGTTTAGATGACATGAAGTGTTAGAAGACAAGTAAAGGGTGTTTTTTTTCAGACGTATGGTTTTCAAAAAGAAAGGAAATCCATATTATGGTCAAGAATTAAGTTTTATTATAAAGATAAGAGTTTGCCATTATGTTTTAAAAGTGATTTTGGACAAGTGGCCACCGCGGCTGGCTCGAATCAGCTAGGGGTTCCAAATTTTTGACCAGTTTTTGCAGCGGTAAAGCGCCGAATATTCTTTTCCAAGGTCTCAATCGTCTCTGGCTCATTTACTTAGACAAGCAACTTCACATAACCCCGCATAAACAGTCCTTCCGGTGTTAAGCCACACGATCTTGCAAGACACACCCTACGCCCACTACGCTATACAACGCGTTCACCAATAGTTCCCTTCAATAAATTAATTATATTGATGCGTTACGCAAACCGGACCAGTATTTTATGTTTGCGTCTATTCATTTGGCCCGTTCATATTTCTAAGATTTCTGAGAATTTCATTTATATTTCTGAGATTACGGAAATCTGAGATTTTAGAAATAGCAAACCAGACTGAGCATAAATCAAGTGACAGCTTTCAAACAGATTGAAAAAAGTATTGTCAGATTAAAAACCAAACGTCAAAAAAGAAACTCGTTATAAAGCAATTTTGACTCCTTATGGTGTATTTAATCCAGATAAAACCTTTAACCGGATTTACACCTACTGTAAAAATAAGTTTTGAAATTAAATTAAATTATGTTACTTGAATACTTATGTTACTTATATATGAAACGCTGTCTTTAAAGTTGATTATTTTGAAAATAAACAGTTGCTTAGACACTTACCTCACTAAGGTGCAAAACCAAAGCGTTAATGGGTAGTTAAATTTAAATGTCTAATGTCGTAAAGTTGAATTCAAATCCCAATTTGATTTCCGGTTGTTTCTAACTTTGAAGCTATATAGTTTTATGCCAAGTCTACCACCTCGTTGTCTTTTTTTCAACCAGTTCAAATTGATTCTACTGCAACAAGTGCCAAAGTAGATGAATGATGCATAAAACTGCATATTTAATTATGAATTTTATGACTTCAAAATTTCACTCCTCATATGTCACAAGCACGAAACCGCTTATAATAATTTTTTTTCGATGACCATTAAACTTTCATCATCAATACTTTCATACATATGTATGCATGTTCAAGTGAATACTTACCAACAATACCAAACAAGCATTCACTGTGACATCATAATTATATCAACTTTCAAATAAGAAACTTTCTGTAAAATGTTATTCTACTTAGTAGATATGTATGTATATATTTATGTACATCTAAATTTTGTGTGTTTTTCTCATTCTATATCTTAGAAATTAAGCATTGCGAATATTTCGCATCGATATAATAACCGCCATCTAATGAGAAGAGGTGCACACAGTAAACAGTAGTGTGATAAAATATTCGTTGAAAATTTATTAGATATGTTAGTAGAAATTTGATTTAATTGAAAGTTTCACAGCTTGTATTGCCACGCCCACTTTATCTCTTTAAAATGTTAAAGCCAATATGGACGTTTTTGAAAATGTTGTATTTTATGTATATTCTGTTCTGGCTGAAGACAGTTGAGTCGAAAATCATTTTTATAAGTTTTTAGTTATTTTTGTAGGATTTTTATTAAAAAAAATTGTCAATAAGAAATCTGATCGCTTTCACTCCTAAATTACTAAAAATTTGAATAATATTTGGATAAAATTGGTATTACGGGAAAACAACGCATTCCCAACCCTTATGAAATAAGTTGTCGAACATGTTAAACTTATCATACACGTATATTAACGCGGGCTTCGCGCGCCACGTGACTCAAGCCCTCAAATAATAATTTTAAACCTAAACTTTGCTATGCTCAACCTTTCATCGTCAAACACGAGCCATGTAGGTACAACAAATAATTTACTGGGTCTGTCTGGCGGTTGTGCGGCGCGGGGGAGGACATCACTGAGTGGGTCTACCCGAACAGGCACACACGTGAGGGCACAAGCCGCGCCGTTGTCGGACGTATGCAAATTACAGAGAAATCCTGCAAATATTTTATTTGTCGTGTAAATTTAATTGTTTATTTAATACTTAATGATTTACTCGGTTCGTCACCTAACCTAACCTATGACAATCACACGTAGTATGGCCTCATCCCATCTCGGCACAATTCAAACTTACCTACGTACAAAAAAGTACAGCTCAGGTTTTTTCATACTACTATCCAAAAAAACTATCTACTACTATTACTAATGCGGACGAAGTCGCGGGTAAAAGCTAGTACTTACATAAATTGTTTGATGTTTGTACATATATATTTAATATTATAAAACACAAGTTTGCCACAATCAACACTCAACGAAAAGTATTAAAAAGCAGGTAATCTTTCCTTAAAAAACATCACACTTGTCACATTATTCGATCTATCGAAAACTGGTCTATCTTTTTTAAAAACTGCCTAAGACAATTATTGATTTTGACATTTCGAAGAAGCCTACAAAATCTTTTCCTTAAAATTATTAAATTTGTTTAATTTATTGCTGCTGTTCTGTTCCGATCTGGAACAGAATTACAAAAATTACTGATAAAAATCAACAGGAAAAAGGAGGCAGAGAGCTCCAGGTTACTTGATACATATAGTTAAATGACGTAAATTTACTGATTGCTTTAAACGCTCATCAATAAAACATTTCAGATTTCTGCCGGCCCCTTCCATTTTCTTGGTTTTCCCACCTATCAGTTGAACTTTCAATGACCAATAACTTTATCCTCGAATGCTTGATTCCAACGAGAAAAGTTTGTGTTCAATGACAGCAATTTTCAATGAAAGCTAACTAACCTTTCAACAAAATTCCAATGATTGGTTTCAATGATGCAAACCAATGATAGCTATAAGTGACCCATATACAATACATATATCGGTCCTCTTCCTCCTCCATTCCTGTAATTACTCGCACACAGGAATGGTTGAGAGTTGTAAGTCACTTGGCCCTGGTTCTTTACGGACTGTGGCGCCACCTAATTTATTTTTTTTATTTATTTATACAAATATCGGTAGATACTTATGTGCATATGTATATATCCCTTTAATTAAAATTAACATATATTAATCAATATTTTTCTGCACATCACTGTTTTTAAAGTTTTGCTCAAAAATACTGACAGTGTTGTTTATTGTTGTGTTTCTTTTTTAGGGGGGCTTTGACTCGATTGGGGTTCTTAATTTTGCTCGCGTGTTCTTCATCATGATTTTGCACTCTTTTCTGCACACAATTCTTCTAGACTTGATTCTTGTTTTGCTTATGTTCTCCGACTTGGTGCGGTTGCGGTGTTGTTCAACATCAACATTCGGTTGCCATTGGATCTAGCAAAACTTTATTCCGATTCCAGTTTAGTCGCAAAGACGCCGAACGCCGCCGCAGACATTAAACGAGTTAATAAGAGTTATACGCTCACAATTTTATATACTCGTACCATACATTTGAAAATGAAGCTTGCTCGACAGCTTTGAATTATTTTTGGAACTTGAAATTTAAGTAAGAGTTTTAGAAATAAGCACTTTCAATAGACTGTACTTGTTTCTTTATTAAATCACAGTTAGATACCAGACTTTCTTAAAACAATCTATCGGGGGATTTTTTAACAAAGTTCGATACTGTTTTTGTTTTCTATTTTATTTTTGTGAAATGAAAAAAAACGAAAGTTGTCAGAGAACAACATTACCTAGATTAAGTCTGATAAAATGAACTTGAAAAAGAATAATATTCAAATAGTGTGTCCTCATATTCGTGATTTATACCTACTCAAAATAAAAGTGTGCTAAATTTGCAATATTTACTTACCTGCATATACCTATACCACCTACCTGTGTGATATGAAGTGAATTAGATACGTAGAGGTGTATAGTAAATAAAAGTCTGAGATATAAATCTGAAGGTTGTTTATGATTGTTGACATCATGTTCCTGAAAAATAAAAACAATAAATATGAATATGTGAACGTAGGTCTCCAACTTAACAGAGACTTATCAATCTTCTACATACATATGTATGTACATGTCTATTTCTATGCAGTTCGAAAGTGATAAAATTCTTGTAGTTTGATTATGGGGCAAACGATAGAGATATTGTTTACAAGATATAAACAATTTATATGTACGGCGGGCGGCGTACTGATAATTGTTGTAATTAAATAAAATTATAAATAATACAGCTTTATCTTGAATGATATAGTAGGTGGGAAGTTAAGAAAAAAAAAAAAAACAAAAACAAATAAGAAAACATTTATTAAACTTAAGTGTAGTATTGTTACTATTGCTTTGCGAACTTCTTATAGCTTTGGTGCAGTTAGTTCATAATTTTAGGTTCACAGTGTGTGAATGCCGAAGAACATTATAGATTTTGAATTATGGTAACCAAAACTTCATTAATTTTGAAATATTTTTAAATTAATATTATAAAATTATGTTCTTCTTCCTGTTGAAAGCTCCATTTAATCCTGGATAATATTAGAATGCTTAGGCGGTGTTCATATTAGTCTTTCGAAAAATTTCCTTTTTTCAACCATTTTAAAATTTCTACCTCATTTCTCATCTCTTTTTTTTGCAACCATCAAGTGAAATTAAGTTAAGAAGCCAGTTGTAGCTATCATTGGTTTTCATCACTAGAAATTTAGTTTTGAGATTTAAAAGTGATGAAGAGAGTCAAATTTGTTATGTCTTGTGTCAAAACGAATCTGGTGAGATGTAGAATTTTTTTTGACTGAAACAAATCTTTATTTAACCCAGAACTTTTCTTTAAATGTATTTTAAATTTTTCATTAATGAAATCGTTTTCAGTGAACAGCTGATTGTTGATTTAACATTTCGGATTATAATTGTTCCACTGAAAGCGTTTCATTTTCTTTATATTTCCACCTGTCAGTTTAACTTTAAATGCTGCATTCTAACCAAGAAATGCTTGATTCCAAACAGGAAATATCTATCCAAAGGGACCAGTTATAGCTATCATTGAAATCAAACCGGAAATTAGTTTGAATGGATATTCGACTGTTTCCCTTTGATTAGAAATGGAAATTATACACTGATCGCTCAGAAATCACACAAAGATTTTTTTTGAGATAAACATTTAATTGCACAGTTATTTTTCACTAAAAATGTATTTTTCTATTTTCCGAACGGAAAATCATTTTCCTGTACAGCTGATGCTTTTATGTTCAAAATTGAAACCTATCGTTCCACTGATTTGTGTTCCAATTTCACACAATTGCAATGACAGATTTCTGTCCGTAAACATTTGTCGGTGAATTTCAATTACAGACATTCAATGACAGACATTTTTAATGATAGCTATAAACGACCTGCAACAGAAATTCTAATGATTGGTTTCAATGACGAAAACCAATGATAGCTATAATTGGCCCCTAAGGGGCCAGTTATATATTTTTGAATGGATATTTAACTGTTTTTTTTTCCTTGATTTGAAATACAAACTACAAATAAATCACTCAGTAATTTTGTTGGGACAAAAAAGTTCAAGAACACAAGCATTTATTGCTAAAAATGCATTATTCTATTTTCCTGATAATAATTCGTTTTCGTGATTAGCTTATTCCGGTGTATTTCAATCAGGATTTTTTTTCAATTATCGCTAAAAATAACCTTTCAAAAAAATTCCAATGATTTGCTTTAATCCTGAAAAACAAAAAAAGAATCAAAATGATTCTTCTCAAAAGATTCCAATGAATTGAAATGTTGTGATGATTTGGTACATTTATTTGGGAGCATCATGAAAGTACAAATTATTAAGGGGCCGATTATAGCTATCAGTAAAATCCAACAGTAAAATTTGAAACAGGAGGAATCTGAAATGTTTTACTGATGAGCGTTTATAGCAATAAGTAAATTTACGTCATTAAATTAAATGTCACTTTGAGGCTTCGTGCCTCAGACAATTTTTTTACTGTTGCTTTCATCAGTAAAATTTTTAATGATGTGATTGGAACAGTAAAAAATTGGAACACCAACAGTAAAACGAAATGGATTTTTTTTTGGCTTTTGGCAGTCAGCTGTTCAGTAAAATGAAATTTCATCATTTAACTTTAAATGCATTGTTTCTTTTTGAAAAAAATACTTGAATATAGGATTCATCTTATTGCATCAATCTTTTGCTAGGAAAAAATCTGTAACATGTTCAAAAACTAAAAACAAAAATTTTACTGATGGATTTTACACATGCTGTCAGTAAAATCCATCAGTCAAAATTGAAACAGCAGAATACTGCAACTCTGATACGATCAAAACAGCAAGAAAGTAGAACGCCATCAGTAAAACGAAATGAAGTTTTCTTGGCATTTTGCAGTCAGCTGTTCAATAAAAATTAAATTTCATCACTAAAATGTTTAAAATGTATTTACGAAGTTAATTTATCTTCAAATGGATTGTTTCTTTTTGACAAACAAAATACTTGACATTAGAATTGATCTTATTGCATTTATATTTTTCTGAAAATAAGGCTCTAACATGTTAAAAAATGTAAAACAAAACTTAAGTGGTCCTTATTGAAAACGAAAAACTACAGTTAATAAAAAATCTCTTATAAGGTTAATATTTATTTCTGATCTGTAGTTTAAATGTATTTAAGCTGAGTTTACATTATCAAATATATGTTTGACGTATATTTGAAGCATTGAAACTATTAGGGTGAGCATTCATCAAACAATATGTCAATATTTGAATTTTGACCGATGCGAGTCTACTCAAAATATCGATGTAATTAAAAAAAAAAACAAAACTTTCTTCGATTTTTCTGCAAAAAAACTTAATTTATTTTAAAATGCCATTTTTTTTTACAATGTGCACTACTTGAAATTTTCCTTTAAAATGAAATTCTCTTCGGGTTTGACACGCAAAATATCAAAATATTTGGATTTTCATCCACCATACTTGATGAGGCGTTCACATTTTCAATTTTCGAGTCAGTCGAAACATCTATTTACAAAAATCATATTTAAAATTTGATGATTGGAAATGATAGAAATAAAGAAAGTAGTTGAGTTTACTCAGTTCTTTTCCCGCCCCGAAAACCAAAAATATTTGACGAAAATTCATTTCAGTGTTCAGTGTTTGATTTATGTTTTTGAGAAGTAGTTTTCGAGCTATCAGAAACAAAAAATAGTCAATTGTATATTCTTAATACAGTGAAATACCTTTATTTCAACTTCACAGGTTTATCTCAGTTTAAATTAAGTTTTGTTAAGATGTCATAAGATTTTTGAAAATGTTTCTTAGTGCAGTTGGGTACGTTTGACCCAAATGTGCACTTTTCTATATTTTCCTATTAATACATAAGTTCATTGAATGAGTTAAAATGATTTAATAAAATATTAAGTAATTGAATGAGACAATCATCATGACACAAACATCTTCGAGAGCAAGACCTAATTTTTAAATAAATTTGCACTAAATGCACTGGTGCAATAAATGTATGTAGTTCCAATAAAAAAAAGAGGAGAAAATGTAGTGTTTTTAGATTATTAGCTCCATGACTAATAAATTGTTCTAATTCTAATATTGTTGAAGAAATACTTTAAGAAATTAAGGTCTTAAGTCTTCAAATATTGGATGGAAGTTGTTTGCAAACTATAATACCTGTTATAAGAGTGATTTATTATTAAGAAATAGACAGCATCAACAGTTTGTATGAGATTATTATACCAGGGTTGCCACTATCACTCATCTGCTCTGGTGAGATGACAAATAAAATAATCCCCTTAAGGCCTGTTCAATCAGACGGATAAACGCTCTGATACATCAAACAGAACACGGTCAGCTTTCAACGTTCTATTGGCCTAATTCTAAAAGTCAAGGCAACTCTATTTTCTTTTGCTTTTGTAATTTTATGCGAACGAAAATAATTCATAATGCCCAAAATGAAAAGTGGAAATTTGCTGGTGAAGATATTGAAATCGACAAGGAGTACGAATATCTTGGCATGAAAATATCATCAAATTTATCTCTGAAAAGTCATCTTTCCAACAAGCTTCAGCTAGCTAAAACAGCACTGAACTCTACATGGAAATCTTGCATTAATTCGAGTTCTCTCAGTTTAAGTGCAAAGTATAAACTTTTTAATGCGACTTCTACATCAGTCATGTTTTATGCTGCTCAGGTTTGGGGTTACGAACAAAGTGAAGAAGTTGAAAAATTGCTTAGATTTTTTCTCAAGAGATTGTTCAAACTCCCTTCGAACTGTCCAAACTATATGCTTTTATTAGAAACGGGAAACTGCAACCTTGAAGCTTCACTTTGATTATATAATGAAAGCAATGTCGCAGCCCTCTAACCGTCTGACTAGGCTTGCTGTAACGCGTGCTATCTCTTCCAAATCTTTGTTTTACAAAAAGTGGCAACTTTTGGCAAGAAGATACAACCTGGATCTAAATGGTACGTTTGCTAATATGGATGCTTGGAGAGAGAATTTGTATGTTTTCATAAGGAGACTGGATGAAAAACTGAGAGAGGAGTTTAAAGAGCAAGCGCAGTCATCTCTTTATAGACGATATTACTGCACACTTAATTACGACTTAAATGAATCCAATTATTTTTGGGATGAAAATAGTACCTTCATATCAACCATTTTTAGAGCAAGAGGAGAACTGCTTAACTTGAATTTCAAACTACACAGAAATGATCTTCCTTTATTTTGCACTTTATGTAACCTTGGATCACGAGAGGATTCATTCCATTTTATAGCAATATGCCCGGTTCTCAGTGAGATAAGAAGGGTTTTTTCGACAGCTCGAAAACAACATTAGAGAGAACAACAAATATTTTAAATGGATGTGAAGGATGGAAGCCGCTTGCTGCATTCTGTAAGGAAGCTGCTAGCTACAGAGCCAAAATAATAGCAGAAGAATTTAAAAAAAAAAGTTTACCAAAAACAAAAAATACCCAACCCATGTACTAAATATTTATTTAAAAACAAAAATTGTTTCTTAAAAAAAACGTATTATTATAAATTGTTTTAGAAAATATTATTTTACTTGCCATCTGAGGTGACGGCCAAGGCCATACCTTAAAAGGATTGTACGCTAAATAACTAATGTTAAATATGTAATCAAAATTACTTTAAAAGAAATAAATCAATCTAATCTAAAAATAATTCAGCAAGCGAATTCCAATGTCCTTTTGAAAATTAAATATCAACAAAATGAGCAGCGCCAGCATCAGTTGACATTCGAAAAATTACTGTTTTTTTTTCTTTCTGTTTTGACGTTTGACCGTAGCGTTCTTTGCACAAATTTACTATGTCAATTTGACTGTCGCCTCCTATTTTTAATCACTGGCCTTGATCGCGTTTTGAACAACAACGCCGGTCCGCGTAATGCTTGACTAGTCCTACCAATGAAACCAATCATTGGATCTTTTTGGCAGGTCGGTTACAGCGATCATTAAACATTTCTGTCATTGGAAAAAAGTCCTGATTGAAATCCACCGAAAAATGAATTTCTATCCGGAACATGGAAAACAAAATTCTTTAAGTGATTTCCGATCGATCAGTACATACATAATTTGCATTTCTTATCAAAGGGAAATAAAGTCAAATACGAGTATCCCTTAAAAAGATGTTCCGGATTGATTTCAATAATAGCTATAACTGGGCCCCTCTACTTTTATGAATATATGCTTCTCTGATTCGCTATTCCTGTCATTTATACTAACGAATGGTTGAGATTTGAAAGTCATTGAAGGCCCTCGTTCTTATAGACCTGTTAGCAACTTCTGGGAAAACGTATTTGCACATTAGTTAAAAAAAAAAATATTATCTTTAAATTTAGCAAGCGGTACCATCAATATACAAGTTTCACAGAGGGCGGCCGACACGCATTAAAATGAAAATCACTGTCACATGAAATGCAATTTGAAAAAATTGATTAATGAATTCTTGTTTTAAATGTATATTAGATAAGGGATGTTTAATAAAACACAAATATTTGTATCGTAGTTATAAAGCTATACATTTTGAAGAATGTAAATATAAAAGTTTTAAGTTGTGAGTGTTTTGAACTTTCAGACCCATGCTTATTTATATTTTTTAATGCCTTGATTTGCTTACACTTGAATATTTTACCAATAATTCGTAAATAAGTAAGAATCTCGACATTTTTACAGTAGACAAACTTCTTCTGTCAAATATGTAAATATATGTACATGCATACATATGTATGTACATATTATATCTAATTTTAATTTTATGTCAAAACTTTAAATGCGAAATCATTAAGAAGTCAAATAATTCTAAGCAATTTTTGGGGATTTGGACATTTTTAAATTGTTTTCCATAAAGTTATTTTGAAATATTCTGCATTCAGTTGAACCGTCTTGATTCTACGAGCATGACACAGAATTTGTACACATCGATTATATTCTTATTCTGTCAAATTCAATTCGCTTTATTCTTATCTTCATCCAATTTTCCAATAAGGACTTGACATTGGCTTCAATTCCGCGCGGAATTCAATGTCGTGGAATTGACTGATTTGGATCGTTTGCTATTACGGACGCCTGAACGGCAGCTATATTTTCGACAATTACGATTTAAAATTGGAGTTAACGCTCTTAAAGTTGCGGTCACCAACTCCGAATTCCTATGCAAACGTTTTCAGACGTTGTTGATTGTGAACTTTATCATGATCAAAATGTTAATTTCACTGAATGAATTGACAATGACAGTTCGATGATTAATGAAAGGGCGCGTTCACAAAATAAAATCGAAGTTGTGAAATATCGGGTTTTCTAATAGGGAAACCCGATATTTTTATCAATCATCCGTAAATTGTGAAGTAAAAGATCATTAAAATGACAGTAAAAGACTTAAAATAAGAATTTTGCTTGGATTATCCTGATTGCTTTGAGTGCTATTTGCTAAAAACATCTATTCTTTTATGGTATTGTTCATTTGTCAATATTTGATTGATTGTATGACACTTTGACATCTATAAATAAATGAAAGAAGTGGTGTATAGTTATTGAACTGTCTGTTTCCACTTTGGTTTATATCAACACTTATCATGCTTAAATAAATTACTAAACCATAAACTAATTTCTAAAACATAACACCCTGTGTTATCATTTTGAACAAACAAAAACAAACATAAGAGCACAGGTGTTATTATTTTGGCAAAAACGCAAAGTATATTCATACGTATGTAGACACAAATGATTAGACCAATAACTCACACAATAATTTAGGAACTGATAATAAAAAGAAAGATATGTGGTTTAGCTTATATGTATACCTGCTATATAAATCACAGGTATTCTTTCATTGACAAACTCAATTGAAAATATCTTTAGTTCCCTCAACTTCTGTTCAGAAATAATGTCCGCCGCGTTCTTATTTAAATGAAACAAACATCCAAACAAAAACATCTTCTTCTAAATTACATGCGTCTATATTTTTCGGGTTTTTTTTAAATACAAAAGTTCAATAAATTAATGTGCGCAATGTGCAATTTTTTGATATTTTATAATAATTACGGATAAATTAAATAGTTTAGCTAAGCTGTATACAGAAATAAATGAAGAGAGAAGATAAAAATATAAATATATATTATTTTTCGCTGACAAAATTACGTAATACAATTTATAAATTTTTAACAAACTAAAACGAAATGTGAACGAGAAAAGCGCCAAGATAAATTCAGTTAACAACACGAATCGATCGGCGGACGACACACGAGCATTTCGAAAACAAATTCGGCCAGAACCACACCAAGTTAAATTTATTATAGAAGGAAAAGCACTCATGGGAAATTATATCTGTTAATGGAATTAAAAGAAAAGCAATAAATCTAAATTTTAAATAGACACTTATTTATTATCATCCAATATAATAGTCAACAATGGTGGATTAAAATGTCAACAACTAATCATGACAATAGTCCACGGTCGTCGGTTAAAAGTGCTCCTAACGAAATTGAAATTGAACCGGGTGGTGCTGCGGGTGCGAAAACGACTTCGAGTACTGAGGAAACTCTGATCAAAAAGTGTAAAAGTGAATTAGATCTTGTTAAGAATAAGAGCAATTTGTTTTTAATAAAATCCTATAGTTTCATTGATAAAACATCGAAGTTTAAGAATCAGCAAAATAGCGACGTGTCAAATCTCACCGAGTTGTCAAAAATGATATCGAAATCGGGTGTAAGCGAAACGGAAACGGTAACGGGAGCGGATTTGAATTATGACGATTCGTTGTTGTTGAGAAGGAAGAGTGTTAGTAATAATTGTGAAAAGCAAGTGCGCCCAAAATCACTGCCATCAACGGGAAATGTCAAACGTGAGTCTTTTTTGAGACAAAGCTTTCAGAGCATTCGAAGGAGTTTTAGAAAGAAGCCACCATCGTCGTCGTCATCGGTGGTCTATGGTGGGGTGGGAAGTGTTATGAGTTCGTCTTCTAGTGGTGGCAGTGAGAGAATTAATTGTGAGAGTGATTTTGAAGTTGTCGAAGTGAATGGGGGTAATGTCAGAACGCGCAGTCATCTGAGCGATTTGAAAGAGGAAGAAGATGAATCGCGGATATCGAAAGGTAGCAGTTTTCGAGGAAATAAGATGGTGGTTAAGAGGTGAGTCTAGAATGTTTTATTTTATAGACTGTTTAAACTTTTGACAAATGTAAATGTTTGAATATATGGATTCTGTATCCATTTTTTCATGTAAAAATTAACTTTCCTACACACCTACTCTTGATGAATGGCAAATTAAAAGCATGGTCAAAGATCAAAAATATATTAAGTTTAAATTCCTGCAAGTTGCCAAAAACAAATTGTATTGAAATATGTCATGTGAAGGGTTACTAGATCCGCCATTTTTCGATTATGATACATTTTTAGAACTTAACAATAATAAAAACGCAAATGATAAAATATGCTTTGCATTCAAATTATCTTTAACAAATAATATTAAAATTAATGTCTTGTTTATAAAACACTAATATCATACACTATTTCCAAAAAAAAAAAACAATACAGATTACCAAAACATTTTGCTGAGTGAATGTCCACTTTAACCGTGTTTTTTTTGCAACAGAAATACAAGCACCAATAGAACACTATACTCACTAATAGAACTCATTAGCATTGGGAAGGTTCAGACAACATAAGGGACTTCATTTGCAGTCAACTGCATTCTTTGAACGTACATTTTGACCAAGGCAACTATAGTTAATTTTACAAGTGTCATAAATTTTAAACTAGAAAATTTACTTCACTTCAGATCATCTAACAAAAACTATTAAAAACATTATTGTCTACAAAACACTCTTCAGGCAAGCTACAAATCCATCGCGATTTGTATTTTGTATTGTAAAGAAAATAAATAAATCATTGAGTATTAAAGTTCAGCTTTCAGTTGAATGGAAAAACATGATCAATTGTCATTTTTGCATAAGTTGACTTGACTTGACTTGATAGTTAGGGATATTTTTGTTTACAAACATTCCGGTCAACTTTTCAAGAAAGTTATTTAATTGGAAGCCAATTTTTTGGCAGCTGGTGAATCAGTTACTAGAAAATTGCCTTACTTTCAAGTCCCTTATGTCGCCAGAACCTGCCCATTGTCAACAAAGCATGTGTTCACTCAAATGTCAATTCTTGAATTTTTTTTTATTTGAGGGGTGTGTTCAGAAATGTTGTTTTTCTCTGAAATTAAAATATTCAGGAAATTCAGATCGAAAGGTTAAGAACTTTTCTTATTTTCAAATTTGTTCGTAAGCGACCCTTGCACGATACAAATATTGGCTAAATAATATACTTGCGTTTGTAAAAATAGAAGTTTGTGTAACACACATTTAATAAATTTTGATTTAAAAAAACCAAGTCACTTTATATTTTGCTTGATGATTGTTTTGTAAAAACGAGTAAATGGCATTTTCAACACTCAATTATCCTTAAGCATACAAATTCTAAATTCTGGATGAATCGTTCTTGAAATTTAATGTAAAACGATAGACCGTGTAAGCTGTAAAATCAAGTAAAGAGAGTATCAAATCAAAGTTGATTCTGTTCTTTGAATTTAAAAGTAAAATTCAATTTGGAAAATTGATGGCGAAACTTTGTTTTCTATTTATTTGTACATCTGATTAAAAGTTTTTGTAAAAAAAATCAATGTGAAAATAACAAAAAAGTCTTCACAATCCGGAAATCTATCATCTCCAAATTATGTTTACTAACTACTGACTTATTTCTGTATACTGATTTATTATTGTTTGCCGGTTTAATTTTTACGATGTAGCAAATTCACTTACCAACAAAACAAGGCTTCTATAAGAAAGTGAACTTCAACAGCTACTAGCAACACATACGATTGTTATTAATTGAAACAACAACAGAATAATGTTTAAATACATATGTACCTATGACTATCTCATTGTTATAGCGCAAACATTTCTAAAACGAACATCTGACCTAATAATTGTTTAAAGGAAAGCTTTTTTTTGTGTAAGTTCGTTATTTGGAATTAATTTCTTGTTAAAAAATTAATTTTAGTCGATAATTTAGTTACTTAAATTATAATATATATTAATTGACATGAAGTCATAAACATTACAAAAAGACTGTCTTATTGTAACCGCCCTTTTTAATGAAGTAACTTTTCATAATTAATTTAGAAGGTTTTTTATTATTAGTATCTTTTCAGTGGCCAAACAATATAATAATGGAAATGTAGAAATCATATTATTATTAAAATATAAAATAAGCACACTGTTGCGTACTAACTTGTGTGTGTATAGAAAATAAAATAATTTCAATGGTTTTTATGTATTAGTGGCGCTAAAAATGATTTAGATAATAACTATGTTGTTGAGGTTAATCTATTCACAGGTAGTAAAATTTAAAATAGCAAGCATCGCCATTGCTCATTTTATAGGGTGTATTTTTTCATATAAATTTTTTAACCAAAGACGCAAAAAGTTTAGATAGTTTTTTTTTTTTTTTTTAATAACTTAATTGATAGCTGAAGCCATATAACCCTAGGGACTATTCGCATGATAGCGATCAACGACCGACGAAAGTTAAAAAAAATATAATCAATTACCTCAGTAAAAACTTTTACACACTAAAAATAATTGAATCAAAATTGGTGAGTTCTTTAGTTTCCTTGTTACTTTTCTGCACTTCGAAAAAAAAGGCATCAAAAAATGAATAAATGTGATTTTAAACAATTAATAAATCTGAATTCTGCTCAAGTTGTAAACAAAAAGGAAGAAATATAAGTAAATTTTAAGGTAATAAAATTAGTATTTCATTGCTAAAATAAGACACATTTTAGAAAACAATTTCGAATTGCAATCTGATTACAAGGAACTGTCAAACTCAATTAGAGTTTGTTTAGTCTTTGTTGTGTCTGTAACGACGAATAAAAACAAGCCATGTAAAAGAAATAGACGAATTTACGTTAATTCGTTGGTCGCTCTCATGTGAATAGTCCTTTATTCTGCTTCATCTCGGGAATTTTCAATTATCAATATTCTGCTATTCATTTCAAGTGAATCTATATTGAAGTCGGTAACGTCGGTAATACTGTGCAGTATCTGTTATGTTATTCACGTGAACGCATCCATTCTATACAATTCAAATCCGCATATAAAATATTGTCTGGTTAGTTGCTAGTAAAATGTTATTAAGAACTAATTTATTATGCTTAATTTAGAATGTTTGTTTGTAAATTATAGATTATTTACATTTCAAGGGGTAGAACGAAATTAAATGCAAATATTGCCAAAAATAATGCAAAAAGAATTTTGGCAATTTTGGGATAGCCTTAAAGATAGGCTCAACATTCTGGGACCACCAATGAGAAAAGTGATTGAGTGAAAAAAGGACGATTTTAGAACAACTTAAATACAAATATATGTGCCAAAAAACAAACCCATTTGAAGAAAAAATGATCCTATAACAAACAGGAATAATATGAGCCACAGGGGGTAAACCAAACAAAAGCATACGTTTTCAGAAAAAGAAGTTATTGCATTGGTGTTTTCTGGAAATTGAATCATTGGGCTGTAAAGGATTTTATTCAACAATATTGAATGCATAATGATATGCTTTTTTATTTAATCGAAAGTTTTTGGTACACCTCGTAGGTGAAAAAACATTGGTTTATTATCTGTTTTCAAATTAAAACAAATTAATTTACATTTTCTCCGGTAGTTCCATTATATTTTTTTTCTGATTTTCTAACATTTCTCCGAAGCTCTCTGTTCGATGATTCACTTATTCTTCTTCTGACAATAGGAAAAAAAAGTCAAATTCTGTCCATTTCGGAGTTTACGGAGTGATTGAACTTAATTTTTTTATGATTTTTTTTTTTGTTACTTATATCTACTAAATTAAAAAAATTACAATTAAGTTAGTATCTGCGAAGCCGTAGCTTTTCTGCAGAAGATTATTTTTCTATACAATCTTATGAATAAAGTGAGTAATTTAAAATTAAAAAAAATATAATATTCAAAGTTTGAATTAAAATTATCTTGAAGTTTTATAAATTATTTATGTACTTGGATTAAGAAGTAAGTTTTTATGTGTTTTTTTTTCTTTTTTTTTGAATTAACAATAGTTACTATTTCACGAGAAAGATCGTTAATTATCTCTGGGAACAGTATGTAGTAGTTTTCGTCTGCCGTAGTTATTATAATTTCTAGGGATTTGTAACATTCCTTGGGCTCGTCTTCTAGTGTTTACTTGATGTTGTATCGGTCGAGTGAATCGGTTGTCATCAAAGTACTCAACAATTGTGGTCATCTTAAAAATATCTCCCACTCTAATAGTTTTAAAACCTGCATCATTACTTTGTTGACTACTATTTTCAATGATCTTAATAACTGCATTTTGAAGCTTTTGTATTTTTTGGATATCTGTTTTAGCTGCATTACCCCAAGCAAGTATACCATACCGTATTTTTGACTCTATCAAAGCATAATACACTTGGTTTAAGACGCTTTCAGATGTATGGTATTTCAAATGTGTAGGTAATGGCAAATAAGGCTTTCTTGAGGTCCATTCGTAGTTTGTCGATGTGCTTATCCCAAATTATCCCAAAGAAAATGACAATCTATCACTACACCCAGATATTTATAGTTGTTCGCAAGCATCATTTTCCAAGGAAATCCGCTGTACTGTTTGCCTGAAGTGGGGACTTCGAATGTGTATCATTTTGGTTTTGGAGGCGTTTATTACTAAACCGTTATCATGACACCATCTCACAGCCGCATTAAATTCTGTTTGCATCATCATAACTGCAGTTTCCAGAGAACTATGACCGACAACTATCATCAGCAAAAGCAAATGGTATACTTTGTTTGAAAAACTCTGACTAAATCGTTGGTATATAATATGAACAAAATCGGTCCTAATTGTGATCCCTGTGGAACTCCATATTTCATTATATTTTTGTCACTAAAAGCATCTTTTATCTTAACACAAAATGTTCTGTTTTGTAGATAATCCGTCAACCAATCGGCCATTGTGCCGCGTATTCCAATCCTTCGCAGTGCTTCAATAAGATTAGAATGGTTTACTACATCTACATTACTAACACATAGTGACCTTTATCCAAGCTTTCATTAACACAATTTGCAAATTCACCAAGTAATTGTCCAGTATTATTATTTTTTTGAAAACCGTACTGACTTTTATGTATCAGAGAGTGCTTTTCAATAAAATGTTGCAACCTGTTCACTATTACACCCTCCAAGCACTTTTCTACAACTGAAAGAATCGATATTGGTCGGTAGTTGTTCAACTGATTTTCAAACAATTTATCCAAGATTTTCACATAATGAGCTGTTTACGCGAATGTCAAATAAGTTTGTAGTTCATCCGATTGAATCGAATATACGGTCCAAGTAAATAAGAGAATAGTGCTGATAGTTATAGTTGTTTGAATGATAATTCTCCTAACAAAAAAATTATTCTAAAAATATCTGAAACGTTATGTTCATCTTCAGGAATGGGAAAACTGTCAAAAATGAACGTCGGTAAATAAATAATATATATTTATGTTAAACAAATTCTGAACAAAGATAAGAAAAAAAGTTGTTTGTTTTTAACTTCCCATATAAAGTTCTTGTAATGGGTCCGATTTGTCGAATTGAAAATTTTGACATTTCTCGACGTTTCAAGGTCCCTAGAGTCGAAATAAAAGATTTTTAGAAAGATGTCTGTGCGTGCGTGTGTACGTACGTTCGTACGTTCGCGACGTTTTTTTCGTCGTCCATAGCTCAAGAACCAAAAGAGATATCGACTTCAAATAAATTTTGTTATACAGATAATGATGCAGAAAGATGCAGAAAGGGCTCTCAAGAAAATTGCGTGGGTGTTTTTTTTTACCAAAGCAGTTTAAAAAAAAGGTGAACATTTTGGTTAACTCTAAATATCTCACGAACCAATGACGCTAGAGACTTGAATTAAATTTTATATTATAAATTGTAACGTGATACCAAACAAGTATATTTTTGAAAAAAAAATCCAATTAACGTTTTTTTTTTTTTAAATAAAAAAAAACTGAAAAAAAAATTTGCCACCTCGGATATTTTACGAACAAAAGATGATTTTATTTCCAAAACAATTTTGTGCAACGAAGAATAACGTTTTTGATATCTGGTAAAATTTTGAGAAAAATCAAATTGACAGTTTTTTTACAAAAAATAAAAACCTAAAAAGAATTAAAAGTTGGTAAAAATTGATTTTCAACATAAATATCTTTTCAAAACTTTGAGATATTGGCTTTAAACTAATTTAATCTTATAAGCAATATTGTTTTCAACATTCAGTAAGGTTTTAAGAAAAATCGAATTGACATTGTTTTTTACAAAAAATAAAAACCTAAAAATAAGCATTACTAAAAGTTCGTACAAATTGATTTTCGACTCAAATATCTTTTCAAAAATTTGAGATATCGACTTCAAATTAATTTTATAAAATAAAAAAAAATATTGTTTTCAACATTCGATACAATTTTGAGAAAAATCGAATTTACAGTTTTCTTACAAACAATAAAAACCTAAACAAAACATTACTAAAAGTTGGTAAAAATTTACTTTCGGCTCAAATAACTTTTCAAAAATTAAAAATATTGTCTTCAAACTAATTTTATCGCACAGAAAATTTTGTTTTTGACCTTCAGTAGTTTTTTAATAAAAATCCAACAGTCCGTTTTTTTATAAAAAAATAAAATCTACAAAAAATAGTACGCAAAATTTGGTAAAAATTGATGTTCGGTTCTTGATATCTCGTGAATAATAAAAGATATTGACTTTAAATTAATTTCATTCCTCCAATTTGTATTTGTTTATATAAAAAATAAAAACTTTTAAGAAAAAAAAAAATTGGTAAAAATTGGTAATCGACAAAAAATCTCGTTAACAGAAATATGTAAATTTTGAAATCAAACTATGTATTTCATCATATGCATTTTATTGGTAATTTTCAAATTCTTTTAAATAATTCAACTGACAACGTTTTTAACAAAACACTAAAACCTACAAGCCTTTTAAGCAAGACAATTTTTAAAATACTATGAGCACAATGGGAAATATCGCAAATAAGATTTTATATTGAACTCGAATTTAACCTATTTTAAAAACCGTCAGATCCCATAAAATCTTATTTTCCAAAAAATATAAACTCCCAGCGATGATTTCGATACTTTTCTCAATAAAATTAAAATTAATTACAATTAAATGAACTAAGAAACCCATCGGTGCCTACGGGACACCTTGTACATATTACCACGTTGTAATATAATCGATATCTCACGGAACGACTATTTACTGTATTTTACTAAACACCCTCTGCTGATTATATTTTAACTAGGCACAGCACCTAAAACCTTTATTAGCTGCTTTTATTCAAAAATTAAGATACTCTAGCCTTCTAGCGTATATTTATACAGTTTGACGATGCGACGACGAGAGAAAAATATAAACAATAAGCATCGTATCTTGTTTTATACACGTAATCATCATCTCGTTCTCATAATCAGCCCCTAATCCTACATAGTTATACTGATAAATGATGCATTCTCTATTAGTGTGCTAGTTCAGTTGGTTTAGGTCATTCGAAAAAGTACTAAATAGTATTACACTCGTAGTCGTCATATCGCTCGGATGATGATGACGATGATGATTCTCGCTCCGAAATGATTTTTATAAGTACATATGTATATATTGTTTTAGTTGTGGCAATAAATTGAATCAATAAAAATCTATATCTAGATCTACACACCTACCGTAAGGTGTCTTCAATAACTGTGCATAAAAATAACGTATTTCTCTTGCTTTTGCTCTCCATTGGGATAGGAATAACATTTGATCTTTCATTTGTTATATTCTTTTTTGTTTATATAAATAAATAATAGTACAAAACGAGAGCATATGTTTAATTGTAACGCTGCGCTATAGATACGGCTTTGCCAATATAATTAGTTTTGTATTGTGAGTGTCTGAACTGAACTTGATGAAATTACTTTTAAATTAGATTTGTTCTAGTTTCGCTTTAGTTGAGCCGTGAAACGGTTGATAGGTGCAGTGCAGTGATGTGATCTTATATGGTGCTTATATTATTCAAATTGTTTTGTTTTGAATTTTAAAAAATTAGATATTAAAGTGATAAAACAAAAGTTTTTATTATCATTTGAAAACAAGTAACTTATGGCGCACAGACATACTATTTGCGAAGAAATAAAAAGGTAAGCGTATTTTTACTAGTATTGAGTATTGAAGAAATCTTCTATTGTTTTGTTTACATAAAATTCTTGTTTATCTTTAATATTGGGTCAATTTTAGTGAAAATTCTTTTTAGATAAGAGTTGATAAAAAAAACTGGAGAAGTATTTTGTTTTATTGGAGACTACACTGTCTTTTTTCTTATGTCAAAACTGCTATAATCTTTCTTATCTTATCTCACGTAAAAGAGCCTTTTATCTAAGCCGTGTGTGATGATGCAGTTTTACAGATGTTTAGTTGTTAATATTTAGAACTAAAATAAATAAGAACAAGAAAAAAAGACTAACTGACAAGCTATATTATTTAAAACAGAGCCATCATCAAATAAATCTAATCTATCTCTTTTTTTAACTCAAAATTTGGGCAAAAAAAGTTAAAAAAGGTTTACAGCCCTATTATGGTTATCAAATATCAACACGATATTTGATAATAGTTGATAATTATCAACAAAATTATTGAATCGGTATTATGGTGATCAATTATCAATATTTTTAATAAATAGTGAATTAAAAGATGTATTGTGAATAGAATAGCTTTATTGATAAATTCGGTATTACGGCTATCAAACATATTGATACCCATCAAATATTCTATCAGATACAAAATCTTCGTTGACAAATGTATCAAATATTCGTAAATGGTAAAGAATTGTAATTTAAATACGATTTATAAAAGTTTTTTTGTAGTTTTTATTGAATATACAAGTTGAAGAACGAAATGCCTTCACTAGAATTGTTGTTTGAAGGCAATTGTACTGAGGAACGAAGGTTTATCGTGCAAGCTAACTATTCTACTCCTAAATAAACAAAATATTATTAAGAAAAAAGAGGAATTTATTTAATGAAAACAACTTACATTATTCCGCCGAAATTATTTATAGACCAAAACACAAGAACTCAACAAAAATGACAAACGTCAAACACCAAACAAAACCTATTGACAATCGTATATTGATTAGTATTCAAAATGGGTGAAAAATTATCATTTGATACTCATAATACCAAATTATCAATAAATTGATAGAAGTTATCAGTTATCAAATAATTGATAGTTGATAGCCATAATAGGGCTGTTAAAGTGTAATTTTTGAAAACTTTAAGATTATCTACTATTGTTTTTTTTTAGAATTCATTGTTCTTATTTGTTTTTGATCAAAAACTGAAAACTAGATGATTTTATGTCTTCTAGTTCTTGAGCAAATTGAAAGTTACCAACAAAATATTTTAATTAAATAATTTTTTCCTTTCTTGAGAATTTACGTAGTCTTATTTTGTTAGTAATATTCGAATATGGATTAAGTTACACCTAGGATAAATTAATTTTTCTTAAATCCAGCTTATTTAAATGCAAAAGAAACTTTGCATGCAACTCATGATGCACCCACCGCACCTTGCACTCTCCCCAGCTTACACCCACTCCACCTTGCACCCACCCCAAATCCTATAGTGTGCTCAAGCTGGAGGGTTGCACATCCCACTGTTGCATACACCCAAACTCGCACCTACCTATCAAAATAAGACTACTCAAGCAAAAAAAAAATAATTACATTAAAATAGTAGTTGTTTTTTTTTTTCAATTTTCTCATAAACTAAAAGACATGAAATCATCTAATTTTCAGTTTTGATCAAAAACAAATAAGAGCAATAAATTCTAAAATAAAAACAATAGTAGATGTTTACACAAATAAAGTTTTTAAAACACAAAATAATTATGGTAACAAATAATAATTTTTATTAAATAAATTAAAGACACAAGTGTTCTCTTGTGAATAACAATGATGAGTGATTAGACTGACCAAAGGTTTGCAAAAGGCAAACTAAAAAGTGGTCAGTCTACATAAATATTAAATATCAGCGCGTGAGGCAAAACATTGAACTTTCATATTTCGTCTGGTCTAACGCTGCTAAGGGAGTTGGGTGGGATATATGTAAGTAGTGGGAAAGGTAAAAATTTGGATAACAAAAATAGAATTAAAAATAGATAAATGATAAAGGCATTATTTCCCATCGTGTCAGCATTTATTTAAAATGTATGTGTGATATATGGTCGGGTGTTTTTGTGTTACTTGACAGTAGATAATTCTGTAGTATTGAAAAATTACACTTAAAACCTTTTTTTTAACTTTTTTTTACTCAAATTTTGAGTTTAAAATTAAATTTTTTCAAAAACTATACATAGTTTTGACTTGATTTAAAAACTGGCTAATAGAACAGAATGTTGGCTTTAAAAATGGATAATACTTACATAATTATAAATATTACCGTTATTTTTTAACTATTTTTTTCATTTTAAAGGGGGGAGATAGACCCCCTCCTTCCATGGTAAAAAATGCTTGTTTTTGACTGTTCTTAAACAATAAACAAACAATAATATCTTGTCGTCTGAGTTATCGTACTCTTGCCGCCTCAAGACATCCTTTTTCCGGAGCACTACAAAAAACTTAACATTTTATCATAGGTTTTTTTTAAATCTATCATTTTATCAACCAACATCGTTGAAAATACGTTTCAATTTGATTGTTGATTTAATCGAGTTAATTTAACCAAGTGTTCTGAGTAATTAGTATTTCCTTATACACTGCCGGTCATAAGGTTAGAAGAAGGCATTTTCGAGAAGTAAAATCGTCATTTCTCCCCTTACATGATGGTTTAGAAAAAACCAACTTTGGTAAATGATTGACTATTTTGTTAACAACAAAATATAAAATTTGGGTAAGGGAGAGATTTAGCTAACGGAACTTTCATGGCAAATTGTTAATTGAGTCAACAATATGCTAACATAAGTACATAAATCGGGTCATTAGATAAGAAGCACACATGAAATAAATGGACATAAAATGCAAGTATTTGTATTTTGTTATGTTTTTTAGTATTCATTAGATTTTCAATAATGTGTGCTACCATTAGCCTTCAAAATAACTTCAAAAATTCTACCTTTTAAGGATTTATAAAGAAATTCCAAGTAGACCAAAGAAATCTCACTCCAGGCCAATTTGATAATTGATACCATGAATTAGCGCTTCCTTGTCATCGTATTGCTTTCCTTCCTCATGTACCTTACGTGCAAGCTAGACCCACACATTTTCAAATATGTTAAGGTCCGAGGAATATGGTGGCCAAGGCAGCAAGTGTAAGTTTTGTTTTGCAACAAGGGATTTTACCTCTCGGGCTGTGTGTATGTATGTGTGTTATTAAACTCAGACTTTCTGTATGCTGCGTGTTTCGCATATTTTCTTTTGAACACATATCCCATCAATCTCGCATTGTTACACTATGATGTTTTTCGGTTGCGTGGTTTTGACACTTCTATTTCATTTTTTGTTCTCATCCACAAAGTCAAAGTGTAAAAATAATTAAAGAAAACTGCACTTTTTACTACACAATACACAAATGATTATTGACATCATGAATACGGATAATAATTCGGAATAATGTTAGATGTGTTAGACATTTGTGAGGATGCTTTGAATATTCCCAAGCAAAAGAAAAAATGGAATTGGATTGAAATCTGAAGAGAATCCGTCATTTTCTTGACAAAAGAACTAAAATGAAATGATAAACCATCGTTTTTAAATTATATAAGAATGAATGGAGAAACTTTTAACCTCCTTTTGTCGTTCATTGAAAACGACATTAAAAAAAATACAATTTTGAGGGGCAGAAAAGTTGGCTATCACTTTGTTTCAACGGGTGAAACATTCCAAAGCTTAAACTACCAAGCTAGACTCTTTCAATCATTACTTCATTTAATTCGGTTATAAGGTCTTTGCTCCACTTGAATTTGTCCGGCGAAATATTTCTTGTTTACTCGGTAACAATAGAAAGAATAATAAAGCAACACCAAGAAACAAAGAAGGGCAAGAAAAAGAAACGTCAAAAACCATCCAAGACAATCCTGAACCCAGAACTCTGCGGGTTGAGACTTTTTAAAGTATTTCTATTTCACCTACTTTCTCTTTAGCACTTATTTGCGTCTTTCCAAAAACGGCTGATTGTAATAACACACTATTGGAGCGTTTTCCTGAACAATCCATGGAATTGGTCCAAAAAGCTCGCTTATATTGGGGAATACTATTTCCAGGAAGGCTTTGTATGTTTTCCTAGTCATTTGGTATCTTGGACTACCAAGTTTATAGCGCCATACAATAAAATTGAGCCCCAGATGATAACGGCTCCTTTTTTTGCTATGGTGACGGTTTAAAAACCACTACTCTTTCCTCAGGTGATGGGAATAATAATTATAACCATCTGACCCATCTAGGTTAATTTTTTCGTCGGAAAAAATAAACTTCCGACAATCATTTGCGGTCATTCCATTTTACACATCCCAGCTCATGTAATCTTTCTCGAAACACAAGCGTTGCTTCTTCCTTGCATCATTAAGTGTTGGTTTTTTCTTAATCTTCAGGTGCTTTAAGTGTTTAGCATGGCGAATCATGTATTTAACAGTGGACGCTATTCTAAGGATACTTCGCGTTTCGCGAAGTCTTAAGGCAGAGGAAGTGTTTTTTTTATAATTTTTCGAGTAAGACGATGGTTTTTTTAAATAATTGCTGACACAATGATCACTTCGATTTTTTGTTCGGGCTATAGCAAAGCATTAAAGACCTTTAGAGCAATAAACATCTATTATTGCCCTTTCCTCCACTGTCAAACATTTTTTGTTGCCCATTTCTGTAAACACTCAAACAAGAACAATTCATTTATAAATTTTACCGTTTTTCCGAAAAAAAAATGTACGCACTTCACAAAACAACGTCGATTTATTCACTGCTTCTAATCTAATGACCCGATTTAATTTCGCATATTTTTGACTCAATTAACATTTTTGCCATAAAAGTTGCGTTAGCTAAATCTCTCTTTTACCCAAATTTTATATTTTGTTGTTAACAAGATAGTCCCTCATTTACCATAGTTGTTTTTTTCTAATCCATCATTTGTCATCTAGAAGCAAAAAAATACAAACACATTTTATCGATGACGATGATTCAAGTTCCAGTTCTAGTTCCACAACTTTTGAAAATGTTCTTGCAAATCACCAAAGAATTAAAAACCTTTTTGAAATATGTATGTAATTCAAAGCTATTCCGATGTAGACTTCAAAAAACAATTTATTTGTATTTTCTCCCATTTGTGCTGCAGGCCTGCAGCTTTCTCGATTTTATTTATATTTTTTGACATTTAAAGCAGTGTTGCCAGAAAAACATTTTGCTCAATTATTTTTGTTTGTTTTTTTTTTTGGGAAATATAATACCCATGAATTAAGTCAAAAATACATTTTTTTAACTTAATTATTTTAATTTCACCAATTTATGTCTAGTTTTGTTAAAATTCTCCTTATTTCATAGATTATATACAAAATAAATAATTATGAAGCTTCTCGCTTTCTATTTGAAAAATATTTTATTTCAGTCAGATGGAAATGTTTATATTGCAATACAGGTTTTATATAATTTTTTTTTGCAATGATACCAACATTTACGTGTGAAATAACAATGATAAAGCGCTCCTTGTTGTGTAAAAAAGAATTAAATTTTGGATCTCAAATTGAGATCCAAACACAAAGCAGGATCTTGTGTTGTTGTTGTAATGCATGTTAATTCAAGATCATGGTGATAATAAAACGCGGCTAATGTCGCTCCAAATAAATTTGTATTTTCCTTTTGACATTTAGAATGGCTATTTTTTTTTCGGAGCACTCTTGTCCCAATTGCGAACTTTTATTATGATAATTCGTTAAATACTAACCTTCACTATTCTTATAAATATAGTACATACTTAAAATCTAAAACTTAAACTAGGCTGTTGAAAAACATTAATTTGCATTTTATACTTTTTATACATATTATCATTTGGTGAATTAATACAAGAGTGAAGTTTATTATAGATTTCAATTAATTGATTTAAGGGGCTATGTTCACCATAGTTTGATCTACTAATATTAGCATTCAATGGATTCGTATTCTGGAGTCTTATACTTGAACAACTAAAATTAAAGTTTAAACTACTTTAAAGAACACTGATGGCGATGAAATTTGTTTATTTATTATTCCAACAATAAAACAAAATTGCAAGTACTTCCTATGATTTGTCAAAGAAGGAAGGTTTATGAGAGAAAGTATTTGTGAGTAAGGCGGTAATATATGAATATCATGAAACCACGGAAGGGATCGAAGACAGAAAAGCAAAAATCTTTTCTGAATTGCTTCGAGTCTTGTGACGTTTACAGTGTAGTAAGGTGACCATACTGTACAGGCATATTCCAGGACTGGTCTCGCAAACTTTTATTGCGTGTAAAACTCATGGGTTTACATTTGTCAACATTTAAAACAAGACGATTATTATTGCACCATTCCTTGAATTATATTAAGTCTTCTTGCAAGAGAATGTCATCAGCATATAAATATAAGGACGGACGGTTTTTTAATGATCGAAACCAGGTCATTAATAAATAAAATAAATAGAATAGGACCAAGATGGCTACCCTGGGGGACACCAACTTGTTTAGAATAAGGGACATTTAAAAAAGAAACAAATCTCGGGATTTTCTATTTGAAATGTGAGAGAAGGGAAAGAGGAAATATTTCCCCAGGAATTGTCATTTAGAATTGGTTTGAATAATGTTTCTTTATTCTTATAATACTTGAGTCGAAAACCATTTCATATCGACGCAAGCACTTTTAGATAGAAAAAAATAAGTATAGTATTTATTGAAAAACCTTATACATTATATACATAAATGTATTGCACAAAAGTTACGGTGAACATACAAAACTGTCATTTAAGAAGAAAAAAGTTAACTGAAACTATTAAAAAGTTTACTAATCTTTATAAGTACATACGTATCCACACTAATTGTGTTTAATTGCCTTACAATTATTGTAATTACACATTGTCAGATTTTTTTCTCAAAAATTACAATGGAAAGTTATACAACTATAAATATTTTGTTCCCTTCTACCATAGTAATTATGTTTTAAATTGCATGTTCAAACTATAATTTTACCCTCAACATTTTGACTTTTTCTTTAATAGCTATTTAAAAAAAATTGTATGTAATGCATAAATATTCTGCCATCACGAAACCATTTTGCTAAATAATGACGCCATTTCCGTTGGCGATAATAGCTAGGTTGTCTATACCCTATCTCTATACTCACGTACTTATGTTTATATCTTATACTTCTTATAGTTTAAGGTTATTCAACTCAAGAAATTATTATTGACATGCAATATGCATAAATTTCAACTTTTAGAAAGCATAAGTATATCAGCCCTTAAACTTAGGATAACGAAAAAATTGTACATACATACATACATATGTATGTATGGAAGTAAATATGATATTTTTTAACCATACAATTTTGTTAAAGTTTTAACCTATGAATATTTATTTACACTACTTTTTTGTTTTCGTATTCAGTGTTTATCGTGAGAAATAGAATATAGGTACTAAAGTGTCGATATTTTTCATTATAGTTTTTTTTCTTTTTTTTTTCTTTAATAATCGATGCTCAAATTTTAAATAAAATGTCTGTTTTATTTTTGAAACATCAAGAAAAAAATAAAATCCGTGACACACTTATAGAATTTAATAATAAAAAGAATTTTTGACGTTTCAGTAGACTATATCTCGTATTTGAAACATTTTTGGGCTATAAAAATCGACAGCACATAGACAATCGAAACGAATTTTGTGTCACTTAAAATGCTTAAACAGCATTTGAATCACTTTATTGAGGTCATTGAAAAAAATGCGTGTTAAGCCTTGCAATGGTGCGTTTTTTTTTTAATTTCTTTTTTTATATTTATTACAAAACAATTTAAATTGAATATTAGGTCTGCAAAAATTAAATTGAAGGTACAATATTACAGGAGCGGACTTACATACTTTTTGAATGCCTTTCATATACATTTTATCTGTTTTGTAAGGATAGTAGTTTTATTTTACTATCGCCAATATAATTTTCAAACATTTTCTGCCTCTTTTCTTTCAACTACAGTTCACACTGCCTTACCATTTGAAACACAAAATAGCCATCTACCCGTCATAATATAAACAATTTTTTAGGTTTCAGTAATTAACCCAGATAGAAACCAGGATCAAAAGTTGTTGTTTTACGTGTTAGAAGATGATCCATATGGAAAACGCAGCTATTATCTACATGTGCATATACAGAAATATGCAAGTCTGGCGCTTTACTTATTAAAACTAACTTATTGCAAAATAACAAATAAATATTATGTCTTATGTTTATTTCCATATAGCTAAGTATGTAAACAACTTAGTTGAGTCAGCTTTCAAAAACAAAAAATGTATTTTCATTAAGTTTTACAATTTATTATAAAAAATATTACAACGATGACGAAGACAACTTGAGCAAAGTTTTCCTGTCTTTATCATTTTTTTGAAGACATGCCAAGATACTTTTTAGGTTTAATTTTGAAAGGAAGTCGTACTACAGTTAATACAGAGTCGCCACACAATTTTGTAGAAACATAAACAAATTGAAAACATGCATTTGCAAAAAAAAAAATAAATAAAAGTTGAGATGCCAGCTCATTGCAAAAACACAGAAGTAATAAAAGTACCAAGCATTAGTTAAAAAAAGAAATTATGTAAAATATCAGATAGTGTTTTGTACGTTGGTAGAGACTTAAATCAACACTTAACATTCATAAAAGTACCAAGCATTAGTTAAAAAAAGAAATTATGTAAAATATTAGACAGTGTTTTGTATGTTGGTAGAGACTTAATTAGATATCAAACGTATCAACGTCAAAAAATGAAAAACTTGAAAATTTATTTCGATATTCTTATAAATACCCGTGTTTTGTTGGAAAATCTATGAATAGTATAGTAAGATTTTAAACGAATAACAAAAACAATATCCGTAGTATGAAAACTACCGATAAAAGTTAAAGTAAAATCTTACTACGGACATTTTTTTGACATTTATACGAGTCTCGAATGGATCTTATGTGATTTCGTTCTCAAATGTTGGTACGATTAATATTGTATCTCGATGGCTGTGTTCGTTGAGTAGTTGCGCATTTGGAATTATGTGTGTTTTTCATTGGGGCAAAAAATCAATCTATTACTGTTATTATTTAGTTTTGTTAGTGAAAATGGACTAACTAGGCTTATTTTGCAAGAGAAAACAATAGAAAAGATATTTATGTTTTGCTCTGTTTCCACCAAAGGTTTATCTCAGTTTAGATTAAATAAATCTTTTTGGTGTTTCCACCGCACAAGAAGATTTAAAAATGATTTAGTTTGACAGCACTTTCTAAAATGCAAATGGTGTTTCGATGTTTCTTATGAAGTGCAAGTGAGATAGTTTGATTCGTGTTAAACAATGAAAAACTGAATAGTTCAGCACCATATAAAAATATGCTACCTACTTCATGTGCAATTTTTTTTTTTTAATTTGATTAAAACAAAACTATATTTTTTGTACACAAATATGCAAATAAACAGACCATAACGCATTGTCTGTAATACAAACTCCTCCACACAGGTTTTTCTTCACAAATTTTGACTCGACTCCCATCCTTGACCGGAATCGAGGCGAATCAAGCTCATTTCAACTCGATTCATGTATATAAAGAATTTAGACAAACTTCCAGCTCGCTTCAACACCACATGTTAATGTAGTAGTCTACGAACAAACCCCCTTCTTGAAACTTTTATTTTATGTCAAATTGTTTGGTTAAAACTTTGAAATCGACTATCACATTACACAGACGTATTTTCTTGATTTTGATACTTAACTATCAAAAATCAGCTTACACGATTTCACCCCGGTCTGAATTTCGCTATTTTTTTTGGACTTTTTTGATAAATTATTCTGGCAAATATTCAATTGTATCAACTTTCAAATATAAAAACTGGACTACTGCGGATTTGCCAATTTCTGACTGTACTATATATGGAATACCAAAAAAACACGGCTAATGTCAAATCGCTATCTACAGCAGGATTGCACTGTACCTTTTATTTCCAGTGAATTTACTGCGAATGTTGTGTTTGTTTTTCATAAATTTTCGTAGATTTTTACTGTACTACGAATGGCTTTTCCCCAAAAAACACTCCTATTGAATGAATGTCAATCTTGACACATCGGTTGACCAGTACAAAAAAATAAAAAACAAAAGAACTGCGTTTTTAAATGACAAATGTGGAGTTCTATCATTGAGGGAAGTCAACACTTTACATTCATAAATGGCGGCAAATTTAAATCTTGTGTAAATTTTGGGACACCGTTTATTATGTTATGTAATCGAAATAACCAAATATTATTATGTAATGCGCGTTCAATACTTAGCAATACATTATGTAGAATGCTTACTTTTATTTGCACTTCTTTTTTCTTCAAAGACTAAGAAATGCTTAAAACGTGATTGAATTAAGATTGTGTAATGTTTTACTTTTTTCCCATCTAGTCTTGGATACAATTTTTATTATTATGTATGTATATAATCCCTAATTTATATAATGTCTTTAAAATTAATTCAATTTGTATTGTGTTCAAAAAAAGGATATATCTATATGCTTAGAATACATAATTTACCATAGAAATCAATGTTCTAAAATGAATAAAAAAATTATACACATTTGTGTCTACCCTTCTAATGGAGATGAAAATCATTTCGATTTCAAGAAGCAAGTTTACTTTCAGGTTCAGGACTGTCTTTAAATTTCGTTACATTCATGACATGCATACAAAATAACTGTAGTCAAAAAAGACTACATAAAAGAATTGAATTAATTTAAACTAAATAACAATATCTCTGTTAGGTTAGGTAGCCTTTGCCTAGACCATTATGTATGATATTATATTATATTCGTAGGAGGAGTTTAAAAAGATGAAAGCGCTGCGCTAGTGGTCAATTTGTTTTGGGAAACATATTACACATGGAAACGAACTACAGAAGCGACACCTTTAGAGCCGTCAAGGAACTCATTCTATTAATGTACTTGCACTCGAATATTCGAGAAAATTAAACAGTCTTGTTTTACCAATTATTATACTTCAAACCATTTACACCAATCTTTGTCGATTCATAGAAGTAATTAATAAAGTCAACATTTTATTCACAACCCACCATGGAATCGTTATACGGTGAAACTTTTGTTTCTAAACAACAAATTTATGAAACTGAAATTTCATTCAACAGGACAACAGAGCTGACAATATCCTATTTAATTTATGAATCACATGATCTCTACAATAAGCTTCTTTTGTTCTTGTGATTTTAAAAATTCGTAATTTTTTTTTACACCAACGATTTGACCCTGAAACCATTTATCGAAAATGATTTATATAGGTCAAGATCGGGAACCTAACAAATAGTATTCATTACGACGAGTAGATGGCTACGAGTATTTTGTGTTTCAAAAAGAAAAAAAGAGATAGCTGTATGAAAGTTGTATGCCTTAGATCTATCATAAATGGCTTTGTGTTTGCAGGATAATCTACAAATGTATATGGGTCTTTGGCGATAATAGGTACATATGTTCCCAATCTTGACCAAAACTCTCAATTGTCAACAATTATTGCCCAAATGCTCTTCCACATTACACAAATTTGGTGGTTTTGGGCAGAAAAGAGCACTCACGAAAGAGTAAAATAATTTTATCTCCTGACAAATTTTGCCCACGAAATGTCTTTGGAAGGTTAGGTTGCGAGACCACATGAATCTAAAGGCTCTCTCCTAAGTGCAATGAAACCAATTAGAGTTCCTTTTGAAATGTAAAAGAGGTCATTTAGATCATTACACAAGAATTCTCCTGTTGGGTCCTAAGTTTTGGAATTAAAGCATGGCAGGTACCCAGGGGAGGTGAAGAATTGTTCTCTCCTCTTCATCGCCCTAACAGCTTCTGCAAAAGTCATTCAAAAATACGCCGAGCGTGGGTAGTATCCGGTTAAGACACCAATTAACCAGCTTGTATGCAATCTGATAGAGATATCAAGCACCTTAAGCGCTTAAAATCTAGGGCAAACCAAATAATCTTCAGGTGTTATTTCACCTTGGTTGTTTTTCTTTACGGCATATTTCAGCAAAAGCTTACATGTAGTGATTGATATACCAGCATTAGCCAAACTTAGCCAAACAAAGGTACCTAAATCATAATCTTAATTAAGTGGTCGGTATTTGGTTCGATATATAGGAGTTATAAATAATGGCGCAAAACAACAACAACATATTGTTAAGGGTTTAACATTTTACTAACTAGCATTAGAAATTTACTAGAGACTCCAAAATCTTTAAACTTTCTTTTCGTTTTGATAACCAGTAAATTGCTATTTTTAAAACTAGTAAATTGCTAAAACAGGCATCCGAACATGTCTAAATACTGACAGTACGTGAAAATAGACAAAGCAAACAAACTTAAACGGACCTTGTCAAAGTTATACCCATACAGTAAAATTCTCCATCATCCAGCTCTTGGAAGCGTTTTGGTCGGGACTTAGGTTAGGTTAGGTTAAAGTAGCTGTCCATGATGGAATCGGACACACTTAGGCCAGTTTAATGGTCCATTGTGATACCACATGAATCTTGAGGCTTCCTCAAGCTCAATGGAACCAGTTTGAGTCCCTTACGAAATGTGAGACTGTGATATAATTTAGATTGTTAAAGAAGAATTCTCCTAGGTAATTCTTGCGTATTTGAGCTAGAGCAGGGCATGTACAGACAAGGTGAAGAACTGTTTCCTCCTCTTCCTCGTCCATACAGCTTCTGCAAAAATCATTTGAGAATACGCCTAGCCGCGTGGCGTGCTTTCCTATTAGACAGTGTCCAGTTATGGCACCTATTATCGAGCTTATATGCGATCTGCTTAGAGATAGCAAGCACATTGATCGCTTTAAATCTAGTGTTGGCCAGATGTTTTTTGTGACCTGACACGTGGTGATGTTGTTCCATCTGGTGTTAGTTTAGTTTATTTTATTCATTCATTATTCTCTTTTACATAATAAACTAACGTACATATGTACATAGTTACAAAATCTTACTTTTTACAATTGAGAATAGCTAGTGACATTTTGTATTTTGCTTATAAAAGCTATAAATAGTGTTAGATGTCACTTTAAAAAAGACAAAATTAATCAAAGTGGGGTGACAGTGATTATTGTTTTTTTTTCTTTTTTTTTAAATTAACAATAAAATTTACAAATATAATTAAAATTTTAAAGATTTTAAACTAATATTTATGCAACATAGGTAAGCAAATCTTCTATCTCATCGTGATCAAAATCAAGAAGCCATGATTTAACATTTTTTTAAAAATTTACTTTGGGTTCTTATAACTCTTATATCATGAGGATTATTAAAAAGTTTACTGGACACAACTGGGTAGGAGTTCCTATAATGAGTAGTGCGGAAAGCTGGAGTTTCGACAACATGACGGCTAATGCTACGTAAGTTACGTGAATCAAATATAGGACTTTGCATATAGCCACCTCTCATATAAAATATTTTAGAGACCCTAAAATAAAATAAATGCCTAACTGGAAGAATTCTCAAGGATCTAAACAATGACATAGAGTGAGCAAGGCGATGAGCGTTACTAATTTTTCTTATGGCGCACTTTTGTAAGTTGACGATTGGCCTTAGATTGGACATGTAGGCACCTCCCCAAACACTAATCCCATATTGCAGTTTTGAATGGAAGATTCCATGGTAAACAGTATTGAGAGTTCTATTAGAACAACACTTTCTTAACTGATATAAACACCTAATAGAAGAGCGCAAGTACTGTTTCAAACTAGAAATGTGTTGCATCCAACTCATGTTTTGATCGATCGTAGTACCAAGATATTTAAAGTTCCTGACCACTTCAATTTTAAAACAGTTCGAACTGCAGGCCTCAGATGTACAAACACAACCATTTAAGCTGAAACGCTGACAGTCAAACGAGTGGAACTTGACATCGACATATGGTGGCTTAAGTGAACCTAATCTGAAAAACATTAATTTGGTTTTTCCACTTACAATTAACTTATGTGAAGCAAACCATAATCTCAATAAATGAATATCGTGGTTTAGATCAGCTGTCAGATTCAGTGGGCTCGTTGAGCCATATGCGATTCCAAGATCATCTGCAAAAGCTGTACCTCTACCTGCAAACGGTAGGGAAAACAGAGAGTTAATGAAAATCAAAAACAGAACCGGTCCTAAGACTGACACTTGGGGGACACCTAAGCTTAGCACCTGGGGGCTACTTAAGAAATCTCCGATTTTTACTCTTAGTTTACGGTTCTTTAAGTAAGAAGCAAACCAGTTGTATATAAAGCCACGAAAACCGACATTATATAGTTTATCCAAAAGAATATCATGAACAACCATGTCAAATACTTTGGTAATATCCACAAAGAGACCAGCGCAAAACTTCCTTTCATCCAAGGCTTTGTTAATAAAAGAGCAAAAACATAAGAGAGCATCCTCAGTGGAACATCCTTCCTTTAACCCAAACTGAACTGGACTAAAAAAGTTAATTTTTGCTAGATGCGCGCACATTCGTTTTTTTATCATTTTTTCAAAAACCTTAGAGATTGAAGATAGCAAAGAAATGGGCCTATAGTTGTTTTTCTCTTTACGATTACCCTTTTTAAACAGTGGTAATACATCTGCACATTTCAGTTGATCAGTTGATTGTTTGCTTTCTTCATAGCGTCTTGCATTAGGAACAGTTTACAAGAAGTGATTGGTATGCCAGCATTTGCCAAACGTGGTAGGATGGGCTGCACTGTACCGTTCCTGGCGAGTTCATCTGCCTTACAGTTGCCTCGAATGTCTCTATGGCCCGGCACCCAGCAAAGGTGAATATTAAACTGTTGTGCCATCTCCATTAGAGATGATCGACAGTTATGGGCTGTTATAGAGTTTGTAGAGACAGAGTCCAGAGATTTGATAGCGGCCTGACTATCTGAGAAAATACGGATATAAGATGTTGATATCACGTTTTTTTTTTGGTCGGGACGTAAAGCATCACATTTTTTTGCACAAAGCCGAGTTTTCAAATATTTCTATATCTTTGTCTTCCGAAGACATTTTCTTAATTTTAAACAAAACAATTGTACCTTACGAATTATAAAAATCACACAAATCAACTCTTTGAAGTTAAATTGGCAAGACATTTTGTCTAGGATAAAGACAAATGCCATATGGATTTAGCAAATTGCTAAAAGTTGAAGAAACCATTCCGTGATTTTAACTTTAGCAAAATGTTAAGAGAAAGTGAGATGTTAAAATCGTTTAAAAATGGCTTTAGTATTTTGCCAAATCTTTTAAAATTTTGCGCCAATAGCTTCAAACACTGTCTTAATTTTTATTTAGTCGACATTTTATTTGATTGAAAACTGGCATCCAATTATTTTTCGGGCAGTGTCTTTACAATTGTTAATGCTAATTTTATTTTATTTTAGTTTACGCATCTCTGCCTTTTGCGAATAATATGTGATAACTTTAATTTACATTTTAACTGTTTTTATTTAGACTTCATTTTCATAAAAATTAATTTTAATTTTTTCCCTGTAGATACTGTCTAGTTCTACTCATGGTATTCACACGCAATTCATAATTGCCTACTAGCAAGGTATAGTTAAATTGTCTTTATATGAAGGTAAGGGTACACAATTCAGACAGGTAAAACAGTGTTATGGCCTTAAATGTATTAAATTGCAAGTTTGTAAAAGGGGTGAATATTTTGTTCGAGTAGAATCTAATATACTCTCTCAAGACAACAAATGTTCTATAGAACTTTTCATAGTTCGTCTACTTGTGTTGGTATTTACAGACATGACAGGAAAAAGAAAACCTTCTTTAATGACGGTAAATGGCATCGGCTCGGCGGAGTGGAAAGACACAGAAAAGTCATTCACCGTAATTGAGAGTGTATAAGGTTCAAACAAATGACACAATGACAGTATTGCATTCTATCCACGAAAAAATTGACAGGAACTATAAATCCAACGATATAGAGAACCGCGTTAACAGTTTTGCATTTGTCAATTTGGATATACATACATAAACCATGGTTGTCACTATTGGCATTTTCTTTTCTTTCAAATCAAAAATAAACAAAACGTTGATATTCCACACATTTATGAATGAATTAATTTTTCAGTACCTAATCATCAGCAAAAAGACGTACCACAAAAGTTTTCAATATTTTTTAAGAAACCAACTTTTTTTCAGTTTTGTTTTATATCTACTGTTTTTCGCTTTTTAAAGTTCTATTATTATTTACCATTCTACCATTTAATTATAAAATTCTTCATTCAACGAACGTCATAGCTCTTCACTTATTCTTATTCTTCATGGTTCCATCAACTTGCTTCCCCTCATTGTGTAAAACAGGTGCAGATTGAAGAAATACTTGGCCTAGTAAGTAGTATTTTTTAATTCTGTTGGGAGAGTTTAAATTTGTATTTTGTCATTTTAGTAATAATGTTAAACTAAAGTATTACAGGGGTCAGCTAATTTTATGTATTCAAGTGAATGGTCCGATCTGAAATCGAATCAAACTGGCTTTCAGACAAACTGAGCTAACCCAAGTTTTTAAAGGTGTTTATATAAAGGGTGTTTTTTTAAGAGTTATACAGATAAATCGGATATTATCTTTTGGCATTATAATGTAAACATGGTTTTTGGAAAATGCCATCCAAAATTGGACCTCCACATTATACTACGTCCGAAGCAACCATGGTTCGGACGTAGTATAATGTGGAGGTCCAATTTTGGATGGCATTTTCCAACATTTGTGGGGGTATATTGGCAATAATTCCACGAAGGAAATTTGTCCTTCAAGTGGTTAATCGTATTAGGCTTAAGGGCGTAGACTAGCAACTTCACATATCCCCCCAGAAAATAGTGAAGCGGAGTTATATCCCGTGGAAGTAAAACTATGCAGTTACCAAGCGTTTCCTTCAATAAATTAAATAAATAAATGTGTCACGAGCTGTACGATATGTTGCGCCGCCCGCCGCCGTGCCGTCGTTGCCTCTTGTTGTAACTACAGCGCTTGCACATATTGGTTTTTCAATTGAGGAACGGTCATCACTGACTGTAACATTCTGTCCAACACCGTTTTTAAAGAAGTATGGACCAATTATTCCATCAACCCATTAAACTCACCAAACATTCAGTTTTTGTGGATGTAACGGTATCTTAACATAGACTTTGGAGATTATCATTACTGAAAATGCGACAGTTTAGTTTATTAACTCATCTTGTCCATCAAAAGTGATTTTAATCGCTAAATAAAATTCGCTATATTCATGTTAAAATCCGAAACCAAATTAAAAATAACTTGACAGTTGACAAAATGGCCGTCATTTAAAATAGTGTTGCCAATTTAAAGTTGTATGTATCTAAAAAATGTCACTTTAAAATCTCTCGTCGCAAATTTTCAAGTCGTAACAAACAAATTGTTATCATCACCGGCCTGAATAAACCACCCAAATTAATCCGCTGCTGACCAATTAGGTATACTCCCAAGTCTCAACTCGCACTATATTTCATTGTCTTCTAGTATATGTTCTGCTCACGCTCACGCTTGCTGGCTGACTTTTGTTGCGCTGCATACATCATCGCAGTAAACAGAGCCAACTAATTTATTTGACTCAATTCACGATTCAGATTGAAACGCTCACAGAGCCCCCGAGGCCCGAGTATTGGACATAAATGAACATTGGTACAATTTTCCGGTGTGGGATTTCAGTTTTGTAGTTATGAGCCCATAGTCACTAGTCAGTCGTGTAGCAACATTCATGCCCATAGCATAGCAACAGCTGTTTGGGTAGCGTTTTCATTTGCTCTCCCGCTGCTACCGCCGCCGCCGCCGTCCGTGCCGGTTCGTCCACCGCCGCTGCCACCCGTCTGCATCGTATTATTATGTGTGTGGCATGTTAATCGATAAATAAATAAACCTCCAACAATAATATTATGAATAAAAGTGCAGTTTTTGAGTAAACTTTTGTTCGTGGTAGGTGATAGACTAGCTGGCAATCGCAATTTTTTGAAAACGAAAAAAAAAAAAACACATTAAATTCAATAAATATTTTGATTTAAATGCATAGTAACAGTATGTTGTGTTTTGTGCAAGGAATTGCTGGGATGAATCCTGATGGCAGAAAACTCAGTATTGATAAAGATAAATCACCGCGTAAGCGACACATGGTGAAGGCAAGGTAATTATAATTATGTTTATTTTCATGATGTTATGTCAAAAAAAAGTGACAGTTATAAAAGTATTTTGACAGTTCTGTGAATCATTGACTTCAAATTGTTATTAACTAATGTTATTGATTTGAACTTCTTTTACTCCGTTATTTAAGTCAAAATTCATAATCCCTATCAATTGTTTGAAAGAAATTTTTAATGTTAACGGTACCTAAAAACAATCAAGAATAAATATGACTTAAATGTAACAACTGACAATATTAAAATTTTCATAGTATTTGTATTTATCAAATTGAATATGTATGTGAAAAGTGTTTATAAAACATTAAATCAACTTGACCCAGCAAAAAATAAATATGAATATGCCAAAAATGCTTGCGTTCAAGTTATAATATCATATTCATTCACTTTCTGTCAGCTATTTTTGCATAGTAAAGGAAACCATCCAAACAGCCAGCAAATTTGATCGCAAAAAATGTATTCCAATTGTGCTGTCAATCAAATTTACCATACTGCATTTTCAAATTCAATCGTAATGTCAAATATTTATTGCAAAAAATTTCATCGTCATTGAGCAATTGGGCAGGTTCGGACGACATAAGGGACCTGGAGTTGAGGCAAGTTTCTAGTATCTAATTGACCAGCTGCCACAAAATTGTCTCCAATTAAGGCAACTTTATTGGAAAGTTGACTGGAAAGTTAGTTAAGAAAAATGTTCCTTACTACCAAGTCAGGTCTACTTATATGTCAAACTGCCAACTGATCATGTCTTTTTTCATTTAACTGAAAGCTGAACTTCATATCTCTGTGATTAAGTTATTAACTGTACAATTTTATAAAAAAATTAATTTAAAAGCGTTCCTTGTCAAACACACCTTTTTTTGGGCTTGTACCTTGTGCAAGGAGTTTTTTGTTTAAAATAATGGTGTTGATACTTTTCGCTTGATCAACTGAAAGCACTTACGTCTGAAGAATTAACTAGCAATCTTGGTCTAATTTTGCGTTCAAAGAATACAGTTGACTTCAAATGCAGTCCCTAACCTGCCCATTTAATTTAAAAATTCCGATAAAAGAACGAAATGTCATCTAACTTAAAATGACATCTAGTCTTTCAAAAACTTTGCAAACCTAGTTCTTAGTATCATGTTTCATATTTCTGTCAAAATAACTATTGTTCAAATATTTGATATCAATATTTTGACGTTTCAGAACGAGGGACAGTAACGTAGAATTCTAATAAATGGTCTTTTAAAATTACATTTATCTTTACATGTTTACTTCTTAGTGAACGGATAAAATTCTGCATTAACTTTGTAACAAATCAAATCAAAGAAACGTTAAACTAAAAAAAAGACTAAAGCTGTCAAAAACAACTGTGAAAGGTACATCATTATTTATTTTTCGTATAATTATGGGGTTGTGCGAAGGTATATAGGATTGTTATGTAACATTATATGGCTGTTGAAAATCAATAAATGGATTTGCAAAGTGCAACCGTAGACAATTACCTACCCCTCCCACATCTTATGTATTTCTTAATTACATCTTTTGGAAAAGTTTATTTTTTGTATGTTCTATTGATTGGCATTTTAATATTTGAGCTTGAAACTTAAGGGTTGAACAAAACAAGTTGTGTGGTAGACATCAAATTGCTAGATGGCTGGCATTCAAAGGTTTCCTAAGAAGTGCGAATCTACCAATGACTTTACTTTCTTACACGTGCGATACGAATCGCAAGTTGTGAATGGTAGCAAATTTTGACATATCTTCAACATGAGTAATGTAATATGTTACACTGTAAATTAATTGGGCAGTTTGTAGAACGTGTCCTGTTGTTGTAGATTATAAATGATATAAAATTGATGGTTTGCACATTGAATTTGGTAATTCGAGTAGAACGCATTGGACTGTTTCCAAAATAACTAAATTGTCTTCCGTTTTCCATGTAACTAGCTTTAAGGTTAGAGCTTGGTGAAATAAAACACCTGTGCAAAATATCGTAGTTTAAGAATTATATTTAGAAGTCGCTAATCGCATTTGTAAAATTTTCATACACATTTTATAGGAACTATTGGCTTTCTTGCTTCTTCGTCTTGTAACTTAAAAAACCTGTCACATCTATTTAAACTATTGATGAGAGCTTTTCTTAAAGGAATTAAAATGACATTTAAAAATGTTTTGACATTTTTCTCTAATTAGTGCAGTTTTTTCAATTTTTTTAAAGGTTTAATTGAAATGCATGGAGCATTCTGCTATTTCTTAGACCACCCGTTGAAATTTAAGAACCTTTGCCTGGCAGGCTTCGCGAGTTTTTAGGAATACCTTCTTTCGGGATTAAAAAATATGTTTTTTATGATGTTTTCCATGGGTAAAATGAATCAATTTATTTATGATTTAGGTCTGTTAAAATACAAATATTCCCTGTTTTTGCATTCCATGGGGTATAGTAAATTGATTTATTTTTGATTAAAGCTCAAATCTGGAGGACTGGATTTTTTGACAGAATAACCCCACTTTACACGGTACGTGAAAAAAGGCCAAGTGAAATATGGCCAAATTTCAAGAAATGGCCTTATTTCACTTTTGTAAAGTGTAATAAAGCTAATTTCCAACGGTTGGTCTTATTACACTTAAAAAAAGTGATCTAAAGCCAAATTGGTTTTGTTTCACTTTCAACAATATGGCTTGCCATGTACACAAAGAAACTTTGCGTACATTCAACCTCGCACCTACCCCAAATCCTATAGTGTGGCCAAGCAGGGGGGTTGCATAACATACCTCACCGTACAAATAAGTTGGTCTTATTTCTCAAAATTTGTTGGCGTTATTTCACGTTTTCAAAGTGCAATATGATTAACTGCTGAAAATTGGCCTTTACTTTACTTTTGAAAGTGCAGTAAGGCCAATTTTTTAAAGTTGGTCTTATTTCAATTGGCCTTATTTCACGGAACCTCTTTACACTAAACGAAATTAATTTAACGAAATCCGAATTTACCCAGTTAAAGCCTATTAGTAAAAACATTATAGGACTTTATAACTATTCATAGTTTGGTAAGATATGTTTTGAAAACTAAAATGTTCACTTTATTTCTTGGTGCCTAATTTGATGTAAATAATGTTGATGGAAGATCATTTTAGTCTAAGGGAAATTGCATTAGTAACTTAAAGAACGCATGGAAATCACTAGAGTTAAATTGCAGGGAAATTTGGCAGACTTCAATGTACATTATGTACATATGTGCAATGCAACCATAAGAAAAAAGAACGAGATTTCCCTGGAAATATTTTTCACGTTCGAAAAATTCGTATCGTGAAGTGTTTCAAATTCTCATCAGACTCCTTTTTGGTATGTACCCACCTTCAACAGATTTTTTTTGCAATTAAATTTTAATTAAAAACCAAAGTATTGGAAACTGCGATATGTAATACATCGTTCGAGAGCAAAAATTCTTATGTTTAACATCAATAAATTCAATAATTATTTTGTTTGTTGTGTACTTTAGCAAAGTATCGTAGAGGACATTTTTATAGAATTTTTTATAATTCAGTTGAAATGAACGCACCCAATATTTCCTTCTTCACATTGATAGAGTATACATATTCTAGTGATATTTTGTTTTCCTGTAAAAGAAATTTAAGTTTAAACCTTATTTTTTTAAAATTATTATCCTTTGATACCACTGCACAAAATTTGAAATTGATCTTCGAAAATAATTTAGTTTTTTCAATGTTGGTTGTTTTCCCTGGCAAAATTTTTTTCCGAAAGAAGTTCACAATAACTAGAAATATTTCTTGTGAATGAAACTTTTCGTGGGAAATAAAATTCCCCGGAAGATTCCCGATAGGGCCCCATTATAATAGGCGTTTTTTTTTAGCTCAGAGCAGAGCCTGAACTGTCAAACAAAAAATTGTGTTTCTTTATTAACTCTGAACGTTCAGAGCTTCAAATTTGTATTTCTTTTCTCGCTCTGATCGTGATAAGAAATAACGAATAAAATATATTTTATTTGTAAGGATCTTAAGACATTCATTCAGAATGTATTCCCATCAATCATCTCCTAGGTCTGTACTTATGCATGCTCGTTTATGTAAAACATCAAAGAAATTGTCAAGAAATTAATAACGCACGTTATCGATCTTACGATGCGACATTGTATGTATAACATGTTTCTTAATCTTATGTACATATTTACCTTCTAAGAAAATAACTGTCTTCATCTTATGTATTTACCTTCTAAGAAACCAACTGTCTAGTTCTAAGTTCAATTACAATAAACCATCGGTCGACAAAAGAACTACCTTGAGTTTTCTTATATATTAAGTGGTTTATTTCAGGAGGCTTGAAATGGACAAGAAATATGAACGTGCTTTTAATTTCTTTAGTTTGATTATAATTAGTTTTTCCATTTTAATTTAAGCTTTGAATCTTATTCCTTGTTTCTAAAGAAAATGACAAATAAATTGAAATGTCAAATAGTGACAGCTTAAGTGTTCACGCTTTTTTCAGAGGATGGTCAGAGCATGCTCGATATACTCGGCCTCTGTTCAGAGCTCTATTCTGAGTTAAAAAAGAAAAACGCCAAATATCATAAATTTAATATAATTTCACGGAAAACTGAAACGGCAGTACTGAACAACATTTTAATAAGCTAATTTCGCTCTCTCAGCAATGCATACGTTTGTGAATGAACGTACATTAACCTTATGTATTTAGTGTTCATAAAAATGCATCGGATCGGAACAAAACTGAATTTGCTTGCAAACATGCTTTGGTGTAATCGGTTGAATTTTGATTCCAAGATTAAAGTAGGTTATCTAAATGACATTACATATAAAGGGTGTCCCAAAATTAACGCAAGATTTGAATTTGCCGCCATTTGTGCAGTGAAGTGTTGGCAACCCTGAAAAAAAGCAATTTGACAGCTAACAGTATAGGGTTATTAAAAATGGAGCGTTACACGAGAGAACAACGTGTCTTCATTATTAAAGAATATTTCAAAAATAGTGAAAGCTTGGCGGCTGCAGTTCTAAAATTTCATACAAAATATGGTCGGAATAGTGTTTTAACTTCGTCAACTGTGAAGAGATTAATTGAAAAATTCATGGAGACTGGATCCGTTGGAGACGCCAAACACACTGGTCGTCCAAAAACAAGCCGTTCAAATGTGAATGTCGAAGCAGTGCGTGAGTGTTGCTGACAATCCAGGAACCTCAATTCGACGTCGTGGACAAGAATTGCAAATTTCAAGAACCTCTCTACAGCGTATACTCACCAAAGATCTGTGTCTTCATGCTTACAAAATTCAATTAACACAACAATTGAAGCCTAATGACCATGGACAGAGAAGAGAGTTCGTTGAATGGATTATTGAACATCAACAAATGGACCCTGATTTTTCGAGCAAAATCATCCTAAGCGATGAAGCACATTTTCATCTTGATGGCTTTGTCAATCGCCAAAATTGCCGCATTTGGGGTTCGGAGAACCCACATGTGATTGTCGAAAAACAAATGCATCCACAACGCGTGACTGTATGGTGTGGATTTTGGGCTGGAGGCATAATTGGGCCATATTTTTTTGAAAATGATGCTGGTCAAGCAGTGACTGTTACTGGTGCTCGATATCGCGACATGATTACACAGTTCTTTCTGCCAAAATTGGATGATATTGATGTGTCCAATATGTGGTTTCAACAAGACGGTGCCACATGTCATACAGCCCGTGAAACAATACAATTACTGCATGAGACATTTCCAGGTCGTGTACTCTCTCGTTTCGGTGATCAAAATTGGCCTCCTAGATCGTGTGATTTAACACCATTAGACTTCTTTTTATGGGGTTATTTGAAATCACAAGTCTATGTCAACAAGCCCACAACCACCCGTGCATTAAAGGAGGAGATTCAACGCTGCATCAACGAAATTCAGCCACATTTATGCAGAATGGTCATGGAAAATTTCAACAAAAGAGTGCGCATGTGCATGCAAAGCCGTGGAGGCCATTTGTCCGATGTGTTATTCCATACATAACCCTATCCTATGTACTTTACGAGTCAATAAAAATATAACTATCAAAAGACTAAAAACGGCTTTTTCTATTTAATTCAAATCTTGCGTTAATTTTGGGACACCCTTTATTAATAAACATTTAATAGGATGATCTTTATGAGGGAAGCTATACATAGCAATGAGAGTAATATGTATAATCTTTATTCTGTTCTGTATCTGTTAAGATAGTCTCGAAGAAACATGGGGTATCATTCATATCCACAGCAACAGGAAAAAGTAAATCAAAAGTGATTATATAATACGAATTCCATACACATTATGATTTAATTGAGAGTTCCGCTTTTTATTCAAATTAATTCATTAACACAAGTCTACATTAATGATGGATTTACATGTAGAAGACGTCTCTTCAATTTTAACTTCAATATTTCACTTCTGGATTTATCAAGATAAATATGTAAATACATAAATGAGCATATTATACCAAAATGTAATGTAAGTAAAGAGTACCACTCCAAAGTAGAAATGATGATCACTGTTGATGGCTCTAATAAACTTCCAAAAATCACAGATTCAGTGGATGCACTTCAAATACTGAGTCGATCCATCTGTCACAGAGTTTGGCGTTGAATATATTTTATCAATTACAAATTTGCTATTGACTGAACTTTTATAACGAAAAATAATGGTATTCACGATAGGTGGTGGTATGGTTACAAATTGTGTGAAATGATAAGTTTATTTAAAAGTTTGCGTGAACGCCCTTGGGGGCATTCACTGAGCTAGCGGCTACGTAGTTAAGGCATTTTAATTGGCTAAATGCAACTACAAATAGAGTTGAAATTTCCCCTCCGATGTAATGTAAAATTTTCACCTACAAAGTAAGCGCACACTGATTTTGACGTTTCACAATCAGCTGCTCGGTAAGGACATACGAATTTAAAATGAATTTAATCTTTCGGTATTTAAATACAAACACATATACATAAATATTAATATAAATATTATTAAAATATTTAAAGTTCTGAACACAAAAGTGTTTCTTATTTTATATATTTGCATTTGTCATTAATATGACAGTTTTGGATTGTCTAGCTTTGTAGTGCAATTTTGCGTTCACAAAGCTAGCTGAATTTTAACTACGTAGCCTCCAACTTTATGAATGCGCCCCTTTTAATTCATTTATTTAAACGATGGCACTGCCAAATTGAATCAGCTGTTCCTTAAACTTCAAATATTAAAGATTAAAAATAAGCAACAAAAAGAAATATATTAAATTATGTATATTAACAAATTGCTCTTTATGATTCACTCATTTTAGAACTATTCGCAGAAAATAATTGTTTGTGTACTTATAAAGTCACAATGCTGTTTGGTTAAGTTTATCAAACAAATTTGGATTATTTTATCCACCAAAATCCTTGGAGAATTTTAAGACAATTTTTTAATCATTTCTCATACAAAATTTGACAGTTCATTTACCAAATGGTAAACTTTTCCAGTGTTCTACATAATTTCGTGAATTACCATAATAATTTTGACAACCATAATTTCATTTATTAAAATATATATGTAAAGGTGTCTTTTAGTTTTATAATCATTCCCAAAAGATTGGTAGACATACAAAATTTCTAAATTATTAGATTGCTACTAAAAGTTTTTTTTTAATCACATTCCTCCACATTCTGGGATTTGTTCTGCCAATCAATTTTGTTTGTTAAATAACCTTGGCCTTTACTTAAAAAATAACACTGTCATCTTCTTTGGTTTCACTTATTTATAGCAAAATATGTACATATGTATGTATGTATGTATGTATAAATAGAAGATTAAATTTCTTGTGATGGATGCGAACAAGATGCGGTTTTTCTGTCTTGTTATACTGGTTCTTTAAGTAAAGTCTGATTCACATGGTTAGGCACAAAACTTTAATTTATATGAATCAATTTTTGTACGTTGCATAAAATCACAATTGATTCATCCATCTGTGACGTTTAATTTCATACATATATAAATTGATTGAAAAGTGATCATTTTTCCATACTCCTTGTTAAAATTAAAACTAAGCTTTGTAAACTATGCATACGTTTTATTAGTTTTAAAAGATATTGGTTCTTTGATGTTAACATTAAGTTACAGTGGAATAAAGAGTATGTTGTTGCTCCGAAGAGTAGGTACTTACATTTACTTACGTCGTTTTTAATTGGCAATCTGGAATTGTTCTTCGATTCGGAATCCCAATTGAACAGTTTTTTTTTTATTCCGAAGAATCTGAAGTTTGGTGAGAATGTATTGGTTGAGTATGGCATGTGTCACATATACAATATACATATGTCATATGTGTATTCGCGCTAAGTTTCATTTTGTTTTTGTGCTGGAGGAAGTGAATTTGGATTGCTGCGATATTATTTTAGCTGTTCCTCCGAATACTTGTCCACTAAATCCTCCACAAAGTTTTGCACTTTTGGTTTTTTGGCAAACTCCTGCACGAGAAAATCAACTGCAATAATATCTTCATCACTTGATGAAGAAGATGAGGAAGACGACTCCAATAATGTTTCTAACAAACTAGGAACACTTGTTACAATATTTTCAATTTTTCAATTCAATTTTTTTCAATTTTTTATAATTTTTATATCAATTTCAAGAAATCACTTCACTGCTGGTATAATTTATGCAAACAAATGTGTTACAAAAAAAATGTCATTTGTCAAGTGTGACATCTGACATTTAAAATTTATGAATGTGTGAGTGATTCTGCTTCTGATTCTGTTTTTAAAACCAGAAGGGAAATTCTCTTCTTTTCAGAATCAGAACTGTCACTTTTGCCCAATTGAACGCATTCAGAATGCTTTTTTTCACTTCCAGATTGCCAATTGAAAACGACGTTAGATAGAAAGAAGTTCAACCGGCATGCAGCTTTTAAACTAGTTTGTCAAGTTTGTTGAACTGATCTTCATTGAATTCCTCCCACACACTAACAAAGTTAAATTAAAGTTGCACTTGAAAAACTCTTGATGACGTACGTATGTATACAGATATGGACATTAACATAGAAACACCAAACAGAGTTTAAAAAATTAAATTTTTATTGACTTAAAAAGATTTTTTTTTCAAGTCTTTTTCTGGTCTTCATTTTCTTATTTTTTTTTTCTTTCAAACTAAAATTACCTATTATTTATAGTAAAGTTATAACATAAAATATTTTAAATTCATAAATGTAAAAAAAGGAACAAATTTCGTAGTAATTAAAATAAATACAAAGATTTAACAAAATTAAATTAAATGCAAAGGTATTCTGGATTTTAAATTATTTTAATATCTGGTAGCCTGTATATATAATTGGCGGCATCTTTCAATTGAAATATTGTACCACTCCTGTTGAACTATCCTCCACAGTTCGGCTTCATTTCTTGTTAAATGTTTTCCAACCTCATTTTAAACCTTCCCCAAAATGTTTTATGGGATTTAAGTCAAGCGATTGGGATGGCTACTCCTATACGCTGATTTGTTGGTCTTTAGAATACTTTTGAGCAAATTTGGATATGTGCTTAGGGTCGTTGTCCTGCTGTAGAACACATGTGAGAGGCATGTTCTCGTCCGCATAAGGCAGCATCGTATCCTTAATGATATTCACATTCATATTTTGATCCATTGTACCCTCAATCATACCAAGAAAATTAACCTCAAAGTATGGTACTGCCGCCACAATTCTTGACTGTTTTCTAGATGTATTTGGGATTCAGTTCTTTCAAAGGAAGGCTTCTAACGGTTTGTCTGCCATCACTTCCGAATTTATCTTTGTCCATCCACAAAACATTCCGTCACTTTTTGCCTCCTTTTGGCCCACTCCAATTAAAATGATCGTGGACGAATTTAAACCGCGTTATTATATTTTGTTTTTCTTAGAAAGGGCAACATTCCTGCGATCCTTCTAAGCAAGTTAGCTTAAACAAGTCTTCTGAGAACAGTTCTGGAAGTTATTGGAAGCTGTAGTTTGTTTTTTATTTCCCTAGAAGACTTGTAAGGATTTTATTTTTGAGGCCCAAATGATCTTTTAGTATTCTTTTGTGGTTGTTTTGGTTGGTTTTCTCAGCTATTTTTTGGCTCTTAGTGGACAAATTACCTTTGCAATTAACTAGAGAGATCTGCTCATTATTCTGTGAATTTCCCTCAAAGATTTTCCATCACATTGTAGAACTAAAATGACAGCTTTCTCTTCTAGGGAACAATGCTTACCACGACCCATGCTTTCCTTAGAATTAATTGTAATATTATTAAAATAATTTAAATTTACTTCCCAAAGTGAACATATTGTTTTAGAAAAGTAAAAAAAAAAATATTAAAAACTAATATTTTTGATACTAGTTAAATAATAAGGTCTGTGTTCCAATGTGTTTCTATTTTAATGTCCACCAAAAACACAGTCTTACCTAAAGAACGGTTCATCTCCAAACAATCAACAAGCTAAAAAAAACATTGAACCCATGTTATTTTGCATAAGAGAGCCTAACTTTTTTTTGATAAAGGTTAAAACTACTTCTAATGCATGTTGTACAAGTGATTTTCTCCAAATGAAAAATTATAGAACTTGATTCCAAACAGTGTTCAATGGTTGCTTTGAATCTCATGTTGGATAGGGTATCCTGGATAGGTAAATTTTTAAATACCTTATTGAAAGAGTTGGATACCTAAATTGAGAAAGGTGGCAAAAAATAAAAACGACTTTCAGATGGTCACAAAAAGCAGACAAACATTAAGATTTCAAGGTCTGAAATTATAGTAAAATAAATATTTCAATGGTTAATTTCATTCAATTTTCAAGTTCCTTCAAATTTTACTAGATGTTGTGTCAGATACCCACATATACCAGAAATTCTTGGATACATATGGATTTCTTTTTGACATCCCAGCTATTGTTGATCAGCTGTTCTTTTACACGTAACACAATAACAAATAAAATAATTGAGCGCAGCAAATGTGAGCACGGTCTTGTATGATCCAATAACTTTTTTTGTTAAAAGAAGAAACTGACAAATAGAAAAAAACGATCAAAACAATTGTAAAATATAAAATGACGTATGTATGTATACGTCGGAATCGTCGGCATTTTCATAATATTTTGTTAATGTGCTGTTGGAATAATTTCATGCTTCGATTTTCCCATGAAATTCCATAAAGTAAAGTTGAGACGAAAAACCTCGAGCTTTTGACAGGCGTCAAAAAAAAGAAGAAAGCTTTCAAGTAATTAAAAAATAACGAAACAACATAAAAAGGAAATTTTTGTTTGACACTATACATAGAACTTACCATCGAGCTGTCAAAAAAATGACATCTGCTACGTTATTATAGATAATTTTTAGAAACAACCATTTCAAAACAAATACAATAAATAAATACATACATACGTATTGATTTTATCAATTTCAAAAAAGACTATTTTAGTATTATTGTTTATGTCTATTCTTCATCGTCAACACAAAATTCATTTTGTTTTTAATTACATCTGTAGAAGATAAGATTATTTGTAATTAGGGCCGTAAATGAATTGATGATGCATTTATTTCCGTATACTATATACTTTACAATAGTCTTTTAAGTATGTGCTTTATAATCTCTGGACATTAAGTATAGGGGCTTGTATTCTCGTGATTCGTATTGGAAATTTATTTTTGTTTTCTTTTTTAACGTTTTTATCAATTTCAATTGGTTGATAATGTAATTTAAAATAAGTTTAGTAGCAAGTCAAGTGACAGTCGGTGGTCATACGGTTTTTAATAAGAAAAATCAATTGTTTATATTTGAAGTTCTCTTCCTGTTTCTTAACAAACGGTATTTTAATAACTTTAAGATGGAAGACGTCCTTGCCATAGATGTTGAAATGTGAGTACAATTCGTAGTGGATAATAAGTCGTGTTTATTCAAAGTTAGATAAGAAATGGGGATCCTACAATTTTGCGATCAATCTCTTAACCAGATCTTTGTATATAAACCCCATGTTCTTTTCACGTCAGTGAAAGACTTCACCGTCCCTCACAGACATATGCTGTCAACTTAAACATTTATTTAGACTATAAAACACTATTTAAGCTTTTAGATATGAAAAATCATCTGACAAAATTATTGCTTTTTAATTGCCAATACGTCAGTCTTAATTGTTTTTTCCGAATGTCAGCCTATTTCAAAATCATCGTGTATCAAATCGACTTAAGATTCTTGCCAGGTTTTTCAAATACTTTTTTTTTTCTAAAAATATAAATCGAAAGGTTATATTTTTGGTTCTTAAAATAAATAAATACGTCACCAATTTTAAATATTTTCTCTTCATCATGTGCTCAACAGGGTCAACAAAAAAGTATTAAAATTTCGAATAAACATGCATATGTGACAATGTTGTGTGTGGTGTTTTTATTAAATTCTTATTATTTATATTTCTGATTGTTTACACATCACATTTGAACTTGGATCTTGAATAGTTTCTTCATGTGGAACTAAAAATAAATACGATTATTATAAAGAAAATACGTTTACAATATTCATATTTTGTAAACAGATAATATTTATTTTGTATATTAATGTCCCTTTGTATACGTGTGTAAATTCTTTATCGACTGATGAAGAATTTTAAAATATTTAGATTTTTGCTCATAGTTTTTATTTTATTTTCTATTTGCAGATCGACAAGCAGCGTTAGCACTCTTTCACATTCAGCACCTGGATCTCCTATGGCACCACTGCAAGGACACTCTGAAACTCAAAGTGTAAACTGTTTAAGTAATATTGGAAAAAATAATTCTAGTCCTTACACAATAACACAATCGAGTAGCACAATTCCGTTCACAATTGGATCAAAAGGGGATAATAAGTGAGTATACTTTAAACTTTCTGAATTGATTGCGAACTTAAATGGAATGTATGTAGATGTAAATTTAAAATCTTCATTTAATTCTAAAGGGTGGTTATATTTTAAAGGCCGATGTTGATTTTGAATAAAATACAAATTGTTTAGGAAATTATTTTCATTTCTTTTTATTACGATAATATTGGAATATTTCAATTATAAAAATTAGGTGGCACAACAGTCCGTTGAGAACTAGGGCCTAGTGACTTATATACATACAACTCTCAACTATTCCTGTGTGCGAGTAATCCTGTCAGAGATGGAGGGGACCTACAGTTTAATGCCGAATCCGAACGGCTAATTTGAGAAAGCAACTTTTCTTGACAAGAATTGCTCTTGGAGGATTTGTCAATTCCTTGCAAGAGGCAATACCCGTGGAAAAAGCTTTAGATAGCACAGTCAGGGTTTGAACCCAAGACCTCTGGCATGACAGTCCAACGCACTAAGTTTGGTATTACACAGCGCATGTTTTTTCTTGAATTAGTGAAGTGCGAAAGAGAAAGGAATAAATAAAAAATGAAATAGAAATAAATCTGTCTCGGCATGCACGTATACAAGCTATTCCTTGCATGTTTTTGACGTTTGTCTTTCCTTTTCTTCGTATTTTTTCGCATTTGCTTCACTTCGTGTTCATGTTTAGTAGGGCTAATACCTCAATATGGGACACGAAAGTGAATTCAAGTGGACGATAGGTATACCTACGGTTGCCACTGCTGGAAAAAAAGTTTGTGTCCAGATTTGAAAATAAACATGACCACTTGTAGGTGAAAATTACGAACATAATTCAAGTCCGAAAAATTTGTAAACACAGATTAATGAATTCATCACATTTTGTTTAACATATTTTCCATATTATACAAATAAACTCACAAAATCCCTAACAAACTTAATTAAATTAGACTAACCCAAATAAAGATGACGAAATATAAAAACAAAGCGTTTTAACATGTGATCACAGTACCTATATAAGTTTTAACAATCATTTTATAAAAATAAGTAAAGTTCGATTTTAAGAGTTTTTACGGCTTGTGTAATGCGTAGATAATTCTCTCTGTTCCCTAAGTCCAATTCAGATCAAGAGTTTATATTTGTAATAAAGTTATTATTTACACAAAGTTGCTTAAATAAGTTTAACCATTGTTTCTGTTTAGCCAAGTGAGTATGTTAAAAGAACGTTTTCGTTACTCAAATTGTCGTACATCTTTTTTCGTTTCCGAAAAATATGACCAAATGGAATTAAAAATGACCATTTGACTAAGTGAAAAAATAATGACCAAATTTGGTCAGAGATGACCAATGTGGCAACCGTGGGTTGGGTACACCGAGCGAGCAACGAAAGTAGAAATAAAAGATATCTGTCAAAATAATGCACAGACTTAAACATCCAAAAAATCTTCGTGTAATAATGCGCGCATCACCGAATGACACTTCAAAACAAAATAGCCGAATAATGCGCATTAAATACATGCGCTGTGTAATACCGGACTAAGTATCACGCCACGGGTACTACATATTTCAATTACATATGGAACAAAATATGGGACATATGGGCACACCTCCATCCAATTGTCTAAATTTTCGATGAGGCTGAGGCATAATTACGGTTCTATGCCATTAAATGCCGATTTATCTCATCCTTTACCTCTTGAATTGTTGCTGGCTTATCAACGTACACCTTTTCTTTTAAATAACCCCAAAGAAATAAGTCCAACCGATGTCAAATCACATGATCTTGACTGCAAATTCCATCGCCACCATGTCAGATAACACTGCCATTGAATTTGTCGCTCAAGAGCCATCGTTTAGTTAGCTGTGTTGCAAGTGTTGAAAATACATATATCGTCGGGCCATACAAGTTCGTCCGTTATCATCCCACGGTAGCGAACACTATTCACAGTAACTGTCCGACCGGCCTCATTTTGCACAAAATACGTCCCGATGATATCGCCAGCTCATAAACCGCATTAAACAGTTGAACAGTCACTCTTTGTAAGTCCATTGGTTTTTCGACATTCACCCATAAATTATCATTCGCCCAAATGCGGCAATTCTGCTTATTGACGAATCCACTGAGGTGAAAATATAGCCTCATCACTGATGATTATTTTCTTCGAAAATTGATCATCGACTGTTTCCATTTTTTGCCACTATTCTGACCATTGACGTGCGTCGTTTGAAATGGTCAAGAGGGTTTAGTTCTTGAGTCAATGGCACCTTGTATGCTTGTAAATGCAAGTCTTTATGCATAATGTTCATCAACGACGAGCGTGGGAGATGTAATAATAACATGACTTTAACGTGTGGTTCATATTCAACATCGGTCATTAAAATTTAACCACCCTTTATTTAAGCATCTTATCATACTTTAATACTTTACTAAAGCTAAAAAATGCCTACTTTTCTACTACTTTAGTCCATATGACTTCTTATTCTGATTTTCTGGCATATCAATTTAAGGTCTGTTTCCCAGAGTTAGGTTTGTTTGCTTTATTTTTTTTCACGAACTGTCACTGTTTTATATGCACTGTATTTTATTAAAAGTAAATATACATTTTGCTAGTTATCAAACGTTAGGGTTAGGGTTAGGGAACAGTTCCCATTCAACATCGGCCATTCAAATTTAATTACCCTTTACAAAGATGACATTGGGCAGGTTCAGACGACATAAGGGACTTGAAAGTAAAGCAAGTTTCTAGTATCTGATTGGCCAGGTGCCAAAAAAATGGGCAGGTTCAGGCGACATAAGGGACTTATGTATCTTTCAAATAAGGCAACTTTATTGAAAAGTTGACTGGAAAGTGAGTCAGAAAAATCTCCCTAACTAATAAGTCGAGTTTACTTCTATCAAAATGACAGTTAATCATGTTTTTTTTCATTCAACTGAAAGCTGAACTTTATTACTCTATTATTTATTTATTTTTTGCACAACTTCATTTAATGCTTTCTGTAAAAGGGTTCCTTATCAATTTTGAAAAGAAATAAGTATTATTTCTTCACAATACAAAACACAAATCGTGATGGACTTGTAGCTTGCCTGTGGAGTGTTTTGAAGACAATAATGTTTTTAGTAGTTTTAAAATAAGATGAATGTTTGCTTTTAACTATAATGAATTGCTGAACCATCGAACTACGCCTTAAAATTTATCAAAACAAAATTGGTAATTCAAACGATATTGTTTTTAAACTTAATGTCAAACCTTATAATGAAATAAAATGTTCACAAAAAATGTATCGCTGTGTGTTTTATTAAGTTTTTCTTTTGAAACCGAAAACTGAATTACCCTGTACATACGTCAAACAATTTTTTCTTTTTTAAAAAGACCAAAGATCGTATAGCTTTCTCTCAAAGCCTTATATCAACTTAAAATAAACAGTGATAGAGATAAAGCTGTAAAATTGGAACACAATTAAGGGTTTTGGTTGTTCATGATTGAATTCATTGATAAATAATATGTCAAGGGTTTTTTTATCCAATTCATTATCTATGTTAATAAAAATAATGACAAAATACAAAATTATGATCATATTTCAAATCTGAATAAATATTGAAAACAAAAAACGGGCACTTGAAAAGCTTATCTACAGGTTTCACCAACAAATGTTCAAAAACTTCACAATACCAAAATAGTTGTCTGTGGATAATAGAATTACGAATTAAGTCCTTGTTGCTTCCAAAGCGAACTCTTTTAAATTAGTCCAGAAATCCGGATTCACAAATAAAAACTGCATATTTCTTCTTCCAGATTGTTTATCTAAGACGCGCGCCGGCAGCTTTTATATTTACCTACATTAGACTCGCTTCCCTCTCTTGCAAAATAATTGTTACCGATTTTATACTCAAGTTAAGAACCTAAATATCTTTACTTTATTTATTAAATATTTCTCTGCATCACATTCCCCCAACTGAATAAAACTTGCGTAATTAGTCATTGCCAAAACGATGTGTGTCATCTTTATCAGGAGACAAATATCAATTTTATTGATCAATCAATAACTTTCCGCACATTTGTTATCATCTTGAAAAACTAACCTGCATATGTACATAATATACTACAAATTATGATTCATAAATTTGACTCATTTTAATATAAATGTTTGTATACCTATGTGATTTTACCTCCTTGGATAATAACAAAAATAATTTTATATGATGAAAAAATGATATTAGCTGTTATGAGCCTTTTATTTATTTTTGTTTCCTAGACTATTAACTTATCAGTTAACCTAAGCAAAAGATTATTTTTTTCCAAATTTTATCTTACATACATTCTTTCAAATTTGTATCTAAATCAAATAATAGGTATATATTTTCCTCAAAAAAATAAAGATGCACTCTTTTAGGCTCTAATAGCTTATCACCTTTCATTCACACAACTATTAACATAGCAATGCATCTTAAAGTTAATATAATATCTTCAAAAATAAACAAGTTCAATACACAAATAACATAAGTGGTTTTAGGATGAGAACTTATAGGCCCAGTTTCCCTATTGTTCGTTCCTCTTCCTCTTATTGCTTGTTCGGGTTCTTATACCTTCATCACAAGCCCGCATCGTGTTGGAACAGTTATTTAAGGTGATTGCTTAGTTTGATGATGATCGGGGTTTTTACATCCAGCTAACATGCCTGTAATCCTCTCCAATCAAGAAATTACTCGAGAACAGGGCTGCTGGGCACTGTAAGTCATCAGGCCCTAGGTTCTCTTCATGTTCCACCACCAAAATGTGTTTAAATATTTATTAACAAGCTTCTACAGCCCTTTCGATCATAAAAATTGGTAAATGAAAAGAGTGGTGAATAAATCCATCATCAACATTTTAAAAACAATTATATATGTATATGATATTCATCCTCTCATTTGAGTGGAGCTATCGTCTCCTATATGGTCTTGTCCTTAACTATCCTACTAATCATAGATTGCCTAAAGTGATCAATAATTATCTTTCAGTCCTCAACTATATTTTTCGTATCTTAGGCGCTTAGTTTCTACAATTCAGCCCTGGAGCAAAGGCACCCTTTTATCGTTATCAATATCATACCTACATACATTTTTGTCGATAACGCCGCCGTTTAAAAAAAATATTTGATGCAATATTTGTGACAGTAGGAAGTTTGCACCGTATCAAAGAGGTTGTCTCCGTCGCAATTCCATTTATTCGAAATGGTATACGGGTCAATTTTAAATTTAGTTGGAGGTGCCAAAAACGCATTCCATAATTCCTCCGATATGAATATGGTGTTGTTTGAAAAATATGTTTACGACAACAACTATGTTCAAGATAGTGAAACATATAAAACATTACGACGATATCATTCTTTTGAGTAAGTGAATTGTTTTTTGAAACATAGCTAACTTGTTTTTATATATTTTTAAGAAATGGAATCTTATTACCCTTACAACAACAGTGTTTTTTTATTTCAAAAGAGTAGAAGCCAACAAAGCAAATTTTTACAATCCAGTAGTTGGTTGATATTTTTGTATTTGTCTTATTGAAAAACAAAAATAATGTACATATGTATGTACATATATTTTAATCAATTCTGTTTTCGTGTAGAAAATTGTGTTCTTAATTGTTTTCGTGCTTACCTATACCTATTTTTTTTAATTGTGTTTTTGTTTGTATTTACTTTTAGAGCATTAAGGCAAACTAATTCAACACCATTGCCACAGGTGTCATCTTCGGCAAATCTTCGAAGTCTTAGTCCACACTCTAAAGTCACCATCGTGTCGAAAAATGAAGTTCCAGAAAAAGAAAAAAAGAGAAAAGAGGTATCCAGCTCGAGATTGAAGAAATTCCATCGTCACTTCACACAAGTCTCTAAAGACGAGCGAGTTATCAACTGTAAGATACACCCTCATACAAAAACGTGATTATTTGACATTAATTATAACCTTTATGATTTATTTTACAGATTTCTCATGTGCATTAGTGAGTGATATTCTATTGCAAGGACATCTTTACATTACTGATCATCATTTTGCATTTTACTCGAATGTTTTCGGTTACGTTACGAAGGTAAGTTTAACCATTAGGAAGTTTATGCAATTTAATTAGATACATTTACCTTATTTCAGGTTGTCATTCCAACATCATCAGTTACTAAAATATCTAAAGAAAAAGTAGCAAAAATTATTCCTAATGCCGTTGGAGTGGCCACTGCTGATGAGCGACATGTCTTTGGAAGTTTCCTTAGCCGAGAATCTGCATTTCGATTGATGTGCAGCGTATGTCCAACAGAAACACCAGCTCCATTAATTCCAAAAGCCCTTCCCGACGTAGAGATATCTGAAGAATACTCGATTGAGGATGATAGTAGTTGTTCAATCAGTGGTAATGAAAGTCCACCCCAGCTCCTATCTGCTAGCAGGACTGCTACCGCTTCGGAGCCAAGTAACACGTTGTTGCGTCGAAATACCGGCGGGAAGGGCTCCCGATCAGGTAATTCATTTTACCAAATAAACATTTGTAGGGCTTTTTCCTTTGGTCGCGACTCGCCTAGAAGGGTTCCGTTTTAAATATAAAATTTAAAATAATTTAACCACATATTCCAAACTGAAAGAAGTCTGAAAGACCAACAAAAATAAAACAACTATCGTAAACTAAAGAAAAGCCCCTGCCGATATTCATACACTCAAGTTTCCATTTATACTCCTATATAAAGTAGATACATACTAAATTCAGATTGCTATCGGCTTTGAACGCAAAGGCGATAGCAATTTGAAATCATGGACGCGCTTATTTTTAAACGAATACTTCAGTGCCTGTCATACCTACCTTTAAACTTATAACTTATTTCATGTGCGATAGAATCTGTAATAATAAAATTTTATTTTCAGATTCGCCAAATGCCAAAAACTCTTCCAACGCCACTCGTACAGCACCGCCACCAATCCCAAGCACAAACTCAACAAATTCAACGTCCACCACATCAACAACAAGTAAAGCCCAACAAGCATCTTCTTCTTCAACAGCTTCTTGTGCTTCGTCTAGCTCATCACTACCTACGACAGCCTTAATTGGTGTTGGTAGTGTTGTTGTCGGTCCATCATCAACCATCATAACATCAACTTCCTCAACCTCATCTGCATCATCTATTGGTAATGGTCCAACATCATCCTCATCATCTTCACCCAATACTGTGGTGTTTTCTCCATCGACTGCATTCAAAGCATTTTCACAGAGCGCAATTGTACGTTTGAAATTTCCCACAGAATTCAATGTAGTTTATCTGGGCGTTGTGCTGTCTCTTATTTTGGCCATTTTCTCGGGATTCCTACTTTATAGAATATTGGATATTGAGGCCAAAACTAGTTTATATCGATCAACAGTAGAATTTAATTGGGTAAATATTTTAAATTATATATGTACCTACATAATATTGTAAAAGACATTTTCATTTGTTTTATCAGGGATCTGGAAATGATGCTGATGTTTTCGCTGAAGCTCTTCGATGGCAAAAGGAACTACAATCGAAGAGCACCGAAGAAGCTCAGAATATACTGCACTCAAATTTGCAACAGATTGCCAAGGTTAGTTGAATTTCAAGTAAATCGTTTACTATGACCCAAAACTCCAAAGTCAATCACTTTTGATAATCTTGATATTTTAAAGCAGCTGCAATGTTTGAATTTTTTGAAACAGTTGTTTATTTTATCGTATAATCTAAGAATTAAGAATAATAATTTTGGTTTCGCGATAAACCAATGTCTAGATTTTTAACATTATACTAATTTATATACATATGTACATACCTACCTAAACATAAAAGCTGAAACAATCTGAACTTGTTTAGAAAATTACTTCAGGTGTGAATTATTATTGTTATTAAGTATTATCTTATCGTTTTTTTTTTAGAATTAATTAATGATAACGAAGACAGCTGTGGGTCAGCTTTTTCTTGTTTTGAAAATACCTCCACTCGAAAACCCTTGTTGTCTACCTGTCTTAATAATATGCATACTTATTAACTTTTAAAGTAGAATGTCTGCTGAACAATAAATGAAAATATTGACAAATTGTTGTACACTCATGTGAGTCACACGCACGGTACTTTACTTATCAATTAGTTATTTGCGTTAGCTGGAATGACTAATTAGAGTATCCCTTTATGCTGTAGCCCTTTAGTAAACAATATTAAAAGTACTCGGTCAGACCGTTCGCCTGGTGATAAAATTATTAAATATTACGAGTGCCTGTATTATATCATGATAATAAATATTTAAAGTGGATAATGGATGATTTTCTTATCGGCACTATTGGAATATATAAATTTGATGAATTTATTTCATATCTTTAGACATGCCTATGTGTTTTAGACAAAATTATAAAGTATTATACAATACATACATAATTTTTTAGATTAAATACGGTTTATGTGGTTTTTGATCAGGAGGAGAAGTGTTTATTCTTCCAACAATTTACTGACCCACTAAATTATATGTCCGTGATCATTCACCCGTATCTCTAAGGCAATATAAACTTAGCATTTTTGTATCCACTATCATGTGAGTTCTAAAATAATTAAGCCTACATATAAAGGGCGCTAAATTTATTTTTTAAGGTTTAGAAATAGTGAAAGGGTTAGGCGCCAGTTAAAGCTATCATTGAAATCGATCCGGAAAAATGTTTGAATCGATATTTGACGATGTTTCCCTTTGATTAGAAATGAAAATTATATACTGATCGATCGGAAATCACATAAAGAATTTTTTTGAGGAAAAAAAGTGTAATTGCGCATTTATTTTTCTCTAAAGGGCCAGTTATAGGTAGGTAGGTAGAAATGGTGATCTCAAGGCAACCTAGCCTGAGATCCAATTAGCGCTGTAGTGCGCCGTTTTGATACCAAACTCGTTTGACCTGTGATAAAAAGGAAAAGATTTATAGAGAAGCTTCATAGCGATTATGTTAGGGCCATTTTGTCGCATTGAGAAAAAAAGATTAGGTCTCTAATCTTTGTCTCAGATAGCTCATCCAGTTCGTGAAAGAATGCTTTGCCAAAGCATTTCATTCTAGTGCTTGCCAAAGCAGGACATTTGCAGAGGAAATGGATTATCGTTTCACTTTCTCTTTGGTCGCTACAACTACGGCAAAAGGTGTTGTAAGAGATACCCAACTTCTCTGCATGAACTCCTATAGGCCAATGTCCGGTACAAACCGCAACAATCCTGGCTATGTCTTGCCTTGGCCTGCATAGAAGATCGTTTGTACGGGTTTTATTATAGGTGGGCCATATCTTCCTAGATATAATGCAGTTGGGTAAATTGCTCCACCTACGGTTTGATTCAGTTCGGTATAGATGGAAAAGATTTTACCCTTCATAGCACCAAGAGGAATGTTAACCATTTCCGCAAGTCAGCCCGTTCCTTTCCCACGATACCACTATGGCCCGGAACCCAGATCAGGGTGACACCGAGGTTAATGTTCAGGCTCGCAAGCTCATCGCGACATTGCTGGACCAATTTAGATGAGGATGTAGCCGAGTTAATGGCTTTGATAGCTGCCTGACTGTCTGTGAAGATAGCTGCATTTCGGTTTTGGTTTGGGCTTTGTTTAAGTATCTTACATGCCTCCCTAATTGCCAGCAGTTCAGCCTGAAAAACGCTAGCAAAGTCAGGAAGACTAAAGGATTTAGCTACATTTAGGGACTCAGAAAAGATCCCAGAACCAACTCCGCACTCCATCTTTGAGCCGTCAGTAAAGATGGTTGTATCGAAACCTATGGACACGATGTCATCCTTCCAATCTTCTCTGGATGGGAAAATGACCTTAAAACCCTTACTAAGGCTCAAAGTAGGAGTGCAGTAGTCAGTGTCTACCGAGATAATATCTGAGGGAATTAATTTCGTTGTGTTGCTGTGACCAGAAGGTTTTGACAACCAACTGTTTGATTCCTTCAGCCTAATAGCGCTGCAGGAAACTATGTTTTTAATAAAAAGGTCGATTGGTAGAAGATCCAAAATAACGTTTAAGGCGTCCGTTGGGCAAGTACGCATGGCCCCTGTGGTGCCCACGCAAGCTGTTCTCTGAACCTTCTTTAGCTTATCGATATTATAGGCTTTGCTAAGAGCAGGCCACCACACAATCGAACCATAAGTTAAGATTGGACGTACTACGGCTGTGTACGTCCATAAAGTCATCTTCGACTGAAGTCCCCAGTTTTTGCCGAAAGTTTTTCTGCAAGCGTAGAAGGCAACACAGGCCTTCTTAACCCGCACTTCAATATTTCGTTTCCAGTTTAATTTAGGGTCGAAATATATTTTGCACTGGAAGACAATGGTCGCATTCACAAAGCTAGTGGCTACGTAGTCAAAATTCAACTAGGTTTGTGAATGCAAAACTACACTACAAAGCTAGTCAATCTGGAACTGTCATATTATTGACAAATGCAAATATATAAAATAAGAAACATTTTTGATTTGATAACTTTAACTTATCTTTTGTGTTTTTAAATTTAATAAAATCAAATTTAAGACACAATTTGAATGAATTATATTTGTATTTAAATATTGAACGATTTATTTCATTTTGAATTCGTGTTACTTTACCGAGCAGCTGATTGTGAAACGTCAAAATCATTCTTCACTAACTTTGAAGCCGAATTTTTTAAACTACGTCGGAGGGGAAATTTTAACTACTTTTGTAGTTAGATTTAGCCAATCAGAATCCCTTGACTACGTAGCCACTAGCTTTGTGAATGCGACCAATGATATGATTTGACCGTTAAGTCGAGGTAGCGTGAAGGGCGGTACTTTAGTTTTGGTGGTAAAGAGCATCAGTTCAGTTTTACTTTGGTTAACTCCTAGACCACAACTAGTGGCCAGCTGCTAACTTTCTTCAAAGCTGACTCCGTGATTTCACTAATCACAGAGGTGTACTTTCCTGACACCAATAGCACCAAATCATCCGCATAGGCTACCGCCTTCACTCCACATCTCTATAATTTAACGAAAATTGTATCCACAGAAGAGGCGAAAGGACACCACCCTGGGTGTTCCCCTACTCACGTGTTTTGTTGCGATTGTATTGCCTAGAGTGGCTTGAATCTTCCTACCACTGAACATGGAAATAATCCATTCTCGAATGAAGTATTCTACACCGAACTTAACGAGCGATTCTTCTATGGATTCGGTAAGGACGTTGTTAAAAGCACCTTCTATGTCTAAGAAGGTGGCAAGAGTAAATTCTTTATAATGGATTGTTTTTTCTACAGTACGCACTACCTCATGGAGGGCAGTCTCCGTAGATTTGCCCTTAAGATAAGCATGCTGAGAGCTTTCGAGAGGTCGTCCATCTAGGATTTCTCTAATATGGTAATCAAGAATGCGCTCCAAGGTTTTAAGCACAAAAGATGTTAAGCTTATTGGTCTGAAATCCTTCGCGGATTCGTGACCACGCCTACCCACTTTCGGGATAAAAACTACCTTGACCTGTCTCCACGACACATGGGCACATGTTTGAGAAGGAGGCATCCTTTGAAAATTTGTTCCAGCCATGGAGCTGCCACATCATGAAACTTTTGAAGCATAACTGGCAGTATGCCATCCATGCCTGGGGATTTATATGGAGAGAAAGTATTGATGGCCCACAAAAGATTTTCTCTGGTTATAACGGAATTGACTTGCTCCACATGATCTACGTTTAGCTCAGCGGTTTCAAGCGGTTCGGGGTTATCACTCTCGCAACCCGGAAAGTGCGTCTTCATCAGCAGCTCAAGAGATTCGGCTGGAGAGGCTGTCCAGGTTCCATCAGGCTTTTTTAGAAATGAAGGATTACAATGTTCCTTCGATAAAACTTTGCTGAGCCTTGCAGAGTCCTTTATGTCTATCATTCAAATCGATCCGGAAAAATTTTTGAATCGATATTTGACGGTGTTTCCCTTTGATTAGAAATGGAAATTATATACTGATCGATCGGAAATCACACAGAGAATTTTTTTTTGAGAAAAAAAGTGTAATTACGCATTTATTTTTCTCTAAAAATGTATTTTTCTATTTTCCGGACGGAAATCCATTTTCCTGAACAGCTGATACTTTTATGTTCAAAAGTGAAACGAATCGTTCCACTGAATTGTGTTCCGATTTCACACAATTCCAATGACAGATTTCTGTCAGTAATGGCTGAATCACACCCGCTTCAGCTTCGGCTTCGTCTTCGTTACGTTGGGCATGCTTCGAGGTTGCTTTGAATGACATTTCTATTATTTCATCCGTCCAAAGAGCAAATATTTTGTTGTTGACATTTTTTTACAGATGTTGAGCTGTCAGACAAAGCAAATGTTCAGATAATTGAACTAGAGTTTCCGTTTGGAGTCACAATACGTTACATTACGTTCTTTTCCTTACGATTGTCAAACGAAACGTGAGGTCGAAGCTCCATTGTGATAGCATGCATTGAATTCCTATGGCTGAACTCGTAAACGTCAGGCGAAGCCGAAGCTGAAGCGTGTATGTGATTCAGCCATAAAAATTTGTCGGTGGATTTCAATCAGGAAATTTTTTTCAATGACAGAAATTTCTAATGATAGCTATAAACGACCTGCCAAAAAAATTGTTTGTTTTCAATGATGAAAACCAATGATAGCTATAACTGGCGCCTAAGAATGTATTTTTCTATTTTCCGGACGGAATTTCATTTTCCTGAACAGTGAAAAGTGAAACGAATCGTTCCACTGATTTGTGTTCCAATTTCACACAATTCCAATGACAGATTTCTGTGAGTAAACATTTTTGGTGGTTTTTAATAAGGACATTTTTTTTTAATGACAGAAATTTTTAATGAAAGTTATAAACGACCTTCCAAAAAAAAATTCAATGTTTGTTTTCAATGGGCAGGTTCAGGCTACATAAGGGACTTGAAAGTAAGGCAAGTTTCTAGTATCTGATTGGCCAGCTGCCAAAAATTTGCCTTCCAATTAAGGCAACTTCATTGGAAAGTTGACTGAAAAGTTAGTCAAGAAAAATCTCCCGAACTATCAAGTCAAGTCTACTTCTGTCAAAATGATAGTTGATAATGTTTTTCAATCAATCAATTAAAAGCTGAACTTTATTACACTATGATTTATTTATTTTCTGCACAGCTTCATTTAAGGTTTTGTGTAAAAAGGTTCCTTATCAATTTGGAAAACAAATAAATAATATTACTTTTTAATACAAAATACAAATCGTGATGGACATGCAGCTTGCGTTATGAATGTTTTTAGACAATAATGCTTTTGTTAGTTTTTGTACTATGAACTTAAAGTAGAGGTTTGTGAAGTAAAGTTCTGAATTTGAAACTCATGACATTTTAAAAACTAACTAGTTGCCTTGGTCAAAATTCACGTTCAAAGAATGAAGTTGACTGCAAATGAAGTCCCTTATGTTGTCTGAACCTGCCCAATGATGAAAACCAATGGGCAGGTTCAGCCGACATAAGGGACTTGAAAGTAAGGCAAGTTTCTAGCATCTGATTGGCCAGCTGCCAAAAAATTGCTTCCAATTAAGGCAACTTTATTGGAAAGTGGACTGGAAAGTTAGTCAAGAAAAATCTCCCTAACTATCAAGTCAAGTCTACTTATGTCAAAATGACAATTGATCATGTTTTTTAATTCAACTAAAAGCTGAACTTTATTACTCAATGATTTATTTATTTTCTGCACATCTTCATTTAAATTCATAAAATTAACTAGTTCAGAAGTAATTTAAGACCAAAATTGTACTCACGGGAATTTTGAACGTCTTTAACCTATACATTGATATATGTATTACCAAATAATTTGCCTTAATTTTATGTTTAAAAATGCTTATCAACAACTTATTTCAATTCAAAGTAAGGCTATGTAATTTCTCTATAGAGGCCCATAGTTTGCCTAGTGGAGTCTTTGTTATGTTGCCTTTTGATTTTTTTCCAGTAACGTGTAGTGTAGTACTCTTAAAAATAAATAAATTAGGTGGCGCAACAGTCCGTAGAGAACCAGGGCCTAGTGACTTACAACTCTCAACCATTCCTGTGTGCGAGTAATTGCAGAGATGGAGGGGACCTGCCGAATCCGAACGGCTAATTTGAGAAAGCACTTTTTCATGACAAGCAATTACTCTTGAAGAATTTGTCAATGGTCGCATTCGGAAAGCTAGTGGCTACGTAGTCAAGGGATTCTGATTGGCTAAATCCAACTACAAAAGTAGTTGAAATTTCCCCTCCGACGTAGTGTAAAATTTTCGGCTACAAAGTTAGTGCACACTGGTTTTGACGTTTCACAATCAGCTGCTCGGTAAGGACACAAGAATTCAAAATGAAATGAATCTTTCGGTATTTAAATACAAATATAAATCAATCATATTATACTCGTATCTTCTTTTTGGTATTTATTGAATTTAAAAAGAAAAAAAAAAACTATTTAAAGTTCTGAAAACACAAATGTTTCTTATTTTATATATTTGTATTTGTCATTAATATGACAGTTCCGGATTGACTAGCTTTGTAGTGCAATTTTGCATTCACAAAGCTAGTTGAATTTTGACTACGTAGCCACTAGCTTTCCGAATGCGACCAATTCCTCGCAAGAGGCAGTACCCGTGAAAACTTTTTTTTTTCTTTTTTTAATTAAGGTGGCACAGGCAGGAATTGAACCTTTGTATATATAATCTATAGTACTCTTATGGAACACGAATTTTTAGTTCATTGACGACAGACAGGCGGCGCTCGGAGTACTGAAAATTTGTTGTGCAGATTTTAGAAATTAAAACAAAAAAGAGTTGAGGAAAACTCTATATACAAAGATTGAACCCAAGACCTCTCGCATGACAGTCCAACGCACTAACCATCATTCCACGGGTATTTCTTTAAAATACAAAATACAAATCGTGATGGACTTGTAGCTTGCCTGAGGAGTGTTTTGTAGAAAATAATGATTTTGGTAGTTTTTGTACTATTAACTTGAAATAGAGGTTTGTGAAGTAAAGTTCGGAATTTGAAATACATGACATTTGAAGAACTAACTAGTTGCCTTGGTCAAAATTCACGTTCAAAGAATGAAGTTGACTGCAAATGAAGTCCCTTATGTTGTCTGAACCTGCCCAATGTCATTTTATGATTTGGATTATATGTCCTTGGGTGGTAAGACATAAGAAACGATAGAAATCATAATTGTCGTAATGCCCAAAATAAATGTCACAAAGCCCAACTCCTAAGTCATAAAACCGAAATTCAAACTAACATTTTGGGCGTTCATTTATTTAAAATTTATTTGAGCGTTACGACATTCGCTTTGGATTTTTTGGTGATTTATTTTTTACTTTTTGGGCTTTGTGACTAATTTTGGGCTTTATGACATTTTAGGATTTGGGCGTTATGGTTTTGGTCGAAAAGACCTAACGCCGCATTCAACGTAACTTTACATCCTTAACTTAATTACATCACTCGAAGATCGTCGTAAGGTTTAATATCTTAAATTTGTTTGCCATAATTTAAATGGATTATACTCTAGTGAAATAGCTAGTTGCATTTCTCCCCTCAACCTTTATGCCCGTGCTTCTAGAAATGACCATCAGTTTACCCTTTACCCACATTTCCGCCGTAATGTAAAGTACAGAGATTCGTTCATAAGCCATAGAACGCTAATGTTGAATGTCTTACTTCTTTCCCTGTCATTGCAATGTTCAATAATTTAAAACAAATGTACACCGACACTTCCTTTCTAACCCCTCCTTCTTTTCCTAATGCTCACACTGTTCTTTCTCCAGTACATATATTAAAGGTATTTTAAACTCTGAGTATGTTTTAATTATAGAGATAATGGCAGTATTGTATAATTTTAGGAAGCTTATAAAAATACAAAGAAAAGAAAGTATAGTAGGATCCTAAATTGAGCCTTGAGGTACGCCTGAAGACAGTGACGGATTTTGGCTTGCTGCCGCCCTAAGCCCCGGTCGATGCGCCGCCCTTATTGTTAAATTTTATTTCATAAATTTGTATCCAATATTTTTTTTTTAAATAACTTTATTTTATTGAAGTATAATTTATAAATATAATTAGTTAACATAAAAGATTAATAAGTTATAATCCTTAGATAGACAAATAATAAATATTTTTTTTATATTACCTAATCAATTCAAAAAATTTCAAATTTGCAATGCAATACATGGCATCTTCTATTTTTGCTAAGGAATCTTTGAATTGATAATTTAAATTAACACATTCATTGTCTAACGTCTCTTCCAAATAGTTAGGATACTTATTGACTAATTTATTGGCAAGATTTTTCAACTCGTTTGTATCTATTTCACATTAATTGTCGAAAAAATTGAAGTATTGGTAAAGTGTTTCAGATGCACTTTTACGCCCGGCTAATTGTAGACTAAGAGTATCTAAAATAGAGTAATAAACATTTGTGCGAACATTTTCTGGTCCAGAAAAAGGTGGTCTTTCATTTACCCGTGAGTCATCTGGCTGCATTTTTCTGTTTTTTTTGCGACGAGTATCATAACGATAATAATCCTGAACTCCAGACAGTGCTTTAGCTTTTTCTTCATATTCAGAAAATTGTCTGTCTCTCATGTCTATAGATCTGCACAACGGATGATAAATCAGCTTGAGATTCTTGAAGCTTCTTACTAGCAGCATTAAAACGACCTAAAATTACATTCCACACAACGACTAGGATTGTTCTTTCTAAATGTTGTAATTTTCGCTGCAATCTCGTAGCTTCAGATCGCGTAGTCGGTTTCTCATCTCTGATGCTTTCGGCAATAAATTCCAGTGCATCAATTATTGCAGACCACTCTTTTTCTAATGCGTAACATGCATCATGTCGAGCAGACCAACGAGTTTGAGAAAGACTCTTAATTCTTAAATTTGTACCCTGCACCAAGATTTCCCAACGATAAGCAGATATAGTAAAGAAATTGTATAGTTCTTGTAAAGTATTTCTAGAGATTTTAATAATACATCCTTAATATCTTTAGCTTTATGGCCGTTATTTTGTAGAAATTCTAGAAACCTTTTAACAATTTCCCCGTTATCACGTACATGCATATCGTATAATTATAGTAAGCTGATCGACATGTGCTAAATCAGGCGTAGAATCTACAATTATACCAAAATACTTAGCAGATTGCACTTCACTAGAAATTCGTTGTAGTATGTACTTTATTTTGAATCAACAGTATAATTTCTTCATAGATTGTTTTAGATAAACACGATGTATTCCCACTACCAGGGTGTTCATACAATTTTAAATGTTCAGATAAAAATGGAACAAATTTAGCAAGGAGTCATACTGTTCCTAAAAAATTCCCATTATGAGAATCTCCTATTCGTTCAGAATTTTCTCGAAATGGCAGGCCTCTTATTGCTAGTGATTTAATAATTGCAATTGCTCGGTAAAAAATTTGTTTCCATTATATCTTCATCGAGTTGTTTTATTATATTTTGATCAACACGCCCGTGAACTACTACTCAAGCTTTAAAATGACTAACTTTAGTTTTGTGAAAATCAGAATTTACATGTTCTTCGATGCGTGCTTTTGATTTTTTCCAGACACGGAATCCTTCGTCAGTAAAAGCAATCATTTCACCACTTCTACCAAATAATAAGCATGGAATACAAAATACAGATCCTTTAGTTTCTAAATAAATCTACCACTCACGGCGTTGAATCCCTCCATTTTTGCGTACGTTGAAATCAACTTTTGAAACAATACCTTGTTTTATCACTATAAACATTTCTAGAATTTTTAAAGTCTGCATCATCAGTATTACTGATCCCTGCAGATACAAAAACAAAGAGATGAAGTGAGATTTTTCTGTCTTACAGTTCTGTTTTGTTTGTTTTCGCAATTTTAAATTTAACGTAGATTTTCTAGATTGAATTTTTAAATTGGCAAACAGAAGTTATGATTTTGGATGCGTTCCGAAACTTTAGACCGAAGATATATTTGTGCATTTCATTAAGGTATGTTTAAATGTAGAAACGCTTTCAAGTGTTAAGCATTTCATAAATTTTGCCGCCCTTCAAATTATGCCGCCCTAGGCCTGGGCCTCACGGGCCTAGGCGTAAATCCATCACTGCCTGAAGAGAGGCAAAAACAGCGAACAGCAACAGCTTGTTCCTTTCTATTAGATATGGCAAAATTAGTTTAGAACCATAAAGATTAAAGTTATAAATCTCTTTCAATTTTTGATACATTAATTCATGATTAATTGTTTCAAAAGCTTTCGAAGATTAAAAAAGACTCAAAAGTGTGTTTTTGCACATAAAAATGTTCATATTTATGTTATTGACTGGTAATTTTAGAGTAGATTATAGCAATGTTCGCGGGCTGAGATCGAATTTTCTGTCTGTGTACATCCACGCTAATTCTAACAGACCAGCTGTTTTGGCATTGAGTGAAACCCAAGTAGGTGAAGATTCCGATCCTGCTGAATTTTTTATTCATGGGTATTGTTTGGTGCCATTATTCTTTTCACACCATGGTCTCGCCATATATATTAGGAATGATGTTGCCTATCAACTTTTACCACAATATGGTCATTGTAGCAACTCCTTCTTTAATTTCATGTGGTTAAAACTTTCCGTGAATAAGCACATCATTCACTATTGTTTCGTTTATCGAAGCCCAAACCTGGACAGAGTTTCGACTTCTCAAAGAATTGTCTCCCTGTATCCTCACACTGAAATCGTTATTACGGGCGATTTCAATGTACACAATTCTTCATGGCTTCAACATTCGGGTCAGACAACACCAGAAGGAGTATGTGCTGTGCAGCTGGTCAACGAGCCCACTCGAATATCGGACGTGGTAGGTCGAGCAGAAAACACTGACTTGTTTCTTACCTCTGACCCTAGTAAGTACACTATTAGTGTTCTATCTCCTCTAGGTTCATCTGACCATTGTGTCATATCAGCAAATTTCTCGTGTCAAAACTCTCCAGTTAAAGAAAGAGCTCCAAAGAGAACCGTTTGGCAATACGAGAAAACCAACTGGGACGGTCTTAATAATTATTTTAGGATCTTTAACTGGTCACTATGCTTCCTCGATAGTGACGTAGACGCCAGCGCTGATATGATCACAAGTTTGATTCTCCTTGGAATGAGAACTTTTATCCCGAATAGGGTTAAAAGCATCAGACCTAAGGAAAACCCATGGTTCGATGCGAGCTGTAAAGAGGTTATTAGGGTCAAGAAGGTAAGTTTCCGTTGTTTTAAAGCCAATCCGACTGAGGAAAACCGGAATAAGTTTAAGCAAGCCAGGAAGGCCTGCAACGTCCTTATTCGACGGACCAAAAATTACGGCAAAAAATACTGCAATGTCCCAAAGGCAGTAAAAATTTTTGGTCATTTGTAAAAAACATGAGGAATTCTTCCTCTTCGTCGGTTCCTACCCTCGTTGCCAATGCCACTCCGTTTGTTAGCTCTTTAGAGAAAGCTAATCTCTACGCTAGGCAGTTCACCGGCAATTCAACGCTGCCAATGAGTGTTATGACTCCGCCTGTCATCGAGCGCGTTAGTGATTCTATGGGACCAATCTTTTTTCGCACTCGTACTGTGGCGAGAGTCCTAAAAGATCTTAACATACATAAATCCGCTGGTCCGGACGGTATCCCGCTATTGTTCTGAAGAGGTGTTCTTTAACGCTGGCAAAACCACTGCGTAAGCTTTTTCATCTGTCCTACTCCTCAGGTCTCGTTCCGAGTGGATGGAAAACCGCATTTGTCCAGCCTATTCCCAAAAAAGGCGAATCTTCCTTACCTAATTACCGACCGATTGCACTTACGTCCCTTCTTTCCAAGGTCATGGAAACGCTGATTAATTATCAGCTTAAGAAATATCTTGAGGAACGGAAGCTTCTTAATGACCAGCAATACGGCTTTCGTAGCAATAGGTCCACTGGTGATCTCATGGTTCATCTCACCGAACAGTGGAACAAATCTTTGCATCGTTTTGGAGAAAGTAAGATTATTGCACTTGATATTTCAAAGGCATTTGATAAAGTCTGGCATCTTGCTCTCTTATCGAAAATGCGTGCTTTAGGTATCGACGAATCTCTTCTTCGTTGGATTAGAAATTTTCTTTCGAACCGTTCAATACAAGTTGTTTTGGACGGATTCAAGTCTGAAACCCATAAAATAAATGCTGGTGTTCCCCAGGGCTCCGTTTTGTCTCCGACCCTCTTCCTCATTTTTATAAATGATCTCCTGTCTGTTACTTCTAATCCAATACATTGTTTCGCTGACGATAGCACTCTTAGCTTTTCATATTCGTTTCCAGACTCACAACCCTCCTCTTCGAATGTGGAACTTCAACGACAAAATATGATTAGCTCATTAAATTCCGACCTACACAGCATTGTAGATACAATAGGGAATAAAAATTCGTGTGGAATTTAATGCTTCGAAAACGCAATGCTGTCTTGCATCGTTAAAGCGAGATAAACCCTCTTTGCCACTATCTATGAGTGGCACTTGCATCAACGAAACGGAAAATCTCGACATCCTCGGAATGTGCATCAGCAACCACCTTTTGTGGAGCGATCAAATACGCGATGTTGCCAAAAATGCCGCAAGATGTCTAGGTTTTTTGAGACGTTGCAAGAAATTTTTCTCTCCGTCTGATCTAGCTACAATCCACAAAACTTATATACGTCCGAAACTTGAATATAACTCTCATCTCTGGGCTGGTGCTCCAGTAACTTATTTAAGCCTCTTGGACAGTATTCAAAGTAGAGCTTTTAAAATGATTGGTGACATTAACATCATCAACTCGTTTACGTCACTCGAACATCGACGCAAGGTTTCTTGTCTAACCCTTTTTTACCGTTATTTTAACGGACTATGCTCTAGTGAAATAGCCAGTTGCATTCCTCCCCTTAAACAATTTAACCGTAATACTCGCGCTTCTAGGAATACCCATCAGTTTACCCTTGAGCCCAACTTCGGCCGTACTATGAAGTACAGATTCATTTTTTAGCCGTACTACGCGAATGTGGAACGCCTTGCCACGCTCTATCTTTCCCTATCATTGCAATGTTCAAGAGTTCAAAATCAATGTACACCGACACCTCCTATCCAACCCTTCCCTCCTTTCCTAATGCTCACACTGTGTTTTTGGCATATTAAAGGTATAAAAAAAAAAACCTTTTAGTGTTCGCTAATTATAACAAAAAAAAAATTTAAACAATTTAAACAAAACAAATTTCAATTTATCTTTTCAGGTCCGAAGAAGCTTAGAGACCCTCTCAATGTTAATCCATGACAGAAGTTCATCCTCCGCTAGCAAGTCTGAAGGAAACGTGGACCGAGATGACACTGACTGAAATAGCTTAAAGCTAATTTAATCTTAGTATAGATACAAAAAACAAAAATCAGCAACCAACTTAGTAAATAATTTAAGCAAATAATTTAGTTTAAAACAAAAATACTTATCTAAAAAAAATATCCATAAATAATTAAAACAAAATATTCTTGCAGCATTTTCGCTTTAAAACAATCAATTTAAATCAGAATTATGCTTAAACTCTATACACACAGATATTAATAAAAATAATAATATTATATTATTATTATATCCATGTATAAATTATAACATAAATAAAAAGAAAAAAAAAAAACAAATTTCCTCTGTAAACATAGGAACAAAATGAAGATAAGTAAAAACTATGATTATGCTAAAAGTAATTTTGTTGTGAATAATTCAAACAAATAAAAACTTTAAAATTTAATCTTTAAACAATTATGTATAATGTAATTGAAATTATTCAATCTTTTACTAAGCATTTAAATCTAAACAAAATGAATGTCTTAATGGCAAATGATGATGGATTGTGGATTGGTAGTTTAAATGGATAAATATTTGTATGCTTTTCGTTTTGAACTTCCCCAAGTGTAATTTTAGTATATTGTGAATCTTTAAATTTGTATGTTATTATTTTGTTTCTATTTACTTTTGTATTTTTCCCAAGAGAAAATAAGTAATAATAGAATTATTGCTGGGATATTGTGCAATTTCAAGTTTATACATTTATTTTTATTTGATCGCGCAATTTTGTCTATGAAAAAGAACATATTTTGGAAGAATGAAAAGAAAAAGAAAAATGTAGTAAAAACGCTGCCCCGTGTTTATATTGTGATATTAAGAAATAATAAAAATTATGATTTTCGTTCTTGTTTCTTTACAAAGTAAACATACAAAGTCTTTTTCTTTACGCCCTTCTGCCTAGAGTAATTTAATCTACTAAAGGTGGCTCTACAGTCGGTCCGGCAGGAACTTGGGTCTCAGCCAACATGCGTCTCCAGCCACTTCGGTCTCTGACTTACTGTCTCCAGTTTCACACGCCAAGTCGCTGTCTTCCCCTACTACGCCCTTTCCTTTGGGGTTGAATTCAAAGACTGGAGCGTTGATGTTCATTCGCTCTATATGACCCAGTCACCTAATTCGTTGGAGAAGACTTTACTACTCAATTCGCCTTCTTAGTTCAAAGAAGCAGCGGATTTGCAAAAGTTATTCTCTGTTTGAATCCCACTCGTGTCGTTTTGTGCCTGGAGTTAGGGAAATATTTTTACCATTCTACGATTGAGTTGTTTTTTCCAAGAAAATGGAGATGGTTTGAAATGGTCACCAAATGTAAGTATAAAAATGTATTATTAAAAATCATTACCTGAAAAAGTGACCTATATCAAAACAAAGGTTGCTCTATGATTGATGTAACAGTTCTTCTGAATTTAGTCTTTGCAGCGCCACCTATGTTTCAAATTCCAAATGCAACCAGCAAATACAGAACCATCACGATCAGCCAACTTACTATTTTTGTATACGTGTCTAAAAATACCATTTTTTTTAGGATACATATTACAATAATTTCTATTCAGAATTGAAGCCTGTTATTATACCTTCATTTAGAGACCTTCATCTTTAAGATCCGATAACTAGATTGCATTTTAAAAGCATTTTAAACCTAATTTTCCGAACTCCCTAATTGAACGACCAATAGGCTGCAATTTGGCAAAATTTTTGGTTCATCCGTGTTTAAAACAAAATATTTCAGCTCTTGGTTAACGTACGAAAACGTTTTATACACCAAAATGTGGGTTAATTTGTCAAAATTATAGTAAAATTAAAATTTTGAAAATCGGTTGGAAATTAAAAATGCAATAAAAAATATTGAAAAAAATTTGATTTTTTATCTTTATAAGTCATTTACTCATTTTAATTATATGGCAACCTTAGATTTTTTTACTCTTGTAATACGTGTAACGGATATACGCTTCAGTAGATATTTCAAATTCAAGGATCGGATAAGTAATAGCCGAGTTATAGATGATTTTGTGGTGCGTATTCCAATTTATTGATATTTTTTCCAGATTTTTGAAAAATTTTAAACAGATTTTAACGGTTTTTTACACAAGCAAATGAAATGTTTTCCAAATGTATTTTTTCATGCTGAACTTAATTTCATCATCCGTTTTTGGCTTTAAGCTTCGGTTAGAGAGATATAACCGTTAGAAGATAAAAAATGTCATCAGGCACGAAGAATCTAGCGGACTTAAATCTCCCACTATTTAAAAGACATCAATGCAAACGTCTATTGAAAGCTTTGGGAAAGTTTTGAACCTTTTGATAGAAGGCTTGTAGTGGTAGAGAACAAGAAATATTTAAGAATATGTAAATTTATTACTTGCTTCCCAAAACTGGTCGATTTTGGGCTTTCTCTATCATTGGCAAGTTATCCAACTTGTATCATTGCATATAACCATGGCTGATATAACAAGCTAAGTTTAAATAGTCGGATAGCTATCAAGACCAATCAATATTTACAATGAACTCCGCCAAGGTGATAGTCTGGCCTGCCTCCCTTTCAACCAGGTGTTGGAAAAAGCAATGTATGACTTTGGCACTCCAACAAGAGGAACCATCGTCACCAAGCCCAGCCAGATACTGGCTTATGCACACAACATCAAAATCACGGGGAGAATCGAAGGAAACGTGTACAGTCTATACGATTTCTTCAACCACATGGACTGCAAATGAATGAGGGAGTATGCGTTGACTGCGATAAAAACAGTTGGTTAAACATTCAAGGTAGGTTAGGTTATGAAATGAGAGAGATTCAAGATTCAAATATTTTATTTATAACAAATTAGTTCTTACAATATAAGTTTCAACGACAATAATAAAATAAAATAAAATAATAATAATAAGACAATGGCGTTGCCGTCTGTCTGGTAAGTTGATTGAAATGCAAAACATGTTTTTCGAATATAAAAATAAAACAAAATAAAATAAAAAGGAAGCCTATTTTCATAAAAACTTGATTATCTTTGTTTTTTTTTTTTTTAATAAAAGTGTAAGCTATTTTGTTTCTTATCTAAATTCTGTTGTTATATTGTTTGGGTATATAAATGCAGATACAATACATTTATAAAGAGCTTGCCAATTGCAACCATTTAGGAGTCTCTTTGTATGTTCCATTGTCAACGAGCGTTCCCCGAAGTAAATAAGTCTTAGATCTTTATAAATGGGACATATAGCTAAAAAATGGAAAGTATCTTCTTTCGCTTTCATATTACAAATTGTGCATTCAAGGTAGGTTAGGTTATGTTAAGTTGGCTGTCCGTGATGGAGTAGGACACACTTAGGCCAATTCAAAGCCCCATTGGGATACCGCATGAATCTTGAGGCTTTCTTTTAAGCTCAATGAAACCAGTTCGTGTCCCTTACTTACTTAATATGATTGAGATTCTTTTTGGTCCTTATAAATTAATTCTCCTAGGTAATTCTTATGTTTTTGAGCTAGAACTGTTTCCTCCTCGTCCTCATCCATACAGCTTCTGCAAAAATCATTTCAGAATACGCATAGTCGCGTGGAGTGCTTTCCTATTAGACAGTGCCCGAACATTCAAGATAGCGGAGCATGAATTTGAAGTAGTACAATCTTTCAAATACCTTGGGTCAACAGTAGCGGCCGATAACAAAATAGAAGAGGAACTACGCGGGCTGTTGCTCAAAGAAAACAGAGCCTTCATTAGTCTGTCAAAGCTTTTTAAATCCAGAAACCTTACCATAACTTCTAAGCTGCTGCTGTACATGACGATGGTTCTGCCAGTACACACATATGAATCCGAGACCTAGATGCTTAGTAAGAGCATATTGTTTGGAAATTTGTATCTTTTTTAAATAAAATACATAACCGAAATTCTAAGATCTAAATCTTCACAGTTTTGGCACACAATCTTTAAACTTGTACAGTAATATTTACTTATGGAAACCAAGTTATGTTTTAATTGCGAAGCTGAGACCAACCCACGAAAGAAAAAACATTCAAAATACAAACCTTTACGTTTAACAACACCCCTTTGCATCTTTTCAAAAACCAATTAAATATTTTATACACATTTTTCTGCTAAATATTGTAAATAGTATATATTATTATAATAATATTCAATACATTGCTGTTTTTGTTTGCCTTGTTTCTTTTTGTTTTATAATAATTGTAAACAATACAATACATTAGTAACTAGCTTTTTATATAAAAAATTACAATTACGACTTCGCATCATGATTTGTATATTTGAATTTTAATATTTTGTATGTTTCTAAAACTCAATTTTTTCGTTTCTTTTTCTTTTTGTTTTGTATTTTTATTTTTATTTTTCACATAAATGTTACGTACACGTCTTTATTGTTTATTGTATGTTAATTTTAATAATAATTATTACGCTTTATAAAGAGTCATACATATAATATATCTAATTACTTTTTTTGTTTTAAAGAAAATGTGTTTTTTAATGTACTATATGATTTTTTGTTTTTAATATTAATTAGTTATGTATATATGTATAATGTTTTTTTTTGTTTTTGAGTACGAGAGAAAATATTTTTAATTATAAATATGATGCGTTGTGTTAAGCTGAGAAAATCATTTTGTATGATGTTGACGGAATACACAATAGAAGAAGAGAGATAAAATGAGATTAAATATTTTGTTTTATTTTTTTTTTTAATATTTATAACTTTTGTCAAAAAGATTTTAAGCATTGATGGAGATAACCTAATTGACAATTTTCTAATACTATTTCAATTTTAATATTATTTGTTTTGTTAGATTTGTTATTAAACCTATTTTATTTAAGAAAAGGAGGATTGGCACACAACGATTTATTATTAAAGTTGTTTTTCAATACAAAAATGTTATCTTGTTTTAGTAGTGGTTGCATATATTTATTAACAAATGCAGCAGATTGTATAAATATAATGTTTTAATGGATTAAAGTTTTAAACAAAATTAACATAATAATACTAATATTTTCGCACAAAATTATTGGTACACTTTTATAAAAGTTAAAAACGATCCCTAAAATGACTCGCACAGAGGAACAGTTTAGAGTTGTAAGCCACTAGACCCTAGTTCTCTTTGGACAGTTGCGCCACTTATTTATTTATTAAAAAAACGATGGCAAATTATAAGCTTATATATGTCCTTCTGTTTAATAACAGCGGTTAATCTATGTGGCATAGATTAGTCAATTTTTTGGTGACTTCGCATTCAATACTTTGATATTCTTCCTTTTACGCCTGTTTAAATTCGGATTTATTGGAAATCGCCCGTTTTTTCGAGCATTTTGCTAAATCTTCTCATAAATGTTCGATTGGATTTAGACCCGGAGGTGTGGAAGTGATTGTGGAGTGTTATGTGACCATGTTCATACATCTTAAGCAATATTTTCAAGGTCATTGTTGTACTGACACCATGTTGCACTGTAGATTTCAGGTTTATTATTTATATAGTTGTGGACAAGACTTTCTCCACAAGGTTATAAATCATCAGTCTGAAGAACATTGAATCTACCCTCAACAGAAAAGACAACGCTATCCCAGAAACTCGAACTGCCAATCTCCTTAACATCATGGGATGAACTTTTTTCCAAAATTCTTGTCCCACATCAGCAGCAAATTGCGTTGTGCGTTGATGTAATTTTTGAATTAGTTTTGACGCATCTAAAATTCGAGGTCGGACTGTATGCTTGGCACTTATAAAGCAAAACACACCCACGATGCTCCGAATGGTGCATCGGCTTTTATGGATTATTTTACCAATCTCTGCATATAAATTGCTTTTCGATTGGATTCAGTGCTCTCTTTCATAAGCTATTAAAATTAGAAGTTAGTGTGAAAAGGCGAGCAGCACAGGTGTATCTGAGTCGAAGTTTAGCGAAGTTAGTTATATTTTATCGAATCGGAATAGATTTTAAGGGGTTAATGTCCTTGTAATGATGGATATATATGTAGGCTTCAGTCGTGGCTGAAGATGTTGAAGGTGTGTATAGTCACATATTCCAACATGACCAGGGTCTACATTAGTTTAATGTTTTCCAACTAACCGTATTATCTTTACGAGTATTACAAACATGATTTCGGTGTTTTTGTTTGCGTTAAATAACAGTTGCTCAAGCAATCAAGGTAGCGGAGCATTTCTAAATGCAGAAACCTTACCATAACTTCTAAGCTGCTGCTGTACATGGTGATGGTTCTGCCAGTACTCACAAGGGCACTCCGACCTGATGATGATGTTGTTTGCGTTGTAAATTGCATTGATTACTGAAATGCTGTCGGAGCATTTTGGATTTGCATTTTTCGGAAAGATTGGGTGCAGCTTTAGTCGCTTGGAATATGGCAAATGCTTCTGCATTTCTGTTTACTGGGAGAGTACGAATTCTTATGCTTGATCCGTTTTCATGCATTCTTAATTTTAAACACTCAATTGCATCGGCAGCACCACTTCCGGAATTGAGATCAAGCTTCCTCAGCTCTCTGGAAAATGTTTCGCATAGCCCCTTAATATTGCCATTTCTGGTAGAACAGTTAGATTGGAGGGCTTTTTTGTAAATAATTATCTAGATATGCTTATAATTTTCTGCGAGAATATTCATAAGTAATTTCCAGATAATTATTTTATTTCTTTGGATGAATCCAAGTAGTAGCTAACAAAATGAAATGCATTTGATAGTAAAAATGTACAACCACTGAATGACAAGAATATCATAGTGTGTCAATAATTAAGTGCGGCACTGTATGAATTATTGTATAATGGTATTTATTATTTTTTTGAATTTTTTCTTTTTTGGTGTTCATCAAAGGAGGAACGCAGCATTTACACAATATAATTAATTTATGATTATTTTTATAAAATACCTGATTGTGGTTTTTATTTAATTTCTTTTAGTTTGTGTTGTGTGAATTTTTAATTTAATTTTATTTCTTTTTTGCTAACAAAAAGCTTGTTTTTTTTTTTTAAAGCTAACTTTTGAAGCAAAGAACAATGATAAACATTTTTCAAAAACGTGATTAAAAACGTACTAAATGCTTCAAGGAATTTCTATTCAAAATATATAAAATGGAAAATTAATTATAGAAAAACAACCTAACATTATGATTGTCCATCACATTTTCTTTACGAATGAAATCAATTTGAAAATATTTTCACATAGGACATAATGCCATGCAACTTCTATTTGAAAAATAAGGTTTAGAAAAAAGCCAAAAATATATTCTAGGTACATCAAATCTATTGCTAAAAGCACTTTTTCATAACGAGAGATATTTTTGAAGGGTATATCAGAAGCAATATCAGTATTTCATGTTCCTTTCTATTCAAGTTTAAATAAATATTCCGAATAGAGAAATTAGTGATTTCATAAATGTTTAGTTTGCAGAGGAACGTTCGAATCGCTGTTCATAATATTGTCTTACAAATTTTGTGTATAATCGCGTATTCAGAAAACAAGACTAATCTTTTTTTAAAGATCAGAAGAATGCGGCTGAGATGACTACTACCAGATTTCTATTTAGTCGATGATTCGAAAATGACTCTACCCAAACTTAAGTTATATAAAGTTGCTAGGTAGTAGCCTTCTCCTAATGAGAATTAGACTATGGATGAGTTCGTAAATAAAAAATATAATATGCTCAGATACGATTATCAAGTACCTACATACATTTAAAATATAGCTCAAATTTTTTCAAACATATTGTTCTAAGCATTGCGGAAGAAACAGTTTTTTTAAAACATGGGCAAAATATGAAGGCGGACATTGTTTTTGAATATTAAAACCTTAAGAACGATATTAAAGGCATATTCCAAAAAAAAATAAAAATTCCTTAAAACGATCAAGGAAATTTTTGATGACATTTTCAGTAACCTTTGTATTCATATTAGTTCAGACTCAGATTCAGTTCTGTGAAAGAAAAATAATTTTATATTGAAAGCCAAGAAAACAAAGAAATATTACTAACATAAATACATTTAATTATGAAAATGTAAATATTTGCTCGTCTGCCATTTTTGTGAAAATTCACTAAAATGATAAAAACAAATGCCAACTTGACCGCAAGTTGACTGTCGTTTTACTTTTATCCTCATGCAGAGCTTATGATGTTTGTTTACGTTTATGAACGCGATTTCGGCATTACTGCGGAAGTTTTACAACTACGAACTCAGGATATATTCAAAAACTACATAGTGTTTTTAAGCACTATTCTAAGTCTTGTTCTGGATTGCGATGGGGAAGCCTTATTGATTGGGAAAGCGGTCTTCTCAGTTTTTAAATCCTATCCTCATTGCAAATGGCAGCAAAGAAGAAATCTTCTTTAGATGACAACGAACAGACTGTTTTTTCATTACAAAAAATCAAGAGCTGGACCATTTTTAAAATAAAATGTAGTCACTTAATTGTTTAAAAAAGAAAAACGTAAAAAATGTTCATTGTTCTTTACACACACATACACATAAAAACAAATAAATTAAAATGCAAAACACAAACTTAAAGGATACAATAGCTATATTAATATACTTATTGTGCGTGCTAAAATTTTCAACACTTTATTGTAAAGATTCACTTTCTTTGACTAGGTCGCAGTGTTTGATTTATGTTGTTTTTTTTTTGTTTTTTCTTTTCTTTTTGTTATAAATACAAAGCGATAAAGGAGTATTGCTTCACTAAATGAATAACATATTAATTTTTTTTTTTGTTTTTGTTTATGAAAAAACACACAAAGTATACTAAAGGACAATAATTGGAAAGAAATGCTGACAATTATTATTTATGAATGTCATTTTATGAATGAAAAATGCAGCATGTTTTATTTTTGTTTACTTACTAAATCGAATGATAACTCATTTTCTGATTTCTACGTTATTTGTTTTTAGATAGAAGACAACTTATATATTTTTCTTTTTTTCCAGCTTAACTTATCATCTCACGATATTTGAGTTTGTGCTTCGTCAACATATCTGTGACAGTGACCAGTTTTTTTATCGACATAATGCTTGAAAGTTCCTGCAATTGCGGCAGATAGGATACGCAAATATGATGAAGTGTTGCCAATTCACGACCTGAAAGAAAGGAAAAATAGTTTTAAACATTATAAATGTGCATAGCACAGTCTAAGTCTGTACTGTACATACCCGTGTCAGAGCAGAGATTATTGCTATTCTGCTCAATGAACATCCCTGGTGGTGGATTTGGATCGGTTACCGATGACAATTGGTCCAAGAAGACAATCATACGTTCTTTATTTTTAAGAATGAAGGGATTCACAACTTCCATGTAGGGTTCCTTTAAAAAAAATTGAAAGCAGAATGATATGACAAGAATTCTTCAGATCACAATAATTCTTACCTTTCCACCGAACTCGATGAGATTGGCTAAATTCTGCAAACATTTTGCTACCATTATTAATGACCGAGTAGCCGCCGTTGCCGGTGTCTCATTTACCAAGCCAAATTGGCGTGGATTTAACAGAGATGGACACAAGAGCCGCAGGAAAATAAACCCAGACACAACTCTGGTACGTACCAAACGCTCCGTTGGCCACTTAGTCACTACTGCCTTCTGCAGACAGTTACAAATATATCGAACTGTTCGTGGACACGCATCGGGCGATGTGAAAATCGACTGGGTAACGAGATCCAAAATCTGGAGCAGGAACTCTGCATTCGAACATGCATCGTCATTTACATCCATCTTAGTCGGATTCAATTCAGCTGACTGCTTGCTCTCGAGTATTCGCTGTACAGTCTCGGAGACAGCTGACTGCAAAAAGCCATGGCATTCTGTTCGCATGTAGAGATCCATTAGAGTAGTAGCCAGTGATGCACCTCGAAACAAGGTAGTTGTCTCGTTCTCTCTGGCAACTTCCGCTTGGCACAAAACTCGTATCAGTTCAGTTTCACGTTTTTCATGGCGAAAAACGCGCAACAGCGATGTCGCCAACGGCACACGGTCGTTGTGACAACGTTCGGCGAGCGCTTTAACAGCATAGAGTTCTGGTTCGAGAAGCAACTGCTGCAAAGGACTATATTCCTCGCATGGCATTATCAAATCGTCAAGATACCTCATTCGCAAACGAAGAGATCCCCACTCGCCCATGGGAGTCATACCCGTCAGTTGGTACCATTCCTCTGTTTCTTGACCGTTTTTCAGACTCGCCAAATCAATTGTGAGTTCTGCCACTTCTGAATCCTTACCGCGTTTGCCACGACTCAGCAGTGTTATTGTCAGAGTAACTACATCTGGCGGTACGTCGTCGAGCACGAACTCTTCCTCCCAAACTGGATCTGGGGCAATCTTAACTCGAGTCTTTCCAACTTTGACTTGGTTTAACGAAATCGTACAATAAGGATGTGGCACAAGTTTAAATGGTAGCCGATGTGCTTCCAGCACATGCAAATTCAGACAACGCAGTTCTCTCAAGCGTGGCACCTTTTTCTGGGCTCGACTAAGTTGCGAACCACATTGTGCCTTCAAAGCATTTATCCATTCGACGTAGCTTTCTTGACTAGGGGAACACAAGTAAGTGACCGTGGCCAGACATGGGAGAGCTCTTTCCACAATCTGGAAGCAGTACGGACGCTCCCACAGTGAGTCATGGCACTGATATAAATAGGCGCAGGACAAATCGATCAATCCTTTCGGTTTTGTTTTCTTCGGATTGTCATAAAAGCAGAGGTGTGTTTCAGAGCCTTCGATAATAAGCGCAAAGTACAGCTGCTTCCATTTGGCAGTCTTGTCGGATTTCTTATTCAAATGACCATGTTGCTTAATTCCCTTGATTTTCTTTAGCCCAATTTGATCTCGACACTCACGTAATGTAGCATAGATTTTTTCAGCTGCTTTTTCCACAACAAATTGTTGATTAAACTCTGGCTGACTTCCATTGACGACCTTACAAAGATACAAAAATTAAATAAGTTAAAATAAATTTCAATTTAAAGGTGTTTTTTTTTCATTACTGGATGATTCAAAGTGTGCCCCTCAACGATCTGCTCCTTACGGTAACGATTAATCACCGCATCGAGACACTCAAAAGTTCTCCCACCCATCAAATAACGCACACCTTTCTTCTCAATACGAAATCTCTGAATTTGGTTGTTAATGTGAAAGAACAAGGAATAGTCACCGGGAGAATTGTCACTCGGACGGACTAGAAAACTACCCGGGCCAGCTGTAAGAAAAAAGTTATGTTTTTTTTTTTATGATCTTGCAATAGTATGGACAAATCTTTCTCACCTTTGACTAACATATCAACAGCCTCGTTCTTAGTACAATTTGGATGGAACCATGGAAACACCGTGTTGGGATCAATGGAAGCATCTAAATCGTCGACTAACTCACGGAAAATCATTCCCTGTTCACCGGTACGATGAGCAGTAACCCACAACCATCCGTCACCCATGTCGTTGTGTAAAAAGAATATATCGCCCTTTTGGAAACTCAATTCGTCTGTGTCGGGCATTTTGGTATAAGGGAGTATGGCAACAACACGTTTCTTGTCATTAACTGGTTCTGGTGGAGCAACAGGTATCACAAGACGTTCACGTTTTAGAAGATCACTGCATGAGGTGTAATAGCCAACAAGATCGCTTAGTGAAATGAACTGCCTGCCACCGATGTAGAAGTCACCACAAACAGCTGTGATTCTGCAATTAAATAAATATTGAATTAGTTTAAAAAAAAAAATGCTCATACGCCTTAGTGTACCCTTAATAAAGGCTGTTAATTAAGAGAAAATATTATAACTGTGAAATATATGTCAATTAATAAATTGTATACCAGCAATATACATTTTTCGAAAAACCTAATCCCTCACCTAAATTGAAAAATCTGATGAGATAGGACCATAATCGACGTTTCAAGGTCCCTAAAATCTAAATCCATGGACAAAAACTTTTGTTGGAAATGGTTTCATATGATATCAGCATACTCAAGCAATAATCTCTATACGGATTCGAGAAGTCAGTTCAGTTTCTTTTAATGAAAACAACCATTGTTTTTGGTTTTACAACAACACCATCAATTGGTAAAACAAAAGAAAACTTAGAATAAGAGGAGACACACAATTCTTTTACTATAGCAGTTATCTGTAGGGGCGTACTATCACACTTCTCATAAGTTGAGAGTTTCCTAGAGACGGAGATAGCAAAGCATTTCTTAAGATAATTAACCATGCAACAATAAGAAAAATGATTAAAGCAGTTATACGTTCTACATTTCACTTTCACTCAAAATGAAATTGAAATCGATTCAAAATATAAATTGGGGTTCTGAATTTCACTTTTATCGATATCGATTTCATTTTTGTTTTTCGAACTTAGGTTAGGTTAGGTTAAAGTGGCTGCGGATTCAGTATCCACACACTTAGGCCAAAAGAAAAGGCCCATTGTGATACCGCATGAATCTAGAGAATTACTTCTTACTAGTCGAACCATTTTGAGCTTTTTATAAAGCAAAGAGATATTTGATATCCTTTTTAGCTAGTTCACTGGGATTATCAAAAGAGCAGTCTCCCAGATGAAGTTTGCGTCTTATTGAAAGAGCAGGGCAAGTGCAGAGAAGGTGAGAGATTGTTTCCTCTTCTTCCTCGTCCATACAGCTCCTGCAGAAGTCATTTGAGGCTACACCAAGTCGTATTGCGTGTCTGCCTATAAGACAGTGTCCCGTAAGGACACCTATTAGGGAGCTAATATGAAGTCTGCTTTGAGATAACAAGTCTTTAGAGCGCTTTAGGTCCAGTGAAGGCCATATGAGTTTTGTGGCTGCGCACGTTGGTAAATTCTGCCACCTAGAGGTTGTTATCGTAAAAGCTGTTTCTTTTAGCAGAAGTTTACATGTAGCTATCGGTATACCTATCTTCTCCCTTTCAGGTGAAATAGGTATGACGGTTCCATTTTCAGCGAGTTCATCGGCTCTACAATTTCCTGTGATGTCTCTGTGGCCCGGCATCCAACAGAGGTGAATGTTAAATTGCTGCGCCATAAGAGACAACCGAGGGCCGTTTGAGATTTGGTTCAGACACCGTCAAGAGATTTAATAGCAGCCTGACTGTCAGAGAAGATGCGGATATCAGAAGTTGATATCACGTTTTCTCTTAGCCAGGAGAGAACCTCTTTTATCGCTAAAATTTCCGCTTGGAAGACGCTACAATGATTAGGGAGGCGGAATGAGATCCTTAGATTAAGCTTTTCTGAGTACACACCACTACCAACTCCCTCATTTGTCTTGGATCCATCTGTATAAAAATGAATGCTTTTGTCATCCAGGAGTTTTTTGTCTTCCCATTCATCTCTGGAATGGATACCTGGAAGATTTTTCCAAATTGGGGTTTTGGAATAGTGTAGTCTATGTACTTTGGTATAGAACCGAAGAGGTTCAAAATGATGGAGTGCCCCACATTATTGTTGGTCCTTTGAGATGAGACGTTGAGTCTTATATATAGCTGTACTCACTGCCACTTCTTTGCTGAATATGTCGAGGGGTGTCAGATGGAGGAGAGTGTCTAACGCTGCTGAGGGTGTGGTTCTCAATGCCCCGCTTAGCAGTGACATGCAGTGCGTTGGACTCTGCTGAGTTTTTCGAACTTAAAATTAAGTGAATTTCCGTGTTCTACATTTCCATTTTTGCCATTTTGAGTGATTTGAATTCGACTAGATTAACTTGGTTTTTTTTAAATTCGACAAGAGGAAATCGTTTAAAAACAATAGTAAATGCACTTAAAGAAAATAAACATTAACTTTGTATGTAAAGCACTTGATTCGTAAGAAGTTGCAGCTTCTACTTTGTACTCGTATTTGTGTAATAAAGCATTTAACATTATTTTACAGTACGCCAAATGTCTTCTTCATAACGTTAGTACGTAATGGAATGTTCTTTCAAAAACTTACATTCAAAAACTATGCTACGACACCAGAGTCTCCCAATCGATACTTGGAAACTGCTTTTTATTTCGCAAAGAACAGCAAATAATAAGATATTTGTATGTCAGCTGCTTTAATTTTACTTGAAGTGATTTCAAAAAGTATTCTAAGTTATGAAATCAATTATATGAACCATATGGAAGATTGAAGATTTACTTAAGAAACAACAAACTAAACTTGTAGAAACTGAAAAAAACAAGACGACAAAACTAACAACAAACTATAACAATCTAATATTAATAAATTTAGAAAATTGATATAATCTCGGATATTTTTATTAATTAAAATTAATGTTTTTGAAGCTTACAAAAACTTAAATCAACTTAAGACGTTAATTAGAAATAAAATATGCATAATTCTTACTTATTGTCAAAATACTAAATTAATAGTAAGCAGTTGAGATAAGTCGTAACTATTAAGTGAAGTGTAAAAAACTGCTTGAAACCAAATCAAAAACTAAGAAGCTTCAAAGAGAGTTACCAACCGAATTTCATCGCTAAATATGGTGTAATATTTTTAGCTATCTCAATATCCACAAAGGAACTTGGAGTTCTCCAGATCAATCTACCGTCAACCAGATTGACCATATTGCGATCGATGCTAGACACGCTTCCAGCATCATGGATGTCCGAACTTTCCGAGGAGCTAACATCGACTCGGACCACTACCTCGTTGTAGCCAAGGTAGCATTTCGGGTTTCCAGACCCAGGCAAAACAGGGAGATGCTGGGAGAATGTTCAACGTCGAACGGCTACAATAGCAAGAGATCGCCAAATCCTTCTCCGATCGAGTTACAACCTCTCTCGAAGTTCTCTGCCGCCAACACAATGTATCAAAAACCAGTGGCAACATTGCCAAGATGCAATCAGAGAAGCCGCCTCTGACGTGCTGGGTTTCAAGCAACCACCAACAAGGAACCCCTGGTTTAATGAGGAATGTCGGCAGGAAAATGCAGCCAAACAACAGGCACGCAAAGAGGCGCTGCATAGAAGGACGAGAGCTGCTCATGAGCTCTATGAGCAGAAGAGGCGAGAGGAACTACGACTTCTCAAAAGGAAAAAGAGAGAGCATGAGAAGCGTGTGGTCGAAGATGTTGAGGGGTTTAAAAGCAGGAATGAAATTCGAAAGTTTTATGAACAGGTGAAACGAAATTCACAAGTACATAAACCTAGAACCGAAGGCTGCAAAGACGAAAGTGGAAACATCGTAGTGGAATCGCAGTCAATGCTGAGGATATGGAAGGATCACTTCTGCAGACTGTATAACGGCGGTGACGAACCGAATTCCGCTGTTAGGCAGGATGATCCATTCAACATAGACGATGAAAGCCAACAATCCCGTCCTCCCGACTTAGACGAAGTAATTTGGAGATAATTTGGTTAGGAGCATGCACCAACTAATCTTTAAGATATGGTCGGAAGAAAGCATGCCCGATGAATGGAACCTCAGTATTGTTTTTCCGATTCTGAAAAAAAGGAGACCCTCTAAACTGCACCAACTATAGAGGAATCAGTCTACTTAACATCGCTTACAAAATCTTCTCTGCCGTAATATGTGAACGTCTAAAGCCCATCGCCAACAACCTGATCGGTCCTTATCAGTGTGTTTTTAGACCAGGAAAGTCCACAGTCGATCAAATATTCACATTACGGCAGATCCTGGAAAAAACCCAAGAACATCAAATCGATACCCACCATCTTTTCATCGATTTCAAGGCCGCATATGACAATATCTTCAGGGACGAGCTGTATAGAGCCATGTCTAGTCTTTGTGCAGGATGACCATGGAGAATTCGCGCTGCTCCATAAAGGTTGGAAACAACTTAACAGAACCTTTTGATGTCAAAAAAGGTTTTAGACAAGGTGATGCGCTGTCATGCGATTTTTTTAACATCGTACTTGAAAGAATACTGCAGAGCTCACACGTCAACAATATGGGCACTATCTTTCAAAAGTCTGTCCAATTACTAGCATATGCTGATGACATTGACATAATCGGAAGAACTCAGCGTGATGTCAATGGGGCTTTTGTGAGTTTGGCAAAAATGGGTTTAACGGTTAATGAGGGCAAAACAAAGTTCATGCTGTCGTCAAGAAAGGACTTACAGCACCGACGTCTCGGTCAAAACGTCACCATCGACAGACGTAACTTTGAGGTAGTCAAGGACTTCGTCTACCTAGGCTCCGCTATAAACGCAGAAAACAACACCAGCGCTAAGATCAAACGAAGAATAACTCTTGCTAACCGCTGTTTCTTTGGGCTAAGAAAGCAATTGAGTAGCATAGTCCTCTCTCGAAGGACCAAAGTGTCGCTATATAAAACCCCTATCATAATATAATAAGACATCATCCCCATCCTGCTATACGGTGCAGAAGCATGGACTATGACAAAAGCGGATGAAAGCACCTTGGGTCGTTTCGAGAGAAAAGTTCTTTGTGTGATCTACGGTCCCGTATGCATCGAAGGGGAGTGGAGGAGAAGATGGAATGACGAGCTGTACGGGCTGTACAGCGACGTAGACTTAGCCAGAAGGGTAAAAGTCCAACGACTAAGATGGCTGGGTTACGTAGAGCGCATGGAAACCAATGCTCCGGCCCGGAAAGTCTTCGAATCCACACCCTAGTTCACACAGGACTGTAGCGCCACCTTAAGTAAGTAAGTAAGACCCAGACATAAGTGTACATCTTATCGATACACATTGAGATTAGAAACATTACACCTCATAATAAACAAGAAGGAGGACAACATTTGTGGTTCATGTTGTCCTTTTTGTGTATTAGACATACTACAAGATCTACAAAATATTTCAGCGGTCTCCTTAGTCTCCAACAACAGATCCAAAAACTGAAAATCAACTGCACTAAACTTCTCCTAAAAATTATATCTTTGTTTTATTTTACTAGCATTAGTTTATTTTTATTTTTAAAATTGAATTTCAAATTGTTTTCTAGGAAACACAAAAATGTATTTAAACGTTCATAACTTACCTAAAATGATTGATTCCTGTGCGACCCAGATAACTTAAAACATAGGAACCAGGTTTTCTGTCACTTTCTCTAACTGTTGATGTAAAAGAGATTTAAATTTAATTTAATTCAAACATATAACAAAATTCAACTAATCACAAAACTCACCTAAATAGCTTCCCAACTTGCCAGTGCCCCTCAATCGGGATTCAGCGGAATATCTATCCAATCTGCCATGATACCATTCACTTTCCGGTGGTGCAATGATTGCCGGTCTTTCACCTATAATTATAATAAATATCCCAAATTAATAAATATTATATTAAACAAAGAAATATAAAATATTGCAAACTACAAACAAAAAACGACGAACAGGATTCATTCAAAAAATTGTTGCATCATGGTTTTTTTTTTTAATTGATCGAAATGCAATTCTTACCATTGGAATCGCAAGTTCCTGTACTACCAGTACTTCTTAAAGACATTTGAATGTCGTCGTTTTTCATGAACTGCAAAACAGTTCACAGTGCTTGGCCAATGATGGTATGATAAAAATAATTATTATATTATTTGTACAAGATAAACAACTCCGCATATACCGCATCGAATTACCACAAAACTTCTGGCTACTGGCCCGTTTTCTATATTGCGCTGACTTGATTATTATTGGCATTCGGTTTCGATGGAAATCAGTTGGTAATCGATTCATTCGGGGACAAGGCACACAGCAGGGAAATAAGAGAATAAGCAGCGTATAAAAAAAAACAACACTCAAATTCCACACAAGGTTGTTGCTGTTGGTGCTGCTGCTGATGATGTTACAACTGGTGCTCTGGCTAGCTTAGCTTCGACGTTGACTGACTATGACTCTAAGTTGACTCTTGTCAAGTTGTTGTTTATTCCTTTTCTATGACAGACAACGATAGTAGGCAGTAATGACATCGGCCACTAGCCTCAACTCAACAGTATCTACATTATTTTATTTTGTCTCGTTTTGTATTTTGTATTTTGTATTTTCATTCGTTTCTTTTTGTTCCTTTGATTTCAATGGAAGTCTTTTCCGATTTTCGATTAGTAAATTTGTGTGTAATGATGTGTGTGTGTAACAATAATTAACAAAGAAACTTTAAATATGTACTGTACATAGACGTTAGTCAATATATGAGACAATATAAGAGGAATTGGAATAAGAAATGAGGCACGACACAACGCAGCGCAAAAATACACAGAGAGAAAGAGGTCAAACTAAGTAAACGTTCCTGAGATTTCGATGGAGAGATTCACACATAGAGATGACTCATGATATGGAAATTAAGAACTTGTGTATTGAAAATGAAACATTGAGAATATGTGAGGTGATTTGATTGAAATAAATGATACCCTATGGGGTAGACACAGTCATAGACCTAACCCGAAAGCATAACCAAGCAAATGGATGATTAAGAGAATGATGTGATGATGTGAATGTCGTCTGTTGCACACTCAAAATTGATTAACATTTTTTTTATGTTAACATATTCAACATGAAGTTTTTTTTTTTTTAAATAAATTACTTTCTTAATATTTATATGGCTTTTAGTTTTTATAGGTATCCTGTTTGAATTGAAATATGTACACATTTACAATGGAATTGTGTGTCATTAGTTAATTGAATGACAAACTCCGTTGCCAGTTTATATAAAAGACGGCGAACAAAACATGCTCTACGAATAGGTATAATTTCAGATTTATAAGAAACTATCAAATTCATCACTAGATATTCCAGGAGCAAGTATATTGTATAAGTTAGTTGATAACCTTTCCACAACCAAAAGAAAGAAGGAGGAACCAAAAGTAAAGCTGTCTTTTGTTAAAGTAATTAAGCACAACTTTTCTAGGTTCATCCCTGCTACTTTAAGTGTTTGCACTTGTGCTTTATTAATTGTCATACCAAACTTGACTTTAATAGGGAATTGAATCCGTTTGAATTGGATGGTAAAAGATGTAGGAATTATTGTGATTCGAGGAATAATAATTTTATTTTCACCCTTTAAAACGCCGGCCGGTTACAATATTAGCACTAATAATGTTTCGCCCAAGTTGTGTGACACGAAGTCTTGCATAAGCATTACTGGAACGCCTAATTTCAATTGGCGCTTATGTGAAGGCAACCCTGATAGTTTAAGTGAGTTAAGAAACACTACTGAACATGAAGTGTTCCGATCTGACTCCATGGCAGTTTCTATTGACAAATATTCTCTCATATCTTCTGCTAGTGCATCCAATATGTTTGATGCGATATAGAATCACTATTTGACAGAGAAATTAATTATACATGTTCTTTTTCAAATCAGGGTAAACACTTGCAATATGTTCAGAATTACTCTGTACTAAATTTCAAAAATTTTCCGTTTGTGTCACATCCGTTTTTGACCGCCCATCTCCTATATTTAATAGCGTTTTAGCAAAGCTTCATGCGTTAATGTCTTTTAAAGAAACACCTAATGATAGGCAACGATAATAAATCGAAGCAGGCAGCACCTAAGGACATGCTACTGATAAGTGTTCTACAAAAAGAATACTATGGGCGTTTTTCTTTTTTAGTTCAGAGCAGAGCTCGAACTGTCAAAAAAATAATTGTGTTTCTTTTTGAGCTCTGATCGCTCAGAGCTTCAAATTCGTGTTTCTTTTTTAGTTCTGAACATGTTCAGAGCGCGCTCCGTGAGCTCAGAATAAAATAACAGAGTAAACGGAGTAAAATGCTGAACACAAACAATTTGATGTTGAAAGCCGGGAAATTAAAAAAAAAATCATCGTCAAAACAATAAAAATGGCGCTCTAGTGCAGAAGGAAAAATAATTTAGAAAAAACTAATTGCATATAGCATTTTTATGAATCAAATTTATTTCAGGCGTCAAATGGACCAACGCTATGACTGTTTTTTTAATTTATTTGATTAAAGAAAATTTTTAAACGCCTTCAAACAGACGACATTTCAAATCATGACAGTTTAGTGCTCAAGTTGTTTCATAATTAAATCAGAGAGCTCTGAACATACTCTGCTCAGAACTCTACTCTACTCTACTCTTTTCGCTCAGAGTCTGCTCAGAGCTCAGCTCTGAACTAAAAAAGAAAAACGCCCTATATTGAATATCTAACTATAAGTTTTACCGACGGATAAGCTCTAATGAGCTGTGAATGAGATATTTTACCGCGGTAAATAGTGGCTCAAAACAATCTTCAGCCTCGTAACTACCTTCACACAAAAGGTAACATAACATAATATTGCCCCGTTGAGAAATGAAGAAAAACAAACAAACTGTCTTTCCCATTTATAATATTATTATAAATTGAGAAACACAATGACCGAATTTGTTCTTACAATATTATTGAAAAGACACTAATGCATATTATAAAAGAATATATTTTTCGAAACAGTTTTATCAACTAAATATGGAATCGTACAATTTTATATCTCAAAAAGGTACTCACACAAAATGTCGATGTTCTTAAGTTTAAATAAAAAAGAAAAAGGTCAGATTTGTATGTCTTTGAATTATGTATTTGTATGTGATAGACTTTGTGGGTCCAGTTGTGCAAAGATCTAACTTTTAAAAATGTATCTTTTTTATTCTTGTTTTTGAATGTATTAAAACGTAATCTTGAAACGAAAATGACAAGTAGTTTTCTGGAAACTCGAAAGTTACATATGTACAGTACATCTCGTCCAGTCAATTTCTTGTACACTGGAAGGTGTCAACTTTGTGTTCAATTGTGGTTTGTTGGATCTTATCTAAGTACACCTAAACCAATTGTGTACCATCGAGGTTGACGAGGATGTATTCATCGAGGATAGCATCGTACACAGCGGTAAAAGTGCGAGGGCGTATCCTTTTTGTTTTAAAGGGCTAATTGAATTCCTTGTTGGCTTAGGTAAGATCTTACGCTCGCAAATGAACACAACATGTTTTTTGCTGGAGAATTTCTTCTCCACGTCACGGACCAAACGAGTTTGGATTTTCTTAAAAGCTTTTTGCTTTGGAATTGGGAAATAGATGATGTAAAATTTCTTGTTATTTACTTCAATATCACGAGCACGAGTAATGTAAAGATCTTTCAAATCTTTCAAAAGAAATGTCCTACGGATATTTGTTGACCTCGTTTACGAGGATGAACAACTTCACAGACTTTGCAATCATGAACTGTATCTAATCTACCTTAAAGCAGATATTGTATCAAGTAAGCTTGACTCAGGTGACACCATTCAAATAAAGTTTCAAGTACCCAAATTCTGGTGGAGGGTTCCCAAAAGACTGTTCGAAAAATTAAAATTAGATCCCAGTGAAACATCAGCCGGTTTTTTTTAAATAATTTTTGCACAACACATGTTATGCTAGGATTGCTCATCACTTCATTTTATTACAGTGACAAAGTACAAATCATGTACCTATTTGGTTATCGTTTTAGATTCTTATTCCATAAGAATAGTTATTAACTTTTGGATGATGCAAATATGAATACAATCTGTTCAAAGTTCTATACGAAGTTTTGGAATTCATAATAAAGCAAACAAATTTGAAGGATTCTAACTTACCATTTGACATATTGGGTCCATCGAATTCATCTTGATCCAATTCATGAGCCAAATCGGCTAAATCCAAGCCTCCACTGGCCACTGCACTCACACCGCCACCCAGGGCACCTATACCACCCAATCCGCCTAATCCGCCCATTCCACCGTCTTCGGATCCAGTAGATGGGGATCCGAGTTTATCCTTTTGAATAACATCGATATTACCCAGACGTAACAGATCTGCCATTATGACTAGCCGACCACCCCTTCTCGTCCACCCGACACCTACACCGACACCGACAACCAATCAATGTGAAGCAACAACTTCTTCTTTTCAATAAATCTTTTTACAAACTTTTATTCTTCCAAAAAACCAAATCCGGGACCTATACGATATGGTTTTTATGAGCACCGGAAGCACTGTAATGGTGACAACGGCAGCACACAAATAAATAGACAAGACGACGAAAACGAAGACGATCCTAAAAGAAAAATTTCTTCGTTTCGCGATGCGATGGCAAAGGCAAAGGCAGTGACTCAAAGCTCAAAATCCAGATATATCTTTTCGAGTCGAGCTGCACCCGCCGATGATAACCTTTTAGAGAAAAGACACAGGAAGTGACACTTTTTTTAATGATAATTTCTATATATTTTTCATAGGTTTTCTTTTTTTCTTCTTTTCAGATTCTCCTTTCAATATGATTTTCTTCACACTTCGAGATTCGATTCGAGTTAGAGTTCGAGAGCGGTGCACTATGAACGCATGAAAACAAAACCAGGCGATGAAGACGACGAAAAACAAAATTAATTGTTATTTATTTGTGCTTTTTCTTTGTTCTCTTATTGAATTTATTTATTTACCGATCGCTCTATCGGTTTTTCACCACCCCCATGCGATTGAATTCCATTTTAGTGCAAATGTAATAAACTTTTCATGTAAAAATGAATGAACAAATCTTCTGACTCCAAATTGACCGACGACGACGACGAAGCGAAGTGAAATTTTTGTGTAAAAAGAAAAACAAAATCAATTTAGGCTCGCTCTTACACATTGAAAAGAGTAGGCAGGAAATTTGGTGAGACAGAGCAAAGCAGAGAATTTTTCTTAATCATACTTAACCCGATATTTGGTAATGGTCATCTCACCTGCTCTTATCTAAATAGAGGGCTGCTGCTGCTGTTTTTCTTTTTGCTGTTTCGCGTTAAGTGAGAAAGTGGAGCAACTGCATGTACTATATTATTGTTTTCTCCTTTTAGTTTTGCCGACAACCGAAAAGTATGATTCGAAGTGTACTTTATATAATGCAGAGCTTTAACATGATATTAACATACACACAAAACCCCTGTTACAGAATTCGCCGAATGAGCTAAAGTGACAACATATCTGTCATTGGCGCCCATTTCAAGACGAATTTTTAGTAAAATGAAAACAAAACAAAAAAAAAATAATATGGAGTTCACAAATTTAAGTTAAAAGTTTATCTTAGTGAATGTTAAAGCTTGCTATACACGACAGAGCCAAAGATATAAATGGACACAAGCCGATCCAAAATTGAACTGTGGGTGAAACTGAGGTGGCCCTGTTTGGCTCTGTCGATCCATTTGGATTTTCAGCAAGTCAAAAGTCAACATCCCAAACCAATGAGGCTCTGTTCTGGCTTTGTAAACTGGCAGAGGTAAACCGGCGGAGATGAACTCTCCTGCTTCGTGGCCAGCTTAAGTATATAAAGTTAAATATCTAACAAAGATGAAATGATATCTTATCAATCTTTTACTAAAAGTAGAAATGAAAAAAAAAATAGTCTTTGAATACCCCAATTTCCAAGGGAGTTCTTTAAATATCAAGGAAGGTATTGAAATTCCAAGGGAAGTTGTAAAATATTAAGGGAGTTCTTGAGATATCTAAGCAGGTCTGAACATTTCAAGGGATGTCTTGAAATATGAAAGCAGTTCTTGAGAGGTCCTGAAATTCCAAGAGAGATTTTTAAATATCAAGGGAGGTCTTGAAATATCAAAGGTGGCACTGAAATACCTATACAGATTTCAGTGTGAATTTGCAGCTCTCGCTGCAGAAGGCAATACCGGGTCCTTGAGTTAATTTGTGAAGATATAAAGGTTTCTATTATTCTTGAAATCCTTTCCTAAAAGGGCTCAAATTCATCAAATTTTAACCAAATATCGATTTTTGTAAAGCATTATTTACAAAGATATACAAAGCTGTCATAGTCAAAAAAGTATTACATTTGAATTATGTTTTCAATACCCAAAAACTAGTATGGCATTTGATAAGGCAGTGTGAATTTCAATTGCAAAAATAAATTATCCAGTCCAATTTTTTTGATTTCAAATCATAAATGGTTTATTGTTTAGGGTTGGCTTGAAAATTTAGATCAAAGCATGTATCGTTTACTAATAAGAGTCCATAGCTTATAGGTCAATTTCATACAAATTTTCTACAAAGGCATAACTCGAAAAATCTTTTGTTTTAAGCAATATTCACATGAGAACGACCAACGAATGAACGAATATTCGTCGATTTTGACATTTCTTTCACATGAGAGTTTTTAATTCGTCGCGAATGAAGTTTGACATTCACCACCGAAACCAAAACAAGAACAATTTTGTTAGGTTAAGTACGCGCGATTTTTTTATTCGTTGCGAGTGTGGATAATGTGGAACGCGAATAAAGTTTGACAGTTCGTATCAACTATAATTTTTTTCGCGACGAATAAATTTGTTTTCTTAAATTTATTAATATATGATATTGAAAAGTAGAAGTATGCATCATAAATCAAATAGAAACTATATTGCTATCGTTTTGTTAAGAATTTGTGTTGAAATATGTCTTCAAACGTATATAAACTCACATTTTCTCATGTGAATGCTGCTTTAGACAGCATCTGAGATGTCGTAGGTGCCTTAGGCATGTCAGAAATTGACAGCGTCGATAGGCAAGTTCAGAAATGATAAGGTAGTTTTAGGAATCGACAATGTAGTACATCTGGAGAATTTCATAATTAAGTTTTACAAGGAGTACGAAAGATCAATGGATCGAGTTGACTTCAGAACCGCAGAATTTCTGAAATGTTATTAAAAACTTAAATCCCTGTCAGAACTGTTAACTTTTTTATACAGGGTGTCTAACAGCTCTCGCTGCAGAAGGCAATACCGGGTCCTTGAGTTAATTTGTGAAGATATAAAGGTTTCTATTATTCTTGAAATCCTTTCCTAAAAGGGCTCAAATTCATCAAATTTTAACCAAATATCGATTTTTGTAAAGCATTATTTACAAAGATATACAAAGCTGTCATAGTCAAAAAAGTATTACATTTGAATTATGTTTTCAATACCCAAAAACTAGTATGGCATTTGATAAGGCAGTGTGAATTTCAATTGCAAAAATAAATTATCCAGTCCAATTTTTTTGATTTCAAATCATAAATGGTTTATTGTTTAGGGTTGGCTTGAAAATTTAGATCAAAGCATGTATCGTTTACTAATAAGAGTCCATAGCTTATAGGTCAATTTCATACAAATTTCCTACAAAGGCATAACTCGAAAAATCTTTTGTTTTAAGCAATATTCACATGAGAACGACCAACGACCAACGAATGAACGAATATTCGTCGATTTTGACATTTTTTTCACATGAGAGTTTTTAATTCGTCGCGAATGAAGTTTGACAGCCGAACACTATTCACCACCGAAACCAAAGCAAGAATGATTTTTTTAGGTTAAGTACGCGCGATTATTTTATTCGTTGCGAGTGTGGATAATGTGGAACGCGAATAAAGTTTGACAGTTCGTATCAGCTACAATTTTTTTCGCGAGGAATAAATTTGTTTTCTTAAATTTATTAATAGGTATATGATATTGAAAAGTAAAAGTATGCATCATAAATCAAATAGAAACTATATTGCTATCGTTTTGTTAAGAATTTGTGTGGAAATATGTCTTCAAACGTATATGAACTCACATTTTGTAATTCAATCGTCGTCCGTTGGTCGCGTTCATGTGAATACTACTTAAACGTGTGAAAATCTCTAATTCTAATGTGTGAAATCATGAACTGCAGTCCGACACTTAATTCAGTTTTTTGGCTTCAAATTTGCCCCTGAACGATGACATTTATTACAACTAGTTGTCTCTTTTTATCCACTGTGAAAAATTTGTAAACAAATTGCATCTGTCAAACAGCTGCTTGTTTACAAAGTGACAGAAATCATAAAATTAAAACAAATTTCAAACAATTTATTTCACCGGTTTCTGCTTTTGGAATTATTAATTAAATTACACTTAAAATTTAAAACTATGACCGGCTTTATAAACATCGAAGAATGCCGCAAACTAGTGAAATTCTTCATAGACATGCGGCGTTATAACACCGCTCTGTTCTGGGCCGAAAAGGTGTCCCTAATGAGTGAAAATGATCCCAGAGACATTTACATGCAAGCCAATTGCATGTTCCTCCTGAAAGAGTATCAACGAGCTGTCTATACCATCAAATTTCATGGTCTGGAAAAGACTAACATAATATGCTTCTATTTAGTTCTTGAATGTCTCTACGAGTCCAAGGAATACAACGAAGCCATAACTCTTATGAACTCCACAGACTTTGAATTCCTGTCGTCGTCTTTTATCAATAAGTCGTGCATAGTGGGTGACAACAGCAGCATCTGGTTGGATGAAAGCAACAAGAACAACGTCCTCGCCTCGATTATCTACTTTAAAGGTAAAATCTATGAAGCTATGGACAATCGTGATCTCGCCGTTGACTTCTATGCCCAAGCTCTGCACAAGTCGGTGTTTTGTTTTGAGGCGCTGGACGCCCTAACTCAACATGATATGCTCATGGCAAGTGAAGAGAACGAATTGCTTCAGCACCTGCCATTCTACCAACAGTGCACGGAAGCCGAGACAAAACTAGTTTCGGCTCTCTATTCCAGCAAATTAAAAAAGTATTACGAAACCGATGGATCGGATATGAATGCCGAAAGCCTGGCCAACAGCCGGTTTAGCAAATTCAAGTCTATCAAAGATCTTACTGGGAAAATAATGAAAACTTTGCCGCACGAAGTTCAGCTAAATAAGACAAAAATTTCAAATCTCGTCGCTCCAGGAGGACCTCCAACGAACATTCTATCACCCGCCAATAAGATTCTCGAGGATCTGAAGAATGTTCAGACGTCGTTTTTCAACAACAGCTTGTCGAAGGGATATCCCAATGAAGGTGACTCGAATCGCATGAACTTCAGCACTCTCAACACCACCAAGGACACAGACGAAGCCAACATGATACCATTGTCCGCTTGCTTAGCTAGAATCGAAAAGAGCACTGACCTGCTGGCCGGTAAAGCGTTGAAACTCTTCTACAACTGTGAATACAAACACTGTTTGCAGGTTTTGAACGAGTTACTCAAGATCGACCCGCACCACCGCGATGGATTAACCGTCCAGATTGGTTGTCTGGTTGAACTTAAAGATTGTAGCAAACTCTTTTATTTGGCACATAAATTGGTCGACAACTACCCCGAGAAGGCCTTGTCCTGGTACGCTGTTGGTTGCTACTACGATTTGATTGGCAAGAGCGACCCAGCAAGGCGTTATCTTCTCAAGGCAACATCGCTTGATCGCCTCTATGGTCCAGCGTGGTTGGCCTATGGCCATTCATTTGCCAAGGAGAACGAACACGACCAAGCTATGGCAGCTTACTTCAAGGCTACGCAGCTGATGCGGGGCTGTCATTTGCCACTTCTGTACATCGGCGTTGAATGTGGGATGACAAAAAATCTCGAATTGGCCGAGCAGTTCTTCTACAAAGCCCTATTTGTCGCCCCACTCGACGTATTCATTCTGCACGAATTGGGAATAATAAAGTACGAATACCAGTGCTATGATAGTGCTGAGGATATTTTTCGGGCCACAGTGGAAATTGTAACAGCCCGCTCGAATAAAAATATGGAAGACATATCTCCGAAGTGGGAGTCGTTATTCAATAATCTCGGTCATTGCTGCAGAAAAAACAAAAAGTACGAAGAAGCACTGAAACACCATCAATTCGCGTTATTGTTGAAGCCACAATCGGCCCAAACATACACAGCCATCGGATATATTTACGCTTTGATGGGAAATCTCGAGGAAGCCATTGTGAATTGTCACAAGAGTCTGGCTTTGAATAGAGATTGTGTGGTAACATCAACGATTTTGAAGAATTGCATTGAAGATCATATGGAGAGTCAGAATGAATCTGAGGACGAGGGAACGATGCTTAATAATTCCAAGCAGAAAAATATTTAAATTTATTGAAGATTAAAATGTTAAGATTAATTGTAATTTTACTATTATGCCTTGTTAAAGAAAAGATCAAAATAATAAGATTGTGAAAAAACTACCTTTTTATTGTTCTATTAATTTAATTATTGAATATTTAGCAATAAAGTTTTTAATGCTATTTTTCACAGGATCAATTTAAAAAAAAAATAGAGAAGTTCATTATGAATGTTTACAATACAACAACCCCTAGGTTACTTACTTACTTAAGGTGGCGCTACAGTCCTGTGTGAACTAGAGCCTCACCCAACAAACTTCTGCATCTAGCTCGGTCCATAGCTAGATGTCTCAAGTTTCGCGCTGCAAGTTGGGTGAGGGAAAACTAAAGAAATAATTTTGCTGTTTGATTTTCTAAATAATTTTTTTTTATGAAAAATGTTGGAGGTCCTATTTGCAAATGTTTTGCACAGTACTGTATGACATGCATTCACTTAACCTTGCACCAACCCCAAATCCTCTAGTGTGCCCAACCAGGCAGTGTGCAAAATTACCCACCTTTATGGATAATTTTTAAGTTAAAACAAGCTTACAACACATTTTTTATCACCATATTTTATACAATTGTTTTTGTTCAGCAATAAACAAAAGTTTACTGTTTTTTTTTGGTTTATCAAATAAGATAATACTTAAAATTCCCCATTGTGTGTCTGTCTTCTAAAGAAATGTGTTGTAGAACTGTAACAGTTGAAACGTATCTTTTTTTCCAAAAATATTATAAAAGGTTGCCATTTTTATAAATGGGAATAACAGCAAACAAATTTGATATTTTTTCCTAGAAAAATAAAATAGAATTTAATATAAAGAATTTCTGGCTTGTTGTTGGCATATTGTAGCTGATGTTAGAAGACCAATTTATTTTAAAAAATTATTGTTTTAGGGAAACATTTTGAAAATATTTTGATCAAATAGGAGTCAACAAAACTTAAAAATTGTAAAGAGAAAAATGTTTGGTTCTTGAATTTAAGGTAATAGGTGCATTTAGGTGCATCATTTCTCTAGAAATTAATTTGTTTGCAAATTTGTGTTTTGACAGATGTGGATTAAGAATAAATTGATTTGTTTTACCCATGGTAAACCCTATAAATCAGTTAATTTTTGATCTGGATCTTTCAAAACATAAATTTACCCTGTTTTTGTATTCCATTAGGCAAAAATAAATTGATTTATTTTTGCTTAAATACGCAGTATGGACTTTTCGGCAGATTTAAACCTCATTGAAAACCCCATAACTATTTTTTAAATAGAATTCACTTAACGGTTTTCAGTGGAAGTATAAGCTGTTTGAACAAAAAAAAAACGATTTTGCAGTAGTTTGTAGTTTCTATTTAAAATAAAAACATGTGTAAGGTTCATACAATTTATGTCGATTGTTATGTCGACGGTTAAAGTTAATAACCTCGTAAGTCATTTTTCCAAGTTTTTCAGAAATAAAAAAATTTCTTCAAAAAATAATTCAAATTATTAAAGAAAGAGATTATTTGTTGAATTGAGTTATTAAATAAACAATTCATTCTATTTATAGTCCAGTTAATAAAGGTTTTCACCTAAAAAAAAATCCAACAGTTTTGAAACTTGGCACACTTACTAAGGGATGTCTGGTGATGACCCAAAAAAAGTCCCCAAGAATCCGACGTGAGCTCTAGCGGCAGTTAAGAGAAACATAGAGTTTGTTTCAGTTTTTCAAGTTTATCTCGAAAACTATTTATCGTATCAAACAATTTTTTTCCACAAAATTAAAGCTCATTAAATTTTATAAAAAAAGCTTCCATGAATTTTTCGTATCTCTTATAGTTTATAAAATAACTCTAGCTGCAGTGAAGAGAAACATAAGGTTTTTCGGGCTTATCTTGAAAACTATTTGTCGTATTAAAAAATAATCTTCTACAAAATTAAAGCTTATTAAATTAAAACATGATATTAATTTGTTTGTACTTGTTTTAGTTCTTAAAATAACTCTATCGGCATTTAAGGAAAACTTGTGTATTTTTCACACGAAAAGAAAGCTTATTAAATTTCCTAAAAGAAATATGGTATCCATTTATCCTTTGTACTTCTGAAACTCGTTGGCCCACTATATGGCTCATTGCCTGCATGCCTAGAGAATAAGCATTGAAGCAAGTTACTTTATCATCTCCAACGATGCCACTCGCTATTGACATGATTTCATTTATAACTGGAAATGGAGGATGGCTTTGGAACCAATTTGACAGCTTTGCAATGTCTGTATTATCTCTAATTTTACGTGCTTCCCCAAAATCTTCATGTTGCTCACTAGTAGAAAAAAGAACACCAGTGAAATCTTTGAGTGATGAGCAAATTTCATGAGTAGCAGTCAGCCCTAGAACCCATTTGCTAAATACACTATCAGTGACGTCAAGCCACCCATACTCTTCATTCCACGCATTCGAGTTTGTTCAATTATTATTATTATTATTATTATTATTATTATTATTATTATTATTATTATTATTATTATTATTATTATTATTATTATTATTATTATTATTATTATTATTATTATTATTATTATTATTATTATTATTATTATTATTATTATTATTATTATTATTATTATTATTATTATTATTATTATTATTATTATTATTATTATTATTATTATTATTATTATTATTATTATTATTATTATTATTATTATTATTATTATTATTATTATTATTATTATTATTATTATTATTATTATTATTATTATTATTATTATTATTATTATTATTATTATTATTATTATTATTAGATATTATTATTATTATTATTATTATTATTATTATTATTATTATTATTATTATTATTATTATTATTATTATTATTATTATTATTATTTTTATTATTTGTAACGAGTTTTGTTTCATTGAGGATATGCTGGCACACCATAGACTTCCCAAACTAGCTCGTAATGGGTTCGTTTCCTCCTCGTTAGCAAAAAAATCTAATGCCAGTCTGATTGCATCCCGGTGTAGTTGATGCGCGAGATGTTTAAGTCAAAAACCCACCCTACCTGGTTGTTTTTCTCGCCAAAAACAACCCCTTTTTGCAACGTCCCTTTTTCTCAATTGTTCACATTACACATGTCCTCAATCAACCTCATCTTCCCTTTTATGATAAAAAAATCAAAGATTCATGTTTCTACACATAATTTTTAATTCCAATTCCTTACTTCAATGTTCATTCTACATACATGTTTTAATTTGTGGATGAATTTAATGATTATAATTGCTTTGAATAATAAATTTAAAATATATGGGCAATGCTTATGAAAAATTTAAGTGTCAATTGGACACATATACATATAAATTGAATGGACTTACCCCCCAAAACTGATCGCTGTAGTGGCCACTCCTCGATGAATCTTGGTGTCAGGGTGATGGTTTATAACACTTTTTTTTTTTTTGAATTTACACTCTAGCTTATCCTTTTCATAAAAATTACCACTTTTGATTAGAATTCAAAGCAAGGCAAGAAAAATTAAGCAATTGTATGAATACAAAAATATGAAATGAATATATATACAAAAGTATATGTACAGATCATGAATCGCAAAGTTATACTTAAAATTACACTTGTGAAATTGAATATAGAAATCAGTTTAAATGAATTGATTTTAAGTTAAATATTATTAATTGAAAGAATGAATGATTGCATGAAAATTGTAAATTGTAAAAGTATAAAAATTTTGATTTAAGATTTTCTTCTGGCTGTGACGAAAACTTTTTCTTTTGATGATTCCTTTTCTTTTGTCGCTTTTGCTGGCTGATGGCAATAAAAATGTTGGAATTAAGATTCCAAACACCGTTATATCGGGTTTTCCTGCGGTTCAGGCCGTTAAAAGAAAATTCTAACGGCCTATAAGTGTGCTATATGGTTTAACAAAAAAAACATCGTTTAATCACTTTTCTTTATTTTCAAATTTTCTATTTTGAAGCTCACCTTATTTTGAAATTAAATAAGTAACGAAAATAGGCGAATGTGCACATAAATCTTTACTTATACCCGTATATATATGTATATATATGTATATATATACTTTGTGCCGAATTCAAGGCTTGGGCTTGACGGTACTTTCCTAAGCGGTCTATCCTTCCCAATATACTTGGTCTCTAGTAAAATAATTTTACACACTTTATGGAAACTAATCCTTTAATTGCACTTACTTACTTTGGCACTCTATGTAATTCACTTATTTTGTTGGTATATTGTTGATGGTAGTACGAAAATATGTGGTTCTGATGTAAGAAAATATAGTTTTAGCTTACTGTTCGGTCTGGTGGTACTTTTAAAAAAGAAGGTACGTACCGTCGGCTATTGCCAATTAACCCTAGCTCTTAAGAAATATATCTTTGCCTACCAACAACCAACATGCAGAAATTTTCCAGCCTTTGTTTCCTAGTTTCAGTTTTACCCATACTTCTAAAGTTGACTAACTCTATTATACATTAATATTATAACGCATAATCATTTTGATAGTGGGTGAAAATACCAATATGTGCTTACGCACTTGTCGCAATCAAAATTCCGCATAACTTGTGTCTAGCAATTTCTTGCAACATGAGTCTAGGACGACTCTCAACAAGTTGCGCTTCCCCAATAACTTACCAACTTTATGGAACATCACTCATTCCGGATAAGGTGGATAAAATGCTAACTATTACTCAATTATGGGGGTTTGTTTTTGTTTCATTTTGCACAAGATTTATGATCATTCTCCTCCTTACGAAAAGAACAGCCATACTTATTTCTCCTATACCTCCTATAGGTAAGAGCAAACAGGCATGATTGTCCGAGTTTGTTTGCATTTGTCAAAAGTTCAAAAGGAAATATTAGGTTGTCGTGTTTGTCGTCGTCTCGTGCGTCGTCGGTCTATTTGGTATCGGTTGTTGTGTGCGGGTTTTCTTTTAATTAAATCTTTTATACCGAAATAAATGATAATAAAAAAAAGACCCCATTCGGTTACAGGGCTTCGCGTTTTCCAGATAATATTATCTGGAATATGCGAAGTGAACCCACCTTTTCCCTTTCGTATGGCCGGGTAGTGAACAGTGATATGTTGTCATAATAGACAACTAGTGAAATTTGTTAAGCTGAAAATAATTTTGGCTCCTACATTCCGTGAGTGAATAATAATAAAAATCGAAGGAATCGTTTTGATGACGAGATTATTATTTATGTGAAAAAGTGAATGCAAAAAGTGCCTTAATAACGGCAGATATAATTCAAAATCTGAGTCGAGTGCCGTTTGAATATTGTGCGACGAGGACAAATATAATTCGCCAAACAGGTGTGAGTGAACTGCACTACAAAAATCCGCTACGCCAGATTTTGTAAACAAAAATGGTCTGTGTTTTATTAAAGTGTTAACATTTGTCGTTCATTGCCCCCAAAAAAAAAGTCGTTCACCTCACCAGCTGATTGAAGCATTCGTGGCAAAAAGTAAATATGCGTTAATGTATTTGTAAATTCAAATTCGAAGAGTTTGCCGACGGGGTTTTAAAATGCCGGTGGATTCGAATGAAAATTCTTTTGCCGTGTCACTTGAAGTGTTTCTCCTAATTATATGGAAAGATTGTGTGCGAATTCATGAAGTGGTTTCAACGGGAGTTACAATAAGTGCATTTTACAGATGATTGATTATATTTACATCGGTTCGGTTTATATTTAAATCAAAAAAAAATTTTCGTGCATTTTATTGTAGTGTGCCAGCTGTCATGTTAGACGTGGGACGCGAACCCACTTAACAGGCGGAGAAGAAGCAGAAAATTGTTGTCAGATAAGTGATGCATTTTGTTTATTTATAGAATTCGATTCTTTGTGGTTGATTTCCGTTTCCCTTTTGTTCTAGTGTGTGTCGCTGTCGAGTCACTGTCGTATGTCCTTTGCATGGAAAATGCCGAGAGGTTTTCCAGCTCTGGATTCCAACTCGTACATACAGTTGCCTACGACCTTTTTTACGCGGGATTTCAGGAATTTCGGAAGCAGCTTAGCATTGATTCCTTGGGCAAAATTGCTTTGGGCGAAATTCCGATGGAATACCTCCTGGCCTTCCCGGTAAGTGACGTTTTTAGATCTTTTGTTATATTGATTTTTAGACTTAGCGTATGCCCTGTCCAAATTCTCCGACAACGTCTGTCTCGCTAGGGTCAATTTAAGTGCGCGAGGTGTTACCAACATTTCGGGATCGGATAGAGCGTTCAGTTTCCGTAGTAAAGCATAAGTTGATCCGTGATTTACCATGTTTTGTCCAAACATGGCGAAGTAGGGTTGACAATCCAGTAAATCATGCACGTCGGATCGCAACGCACACGCTATGCTGGACAAATGCAAATCCCAGTCATTTTGCTGCTTGGAAATTAAGACTCTCAACTTGCTTAGGAAACTGCGATTAACCCGCTCCGAAATGTTGGCTTGAGGCGAATAAACTGCCGTACGCAAATGCTTAACACCGTAGTTGTCCAAAAAGATTTTGAAATCTTTGGACACAAATTGACGACCGTTGTCGGAGTGGATTTGTTCAGGGGTCCCGAAAGCATGAAATATTTCTGATTCAAGATATTGAATCACGCGGTTTGATGTTGCTTTTGGTAGGGCTTTGAAAAACACGTACTTTGTGAAATGGTCAACCACAATGAAAACATATATATTACCTCGCTTGGTACGTGGATATGGGCCAAGGAAATCAACGTAGAGTCGTTGCATGGGCCTTTCAGTTTTTGTTTGGTGGACCATCGGGGGGCGAAGAATTTCGTTTGGTGCCTTGACCATTTTGCAAACATCGCAGTTTTTTACAAAAGTCTTTACGTCTTTTATCATTTTTGGCCAATAGTATTTTGAACGGATTCGAGCGTAAGTCTTATCGAAGCCACTATGGCAGCTTAATTTGGTATTGTGACACATTTCTATGCACTTTTGTGTAAGGTCGTCTGGAAGCCATAGGCGCCAAAGCGAATCTTCCTCGTTGACCTTTCCGGTTCTGAACCTAACTCTTCGATAAACGAACTTCCCTGACACTACGAGGTCTGGAAGATTCGACTGGTTTTGGGAGATGTTCTCTCTCAAGTGGGTGTATTGTGGCGAATCGAACTCAGGCGAATCTAAATCGATATCACCGCATGTCATTATCGAAGAATCCTCACAAATCCCATAATCTGCTACAGTTCCGCTATCTGTGATTTCTTCCATGTTCATGCGCGATAGGCAATCTGGTACTACATTTAGGCTACCTTTCCTATGTTCGATGGAGAAGTTATACCCTTGGAGTTCTAGGCTCCATCTCGCTAGTCTACCTGATAACTCCTTCATTGACATGAGCCATTTAAGACTCGAATGGTCCGTTATGACAGTAAAGGGTAATCCGTCGACGTAAGGCCTAAACTTTCGCACACTCAAAACTGCTGCTAGACACTCTTGTTCCGTAACTGTGTAGTTTTTCTGGGATTTGTTAAGCTTCTTCGACATGAAAGCGATGGGCTTCTCATGACCGTTCTCATCCACTTGAAAGAGAACACCGCCCACTCCTTCAGACGACGCGTCGCATTGTATCATGAATCGTTTCGAAAAATCGGGTTCAGCTAAAACTGGAGCTGACGACAGAGCTGTTTTTAGCTTTTCGAAAGCTTCAAGTGCTTCCGACGTAAATTCGAATTTGGACTTCTTTCGCAGACAATTGGTTAAAGGAGCGGCTACATCGGCATAGTTCCGAATAAATCTCCTATACCAACCTGTCAGGCCCAGAAATCTCCTCACCTGTCTAACGCTAGTAGGAATCGGGAAATTGACCATGACTTCTATTTTGTCTGGGTTAGTTTTCAGTTTTCCCTGACCAACTATAAACCCCAGGAACTTGATTTCCTTCATGCAAAATCTGCTCTTTTCTAGATTGATAGTCAGATTTGCTCGGCGGAGACAAGCTGCGACCTCTTTAAGGATGCGTAAATGCGACTCAAAGTCTGAAGTACAGATCAGTAAGTCGTCTAAATAGACAAACACGTTATCACGGAGATGACTTGGGATTACGTGGTCCATAACCCTACACAGCGTTTGTCCCGCATTGCTCAAGCCGAATGGCATTACCTTAAACTGGTAAAGCGGCCTACCAGGTACGGCAAAAGCTGTTTTCTCCCGGGACTTTTCGTGAAGGGGGATTTGCCAATACGCATCTTTTAAGTCTATCCCCGTGATAAAGTGCGTATCTTTTATCCGACTTAACAAACCTTCGACATGAGGCATCGGATACGCATCCTTAACGGTGACAGCGTTGACTTTCCGGAAATCTAAACAGAGTCGGACTTTGCCTGGTTTCCTCACCAACACAACAGGGCAACTCCATGGAGAGTTACTTACTTCGATGACTCCTAAATCCAACATACGATCGAGTTCTTTGTAGACCTCGTTTTGACGTACCGGTGATAACGGGTAATGCCTTGATTTTATTGGGGCAGCATTTCCGGTGTCAACGATGTGACACCCAAGTTCTGTTTTCCCTAATCCAAGGACCACGAAATTTGGGAATTGCTTTTTTACGTTTTCTAATCGGAAAGACTCTTCGTTTGAAAGTTCTACTAACTCGGTAGCGTTTTTGAAATTTTCCTCAGTTTCCTCGGAAGTAAAATTCATCTCAACTTCACTTATCTCAGGTAGAAGATGGAAACTTCGCCAGAAGTTCATGCCGAGGTAAACTTTTTGAGTCAGGTTTGGTATAAGGTAAAATGTCAACTTTTTTGAAGTGCCGTTATATTTAGTTTCGATCTCGCAATATCCCACAATCTTGTGAGAATTGCCATCTGCTGTACGCACTACATTATTGTAAGGCAATATTTCAACCCCTATGTTGCGAACTAACTCGAAGCAACCCTCACCCAACACCGAGATTGAGGCTCCACTGTCGAGAAGTCCAAAGACTGATTCATTATTCAATAAGACGTTTGCATACATGCGTCCGTCTGTCTCGGACGATATAATTGTTTCAACTATTTGTCTTCGAAACTTTCTTCGATTTTGATAACGACGACGACATTTTGAAATTTTGGTATTAATTGGTTCATTATTGGTTGCGAAGATCCTAGCTCGGACCTTCTCGTAATTAAGTTTTCTCTCGTGAAGAGATTTAAGGTTGTGAAATTCCATTGGATGAAAAGGTTCGACTTCGGAGTTGGCCTTTTCCCTCTCTAAGATTTTGATTGACGTTAAGTCTTTGTTATCTACATCAATGGAATTCGTTTCAGGGTTTGTATTTAGTTTTGTGAGTGGTTTGGGGGATTCTTCGTGGAACGAATCTCTCCACTCCTGGTTTCGTCCCTCGGGAAGTTTCCCTTTTGATGTTTACCACACTGAATTGTAGTTACACCCTTTGCACCGCATAGAAAACAGAATAAATTTCTGATTTCTGCCGGACAGAAATGATATGCGTGCCCTTTCTGGTCGCAGTTCCAACATATATAGTTAGCAGTGGAAACGGGTTTTTGTCTCGACGAAAAAGCCGCTATTTCTTCCACTTCTTGAACGTAGCCGCATTGATCATCGACTGTAATCTCGTGGACAGATCGCTGGCTCACGTTTCGTTTATTCAAGAACCTTTCAGCTTCGCGAGCTTTTTGTCGTAGCTGTTCTAAGTTCCTGACCTCTGCTGACAATAAAATCTCACCTAGCTTTTCCTTCGCATTCCCTCTAATTATTTCGATCAATTTCTTGTCGTTAAAGGGATCTTTTAGGCGGTCGTTTAAACTGGTAATTGACACATAAAAATCGTCGAAGGATTCCTTCGGACTCTGTTTCCGACACATGAGTTTCATGTGAATGTCAATTTCTGATTCCATTCTACCGAATTCTTTTTTCATGGCTTCTTTTATAGAAGATAAATCCGCATTCGGATACTTCTTAACATATCCCCAAAACCATTTATTTGGTCTGCCTTCCAGCAAAACATGGAAGTTTGCAGCAATTTGTTCATCGCAATAGGATGCTGAGGACTGCATCCTTCCTACCTTTAAAAGAAAATCAGACACATTATCGGAACCATCATATTTGATGTTCCAGCGATCTAACCTACATGGGCCCGAAGCGCTAAACGTCGTCGACCCACTCGAACTCCTAGGTAAAGGCAGTTGGGTCGCCGTAGAGCTATGCCTCTCTAACTGTGGACGGTTGGCTGCTTGTTGTGGCTGTAATTGCAAACTTTCTAATTTCTCCAGCACGTTTCCCATAAATATATCCATTTGCTGGAAGATCCTCATTTGGTTCTGAACCATACTTCTTTCTATCCTTGAAATGACTTCTTCAGTTGGATTTACATCATTTTCAACTTGTTGCGTTGGATCCCTACCAAGTTGTTCGCCTGGCAACTGATCGAAATTCTGTTGCTCTAAATTCTGTTGTTCGTCTTGATCAGCCATATTGAATGTTGAGTTTGAAATTACTGATTCTAATTCTTCGGAAAAACTAAAAGAGTTATCAAGGTTGAACCTATCTACTGTATTTCCGAATCTCTGGTAAAATGCCTCAAAGGTTGCTTCGTTGTAAGCGTTTATTATGTTTATGTCGTCATAAATTGACACGCGACGACTCCTACTCATTCTAAGTTCTAAGGAACCAAACTCGGCTTTATGTTGCCGAAAAAAAAAAATAATCTTTTCTTTTGCTAAGCTTCAAAAGAAATCTCGAAAGTAAAGCAAGAGAAATGTTAAGAAACGGTTATGTTCGGAAATTGTTCCTGTTATTTGTGCTAAATCTTCAAATTCATTAAGCAAAAAAAAATCGTGATTTATAAATCCTAATCACAATGATGATGTTAAAACAAAACGAACCACAGAAATCTTAAATCAAACCAATGTATCAAACGTTTTTCAATCGTGTTTCAAAATAACGTTTAAATGTATAAAAAAAATGTTTTATAAAATATAAATAAAATAAATGTAAAGATAGGTATTTCAAAATTAAGTTAAAAAAAGCATTTAAAAAAAAAAATGTATTTCAGTATATTGAGAAGTGTGTTTCTTTTGTGTTGTAATATATCATAAAAGTCAAAAAGGGAAGATAAGGTTTTGAAGACGAACGAATGTAACTGCTGAGAATCAAGAAAAAGGAACGTTGTGAGTCACACAAAATGTATGTAATATCAAAAAAAATAAAATAAACTAGTGTTTGTAACTATTGTTGTTGTACTTTACTTTTACATGCTTGCAATTTTTCGAAAATAGTCCGGGACAATTTTCGACGATCATCTTCATCATCAATCGAGACTCCGGAGGATTTCGAAAACAAAACATTGAAAACTTTGAAAATTGAAAACATTTTGTTTAAAGGACTATTCAAGACACCTCTCGTATCATTGGGTCTCTTTAAACTGTAGCTGAACATAAAAAAATGTACTCTATCCGCTTGCTGTTTGGGTGTCTTTTTGTTGTTTAGATGCCCAAAGACTAAGTTTCTATTGTACTTTTTGTTGAATACTTGTATATTGATTTCAACCGCTTTGTTGCAACGCGGTACCGGGTGATCTACCTAAGTGACCGGGACTCACAAAGATGTTAAAACCAAAAGTTAAGATAAAATAACAAAAATAAAAATGAAAATGTTTAAACTATTTAAAACGAAAAAAAAAATGTATGACTCATTATTAAAAATCAAATGTTAGTCACACTATCTACTGATAGTGGGACTCCACGTTCTGGGCGCCATTTCTGTAACGAGTTTTGTTTCATTGAGGATATGCTGGCACACCATAGACTTCCCAAACTAGCTCGTAATGGGTTCGTTTCCTCCTCGTTAGCAAAAAAATCTAATGCCAGTCTGATTGCATCCCGGTGTAGTTGATGCGCGAGATGTTTAAGTCAAAAACCCACCCTACCTGGTTGTTTTTCTCGCCAAAAACAACCCCTTTTTGCAACGTCCCTTTTTCTCAATTGTTCACATTACACATGTCCTCAATCAACCTCATCTTCCCTTTTATGATAAAAAAATCAAAGATTCATGTTTCTACACATAATTTTTAATTCCAATTCCTTACTTCAATGTTCATTCTACATACATGTTTTAATTTGTGGATGAATTTAATGATTATAATTGCTTTGAATAATAAATTTAAAATATATGGGCAATGCTTATGAAAAATTTAAGTGTCAATTGGACACATATACATATAAATTGAATGGACTTACCCCCCAAAACTGATCGCTGTAGTGGCCACTCCTCGATGAATCTTGGTGTCAGGGTGATGGTTTATAACACTTTTTTTTTTTTTGAATTTACACTCTAGCTTATCCTTTTCATAAAAATTACCACTTTTGATTAGAATTCAAAGCAAGGCAAGAAAAATTAAGCAATTGTATGAATACAAAAATATGAAATGAATATATATACAAAAGTATATGTACAGATCATGAATCGCAAAGTTATACTTAAAATTACACTTGTGAAATTGAATATAGAAATCAGTTTAAATGAATTGATTTTAAGTTAAATATTATTAATTGAAAGAATGAATGATTGCATGAAAATTGTAAATTGTAAAAGTATAAAAATTTTGATTTAAGATTTTCTTCTGGCTGTGACGAAAACTTTTTCTTTTGATGATTCCTTTTCTTTTGTCGCTTTTGCTGGCTGATGGCAATAAAAATGTTGGAATTAAGATTCCAAACACCGTTATATCGGGTTTTCCTGCGGTTCAGGCCGTTAAAAGAAAATTCTAACGGCCTATAAGTGTGCTATATGGTTTAACAAAAAAAACATCGTTTAATCACTTTTCTTTATTTTCAAATTTTCTATTTTGAAGCTCACCTTATTTTGAAATTAAATAAGTAACGAAAATAGGCGAATGTGCACATAAATCTTTACTTATACCCGTATATATATGTATATATATGTATATATATACTTTGTGCCGAATTCAAGGCTTGGGCTTGACGGTACTTTCCTAAGCGGTCTATCCTTCCCAATATACTTGGTCTCTAGTAAAATAATTTTACACACTTTATGGAAACTAATCCTTTAATTGCACTTACTTACTTTGGCACTCTATGTAATTCACTTATTTTGTTGGTATATTGTTGATGGTAGTACGAAAATATGTGGTTCTGATGTAAGAAAATATAGTTTTAGCTTACTGTTCGGTCTGGTGGTACTTTTAAAAAAGAAGGTACGTACCGTCGGCTATTGCCAATTAACCCTAGCTCTTAAGAAATATATCTTTGCCTACCAACAACCAACATGCAGAAATTTTCCAGCCTTTGTTTCCTAGTTTCAGTTTTACCCATACTTCTAAAGTTGACTAACTCTATTATACATTAATATTATAACGCATAATCATTTTGATAGTGGGTGAAAATACCAATATGTGCTTACGCACTTGTCGCAATCAAAATTCCGCATAACTTGTGTCTAGCAATTTCTTGCAACATGAGTCTAGGACGACTCTCAACAAGTTGCGCTTCCCCAATAACTTACCAACTTTATGGAACATCACTCATTCCGGATAAGGTGGATAAAATGCTAACTATTACTCAATTATGGGGGTTTGTTTTTGTTTCATTTTGCACAAGATTTATGATCATTCTCCTCCTTACGAAAAGAACAGCCATACTTATTTCTCCTATACCTCCTATAGGTAAGAGCAAACAGGCATGATTGTCCGAGTTTGTTTGCATTTGTCAAAAGTTCAAAAGGAAATATTAGGTTGTCGTGTTTGTCGTCGTCTCGTGCGTCGTCGGTCTATTTGGTATCGGTTGTTGTGTGCGGGTTTTCTTTTAATTAAATCTTTTATACCGAAATAAATGATAATAAAAAAAAGACCCCATTCGGTTACATATTATTATTATTATTATTATTATTATTATTATTTGTATTTTTATTATTATTATTATTATTATTATTATTATTATAATTCTTTATTTTATTAAAAAATGCTTTACAAAAAAGTATTTGCTTATGAATAAGGACCTGGCTATCTGCCGTCGGCCTGAAATAACATTTCATTTTAGTAATTAATTCAAATAAGTAAAGAATAAAAAGAAAAGTAACTGGTTTTGTACAATATTAAATCAAATACTTTTATATATTAATTAAATTCAAAAGTTTACAATTTCAATATTTGTTGAGATTTAACATAACAATTAAAAAATTTCAATTTTACAATGATTTGTAACACAAAAATATACCAATTTTAAAATGATTTGAAACACAAAAATGTATCAATTTTGAAATGATTTGAAGCATAAATAAATAAATATCAATTTTCAAGTGATTTGAAACCCAAAATAAATAAATAAATAATAATGATCTTTTAAACTGTAAAAGCTGGTTAAACGAACAAAATTTAAGTTAGAAAAGAGTTTCGAAAAGCTAGGGCATGTTTGCAATAATTATATAAAGTATTCCATCCTAGAACTCCGTTTAAAATTTCGAACAACCGACTTGAAGAAAGAAAACTTTGTTGGAAATATAAACGCCGGATTTCCTGCAGTATTGGGCAAATTGCGATGAAATGGTAAACATCTTCATTTTCTCTTCTATTGCATAAACTACAAATTTGTATCAGGTCAGCTCGATGAGGCCTAGAGTTTAAGTTAAAGAGCTCAACACGTGCTTTAAATATATGGCTTATAGCTTCGACCGAAAATTTGTTGCTGAAATAGTTTGTTTCTGATGTCAATTGGTGCTCGAGATTCCTGTATGTATTCCTTGATGTTGTTGTAGCCGCTCTGCCTAGGTACTGACTATAAGTTTTCTCATCTATTTTAGCCGTGAGCTCTGCAAACAATCGTCGCCATTCATTAACATTTGACTCCGTTATAGATAGATTAACTTCATGTGATAGGGCCATCTCATTCCAATCCTTAAATGGGGAGGCATTGGTTTGTAATAATTTTATCAAAATAGATTTGTGAAGATTTCTTCCACTTCTTTTCATAACTCTAATTAGATATTCATAGTTGGCTTTAAGATTTTGAGTGAATAGAGGAGTTATACCAGATTCGACATAGATGGCGTAGTTCGGGGTTAAGTGTGGCTATCTGAATAAGCGCTTAAAAAAATATGTTTGCATTTTTTCAAATAACTTGAAGAGTAAATATCCAAACACCTGCACACCGTAGCACATACATGTGTTTACGGTTGTCTGGAAGACGCGGTATTTTGACACCAGATCGATTTCCTGGTTAGCGAAGAACTTGGGCCACATTACGCTCAAAGCCAGTTTAGCATCACTACTTTTTTGTTCTGCGTGTTTCGAAAAATTTAGGGTATGCGTAATTAAAACTCCTATAGGTACTTATGTAAATTCTTTTACAACTTCAGTGGCCACATTATTAAGAGACCAGCTTTCTTCGGGACGCCTCCTTCTTTGATGTGCTTCAAAAATCATAACTTTTGTTTTACTTACATATGTATATTGATGAGTAAAGGCCCAACTATAATAGACTTAACCGAGCTTAAGCCAGCTTAAGGGAACCAACCAATACGAAGCCTTATATGTCACAAACCATAATAGACATTGACATACTATACATGAACTGCTAGTAGCCAACTTCACGATGGTTCCACTTTTAACGGACAAAACACTAGCGCAAAGAGGACTATGCGGAAAAATTGTGTAACATTTATGACACTTGACATTGGAGCTTCTTTCTTTTTTTCTCACATGTTTGTGTATTTTGTGTTGTGATTGGCATTGTTAGATCGATCCTAATTCAATTTTTATGGAAGTTTTGAATGCGCGTTTGCTGCTGCAGTTTTGTGGGCTTAATTATAAAGCTAGATTCGCAGTGGTAAGTAAAGTTATAATCTGTCCTATTCAAATATGCATCTTTCACATTTTTATTCTAACAGAAAGCAAAAAGAGAAACTTTACTATCAGTCGCAATAGAAAATAACTGCAATGGACTACTGAAAGAATGTGCAAAAAATTGGTCAGACGGTAGTCACCAAGGGATGTCTCTAAATGAAGGCCTATCGCTGTCCACCTTGACTGACTGGCTGTGGTCAAGAGCATCAAGTATCAAAGAACGCTGTAACAAGTTGTGCAAAGTACTGTTCGATCACTCTGGATATACACTTGATCAGCGTGAGAAACAAGAGCTTTGTTATATCTCCAAACAACTTCGAACATAGTATGTCAATGATAATAGACGTTCTGCTCAGTTTCATTAAATTTCGCTAACTTTCGCGCAATTACGCAAGAGCCATTTGAATGGCTCGAGCTTAAGCAAATGTCAAATTACTGCATTACATTTGCTTAAGTTACTTGAATCCATTATGGTTACTTTTTTTTTTGACGATAACCTCTGATAACTTTTCGTTCGGTTTTGACATTAGCTTACTTTCGGTTAAGTCTATTATAGTTGGGCCTTAAGCCCCACTTCTCGCAAAAGGTATTCAGTTTATTGATTTGCACCTGGAGGGTGAAGGGGTTGTCAGCGAGTAAGACAAAGTCGTCAGCATAGAACAGGACTTTCACTTGGATGTCAGCAAAAAGTATTCCTCCAGGTAGTATATCACAAATGTCATCAATATATGAAGCAAATAAAATTGGACTTAAAATACAGCCTTGGGGAACACCTGCCGTTGTTTCAAACCAGTTAGAAAGATCGGACCCATCCCATACCGATGCACAAGATGAGATAAGAAAATTAAACTACATCAACAAAAATTTTCGGGAAATTCCCAGCGTTGAAAGCTTGTATATAAAAGCCTGTCTGTTGACCTTGTCAAAAGCTGCTTGGAAGTCTACGAAACAGCTGTATAATTACTTCTATTTTTCAATCGACTTCTTGGCAATACTGGTAAGCGCGAATATATGATCCATTGTTGAGAAGCCCGGACGAAATCGCGCTTGAAACATGCTCAGTAGATTTCTGTCCTCGATCCATTTGGTAAGTCTGTCATAAAGAATTGACGTGAAAATCTTCCTTAAGGTGTTTAGCATAGAAATTCCTCTGTAATTTTCTGGCAGGGTTTTGTCTCCACTCTTATAAATGGCAAAAATAACTGCTTTGTTGAAGTTGTTTGGCAAATATGATTCATTATATAATGTATTGAAATACAGCACAAGATAATTTTTTAACTGATCAGCACTATTTTTGTAGAATTCTACTGGAATTCCCGGTGATTTGTTATTTTTCATATTTATCACAGTTGTGAGTGAGTTGCTTCCAGTTCACACAAAGATATTGGGTTATCCAGTTCGCTGACGGTAAAGTTGGGTAGAGCATAAGAAAAAGTATGGGCACTCTCGTCAGCTGTCAAAAGAGTTTTAAGATGCGCTGCTAGTGGCTCAGCTTCGAGAGTGTTCACCACACCTACTACGCCCACCAAGTTCCCGAACATTACTCCAAAAGGTCTTTGAATTCTTAGATTCAGCTAGACTTTTTGCTAAATTTTTAAGATATTCATTTTTTTTCGCTGAACAAAGAAGTTTGTATTGATTATTAACATATACATATGTAAATATTTTTTTTGAAAAACAAAGAGTTTGTAGATCGAAATAGTCTGAGATACACAAAAGACGGTTTACGGAGATTTTTGCATTCATTATCAAACCATATATTCTTCGGTTTGAAGGAGTAATTAGTATTGTGGTTGTGAGCAAATGGAGCTGAGGTTTTAATTACTCCAATTATTTGTTCATCGATTTGATCTATCCTGGTTGATGGTTGTGACAGGAGGGAGCCACAGTGGCGGTTCAAAAGTGATTTATAAAGGGGAGCACCATTCTCATTCCATTTTAATTTGGGAAAATTATTTAAATTCATTTGTATAGCTTCATTAAGAAACTGCACTTTAACTTCTACTGGAAAATGCACTGAAAAGTTTGCTGTGCCCACTTTTAAGTCTGGAAACAAGTTAAGCCACTCAGCCGATACTGCACAAAAATCAATTACTGACTGTCCTTGGCCGGTTAAAAAAGTCCACTCTCCATAAGTATCACCTTTAGTTGACCCGTTCAGCACAAATAGTCCAAAGTTTTCAAAAAATTCGGTAAGGAGTTAATTTGCAATATTCGTGTCCCACTTCGTTTTAATTTTCGTAGGATTCAATCCTCTTGTTTAAACAAATTAAATTAAGTCTTAAAAATTAAAAGCCTATACAACAAGAACCGTTTTGTTATTATTATTCACCTTTATTTTTACTCTAAAAAATAATTTACTGACTAGGAAAATCCATACATAATATATTATTTTTGGTTTTATTCTTTTTTTTTTTGGTAAATTTTTGATAAATGCATTGTGAATGCATTTTCATTCTTTTTTTACTTTATACAATTATACTTTTCATTATTACTCTATTAAGTTTACTTTAAAATTAAATATGACAAAAATTTAAATGAACATAGATCTGTATGTGTATGTATGTATGTATATAATAATAAATACTTATAAAATGTGACAATACGAATAAGAACAAATTAAAAAAACAGAAAAACAAAAATAAAAACAATACAAAGTTGCACCGTGCTGCCCTTTTTTTTTAAATACGACTCTGTAATAGCTAACTTTTTGTTAAGACTTATATCTAATTAATTTTAGTTATTATGGCAAAAATAGGCTAAAAATTAACCACCGTTTGGTTATTTTTTGGTTTCTTTTTGGTATCATTTGTGGGTCTAAAAAATACTAGACTAGATTAGGAACAACATTTGTACATGTCTACAAATTAAAAACAAAATATATTATAAGGAAGTCGACTTATCATTGACACGGGGCCTACAAATAGAACGAACAAAAACTAATCTCAAACACACATTTTGTGATGTGAGTTCTCTTTGATAAAATAGCCGGTTGATGTGAGTGTGAATTTGACTAGCTTTGGCCATGATGACCATTCATCTTTGGTATATGGCAGGGACAACTGCTGTGGCCGGTTATTTCCAGCTTTCGGGTAAGCGTTTTCCAGTACTCGATTTGTGCATTCAACAGGTCGATCTTACGCTTTCGCTCTTCGATGGCGAGGTTGAGGAGGAACTCATTTTTGTTTGATGCAGAGCCACTGGGCGTGCGATTCGTCGGGCTTGAAGGTTCGTTTGTATTTCCACGGGAATAATTGTTGTTTATGGTTTGTCGGATATTATTTCGCATCGCTATATCAGGCGTTGACTGTGCAGGCGGTCGACTAAAGAGCTCCTCATCCTCCTCCTCAAGACACACTTCCGGTATGTCTTTGGTGCTAAGGCAATCGTCGTCGTCATCATCTTCCATGTCTCCATTGTGTACTGAAGACGATTGATCGTTGTCACTTATATCTTCAGCTTTTATGACAATCACATCACTGTCGAATGTCCCGGACATCATCTACAAATAAAAAGTGAATGAGGATAAAAACTAAAAAGCTTTGAGGTTTACCTTATTGTCACCATCTAATTCCATTTTTGCGGGCTGTCGACCATTGTAACCGCTCGGCGATCCCGTCGACGAGAGATATTGGTTAATGGAATCCTGTTGCGATAGTGCTTCTAAAATGTCCATGAATGACTTTGCGTTTTTGCTGTCATTGCACAGATCTTTCTTGAGCAGTAGTTTCATATTTTTGTATAACTGTCGTAACTGTTTGGCGGATCGCTGGTGGTAGACTCTGCAGTTGAACTCTTTTGCTATCACTCGCCACACTTCGTCCTTTTTGCGATTCGACTCAGCATCAGTTCGTTTATTTTCAATAACGTCCTTATACTGAGCCGCAAAACCCAGCACCATGTTTCGTTCACGTTGAGTGTAGCGTGGAGTTTTCTCCATGTTGATTCGCTTTATATGCGCCGCCGTTTTGAAGCTATAATACAGAAAGAAAAGAGTACAAATAAAACTACAAAATTCAAATCGTTGTCTTCGAAGCGCTTTAAAACCTGAACTAAAACTGAGTTATTTTCTGTGTCTCAAGAGCTGATAAGGCAACAAAAAGTGACGCCAATACCAATACTTAATAAGTTATATTGAAATAAACGTAAGTACTAGATAAGCGTACACTGTACCTAAGCGCGCGTTTACCTTACCTTACCTGGCTACATCTGTACCTGTGATCGAATATCTTATCTTTAATTAAAGATTACAAGAGCACACACACAAAATGTAAGTCTACCAACGCAAGGTTCGTCAGCGACAGCGACGTAGTCGAAAGCTTAAGTCGAGTTTGAGGCATACTACCCCGTGATGTGAATGTGGCTAAGCAAACAATCTACTACACAGGGAAATCATTAATTGAAATCCATTCACCGCCGCTGATAAGGTTATTTCTGTTATCACAGATAGCTTTTGAGACTCATAAACAAAAGTGATGAATCTATAGGAAAGCCTACAGTGGAGATTACGATAAAGCTATGATTAAGTTTTTATTTTTTGTTGTTGTTCTGGTTTCGTGCGTGAATCTAAGTGTTCTGTAAATAATGTCTGCTCAGAATTAAGGTGTGGTTTTCTTTTTACTTATATATTCCAAAGCACAGCTGTTTTTGTAGGCTTATCAGAATGATTCGATATACATAGATGCCAACGATTGTTAGCTAGTTAACGATTGTTTTGAGTTAAATAAAGGTTTGAGACATGTTATTTGAATGGCCTTTGAAGCATTATGGAATGAAAAAATCTAAAAGCAAAGCTGTAAGCTTACTTTGGAGAAAAATGTGCAGTACGAGATAAATATATGTAGGTAGTTGTTTTCAGGTAAGAGATTTTATAACTTATTCGATTGGAATGTTGCGTAATTAAACGATAGTGCAAACTTTTTATGATCTGCTATCTATCTTGTCAGACAAAAATGATTGTATCGAAGTGAGTTTTAAGTAAATATAATGCAAGTGTAGGCTTTGTAACAAGTTCTTAGAAAATTAAAAAATACAGCTTGGTCGTACGTATCCACTCTTTTAGAGCAATGATATGACAAGGAAAAGACATTCAGTGCTAGAAGCTTACAAGTTGTTCAGGCTGTAGCTGCGGGAAACGAAAAACAAGAGACTGTTATTTTTTATTATTTTATTATTTAGTGCGCGCACTCAAGGGGTTACAGATATGCATGAGAGTAGCAAATGCCTCAGTAAGAGAGTCCTCTTTTTTTTTATTTTATATCCAAAACGGACGAGTTTTGTAAATTATAGCCTGATCAGAAGAGGTAAACATTTTCTTGTACCATCGGAGAAAACCTTTACACTAAACAGCATTTTTGGCGATGTCAAATATGGGATCACTTCACGAGAGATGTTTTTTTTCCATGCACCAGCATATACGTTACATACAACTGAAAATTATTCTGTCTCCTTGATGTAAATTCTTCCAATGGATAGTGGCATTTGGGAAGGTTACACTTTTGCGACAGTAGAAAGCATTTTGATTCCTAAGCATTGAATTCTACACGTATACATTTTGAGTCCTTTAGATTTGTAGGCAGAAGATCTTTTCAAAATATGAGGAAGAGTGTCGGAGACAAAACGGAGCCCTAAGGCACACCAGCAATTATTTTATAAATATCAGATTTGAAGCCGTCCAATACTGCTAGATAGGTAATTACTAAAAAAGAAGATATTCACCAATACCAAATTAACACATTTTCGATAAGAGAGCTTGGTGTCTAACTCTATCAAATGAATTTTAAATATCAAGTGCAATAATCATACTTTCTCCGAAACGATGTAAATTTATTGCACTGTTCGATGGGACTTGATTCCCTTTGCTTGAAGCTTGGAGACTTTGCGAAGCTTTAAGGGCTTGCCTTTATTTTGACTTTCTGTATTTTATTGTGAATTTTAATAAAAATTCCTGTTTTTTTAACACATGAATTTTGCTTTTTAAGAAAAATGGTTTTTTAAATAAATCTCAATTAGTTATTGAGGGTAGTGTTATTTTAAAATTGTTAGTGTTAGTGTTACATATCGGGTGATTTTTTTGAGGTTAGGATTTTCATGCATTAGTATTTGACAGATCACGCGAGATTTCAGACATGGTGTCAAAGAGAAAGATGCTCAGTATGCTTTGACATTTCATCATGAATAGACTTACTAACGAGCAACGCTTGCAAATCATTGAATTTTATTACCAAAATCAGTGTTCGGTTCGAAATGTGTTTCGCGCTTTTTTATCGACAAATTTTGTTCAGCGATGAGGCTCATTTCTGGTTGAATGGCTACGTAAATAAGCAAAATTGCCGCATTTGGAGTAAAGAGCAACCAGAAGCCGTTCAAGAACTGCCCATGCATCCCGAAAAATGCACTGTTTGGTGTGGTTTGTACGCTGGTGGAATCATTGGACCGTATTTTTTCAAAGATGCTGTTGGACGCAACGTTACGGTGAATGGCGATCGCTATCGTTCAATGCTAACAAACTTTTTGTTGCCAAAAATGGAAGAACTGAACTTGGTTGACATGTGGTTTCAACAAGATGGCGCTACATGCCACACAGCTCGCGATTCTATGGCCATTTTGAGGGAAAACTTCGGAGAACAATTCATCTCAAGGAATGGACCGGTAAGTTGGCCACCAAGATCATGCGATTTGACGCCTTTAGACTATTTTTTGTGGGGCTACGTCAAGTCTAAAGTCTACACAAATAAGCCAGCAACTATTCCAGCTTTGGAAGACAACATTTCCGAAGAAATTCGGGCTATTCCGGCCGAAATGCTCGAAAAATTTACCCAAAATTGGACTTTCCGAATGGACCACCTAAGACGCAGCCGCGGTCAACATTTAAATGAAATTATCTTCAAAAAGTAAATGTCATGGACCAATCTAACGTTTCAAATAAAGAATCGATGAGATTTTGCAAATTTTATGCGTTTTTTTTTAAAAAAAAGTTCTCAAGCTCTTAAAAAATCACCCGATATATTAAATGATTATTTTTAAACGTTATATTTTTCTTTTTTGGATTTTAAAACAGTTGTTCAATAAATTGGCTGTATATGATATTTTAAGTATTAGAGTTAACATTCATATGAATCTTCATGTTTTGGTTTCTCTTCTGCACAACTGTACGATAAGTTTCTAAATTGATCTCAAATACTTAAGAGTCACTTTTATAGTATCCGCTTCGAAAGAGTTTAAACATTTAGATATTTCTTTTTATAAATAAATAAGGTGGAACAACAGATCGTCGAGAACTAAGGTCTAGTGCCTAACTCTCAACCAATCCTGTATGCGAGTAATGGTTAGAAATTAGAATGGAGGGGATCTACAGTTTATATGCCGAATCTAAACGGCTAATTTGAGAGAGCACTTTTAATGACTAAGTGTTACCCGTGAAAAAAAAAACTTTTGATCACAAAGGCAGGGATTGAATCCAAGACCTCCGACATGAATGTCCTACGAAATAACCATTACGCAACGGGTACTGTTTTATAAATGCGATTTTAAACACAGTGGATAGTGAATAAATTTTACCTTAGTGACATCTAAGTCCTTGACCCATCATTTTCTTAAACTGAACTTAAATTTCCCTTCAGAAACTAAATATTAAGCTGGCCATAAAATTCAAGGCATTGAATTTTAGGATTGGGGTCTTCGCAGAAAATCGCATATTTGATAGTATACGATGAGACGAGCCATTGGAAACATTCATGGCTCATTGATGTTTAACAATCTTTAGAATATTTTATATCAAGTTTTGGGTTTTGTGAACTTATTTTTTTCCATGAATATAGTTTTAAAATCCACCCGTAGTTACAATCAAATAATTTCTCAATGGTTTGTAAAGAAATGCAGTGCAGTTCATAGCTGCTTCAAAATAGTATACATAGTAACATGACTCAATTTCAATTTTTAATCTTACAAAAGGTAAACATCGTCAAGTGGATGAAATCGCTACATTCACTGATAACTTCGATCTCCTTTTACTCAAAAAACCTGATAAATCTGGAGTTTGTAAGCCTTTTAAAAAAAATATATAACTTGATGTAAATTTTTGAAATAAAAAAAAATATCAAAATGAAAAAAAGTAATATTTTCAATAATTAAGTTGGTGTTGCAGCCCGAGGCGTACATACATAGGTATTCATTGGTGAGCAATCGAAATGATTTTTTCATTCTAAAAATAACCACACTATTGAATATTCTTCTATTCAAAAACAAATTCTAGGAACAACTGAAATGTAATTAATCATTATCATAACTTTTTAGGCTACATCAAAAATAACAAAAACAAAAAGGAAACAATGTTTTTTTTTTGTTTTGTTCTCGGTGGACACCAAAAAATAAGAAGATGTGTTTGATCCTTGAAAATAAATTAAATAAAACTCACGTTTATATTTAACTGCGAAATAATATTGAAAAAAATGTATTTTATATCCAAATACTAAGCTCTCTGGGTACAGTAGAAAAAAGAACGAAATAAATACACGAGAAACGAGATCAATTCGGAGATACAGCGTCGAGCAACTGATGAGAGTAGAACTAGCCAACAAGCGTGGATGGTTGGCTGGCTGGCTTTCGGTTGCTCGTGTTTTGCTTGGCGTTTCCTCATCTCACTTCGAAAACTAAAATTAAATCACATTGCCGTCGTAAACACAGAAACCAACTTCTTCGTTTTCCTCCTCGTCATCGTCGTCGTCTTCATCTTCATCGTCTTCTCATTCACTCGCATCAGCATCAGCATCAGTAACAGAATTCAACATCATTGTGCCAGAAAACAAATCCTCAAACCGAACTCCCTGCCCGCCCGCGGATCCGCTTAGTTTTAAGATACATCTCTGCAAACACCACAATCGGATTCAAATCTAAACATTTCATAAATTTCGGGTATAAATAAACTTAGAAAATAGATTCGCGGCGGTGGATGGCTTTCGACGTTCGACTTTCGAGTGTTCGGAACGGGTCGAATCGGATGCTGGCTGTGCTTTCTTCAAACACATCGTAGAAAAATCGAGTACAGCTTGTTGTTAATAGTCGTCTTCTGCTGTACAAGCATGCAGTCAGAGCAAGGAAAAAGACGAACCAACGGGGAAAGGAAGAAGGTATGTGAGTAGAGTATATCATCATCGTCATAGAAAATTCATGGCTGAGTTTTCCGTAAAGGTTTTTTACTTTTGTGTTTTATTTTCGGCTTTTCGAAGGCAGTCTTGAAATGTAGAAAGAATTTCTTTGAAACAAATATGAACTTAAATAAACATTTTTTGATGTTTTTTAAAAATAAGAATGACGAAACAATACAAAAGTTCGTCATTCTTATTAAATACCCTATGGATCAAAATCAATAATGATTGGGTGACAATTGAGTTTTCAAAAACTTTAAAAGCAATACATTTAGTAGGTTTTAAGAATGATTGGCTGATGGTCTACTGTCTTTTTTCTGTATTTGGTGTTTTTTAGTTCGCAGGTACATTTTTGAAAAGTTTCTTTTTTAAACTTAAGACTAGTTGGACAAAATAAAACAAAGAAGATTCATTGTTTTATTTTATGGTTTTGAAAGAGAAAGAAAATAAAACTATTCATTATTATGCATTATTTAGGCTCAAGGTTTCTGATTTTCATTTATTTATTTTTTTTTTTCAATTTTAGATTGATTTCTTACCTTTCGATGATAACATTAATTAAAACCTGGAAAATGCAGGTGAGTGAATTTGTTTCTTTGATTCAAATTTTATGTTATGTGTTCAGGATAGAAGGGAAACTCTTTTTTTACTTGAGCAAGTTTTTGTTTTTAGTGTTAGTCGCACCATTTGGAGTGAGTTTTTGAACTTACATATTTCAACGCAATACTGTTTCGAACCATACAAAATTATGCTCAAATCTTAAATGTTTATATCTGAGACAAACGATATGAAAATTTAATTACAAATCAATTTATGTCCTAGAATTCTCTTAAATGAATCGTAACATAAATCGTATGCAAATTGTGAAGCAGATGATAATGTTTCTGATTAGATTTGTAATACAACATGTGATCTAAAAAAAGAACAACAAAAAGGTGTAATAATACTAAAAAACGAACGAAATCTTAGTAGGTACAACATTCTAAACAAATTTTTAATTAAGAAGGATATTTTGGTCAAACTCTTGTTTAGGACATTAACTTTTAAGTGAGGGAACTATAAAGCTTAGTTTTATTAAGAACAACACTTTCAATAATACCATCGGGAAGGTTTTTAATGTTTTGGGAGGCCTAAAGTTGGTTTCAAATTGAGAGAAAATAGTATGACGCTTTGAGAAGAAGAAGGGGTTAAGTGATATTTTTGGATTACGTTTTTTTTAAATAAATAATTATGCAAACTTAGATTTTGGTCTTTAAACTTTTTTAAACGAACTTTATTTTTTGATTTAGCACTTCTGTTTTTGGTGTAAAAGGGTTAAACTAAACAACTTTTTCCCCTTTTCTGCAATTACTTGCACACACGAATAGTTGAGAGTTGTAAGTCACTAGGCCCTGGTTGTCAACGGACTGTTGGCCCACCTAATTTATTTATTTCTTTTAAATACATTGTTTGCGTCAATGAATTAAATGCATGCCTACACCCTTCTTGCAACTTTTCAGAGTAAAGTAAAGAGAATCATATACAGCTGTGATCAAAATAATATTAGTGCGCTTCATGGAATGATTAATTGCTTTATAAAGCTAATTTAATTTTTAATAATTTTTAATAAAACACACTTTTATCCTTGATTATTTCGCTGTTGTTTATTTTTGGTTCTTGTTCGAGAACAATTATTAAAGAAAATAAAAATAAATAGAAACACAAAATCGACTGTTCAAAAAAATAGTAGTAGGTATCGAAAAATGTTTGAAAAAACTTAATAAAAATTAACAAAAAGAAATAAAACTTCAATATTTTGTGGTGTAACCTTTGTTATTGGTGAAATATTTTGTGGTGTAACCTTTGTTATTGGTGACAGCTCTACAACGACGCTGCATCGAGTCTTCAAAACACTCACAACGCTCCTTTGGTAATTTCTGCCAAGCATCCTTCACTACGGCCCACAGTTCTCGGTTATTAGAAGACTTAGCTTTTCTAACCTTCCTCTTAACATCACCCCATAAATGTTCAATGGGGTTTAAGTCAGGTGATTGCACTGGCCAAGACATAAGCTCAATTCCATGGACCCGAGCCCACTCTTTAGCCGCTCGACTTGTGTGCTTCGGATCGTTGTTTTGTTGGAAGACCCATTTCAGCGGCATATCATATTCAGCAAATTGCAGCATTGTATTTTGTAGGATTTTGACATAGACCCGCTGATCCATAATGCCTTCAATACATTTTATGGGCCCTACACCAGAGTAGGAAAAACAGGCTCAAATTACAATTTTAGATCCCCCATGTTTTACCCTCTTCGTAGTGAATTTGGGTACATACATATTCTGTGTTAACTGGACGACGGACGTATTGGCGGGATCCAGTACCACCAAAGAGAACAATTTTACTGATTTTTTGATGGTAGTGTGTGTGAACAATTTTACTCTCATCTGTCCACAATACGTTGCGCCATTTCTCTTTAGGCCAGTTAGGCGTTAATGTCATGGATGCTATAGTTCAATGAGCACTACTATTATTTTTAACACAGCTGTATATTAAAATGAAATGAATATTTTCCACCTTGGAGAAACTTTTGGGAGTTAACTGGATATCTATATATACCTAGACCTAGCTCTTTATTTTTGTTTTCGTTTTTCTGTTATATGCATTGAGCATTGCAAAAGTAGCAACTTTTTTAATACTTAATTAACTTGTCCGCCTACCTAGAAATAATACATGTAGCATTTGTGACTCTGGTAAAAACTCAACAAAACATCGAATAAGCTACAAGATTGCGTTGGAAGGACAGTAACTTTAACTGAGAAAAGGCTCGATCTTATCCTATCTTCGTATAACAACACTTTTGGTTTGCAACAAACTGTGCTCTTGACCCAACATACAACATCAAATGTGGTTTTATAATTAGGGAATGCATGTCTTCGGATGTTGAAATATCTTATATGATAACATGGACCGAAGACATAGCAGATAGAAGAAGCATGGAGGTGATATTTGATATTTTTTTTTTATAATTAGCGAACACTAAAAGGGTTTTGTATACCTTTAATATGCCAAATAAAGACACAGTGAGATCATTAGGAAAAGAGGGAAGGGTTGGATAGGAGGTGTCGGTGTACATTGATTTTAAATTTCTGAACATTGCAATGACAGGGAAAGATAGAGCGTGGCAAGGCGTTCCACGTAGTACGGCTAAAAAAAGAATCTCTGTTCTTCATAGTACGGCCGAATATTGATATTTATTTATTCGTATGTCAGCTGTACATCAAGTTAGACTTATAAATAGTACAGGATATAAAACATTGATTTAAGATACATTAAAATGGACTAAAATTAAGAATTAAAAATTAAAAAACAAAAGACATGTTAATTAAAAGTTATCTGAATCAAGACTCAAGGAAAATAAAATTGAAAATGATTAATTTTAAAGTATGTTCAGTTCAAGTTTGAAAAATATTCAAAACAAATTGCTTGAAACTTTCTGTTTTCGATTCTAGACATCATGTGACTATGAAGGTTATTTCACAGTCTAACAGCATGAACGAAAAATTGCCTGCGCAATGTCAAACACGTAAAGGTGGACGAGCGCAATAAAATGGAACGGCTAGAAACACAAAAATTAAGTCAGTTACATAGATAACTTTTAGTTTTTTTAACAATCAATTCGAAGAGTAAAATACAACAACGATATTTGAAGAATGCTACCAGATCGCAATTGAAAAGCTGACGAGCTTGAAAACAGACATGATCGAACCTACGTAGGTTAAAAACAAACCGAGCTATTGCATTAAATGCCACCTTGAGTTTGTGAGCTGATTGAGAATCAAGATCAGCAAACAGCTCACACCCGTATGTTATTATAGGTAGGACAAGTGCTTTTACCAGCTTTAATTTAATATGGGTAGGTAGTACGGATTTAGTAACAGATAGTCCTCTAAGTGAAGCATACATTTTTGACACAACTGTATCGACATGGTTATTTCAAGTTAACCTGTTGTTAAAGATTTTCATATTTTTTCAGCAGTGCGAATTTACAAAAATAAGATGACACTTAATAACATGGACATCGTAAATTCTAAAGTAAATATTTTAGTTCAGTATTTCGTTGGGCGCACATGTCTAGATAGCGATGGGGATTTTGGAAGCATAGAAAAGGAAGCATGAACTAAAAATTTACTACTGAACAATTGCAGGTATAAAATAAGAAGTGATAGACAAATATTCTATTGTGATAAAAAACTAAAATAAATTTAAATGAAAAAATAAGATTTTTTGACAACGCTTCAATGAGGAATCTACATTTTTAAAAGTATTGATATCAAAGTCAAAAATGATTCCCGATAAAACCAAAGATTTTTTACTTCAAGCAACAAGAAACTTAAAACATTAAAAATTCAAAGGAACGGATCAGGTTTATAAAAAAGGAATTTTATCTTTTTTTCTCGAGGAAAATAATATTATAAGAAAAACCAAAGAAATTAAAGATAAAAAACTATTAAAAGGATTTTTTTTGAAAAAAAAGGGGTTAAGTAAACCTTTTGGGAGAATATGTTAAAACAAATATTTTTGAACTATTGAAATCAATTAAAGGTTATATTTTAAGAAAGTTGGTTATGTGCTTTATTATGAAAAAGTTTTAGTTCTTAACGAGAAAAAAGTTATCATCGATAAACTTTGAAGGCTTGTATGTTAAAACTTTACAATTGTCACTTAACTTCTTCTTCCCCTCACCACTTCGTTTGAAAAATGCACCTTTGTTTATTTAAAAATATATTATACTTTATGTTTTGTTGTTTGTACGATTCAAGCTTTCTGATTCCCAACTTCCGTTTAAGCGACAATTTTCAAAAAAAAATGGACAATCGTTTTCATAACATTTTCCACAAATCTGACAAAAAATAGGATTCTGATATCCTAGTCATTTGAATTTCAAGATTTTATCAAATTAATTGTAAACACTTTTGGCTTGATCAAACATTATTTCAAGCTTTAAGCTTTAAAAATTACCTTTTTAAAGATAAACAAAGTCAGAATATAAAAAAAAAAAACATTTTTGTAATAAAATAGTTTTTTTTTTTTAAGTTGATATGTAGGTAGGTATATCTATGAAAAAGCACATAATACAAAAGTGCCATAAGAACTAGCAACCCTTTGCACATATCGTACAAAATACTCAAACTCAGTTTATTTGTCTTATGCTTGAGAATTAAGGAAAAGGATATGAAAGTGCGTTTTGGAACAGTGTAAAATAGAGTGCAAAATAGTAATTTGCGCGATGTGTCAAAAGTTACCCAGCTTTTTTAAATTGTTAGAATATACCAATAAGTTTTACTTCTAGGATTGCTCAAATCTAAATCACTCTACTCCCAAATGCAAGAATAACAGATCTTGTCGCGTTGTTTCCATACAGCTTGACTTATCCCTTAAAATTCAAAATTTATTCATATTTTTACATGCAAATTTGTATCACAGTAAATATTCATAATGGAATTCTGTCTCAACAATCAATAGGAGAAAAACTGTACTTGATTGTATCTAACTAGGATTTCTAAAAATAGAAATCAGTTACAAAAGCGTAAGAGACTGTTCTTTACTAATTCCGGCCATTGAATGTAATTTAAAAGTATACTGACTTCATCCTTTTTTATTCAATCTGCCAATTGCTCATCTCTATAAGCCTGGAATTTAAAAATGTAATAGATAGATGTGTACATTTAAATGTACCTATATAACCATTTTTAACAACCTTTATCTCATAACACTTACCCACCCCTGAATTTCTTTAATCCTTCTTTTTATACTAAACCACTCCTTTTTCCAGATGTCATTAGGTACAAGCGACGAAAATGAATCAGAATAGAATCAAAACCCGAAGGGTAGATTACGAAAACAGATGCAGATCCCAGATTGTTAAGCCTTACCATTCAAGAGAAATGAAAAACAAAAATTATATAGGTAGGTACATAGGTATAAGACCTCCATTAGATTCAAGATGCAAAATGCAAACATGGAGAACATCTTCTCTTATCCATGCTTATAAGCCTCTACCACACAGAACGACAAATTTAAACTAAAACTGAAGTATATACCACAGGCAAAGCTTCGAAGTACGAGTATAGAATGTAGACAGAGCACCACATTCGACATCGACATCAACATTAATCTCAGACTATTTATAGAATCGTTTGTAATGCTCCTCCTCGTTTAATGACCGGGTGTATAATGCGCCGCCGAGTGCTACTCTTCCTCTTCTTAAACCGTTTGTCATGTCCCCGCGCCCGTCTTCCTAAGTCGCATTATCTCTTCTTCGGTCGGTCGGTCTCCCGCTTGGCAAATAGGCAAAGCCCAGAGTAACAATTTCAAAACTAATCGATATCGTCTTCGTTTCGTCGAGCTGGCAAGAACTACACTAGGATTAGTGTACGGCTACGACTCAAAAACAAAATAGGGCTGGGGTTGAACGTCGAAGTTGAACGAAGTTGACAATCTATTCCTTCAAGGGGGTTAGCTCGGACGAGGGTGTCGGTAGCAATAACACACATAGCACATAGAACAACAACAAACCACACACAAAAAATAAAAACTTTTCGCCTTGGAATAGAAAGAGTCCAACACTTTTGTGCCTACAAAAGCGAGACAAGTAGCCAATCCGTTTAAAAATCACTGAAGGAAAATCTTACAAACTTGAGTGAGTGAATTTTTATTTTTCTTATTTGAAAAAGACCCATTTTCAAGATTTTGTTTATTTGCTATTAATAGAACCGAAAAATCGTATCTTTTGTTTACCTGTTGCAACGATATTTAAACACTTTCGACATTAAAGAACCAACACAAAAACCGAGTCACAAATAAAAGATGAATTTTCTTGACTTTTTTCTATTTTCCTTTAATCACAGAAAACCATTGCAAGGAAAATTGAGCTTAGTACTGAGACTGAGACACAGGAGAGACCACACGACCGACACACGAACAAATCTCTATGACTGGCTTTAGCTTAAGATATGCTTTGGGTCTTTGGCTTTTCCGATGAGACGAGAAGAAAACTCGGATCAATTTTGAGAATTGAGAATATTCATCCCTTGTTTGCATTTTGACAGCTGGTTGTCTGTTTTTGACGTGTGACAGCTGGAGCTAATTGGAAAATGTGTGAGGTATGACTTTGCCCCTTGTCCTTATCAATCTAGAGATGGCGCTGTGTTTGATGGGGAGAAAATGAAACTTCCAACGGCGGCCATGTTCTTCTAAAAAAATCAAAGATGTACACAAACTTCCTTATCGACAGTGGTAGCTGTCAAAAAAGTTCTTTTCCGGTTTAATTCACAAAGAAGAAGGTACGGAAAAATCGCTTGTAAAATTTAATTTCATCGCATCGATGTGAAAATCAATGAAATTCTTGGAATAAACACAAGAATTATGTGTACAAATGTTTTCCAAAGCTAATGGATTTGATATTTCGCAAGTTTTAATATATACGAATGTTAAAAATTGCGTGATAAAAGTTTGGTAATGTGCAATTATTGTTTTTTTTTTCTTACAGAAATTAAACACAAGATGGGACGTTACTCTCGTGAGCCAGAGAATGCAACCAAGTCTTGCAAATCGCGTGGACCAAATCTACGAGTTCATTTCAAGGTAAGATTTGTATTTATGATGTGGTCGGAATTTCGTTGGCGGGCTAAAGAAGCGCCAGGCGTCAGTGGTCTGTCAGCTTTGTGATATTGCGAGGAGTGTTGACGTCTGCCAGTGTGACGTGTTTTATGGATATAACATTACCTTTTGAGTTCCTTGGATAGTGTAGTCTCTTGAAATCAGTGAGTTTTAACGAGTGTCCTAATGCATAGTTGCATTCGACCTTGGGTCTTGTTCATACAAAAAAAGCTGCATTCGGTATCGTTATCGTCCAAGAACTTATAACGGACATACAGTGAAGAACTAGTCAATATTTGAATTATAACTAATGCTTTAATTTATGCAGTAGAAAAAATGTGCTATTCGAAAGTTTTTGGCATATCACGGTATCTTTAATGACCAAAATTTTGTTAAGAAAAATCCAGTTGTCTAAAAAGTGGGTCCCACAGCAAAGAAACAAGCCTTCAAATTCAGTTCATGATTAAACAATTGTGTACCACGTGCGTGGTTGTAAGGTCATAGAACAACAATTTGTGACCTTGTGGCATGGTCAGTTGCCGTTTAAAGTGCCGTAGACAGTGAAGGATTATATGAGTTCCTTTAGGCTAATTCATAAATCTAAACAGTGTTACTCAAGTAAAGAAAGCATCGCAAAAAATCGGAATTTATATGCAAAAGTGATAAATTTCGCTGAAAAATCTTGTTGTTATACTTTCCACAGCTGGGTACATATTGCAGTTAGTCTAGTAAATAGGTACACAGCTGCTGTTTTTTTTAAATAACCAAAACTTACAAATTTTTCAAATCGCTTTTGTGACCAAAAAATATAAAGTGGAATACCTCCCTCTTGAAGAGATCATAGGTTAGGTTAGGTTGAGGGGCTGACAGTTGATGTCTTTACTGTCACACTTAGATCAACACAGATCCATTGTGATACCCATGAGTATTGCTACTCAAGCTAATAAGAAAAACCTATGTGTTCAGTGAGTCAAGCCATTTAGAGGCTTTGACGAAGTTCAGAATGTTAGTACCTGGCGTACTAGAGAGTTCTTTTAAATCCCCGAAGAAATAGTTGCCAAGCAGTTTCTTCCTTTGATGGAAGAGTGCGGGACAATGACACAGAAAGTGCGAAGTATCTTCATGCACCTCCTCGTCACCGCATCCTCTGCATAGATCATCTGAACTGATTCTCATCTTTTTCATATGATAACCTAACAGATTATGTCCGGTGATTATGCTTACAAGAGATCGAAGTGATCCCTTTTGTAGCTGCATAATTCTTTCCGTTCTTTGTTTGTTAAAACAGGGCCAGATCTTTCTTGTAGTGCCGCAGGTGTCAAGAAGGTTCCACCTTTCATCGGCCTTAATTGTTATTCTTTTTGAGATTTCCTGTTTTAAATAACAGGTAGGGATGCTAACTAGCTGAGCTTGGCTTACGTGAAGAGATCATGGAGTTGCCTTTTTTCATTATTTCAACAATGTTCGTAGGTTTAAAAAGTACTTAAATTTAAACAAAGTATCGTTTAAGTTTTTTGTTTTTGAATGTCCTTTTCACGTCCTCTAGGCCAACTATAAAGCGTTTAAATTTCAAAAACTTGAGTACTCTGTTATCAGACACATTACCAAAACCATTCCTTGCTTTGAAGTTCATGGCAGCCTTGCTTTTTTTGTTTTATCGGATGGAAATCTTCAAAAGACTCGATAAGAATTGGGACTGAGTAGTGTAGGACTCGTACCGCACTTAAATCACCGGTTAGTCAGGACCAATCTATAAAATATCGACAAATGTAATACTTTCTCATATCTCTTAGGCCATCAACTAATTAAGTTTGGTTCTTCTTAACCTCCAAACATTGTCTCGTACATATATTTGGTACAGCGTGTTTTTGAAGAACTTCTGTAATTATTTTAATTTGAAGACCACCACGGAGCATTTATTGAAGGAATTTTGTTTTTGAATTTTTCGATAGGTTCAGGATTCGTTTTCTATGTACATCACCGTAGTTGGATGCAATTAGTCCAAATGGGTTTTAGTACTTGCTTTTATAACATTAGTTTGTTGTAGATAGATATGTCAGAGGCTCTTTCCTATTACCCTATACATCCAATACATTTTTATCTCTTGTTCTATCTCTATCCCATATTTCCTTCTCTACATACTTCAAAATAAGCGTGGTTCCCAGTGAGTGAACACATATAAATTTTCCCAGCAGAATACATTTCTTTAAATACTTATTAAATTGTCAAATATACATATATGTATAAAAAAAAAATTAATTAAAAACCTGTGTAGCCTGGCCAATTCTAAGTCGGCAATATTATAGTTAAGTGAAATAATGTATAATTTTAATTTATAAGAAAAACAAATGTGTAAAAAACAAAAAACTCGATAAAAAAATACTACTACTACTTACCCAATAAATTCTTCTGTAATTCAAGTTAAGATCTTTATTATCTTTTTGATATGCTCTTTATCGACTGCATTTTGTAATTTGTGCGTATATTTTACAACGGATCTATCCGGCACTAATACTACAGTATCATTACCAAAGGTGGCCATGATAGCGTTTTGGTATCCACTTGAATATCCCTTGTATATAAAAGAAACAAGGTTGTTCCTAGGACACTTTTCGTCGTGCCGTTCTTGAAAGAGTATTTGTAACATCTGATTTCAGTAATTCGGAGTACTGCATGAAAAGTTAGCTATGCGTTTTGTACTCAAGTCCCAGGTGCAAAACCTTGTAAAAGGCTTGAGCAACATCTCTTAGATAGTTCTTATATAGTAGAGCTTAACTGTTCTTCTTCAAGTGCCTTTATCACCAAATCTGTAATGCGATGTACTTGGTCAATCGTGGAATGTTTATTTCTAAATCCAAACTGATGGTTCGGCATTAGTCTTCTTTCTTGCATTATTTTGCCGAGCCTTTTTAGTAGCAGTTTTCGAAAACTTTTGCCATGATTCTGTTGGTGGCTTTTCTTGTTTATAACTACATATGACTTTTGAGTTTATTATAAATTGGAGTTTTTTGAAGGCTATCGATAGCATTGCTTTCAAAACTGAAAAGCCATAAGATCATACCCTGGTGATTTTTTATTAAATAGCTTATGTTGAAACATGCCTCTTACATTTTTTTAATGTGATAAAGGGAATTGAACATCCGTTCCTATCAAAGCCTTGACTTTGAATCTTTTTTGATCGCCCGGACTTTTTTTAAAAAAAAAAAAAAAAAAAAAAAAAACGTGTTGAATCAATACAATTGAAGGTTGATGTTTGATTCCACTGGTGTCCTGCAGTAATTAAAGAAAAGATATGCTATTTTCGTCCATTGTTTTTACATACACTTAGTCCAAAAAGTCTCCCTACAGCAGCCTAATTTTAGTGTTTTTTGAAAAAAAAAAGTACTAGGAATTAATGTAAAACCCAAAGTGGTAACATTAAAAAAAAAAACTTTGTTTCCACCTTCACCTTTTTACCAAATTTAAAAAAAATTGTGATTGTGATTTTCAAAATACTTGTTTTAATAATTGATAATAAATTTTTTTATCTCAGAATCAATAAAAAAAGCTGCTGTACGGAGACTTTTTATACTATGTGTATATCCCTCAGCACTGTTCAAACTTAGTGACAAAATTTTCAGGAAATAGAAATCCTACTTAGAAATGCATAGTGTTCATATGACAAGGCATATTTCAAGCTTGAATGCGTATTTAAATCATTTTTGGTACTGAACTCCGTTTACCTCTTTTATATAATATGTTAAGCACCTTTGAACTTATTTTTCACTTTGTTGTTTTTTTCATTATTTTTCAAATTATACGATGCTCTTACTGATAAAGTTTATGTGAGATTTTAAAAAACTGATTAGAACAGAGATCTATGTATATTTGCTCATGTAGTTAAAAATAGGTAAGTTTATGTGAGATTTTAAAAAACTGATTAGAACAGAGATCTACATATGTATATTTGCTCATGTAGTTAAAAATAGGTGCGTTAAAAAATAGCAGTAAAAAAAAACATGGAAAATATTTAACACGTATTTTACTTAGCCGTATTTTTGTATTTAATTTAATGACAAACAAATTATAAAATTATACAATATTTTAGTAGTTTGTAAAGGTTGTATACCCCTTACAAAGCCAGGCATCTCTCTTTAATTGAATATTTGTCCATCCCTATTCAAAACTGATACTAGTTGTTTTCAAGGTACATACTACCACGTTTTTGTTATTTACGCAAAGGTTTTCCTTTGAGTTGAGATCCGGTGTTTGAGGAGGACAGTACATAACAGAAATTTTAGAAATTCCTCTAGATATTTTTTCTAGTATAAAAAATCCCAATTGATCGGCATTTTTTAATCTTTGATTTTCAAAATAATTCTATGTTTATTATTTTTAAAAATGATTTTTTTTTAATAATATTTCGAGTCATAAGTTTTAATTTGCCATTAAAAATTTCTTCAAGTGTTTCACTTTCTAAGTAAAAAGAATTTCAATGAAATCAAATGAAATAAGTCATTCACTCATGAAAATGTTGGTATTCTATTATAATAAGGATTAACCAAATTCGTAACAATAAATAATTTAAATTGTATCAACGAGAAAACGGCTTATTTCGAAACTAAATACTATTTTTTCAGTAATAGAAGATCTTTAGAGACGGTATTTTACTTGAGCGAAGCACGAATTTTCACAAGCGGTTCTTAGCGCAAGCAAAAATGTTCTATTTTAAATACATTTTGAAAGCTTCACCTGTTCGCTATGTTTACTTTTAGTGATGCCATAACTGTTTTTTTTTTGGCATGGGGATTTTATTTTAAATTTGTGATTTGTTTGTTTCTAAAAAGTTAATTATAGAAAGAAGAAACATTGCATATACCCAACCTCGCACCTACTCTAAATGTTATTATGTCCAAGCAGGGGAATGACAAGAGCGCATGTGGTAATATGAAATAACACAAATTTTTTTGAAAGGAAGATGATAAAAAAGAACATATGCGTGTAAATTATTCATTATTTATTAGTAAACTTACATATTTGTATTATGTTCAATTGCAACTTCGTCTTGCAGAAGATGTCATATAGTATAGGATCTCAGGATCATTTGCCAGCATCAAAAGTGCATCGTGTACATCGATTCAACTCAAGTAATAGTGACTCATGTTATGTGGAAAGAGCTTCTCAAAAAAGTCTTTTGATTATCGGCATACGTTATTTTAGAACAACTCTATTCCTGCTGTTATTCCCAAATAGGGTTGAGAGATTAAAGTTCCTAGGTCTTAGTTCCGTAAGAGCTTTCTTAAAAACTAAAAAATTATAATTTTGTTTTAGTTGAAATAGATATTTTATGTAATTTCATTAATTAAAGTATTTGTTAAATTAAAGCACATAAAATCAGTGTCTTGAATTAAATTCTTGATCATGACATTTTTGCAATTGTGCTAGAATAAAATAATATTAATTGGCGAAGCATCAGCAAGTTTACAAATAACATATTTTGTTTGCTTTCTAGAACTTTAGCTACATTTTTTTCCACTTTTTAATTTCATTTGAATAACTGCGTTTAAAAACTGAATTTTTCCTATGCGTTTTAAAATGCATTTTGGAAAACGTTATCTTTTGTTTGTATCAAATAAAATTACTTTTAAATCGAACAGTGAGTTACCAATGTGTCTTAAAAATCGTTAATAATTGTTCGCACTTCTAATCAGTGTCTTGACCCAAAATTTCCAGGTCATGACATTTTTGCAATTGTGCTAGACTAAAATAATATATATTGGCGAAGCATCAGCAAGTTTACAAAGAACATATTTTGTTTGCTTTCTAGAACTTTAGCTACATTTTAACCCATGTATTTTTCAATGGTTTCTCAAAAATGTCATTGCAATTTTTAAGGTGAGAATGATTGAAGAAATATTCCGATATATCTCGCTTAGGAATATTCTATTTTAAAAAATATTTCCTAGCACCTAAAATCAGTGTCTTGAATAATTATTTCTGTTCATGACATTTTTGCAATGGTGCAAGATTAAAGATAACTGCGGAGCATCAGCAAAACTATAAAGTATGCCTTTTATTTGTTTTTCTAGAACTCTAGCTACAAAATTCAGTCGTCGTATGTGAATTAGTTTTCAATTAGTAGGGCTTCATTTTTTGATCTTCTAAATATAATTTGAAAGGTATGCACATAAAATCAGTGTCTTCGAATACAAGTTATCCTATTCATGACATTTTTGCAATTGTGCTAGATTAAAGATAACTGCGGAGCATCAGCAAAACTATAAAGTATACCTTTTTATTTGTTTTTCTAGAACTCTAGCTACAAAATAATTCCTGTTTCGTGACCTTTTTCTTAAAAAAAAAATTAAATTATTCCCTTTTGTTATTTTAGGGCTAGGATTTCCATGCACTTAAAAACGCAAAATATGCGCTTAAAATATGCTCTTAAAAGTGAGAAATATGCACTTAAAATATGCATTTAAAATTTTTAAAAATAAAGCTTTGGCCATTGGGCCTTTTAAACGTCTTATACATCGAAAAGGAACGTTCTACGTCAATTGACGTAAGTCGTGCATTCTTAAAGGAAGACATTTCATCGGTTGTAAAGTTTCTCAAATAATTTTCATTACTGCAACTCAATGTAAATGCCTTGCATATATTTTTCATTGTTGAAAACCTTCATTTTTTACTAGAACATTCTCAAGCTTCTTTTGTATGGCTGGAGCAAGAGATCCTTAACAGCAGTTATTTTTACAAAAGCATCTTCAACTAAATCATTTTGACTTTTTAATGAATCCCTTCCCTCAAGCTTTGTTATGGTATCACAAGCAAAACTGTAGTTAGAGTTAATGAATATTATTTGGCTTTTAAGTAAAAGCTGCTTCAATATCTCTTTTGAAAAATTAATTGCAACAGCATCAGATCATCGAAATTTATAACCACTTCTCAAAACTCCTCATAGTGCTTTGCGTAATAGGAAACTGCTTGTAGCCAAGTTCCACACCTGGTAACAATAGGCTATGGTGAAAGAGGTGTTAAAGGGCACTTTTCTCTAAAAAGTTCCACTCGAGATGGTGCCTTTAAAAATATTTGTTTTCGGTTTGCTACCAATAAATCAACATTTTTAAAATTACTTCGTATTTCCTTTGCAACTCGATGCAGTGCATGAGCTAAACATGTTACATGTATGAACTTCGGATAAAAAGATTTTAACCCTCTAGCTGCTTTAAACATGTATGGCGCCGCATCGGTTAAAAAGATAAGAATTTGCTTGTATTTTCAGCTAGTTTATTGATTCTAATTTTAATGTTTAATGTTTTTTTAATTTTATGTCAATATTTTTTAATATAAACGAACAATATGCATTTATTATAAAAATATGCAAAAATATGCATTTATAGTCAAATATGCAAAAATATGCACTAACGATTGAATGCCATTTTAAAGGAAAATTAATGATTCTTAAAGATAATTTGTTCGCTTGCTTCTAAAGTTTGTCAAAAATAATATGCATTTGCATGGAAATCCTAGCCCTAGTTATTATTATTATTACTTAAATTAAGAACTAAACAAGCACCCTACATAGGTATGATTGTACCTATCTACAAATTACACTCGTGGTATGTCTTCGGTCTTCGTTTGATCTTTTATCAATTATTCTCAAGATACGCACCTAAAATCAGTGTCTTCGAATACAAGTAATCCTGTTCATGACATTTTTGCAATGGTGCTAGATAAATATTTGGCAAAGCATCAGCAAGTGTGCAAAGTATATCATTTGTTCACTTTCTAGAACTTAGCTACATCCTTCCAAAGGACTTATATTAATTTATAACTGAAAATCATATGTACATATATTCTAAGTTTTTTTTGTTTGTATATTTATATTTTAGAACACTCACGAGGCCGCTCAAGCTATCAAACGCATGCCCCTGCGTCGTGCTCAGCGTTTCTTGAAGGCTGTCATTGAAAAGAAAGAATGCGTTCCATTCCGTCGTTTCAACGGTGGTGTTGGCCGTTGTGCCCAAGCCAAACAGTGGAAGACAACCCAAGGTCGTTGGCCCAAGAAATCTGCTGAATTCCTTTTGCAGTTGTTGCGCAATGCTGAAGCCAACGCTGATTACAAAGGACTCGACGTTGATCGTTTGGTCGTTGATCACATCCAAGTGAACCGCGCTCAATGTCTGCGCCGTCGTACATACCGTGCTCACGGTCGTATCAACCCCTATATGTCATCACCCTGCCACGTTGAAGTGATCCTCACCGAAAAGGAAGAGGTCGTCGCAAAGGCACCCGAGGACGAGCCAGCAAAGAAGAAGCTCTCCAAGAAGAAGATGCAAAGGCAAAAGGAGAAGATGATGAGGAGCGAATAGATGCAAATTGGTTTGCATTAATTGATAGTGTTTATTTTGCTGGAGAGTTCAATAAAGCTTTTACAGTTCATTGGACTTTTTTTTAGAAAAAAAAATAAAAAAAACATGTTTTATTTCTTTTTGGGTTGTGGTTTCTGGTTTTTATTGTGGAGAGTGGACAGGATCTAGAGATCAAACAAGAATCCTTAATTTGTAGAATATGGACAATATGAGCCATCATTCTATGTTGTGGAGCTACTACAACTTTGTATATAATCTATCATGAAATAAGCTTATTTGTATATAACAGAAGATCGTATGAAATTTATTGATGAAAAACATAATTTTAGGTGGCATAAGACGGGAATCAATCCCTAGGCCACACAGCATCAGCCGATGGTTTTGAATTCATGTGTAAGCATTGGGACACAGTGTCAAAAGTTATCTCCAGAATAATTTCGTTTTCCTTGTAATATTTTCTTCCCCCTGCTGGTGTTTTTTTCTCTTCAACGTATTTATTTTTTTAATTTCAATGAACGAAAAATCCAAAGAAAGAATGCTGCATAAGCCTTATTTAGAAATAATCTGTTACTGCATTCTTGTAAGTTAGAATCTAATATCCATCATCTGTTATAAATTAATTCAATTCAATCGCGATTTATATAATTTCAAGTTTTCGCTTGAAACATCCATTTACGGATGATTCCAAAGTTCATTGATCTTCCATGCGATCATTGGATTAGCGACTAGGAAACCAAACTTAGCTGAACAACTATGATCTAGAAAAATGCCCATATATTAAAAGAAGTTGTATCAAGCAATATTTTACCTAGAAACCTATTTACTTTAATGCATTGCATCAAGATCTCAAAATCAAAACGGAGCGGCAAGTGAGTGGTTGTGGTGTTTTATGGGTGTCAGCCAACGCCAAGTGGAAACAATTTACTCTTGGCTTGGCTTATGTACTGTACATTGATAAATTCTCTCTTCAGAAAAATTAGAGATCCCGAGAATAGCATGTCGTTGAAGTGTATACAACGCGTCACCTCAAATCTAATATATCTTAAGGCTCAGGCATGCACTGAATTGGTTTTGTATGTGCATATGTACGTATGATTGTAAGTTAAGTTTTCTTTTTTGTTACCTTATTTTTGTTTTATATATTTGTTATTGTTATTGTCCCAGCACGTATACACTCGTCAAAGTCGTCACTGGCGAATTGTATAATTTAGTTTAAGTGTAGTCAGTGTAGAAGCATTGTGCTTAGATTAGAGAAAAACGAACAAAAAAAAAGATCATATGATGGTGCCGAACAAACGCGGATGTCCAGCGAATAATAGAATTGAATGTCTCTTCTAACAATCGAGTTATGATATTAGATTAACGTTGTAAATGAATTGTTATTTAACAGTGAGGTTTGCAAAAATATACATATATAAACAAACTTTCATGAACCCTTTAAATAAAAATCAATTATGTATGCATGTGTATGTACATATATATGTATTTTCTTATCAATTTGTCATCAATTCTATGAACTATTTTCTTAATCAATGTTGATTTTGTAAACAATTATAAAGTATGGGCATATTTTCTTCCTAAATGTGAACAAGGGATCAACTTGCTAAGCTGAAGAACTTAATTTCATTATTTATTTAATTAAGGTATACAAATGGAATAAAGAATTCCAAACTTTGTTTTTAATTTATTTAAATTCGGGATTAAAAAAAGTAAACCTGTTTCTGTTTTTTTTTTATATCATCTTTTATTTGTCTACTAAAAACACAGGATGTTTTAGAAGGAAAACTGTAGCGAAAGCTAAATAATTCTTCGACTGTTAAATTGTTGGTTTTACAAATTTTGTTCTGTTGAAGGGTTCTATGACACTTCTTCAAACAAAAAGAAGAACTCACCAAAAATAGGCATAGAATTTGAGTGTTTTTAGAAAATGGTAAACAACTGCAAAAAATACCCTTTTCTCGTTACTAACATTTCGTTTAAAGCCGGCACAGTTTACAGTGATCGGTCAAAATATCTTGTTTTTAATGGAGGGGCTAAACGTTAAACAAAAAATTGCGGATATTTTTAAATTTCTTTGAAATAAAATAAAATGAGCAAAATACCAATTAATGGTTCAAATTTTGAATGAAGTTGGTATGATTTTTGAATTAACGCAAGTAATGAGTGTAAATCGATTTTTAATAAATAAACTCATGTACAATGTACATATGTATGTACATACATATGTATATCATTTTCGCTAATATTGAATATGTACTTTTACAAGAAACAAGTGTACATATTTAAATTTGTATCGCAAATCAAAATACAACTCTTGGAAAAATATATTACAAGAATATGGGCAGGTTCAGCCGACATAAGGGACTTGAAAGTAAGGCAAGTTTCTTGCATCTGATTGGCCAGCTGCCAAAAAATTGCCTTCCAATTAAGGCAACTTTATTGGAAAGTTGACTGGAAAGTTAGGCAAGAAAGATCTCCCTTACTATCAAGTCAAGTCAACTTATGTCAAATTGACAATTGATCATATTTTTTAATTCAACCAAAAGCTGAACTTTATTACTCAATGATTTATTTATTTTCTGCACAACTTCATTTAATGCTTTCTGTAAAACGGTTCCTTGTAAATTTGGAAAAGAAATAAGTAATATTTCTTTAAAATACAAAATACAAATCATGATGGACTTGTAGCTTGTCTGAGGAGTGTTTTATAGACAATAATGATTTTGGTAGTTTTTGTACTATGAACTTGAAGTAGAGGTTTGTGAAGTTAAGTTCTGAATTTGAAATTCATGACACTTAAAAAACTAACTAGTTGCCTTGGTCAAAATTTACGTTCAAGGAATGAAGTTGACTGCAAATAAAGTCCCTTATGTTGTCTGAACCTGCCCTATATTAAAATGATATGGCATTAATCAATTTACAAGTATACAAATTGTTTTAATCAAGTTTTAGGATAAGCAAACAATATTAGTAATTAACTATAACGATTTTTGAATGTCTGGATGTACTTTATTTTTTCTTTAACTATTTAAATTTCTTTGACATAATCATAACATTATGCACCAATTTAATCAGACTTAAAGGAACAGATTTAATGTACATAAAGGGTCCGCCATCTAACGTTTTTTTTTTTTTCAACTAGTGCTTATTTCGTGAATGGTAACACTTAGCTCATATCTGATTTGGCAAATAATTAGTTTTATCCTTTCGATGAACAAATCTGGTTGTTTATACGCTAAGCGTGAAAAGCCAAAAACAGTGCGTACACCCGAGAATATTGCTGCTGTGGCAGAAAGTTTGCGTGAAGCGCCATCAACATCAATTCACCGTCGTCATCATTGAGACGAATTTTGCATAAAGACCTTGGTATGACGCCATACAAAGTCTAATTGGTTCAGGAGTTGAAGCCAACTGACCATCCAATCCGTTTTTGCTTCGCTAAGTGGGCCTGCGATCGACTTGGAGAAGATGCCGATTTTGCCAAAAAAATCATCTTTTCAGATGAAGCTCATTTTGATCTTGGCGGATATGTAAACAAGCAAAATTGTCGCATTTGGGGCACAGAAAACCCGCACGCATACATTGAAAAGCCGATGCACCCAAAACGAGTCACTGTTTGGTGCTGATTTTGGTCCAGAGGCATAATTGGGCTATTTTTCTTCGAAAATGAGCAAGGAGTGGCCGTTACAGTCAATGGCGATCGTTATCGGGCCATGTTGAACGAATTTTTGTTCACAAAAATTGAAGAGGAGGATATTGGCAAAATTTGGTTTCAACAGGACGCCGCTATGTGCCACACAGCCGAAGCTACACTCGATGTTTTGCGCCCTGTTTTTGAAGATCGCATTATCAGCGCAGAGCGATGTCGTTTGGCCACTTCGGAGCTGCGATTTGACACCGTTGGACTATTATTTGTGGGGTGCCGTAAAAGATAAGTGTTACGCCGACAAGCCAGAGACAGTTGACGCTTTAAAGGACAATATTCGTGAAGCCATTGGTGAAATACAGCTGCACACAATCGATAATGTGCTTAAAAATTGAACCGATTTCCATTATTAACCGGAAGGATTGTACTTTCGGCACGAGTACGATAACTTTGGCGCCAAGATATAATAACGGTTTTTGGTAGAGGGTCTTAATACAAGCATTTTTTACTATGGGAGGGGGGGATGCTATCTCCCCCCGTTTATGAAATGAAATTAAATTATTTAAAATGGAAAAAAATAATCAAAAAATAACGGTGATACTTACAATTAAATTGTATAAATAAATAATAATAAATTGTATAAATTTTTAAAGCCAACATTCTGTTCTATTAGCCAGTTTTTAAATCAAGTCAAAACTATGAGTAGTTTTTGAAAAATTTAATTTTAAACTCAAAATTTGAGTAAAAAAAGTTAAAAAAAGGTTTTAAGTGTAACTTTTTCAATACTTCAAGATTATCTACCATTGTTTTTAATTCAGAATTTATTGCTCTTATTTGTTTTTGATCAAAAACTGACAACTAGATGATTTTATGTCTTTTAGTTTTTGAGAAAATTGAAAATAACCACAACTACTACAGTCAAAATCGGTTATAACGACATCGGTTATAACGAAATATCGGATATTACAAACTTATCTCGAAGTCCCGGCCGAGGTTTATACAAAATGTACTAACCAAATAGCGGTTTTAACGATATCGCCTATAACGAATTATCGTTTATAACGAACTATTTTAAATGGAATATTTAAAAATTTATCGCTTATAACGAACAAATAAAAAAAAATAAGTAGGCATTGGAAATTTCGCGCATTTAAAATGATAAATTATGATAATTCCCTTTTTTTTTTGTTGTGTTTATACTCGAATTTCTGTTTGTGAGAGGAAGTGGAATAGTCATACATGGTTAAATGTGTTAGATTTTTTTCAAAATGAGTTCAAAGCGTAGAGTTTTTACGATTGAAGAAAAATCTGCAATAATTTCAAGGCTCGAAGCTGGTGATTCCAATAAAAGTTTGGCAGCAGAGTTTTCTGTATCGGCGTCAACAATCTCTACCATTTTCAAAGACCGAGAGAAAATTAAGAAGAATTTTGAAGAATCCAACTTAAAAATAAAAAAAAGTTCGATGCAGTCAACATCCCGACATAGATGAAGCTTTGCTAAGATGGTTCAAAGCCCAAAGAAGCTTGAATACTCCACTAAGCGGACCAATTCTACAAACTAGGCAGAAGACTTTGCAAAAGGGTTGGGCAAAAATAACTTCACCTGCTCTACAGCTTGGATTCAACGATTTCGACAAAGACATAACATAGTTAGTGCAAGCGCAAGGGTAAGTGGCGAATGTGGTAGTGTTTCTACAGGAGTTGTGGATGATTGGTTGCGAGTTGTTTGGCCAAAGGTGTGAGAGGGTTATACAGATGATCAAATAATAGAAGAAGAGTTCATAAAAAAAAATGTCGACAGCAAAAAATCAGAGATTCCTTTGTAAATAAATAAAAGTTTTGCTAAAATGGGTGTGTGCAACAGTGGGATCTGTAAGGAGGGGCATGCTGCCCCCCTGCAAACCCCTGCTTGGGAACACTATAGGATTTGGGGTGGGTGCAAGTTGGAGTGCGTGCAAGGGGGGGAGGGGGCACGGTTTGGTGGGTGCAAGATGGGGTGCATGCAAAGTTTCTTTTGCATTTAAATAAGCTGGATTTAAGAAAAATTAATTTACCTCTTAATCCATATTCGATTATTACTATCAAAATAAGACTACACTTTAAACCTTTTTTTATCACAAATTTTGACTTTAAAACAATTTTTTTCAAAAACTATGCATAGTTTTGACTTGATTTAAAAACAGGCTAATAGACAAAAGTGTTGGCTTTAAAGGTATAATACTTAATTATAAGTATTACCGTTATTTTTTAATTATTTTTTTTCCATTTAATGTACATATTTTTTTAAACTGCCCCTACCGCCTAAACGGGGGGAGATAGACCCCACCTCCCGTAGTAAAAAATGCTTGTTTTTAACTGTTCTATACAAATCCGTCATTAAACTTTGTCGCCAAAGTTATCGTACTCTCCCCGTACTTTCAAATAAAAAAAGAAATTTAAGAAAATATTCAGTAATTTTTTTTTTCAAAAAAAAAAGTTATTTGTCGGACCCTTTAATCGCTTAAATTACAACTGAAAAAGTAAGCCTTACTCATATACATACATACATATGTACATATGTAGGTACATATATTCCAAAATTTTGTTCATTACTTGTTTGTATACTTTATAGATCTTTGCAAAACACTGAGGAGAGCCTGAGTAAGCCGAGCTACATATACATACATACATATGGGTGATTATACAAAAGTTGGGTAACTCGACGTCATCAACCAATATAAACAAAGTCTGATTATATTTTATTGAGATTGCAATTTATTTTAAAACAATGGAAAGACCTTTATTTAGTCACCCAATTTCAGTTCTTCATTTTGAATACAAGTTATTAAAAAGACACAATTAGTTCTTAAAACGTCAGTCCTCTGGCATGTCACAACCCTGAAAACCAACCATTAAGTGACTGTCTATTAAACATTATCGTTGATTTGAGAAAACTTATCAATTTACTACAATCTGTGATGTATATAGTTAAATATATACTACAACTTTCATAATGCAATGTTCTCCACTTTTTAAAAAAAAAAAAGAAATTTTGTGTTCAGTTTTATTCGTCAGTTTCTTGTGTGTTATGTAAATTTAAAATTCGTCCGAAATATCGCCGACTCAACGTCAAATCCCACTTTAAATTTTAATGTTGGTAATAAAGTTAGATGCGGTTCGCACAATTTGACGGCCACCATAACTGTACCAGAGTTTGGGTTATGTTTGTTGTCTATACACGTGCTTAGCCAGTCAACACGTCAGTTTTATGGTGAGTCGTTATTTTTTTGTTAATCTAAAGTTTATTTTTATGTATTCGTATTAGACTTTGATTTGTTAAAATGTAGTTTGTTGATATTTGAAATTATAAAAAAAAAACATTAGTCCAGATTATAATCTCAAATTTCGTCTTTTTCGTCAGTAGTGTGGCGTCAGTTCTGTGTCAGGTAAATTGTTATTGTTCTTCATTTTTTGATCATTAGTAGGTACTTTTAAGATGAATATTGTTAGATTTTGTTTGTTGATTACTTTGAAATATTTAGTAAAACTATGTCAAAGTAGTAAAAGATAAGTGAATAACGTTACGTTAAATGTCAAAAGTCTGTTTTGAAAATTGATGTAGTATTTTCTCCTAGTATTACATATTATTAATTATTTTTAATTTTTACTAAGTGATTTTAAGTGATCATTATTAGATCCTAAGAGATTTTTACTAATTTGTATTAAATTTCATTATAATACTTTCAAAACTGTGTATACTCGTCAGTCCTCTAGCAGTCAAATTCTGAAATTTTTAAATATCTTACAATGTACTCAAAAAAGTGACTGGCCCTATTGGGAACAATATATTAATTCGATTAGCTATCATATACACCCGAATTTATAGAAGTTTGATTTAAAAACTATCGTAAACAAAATATCCTCAAAAGTTACCTAACTTTTGTATAATCACCCATATGTATACATTTACAAAATCATATAGCATGACATTGCCGTCTGCCAGATCGACAATTAACATACTATTGCTGTAGTTAGCTATCACAATAACTTAAAAAAAGAATTCAATAATACATAGAAGATAGAACTTGAAAATATTAATGAGTCACTGTGTGACAAATCAGAGGGCTTCATTTAATATTCTTGCCCTTATCTTAACGCAGTTTTGCAAAATTCGTACAAATTATCAACATCCCTCTCATTTAGCCTAGTGTACCTAGTACTTGTTAATCTGATAAAAAGTCACTTCCAAGAATGCTTCTTAAAGTTTCCCTGAGAGTTTGGCACCTTCCGAAAAATTGGATAACGTCTTTTCTTGCTTTAGTTTAGTTATTCGCTCCGAAGCTTGACCATTGTAGCAATAACATTTACCTTGTTCCGAGTCGCAAAAGTAATGCGTATGCGAGATTATGGTTCAGCTTAATGTATATTGTCCTGAATAAAAAAACAGAAGCTTCAGCTGCATATTCTGCTCTATATTTTTCGTCTACCTTTGACAAAACGTTGTATAATGCATCCTTCTGTGAGATATGTACGCCGATTCTCTGTACCAGCTATTTTCATCTTGTATTGCTTTCAGTACTACTTTTTTCACCAGCCAGTATTCAGGCATGTCGAAGACGTTTAATAGATAGTAGTTAGAGCTTCAAGGTTTTTACGAGGCGACAGTTCACAGTCCTGTTTCTAAAATAATATTTTGGCTTGTTTTGGCAAGTGAAATATGACCTTTACGGAGTGTGTTAACAGTTTCTCATCCTTTTGAGACTTTTTACATCCCCATACTTGGGCGAGAAGAGAATACTCTCTGCAACTGCTTGAAGCTATGTTTACATTCAATGTTTCTAGAAACATTTACTTCGACGCACTTAAATTCACAGACACACTATATTTTCTTCATTAAACGTCTATTTTTTATTAGAAGCAAGGTAAAGGTAAAGCTCTTGAAAAAAATAAGGACCTGAAAATTTGATTTTAATTTATTTATATTTGTAATTGTAATTTATTTATTACGAGTAGTTTCAGAAACTCTTGTATTCTATTTACGATTCACATTTCATATCACATTTTAAAACTACTCTAATTGCTTTGTTCTGCAAAATTTGAAGCTTACTATGATCACTAACGCTACTCATATTTATTATTGACAAACAGTAACCGTTTGTTGAAAAACGTCCGTTATACAGTTGTATTCATAAAAATAGCAGGGCTAGTCACACTTTATTAGATTGTCAATTAATTCAATAAGGGAAATTCTTACAAAAAAAAATGACCATGTTACTTGCATCTAACGGTCTTTCATTTTCATATTAGAGATTTTTAGCTTGAAATTATACTCTACTTTTCCCGGTGAACACATATATTATTTCAAACTCTCTGAATATAGAGTGTTCATAAAAATAGCAGTGCCTTTGATTTTATAATTAAAAAGTGTTAAAATTAAATTTTTTTTATTTTTCGGTAAGTAAACATTTTTCTATTTAAAGTTTTAAGTATTTTTAACATATTAGGATAGAAAAAATTAATAAATATTAGTTAAAAAATAAACAATGAGATGGTCAAAACACTGCAGCGAAAAAATTCTAAAACTTATTAGAAAACTGCGTTTGGAGGGAAAAACCTACCAAAATATTCAAGACATCCTAGGCTGTTCAGCAAAAATGGTCAGTAACGCCATAAAATGAAAAAATAAACCGGAAACGCGAAGTCCAAAAAGGATAACTTCTGAAAGAACTGACAGAAAAATTGTGCAGTAAGTAAAACAGAACCCTTCCATAAGCTCTAGGCAAATAAGAAATTGTCTTCAACTGTCTGTTAGCACTGTCACAATACGAAGACGTCTTTTAGAAAAGAAATTAACAGCCTGAAGTCCACGCAAGGTACCATTCTTGACGAAAAGGCATGTGGCAGAGAGAATGGAGTTTGCCAAATCGCATAGAGATTGGGCAAAAGAGAAATGGAGGAATGTTCTGTGGAGCGATGAAAGCAAAGTCCTCCTTTTTTGGTCCAAGGGTCGTCGAGAATATGTGAGAAGACCCCAAAATGCAGCAAACAATCCACGGTACACTATAAAAACAGTGAAGCATGGTGGAGGAAAAAATATGATATGGGCTTGCTTTTCATATTACGGGTCCAGGCTTATTTATACCATCGGGGGTATAATGGATGCAAACGAGTATGTGAAAATTCTTGAGGAGGTTATGTTACCCTATGCTGAACAGGAATTACCGTTGGTTTAGGTATACAAACAAGACAATGACCCAAAGCATACGTCAAAAAAGGCAAAATCATGGTTTGCGCAGAAGAAGCTATCCGTTATGGAGAGGCCCGCTCAATCCCCCGACCTTAAGGGGGTCATCCCATTTGACGGCCTGTATTTTAAGCAATTTTTAGGATTTTTTTTTTACGACCAGTAAATAGATACAACTTTATTAAGTTTATTATCATTTATTAACATAGTTCGACAGTATAAATATAAAATTTGAATTAAAAATATTGTACAGAACACGAGTTACACCGGTGTGAACAACACCACCTCGAAAAAATGGGCTCGCACTTCCTCCACGATTCCGGCTGATTGGCTTATCTAAAACAAAAAAAAGTAAACGGCGTTTTAATCTGTGAGCCTAAATGCATGGAATGAACTATCATCAAATGAATATACCAAAAATTGGACTTTTGGGAGACATTTGAAAAAAAAAAGTCGCGAATTTTGCGTTTTTTTTTTGTTTTTTGCTATAAAAAAATCGAAATATTTGGAATTTTTGCTTGTCGATAGTTCATTCCATGCGTTTACATGTGCTGAATCCAACCCATCAAATTTCAAGTCATTCGGTCAAGCCGTTTTTGAGATACGATGGAGGAAAGTTTGAAAACACAGTTTTGAGAAAAACTCGTTTAAAGTTTCAAGTCCTCTTAACTATGAAAATATCAACTTACCTTTCAATTGACGATGCCTGGTCCATAGAGTATTCCTTCTACTTCTTCTTGAAACTCTTTCAAAGCAGAATGTTCAGCTCTTGAATCAATTCTGGCTTGTTTAACGGCATCACTTACGCGCCGCTCAGAACGTGAGAATCGCTTTTCATCACGTTTCTCAACATAAGTATGGGCTTCGCGGCCTATAGGGCATCTCATAACCGACATTACTTTCAAATTACCTTCGAAACCTTCATTAAAGATGATAAGTAGAATCCCTTTGTAAGTTTTACTGTCACCATCGCCGATGTACATATGTAAGATACTTTACCCCATATTTTTTTTTTTTACACTTCAGAATTTTCAGAAAGTAGTTAGCTTATAGCAAGCTTCAAACTACGATCAGAGGCTCATCATAAGTGCATGTGTTAGTTGTTATTAAGATAATAATACAATTAAAGCCTAACACACGCACAAAATACAAAACATAATTAACATTTAACATGAATTATTACAGAACAACAAAAAATAAAATAAAGACGTTTACGATAGTGGAGCACTGGTTCTAAACATGGACCTGCTGTATCTTCAAAACGACTTCGAATTTTGAAAAATCCCTTTACTACCGTATTCTAGACATATTAAACAAGCAATTTATGAAAAAAAATCGATTTTTTGAACCCATCACATGGGATGACCCCCTTAACCCCATCGAAAATTTGTGGGGGGATGTTAAGAACGCAGTTCATAAAGCAAAACCCAAGAATTAGAAAGAATTGTGGGAAGCAGTGCGTGATTCGTGGAACGCAATACCAGTCGAGAGGTTACAGGTTTTAGTGGACTCGATGGCGCGTAGATGCGAATCAGTCACACAACACAACTGTACATGTTCATAAAATCAGCTTCGAGCAGATGAATTGCAGAAAGACGATTGTACTAACGCAGATTTTCGACGTTTATGAAAATACGCTTTTAATGGACAACTCTGCAAAATGTTTGTTTTCTAATTCTCGACAGGAAACCCTTTTCTTTTAGATTTTCTTAAAAAGTTTATTTTAATGAATATCAAAAGTTTATTGTCAATGATGAAAACTTCTGAGTATTTAAATAAGCTAACACTTTCGATAATTCCACCATTTATGGAATGATTTAGACTTAAGTCTGTACTATTTACATATTTCAAAATTTGATCTTAAATAAAAAATAATCTTTTTACATTTACTGGTATTCTTTTTCAGCCTACATACCGCTCCGAACTTCAAGCCTTAAAGATTGATTTACAATTATGTGGACCTTACAAGTAATATCAGTTTTGAATTGGGAGCCAGCGCACTCCATACAATCAGTGCAGAGTGCATAGTTTAAAAGGTAAAACTATTAAATGAAACTTTTTTTTATTACAAAAATTAAGATGCAAATGCAGATCAAAAATTATATGCCCGTACCTACTGTTTCAATATCCCAACTTTAATACAAGACTTTTAAGTTTAAAAAAGTTTGGTTAAATCAAATTGTTTTTTAAAAGAAGTAAATTATGTTAGTTACTTCTTCACATTCTTCCTAAACGGTATCTAGTCTAGCTAGGTACTATGTCTGGGACGTATAGTACTAACAAAAAACTAGTACCCCTAAATTTCCTGACATCCAGGTCATAATTCTGAATTGGTACCATCAGAATAACATCTGTCGATGTTCTATTGCCGGGAGCAAATTTTTGGAGTGGAGTGATATCCAAAATTCCTTGATATGAATGTTATATTATATCAAATTTAACCAATTGGCAGGTTTTTTTTTTTCGTTTTTGTTTTGAGGTCGAGATGATAACCACACGAGTGATACATCAAAAAATCAGACAAAATCCTCTGATTACAAAAATCAGAGGATTTTAATTAGGAAAAGTTTTCTGGTATACCAAAAATGTTTTTGGGGTTTTATGTTGAAAAACGCATTTGAAAAACTATTAAAGTCCGTCTGGCAAGCAGAAGGTTGAAACTAAAATGTCTTGGACTCAAAATTTTGTAATCAGAGGATTTTGTCTGATTTTTTGATGTATCACTCGTGTGGTTATCATCTCGATCACTACCAAGTCCTTCCCTTTCTTCATCGTTCATGATATTTTAAAAATCTCAAAACACATTTTGCCGCCAAAAACCAAATCGATATTTGAAACATAAATGAACAGCAGAAAATACCGAATTTTAGATACCAAAACTGAAAATAGAAAAAACAGCAATAAAATAAAAATTAATTATGTACATACATATTTCTTAAAAAAGATGTCGAAACATTTCCAAATCGAGTCAGATTTTGGTTATAAGTTGATGCATGCTTCTCACCAGATCAGCTTCCGCGTGCTTGAAAAGCTCCGCCTGTGAACCGTCATCACCGGCAACTTTGTTCGACTTCAGTCTGGTGATGGCAACTCTGATCTCATTCAGGTCGGGTGGGTGGAATTCCAGATCATTAACCATATAGATTTGTCGGGGCTGCTCGTTGGCGGGATCGTTGGCTTCATCGCTTAAGTAGCTTGTCAAAATGATCTTTCCAAATTTTGAGCATCATCATTCTTGGATTTCTTCAACTTCACGCTGCTTATGTGCCTTTTTCTTTCTTCTGAACAAGAGGTTCTCATTCCTTCTGTTATCGACATAGAGCTGACTTGAGATCTGTGTCCTTCTTTGCTGACACAGACTGTATGCATCTGTTTTGGCTTATTGTTTGTCTGAGCACATTCGGAGTCAAAACAGGGGTTCCTCGGTGGCGGCTGTGAGAACCCTAGCGCTTCTTCCGCAGCATTCCTGATTACCCGTTGGCAAAGCTGCCATAGTGGGTCTCCGGATACATCTCATCCGTTGTCGGGATCTTTGCAAGCTTTATTTATATTGGGGAGAGTACGATAACTCAGGTGACAAATTTTAATGACGGATTTGTATAGAACAGTTAAAAACAAGCATTTTTTACTATGGGAGGGGTGGTTTATCTCCCCCCGTTTAGGTGGTAGGGGCAATTTAAAAAATATGTAATTTAAATGAAAAGAAAATAATTACAAAATATTGGTAATACTAAGTTTTATACATTTTTTTAAAGCCAACACTTTTGTATATTAGCTTGTTTTTAAATCAAGTCAAAACTATGCAAAGTTTTTGAAAAAATTGTTTTAAACTCAAAATTTTTGCAAAAAAAGCTAAAAAAAGGTTTAAAGTGTAATTTTTGAAAACTTTAAGATTATCTACTATTGTTTTTTTTTTAGAATTCATTGCTCTTACTTGTTTTTGATCAAAATCTGAAAACTAGATGACTTTGTCTTCTAGTTCTTGAGAAAATTGAAAGTTACCAAAAAAATATTTTAATTAAATTATTTTTTCCTTTCTTACGTATTTACGTAGTCTTATTTTGATCGTAATAATCGAATAAGGATTAATTTGTACCTAGGGTAAATTAATTTTTCTTAGATCCAGTTTATTTAAATGCAAAAGAAACTTTGCATGCACCTTATCTTGCACCCACCGCACCTTACACCCTCCCAACCTTGCACCCACTCCATCTTGCACCCACCCCAAATCTTATAGTGTTCTCAAGCAGGGGGGTTGTAGTAGGAAGCATGGCCCCCAATACACATCCCACTGTTGCATACACCCAAGATCGCACACATCTTAATGTTGCATACACCCAAACTCGCACCTACCATTATTACTATCAAAATAAGACCACTCAAGCAAAAAAAAAGAGGCTCCCATCTGTCGATTTGTCTTGCTTAAAAGTTTGTCTATATGTATCAATTTTTACCAAATTTGCGTAATATTTTTGTAGATTTTATTTTTTTATGAAAAAACGGATTTTTATAAAAAAATTACTGAATATCGAAAACAATATTTTCTGTGAAATAAAATAAGTTTGAAGCCAATATTTTTAATTTTTGAAAAGCTATTTGAGTCGAAAGTTACCAAGTACATACCAAGTTTTAGTATTGTTTTTTTTTTGTTTAGGTTTTTTTTTGTAAAAAAAAACTGTCAATTCGATTTTTCTCAAAATTTTATCGAATGTTGAAAACAATATTTCTTATAAGTAAAAATTAGTTAGAAGACATTATCTCAAATTTTTGAAAAGATATTTGAGTCGAAAATCAATTTTTACCACCTTTTATAAATTTGTTTTTTAGGTTTTTATTTTTTGTAAAAAAACTGTCAATTTGATTTTTCTCAAAATTTTTCCGAATGTTGAAAATAATATTTTTCATTTCGAAATTCAATTTTTACCAACTTTGAGTAATGTTTTTTTAAGGTTTTTATTTTTTATAAAAAACTGTCAATTAGATTTTTCTCAAAATTTTATCAGATGACAAAAACATTATTCTTCGTTACACAAAATTGTTTTGGAGATGAAATCATATTTTAGTCGTAAAATTTTCGAGGTGACAAATTTTTTTTTCAGTTTTTTTGATTTATAAAAAAAGCCGTTAATTGGATTTTTTTCCAAAAATATAATCGTTTTGTATCACGTTACAATATATAATATAAAATTTAATTCAAGTCTCTAGCGTCATTGGTTCATGAGTTATTTAGGTTTAACCAAAATTTTCAACTTTTTTTAAACTGCTATATGGTAAAAAAACCACCCACGCAATTTTCTTGAGAGCCCTTTCTGCATCTTTCTGCCCTATTATCTATATAACAAAATTTATTTGAATTCGTATCTCTACTGGTTCTTGAGCTATGGACGACGAAAAAAACGTCGCGAACGTACGGACGTACGAACATACATACGTACACACGCACGCACAGAGATCTTTCTAAAAATCTTTTATTTCGACTCTAGGGACCTTGAAACGTCGAGAAATGTCAAAATTTTCAATTTGACAAATCGGACCCATTACATTAACTTCATATGGGAAGTTAATAATTAAATTAAAATAGTAGTTGTGGTTATTTTCAATTTTCTCAAAACTAAAATACAATACTATAAAATCATCTAGTTTTCAGTTTTTGATCAAAAACAAATAGAGCAATAAATTATAAAATAAAAACAATAGTAAATAATCTTGAAGTATTGAAAAATTACACTTTAAACCTTTTTTTAACTTTTTGTTACTCAAATTTTGAGTTTAAAATTAAATTTTTCAAAAACTACGCATAGTTTTGACTTAATTTAAAAACTGGCTATGGTTTTAAAAAAATGTATAATACTTAATTGTAAGTATTACCGTTATTTTTTAACTATTTTTTATTCATTTTAAATAATATTTTTTTTAAATTGCCCCTACCGCCTAAAAGGGGGGAGATAGACCCCTCCCGTAGTAAAAAATGCTTGTTTTTAACTGTTCTTAAAAAATCCGGTTAAATATCTTGTCGCCTGAGTTATCGTACTCTTGCCTTTATATTTTGTCGGCAAAGGCATTGGCGGTGTGTTCATGCTGCAGTCTTTCAACGTTGAATCTTTTCCTCGTTGCACCAACTAAATAGTAGTCGGATTCTATGTTGGCTGACCTTCGATAGAAACTTGATCGATTTGGTTGCAGTTTCGATCATCGTGGGACCACCAAGTGCCTCTGTGCATATCAGGACGGGGGAATCTAGTGCTACTCAGCACCATGTTCTTTTCGATAGACCTATACCAAAGATGACTTCTTTACCAATCATGGCATTATAGTCTCCCAAGAGAATTTGTACGTCATTCTTGGGGCATTGCTCATAGGTTTTGGCGAGGAGCTCATACAATTCTTCTTTGGTAGTGATAGATAGATAGATACATATGTGTGTAGATAGAAACAGATTTTATTGAATTAAAGTAAAATTTACATTACACACCAAAAATGTTTACAAAAATCATTATAGCATGGCGATTGCCGTCTGCCAGATTGACAACAAAACACAATTAATGTAAAAAGTCCTCAATATAATTTCTTTTCAATATTAAAAAAGGTATTTATAATTTTTTAACAATATAAAGTTCATGATAGATTAAAAATAATAGTTATAATAATAATAATTAAACACAATCAGAAATCTTCGTTCATTATAGCAGTTCTATATCTAAGCGCAGTTTTGTAAAGTTTGACAACATTCCCCCTCACGGTTTTCGCCTTGTTGTGGCGAGGGGGCTTACGTCTAACTCTTCAGCAATCCAGCTGCGGAGTAAGACAACTAAGAAAACCACAAAAAGCAGAGATGCTTATCTAATAAATATGGACAAAAGTTTACAAAATGAAGTAAATCGAACGGGGATATACGTTCAAGTGTCGGCAGAAGTCACGGCTGCCGGCGAGGGCTTGGCTTCGCAAGAAGCTAAGTCGCCAGTGACAAATGTAAACTTGGAGAAAGGAAAACGAGAGCTAAAAAGACAACCGGTCATTCTCTCAGTGGATCTCCTCCCCGACTTAGATGGTCTAACTATCAAAGGTACGGAGACCTCGGACAGACCTCCTTCCATAGGCAGTCAAACCGAGGACGAGCTACTGATGGAACCGAGTCAAGAAGAGACTATGCTGAAGTCTGCTGCACCCCTCAAAGCTACGAGGCAACGCAGCAACTACAGATCCTCCAAAAGATTCGTGAAAATGACCGAGTTGAAAGACCCTGCGACGCTCAGTTCGAGAGACAAGGCTCTCTTAAAAAAGCATAAGAAGCTAGTTAGGAACTTTGAGCGGCAGCTGGCAGAGACTGTCACTGCACCCAGGGAAATAGCGAAGGAAGTGAATACCAAAGAGTCGGAGAGCAAAGGAGTAGATGCTGCCAAATCTAGGTCTGTCCCTAAAAAGGCAAATCGTGAACAGGCTGGCAATAACTCGACCGCTCGGAACGACAAAGGTAAAGTTCAGGCGACTTCCAGTAAGAAACAGCAAGCCAACGCTAGGAAAGACCAAGCACCGGCAAGCACCTCTTCTGGAACGAAGCCAGGAACGTCCAAGAGACAAAGATCGGAGGAGGCGGTCAAGCAAGATGGTGCTAAAAAACAGAAAACCAGCAGCTTCGACACCACCCCGATTGACCTACAAATTGCCATAATAAGTCGTGACGACCCAGATGGGAAAATCTCGGCAAAAAACTGGCTCCTTGTGGAAAACGAGATCCTCAAAGCCATGATGGAGGCATCGGAGAACGATAGTTCGGAAGACTATGTCTTTGATGGTGCCGGATGGCGGCGAGGAGTTAAAGTGGTCTGCTGCGGTGACCAGAAATCACGGGAGTTTCTGAACCGTACAATCGCCAACATTGGCGAACTATGGGAAGGTTCCTCCCTTGAGATTCTACCCGCCGCAGCTCTACCACTCCGCCAGCAGTTTAGCATATGGATCCCCCCTCCTGCAGAACATGAGGACGCAGCCATTATAAAGTTGCTGGCGAAACAGAACAAAGAGCTTCCCATTTTAGAATGGAAGCTCCAACACTCAAGAAAGAGTCATGGAAGCGAAGGGAAGGACCTCTTGTTTGTGGCAGACAAGAAATCTGACCTTCTGCTCAAAGGTAAAAAAGACGTGTTGAGGTATGGTCTCGGAACCGTAAAGGTTAAGAGGCATGAAGGCAAAGGGGAGTCAAAAGCTGCAAGTGGTGCAAATAAACCTGCACCACGCTAAAGCAGCAACGTACGACCTTACGCTCTACATGTCTCACGAGAACGTGGATGTGGCCTTGATCCAGGAACCATGGTTAGGCAAAAACCGAATCCGTGGGTTGAGGTCAAAGCACTACAACCTTTTCCACTCCACGTCAGATGTAAGTAATATTAGAAGTTGCATCCTAGTGAAAAAATCAATTAACGCTTTCTTCCTATCTAGGTACAGCAACAAGGACAACACGGCAATCAGCGTCGAATCAAATGAAGGAAACTTCATTCTAGCGTCGACGTACATGCCGTATGAGGAGGAGAGCCCACCATCAAAAACTGTCCGTGATCTTGTGGTCCATGCCACAGCAAGCGGCACACCTTTGGTGGTAGGATGTGATGCCAACGCTCACCACACTCAATGGGGCTCAAAGGATATCAACAAAAGGGGTGAGTCAATTTTTGAATATATTCTCTGTTCTAATTTATCGATATGTAATAGGGGCAATCACCCTACTTTTCGAAACAAAAACAGGGAGGAAATCATAGATTTGACCCTTATTAGCAATAATAGTAAAATTTCAGTTGAAGACTGGAGAGTCTCACCTAAAGAATCTTTTTCGGATCACTTTAGGATACTCTTCTCTATAGACAGGAACTTTACTGAAAAGAAACCTTACAGGAACCCAACTAGAACGAATTGGACAGAGTACGAAAAATGGCTGAAAGACTGTATTGATCCACCAGAGGACAATACAAGTCTAAGTACTTCAACCATTGACACTGTTGTCCAAAACTTGTCTAGCAAAATGAGAATGTCTTTTGAAAAACACTGCCCTTTATCTCGTTCTAATAACCCCACTAACCCACCCTGGTGGAATGGGGTACTGAAGAAACGTAGAACAGAGGTTAGAAAACTTTTCAATAAAGCTAAACTGAGTAAATTAGACGAGGACTTAAAGTCTTATAGAGCCGCACTTAACACTTACACCAAAGAGTTAAGGAAGGCCAAAAAGGATTCGTGGGCTAAACATTGTGAATCCATTGAAAAAACAAGCGAGGCGGCAAGGCTCCGTAGAAACCTGGCCCTTAATCCCACGATCCCGGGGTACATTAAACACCCTGATGGATCATGGTCGAACTCGAGCCTGGAAACGCTTGAACTCTTCATGGAAACTCATTTCCCCGGTTGTAAAAACCCAGAAAGTTCGGATTGCTTGCAATCGAACACGCTGGATTTTACTCACACGGAATCAAAGTTAGAACTAAATCAGGTTATTACTGAGCAGAAGATTATTTGGGCAATAAACTCGTTCAAACCCTATAAATCAGCGGGACCAGACGAGATTTTTCCAGCTCTTCTCCAAAATGCTCTCAAAGTAATAACTCCGTGGCTTAGGGTAATCTTCATAAGTTGTATCAAACTTAGATACGTCCCTAATAGCTGGAAAAAGGTTAAGGTAGTCTTTATCCCAAAAGCAGGGAAACCGACTCACTCGACCGCTCAGGATTATAGACCAATAAGTCTCTCTTCGTTTCTCCTTAAGACACTAGAGAGGATAATTGATCTACATGTTCGAGAACTTCTCAACGAAAACAACTTGTGCAACTACCAACACGCTTACCTTAAAGGTAAATCAGTGGAGACTGCTTTGCATGAAGTAGTTTCACATATTGAGAAAAGTCTTGAACAGAAAGAATATACCCTGGCAGCATTTCTTGATATCGAGGGTGCGTTTAATAACGTTAAAACGGAATCGATCAAGACTGCCTTAGTTGAAGTTGGGGTTGAATCTGTCATTGTCGATTGGATCTTCACCATGTTAAATGGCAGAATTATCAACTCTCAAATAGGAGTTAGTACTATTGAGAAAACAGTTACTAGAGGCACACCACAGGGAGGAGTCATCTCACCCCTGCTCTGGATCCTCGTAGTCAACAAAATTCTCACAAAGTTCAAAGATCAGGGCATTAAAATAGTAGCATATGCAGATGACATAGTGGTTTTGGTATCAGGCAAGTTTCTTACCATCATCGAAAACATTATGGAAAATGCATTAAAGGATTTATCTTCTTGGGCAACTAAGAACGGTCTCGGGGTCAACCCCACCAAGACAGAGCTAGTTTTGTTCACGAAGAAAAGGAAACTGGAGGGCTTCAACCCTCCCAAACTAAATGGCATTCCTCTAAAACCTTCTAAGGAAGCTAAATTTCTAGGAGTAATCCTTGACTCCAAGCTTACATGGAAGCGTAATACGGAGGAAAGAATGAAAAAAGCACTATGTGCATTCTACACATGCAAAAAGACCTTCGGTGTACGTTGGGGTATGCGACCGCAAGTCATCCAATGGATGTACACAGCGATAGTCAGACCCATTCTTACCTATGGATCTATTGTATGGTGGAAAGCGGTGGAAAAATCAAGCTATCTCAAGAACCTGAATAAGGTACAGAGACTAGCCTGTGTAGGAATAACAGGGGCTCAAAGATCCACACCACAAGCTGGATTGGAAATGATCTTGGACCTCCCGGCTCTGGATGAGTTCATAAAGTGCACGGCAGCCAAAACTGCAATTCGTTTAAGAGAACTGAGCTTTTGGAGGCACAGCACTTATGGCCACGGGTCAATCTTACAAAGATATGACACGATTCCAGGACTGAGAGAGACCACCGATTACATCCCCCCTTTACTGGATTTCGACAGGAAATTTTCTATTTTAATACCAGAAAGACAGGGTTGGGATCCTAATTCACTTATAAGTAAACAGGGTATCCCTTTCTACACTGATGGTTCAAAAATGGAATCAGGAACAGGTGCTGGAGTGTTTTGCCAATCTCTGAACATCAGAGCGTCATATACACTCCCGGCTGACTGTAGTGTCTTTCAGGCCGAGATCTTTGCCATTGCAAAAGCAGCTGAATTGGCACACCAAGAAAATCTAAGCTCTTCGGAGATTACTTTTTTCGTGGACAGCCAGGCTGCTATCAAAGCCTTAGCCAGTGAGACCATAAGATCAAAAGCAGTTTTAAACTGTAGGAAGAAATTAAACAAAATCTGCCACACTAACCAGGTAAAGCTCTGCTGGGTTCCCGGACATAGCAATATAGAAGGGAATGATATAGTAGATGAACTAGCCAGGAAAGGGTCAGAAGCAGACATAAGAAGTAGCGACCACTCAGTTGGGGGACCCCTCGTCCCGATTGGGGTACTCAAGAGGAAGATAGACCTTAAGCTAAAAGAGAAAATCAACATCTCCTGGAAATCCAGGGATGATTGTGTAATCTCTAGAAGTTTATGGCCTAACACAAATGAAAAGGAAACTCGGTATATTCTATCGCTGAGTAAAAAGAACATTAAAATCCTGATAGGTGTACTAACAGGTCATTGCGCCATTGGCACAATGGCTAACAGAATAGGGGCATTTGCACCCGATTTTTGTAGGAGCTGTCAGGATGAGGAAGAAATGGAAACCATTAAACACCTGCTCTGCGACTGTCCGAACCTCCAAATCAGCCGACTCCGTCATTTCGGAAACAGGTTTGTTGGAGAACTGGATGATCTAGCACAGGTTTCAATGGCAAGCATGAGGAAATTTATAGATAGCACAGGTTGGTTCGTTAACGAGCCAGTCTACGCTAATCGACAGATTTGAGGAGCATCGATGCTAAATTTTTACTTTTACAGGGGATCACAATGGACCAATAGGCCCCCGTGTACGCAACAGCTTCATGCTGTGCACACCCCTTGCAACCTAACCTAACCTAACCTTGACAACATTCATTTCATTCAATAAACTTATCACTTCCGATAAAAAGTCTTTTCTGAATACATTCCTTCCGATATCTCTGAGAATGGGGCATTTTCTCAGAAGTGGACAATATACTCTTATTCTGATAGGTTACAGGGGTAAATCAGGTCTGTGTGGAATGAAATTTAAATCTATTATCATCATAGAAATCACACGGACAGTATTGGAATCCTTAAAATAGTTGTTTTCTGCAAGGTTATGATTTAATCTGCTGTAAGTTGTTCTTTACAAGGAATTAGACGCTTCAGCAATATATTCTGCTCTACATTTCTCATCAACCTTTGAAATGATTTCATACAAGATGCTTTTAGCGGTTGGTAAATCCTCGATGGGTAAATTAAAATTAATTTCACATTCCTGAGCAAGATCTTGCCACTCTCGATACCAACTATTTTGATCTTGTATCGTTTTTATGGCCACTCTTTTCACGACAAGTGAATCATTCATTTTAAAAACGTTAATCAAGAAGTCTGCTTGTAACTTCAGTGTTTTTATAAATAAAAGAGAGAGACCCGTTTCCAGCATTATAACGTAGTTTGGCGTATTTTTCGGCAAATGAAATATTCTTTTTATAAAGTGCGTTAGGAGTATTCCAACCGAATTGTACTTTTTACATCCCCATACCTCCGATCCATATAAAAGTATGCTCTCAGCTACTGCTTTAAAAACTTTAAACTTGCTACTATGTGCTATACACTTGATCATGAAGCATTGTTTCCATGTCATATTAATAGCAGTTTTGCCTTAACTAATTTCTTCTTCAAGTGTTTTTCCATATTTAAATTATTTGTAACAGTAATGCCAAGGTATTTGTATGTAGTCTCGCACACATTCAATATTTTCGCGATTAAAGCTCCATTTTTCATTTGATGCATTACGTCCACCACCACTTTTAATAACCATAACCTTCGATTTATCGATTAAATTCCATAACTGACAATACTGGTAAACCCTGTTAATCATGAGCTGCAGAGTTTCCGGTGAATGCGCAAACATGACTACTATATCGTCTGCGGTAGTGTCATCCTTCCCTTCCGTTGGGGCATGCGCGTTGATAAGGCTCTGGTGGTGGAATTTGGCCTTAACTGCTATAACACAATGCAAAAATTAGAGCCGCAGCCGTCAGTCAGTCAGAATAGCTGTCACAGCTATTCCGTACGTTAACAGAAAGTACGCACACAATGCGTCGTACGACTTTTTGACGTTTGATATAGATTTAGTTGTATTTTGAAATTATTGATTTGATACTTATCATTTGGTTTGAGTTTGGCTGAGTTTTAAAATTATTTTATAAAATGGATTTTGAAAACGAAGATATAGGTAGTTTCCAAAGGACGTCCCTTTCACTGACCGCTTGGATAATTTTTTCCGATTCATCCATTTTGTATTCTTTAATTTAACTTTTATTTGATTTAATTTAACTGTTTATTTGATTTAATTTAACTTTTTTTTATTTATTCAAACAACCACAATGGAAAGTATTAATTTAATGCACAAACACAAACCACGAAATCAAATTTGATGTGCCAAAAATGATAGACGTCAAAAGTGTCGTACGTCAAAGTTAAAAGTTGGTCAACTCTTCCGACTCCGGCTGCGGCTCCGATTCCAGTTGTGTTCGTGCATCTGCATTTGCGTACTTTTAATATTTTGACAGGTATTCCGGTTACGACTCCGGCTCCGTCACCATTGTGTTCCAGCAGTAATGCGGAAGTTAAGTTTAAGTTTTCCTCTGACATCAAACCCGCATCCAAATAAACGCTTCTTCCCATCGAGTAACCACTTTCCATATAGCAGAGTATTAACAACTGGAATAATAACCAGGTTTTAGCTTGTTGCTTAGAATTTAGAAACGATTCCTAACAAATACTTGGTTCCAAATTGATAGGACAATAGGTCCAAGTACTTGTTTAAACAAATGAGTTAATAGCCATTTGAGTACTTATTCTAGGACTAGTATTGGTCCTAACGTTAGGACCGTTGTTAGAACGTTGTGAAGAAATTGGCCGTCAGTGAGTTTTACAATGAATTAGCGGTATGGAAAATGATTTTTGTATTGTAACGCTCTGCTTCGCTTCATCCAGGCTTTATATTTACATTTAAATCTGATAACTTTTGAAAGCAATTATACGAGTATATTGTACATAGTTTGCAATTTCTATTACAAAAGCGTTTACCTACAATAATTTTAAAAGTTATATCCATTATTATTGTTCAACTCACGTTCTTCTGTTTTAACTTTCAATCATAAGTCATCTATTTTTACCTTCTGTTAATTTTGTGGGTGTTGTAATAAAGCAAACTTTTGTAATTCAAATTTAATTAAAAGTTTACTTATCATGTCGCCATCTCTTGCGAAAGTAAAAAAGTAAAGCATGTTTGATTTTTTCGCTTAAGTCAAATTCTGGATAAATCAAATGTTATTTATACTAAAATAATAATCATTCTAACTTTATATGTATGTTCGTATGAGTATAAAAGTATACAACATAGCTTAGATATAGGCACTCTCGCATCTCGCATGCAGGTCATATAGTAACTAAAAGCTCGTATTCATTTGGTTTTATCTTTGAGTGGATCTTGATTCTCAGCATCTACTGTTTCGGTCGAATCAATTGAAGTACAATCGACTAAAACGTTATTTTGTTTGCCATAGTATTAATCTGAACAGAGGGCACATACTAGTGCTGTGACTTGTTGCACTATACACTACAGTCGACGAATTAAATTTTTTATTTTTTTTTCGTATATATGTCCCAGAGTCTAAACATTGTTGTATACTACTCTCAGTTTCGTCAAGATCGCCGAGAGAACCGCTTATGTCTAGCTCGAAATAAACGAATTATTCGTACCGTACATTTTGAATCTTCCCAACAAACCGATGTATTATAATCTTGTGTTTTTCTAACAAAAGAAATCAAATTTTATATCACTTAACCTTTTGTCTTTGTTTTTTTTAAATGTTACCTAAATCATAAAAATCTATAATCTTTTAAAAATTTAATCGCATTCCAACACTGATCGCAAGTGATGATAAATGGTTTTTATTATCCTTTTAAAAAACTCCATTCCAGTCTCCTTTTTTAAAAATAAAGAGGTTCCGAAAAAAGTTCGTTTTGTTTTAAGATTAAGATAATCAAAAATCCAAGGATAAAGCTTTGATAGTCCACCGACTTGAGTTTAAAAGTGTTTAAAAAGATTTGTACATGTGTGCTCCAACTTCAACTTCAACTTCAAGTATAAAGAACTAAATCCCTGGTTATTCTTTATAAATGTGATGCTTCTTCAATTAATATCATTTTGATTTCGATTAACGAGTGTTTATTTTAATTTGTCTGTTTGAGATTTATTTATCAAGGAAAATAGTTCATTGATCGTTGTCTTGTATTTTTTTATTGTCGTTTGCGTTTCGTCCAGTTTTGGAAGATTCGGAATTACAATTTGAATGGAAAATATTTGCTGCATATACAACTGTCACCATTGTTGTCGGGATATATCTGGCATTTTAAAATTGGATAACTTAAAAGGTAAGGCCGTCTTAATCTAAGTACGAGTACAACACACACATATAATTTTTGTCGAAACCATTTAAATGATAATAAAATAAACAAGCTTTTTGACTAAACCTAATCAACGATATACAAATACTAAACTTAACAACTTGAATAACTTGAATATAATATAATAATAATACATACAAATGCACATATGTATGTATTTAGATACATTATTTAGGTTAGTAAGGAAGAATATAGGAATTTTGTGAGATTGAAATAAAAAATTAATCCGGATCAATAAGAAGAATTTTGGAATTTTAAACAGAGTGACGCAGAAGAGACCATCAAACTACACTACAATTAGGTGATTAAAGTGCAAAAAATTTTAATTCGAATATTTATAGAAATTTATTGATCAGCAACAAAAAATTTGCTCTTAAATTTGTTTGGATTAGAAAAATTTGTATACTTGATGTGATTGTCATTAAGGTCAAACTTAGGCATTCACATCACATATCAGAAGAGCAACTTTAAAGAGACGAAACGACATAGGCTTGAAAAGCTGAATATTCCTCTTTCTTTGCGAACAATGTGAATATATGGTCCGTGACGGAATACTTGAAGGGGGATAGAGAGATCCTGTAACCGTAATAGCTAGTCGAAACGATCTTTGAGGTCTTTTTAGACATTAAACACATGCATACATATTTTTTAAATATTAACTTTCTTAGTGAAAGCTGCCCGAGTGCTCGCTGATGCAGATCCTGTTGCGCCTTAAATCTTTAGGGGCCAGTTATAGCTTTCATTGAAAAAGACCCGGAAAAAATTTTGAATCGATATTTGACGGTGTTTCCCTTTGATTAGAAATGAAAATTATATACCGATCGATCGGGAATCACACAAAGAATTTTTTTTGAGAAAAAAAAGTTTAGTTGCTCATTTATTTTTCTCAAAAAATGTATTTTTCTATTTTCCGGACGGAAATTCAGTTTCCTGTACAGCTGATACTTTTATGTTCAAAATTGAAACGTATCGTTCCACTGATTTGTGTTCCAATTTCACACAATTCCAATGACAGATTTCTGTCAGTTAAGATTTGTCTGTGGATTTCAATCAGGAAATTTTTTTCAATAACAGAAATTTTTAAAGATAGCTGTAAACGATCCCAATGATAGCTATAACTGGCGCCTTAAATAAAGTGTTTCCCATTAAGGACGGGTTCATTTTAAAATTGAATGAAAAACGAGTCGCATATGAGATTTAAATAAGGTTTTATTTTTATTTAAGGGGTTGGTTATAGCTATCAGTAAAATCCATCAGTAACATTTGGAACAGGAGGCATCTGAAAAGTTTTACTGATGAGCGTTTATAGCAATCAGTAAATTTACGTCATTAAATTAAATGTCACTTTGAGGCTTCGCGCTTCAGGCATTTTTTTACTGTTGCTCTCATCAGTAAAATTTTTAATGATGTGATCGGAACAGTAAAAAATTGGAATTTTTTTGGCTTTTGGCAGTCAGCTGTTCAGTAAAATGAAATTTCATCATTAAAAAAATTAAAATGGATTTATAAATTAAATAAAACTTTAAATGCATTATTTCTTTTTGAAAAAAATACTTGAATATAGGATTCATCTTATTGCATCAATCTTTTGCTAGAAATAAATCTGTAGCATGTTCAAAAACTAAAAACAAACATTTTACTGATGGATTTTACTGATAGCTATAACCAGTCAATAAGACCCTATCAATGACATTATGTGTGAAATATAACATTGTTTAAATGGCCGCCGCGGATTCAGTGGGTGGCGCGCATTCGAAAGTTCCAATTTGCGATGACTTTGGCGCATAAATCACGCTGAATTTGACCGGTGGCATCGACTAAGTTGTCTTAGAGTGCCGCCGTGGCACTCGCATAGACCTGCGACTTAAGAAAGCCCCGCATTAAAAATTCTAAAGGGCCAAATCACACGAGCTTGGTGGCCAACTCACAACGCGCAGAATATCGACTTCCAACAGCTCGAAAATCCAAGTAGCTGGGTCAGTTGGATTTTGTATCACGAGTTCACGACGCAAAATACGGTATGTTGTAGTCTGCGAAGGACCAAGTTCTTGTGAGCAATGCGGTATTGACTGCCTCGGTTTCTGCTGTACACTTTCAAGAACAGCGGCGATGTTTTCGGCAGATCTTGCGTTTTGTTCTCGGACGGTAGTTGTTAGAACGTATTGCTCGACGCTATAATTTGCCATCATTTTTTGTCTTTAGTGACTGATTAAAAAAAGATATTTTGACAGAAATAAAAGAAACAATATTGCCGTCACGAGATGTCAAAATCAACTCGTGCTTTTTGGAAAACCCTTTAGAAACAAACGAAAGCGTTCTTTTACTCCCATTTTTTTTTCAAGATTCTTCTAAAAAAATTCAGAGCAACAATGGTTATTGATTACTGTGTATTTATGAGAGATACTTTAGTTGCTTGTAAGGTTTAAATGTCTTTGAAGCTTTAAAAAAAGCGTTTGGCAGACATTTCTTTTCCATCAACTATCCATGATTAAGTCATATTCAAGACTTCGTTGGTGTTGATTGTTCTTTCTTGATGAAAGTTTACGTAAAATGTTTTAAATTGCTCGTTACACCCAACTTCTACGCCTCTAAATGCAAATAATTAAAAGGTCCTTTTTAGAAATGTTTCCTCTAGTTTAGAAGTGAGAACCTCTTGAACTATCTATGTAATGAATGAGATATCAAAAGTTTTTGATCTTCTTCTCTTGTCTTTGTCTTTTATTTTTGGAATATGAATCCAATTAAACTTCCGTTGCCTAAGACATATTTCTACCTTTTACTCTCAGAAGACCCTACTAGATCAAGATCGTCTGTCGCTGGGGATGTTTCCCTGAAGATATATAAAGTATAAGTTTGTGTTGCGATAGTAAAATAAATAATAGAATTCATTGCTGTACCAGGGGAGAGTACGATAACTTAGGCGACAAAGTTTAATGACGGATTTGTATGGAACAGTTAAAAACAAGCATTTTTTACTATGGGAGGGGAGGTCTATCTCCTCCCGTTTAGGCGGTAGGGGCAGTTAAAAAAAATATGTACATTAAATGGAAAAAAAATAATTAAAAAATAACGGTAATACCCTCAATTAAGTGTTATACCTTTTTTTAAAGCCAACACTTTTGTCTATTAGCTTGTTTTTAAATCAAGTCAAAACTATGCATAGTTTTAAAAAAAATTGTTTTAAAGTCAAAATTTGTGCAAAAAAAGTTAAAAAAAAAGGTTTAAAGTGTAATTTTTCAAAACTTTCAAATTATTTACTGTTTTTTTTTTTAGAATTCATTGCTCTTATTTGTTTTTTATCAAAAACTGAAAACTAGATGACTTTATGTCTTCTAGTTCTTGAGAAAATTGAAAATTACCAAAATAAATATTTTAATTAAATTACTTTTTCCTTGCTTAAGTATTAACGTAGTCTTATTTTGATAGTAATAATCGAATCTGGATTAAGATATACCTAGGGTAAATTAATTTTTCTTAAATCCAGCTTATTTAAATGCAAAAAAAACTTTGCATGCGCCCCATCTTGCACCCTCCCCACCTTGCACACACTCCAACTTGCACCCACCCCAAATCCTATAGTGTGCCCAAGCAGGGGGGTTGCAGGGGGGCAGCATGCTACCCCTTACAGATGCCACTGTTGCATACACCCAAACTCGCGCACACCTTACTGTTGCATACACCCAAACACGTATTACGCATACGCAAATACCAATATTACTATCAAAATAAGACCACTCAAGCAAAAAAAAAAGAATTAAATTAAAATAGTAGTTGTGGTTATTTTCAATTTTCTCAAAAACTAAAAGACATAAAATCATCTAGTTTTCAGTTTTTGATCAAAAACAAATAAGAGCAATAAATTCTGAAATAAAAACAATGGGAGATAATCTTGAAGTATTGAAAAAGTTACACTTTAAACCTTTTTTTAACTTTTTTTACTCAAATTTTGAGTTTAAAATTAAATTTTTATTTTCAATTTTCTCAAAAACTAAAAGACATAAAATCATCTAGTTTTCAGTTTTTGATCAAAAACAAATAAGAGCAATAAATTCTGAAATAAAAACAATGGTAGATAATCTTGAAGTATTGAAAAAGTTACACTTTAAGCCTTATTTTAACTTTTTTTACTCAAATTTTGAGTTTAAAATTCAATTTTTATTTTCAATTTTCTCAGAAACTAAAAGACATAAAATCATCTAGTTTTCAGTTTTTGATCAAAAACAAATAAGAGTAATAAATTCTGAAATAAAAACAATGGTAGATAATCTTGAAGTATTGAAAAAGTTACACTTTAAACCTTTTTTAACTTTTTTTACTCAAATTTTGAGTTTAAAATTAAATTTTTCAAAAACTACGCGTAGTTTTGACTTGATTTAAAAACTGGCTAATAGAACAGAATGTTGGCTTTAAAAAAATGTATACAACTTAATTGTAAGTATCACCGTTATTTTTTAAGAATTTTTTTCCATTTTAAGTAATATTTTTTTTAAATTGCCCCTCCTGCCTAAACGGGGGGAGATAGACCCCCCCCTCCCATAGTAAAAAATGCTTATTTTTAACTGTTCTAAAAAATTCCGTTATAATATCTTGTCGCCTAAGTTATCGTACTCTTGCCCTGTACCACACAAAGCCGCAAAAATTCCCAGCTTGTAGCCCAAGAATATCTCCTGTCGGGTTATGTATAAAACTGTTAACCCCTGATGCCTTCCTTTTATTCTACAAAAAGTAAACAAAAGCCGGAATTGAGTTCGAAAATCTTTAACGTTTATAGATTGAGCTGCACTTAACTTCTGTCTATTGTATAATACCTAAACTTTTCGTATTTTGTTGTTATCAAAAAAAAACCTTTCGTTAAAAAAAGTATTGAATCAAGTACTGCAGCATTTTGTTTGCACAGATAATTTTTTGTCTAAAGATCAATTCTTAGGGTGACGTGAAATAGTGCCAAATGAAATAACACCAAATTTCAAATTTGGCCTTATTTCGTTGTTCAAAACGAAATAAAACCAATTTGGCTTTATTTCGATTTATAAAAAGAAATAAGGCCAAAAAAATAATGGAAACAACGCCGAATATTTTAAAATTCAAAAGTTAATACAAAATTTTTAAAGTTCACTTTTTTACATACAAAACACGCAAAAATGGTTGATTTATTGTCTAGAATAGCTACTTTTGCTAAAAAGTTTTTTCGAATTGATAGCACGGCGTACTAACAGCTAGGTATGTAAGGGGGGGCTTTATTTCGTTTTCAAAAACGAAATAATGGCAAATTTTTTGAATTTGGCTTTATTTCATTTGGCGTTATTTCACGTCACCATTCTTAGTACGAATGCGGTTGTGTCGATTGGCAGCATAGGTTGTGGGATTTTTGCCTATAAACTTGTTGTAATGGTTTCTGTTCAAATCTGTCACAAACGTGGTTTATTGGGATGATGTACAATTTCGATGGTGGAAATTTCACAAAAAATATTTTGGAAACTAATTAGTTAAGAACAATTTTGGTACATCAATTTTTATTGTTTGAATTTTATTATTTGAATTATAATGTTTTTTTTTTTGTTTTTGGAAACGAAAAAGTCATTTTTTGTATTTTGATCCAATTTTACCAATTAAAAACCTTCATTATTTTGTATACAATTTACAATAAGCTCTAATACGATTTTCGCCCGAAAAATACTTCACTCGGAAAAATCTTAATTCACTTTTCCCCTACTGTACGTTCCCCTCGGCAGATTATTAATGTTCGAGAAACTCCATTTATAGGGTTCAAAATGTATCTCTTTTAAAGACTCAAACGTTTGCTTGGTTTTTTGGAGGCTGTATGATATCTCATTTCTTAATCGTAGTGAAATTTCGTTTAGGTAAAATTTTCGACAAACTCCATTTATGGGGTTTTAAGGACTGAAACGTTTTTTTTTGGAGGCTGTGTACAATCTTATTTCTTAATCGTTGAGGTGAAGTTCATGATTGCTTATAATTTATATAGTGGGCAAAAAAAATGTTTCGGGTGAAACATTTCCTGGTAAATGTAACAATACTCGTAAGGCTGAATAGAAACATGTCATTTATCCTAATTTTTGAAATTCTAAAACTAAAAATAATAATTTTAAACATTATTATTTATTTCAAATGTATACATACATATACAGTTACTCTCAAAATTGAGCGTACACCAGCAAAAAAAAAAACTGTTTTGCTGCTTTGAATGATTAAAATGTTATGTTTTTGGTATTTCGTTTTCAATTTTCTTTTCTTTTAATAATATTTATAATATTTTAATATTTTATTTTAAATTAACAAGAGGAAAAACAACAAAAACTATTTCTAAAAATAATAACAATTCAAAAAACTAAAAAAATCATCAAATGCACGGCACAAAATTAAGCGTACACTTGGAATTCAAAGCTTACAAGAACGTTAATGAGTGGTCAAATTTCTATACGCCGCGGCATCGATTCAACAATTTTTTTTTGTAAAAGGTTGGAGTATATTTTCTCAAATTTCGGTGATTTTGGCTTTTAATTGATTTTTGTTGGTTGGGTTGCAATTCTGCAACCTTCGCTTTATTGATTGAGGTCCGGTGACTGGGGTGGGGTCTTGTGCTGGTTTCTGGCATTATACAGCAACTATATTCCTTCACAACAATCGATGTGTGCTTAACAGTGGCACGCAAATTTTCTGTCTTGAACTGAGTATTGGGCTTTCTCTAAACAATTTGCTTTCCTTCAGATCCAAATAAGTTAATTTTGGTCTCGTCCGAAAACAAAACATCGTTCCAGAAACTTAGGGGTTTGTTGAGGTGCTTTTTAGCGAACTCAAGACGTTTTCGCTTATTAATTTTGGAAATAAGAGGTTTTTTCCGAGCAACTCTGCCGTTAAAATCATTCTTCCAAAGAACGCGACGAACAGTTTCGGTTGAAGTTTTGAGTTTACTTTGAATTTTCTTAAAATTACTCGTTCGTCTTGCTGAGAAAAGATTTCTTTTCGTCCTCTTCCAGGTTTGTTTAAAGAATTAAAAAGAATTTTCCATTGCATCTTAATAATCAAAAGTAACAAATAACTAATTCTCAATTGAGTATTCGCTTAATTTTGGGAGCAACTGTATTTCGATGGAGCAATCCATCCTAAATGCGAACTCGTCAAACTATAGACACATATAATGCACGAAAAAACGTTAGAACCAGAAGCATTTTCGGATGTAATGAATGACTATCGTGAAAAATGGTTGAACTTTCCTAGCAGATTAACAGAAAATATTTTTAGAATTTAATGACACAAATTCTGGCAAATCAATCAATTAAGTCAATTATTGAATCTAAAATCTAATTATTTTTATATCACTCAGCTACCACTCAGTTGTGTTATTCAAATCAATCGATTAACAATAGGTGGCGGTAAACCATTGACTGAGGCTGAGAATGCAAAAATATCCACACACACATAATGTAGATGGTCGGCCATCAATGCGATTTCTGCAGTGACAAAACGTGGGTTGATTCGAAATTGCCGCGAATAGTTTCAAGTCTGCGCGGCTGTTTAAGTCTAAAATAATTTACCGGTTAGTGTTATAAGTGTTCAGCAAATTTTAAGTAACTCCCACCACCTCAAGTTTAAGAAAATGAAGCGTAAACTAATGTTGCCACCCGGAAATATTGAAGGCCGCAAAATATTCTCTTTGTTGTGGCTCAAAATAATTTGTTCCGTCGAGAATAAGTTCAATCTAGATTGTCCAGATGGATTTGATGGTTCGGCCATGGCTTGGGGCACCATTGGTTCAATGAAAAAGATGTCGCTCAGGAAATGGTCAGGACTTATTTTCCGGCATATGGATTGATTTCGCTGACTCAAACTGGCAACTTCAACAAGATAACACTCCAATTTACGTTGCCAGGTTAACTGTGGCCGATTTTGAGCAGCTTGGTATCAATATTTTTCCCAAATCACCGGATATAAACATTATTGAAAACCTCTTGTCGATTTTATATCGAGAAATCTACAAGGAAGGTCGGCAATACAACATCATAGCAGCCTGGAAAAACATTCCTCAACAGATAATCAGGTCGCTTTATGAAAGTCTACCACGACGAATCCTTGCATTACATGATACCAGAGACAAGTGGACCTCATCGAGTTCAAGAATGCAAAACAATTGCACAAAAATCCAAAATTTAAAATGATTTTGAAAATATAGCCAAATAAGTAAAGGATAAGGACAATGCCTAAAAAAAGCTCGAAGGTTTCCATCAACTGAAAACTGTATTGCGTACAGAAGAAGTTGTGCAAAATTAAAACGAGAATTATTTCAGTCAAAACGATCTTCTTGGGAAAACTTCGTCAACACAATGAACCCATCATTAGATAGTCGAACACTGTGGAACAGGATAAGATCCCTTCATTGCCATAGATCACAGCTCGAATTTCCATACATGATTTCAGATGAAGATAATAATAGATTGCTAAAAGATTCTGAAAAATAAAAAAAAAAACAGTGATAACTCAACTTATCCTGCACCTATTATCGAAGAAAAAAATAATTTCGATGTAAACGAACTTGAAACAAACGAAAATCAATGCGAAATTCTTAATGAACAGATTTCTCGTCTGGAACTTGATATGGCTCTTAAAACTGCGAAAGGTACAACTCCAGGTGAAGACAAGATTACCTATGAAATGGTTGAACAATGCTCCGATAAACTAAAAGACAGACTCTGCTTGTTATACAACAACATTTTAATGACAGGTGTTTTTCCACACGACTGGAAAAGGGCTCAGTTCAAGCCAATTCCTAAAAACCCCCAAAATCGCCACAGCTTCGATGAGTGCCGACCCATCGCACTGCTTCCTATTCTCTCCAAAATTTTTGGAAAAAATTATCGCGAGACGGATGTGTTGGTTTGCAGAAAAAAAGGCACATTCAGGACAACACGCTTTTAAACAGAACAGAGGAGTACATACATTTGTTTACTTGCTCGAGTACAAACTCGCAGAAAATCTTTTTAAAACCAAATTTATGTCATCGGACCTACAAAAGGCTTTTGATCGCGTCACCATGATTCTCGTCCTTACACAAATGTCACAATGAGGAGTTCCCTTTCGGATAGTCAAACCTATCGCGTCCTTTATGACTTCAAGAACCTTCCGAGTTAATGTTGACGGTTGTAAATCCACACTCTTTAAACTGGAAAATGGAACTCCACAAGGATCTCCTCTCTCGGTAGCAATTTACAACACCTAACCTATGTTAATTCGCTTTTAATTAAACTCACGCAGCTTGAACCTCAACTTGACTTTGTTGGGGTTTTTGCTGATAATATCGGCGACCCGATGCAGGTGAAATCTATTTTAGAAAATGCAGATAAGGCTATTCACACATGGTCCGAAAGAAAAGGCGCCACAATCCCCCCTTCAAAAGTAGATTTATTGCACCTATGCAAGAAAAGAAATTGTAATCCATTGCCATTGAATATTCGCGATACTGTAGTCTCGGCTTCAAAAGAATTAAACATTTTGGGTATTACATTTAGTTCTAATTTAAAATTTTGTATAAAACCTGTCAATTAGATTTTTCTCAAAATTTTACTGAATGTTGACAACAATATTTTTTGAAAGATAAAAGTAGTTTAAAGCCAATATCTCAAAGTTTTGAAAAGATATTTGAGTCGAAATTCAATTTTTACCAACTTTGAAAATTTTACCAGATGTTGAAAACGTTATTTTTCTTTGCACAAAATTGTTTTGGTGATAAAATCATTTTGTATTCGTAAAATTTTCGACGTGACAAATTTTTTTTCAGTTTTTTTATTTATAAAACCGTTAATTTGATTTTTTTTTCAAAAAATATACTTGTTTGGTATCACGTTACAATATATTATATAAAATTTAATTCAAGTCTCTAGCGTTTTTGGTTCGTAAGATATTTAGGGTTAACCAAAATGTTCACCTTTTTTTTAAACTGGTATGGTACAAAACCGCCCACGCAAATTTCTTGAGAGCCCTTTCTGCATCTTTCTGCCTTATTATCTGTATAAAAAAATTTATTTGAAGTCGATATCTCTTCTGGTATTGAGCTATGGACGACGAAAAAACGTCACGGACGTACGAACGTGCGTACTCAGGCACGCACAGACATCTTCCTAAAAATTTTGTATTTCGAATCTAGGGACGTTGAAACGTCGAGAAATCTCAAAATTTTCAATTTGATAAATCAGACCCATTACAATAACTTCCTATGAGAAGGACTACTACCTAATGAAGCACTACTACCTAATGAAGCAGGCAGCTATATTGCTGAACTAGCAGCAATTCAAAGAGCTATTTCAATAGCGAACATTTATTTGGGACGAAGGCCTAAAAAATGAGACAAACCGATGCCCTACTCTGGAACAATTAAGATGCACAATGACGGAAAACAAAGTACTAGCATGGGTACCAATGCATTCTGGTATCAAAGGCAATGAAATGGCGGATGATGCAGCCAAAGATGTTACTAAATTTCCACTTGTTATTGATTCGCCAAATTTCTATCAATTGGCTCTCCAAATCTATCTCCAGGAGCTAAAGATGGAGCTTGAAGTTAATTGGAATAACTGCAATACTTTTCTATATGTATGTTTTATGTGACCAATTTTTTAATGAATATTTGTAGATTTATGTTTGGTAATGCAGGCTATTTTGGTCAATTGATTTTAAATGCAAATAAAAAACTGTATTCCATCTTTTACCCAACGTTTCGTCGCTACTCACGACTTCTTCAGGATTTTTTTTTTATTATATGTTGTTTTTTTTTTTGTTGTTGTATTTTACATTGTTATGTTGGTTTTGTTTTTTAAATCTTATTTTTATTTCGTTTGAAAAAGGAAAATGAAAATGAAAGAAAAATATTTAAACTATTTCATAAATTAATATTAAAAACAAGAGACTAATAAATTAAACAGTAAAAACATAAATACTTTTCTTCGTACACATAATCCACATCACCATCGCATTGCATATATAGGGCAACTAACAAGGGAAAATTGCATAAAGATACTCCGAATCAGGTAGTTGGAAAAACTATTTTTAAGACCGAACACCTATACAATAATGAACTCCCAGAATTATGTGAAGCCTGTCATGAAGTTCCATCAATTCATCACATATTTGTAGAATTTTCTTTATCACGGCAGATCGATTCTTCACTTGAGCACATTCATATTCAAAAAATTATATATATATATAAAATTATATATATATATATAGGTTAGGTTAAAGTGGCTGCGTATTCAGAATCCACACACTTAGGCCAAAAGAAAGGCCGATTGTGATACCACATGAATCTAGAGAATTACTTCCCACTAGTCGAACCATTTTGAGATTTTTATAAAACGAAGAAGATATTTGATATCCTTTTTAGCTAGTTCACTGGGATTATCAAAAGAGTAGTCTCCCAGATGAAGTCTGCGTCTTAGTGAAAGAGCACGGCAAGTGCAGAGAAGTTGAGAGATTGTTTTCTCTTCTTCCTCGTCCATACAGCTCCTGCAGAAGTTATTTGAGGCTACACCAAGTCGTATTGCGTGTCTGCCTATAAGACAGTGTCCCGTAAGGACACCTTTTAGGGAGCTAATATGAAGTCTGCTTTGAGATAACAAGTCTTTAGAGCGCTTTAGGTCCAGTGAAGGCCATATGAGTTTTGTGGCTGCGCACGTTTGTAAATTGTGCCACCTAGAGGTTGTTATCGTAAAAGCTGTTTCTTTTAGCAGAAGTTTACATGTAGCTATCGGTATACCTATCTTCTCCCTTTCAGTATGACGGTTCCATTTTTAGCGAGTTCATCGGCTCTACAATTTCCTGTGATGTCTCTGTGGCCCGGCACCCAACAGAGGTGAAGCCGATCATAATACAATTCAAAGAATTAAAACTGCCTTAGATATTCACAATAAATTTAATGAAATCTAATGTAAATATTTCTGTTTTTAACTATAAATGTTTAACTTAAAAGTCTTTACTTTCAACAATCACTGTGTTAAAGTTTCTCTGTAATTAAATTTAAGTTCTAAAGACGGCATCACTTATGGTCTTGTTGCCCTGATGCCTTAATAAAAAAGAGACTGGGATGCGACCCACACTAATAACTTCCCATCCCGTCTGTCGATTTGTCGTGCTTAAAAGTTTGTCTATATGTATCAATTTTTACCAAATTTGCGTACTTTTTTTTGTAGATTTTATTTTTTTATGAAAAAACGGACTGTTGGATTTTTATACAAAAAATTACTGAATATCGAAAACAATATTTTCTGTGAAATAAAATAAGTTTGAAGCCAATATTTGTTATTTTTTTTATTTATTTGAGCCAAAAGTAAATGTTTACCAAGTTTTAGTATTGTTTTTTTTGTTAGGTTTTTATTTTTTTGTAAAAAAACTGTCAATTCGATTTTTCTCAAAATTTTATCGAATGTTGAAAACAATATTTCTTATAAGATAAAATTAGTTTGAAGACAATGTCTCAAATTTTTGAAAAGATATTTGAGTCAAAAATCAATTTTTACCAATTTTTGTTAAATTTTTTTTTCGGTTTTTATTTTTTTGTTAAAAAACTGTCAATTCGATTTTTTTCAAAATTTTACTCAATGTTGACAACAATAGTTTTTAAAAGATAAAAGCAGTTAAAAGCCAATATCTCAACGTTTTGAAAAGATATTTGAGTCGAAAATCAGTTTTTACCAACTTTTATTAATTTTTTTTTAGTTTTTTATTTTATGTAAAAAAACTGTCAATTCGATTTTTCTCAACATTTTTCAGAATGTTGAAAACAATATTTCTTATAAGATAAAATAAGTTTGAAGCCTTAATCTCAAGTTTTTGAAAAGATATTTGAGTCGAAATTCAATTTTTACCAACTTTGAGTAATGTTTTTTTTGGTCTTTATTTTTTATAAAAAAAAACTGGCAATTAGATTTTTCTCAAAATTTTATCAGATGTCAAAAATATTATTCTTCGTTGCACAAAATTGTTTTGGAGATGAAATCATATTTTAGACGTAAAATTTTCGAGGTGACAAATTTTTTTTTCAGTTTTTTTTTGATTTATAAAAAAAAACGTTAATTGGATTTTTGTTCCAACAATATACTTGTTTGGTATCAGGTTAAAATATATAATATAAAATTTAATTCAAGTCTCTAACGTCATTGGTTCATGAGATATTTAGGGTTAACCAAAATGTTCACCTTTTTTTAAACTGCTATGGTAAAAAACCACCCACGCAATTTTCTTGAGAGCCCTTTCTGTCTTATTATCTGTATAACAAAAATTATTTGAAGTCGATATCTCTTCTGGTTTTTGAGCTATGGACGACGAAAAAACGTCACGGACGTACGAACGTACGTACTCAGGCACGCACAGACATCTTTCTAAAAATCTTTTATTTCGACTCTAGGGACGTTGAAACGTCGAGAAATGTCAAAATTTTCAATTCGACAAATCGGACCCATTACAATAACATTTATGGGAAGTTAAAAATAATTTGTAAATTTATTTGTAAATTATTTGATTAAAATAATAAATATAAAAAATGTTTTCTTACTAGCCAATACATTTTCATAAGTTTTATTTTATATGTTTTTTTTTTAATGTGGTTCTAACCTTTTTTCGTGCACTGTATGTACCTACTCCTAAGCTCCTACTGAGCTCTTAATAAATATACGAGTACATAATAAAATTAAATCAAAATAGTCAACTTAATAATTAGATTCCATTTTATAACTCAACAGAAGAGAAGAAAAATTGCGAACTTATCAAAACTTTTAACGCTTCATATAACTTTGTGGGTTTTAAGTTCTATGTTCTATCTATCTATACAAAGCCGTATAATCTTCAATTTAACTCGATCTTAATTCTCAAATTTAACCTATCTTCAATAAAACCAACACTATATAAAGACGTGGGCTGGACATGAGCGCACATATAATAAATGAAGATTGATTGATAGCTTTCTGGTTCCTATTGTTGCACTACACTGAGATGATGATTTCATTTTTAAGTGTAACTTAACTGCAGTTTGTCAGATAATGTATCTTTTATATATTATAGTCTTGAGAGGGTTTGTTTGAGTGGAATTACGGCTCTGTTTTTGACGCATAACAACCAAACTACCAAATAAAGAAGAGGTGGATTCTTGAGGTTGTAAATATAAACTACACTTACTATCCTGCTGCGTCCTATATGTTATTATTATTATTATTCGAAAATAAAAATCACGCACTAAAATGTGAATTGTCTCGAGTCAAAAATATAATAATAATTTCCAACATAGGTCATGTATGCTCCACAAACAATTTAAAACAATTTAACGATTAAGTTTTACCTATCTACGAGTACCTACATTCATAAACTTTATTGTTGTTTTGAAATGCCGGTAAATTTGTGTGTTTTTGTATTATTTAAGAAACAACCCTCATCTCATATGATGATCATTCATCAGTTCATTGGTCAATTAAAAGAGCCTTTATCATCGTATCCAACATTCATTAAACAACTTATCCACTTGAATGTGAATCTAGAAGTGCAGCGAGTAGAAATTCATATAATAAAGAGACAAATAAACAAAACGCATTAAAACGTCCATGGTCTGTTGTCGCCGTTCGTCGTCAACGCCGCGTGCGCCGTCGCCACCGCCGGCCGTTTTCTATGTTTGTCCGTGAGCTGAGCAGAGATTCGCTTGAGCGCCTTCCGATGTTTTGTAATTACAAACAGGGTGTTTCTTAATGTAAACTTGTAGTGATTCTTTTTCCTTGAAATTAAAGAATATTGTGGCGTTATTTCTTGAAAATTAAAACGGCCGATCAAATGTTGGCCCTATTTTCGTCCCCAAAATTCAGGTTCTCTGAGGTTCTGAGAGATTCAAAAGAGGATCACTTACTGTTAAAATGTTGCTCCTCATTTAAACCTAATAGTGGCAGTTATCGGACAAAATACGATGTTTAGGATCAAATGAGGACGACAGCAAAAAACCTCAAATGAGCCTTTTTCATCTTGACCATAGCTTTTTTTCTTTGTTTATTTACTCTCTCTCTTTCTTTCTCTAAGACAGACTAGTTTATAAGACTCTCTCTCGCTCTCTTTCTTATTTTCTTTTCCCTTTCTTTCTCTCTCTCTTTCTCTTTCCTACTTGCTTTTGCTCTTTCTCTCTCACTTTCTTTCATTTTATTTATTAGAAAGCTTTTTTTCAAAAATAATATAAATTATATTTTAATTTTATTCTTTTTTTATTCATTAAACAAAGAAGTTTTTATTAACATTATTAATTAATTTAAAAGTAATAATTCTTCGTCGAAATCGTCTTCTTCGTCGTCGTTGTCGTTGGCGTCGTCGTCGTTGTTGTCCTCGTCGTCGTTCATCATTGTTGTCATTGTCATCATCTTCAACAGTGACAAAAAAAAAAGCAAGTAAACGACCAAGTAGGCTCATTAAGTATGAAAAAAAGACAATATCTATTTTCTATATTGATAAACCTTCATTTAGGACGAAATGAGGTTCACAAAATATGCGTAGAAAAACGGATAGAATTCTAAAGATTCATGTAGGACAAAATCGTTTAGGATGATATGAGGTTCATTTTGCTGTATGTAGGAGCAAATGAGGAGAAAAGATCCTTTTTAGGATCAGAATAGGGCCAAAATTTCGACTCGGGTAATTATACGCATTTATTTTTCTCTAAAAATTTATTTTTCTATTTTCCGGACGGAAATTCATGGGGAGAGTACGATAACTTAGGCGACAAAGTTTAATGACGGATTTGTATAGAACAGTTAAACAAGCATTTTTTATTATGGGAGGGGGGGTCTATCTCCCCCCGTTTAGGCGGTAGGGGCAATTTAAAAAAATATGTACGTTAAATGGAAAAACAATAATTAAAAAATAACGGTAATACTCACAATTAAGTATTATACATTTTTTTAAAGCCAACACTTTTGTCTATTAGCTTGTTTTTAAATCAAGTCAAAATCAGTCAGTAAAATTTTGTCGGTTTGAAATCCAATTAGGAAATTATTTTCAATGACAGAAATTTTTAATGATAGCTATAAACGGCCTGCCAAAAAAAATTACAATGTTTGTTTTCAATGATGAAAACCAATGATAGCTATAACTAGCGCCTTACTTAAATTATTCAAACAATCAGGATTTCGAAAGACAAATGTCTGCTTCCTAAGAGTTTCAGAGGATATTAGAAAAGGAATTGACAGAATTACTTTCATAGTACTTCTTCATTTTTCGAAACCCTTTGAACCACTCCGTTCTTTGCCAAAAGTTTTTATATATCAATTTAAATGTTCGTTATGTGCAGTCAAACTATTGTCCTCATATCTAACAAACCGAGAACTGTTGAATTCAACAAACAGTGGGGGATACTGATTGGCTAAATCCAACTACAAAAGTTGGTTTAGTGCACCACTGGTTTTGACGTTGAACAATCAGCTGCTCGGTAAGGACACAAGAATTCAAAATGAAATGAATCTTTCGGTATTTAAATACAAATATAAATCAATCATATTACATACATATATCTTCTATTTGGATTTATTGAATTTAAAAAAAAAAAAAAAACTATTTAAAGTTCTGAAAACACAAATGTTTCTTATTTTATATATTTGTATTTTACATGAATATGACAGTTCCGGATTGACTAGCTGTGTAGTGCAATTTTGCATTCACAAAGCTAGTTGAATTTTGACTATGTAGTCACTAGCTTTATGAATGCGCCCCGTCATAGTCCAAGCTTCTGCACAGTATAGCAGGACATGGATGGTTAGGGTCTTATATAGCCACACTTGAGTTGCACGAGAGGGCTTTTACTACTCAATTGCTTTTTTAGCCCAAAGAAACATGTTCAGCAAGAGTAATTCTTCATTTGATTTCAGCGCTGGTGTTATTTTTATTTTATCCATTCGTAGCTAAACCAATTTTTGACACGTCCTTCTCAATACTTACAAAAGCCCCAACGACATCACGCTGAGTTCTTCGGATTATGTCAATATCATTAGCATATTCGAGTAATTGGACCGATTTTTAAAAAGATAGTGCGTATAGTGTTGACGTGGGAGCTCTGCACTATTCTTTTTAAGGACGATGTTAAAGAAATCGCATTACAGCGCATCACCTTGCCTGAACTATGATATTTCCACTTTCGTGTTTGCAGCCTTCGGTTCGAGGTTTATGGACTTCTGAATTTCATTTCACCTATTCATAAAACTTTCGAACTTCATTTCTACTTCTGAACCTCTCAACATCTTTGACTACACGCTTCTCATACTCTCTCTTTTTACTTCTGAGAAGCCGGTGTTCCTTTCATCTCTTCTGCTCAATGAGCTCTTTAGCGCTCTCGTCCTTCTGTACAGGGTTGTTTTGCGTGCCTGTTGTTTAGCTATATTTGCCTGCCGACATTCCTCATCAAACCCAACACCTCAGAGCGTCAGAGGCGGCTTTTCTGATTGCATCTTGAGAATTTTGCCACTGATTCTCGATGCAATGTTTTGGCGGCAGAGAATTTCAAAAGAGGTAGCTTGTGATTCGGTCGGAGAAGGATTTGGGGAGCTCTTAATAAACAAAAAAAAATTATTTAGATCAAAATAAATTAATTATGAAAGAGGAAGTAAATTAAATTAAGGTAGTTAATATATTAAGGATACCCAATACCCATCCCCCATTTAATAATTTGATATTTTGGCTTTACTCTTGAAAGACATTCCTAAACGCTAAAAGCATTTCTTATGAGCCGATAATGCTAATGGTTTTGTTTGAGCATCTGCTGGGCTGGCATGTTTTCAGTACTTCAAGTTTGATTTTTTTCACTTGCAATTGCTGCTTTGAAAAAATAATACCGTGCTTGATACTTTCTTCGATATCCATATTACTTGCAATCGCCTGTTCGCTTTGGTTGTCTTTAAAGATTATTAAATGCCCTTGATAAAGTCTAACGTCGTTTTCAATTGGCAATCTGGAATTGTTCTTCGATTCGGAATCCCAATTGAACAGTTTTTTTTTTATTCCGAAGAATCTGAAGTTTGGTGAGAATGTATTGGTTGAGTATGACATGTGTGACATATATGTGTATTCGCGCTAAATTTCATTTTTTTTGTGTGCTGCAAACATGGAGGAAGTGAATTTGGATTGCTGCGATATTATTTTAGCTGTTCCTCCGAATACTTGTCCACTACATCCTCCACAAAGTTTTGCACTTTTGGTTTTTTGGCAAACTCCTGCAGGAGAAAATCAACTGCAATAATATCTTCATCACTTGATCAAGAAGATGAGGAAGACGACTCCAATAATGTTTCTAACAAACTAGGAACACTTGTTACAATATTTTCAATATTGTTTTCCATTTTCATTATATTTTTTTATAATTTTTATATCAATTTCAGGAAATCACTTCACTGCTGGTATAATTTACGCAAACAAATGTGTTACAAAAAAAATGTCATTTGTCAAGTGTGACATCTGACATTTAAAATTTATGAATGTGTGAGTGATTCTGCTTCTGATTCTGTTTTCAAAACCAGAAGGGAAATTCTCTTCTTTTCAGAATCAGAACTGTCACTTTTGCCCAATTGAACGCATTCAGAATACTTTTTTTCACTTCCAGATTGCCAATTGAAAACGACGTAAGTTCTTCAAGTACCTTAGTTTCTTAAGAATAATGCTTCTTTTGCAAACTGAACTTAGATTGACATATTCAGCTTCTGTGATTGATGTTAGCACTATTTCTGTTTCTTTGAAGTTCATACAATTGTTTAACTTCTAATCCTACACAAAGCTTAGGATATCCAAGTTCTCTTGTCTCAAAAATATCTTGATATTCAAGGTTTTCTATTAAATGAAATCATCTGGCAACGAGTCACGCCTTTCTCTTCTCAACAGTTCCGTCTGGTTAGCCTGTTAGCCAAAGGCGCAGGGAATAGTAGTCGATTTGCATCGTCGCTCGCCATTCGTCTGACGCTTTAAGATCATTGCTTGTCTTTTTTTATGTATGTATCTTGAATAACGCTGAATTCGGCAAATTCATGATCACATTCAGGATGTGTTGAATTTTTAGAGCACTATTCTGAAACGATAAAAAATAAAAATGACTTTTTCTTAAATTATTAAGCTAAGTATTAACGATTGGAAGATCCTCCAACATTTTAACCAATTTTTTTTCAATCATGTAAACACCCACTTTTATCTGTCAAAAGTGATAGACAAAATTGGTAGTCATTCGTAGGCAAACTTCCCATCAAAATATTTGCCGACTTCTTGTAATCGCTTACACTCGTCTAAACACCCAATTTTTCGTATTTCCAAATAATTGGATGATTGCCCACTAACTGGATGTTCTTTCCAAACAACACCTGCTAGTTTTTATTTTCAGAAAGTTTTTGAGCAGGAAACAACAACAAAAGTTTACAGAATTTTGAAAGAATTTAAAAACTACGAAAATCGAAAGAAAGAAGTCAACGTTTGGCAAAATAACGAAATAGAAATTATATACAAAACAGGGTTTAAAAGGATGGGACGCATGAACAAATTTTACAAGATAGCCGTTATTGCCTGCTTCATTAATGTTTCACATCTTTTTAAATGTTTTTGCACAACCTTTTGTTTTCACACTTCTAAAATAAATCTGTCATCTGCCGAGAAAATTGTCTACCAATGAGTCCACCAATTTTATTGTTTTCTAAAGTCTTCCAACCGTGTTAACAGACAAATATGAATTGGAAGTTAGGCGCCAGTTATAGATATCATTGAAACCAAATCGGAAAATTTCGGATCGATATTTGAAGGTGTTTCCGTTTGATTAGAAATACAAACTATATACTGATCCCTCGGAAATCACACAAAGAATTTTTGTTGAGAAAGCAAAGTACCTATACGCATTTATTTTTCTCTAAAAATGTATTTTTTTATTTTCCGGACGGAAATTCAATTTCCTGAACAGCTGATACTTTTATGTTCAAAAGTGAAACGAATCGTTCCACTGATTTGTGTTCCAATTTCACACAATTCCAATGACAGATTTCTGTCAGTAAACATTTTTCGGTGGCTTTCAATCAGGACATTTTTTTCAATGACAGACATTTTTAATGATAGCTATAATCTATAAACGACCTGCCAACAAAATTCCAATGTTTGTTTTCAATGATGAAAACCAATGATAGCTATAACCTGCGCCTTACATTGATACCAACCGTATAAACGGAAAATTTTCACTTGATAGAAAATTGGCAATCGTCACCTCATTGGATGCTATTGGAAGACTTTTGGCAGTTCGGCCAATATTGGCAGATCTTTCAATCATGTACATATATTTAGCTTTACCTTCCAATTGGGGTTTGTTCTTAAGAATTATTCGGACATCTATGCTTCTGAGTACACTTCACTTGTTTGGTGTTATAACTTTATAAGCTTTAGACCCTTCCAATTAGAATGCCCTCCTCAGATTTACATACACTCGAATTTTCCAAGAATACCATCCTTTTTGTATGGTGTAAGCTTTAGAACCGATCTCTTTCAAAAAAGCCACACTTGGTTTGCTTTCATTCCACACTTTAACTTTTGTAGCATCTCCGTTAAAAAAAAAAAACAAAGTGTTATGTATTTTGTTTACATTTTCATAGAGGTATGTTTAAATAGGTGATCTAATAGAAAAACCTTAAGGGTGAGATTCTAATTCCTTGGAAAAAGTGTTGTGTAAACCTGAATACAGAAAAAAGACTCAATTTTGTTGCCTATAGTTTTTTTTGTATAGAATTACCAACTTAGTTTTTGAATCGACACTAAGACACTTTTGTCTTTGTCATTGGAAAACCGCATGGCATATGAACTTGAAAATTGTATCTAAATATCCGCACCTTAAATTATTTTTGTTGTCATCAGGTTGTTTATCAAAAAAGTAGTACACACCATTATACGAAAACAAAATGAGTCAACGAGTTGACAGGCAGCTGGGAGCTGGGAGCGCATTATAAATACCTACCCTACCTCATCAGTGCAACATACACATTAATTGTTTTTGAATTAGAATTAAGATAAATTAATTAGAACAAGTTCATTAGCCTAGATTATAAATGAATTTGCTTATTGCATTTGACTTGGCATGCGTCAAAGAGTAGAAACTAAATAATATAAAAATAATAACATGCACGCTGTACAATATACATAATACAACGCTTGCCCATTAATTACTTATTAGAGCAAAAAGTCCATCGCGCTTTATGTACTTACCCAACCTAACTTACCCACCCACCCATCAACCATCACTACTGTGTCACTACCGGTCGCGTCGGTAGCGTGGCGTGGCGCGCGGTCAGTCCGTCTGTCGTACATATTAGCATTACGGCTTGTATTCCGTATATCTGACTTTGCATAAAATATTTTAGTTTTGTTTTCAGCCGTACCTATTTAAGATTTATTCAATCTAACAAGTTACGGCTGCTTAAAACTGGTGCAAAGCGGTTAATCAAGACGCTTCGGCTACAGCCCGGCCGACGTGGTCAGGCGGTGGTGTAGTGCGTAGTTTTTGATGCAATTTTTCCACAAATCATTTCTCTTAATTTCGCTGTTGTTAAAAAAAAAAAAACTTGCATAAATTCTCTTTGCATTTTGTTGGATTTTCTGTTGAATGTTGATGCATCATGAATGATGAGAAGTTATAACAATAAAATCCGTGATAATCATTCATAAATAACAATTTTTTTCATTCCATTACTAATTACTAGAATTTGAATAATAAAAAATACTTATGAAAATAAACAAGCCTGAGGAATTAAATTACAGCAAACATTGTATTAAATTTTTTTTCGCCCTAAACATGCATGCACAAATAGTGTGTCAAAAACAGACTGAAATCAACAATGCGCATCGAATTAAAAAAGATTCAACAACATTAGTGTAGTGAATTTACGTTGTTTCCTTCTCTGATGGAAATTATTCAAAATTTTGTTATTCTACGACTTACTTATGTTTGCAGCGCTCTTAAATAGAAAAGATTGCCACTTTTGTAAATTTTTATATTTTACGAAATGTATACCGACAAAGAACCTATAACCAGCAACACTCTTCTATTTTCTATAACCATTCAGCATGAATGACAATTTTGATTGACGACTGTTGATTAGAGATGCAGACTTTCCGCCACCCAATTTTTTTTTTCTTCCCAACCCCAATTCCTGAATAATTAAAAACTTTTTTACAAACATTTTAGGACTGTACAAAGATCCGCACTTTTGTTGGAAATCTTCAAAACATTCTTACGAACTAAAGTAAAAAAAAATCGGTAACCTCGCGAAAGAATGATGGCGAAATCACAACCTCACGGTTGGCCTGATATTTTTTTAAAGAAGATACAGATGTGATCGATTTGGATAATCTTGATCAACTCCTTGGCTTTTTTTCAACTACATAAACAAAATGACTGACAATGAACTGTTAATTCGCCCGACCGAATACAAAACTCATTGACTTATTACACCATACATGTACGTTAATGTGTTAATTTTCAATTTAGCTATACTAGCTCTACGAATCTCAGCGGCAAAAACAAGTTCAAACGAATAAAGTGACATCTGTTGTAATTACATGTATAGGATTGAATAGTTTTGTAAAGCAATTTTGCATTCACAAAGCTAGTTGAACTTTCACTACTAGTGACTACATTAATAGCGGTGTTTTTTTTGGTATTGCATATATAGTACAGTGAGAAATTGCCAAAAAAACGATCCGCAGTAGTACGGTTTTTATATTTGAAAGTTGATACAATTGAATATTTGCCAAAATAATTTATCAAAAAATTCAAAAAAAAAAAAAAAAAATAGCGAAATTCAGACCAGGGGTGAAATCGTGTAAGCTGATGATTTTTGATAGTTGACTATCAAAATCAAGAAAATACGTCTGTGTAATCGTGATAGTCGGTTTCAAAGTTTTAACCAAACAATTTGACATAAAATAAAAACTTCAAGAAGGGGGTTTGTTCGTAGACTACAACATTAACATGTGGTGTTGAAGCGAGCTTGAAGCTCGCCTAAATTCTTTATATACCTGAATCGAGTTGAAATGAGCTTGATTCGCCTAATTTCCGGTCGGGTATCGGAGTCGAGTCAAAATTTGTGAAGAAAAAGCAAGCTGTGTGGAGGAGTTGGTTTTACAAATAATGGTCTGTTTATTTGCATGTTAGTGTACAAAAAATATAGTTTTGTTTTAATCAAATTAAAAAAAAAATTGCATGGTGTATAGGTAGCATATTCTTATATGGTGCTCAACTATTCAGTTTTTCATTGTTTAACACGAATCAAACTATCTCACTTGCACTTCATAAGAAACATCGAAACACCATTTGCATTTTAGAAAATGCTGTCAAACTTAATAATTTTTAAATCTTTATGTGCGGTGGAAACACCAAAAAGATTTATTTAATCTAAACTGAATTAAACCTTTGGTGGAAACATAGCGACACATAAATATCTTTTCTATTGTTTTCTCTTGCAAAATAAGCCCAGTTAGTCCATTTTCACTAACAAAACTAAATAATATCAACAGTAACACATTATTTTTTTTCCCCCAATGGAAAACACATGATTCCAAATGCACAACTACTCAACGAACACAGCCATCAAGATACAATCAATCGTACCAACATTTGAGAACGAAATCACATACGACCCATTCGAGACTCATATAAATGTCAAAAACCCATCCGTAGTAAGATTCTACTTTAACTTTTATCGGTAGTATTCATACTACGGATATTGTTTTTGTTATTCGTGTAAAATCCTACTATACTATTGATAGATTTTCAAAAAAAAACACGGGTAATGAATGCGCCCAATGTTACATCCAGTTTTTTTGCTTTTAGGCGTTTTTCTTTTAAGCTCAGAGTAGAGTCTGAGCACATCGAGTACGCTCTGAGCAGAGTTTGATCAGTGCTCTACGACTTATTTATAAAACACTCTTGAGAAATAAACTGTCAATAGCTTAAGAACTTTCCATCTGTCGAAAACGAAACAGACGTAAAGTCAACAACGCTCAGCTTTTTACTCCATTAGCTCGGTCATTTTATTCAGAGCTCATAGATCGCGCTCCAAGCTGGCTCCGATAAAAAAAAAGCAGACACAAACCGAGCGATCTGATACTTCTGAGCTAAAAAAGAAACACTGATCTTTTTTTGACAGCGCAGTTCTCTGCCTTTTGTCGCAAAAGAGACAAGTGGAATCAACTTGAAGTTGGCTAATAGCAGTCAACATATCAGTCAAATCAATGACAACATTGATCTACATATGTACTTTTGCTTTGGCCTAGCGTTGGTCTGACGTTTACGATTTTTACGATATAAAACGGTCGCAACGCCTGAGGTAACATTTCAGAATTCCCCATAAGAGTCTGTTGTTTTTATTCGAAATGTCAAAACCCGAACGCGAGGTTGTGGTTTAGCTATGAAGGTGTAATAATATCTGCAGTCACATGGAAAGCCCCGGCTTTCATGTCTTCCACTTAGTTTCAATGATCCTTGGGGCTATTTCGAAGAGATATAATTTCCTTATCCTTGACAGGAATAACCTAAAATGAATTGTTTACCATCACATTAATTCATTCATTTGTTCGTCGTTCATCGCTCTCATGTGAATAGTTCTTTGTACAATTGGTATTTATTACTTGATGTTGAATAAGGCTGATTTTCATGAATAAATTAATTTAGTTTTTTAGTCAAAGCATTGTTCATATGAACCTGCCTATATAATTTATAAAATAATTTTGTAGAGCAAATAACGAACATAAATCTTACTTTAACCTAAGTTGGAATTTGATGCTTCGACAAACCAATTTCTTGAACTTTTAAAGCAAGATATCCCCTTGCCACTATCTATGAAAATCTCGATATTCTACAAAGCAAGTTACATACTAAAGCCTCTTAGATAGCAGAGTTTTAACAACTATTTGAGACTAACACATCATTAGCTGTATTTTATTATCGCCAATGACCCATATATGTATGTCACCAAATAAAACGGTGTAGACCCAAGAAATAAAACGTTTATATATCTACATATTTACCTCCTTTCTTTCAACTACAGTTTACACTACCTTACCATTTGGAAAATAGCCATCTACTTGTCATAATGAAAACTATTTTTTGGTTTCAGATAGAAACCAGGATCACAAACTGTTGTTGTATTATGTGTCGTGTTAAAAGATAACCCGTATGGATTGTTTTCGATAATAAAACGCAGCTATTGGCTTATTTACTTTATTCGAACATTGCCTTGCCCCTACCTTTCTTTCCGTAATATTAACGAACTATGATCTGCCCAAATATCCCAGCTAGTAATACACACGGTTCTCGGAATACATATGTACGTATCAGTTTATCCTTGAGCCCAACTTCGGTTGTTCTGTGAAGTACAGAGATTTGTTCTTTAGCCGTACTACACGAATGGGAAATGCTTTGCCATGCTCCTTCTTTCCAAATGTCACTGCAATTTCCAAGAATTCGAAACCAATGTATAGCAACACAGCTCTTCCACCCTCCTTTTTCTTAATGCTCACAGTATGTCTCCTTCATGTTTACGAATTAAAAAGAACCTTGAATTCTTTAAATCAAGTGCAGTCGTGCATTTAATTTGCAATATTCTTAATACGCCCGCCTTTGCTTGAAAGACTTATTAACAGATTTTATATTTCTACTTATCTCAAAGAACTTCAATCGACGCGAAGCGATGCGCAATTTTCGCTCAGTGGCAATCATGTAAATAACAGTTATAAATCCATCTTTTAGTAAGGCAAATATTTGATTGCTTGAAAACTGGACGTTTTGATAAGACAAATAAGGAATAATTGTTTGAATAAAAACAAATACGTAATTCAACAAAAAGTAAAACAAATTCCAGTCGGTTATCTTGTAAGTTTTTGTAAAATTCAAGAATAATTATACACAAAAAAAAAACTCTCACGTGCTAATTATTATTGTAAATTATATTTTAAGGCTTTAACCTTGCTACAATGGCATGGTACAAGTTTATTCGTATAAGCCTAATACAAATCGTAATCGTGTAGTAATTTATCACAAAACAAAAAGGCTTTGATTGATATTATAGCACGCAATATGATGACAACAGGATGTTCTTTTGACATCCTCTCTGAACTCACCGGCAGATGCCATGATATACACTTAAATCGGTGAGCCGCACCGCAAAGCATTCAAATTCAAAAAAATTATGTGGGCGGAAGTAACAAAGAGAAGCACTTTCGTTTTTTTGTTGTTACTGGTTTAATTTTGCTTTTTTCTTTTGTTGTTTACAGAACGTTTGCCATACTTTTGAAAGATGTAGCAATTAATAGTAATTAGGTGTATAAGGTTTTGATACATATGACATAAATAAATAGATATGCTTAGTGAGTGAAAGAGTGAGTGAGAGAATGCGGCACATAGTGCTTTTATGTTTTTATTTATTAATTGGCATTGAAGCCAATAATAATAATAATTTTGTATTCTGTGCTATTCTATGCCTGGCTTGATCCGATGTCCCACTAACAATAATTCCATAAATCCACAACACACGCTCACAAGCTAGTGACGACTGGTTTTAGCTAGAAAGATTTATATACAATACAGAAAATGACAAGGATTTTATTTTAAGGCTTTGCTAAAACGAAAGAAATAAATTGTCATCGAATTATTTGGTGCTTTAGCTTTTGTCAATGGAAGGGAACCAATATACAGGGTGATGTTATAGTTAAAAGTTTAAAAGAAAAGCTTTTATCAGCAGAAGTAAAATTTAAACTTTTAAGTTTGAAATAAGTTAAGAATTTACGATGATTCTCTTCCTCCAACATTTTATTTAAAACAGGACTTCGTCGCCGTAGTAAAGAAGAAGAACGTAACTAAATTTAAGGTCGGGTATGCCACGTTTCTTAAAATGTAGCATTCTGCATATTATATTGTGGAAACAAATTTTATCTATAAGTGAAGAAAATTACGTCAGTACTCAAAAAATTCAACAACTAATTTTCATGTGAACAATACCCGTGTTTTGTTGGAAAATTTATCAATAGTATAGTATGATCTTACACGAATGACAAAAACAATATTCGCAGTATGAATACTACCGATAAAAGTTAAAGTAGAATCTTACTACGGATGGGTTTTTACATTTATACGAGTCTCGAATGGATCTTATGTGATTTCGTTCTCAAATGTTGGTACGATTGATATTGCATTTGTATCTCGATGGCTGTGTTCGTTGAGTAGTTGTGCATTTGGAATCATGTGTTTTCCATTGGGGAAAAAAATCAATCAGTTACTGTTGATATTATTTAGTTTTGTTAATGAAAATGGACTAACTGGGCTTATTTTGCAAGAGAAAACAATAGAAAAGATAATTAAATTTTGCTATCTTTGCAACAAAGGTTTATTTCAGTTTAGATTAAATAAATCTTTTTAGTGTTTCCACCGCACAAGAAGATTTAAAAATGATTAAGTTTGACTTTTTAAAATGCAAATGGTGTTTCGATGTTTCTTATGAAGTGCAAGTGAGATAGTTTGATTCGTGTTAAACAATGAAAAACTGAATAGTTGAGCACCATATAAGAATATGCTTCCTACTCCATGTGCAATTTTTTTTTGTTTTAATTTGATTAAAACAAAACTATATTTTTTGTACACAAACATGCAAATAAACAGACCATAATGGATTATCTGTAAAACCAACTCCTCCACACAGGTTTTTCTTCACAAATTTTGACTCGACTCCGATCCCCGACCGAAATCGAGGTGAATCATTTCAACTCGATTCAGGTATATAAAGAATTGAGGCAAGCTTCAAGCTCGCTTCAACACCACATGTTAATGGAGTAGTCTACGAACAAACCCCTTCTTGAAGTTTTTATTTTATGTCAAATTGTTTGGTTAAAACTTTGAAATCGACTATTACCTTACACAGACGTATTTTCTTGATTTTGATAGTCACCCCTGCTGGTCTGAATTTCGCTATTTCTTTTTGGATTTTTTTGATAAATTATTCTGACAAATATCCAATTGTATCAACTTTCAAATATGTATAACAACCAGACTACTGCGGATCGTTTTTTTGGCAATTTCTCACTGTACTATATATGGAATACCAAAAAAACACGGCTAATTAAGATTTGCTCCAGCTCCCGATTCATACAGAGTCTCAGCCTGCGATATAGCGTTCTTTCATTGTGTGCAGTCCCTTGCAAGCTTCCTCCAGTCGCCGAGAGCAAGCATTCTTGTGGGAGAAAATATCTAGTACCTGTAGCGGAGGTTCGCGTCTTCCTCGTTCGCTCTTAAAGTTTCGGTCAACGACTCCAAATTTAGTTACAAAATTTTGTATAATCTGCAGACGTTGCTCCACCGTATATTTTACCATACTACAAATTTTGAGTTTATTGAAGAAATTTACAATGACAGTTTGATGATTAGTGAAAGTGCGTGTTCACAAAGAAAATTCAAAGTTGTCAAAGGAGTATTTATTATGAAATGACAAACCAAAGTGAGCATTAATCAAGTGACAGCTGTCAAAAACAGCAACTCCCATAAAAGTTTTGCCGGAAACCACACGTCTAAAAAAAACAGTCATTATGATATAAATAAATAAACAATATATAATGATTTAAGAAAAATTAATTAAATTGTTAATAATTATGAATTTCCTATCATAACAAGTGTATTTTTCTAACTAAATGTCTCCAAATTTAGAATTAAACTTTTAAATAACGAGTTTTAATGGCGCTTAAATAAATCATAAATCGTAAATTGTATAGGTATTTACTCAACTGACAAGAATTTTATTATAATTAACAACAAATAGTAACATTTAAAAATAGGTATACATTTATTTTAAGAACATTTTCGTCTTTTCACAAATACATACATACATATGTAAATTATATTATGTAATAAATAAGGTATTTTCGTCCGCATACAAAATAATTTTGAAAATATCAATTACCTAAACATTTTCAGTTTGCTATCAGCTGATGTTCTCAATTTACTTCTTTTGTATTTTTCTCGGATGATTGTAGGCATACTTACATGGTGCAGGGAATTAACTTCACGGGAACTACCTTCACATGGGAACTAACTTCACCACTAGTGGGAATTAATTTCACTTTTTTTTGGTGAAGTTATTTCCCACTGAAGGTGGGAGATAATTTCACTTTTTTGTGGGAATCAATTTCACTTTCATGTGAAGTTAACATAAGTTGAAGTTGAAAAATGACAGATACATGTTGCTCGATTGAAATTTTTGAAATTGGAGCCTAAAACAAGTTTTTTTGAATTGATACCACGGCGTACTAACAGCTAGGTATGTAAGGGGGGGCATGCTGCCCCCCTGCAACCCCCCTGCTTGGGATCACTATAGGATTTGGGGTGGGTGCGAGTTTGGGTATATGCAACGAACACGAATGCGTTGTGATTCTTTCATAACTGTGAGCCATATTTGCTTTTTTTTTGTTGGGAATTTCTTTGATTTTAGTGCTCAAATGCAAAAGTTCTTTGCATATACCCAAACTCGCACCCATCCCAAATCCTATAGTGATCCCAAGCAGGGGGGTTGCAGGGGGGCAGCATGCCCCCCCTTACATACCTAGCTGTTAGTACGCGCGCCGTGCTATCAATTCAAAAAAACTTTTTAGCAAAAGTAGCTATTCTAGACAATAAATCAACCATTTTTGCGTGTTTTGTATGTAAAAAAGTGAACTTTAAAAATTCGGCGTTGTTTGCATTATTTTTTTGGCCTTATTTCTTTTTATAAATCAAAATAAAGCCAAATTGGTTTTATTTCGTTTTGAACAACGAAATAAGGCCAAATTTGAAATTTAGTGTTATTTCATTTGGTACTATTTCACGTCACCAATTCAACGCTTGATATTTTTTCAGATATTTCAATCGTAGGTGGGAAGTTACTTCACACAATTTTCTGATGAAATTATTTCCCGCCTTCAGTGGGAAATAACTTCACCAAAAAAAAGTGAAATTAATTCCCACTAGTGGTGAAGTTAGTTCCCATGTGAAGGTAGTTCCCGTGAAGTTAATTCCCTGCACCTATTTACATATGTCACATGAGGCAAGTAGTAAGGCACACCAAACTGAAAAGAATAGAATTAAAAATACATGTTTTTGAAATTAGAGTGTTAAAGGTTTGTAATATCTATTTTATATTATTTAATAGTGAATTTTATCTGAGATAATGTAGTTTGATTTGATAGAAAGTTTTTGGTCCATTTTGTTCCTGATATGACACATAAAAGGTTGAAGGATGCAAAACACTGTCCTAAGTTTTGTATCCTTTAGTTTAGTAAAAATACCGAAAGAAATTGATTTTATCATTAAATGAGGTTTATTAAGAATTATCCTGAAACCTTAAGATGGACTGGAAGTTAATTTCACGATCAAAGGACAAAAGAAATACACGTTCTGGCATGAATTATGAAATTGTTTACAGGACGCCTCTTGGCATTTAAATTCGAACCCATTTTATCCAAAATTTTGTAAACTTAAAAATACATAGATGACATTGTCTTATTAATTTTGGAACTCAAGATTTAACACCAAAGATGCCACAATGCGAGACTTGAATAAGTGAATAATAAACAACTTCTAAAAGTAACAAGTAGTACCCGGGGCGTTTAGGTTAGGCCTTCGATTCAATCGTTGCCTATGATACCTACAATTTTTTACGGGAACTACCTCTTGCGAGGAATTGACTAATCCTCCAAGAGTAATTCTTCTAATGAAAAGTGCTTTTTCAACTAAACAGTTTGGATTTGACATAAAAACTGTAGGTCGCCTTTATTCCTGACATTACTCGCAGACAGGAATGGTTTTGAGTTCTAAGTCACTTGGTCCTGGTTCTCTACGAGCTGTTGCACCACATAATTATAAATTGTTTTTTAAAAGTAACACAAAGGGCATCACCCTGCAATTTTATTATATTCAATAAAAACCATCAACAAATTAATCGACTTATTTTCATTCAGTCTGAACATGAACAGCAATGACCTGCGCAATAACTTAGGAACATAAACAATATGTATTGTAAATATGAATGTACATTTTCAGTCCCATCTTTTTAAAGTATGACTGATATTTGTGAAACCAAAACAAAATAAAAGTCTTCATTCATGTGTCCAATTCATTCTTTTAATCAAATGAGTATCATCAGTTTGATGTCTAGATTGTTTTTATTCTTTCATGCTAGAAAAGAAAGTACGTTGAAACTCGATTAACCGGGATTGTCGGGAACGAGCCCATCACGGATAATCGAAAATCCCGGATAATAGACCTTTTTTCTCAAATAAAATAAAACAGAAATTAATATTTAATTGTTTTATTTTTATTTAAAAAAAAAAAACGAAAACAAACATAACATTAATTCATAAAACTTAACAATTCATTCAGTATATATTTTTGTTTGTACATACATTACAAAATCACAAGATTGATTATTAGGAACTTCAAGAAAAACTTTTTTAAAAAAGTTAAAAAAATTGTTGTACCTATTGTTGTTTGCCGTTGTGATTTTACTCGTTGTTTTTCTTTGAATAAATTAACATTAATGCGGCGAACTTGCATTGTATCCTGTTGTGTTATTCCAGGACAATCCGATTCTTCTAAAAAACTCAAAAGTGTAGAACTTGCCTTAATCGCATCAACCATTGGAGTTTTTGAAATTTCTACATCATCGGATTCATCAGAAAGGACCGGCTCGTTGTCAAGAGGGTTATTTATCATTCCAATAATTTCGTTCTCCGATAAAACAGCAAATGGTGAAGCATTCGCATCTCAGTCCACCCAATTTTTTATTGCATTGACATCAAAATCCTCTGCGACTTCCATAATTGTTGAAATCTCGTCAATGGCATCTTGTTCTGAGGAAGTTTTGAAATGTCGATGATGTAAAAACTAAAATTTTTTGATTTCGATAAAACTTACCTTCTTCCTCATTTTCAGGACAGAGTAAATTGTGCCAAACATTTTTCAGAACATCGGTGGTAACGAAATCCCAGGACTTAGAAACACCCCAAAAAGCATTCTTGATGTTAAATGACTTGAAAAAATGTATCCTGTTTTCTGAGCTTACTAGCTTTCGAATAATCTATTTGCTATAATGGCACTTTATGCTTCGAATTACGCCTTGGTCCATTGGCTGAATCAGAGAAGTGCAGTTTGGTGGAAAGTACCTCATTAGTATACAATATATTTGTGGCTTTAAAATCATTAACGTCTGGGTGGGCTGGACAGTTATCCAAGAGCAATAAAGCTTTGGAGTTTTTATCAAGATTGTTTTTTCCCGGTGCTCTTTAACTTCTGGGACAAAGTTTTTATTAAACCAATCAAGGAACAATTTTTAAATTACCCAATCTCGCTTGTGGGCTTTGTAGATAACTGGAAGCTCTCCAGCATTTTTTAAAGCTCTTGGACGAGTGCGTTTGCCAATAACCATCAACTTGCATTTATGAGTTCCTGAAGCATTAGAACAAACCAGTACAGTGAGTCGTTCCTTCGATTCCTTATGTCCTTCAACTGAACGCTCGTGGTTGCATGCCAAAGTGTTTTGGGGCAAACATTTCCAAAAAAGGCTGGTTTCATCGGCATTGTAAATTTGCTCATTGCTTAAATTCTCTGTTTAAATTAGTTCAGACAATTCCTCTACAAAAAGCGTAGCAGCTTCGTAGTCAGCAGATTCTTTTTCCCCTATCGCTTTCAATCCATGAATTCCATGCGGTTTTTTAATTTTCCGAGCCATCCTTAAGAGTACCATAGTCAGAGGCTATGTTTAGATTTTCATGGAAAACATTTGTTGGTACTTGTTTTGGTCTTGGCAACCTTTTCAAAAGTATTTTAAAATTCAAATTTGAGTCTCATACTGTATTGAAGAATCAGTACCGTTCTCTAGTAAAAAAGATTTCACCTCTGCTCCCCCTTGGTACAACAGAGAGCTCCGTAGCCTAAGAAATACCCGTAATAAGCTTTGGAAGATCTTTTTACAGTCCAAATCTGATACCGACCACAACAACTATCTTCTCGCCTATAATTCTTTCTCTGAATTAAGGGAATCCCTTTATAACCAATACCTTAACCAAATGGAAAATAACCTTCTTTCTGATGCAAGGACGTTTTTCAAGTTTATAAATGTCAAACGAAAATCTGATGGGTTTCCACCTTCAATGAGTTTCTCCAACATAATCTCCTCAGATCCAACAACGATATCAAATCTATTTGCTAAATACTTTAGCAAATCGTATACTGAACATCTTCATGATCCTGATCCACACTACTTTAGTTATTTAGATGGCTGCACTCAAACCTCTCTTTCATCTTTTACAATAACTGAAGAAATGGTACTTGCCAAAATCGTAAGCCTCAAAGAAAACTTTAGCCCTGGTCCCGATGGCGTCCCATCAGTTGTTCTAAACTTTCTCTTTCCTCATATATGGAAAGATTCATTTATATTTCCCATTTATAAACAAGGCAATAAAACTGAAATTAACAATTACAGACCTATTGCGAAACTTTCATGCATCCCAAAACTTTTTGAAAGCCTAGTTTATGATTCCGTTTATTTCCATTGCAAGCCCTTATTCTCCCCCGCTCAACATGGTTTTCTTAAATGTAGATCCACTACGACTAACTTAATTGAGTTTATATCAAAAGTTTTGTCAGTCCTTGAGAATGGTAATGAAGTTGATGTTGTATACACTGATTACAGCAAAGCCTTTGATAAAATATCCCATAAGATAATTTATCTCAAACTTAGAGCCCTAGGTTTTCCATCTTTGTTTATAAACTGGGTAGGCTCCTACCTTGCCAATAGAACTTATTCCTCTTCCGTAACTCAGTTTCCAGTCCCATACATGCAACTTCTGGCGTCCCACAAGGTAGTCACCTTGGCCCTCTTCTCTTCGTCTTATCTGTTAACGATGTCGTCTTAAATTAAAAAACTCAGGTATCCTAATGTTTACGGCTGATAAGAAAATTTTTAAGATTATCTCAACTCCATCTGATTCCTTACTTTTACAAAATGATCTTAATATCTTTTTTGTTTGGTGCATGCATAATTTCCTAGAGTTAAATGTAGGTAAATGTAAACAAATGACCTTTTCGCGCAAACAAATCCCATCTCATAGAGTATACTTCTTCCTTAATGACGCCGTCAACGAAGTCGATTCTATTAGAGATCTTGGTATTATGTGTGACAAACACCTCAATTTCCATTCCCATTTTGACCAAATTATTAATAAAGCTAATAGATCTCTCGGTTTTATTAAGAGATGGTCAAAAGAATTTTCAAACCCCTATGTAACTAAAGCGCTTTACATTTCCCTAGTCCGTCCTCATCTTGAATATGCATGCCAAGTATGGTCTCCCTTTTATGAAAACCATTCCCTCAGAATTGAAAATGTTCAAAGACGTTTCGTTCGATTTGCCTTACGTGGCCTCCCCTGGGATGATACATCCAACTTGCTTCCTTATACCGATCGACTAAAACTGATAGGTTTGCAACCCTTATATATTAGACGCAAAAACGCTGATATATTATTTGCTCACCAATTGTTAATGGGCAATATAGATTCCCCGGCACTCCTGAGTAATATTCATCTTAACACCAACCCTCGAAATCTGCGATCTGTCTCCCTTTTCTATATCCCTCATCACCGCACTAATTACGGGCACTTTGAACCAATGCCCAGAATTCTTCGTCACTGCAACGCTGCTATGCTAGTCTTCGACTTTAACATTTCCAAATCCCATCTGAGAGATACCCTTTACTTTTTCCCATTTTGAGTCCGAATTCCTCGTCCCTTTTAATTTTAAGTCTAATAAAATCAAAATTGTTAGTTCTTGTACATTAAAGAGCTTTTATGTGGGCCTTAGGGCCCACATGAATTAATGTTGAAAACTGATAACAAGAACAAGAAAAAAAAAAAAAATATAGTGTTACGTTAAGTTAAGTTAAGTTATGTTAAGTTATAGCTTGTATTAAGCTGAATAAAAAAAAAAAAAAAAAAGAGTCTTTAGAGATCTAAACACACATAAATCCGCTGGTCCAGATAGTATCCCTGCTATTTTTCTGAAGAGGTGTTCTTCAACGCAGTGGAGTAAATCTTTACATCGCTTTGGAGAAAGTAAGATTATTGCACTTGATATTTCAAAAGCATTTGATAGGGTTTGGCATCAAGCTCTCTTATCGAAAATGCGTGCTTTCGGTTTTCATGAATCCCTGCTTCATTGGATTAGTAATTACCTTTCGGATCGTTCAATACAAGTAGTATTGGATGGATTCAAGTCTGAAAAGTTCAAAATAAATGCTGGTGTGCCCCAGGTCTCTGTTATATATCCAACACTCTTTCTCATTTTTATTAATGATCTCCTTCCTGCAACTTCTAATCCAATACATTGTTTCGCTGACGATAGTACTCTTAGCTTTTCGTATTCGTTTTCAGACTCACATCCCTCTTCTTCGGATATGGAACTGCAACAACAAAATATGATAAGCTCATTAAATTCCGACCTAAACAGCATTGTACAATGGGGAATAAAAAACCGCGTGGAATTTAATGCTTCAAAAACCCATTGCTGTCTTGTATCGTTAAAGCGAAATATACCCCCATTGCCATTAACCATGGATGGCACTTGCATCAATGAGACTAAACACCTCGATATTCTCGGTATGTGTGTCACCAACAACCTCTTGTGGAATGATCACATACGCAATGTCGCCAAAAATGCCGCAAGATGTTTGGGTTTTCTAAGGCGATGCAAGATGTTTTTCTCCCCCTCTGATCTGGCTGTTATCTACAAGACTTATATACGTCCAAAGCTTGAGTATAACTCCCATATCTGGGCTGGTGCTCCTGAAACTTACTTAAACCTCTTGGATAGTATTGAACGCAGAGCATTTAAATTGATAGGTGATAATATTATCATAAGTTCATTTACCTCGCTTGAACATCATCGCGTCGTAAGGTTCCTTGTCTGACCCTTTTTTACCGTTATTTTAACGGTTTATTCTCTAGTGAAATAGCCAACTGCATTCCTCCCCTTAAACAGTTCAACCGTAATACTCGCGCATCTAGGAATGCTCATCAGTATACCATCGAGTCCAACTTTGGCCGTACTGTCAAATACAGAGATTCGTCCTTTAGCCGTACTACGGGAATGTGGAATGCCTTACCACACTCTGTTTTTCCAAGTCGTTGCAATATTCAGGAATTCAAAACCAATGTGCACCGACATCTCCTTTCAAACCCTCTCTCCTCTTCCTAGTGCTCACACTGTGTCTCTGTATGATAAGGGTAGTAATATTCCCTTGAGTGTGCGCTTATTATAAAAAAAAAACTACTTAGCAATATTCGACAACAAATCTTACTTAGCCTAAGAAGTTAAATTTGCTACAGTTGCAAATGTGCCCTTAAAATAAGATTCATCATCACTTTCTTCTATTTTTCATAGGATTTTTATTATATTATTACTAACGTTAGCGTTACTCGTAAGTGCACAAAATATCCCTTGAAACATTTTCTTTTAGGACTTAGTGAGCTAGTTCAAAAGTAATTTAAGACTAAAATTGTACTCACGGGAATTTTGAACGTCTTTAACATATACATTGATATATTACCAAATAATTTGCCTTAATTTTATGTTTTGAAAATGCTTATCAACAACTTATTTCAACACAAAATAAGGCTATGTAATTTTTCGATAGAGGCCCATAGTTTGCCTAGCGGAGTCTCTGTTATGTTGCCTTTGGATTTTTTTCCAGTAAGGTGTAGTGTAGTACTTTTAAAAATAAATAAATGAGGTGGCGAAACGATCCTTAGACTACTTCTATAACCATTTCAATTTTAGGGTTAAGATGTAGATCGCTGTTTCTTATATACTAAGGGGTATTTATTATTCCACGAAGGACTTTGTTTTGGAATTTTTGGATAGGTTTAGCATTTGTTTTCTTTGTACAGTCTTATAATAATTGGATTCCGTATGTCTTAACGTGTTTCAGTACTTGCTAATAAAACATTAGTTTGTTTTGGATAGATATGTACGTAGGTAAGAGTTCTTATCTATTTACCAGTACATTCTTCAGAACTTCAATTTTAGCTCCTCTCTTTTCTCTTTGATGTGCTATTTTAATTTAATTTATGCTTTTTTATAAAATTTATATGCGTCGATATTGTTTCATTTTGTTCCATATGCCATTTTTGCGTCCAAACACTTACTTTCTCGACTGCAATTTTGCTTAGCTTTGCAACGGATCTATTCAGCTCCATTATTGCAGTATCATCAGCAACGGTGGCCATGATAGCGTTAGTATACATTGGAATATCTCTTCTATTTAAAAGTAATTTTGGTTAAAAGTAATTTTGGTCGTACCGTACTCTAAATAGGCCGGTTCGCATCATAAGATTTTAGTTTTTCGTAGTAATGTCAGGGAAGGTCCCAATGTAGTTTGTGCTCAGGTCCCACGTGCCAAACCCTGTCAAAAGCTTGAGCAACATCTAAGAATAGGGTGGAGTTCTCTTGTTTTTTTTTCAAGTGACTTTTCCATCACATCTGTAATTCGATGTTCTTGGTCTAACGTGAAATGTTTATTTCTAAATCTAAGTTAATGGTTCAGACTAAGTCTTTTTTCTTCAATAATTTTGCTGTGTCTTTTCATTAGTAGTTTTTTGAAAACTTTTCACATGATTAGAATAAGCGATATTGATCTTTAAGATGTTATTTCTGTTGGTGGTTTTCCTTTTTTAGGGATAAAAATTACTTCTGCAATTTTCCAATGATGTGATACATAAACATTGGAGTGTTTTCAAGGTCATCGAGGGCATTTCTTTCTTTGTAACTATGTTAACAAATAGTTCATATAAAAAAATGTATAGTTATTAAAATTGTTTTCAAATATAGAAAACAATTGCTAGCTAGGGTGAAATCCACCGTAAATGATTTCAACTGTAAAAATATTTACTTAAGTGACAAAATATAATTTTAATTTTTTTAGTGTTAATTGTTCAAAGTCTACCCGTTCAAGTTTTCAACAGTAAAAATTATTGTTTATTTGTTTTTATGCTCGATTTCTAAAAATCTTAAACTGTCTGTAACAATATTTTAATCTTGTATTTTTCAAACGAGCCCTTTTTGGAGCTTTTAATAGACGGTTCAAAATATAATATAATACCTTTCACAATGTTCAACAAATGTACATATATGAGCATTGTGAAAGGTAACTTATGTATTTCATTACAAAATTTAAAATGTTTTTTCTTTCAACTCCTTGGTGAGGTTAAAAGAATTACAGAATTCAACAACTTACATGTCACCAAAAACTCCAATTTCACACCAAAATTCAAGTTGAGATATGCCAAATGGGAAAATTTTCAGAATGTAGTAGATCAACAACTAGATATGAGGACCTGCAGTGATAAAATCAACAAAGAAGCTGTTAACTTCCATAAAGCGATCCTCTTCGGGGCCAACTTTTGTATTTCTCAGACAAAGCCAAATAATAAAAAAAACGTTATCTGGTGGAGTAATGAATTGAAACTTATTCGTGATAGTAAACAAAGAGCATTTCACACATTTCAACGATTTCCTACGAATGAAAACCTCATAAATTATAAAAAAATACGTGCGCGTTTCAAAAGAATGTGTAAAAACGCAAAAAATAATGCTTTTGAAAAGCTAACAATGGACATCAACCCTCTCACACCAACTACAAAAATCATAAAAATTAAAGTCATAGAAACAAACACAGGGCCTATTTCAGACTCAAAAATCCTGTGCGATCTCTTTGGTCAATCCTGGTCGAATTACTCTGAGGATTCAAACTACCATCCCCTATTCCTACAAAAAAAACGGGAAATAGAATTGTCTATGCAAGACTACCCGACCCCTTGCAGCAGCGCTAAGAAAATTGAAATGCCAATCACCATCTCTGAGCTAGAATTCACACTTAAAACCGTGAAAGGCTCAACTCCATCCTATGATCGAATATCACACCCAATGATTTCCCATCTTTCGAAAGCTGTCAAACTACGTTTATGCAATCTACAACAACATTTTTTCAAATGGCATACATCCGCAACAATGGAAAACGGCAACAATAAAAAAAATAACAGCAAACTTGAAAGCTACCGTCCCATATCTCTACTACCATGCCTCAGTGAAGTTCTCGAAAAAATGATATCAAAAAGACTTATATGGTTCATAGAACAGAAAAATCTTATTAATAAAGCCCAAGTAGCCTTTAAAAAAACAAGGGAACAATGGACGCTCTTCTACACGTAGACTTCACCCTTTGCAACATACTATCAACTCGGAGTCACGGTTCAATCATCTCATTAGACTTTGAAAGAGCGTTTGAAAGGATCGGCGCACACACTATTCTACACCAACTAAAAGAATGGCAATTAGGTCCCAAAATTATTAATTTCATCCAGCATTTCTTAACCGAACGCAAATTCCGAACCAAAGTCAATAATGAATACTCAACAATATGGCCTTTGGATAATGGAATCCCCAGGGATCTCCGCTATCGGTTACACTTTTCCTAATTGCATTCAACACAGTCAGTACTATTATTAACACCGAAAAAATCTTAGACCATGGAATCTATGCTGACAACTTCATCATCATTGCCAAAATAACAAACACTAATCTGACAGAGGAAGCGCTCGTTAGAGGTCTAGATAAAATAAGCGATTGGGATGAAATTTCTGGTGCAAAAATCTCAACGGAAAAAAGCCAACAACTGCATATTTGCCGAACAACTAGCTGCAAAGACTACTCTTTAGACCTTGGTATCTTCACTCCAGAAAGCGTTAGTACATTAAAACTTCTTGGCCTCATCATAAATAAAACAAATCGATGGTCTTCACACATAGAGCAACTTAAGATAGCTCTCATTTCCCGCTTAAACATAATAAAATATTTTTGTAGCAAAAAAAGCAGAGTTCACACCAACTCAATCCTTAATGTGATCCGTGCCATCATTTTGTCAAAAATTGATTATGGCCTCCCAATTTACGGTAACTGCTCAAAAAGCGACTTGAGCAAACTTAAAACTTAGAATAGCCCTAGGTGCATTCCGTACAAGACCTATTTCTAATCTTCTTGCCGAAACTGGATTCCTGGCCCTGGAAGAACGCATGGATTTCCTAACCGCAAAACTAATTCCAAAATTTCTCACGTCATATGGATCTCCAATACAAAAAGACCTTACACTAACTATGAAACGTAAGACACAGCCCAAATGTGAACATACTATCTACAGTGTATACAAAATTTCTAAGGAGCTTGATATTCAACTTAAAATACTCAATACAAAACCAGGTCGATTCCCCCCTTGGATGTTGAAGAGAGGGAACATTGACACCAAACTGGCAATATTCAAAAAAACAAACCTAGATCCTATCTATTTCAGGCAAATGTTTAACGAAATCTACGATAACCTATCAAAACTTAAATATAATTTTCTGTACACCGACGGCTCACAAATAAATAATAAAGTTGCCTATGCCATAGTTGACAATAACTTTAAAACTGTCCAAGCTCTAAATCTTTACGCGCACAACAACATATTCACAGCCGAATCAGCTGCAATACTAGGAGCTATCGTATATGCGGAGCAAATTTTGCATTTTCTCCGATAGCCTTTCATCTTTAAATGCTATCCTTAACCTAAACTGCAACCTAATTCCAATCGTTAAAATTCGTAACAAGCTATGCCAATACAACTCCAAGATTAAGCTTGTTTGGATCCCTAGCCACGTTAACATCCCAGGTAACGAAGCAGCTGATGCTGCTGCAAGACTAGCCACCAACTCGCCTACTACCTTTTCACAAGTCGTCAACCCAAACGACTTCCTCAAAAAAATTAAAAACACACAGATGGAAAAATCCTTAAGCAATTTCAAGAATTTAAACAACTATTATTCGAACATTATTAACCCTTTACGTATTCCAGTTCAAGTACCGGCAACTCTCACCAGACCTGAATCAAGAGCAATCATCAGACTAAGACTTGGACATACTTACCTTACACATATCCACCTAATCGACAAAAGCTTAACTAACTTCTCCTGTTTATTCTGCAACAACCCACAAAAAATGATAATAGAGCACCTATTGAACGTTTGTCCAAGCCTCCAACCAGCCAACCATAGGATCAACCGGACAGATTTAATAAAATATCCTACACATGAAAACTGTACTAAAATATTAGAATTCCTAAAGAAAACAAATATGTTATGCAAAATTAAAAAAAAAAAAGTCATGTATCAATTTAATCATAAAAAAAAATGTAAATTTAACAACTTGTATACCATGCGAAGGTTGATGGCTCTATTGTTAACACCTTCATATTTCAACTATTTATTGTAATTTTATATTGCAATAAATATATAATTAATTAAATAAATACATAAATAAAAGAATTGTATTTTGTGAGTCATCCCACTTTTAGGATAAAAAACAATAGAAAACGCGAGTTCTTCAGTTTGAATAATTAATTTATTGTGATGGTCAATACAAAAATCCTACTACGATTGCTAGTCTCATGACGATTTTACAACTCCAATCATGAAGGGCAAAATAAAAAACGAATGTCTAAAGATTGAATGTAAGTTCCAAATTAAGTTTGAATTTTCGTTGTAAGAAATTTTCGTATTTGACTAATACCCGTTTATACTTTTGCCGCAAATATAAGTTCCGATGAAGACAAGTTTGGGAAAGTTACGACTCTATTATTAGATATTATGTTTACTCACAATTTGTACGCATATTCTATCCCGCAGTATTGTGAGGAAATGTACCTTTGACTATTTTAGTTGTACAAATATTTGACAACACGTGAATAATATTTTGACTTACTTTTTATAGCATTACGCGTTTAAAACATATTTCCTTTGTTTATAGGCTTTTTATAGATACTCGCAAAGTTGTCCCAAAATAGCAAAAATTATTTGTTGTCAATATTTTTTAACGCACCGAAGCGCAATGCGCTGGCTGGCTGCTATCTGTGAATTATTTTTATCATTATACTTAACGTATTTACGTGCTTCGTATTTATTTGTTGCTTATCACTTCTCACTTCGAAAGAAGGTGCATTGAAACACATAACCTTAACCTAGCTTCTGTTTTTAAATGAGTGTTTCAAAATAAAAGAAAAGAAAAACGGAATAACGAGTGTCAAAAAATGTTTTTGAATCCCCAAACAAATAATATTAACGATGAAATAGGGCTTCAAGAAGAAAACAATTTCTTAAGGGTTTTCGATTGATTTTTTAAATTAATGAAAACTTTATTTCATATTATTTATTTCAAAATTACCAACAATATTGTTCATATAATGAAATAGTTTAGTTTCAAAATCTAGTCTTGTTAAATAGATTTTTAGTCGAAAAAAATGTTTACCAATTTTAGTAGCATTTCTTAAATTTTTTTATTTCTTATATAAACAAACACAAATTGCATGAATGAAATTAATTTGAGAGATATTGAGAAACGAACATCAATTTTTACCAAATTTGCGTACTATTTTTTGTAGATTTTATTTTTTTATAAAAAAATTATTGAATATCGAAAACAATATTTTCTGTGAAATAAAATAAGTTTGAAGCCAATATTTGTTATTTTTGAGCCGAAAGTATATCTTTGCCAAGTTTTAGTATTGTTTTTTTTTTGTAGGTTTTTATTTTTTGTAAAAAACTGTCAATTAGATTTTTTTTTCAAAATTTTACCAGAGACTTTATTTTTCGTCGCAAAAAATTATTTTGGAGATAAAATCATTTTTTGTTCGATATTTAGGGTTAACCAAAATTTTCACCTTTTGTTTAAACTGCTATGGTAAAAAAAACACCCACGCAATTTTCTTGAGAGCCCTTTCTGCATCTTTCTGCCTTATTATCTGTATAACAAAATTTATTTGAAGTCGATATCTCTTCTGGTTCTTGAGCTACGAACGACGAAAAAAAGTCGCGAACGTACGGACGTACAGACGTACGGACGTACGAACGTATGTACGTACACACGCACGCACAGACATCTTTCTAAAAATCTTTTTTTTCGACTCTAGGGACCTTGAAACGTCGAGAAATGTCAATATTTTCAATTTGACAAATTGGACCTATAACAATAATTTCCTATGGGAAGTTAATAATAAGTATACGCCACAGTGACCCAATAGGAAATCGTGGGAAAATCAAAGCCTGGTATTAATCTAAATCAATATATTTCAAAATAAATGCTAATTTTATTTTTATTTTAATTTATTTATTTATTCAGTAGCAGTAATCAGATATTTGTACAATTAAACATTTGTATTTTAGAGATTTAGGATAAATGCAATTATTCCTTTACAACTAGATATAATTAATAATGTGTATAACGATATATATATTTTTTTTTATATTAGACAGTTTAAGGGAAAGCTACAAACAAAAACCCTCATACAAAACTTAAACCTAATATTGCAACACTCCCATATCAAACATTGCTTATTTAAATTATTTACCATACCATAAATTATAGAGGGTAAGAAATTTGAAGTTGGTTTATTAATCTATTATCATATTAATGAGAGTGTCTAAAAAGTTGATATTGGCCAAATCATGTAGTCTCTGGGTTGAGTAGATCAAGTATAATCTTAAGTATTTTATTTTGACATCTTTGAAGTTTTAATTTATGTGTTTTGGCACAGTCGTACCAGACAGGGGCACCATACAAGAGTATCGCTTGAAAGATTGTTTTGAATATAATTAGTTTATTTTCTCTACTGAGCTTAGAGTTCCTACAAATCATAGGATATAGAATTCTAATGTAAATATTTATTTTATCAATAGTGCTAGATATATGTTTATGAAAGTTTAATTTTTTATCAATCAATGTTAACCGAACCTAATTGAAGTTGAACATTACCCGGTAAAAAACATGCTTGCGGCGACGAGTAAACCAGATTGCTTGTGTTTTATCCGGATTTATTTTAATTTTCCACTTGAAAAAATAATTTTCTAATTGAATTAGAAAAGATTGCAGTTTTTGGTGGACATCTGAAAATGTAATCCCTGAACAGAATATAGCCGTATCGTCGGCAAACATAGCAATTTTGACTTCCTCTCCAAGAAAAGGTAAGTCAGACACGAAGATATTGAAAAATATGGGACCTAGCACTGAACCTTGAGGTACACCAAATTCAATATTTTGGACGGAGGATGTTTCGTTTTGAACTTTAACTAGGAATTTTTTTCCATTTAAAAAGCTTTGAATTATTTTAATTGTTGGCAACGAAAAATTTAACACATAAAGCTTATGTATCAATCCGTAGTGCCATACTGTGTCAAAAGCTTTAGCAATGTCTAACAGTATCAAACCTGTCGATTCTTTTGAGGAAAATTTTTGAGATACGTGTTTTTTAATCCTTAAAATTTGTTGGATTGTGTTGTGGTTGCGCCTAAATCCGAATTGAAAGTCAGGTAAAATATTGTATTCAGTTAAGTGATTATCGAGTTTTTCTTGCATAATTTTTTTAAATAACTTACTAACACAACTAAGTAGGCTGATGGGTCTGTAGCTATTAGCATCATCCTGTGGAATAATGTTCCCAGTCACATGAGGTCTGGAATCGAAAACAAAAAGTTTAATGAACTTATCTTTGAATATTTTTCTAACATGAGATGACTTTTTTATTATTTTATTTATCTTCTTCTTTTGCGACTTTGCTTTAAATTTTATTAAATTCATTTAAAAACTTTATTAAGCTTAAATTTACTTTTGTAAAATTAACTTGTAATATTTTGTTATAATTGTTATTTAATTTTGCTATAATTGCTATTTGATATAATACATTCTTGCATATCCTTGTTAATCTTTTGTAATACATCCTATACTATTTATAAGTTATTCTTAATGTACAGCTGTTTTCTTATCAATAAATCAAATCAAATCAATCCTTGGGTTTGCCAGGTTTAGCAATTTGTATAACCAATGCTGTTTTTCAGCTTTCAGGATAGTAACATATTTTGAGACATATATTAAATAATGATGTAGGTAAGGTATTTTATACCAGAGGGAGGAAGGGCTTTTAAAATTTTGTTAGTGATGTCGTCCAATCCAGCCGATTTCTTGTTTTTTAAAGACTTGATAAGTATACGTACTTTTTCAGGATTCACCAAATAATTGTCAGGAAAAAAAATGTTAGCTTGGGCTATGGTAGTAATAGAGCTAGAAACTGTATTGAATGTATTACTGTCATTAAGGTTAGCAGTAATATTGTGGTTTTTTGCAAAACTTGTTGCTAGGAGATTAGCCTTATCTTTTGGAGCAATGAAAAGCTGATTTTGAAAGGGAGTGTGAAAGAGGTGGAATATTTTTTTTTTGTTTTTTTTTCTCCGCAGGAAGGTGAGAAATCTTCAGAGACACTATAAGCCCGATGCTTATAGTAGTGTCAGATTTTTACTGACTAAAACTCACCTCCCTTATCTTCTATATTATTACTACAACTAAGTCCAGCTTAACAAGTAGTTTTAGCGTCATTTTGTTCGCGTTTTGTCAGGAAGCTCCCCAACGAGAGGACCTGAAGATTCCACAAAATTCGAGTGGAGAGATTAATTTGTTTGCGCTAGATCAGAAGGTCTTGTTCGGTGCAGACGCCGAAAAACGAACGCCTCGCTAACAGATTGTTGGATTAAGTTATTACTATGATTTCTAAGTCGTGATCTTAGCTCTGTAGCAAATTTTTTAATTTCGTTTTCTACATATTTTATATTTAAATCTCTATGTAAGTCGCTATTTCTTACATACCATGGAGCATTTACTATTATTTTAAGTACTTTGTTTTGGTATGTTTGCAAAATTTGTATATTTCTTTCGTTGGTACAACCCCAAAGTTGTATACCGTACGTCCAAACTGGTTTCAGTACTTGCTTATAAATAAGAAGCTTGTTATAAACGCTTAGATTGGAATATCTTCCAATAAGCCATGTCAATTCGCGGAGTTTATTTTCGAGTTCATCGCGTTTCTTTTTTACATGAACTTTCCATTTAAGTTTCGCGTCTAGAGTCATGCCTAGATACTTCGCTTCATTAGCGTATGGAATTTGCACAAAATTTATATAAATAGGTAAGTTATATACTTTTTTATACGTAAAATTTGTGTGCGTCGATTTCGTTTCATTAAGAGCAATTCGCCATTTCTTTGTCCAATCTGAAATGCTATTTAATGCCTTTTGAAGCTTAGAGGTTGCCGTTTCTATTGAATCCGATATTGCGAGTACAGCTGTATCATCGGCAAAAGTGCCTAAAGTTGTGCCTTCTGTTTGGGGTATATCTCGGGTATAAAGAACAAACAAAATCGGTCCAAGGACGCTACCCTGGGGAACCCCAGCGTTTATTTCTTTAAACTCCGAATACTCCGTTCCTTGCTTAACTCGAAAGAATCTATTTTCTAGGAACGATTCAAGAATGTTATATATTTGCTCTGGAAAGACTTTTAATTTATAATTTATCCCGTCATGCCAAACTTTGTCAAAAGCTTGAGAAACGTCAAGAAATGCAGTTGAGCAAATCTTTTTTTCTTCAAATGCTTTTTCAATTTCGTTAGTTATTCGGTAAACCTGATCAATTTTCGAGTGATTATTCCGGAAACCGAATTGGTGGTCGGGAGTTAAACGTTTTTCTTCAATAATTGGTAGCATTCGTTTAAGAAGCAATTTTTCAAATATTTTAGATATAATTGGTAAGAGAGAAATTGGTCTATACGATTTTTTCTCATTCGGTGGCTTACCCGGTTTGGGGATCATTATTACTTCGGCGACTTTCCATTGCGTGGGTACGTAAGCAAGTCTTAAAGCAGCGTTAGTGAGCTGTAAGAGCTTAACCATTGCTTTTTTAGGCAACTCTTTGAGGACACGACCGTTAATCAGGTCGTAGCCAGGAGCTTTATTATTTTTCTGCCGTTTTATTTCCTGGACAAGTTCAGTCAAAGTAATATTCCTGATAGAAAAATTGTCCGGCGCTGGTTGGAGCTCTCCGTCATTAGTCAGAAGTTCTTGACCATCGAAAGGTTTGAACGTTTCCTCAAGGTGCTTAGCAAATAAATCCGCCTTTTCCTTATCAGTTTTTGCCCATTCAGAATTATTTTTTCGAATAGGTGCCGACATTATTTGAGGCTTTTTAATACCTTTTATCGTCTTCAAAAGAGAATAATTCGTTTTTTGTCTGCTGTTAGGCTTTCAAGATAGGCAGAATTCTCGCTGTTTTTAAAATCTCGTAACAAATTTTTAATCTTGTTTGATAAAAAGTTGACGACACTTTTATGCTGAGGAGCACTTGATTGCTGCCATACTTTTCGAGCTTTTCGTTTTTCGCGTATCAATTCTTTTATATCTTCTGGAATTTTTTCTTCGTATTGCCTTGACTTTTTACTACAGATCGGAGTATTATTCCAAGCTGCTTCTTGAACAATATTTATAAATTTTTCTGTTTCATCTTCTAACTCAAACGGAGTTTGCAAAGAGACGTTCAATATAATTCTATTTTCGCAATCTTCTTTGAATTTATCCCAATTTGTGTTATTATTTGTTAAAATTAGGGGCTTTTCTTTTTCGATTACGTTACTGTTTATTGTTAAGATAACGGCCGAGTGATCCGTAGAAAAATCGAAGTTATCATCTACTGTCATATATTTTCTGTTCATTCCTCTTGCGATGAAAAAGTCAACAAGATCGGGTGTTTTCGCTGTATCGGTTGGCCAATACGTTGGTTTTCCTGATGAGAAAAATTCAACGTTACATTCAATACCCGCTTTGTAGAGTTGTCTACCCTTCGTCGAAATGCAACGTGATCCCCAAAATGAATGTTAAGAATTGAAGTCGCCGCCAATAATAAATTTTGGACCTAAAGTGTTGAAAAGATCTTTAAAATCGTTTTTGTCTATCTTGGACCGAGGAGGACAGTAAATAGACGCAATATTAAAAAATACGTATCTAACTTTTATGCTAACGGAAGTAACTTGCATTGTATCGAGCTCGATATTTATCTCAAACGAATGATTGATATTTTCTCTGATAAATACGGAAGAACCACCCCTTGCTCTTTCGGATGGATGGCATGCGTGGTAAGCCGAATAACCTTTAATACTTAAATTTGAGTCTTTTTTCAAATGAGTTTCAGAGATCAAACAAATATCTATTCTTTCATTAAGTAGAACCGTTTCTAGTTCTTCGATTTTTGCGGTAAGTCCGTTCGCGTTCCATGTTATTATTTTGAGTTGTTGAGACAACTGATCCATGTTTACGGTAAATTTGGTGTTTTAAGAGCCGCCGACTCAAATTTGTCCAATTTTTCAAGAATAATTGTGTTAATTCTCCCTTGTTCTTCTAATCGTTCAAGTATAAGGGAAAATACATTTTGAACGGAGTCAGGTTTAATAGTTTTAGGTTTTTCGGGCGCCGTGACTTGAGCGCACGTGTTTGTCTTTTTTGTTTTTATGTTTTCTGACGGTAAAACGTTTTCATTATTTTTCCCGTCCGTTTTACTCGACGCTTGAGTATTAGTCTTGGTTTTTAATTTTAATTCTTTGTTTTGCTTTGAGGTATTTTTTTTAGTTTTCTCACTAAATTCTTCGCGCCTCTTTAACATTTCCTTTGCGACCTCACAGCCACGGTAATTTGCTGGATGATTACCTTTGCAATTCGCGCATGTAGCCGGAGTTTCTTTTTTAAGACGGCATACATCAGTCATGTGCTTTCCCGCGCATTTAACGCAAACGGGGTCCTTCTGACAATAAACTGCTGTATGGTTAAAACCTTGACATCGCTTGCACTGAGGAATAAGGTGTTTGTTCTTTCTTAGTGGTTCGATTTTAACAACAATATTCATTATAGTTTTAATATTATAAACATTGTCTACATTTTCATTTTTATCGAAACTTAGAATAAAAAGCGGAAGAGCGCGTTTTATATAAGCGGTTTCGATTCCTTTTTCTCGCTTCAAAAGATTTGTTGCGTCAAGAATCTTAAATCCTTTGGTTTTTAAGTCCGAAAGGATGTCTTCTTTTGAACAAGAGGGATGAAGTCCTCTAGCTACTACACGTAAAGGTCTTTCTTCTTTAATTGAATAACTAAACCATTCAATTTTTTCATCGCTGAGTTTTTTCAACAGTTTTCTATAAGAATCTGAATCATTTACGTTAATTTTCCACGTATTATTGTGAGTGGATGTAGCTTTGAAATTCTTTTGCGCCGTTTCTTTTAGAATAGGAAGAATTTTGTTATAATCCGCTTGACCAACGATGTTTATCGGTGGAGGAAGTTTCTTATTCGCAGAAAACTGATCTTTCCGTGTAGTTTTATTTGGTTTTAGCTGATTTTGAAACTTAGGCGAATGTTCAGCCTTCCGTTTTTTACAAGGTCTACTTTTTTCAGTTTCCCGAGCAAGTTCATCTTCATCAGTTTCATATTCGAGGTGATCGAGGGACCTTATGCGCTTTCGCGAAAGGATTTATCAAATGCAATAAATGGCTCTCCCCAGAATCCGTAGAGCCTGCCTCCGAAGAGGATGGATTTGCCAGAGAAACTGGCTTTCCACCTGGGGTAATTAATCTATTTGTTTTTTCCATTGCATATTTTGTATACTTATGTAGTTCTCAGTATACGGAGATTGGATTTTAGTCGCCTTTTACGACAAGCATACCTTACTTCGGGTAAATTCTTAACCCCTACCGAAGAGGTGGAATATTAGTACCTTTTTTTCTTTAGTATTTTAGTAACCTTCCAGAACGGTTTACTAGATTTGTCAAATTAAGATAATAAGCCATTCCATCGGTAGTTTTGGAAGTCTGAAATTTCTTTCGCAATTATTTTGTTATAATATTTGACATTATAGAGGAAAAAGACGTAACGATAGCGGAGCCATTTACGTCTTTCAAAGTTTCTCAAACGAATTAAGAGCAATATAAAAATGTGGAACGCTTCACGATTTTGCGTGTCATCCTTGCGCAGGGGCCATGCTAATCTTCTCTGTATCGTTCCAATTTTAGTATATCTTCTGCCGAAGCAAGAACGTGCTAATTTTATTTAGTTCGTTCCTTAGCTAGATGTCTCCAGTTGCGCACTCCAAGTTGGGTGAGGTCACTTTCCACTTGTGCGTGTCATGTGGGCGTGTGTTAGAAGACTTTTCGGGCCGGAGCAATGGTTTCCATGCGCTCTACGTGACCCAGCCCTGTAGATGCTGTTATATGCGACCTTGAAATCGATGAAGAGATGTTGGGTGCGGATTTGATGTTCTTGGGTTTTTTCCAGGATCTGTTGTAATGTGAATATTTGATCGACTGTGTACTTTCCTGGTCTAAAACCACACTGATAAGGACCTATCAAATTGTTGACGATGGACTAAAGACGTTCACATATTACTTCAGAGAAGATCTTATGAGTGATGTTAAAGAGGCTGATTCCTCTACAGTTGGTAGAGGGTCACCTTTTTTCAGTATCAGGCAAACAATACGAGGTTCTTTCATCGGGCATGCTTTCTTCCGACCATATTTTACTGAGTTTTATTTTTTTTTAAAAGGGTACATATTTTTTAAAGAAAATATGTGTTAAACTTATATATACGATAAAAATAAATAAAATCATTGCATAAATATAAAAGTATATCTATCTTGTACTTAACAGACAAGTACCTAATTTAATTTGTTTAATAAATAAAGAATAAAATATGGCTGAATGTTTCTAAGAAAATAATACTGGTACATTCTCGCCATAAGTGTAAACATAAGACCAGTCACTCATCCAGTCAAGATTGTTTTGTTTTTATTCCTAAATTAATATTTAAATTGATGAATCATAATAATGAATGTGTTATATTTTTAATATTTATTTGAAAACAAAGTGATTATAAATATACATAAATATTTTTAAATTCTCAACTCAGTAAAACAAATACTACCAATCACATCTTGAGTTGATTAATGAATTCTCAAAATTAATACAAATACACCTCGACATCTGTGCCTCCTAAATAAAATTCGTTTTATTTAGTAGGTTAAAATTGCAGATACAAAATATTTTGAAATTTTGTGAGTTCAAAATATTTGTAAAAAAATCGGGATCAAGTTTCTACTTCGGGTAAAAAATGTTTTTTTAGAGATCAAATTGACCTCCGGTTGCTCCAGGCCCTCTCATAATCGTACCTATACATTTTCTGCAGCGAATTATCTATACATTTTTCCACTGATATCTTAAGACTATTATTAATCGAATTTCAATTGAACAGAGATTTGTTTTAAGGTTGCAATGCAACTTTTTTATCATTAGACTTTATGTTTGACAAACTATTTATCTACATACTAGAAACACAAACAATTTCTTACTGAAATCAAAAAAAGAACTAGATAATTTTAAAATAAACAAAACAAACGTAGAACATTAGACACATGGATAATAAAAATATGTACAGTTCATTTGTTTTTGATAAACAAAAAAATTTCACTTCATTAAATGACGTTCATTAGCCTCAAGGTTGCTGAACCTATGTAAATACATTTATTATGTCTATGCGAGAGTGGAAAAATTGTATGACACATTGTTGGTTAGTCTCATTTTGTTTTCTATGACTCATACATTTTCTAATGAAATCTAATAATTTCACATATTCTTAAAATTTCTTGTTTTCTGAGCTACATAATTAAGAAGAAATTAGTTTCTAATTAAGCAAAAATTTCCAGAGCTATAGGCTTAGTTAGTGTTAACAGAATTAGTAATAAATTTGATGGTGAAATACAGCTCGTCAAAAACCAGAAACTCATACTATGTTTTCATGTATAGCAGAGATGGTTGAAAATTTTGAAACAGGGGTCAAAGAGTTAACAGGACATCCAAAGACAAACATATTGTTTTGTTTCGTGAAACAAAAAGCTTTTATTTGTTAAAACATTGGGTCATATGCTAAAAGATGAGAAAGTTCTCGTAGTCAGAGCTGACGAGCTTGAACTCGCATGTGAGATCGATCGAGCAGACTCGGACTCAGTTTCATATGCAAAAAAAACGAGTTCACTCTCTACAGTTCTAACTCAGTGATATGAGAACGATCTCAAAGCTCTTTGTGCGGTCAGTTGAGTCAAGAAGGAAAAATGTATTCTGAAAGCGAAAATGAAAGTGTAATTATAAACAATAATGCTGACCATCTTAGTGAATTTCTAGTAAAAAAATTGAGACTAAATATTGCAAAATCAGAAAACGTTGCTTTATTTGTCCGAAACATCTTTCTATTATCACTCTTTCCTTTGTTAGAACAATATTAATTTTACTTTTGGCATCGTTACTTGTTTGTTTAAATGGTGTCATTAACCAAGGCGTTATGCCATAACCTTCATCGCCCAGTAATATTGCTGAAGAATTATTATTCATATGATTAAATGATAAACTATTTTCCAAAATACTCCAATGCTTGTAAATTTTTCATCCGCGTTGCACGTAGCCTGTACATTTATTGAGTAATATCAACCTTTGCGGTTGACGTACTCCTCGTGGTGATAGAGTGGTTTCCTTATACACACATGTGTACAATCCAGAACACCAATAATGGCGTAAGAAAACTCATACTCACTGCTCCATAACCTTTTCGCTTCTTCTATTTCTTCAGAAGTGTGTGGGAATATGATCCAATCAGTTGCACGGCTTGCAATTTTTGTTGCGATTTGCTGTACCACCCTAGATATCGTTGATTGATTGACACCAATGTCTTCAAAAAACACCGCTTTGAAATCCAGGATCTCCTATATAACGCAGAAAAACCCTCATTTTTTCTTGATGAGTCAAAGCACCACCGCGTGTTTCCAGGGTTGGGCCCAAAAACTCATCTGTCAATAATTGCACACCTGCTTCACTAAGTCTTTACAATTTTCGAAAATCTTCACCAATTGGACATCTACTATTTTTATATTGTTTATCAACTGAGTAAGAGAAAATCCATCCACAACAATTTGTGAGATCGATCTCATGCAATCGAGCGTTTGCTCATCTTTTTGCATATCAAAACTAAAACTTTTTCACATAGAGCTTTCGTCGAGAAATCGAACTCAACACTTTGAGTTCGAACTCACAGCTTGAGATCGATCTCGGTCTCTATATTTTTTTTGTGTACCACTCTAAGGCCTCGGCCACGCAATAAGCGGCTGAGCGGCTAGCGGCTGAGTGGCAGCTCTAAGCAACGTATGGCCAGGCACTGAGCGACTGCTTTTGAGCGATTAGTAGTTAAAGTCGAGATTGCACACACGAAATTAACAACTCAATGTTTACTTTGACCATCTTTACTTCTTGCCGCTCAGAAAATTAAAACAGGTTTGGTTGCTGAGCGGCGCCGCTTAGCCGCTCAGAATTTTGTTTCGCCGCTCGCTCATAGCGTGGCCGCTTCTATGTGATTTCATATGTTTTATATTTTTTTTTCCGCTCAGCCGCTCAGCCGCTTACTGCGTGGCCGCGGCCTAAGAAAATTCTCAGAAAAGTGAGTAAAGAGCTTGAACTCATTTTTTTGCATATGGCCCATTGTTCAAAAAACGTTTCTGGAATGTGTCTCATGTGTTTAAAATAAAATTTCAGAATCTTTGCTGTAACATTTCTGATGTGTTTTTTTTTGGTGTGGACGCTTTTAAAAACATTTATGAAATTTTTCTTTGTTTCTCATTTTTCTAGTTATGTTTTTTTTTCTTTCTCATCTTCTCAATAATTTGTATTTTTGATTTTATTTTTAAAATTTAAAATTTTCGTCAAATAGTTTCTTCAAAACTTTTTTGTAAAAAACAGAGAAAAAAACAAATAAAATTTCTTATTCGGAATGGGAAACAAAAATATATTTCAGAAATTTTTCGTTAGCGTCTAAACCAATGAAAAGATTTCTGAAATGTTTCTCTGTTTCTGAAATGTTTTTTAAATGCTTCTAAAATGTTTGAAAAATGTTGCTTTGGTCTGGCACATCACAAACTTTTACTTTTCGGAGTTGGTCTTTTTGACAGCTATCGCTTGATTTATTCTCAGTTTGATCTTCCAATTCATAATAAATAAACTTATATGTATTTCTGCACAAAGTTTGCAAATTCTACAAACTTATTACCAAAACATGGTTGTTCGGTTCGTGCAATACAACAATTCAAACAATTTATTGGTGGAACATTTTCGTGAGCGCATTATCTCGAGTAGTGGACGTGTGACGTGGCCTCCAAGATCCTCCAAGAGTTATGTGAAGTCGCTTGTCTTCGCAGATAAAGGCGAGACAATTGACGCCTTGAAAGATAACTCTTGGCCCGTTATTGCTGGAAATTATTCAAATACAATTGCAAACCCTGATCTTAAGCTTAATTTTAGCCATAACATTATGTAAATTATACGTATTTCTTCTTGAAAACCACACGTCTAAAAAAACACCCTTAACAAACAAAAGCTCTTATTTGCTTAAATGTTTAGTTTATGCAAACAAATATGGACGTAGAAGAAAAAAAAATGACTTTTTTAAAAGAGGTTAGAAGCCCCATCTATAATATCGCGCTAATCCCAGGAACTACTGTCTAATTATTGAGAATGGTTATGTATGTATGTATGCTATTTAAAAAAAAGACTGATACGAGCCAAGCACCTACATATAAAGGATGTTTCGAAATCGGGGATTTTTTCTCTTTTCAGAGAACTTTCACGGCCGGCGTGTGCTGCTCAAACGGCTAAAGTTTGCTAAAATAATGCATGACAGAATTGTTCCTTTTTAATAGTTCTAAAAAATGTCAGGTAAATCATATGAGTACCTTTTAAAGTTGGCACACTATAACCTTTTGCATGCTAAACACGGGCGCAGCTTGTCTAATTATAAATATAAAAAAGAGGCTGATATGCGACCCACACTGATAACTTCCCATCCCGTCTATCGATTTGTCTTGCTTAAAAGTTTGTCTAAATGTATCAATTCTTGTCAAATTTGCGTTCTATTTTTTATAGATTTTATTTTTTTTTATGAAAAAACGGACTGTTGGATTTTTATAAAAAAATTACTGAATATAAAAAACAATATTTTCTGTGAAATAAAATAAGTTTGAAGCCAATATTTTTAATTTTTGAAAAGCTATTTGAGCCGAAAATCAATTTTTACAAACTTTTATTAATTTTTTTGTTTAGGTTTTTATTTTTTGTAAAAAAACTGTCAATTTGATTTTTCTCAAAATTTGTCCTAATGTTGAAAACAATATTTCTTATAAGTTAAAATTAGTTAGAAGCCATAATCTCAAATTTTTGAAAAGATATTTAAGTCGAAAATCAATTTTTACCAAATTTTGTTAAATTTTTTTTTCGGTTTTTAATTTTTTGTAAAAAAACTGTCAATTCTATTTCTTTCAAAATAGTACTGAATGTTGAAAACAATATTTTTTGAAAGATAAAAGTAGTTTAAAGCCAATATCTCAAAGTCTTGAAAAGATATTTGAGTCAAAACTCAATTTTTACCAACTTTTTTTTATTTTTTTTAAGGTTATTATTTTTTGTAAAAAAACTGTCAATTCGATTTTTCTCAAAATTTTATCAGATGTCAAAAACATTATTCTTCGTTGCACAAAATTGTTTTGGAGATGAAATCATATTTTAGTCGTAAAATTTTCGAAGTGACAAATTTTTTTTTTCAGTTTTTTTGATTTATAAAAAAAACCGTTAATTGAATTTTTTTCCAAAAATATAATTGTTTTGTATCACGTTACAATATATAATACAAAATTTAATTCAAGTCTCTAGCGTCATTGGTTCATGAGATATTTAGGGTTAACCAAAATTTTCACCTTTTTTTTAAACTGCTATGGTAAAAAAACCACCCACGCAATTTTCTTGAGAGCCCTTTCTGCATCTTTCTGCCTTATTATCTGTATAACAAAATTTATTTGAAGTCGATATCTTTTCTGGTTCTTGAGCTATGGACGACGAAAAAAACGTCGCGAACGTACGGACGTACGGACGTACGTACACACGCACGCACAGACATCTTTCTAAAAATCTTTTATTTCGACTCTAGGGACCTTGAAACGTCGAGAAATGTCAAAATTTTCAATTTGTCAAATCGGACCCATTACAATAACTTCCTATGGGAAGTTAAAAAAGAGGCTGATATGCGACCCACACTGATAACTTCCCATCCCATAAAATCATTTTTTGTTCGTAAAATTTTCGAGGTGACAAATATTTGTTTTCAGTTTTTTTGATTTATAAAAAAACCGTTAATTGGAATTTTTTCCAAAAATATACTTCTTTGGTATCACGTTACAATATATAATATAAAATTTAATTCAAGTCTGTAACGTTATTGGTTCGTGAGAAATTTAGGGTTAACCAAAATTGTCACCTTTTTTTCAAATTGCTATAGTAAAAAACCACCTACGTAATTTTGTTGAGAGTCCTTTCTGTATCTTTCTGCATCTTTCTGCATTATTATCTGTATAACAAAATTTATTTGAAGTCGATATCTCTTCTGGTTCTTGAGCTATGGACGACGAAAAAAACGTCACGAACGTACGTACACACGCACCCACATACATCTCTCTAAAAATCTTTTATTTCGACTCTAGGGACGTTGAAACGTCGAGAAATGTCAAAATTTTCAATTCGACAAATCGGACCGATTACAATGACTTCCTATGGGAAATTAAAAACATATCAGTAAACTTACTATTGATATGTTCCATTGTGTTTTATTTTATTGTATAAAAAGAGAAACGAAAAAACAAAACGTTTTGTTTTCTAACATTCTGTTTTGCTTAGTGTGTGTTTAAGTTTTGTTGACTATTAGATCAAAAACATTTTGTTTGATTTGGTAATGTGTTTTCAGATTGAACTTAATCCCATGCGACTTACAGTTCACAGTTTCGACTTAGAGTTCGCATGGGATTATATTCAACTTAAAAACACATTACCGAATCAAATAAAACATTTTTGATTCGATAGTAAAAAAATGTTTTTTGTTTTGATTTTTGCATTTTAAAAAATCGCAAAAACCGCCTCAAATCCGTCGTTAAAAGGAGCAATTCTTTTGCTTGTAGAATGATAAAATTTGGTAAAACAACAAGAAAGAGCTAACATTTCCATATAAGAAATATACAGTTGGAAAACTTTTTGTTCTCCAAACAATAATTAGTGAAAACAAGTTTAGATACGAATCATATTTGTCCTTAACTTTATAACAAATACTAAGCGTTTAAATAAACTTTAAAAATAAATCTGTCCAAAACGATTTTTTCTAAAATCTAAATCACTAAACTAATATTAATATAATTTGTGTGTCTATTTTAACTTGTCGCTGTTTCACAAAAACACAACAAAGTAATGAAAACTAATTAATTTAAATTTGCTTTGCATTTGTAGACAATCATAATCCACCTTCAAGTGATAGAGTTTATAATCAGAATCACTATACAAGTATGTACCACTACCTATACCAACCCTACTATGAGATGAGTAAGAAAGTATACGAGCATTTTTGTTTTGCTTTCAAATATTGAAAAACATTTTACGTAAATTAAGATAAGGTTGTAGTTTTTTCTTGATTCTACTCCTTTTTTATGTTTAACCATGATCATTTTTCTTTCTCTTATTTTTCTGTCTACACATCAACAAGATTAATTAAAATCTTCAAGAACTCATCACTCTTATTCTGAGGAATAAATAAAGTAATATTATATCATTCATGATGTACATATGATGGGTTATCATGGGTAAAGGGTGCTTTTTTGAAAGCTTCAAAAATATATAAGACTGAACCGTGCAATAAATAGAAATTAAAACGGGTTTAGTCGAATATTTGTCAATTTTTGTGATAAAATGTCATACTACAACTTGAGCGCATTTGCTTATTTTTTAAAAATGAAAATATTTTCCTTTCCGATTTTTCGGATTCTTATATGAAATATCAAATACATATGTATATGACATTATTTCCTTATTCTTTTCAACAACAGCAAAAAGAAACACCCTCTGCAATAATTTAATCTAGACGATGTGCGATCCGATGACAAGATAACAACAAGTTAAGACAATATGAATATACGGCTTAGATGTCATTGATTATAAATAATAGAGATTATCATAAAGCCACACATATCTCCTACATCACATCTGACATTTTTAGATCCACGCACACAAAACGCTTAAAGAAGTGTATATCAGATTAACTGTACAAACACATGAGGATCCCATTTTGCATTCTTTGATTTGTCAATTTAATGATAAATCATCATCATCATCATCACAAACCTCAAAGCTCGCAGTCTATTCTGCTCCCATAATATATAAAGAGAGTTCCAATTGGAACAGACTCCCATTCCCTTGTGGTTTTTTGAGCTGCTAGCTCTTAAAACTATTTCGTATTTCGTTAAGTTTTTCTCGTTTTGAATTTAAACTTTTTCCCTTTTGTTGTCTGTTTTAATTTGCGCGCGCGTTTCGTGCTGTGTATCTTTATATAAATTTAAATATCAGGTTAGTTGAAAACAAAAACAAAAAAAAAACAAATTCATAACAAAATATTATTTTATCAATTGATGGCTTTTTTTAAGTGTAGATAATAATTTCAAGTTTCAATTTTTTCGATGAGAAAAGTGCATTGTCCGTTAAAGGTATTTGCTTTTGATTAAAGAAATTAAAAGTTCAAAAAAAACAGAAAAAAACTACCAACTGACGTTAAAAGGAAGTTATTTTATCCTCAAACGGAAGTGTGTTTTAAAAATAAGCCATTTTTGTCTTAATTTAGAAATTAAATAAAATATGTAAATTGTATTTTCTGTGTTGATTCGACAAATTTCCATAAATGCATACAATGCAATGAACTGTGAAAGTACTTGTCCTTCGTGAATTTTTAACTAATATAACAGCATCGCTGCATGATCCTCAAAAGTTATATTAAGTATGCTTTCAGTTATTACATCATAAAAAAAGGAAATCAAAACTGGACGATAAGGCGATCGATGCTTGAAATTATCTTAAACAATTTTTAAAAACAGCATTAAAGTTAAAAACATGTTTTTTTTAAGTGTTTATTTGCATAATTTAATTTAATTTTAAAAACTAAAATACGTCAAAGAAGTTTGGGAGGATACTAAATTTTGTAATAGAGAATAAATGAAAGACTTTAAAAAAAGCACACGACTTTGTTGCGTTTGCGAGAAATCGGGTCAAACACGTGATAAAAAGAGAATCAATTTAGAATTCTAATTTCTTTTGTTATTTGTAGAATGACTTCAAAACATTGGGACTTGAAATTAATATCTATTAATGAATGATATGAGTGAAGACAGAGCTTTATGTTTTTCTTGTTGGCGCTATCATTCCAATTTATGACTAATATTCAAAATAGAACACTTGTTTTTGGGGTTTCGTTAATTGCGTCAGTATTAACAACCGTTGATTCTAACATTGAGTACATGTTATATGGGTTCTTAATATTTTCAAATAATACACAAATGTTATTTTTTTTTGTATCTTAAATAAAACTGATAGTTTAGATACGTGCTTTAAGCTTTACTCCGAATATTCAAAAGCACACTCGTAACTTTTGAATTTCAATTAAAGTGTCTATAAATAAATAAATTGGGTGACGCAACAGTCCATTGAGAACTAGGGCCTAGTGACTTACAACTCTCAACCATTCCTGTGTGCGAGTATTGTTATCAGGGATGGAGTGGAGGGGACCTACAGTTTTAAGCCGAATCCAAACGGCTCATTAGAGAAAGCACTTTTCATGACAAGAGTTACTCTTGGAGAATTTGTCAATTCCTCGCAAGAGGCAGTACCCGCGAAAAAAAACTTTAGATGGCACAAGCAGGGATCGAACCCAAGACCTATGGCATGACAGTCCAACGCACTTACCATCACGCCACGGGTACAACTAATTAAAGTGTCTACTAAAGTTAATTTTGTATTCCAATTTTTTTAATCATAATTCATTAACAATTATCATTCATTAACTTTATAAGCTATGTATATTGTCGAAAGACATGACATGACGAATGGAATGGAAATTTACAATTTAAAAAACTGATGTAGATAGAAAAATAATTAAGCTTCCAATAATAATTATAACTATAATTAAAGGCATTATAAATTAAAATATTAGATTTTTAACATTATTCTTTTATAAAATTGAGTTAAAAACAAAACAATTTAGATACAAATTTTTAAATTATTATAAATAATTTTTAACTAAGTTATATTTTTTAGTCTATCGTGAAAAGTCAGTCATTCACTTTTTGTAAAAATGGTTTAAAATTAAGAGATATTCTAATATTCACATCAGGTATTTTGTTAAGGGTTCGATGTGCTATGGTAGTATAAAAATGACAAGATGCATGTTATTTATACGTAGATTATTTCAACTTTTTGCTTACAACTTTAGAAATGTATTGATGTCTTATGGGCTTAAATCTTTGTAGGTATAAGGGTCTTAAACTATTTGCATATGCACCTCCCCACCTCGAAAAAACATACTGCAATAATATCTTAAATTGCCAATTGCAACTTATCTTTTCGAAAAGTAATACGATCAAGAAACTTTTCTTTCTAAGTTGCATCGGTCACGTGGCTTGTATGGCACGTCTCGTTACAGCTATCATCATTTGCACCATTTTTGTAATAAATTTTAACAATTTCAGTTCATTGCTTTAGCATATATCGGTTCGTTTTTGGTAATGTCATAGTTTAATTTGTCAACTGTCAAAAAAACGACATCTTCAAAAGTGACGGCTGTATAAATAACGGGCTATATAAAAAAATAGCTTGTTGTACAAAACCCTTTTTATCAGACTTTCTTAAATAGAAATTATCTTAAAAACATACATTTTCTGAGTAATTAGCAACAAATTAGATTTTATAGTTCCGATGTAATATTTCCAGTTAAGATACGAGTCTATTAAAATAACATAGTACCTGAAACTAGTTGCTGAATCACAAATTTTTTTATAAAACACAAACTCTTTGAGTAAGGACTAATTAGGATTGAAATTAGATAACCACAATCATTTATAGGAAAACTACATTTATTGCAGTTAGATGCATTAACTTTGATAAGCTGATGTTTTGAAAGTTATTCATTTAGTTTTTTTCTCACTTAAAATAAGTTTGTGAACAAAACACCAGGTTCTAAGACTGACTCTGGAAATTTTCATAAATTTGCACTGCACAGTTAAGATCAGAAGATGAATGGTAGGTGAAAGCTAATCTAATTAAGTTGAGAGACCGTTTAACTTGAACTTGAACTTGAAAAGCGATTTGATATAAAATAATAGAAAAAGTAGAGGACCAAGCACAGATCCCTAAGGAACTCCATTTTTTAAAAAACAAAATTCACTTTTATTATTACTTGCGTATACTTTTTACATTCTATCTTTAAGATATTACTGAAGCCATAATTATTAATTCTATTTTTTATAAGTTTTTTTCAAAAAGTTTTGGAAATAGTGCAAAGAAAGGAAATAGCGCACTTGAGTTGTTAAAAAGAGTTTCATCTGAAGCACATTAATTCTTATGATTGAAAGGTAATATCATTTTGCAGGTTCTCAGACATATTAAATCTTTAGGTGATCCAACCAAACTATTTTTACTGCACCATTTCCAAAATGTATTTAGATCTTCTTGTAAATTTTTACAATCCTTTATAGAGTTAATAATTCGAAAATTTTAACATCATCTGCATAGATTAGCGATACAGAATTACTTAAAACAGAAGACAAATCATTGATAAATAAAATAAACAGAAATGGACCAAGGTGACTCCCCTAAGGTATACCAGAATTGACTTTAAATTGACATAAAGTGTTACTCCTGAACCACATAATCCACATAACGAGCGGTCGTTAATTCCAATTTTAGTTAATTTATTATGAAGAATTTCATGATTTTATTTGTCAAATGCCTTGCTAAAGTCTGTAAAGATACAATTGACTTTAGAGTGTTTTTCGAATGCATCCAAACAAATGACATCTGATTAACTAGCTGCCATGGTCATATTTTGCTTTAAAAAAATGCAGACTGTAAATAAAGTCCCTTATGTAGTCTCAATCTTACCAATGGATTTGACTTTTCAACTGTCAAAAAATTGTATATTCAAAAGTGACATCTATCCAAATATGCCTTGGTCATATTTTGCTTTTAAAAAATGTAGACTTCAAATAAAGTCCCTTATGTTGTCCGAATCTTACTAATGGATTTGACTTGTTAACTGTCAAAAAAATTATATATTCAAAAGTCATCATCAGTCCAAATAACGGTAAAAGTGAAGTTCATATTTTTCAAAATTCTTTCTATCAAATTTGTGTGGTTGTGTGGAAATCCCCTGCGGAACCCTGATCCTCATAACTTTTTTCAAATCAAAATAAAACTATTTTACTATTAGTAATTTTTTCAGTAAACAACGCATGTGTACAATGTACATACATATGTCTTTAGTAACTGATGATAAGTTCATGAAAAATTGAGGTAATATGTTTAGTCTAAAAATAGCTTAGGAACGATGTATTGGTTTATTTTTGAAAATCATTTTTTCTCTAAAAATGTACTCGCAGTACATAATTAAATCTTCATAACATGTTAATTATTATGTTCGTACATTTTTTTCACTCATCCATCATTCTATATACCAATCCATACCACATCAGTTTTCTATGTTAACCACCTGCTAATTTAATGCCTACATTAACTATTCACTATCAACCATCCAAATATACATTTTTGCAATACAAAATAAATTTTCTTTAATATATGTACAACAACAAAAAGCTATACTTAACTATATCAACAAGCTAAATGTTAGTTCAAATATTTTGAACCAATCAAAACATAAAAAACAGATGGGTAGCTACATTAAATTTAAATTGAACAAAATTTAAATATTATAAAAAAATACAACATTTTATGAGAAAGATAGTTTGTTTATTTGTTGTTGTTCAACAAAAATGATTCACTTAAAATGTGTTAATTAACTACAAAAATCTTTTTATATCTTTCACTCCTTGGTTGGTCAGTCTAATATAATATACAATATTGCAAAATTACAAAATTGCCCATATACTATAATATATGAACCTACCTTACATTCAATTATCACTTTTCAGTTGATAATAAATAAACAACAACAACCAAAAAAATACATTTTACAAATTCAGCTCAACAAATTGAAAACAATTAAAGCACGTTCCAAGCGATTTATATTCGAATCAAATGAATCAACAAGCAACAAAAGTTCATTGAGCTGCTGCAACAGTGCTACAGTTCAGATTCTTTTATAAATCTATCACCAAATCAAAAGTATCTTTAGTATAGAGATAGACGAAACATATGTAGATAATGTGCCAACAAAAATCACCATCACGAAAAGACAGATACAATTTTGACAGATACTTTTTATAAATTAAGCATCAGTCTTTAACAGAAGTTGCTACTGGCTAAACCGTTTAATTAGGTACATAAATAATCGCCTCAAGTAAGACCATAATAATTCTCTCTAAATAAAAAATCAAACTCAAAAGATACTTCAATCCATCCCTTCACGTTCACATCACATTATTTATGTATATTATCAAGTGAGATACATTTTGTACCAAAAAGTATTTGTATCTGAATTTGATGTTTGTACGCGAGTATATTTGTATGTGTTACACTACCTGATACTTGCATATTTGGAGCAAGTACTGCTCTGATATTCGCTAAAACGCGTATTGATTTCGAGCGATAATATTCTGCGGCGCGCGATCACACAAAGCTCAGTTTCTGCGAAGCTTTTCCCGCGTTTGGACCGATCGACAACGACATCAACATCAACACGACATAATTATTATAAACTGAATTCTGCCACTCTCGTTGCATATATAGAAGGTAGCTGCTCTAAGAAGTATCTGCATTTAAAGTTTTTAGTGTTGTTAAATGTTCTTAAGTTATTCGAATTAAGTGAATCTAGCAGTTCTTTAAATTTTTTTAAATACTAAAAAAGAGAAACTAGTTTACTTTTAAAAAAGAAAAAAAGTGGTTTTTTCTGCGAGTGCAAATATTTCGGTTTTATTTGAATTTAATTTAATTTATTTTTTCGCTTTAGAAAAAGAAAAACAGCCAACCAAAATAGTGTGAGATAAGAAGTTTTTATGTTTGCCAAAAGCATAGCGATACAATATTTAAAAATTCAAAAGTGCAAGCGCGGGACTAAAAAGGACGAAATTAACTTTATTTTATAGCATTGCCCATTTATTTTTTGAAACTTTTTTTTTCAAAAGTGATACATAGCGTTATAATACGAAAATTGTGAAGTCACACACTTTAAGGCTTTTTAGAAGTTGCAAGGTATGTATTTAGAAACGAAATAGAAACAAAATGCTTAAACTTTTAATCTTTTTTTATTAAAATGATACTTATAAAAAATATTTTCTTTCGTATGTGTGTTTTTTTTTCTTAAAATTTTAAAGGATAATTCCAAAAATTACTAAAACATAGAAGGGAAATATTTTAAATATGTTTCAATCGTTGAATTGGTGAAATTCACATTAATATACACGTTCATTTGACTTTTCTTTCAAATTAGTTGTAAAACTTCAACTTCCATTGGTAAAATATTTGTATCAATTTATTTTTGACATTTGTAAATCTGTTAGGCAAAGTTCAATTTATTTTTGGTTAAAAATTAAATTTGTAGAAAATAAATGTTCTCGATCTACTTCTTCTCGTACTGTCACTATTACAACTTTGAATCTGTCAGGCAGATTAATAAAAAAAAATGGCATTAGTTCCATCAAAAATAAAGAACACAAATTTAAAAAAAAATCAATATTTTATAGTGGTCCATTTGCCACAATGAATTATCGATACGCGTTCCTTTTTACAGAGTAAAAGTCTTCACAAGTTGTTTTGTTTTTTCACTTAATATGACAGTTGTTTTGTTTTAGGTTTTAAAAGTGAATTCGGAGATGAAAACGTACCTTTATTGATGAACGTATACCTTAATTGATAAAATTTAATGTCACATTAAATTTTGACATTTTACCTTTTTTTAACGTGAATGAAAAAATATTTGTTGCTTTGGTTTTTTCAGTTTCTATTTTAGTAGAAATAAATCAAAAAATTTCTTCCCGTACCGACTTTTTAGTTGATTTAATGTAAAAAATTTGTATATGTAATGTACGTGCATGAGTGAATTTTATGAATTGATAATTTAGTTTTCTGATTATTTTGTTCTCTTTATAAATCAACATCTCACGTAGACGAACAAATGATAATGCTAAATCGGATTAAAAGTTTTTTTTACAATGATTTTTGACAAAAAAAAATAGATACTATTCGTATAAGAAATTGGTTTATTTTCGAGATATTTTCTTCGTAGGCTTAAAAAAATTCAAATAAGCGTGCATTATTTTCTTTTAAAAAGGCAATTTTTAAACTATCAAATTATGATCAGTTTATTGAAATGCGATATATTTGTTTGGTTATAAAACATCGAGATTAACGAGAAGAAAATTGTGTTAAGGTTGAAATAGATTTGAAGTGTAAACTACAGGATTTACTTCTTAAGGAGCTTCTCTAAGGACCATACCAATATTAAATCGCTAAACACACGTTTAGACATCGTCAGCCATTTATATGGCGGGCATACTAATAACCAAAATAAACACGTTTATTTATTACCAATAGCCTTCTATTACATTTATTTACTACATTTAGCTGTCAAAAAGACAGCATTGAAAAAACATTAGTAATATTTGTAAAATTTGAACAAAATTAAGTTTTGAAATGTATTCAGACGATTTAATCATTGAATATTAAACATCTTGGAAGATGCACAAAATGTGACGATTCGAAGTTTTTTTCCCACTACAGGTATACATTTTTTATTACCGTCTTTGAATTTGTTGATCTAGTCCTTTTCAAATTAAGTTTTTCAGTCAATTTTTTTATATTGATTTTTATAAAATATTGCAACCAACAATCAACAATCACAACAAATCTTAACTTTTTCACCTGACAAGCATGTTTTTTGACGTGTGCTGTCAAAATGACAATGTAAGCAGTGGAGTTATGTCTTTGGCGTTAGGTAAAAAGGTCTTTAGTCAAAAAATTGCTTTTAGGTTTTTGATTTAGTATAACGTTTTTTTTTGTATCTTTCGTTTAATACTAAGAACCTTAATCTAGAACAACTGCTAAATATTATATTAATTTAATCTTTAGACAGTAAGACAGAAAAAATTCATACATGTTTTGATATTAATTCTGTGCTTGTGTGTTCAGTTTGTGAAGTTTTTGCCTAACATCAAAGATATGTAACTGTGAATAGTTGAGTTTTTCAACAATAAAATTTAACCTGGCGTTAGCCCTTAGTCTGACTTTTAAAATTGTTATTATTGGCAGGGCGAAATTTTTAATTGAAAAACTCTTTCTCTTTTCGAATTATCAATCGTCGAACAAAATTAAGTCGTAGAAAATAATATAGGAGAAAAATTAGTACCTACATACATTTTCGGATTAAGTTACATATAATACATTTTCGAAATGCCCCAAAATCAATAAATTTAAGGTGACGCTAACAAAAATGGTTCCATTTGTTTAAAAAAAATGTTTGTCCCAGCACTTTAGCCTAAAAATAATATTTTATTTCAACAGAAGTTTTTAACTTCTTGAAACTTGATTAAGTTTTCTAGTTTTCATACAAAAGAGTTCATTGTTGCTGTATTTGCTATAAGAACTAATACAATCACTGGTCGACCAAATAAGATGTCTTCAAAAATGCTAAAATCTATCAAAAATGGGTTATGATTTTATGAGTCTGTTTGACTTTATATGAAGTTCCGAGCAAACCTCATATCAGCATAATCAGCCTCTCACGTTTCGTAAGGGACTTAAACTGGTTCCATTGAGCTTTGGAGGAAGCCTCAAGATTCATGTGGTATCACAATGGGCCATTAAACTGGCCTAAGTGTGTCCATTTCCATCTTGGACAGCCACTATAACCTAACCTAACCTCCGAGCAAACCTTAAATTTGATATTTTCTTAATTTTGAAAAATACGTTTTTGACTTAATTTTTCGTGCTGAATTTGAATCCAATCTTTTATTTTAACTATTTGCTCAACTTTTAAAAATAACAATTTTCAACATTATTTTTATACTTTTCATATTTTTCAAAAACGTGATGTAATAGAATTGTGTAGAAAACAGATTCGTTGCAAAAACAAAACTTACTTTTTAACCGTTTCGCCTTTTTCTGTTGAAAACCGTGTTGGCGTAAATGGTTTAGCTTTTCTTCTAGAGTCTTGTAACACCGGTGAAATTTTACAATAATATAAATATTTCAACTGAATATTAAAGAAAGCCATTATAAATTTGGAAAACCATCACGGATTGTATTGAAAAAAAAAGATACTTCATAAATTTATATAGCCTCAAAAAGTCTTACGTGTTTTTTCGAATTTTAAAAAGTAATATCTTAAAAACCTGACATGAGGCAATAATTTTGAAGTCGGATTTAAATTAAGACCATCAAAACCTATTTGAAAAGTGCAACTTCTTTGTCGTTACAAAAATCATGTCGATTAGTATTTTCAAAGTCAAATATTTATTTATACACGTTTGTTAGTAATTCATCTTCTTATTTATCGATAAAAAGTACAAACTACTATATCATCAAAAACAGTTTTCGAGTTTTTTTTCGAAACAATTCAATTTTTAAAATATCGTATTTGTTCAAAACTAACAATTTTTCTAAACAGTTAATAGTTAAATATAGAATTGTTTAAAATTTGAAACGGATCTGGATTTGCTAAGTTTTTCAGCAGTAAAAACCTCTAATATTCAATCACAAACTCAATATTTTTACTGTCGATAAACGATGATTGCTATAGCTGCACTAAACAAACTTCCTTTAGAGATAACATGTATATTTTATTAGCCTTTTTCAATACCATACTGCTACTGTTTGGAATTTGGAATGGATGGAGTAATAGGTTAGGTGTTCCTACTACGTCCATATAATGAATCTGCGAAGAGTTGGTCTTCAATTCTTTATATATTATCATCATTTTGTCATCACACTGAAATGAAAATAAACAAATGATTATAAATGAAAATATTTCGTTGTCAAGCCAAAATTGACGTGTAAACAAAAAACAAATTCAAAAATTAAATATTGTATTCTATATGAGAGCAAAGAGCAAAACCAGCTGCTAAAAAGCAGCAGTAAGACTTTGCGAAGTAAGCAACCATGGAATTATAATATCGTAGAACAGAATTTGAAGCCAAACAAAAACACCATACATACATAAATATACATAGTATGTACTATATTTTATTATGTACCTACGCGTATAGTGCTTTTGTTTCACTTCAAGTTTATGTTTAAAATTTGTTTTATACTTCCTGCTAAGATTATACTCGTATACTCGAGTATGTATTTCGAATTAAACGCATTTTTGTTTTTGAATGCGTTTGTTTTGTTGATTTAGGTTGATTTTTGTACCTACTAACATTATAATATTGAATAGTTTAGTACATTTATTGATACCATATTATGAAGATTGTTTGATATCTGTTTGTCAAAAGACCTAAATAAACAGATAGCCACAGACAAAAATATTATAAATTAAGATTGTATGCATTTCCATAGGTTTTCTAGGTTTTTATCAACATTTCTTTTGTGAGTAGGTTTGGTTTAGATACTAGTTTTTCTCAATTTATTAGATCTGAAAGCACCAGGTACAGAACTTTTTCGTCACAGTCACGTTACAGTTACAGTAAGCCTTATCTATAACTTTCTATTTAATATACATAAATGTAAATTATGTCACAGCAACACAAATTTTTCAATAAGAAAATTTGTTTTTTTGTATGAGTATTCCGTATTGTGAATTTAAATACAATAGGTAAGTTAGTTTAAAAAAAAGTTAAATTTTTTCCATTCAATAGACAACCTTAATTTTAACCTCCTTGATGGAAAATACTAACCCAGCACCTTATTCCGTGGATTGAGATTTAAACTCACAAATAAGACGTAAATCAGCCAATACAAATATTGACCCTGGCTTTAACCGTGTTTAAACTATGTGAATGGGTTAAGGGACCAGTTATAGCTATCATTGGTTTTCATCATTAAAAATTTTATTTCGAAATTTAAAAGCGATTAAAAGAGTCGAGTTTGTAATGTTTGATGTCTAAATGAAGCTCATAAGTTGTGGATTTTTTCTACTTAAAAAAATACATTATTTTACCAAGAACTTTTCTTTAGTTAATTTTTAATTTTTAAACGATCGTTTTTTATGAACAGTTGATTGTTGATTTCACATTTCGGAACAAAATCGTTTCACTAACAGCGTTCCATTTTTTTTGTATTCCCACCTGTCAGTTTTACTTTTTTATTGATCAACTCTTACCTCAAATGCTTGATTGCAATCACGAAATGTGTGTGAAAGCTATAACCAACCTGTCTAAAAAGTTCGAGTGATTGGTTTCAATGATGAAACCCAATTATAGCTATAACTAGACCCTATTACTTGAAAAATGATCCAAAGGATCACTATTGTGTGTACAAATAAAACCTCAACATAAATATCTTCTTTTTTTTCAACTAACTCCGGTTTGAAGTTGATGAGTGTATACTTAGGCAACTATGTACATACAAATAAACTGTGTTGAACTTCATTTAATTTTTCAAAATAGGTTGAACACGGTAGAGACTTAATGGATGATTGGTAAAGGGTGTTTTTTAGTTTTGTGGTTTTTAAGAAGAAATATAACGCACATAATTTAATGTTATGGCCTAGAACTTAACTTTTTTATAAAGATAAGGGTTTTCCATATTGATTAATGATTTCGGGAAAGTGGCCTCCGCGACTGGCTCGAATAAGGCGACTACACAAAAAAAATCCAGTGTTGGATCATAGGATCTTGGAGTTTGACCCACAGGCCCACGATTCAAGATAATACGCTCACAAAACATTTCCTTCAATAAATTGATTGTTTCGTTGGTTGTGATATTTTTGGTAATAAATTTGCAAACGTTGTTCAGAAGTAAATCTATGCATTATGAAATGGCAAACCAAACTGAACTTAATCAAGTGACAGCTGTCAAAAAGACCAAATCCGAAAAAAGTATTGCTGCCAGATTGCAAACCACACGTGTCATTTTTATCTATATTAATAATGAGGAACTCGTATGCAACAAAGATTTTGGATTACCATAATCACCTTGCAAAAAGTCTATCTTCTCGATAGACATACATATGTATGTAAAAACAAATGACAAACAAATCATTTATGTTATCTGTCATTGCATCTAAAGAAAAACAAGCGCTTTAGAATATACCTAATAAAATAATATGCAATCCAATAAAATCAATAATAATTAAATATGTATAAGCTAAGTGGGTTTTGGTGGGCAAATTACATATAAAAATCAAGAAATCATAATAAAAGTCAATAATTATTTATTAAAAGTATGAATATTAATTTTCTTGTTAAAAATTCAAATTAGCAGGTGCTAATGAAGCTTTTTAAAAATCCATAACTAATAACTTTATTATACACCTTACCTACACCACAGCACATATATTATTTTTTTAATGCAAAACATAAATCGCAACAACAAACTTGTAAATTACATATTTTTAAAGCATTAGTCAGAGTAACATATATGAACATAAATAAATTGTGTTTGAACAAAAATTAAACTAGTTTTTAAAAAGGTTTTTCTATCAAGGTCTGAAGAAGATCAAAACATTCGATAAATCCTTCAATAAATTAAAATGTAGATATGTTTACTATTTATTGATTTAAAATAAAATAAAATAAAATAAAATAAAATAAAATAAAATAAAATAAAATAAAATAAAATAGTCAGTTGAGAACTAGGGCCTAGTGACTTACAACTCTCAACCATTCCTGCGTGAGAGTAATGTTGTCTTGTCAGGGATGGAGGGGACCTACAGTTTAATGCCGAAACCGAACGGCTAATTTGAGAAGGCACTTTTCATGACAAGAAGTATTCTTGGAGGATTTGTCAATTCCTCGCAAGAGGCAGTACCCGTGGAAAAAACTAGATGGTACAGGCAGGGATTGAACCCAAGACCTCTGGCATGACAGTCCAAAGCACTAACCATCACTCCACGGGTACTACTAATATTAATAACATTTGTTATAAATGATTTTCCAATAAGAGGTTTCTTTGGGTAGGTTCAGATAACAAAATAGGACTTCGTTTTTCGAGTGCATTCTTTGAACGCAAATTAAGACCAAGGTCGTAGTTGATACATTTTTCTGATGTCATTCATTTCTTGGAACTTGGAACTACACTTCACTATCTTCAATTGATCATGCAGAAAGTACAGACAAAATTATTACCAACAAAACACTCTTAACACAAGGTATAAATCCATAATAAGTTGTGTTTTGTATTGTAACGAAAAAGTCCTATTTTTTTTTTTTAAATATGATAGCGAACCCTTTTAAACTAAACTTAAACAAAATGTGTGCAGTTAATAAATAAATCACAGAGTTATAAAGTTCAGCTTTTAGTTGAATAAAAACATGTGATCAGCTGTCATTTTGACATAAAGTAGAATACACTTGATAGTATGACATATTTGTCTTGACTAAATTTCTAGTCAACTTTCCAATGAAGTTATCTTAACTGGAATGTAATTTATTGGCAGCTGTCCAATCAGATACAAGAAAATTGCCTTGCATTGAAGTCCCTTATGTCTTCTGGATCTGCCCATTTTAAATAGCCTCCTGTCAGCTGCGCTATATTCAACTTTTGTAATTTGACAAGTAAAAGTAATATCTTATAACAAAACTCGTTAGACAAGGACAACATTACAATTTCAACTGTGGTCTCTGCAGGTAATTTTTTAAGTATTGTACCATAGCCGGTTTAATCAAAAATATGGAGCCCCATAATTAACTTTCCAAAAAGGCACTCAATAATCAATGAAACAATGAAAGCTTATTTTCTACCTGCATACGTACATACATACGGATGTATATATGTACATACATATATGTATTCATAAATACCTTAAGAGATGATAAAAAAGAATTAACTTTATGGAAGCTATTAAAATTAAATTAACCATAAGAATGTCTAAATCCATTGATTTTTTAATACCTTTTTATTTTTGAATTCCAGAATATCAATTTTACGGTATAATTCATTCTATACGTCATTCAAATAGATTTGTTTTCATTTGTTTTAATTTGATTTCTGACAGCAGAGCTTTCTTAATTTACTATTCCACATACCATCGGAAGCTATTATACAAACAACAGAAAATAAAATATTAAATAGAAAATATTGTTGTTTATATTTTTGAATTTGTGTACCATTTAAAATTCTTGCTTTTTTTATTGCAATACGATTAATATGTAAGTATTTTTTAATTTCACTTTTTGCATAGGCATTAAAATAAGTTTTGAAGGATTTTCATATTAAACTACTTCCCCATTTGCTATAAGCATCAAAATTGTCGTGACAATCAAAAAGACTCTTTAACTGTTTATTTATGTATTTAAGCGTTTGATAAACAAATAATATAAAATGTTTGTTTTAATTATCACGTGATGAATCATAAATTATAACATATTCAAGTTGTGGGAATAAGCCATAATATTATTTTTGGTAAACAAACAAATTTGCAGACATAAAAACCAAAATAAATTATAGTATGTTTATGTGTTTTTGTTATTCGGTCGGTACCTAACCTACATAAATTTATGTATATTTAATTGGAATATTTTTTTTTTTAATTCGTGGAAATATTATTAAAACTTACATATAGTATAAATTATATGAGCACATTAAATCCCCTTAAACTCAGGAAGCTGAGATTCCACATAATTTACGAGTAAAATGTATAGGCTATATAATCAAAGGAAGTGAGCAAAATCGTTTGCTGTCTGTTCCAATCAAATCCAAACGACATCTCTGATAACATTGGTTGCCAAAATAAGTTTTTTTTATGTAGCCCAAACAAAACAATACTTTTTTGAAAGATTAAGGAGTCCTAAATTTTTAAAGCTAAGTTAAAATTCAAAATATCTCTCAACAATAAATTTTATGATAATTATTATAAAGTACAAACCCAAACTATTATATTAATTATTAGCTCAAGTTTTCAAAATACGCATTTTCAACATTATTTTCAGGTATATATGTATTTCAAAAACTTGATATAAAAGAATATTTTAGACAACAGAACAAAACTTACTTTCAAGCTGTTTGACCATTTTCTGTTTAAACCCGTTTTAGCGTAAATTGTTTAGCGGTTCTTTCAAATTTTTGTAAGACAAGTCTAACAACTTATAAAGATTTTCCGAATATTTTTATGCAATAATACGAGTATAAATATTTCTACTGAATATTGAAATAAGGGATTATAGATTTGGAAAACCATCACAAATTTTATTGAAAACAGCTATTTCATAAATTAAGATAGCCTAATAAAGCATTATATATGTATGTTGCTCAAAATCACCAAGGTTGCAAATTTCAAAATTGTTTTTATGACAAAAAAAAAATTGCAAGCTAGTTTTAGTTTATACTGTTTTAAAATTTGTATATTAATAAACTTCGACAGGGCAGCGCGCAGAATTCTATACTTTTTTAGTAATATTACTTAGTATGAAATAGCTTACAGAAAACCATCAATTCGGGAACGTTTTTCTAAGTTTGATAAAATCAACAAAAACAAAGCACATAATTTAAGCTTTGTTTAATAAAATAAGCAATAATGAAAACAATGCATACAAAATCTTCTACAATCAAAATACGTCAAAACAATATCCGGGAACGTTCCCGAAATGACTGTTCAAGAAATGACGATTTCAAATAAGGGCGCCTTTTGATTATACGGCGGCCATCTTAAATGCGATCTGACTTTGTCATTAGGAAAATATTTTAGGTAACTTTATTATTTCGTGTCGTAAAAAAGAATTTCATCAATAATTAAATGTAATAAATGCGTTCAAGGATTGACAGACTATTGATGTACGCTCTACGAATAGAATGAATAGAAAGGTACTTACCATTTAGATATAATTTATTTGACGATAAATACTCTGACAGCCGGCTTTGTTATTGTTCTCTTCCTCCTCGACTGACGTTTGACACCGAATGGCTGCGTTCGCTTAAAATTATTTTTGATCGATTATTATCGATATGTTCACTGAAATGACTTGTGCGGTATCGGACAAACTATTTTTGCATTTTTATTGTTCAAAATAAATAATCTTTCAGTTTCCTTTCTAAAACAAGATTTTGTATGCAAAATACGGTGTATTAAGTAATGACCGGGGTTAAATACCTTAAATTTTTCAATTATATTTTGGACTTGTTGTTGAAGATTGTACATTAGGACGCGTTCCCGGAATGATTTTCTATGCGTGTATATTGATTGATTTCATTTAAAATTAACTCTATTAATAAATAATATTGTTTGATAGACACACAAAACAGTTTAGTTTTAGTATGTTACGAGTATTACTATTTTTTTCTCAATTATTAAGACATTAAATTTCTAGCAAAGCCAATTCTGCACCTTGATGATTTTAGGCCATGTACGTGTTTTTTCGAATTTTGAAAAGCAATATCTAAAATACCTGATGTGATACATTAATTTTCAGGTTAAATTTGAATAAGGGCCATCATTTGCATTTGATTTAAACGATCATAACGTCGGAACAGAATAAACTGCGACATTTTTGATCTTCAATTCGTTTAATATTTACATTAGAAATTCTTGAGAGAAAAGTACAAATCTTTGTAGAAAGTAGAATTTTTAAAATATTTTTTTAAAGATTAAGAACACTATTTATTTTTTTTTGGAAAAAAAAATACTTAAGTTAGTATTTTCCAATGGTATCAAAATAGAGTGCCATTTCTTCAATATCCCGAACTTGTGGGGCCGTTCCGCTGGGTCAGTAGGTGGATAAAAATTCGTGTCTTTATCAAGATAATAGGATAAAAAGTCTTCATCTGAAGAAGATAACTCGTCTCTGGAAAATGCTAGCATTCAAAATGGCAGGGATGTTTGTCAAATTTGACAGCAGTTCTTTTTCACAGCTTTTTCAGTTTTGTGTTTTAAACTTTTCTGCTGGAAAAGCGATGAAATTATTTTTAAAAACATTTTTTAAAAAAAACTTCGAAAACCAATGAATAAGTCGCAAATCTTTTGCTTTTGTTGGAAATGCTTTTATTTTTGTAGCTATTTTCGTAGACAGACAACAAAAAAATTCCACTAATTCCATTCCCTGACCAAAATTATTTCTACTAGTCAATAATAATAAATAGTACGTGTGTTTATAATTTTTGCCAGGTGATAATTTTTAACCTGTGAAGATTGATTAGTATAACATTTTTTATTTGTATTCTTAGCGTAAACCATATAAGCTATTAGCAGACTTATTGGCTACTGTCGATTCAGCTGGTCGTGGATTGACATTAGAGTATCTTCACAAAAATATGCTAAGTCTCTAAAGGTATTAGCTTGATGTAAAATTGTAAATTGTTTAGCCTATTTTGTTTTGAATTGGTTCATGAATGATATACATATGTATGTATAATGAGTTTATTAACAATTCGGTGCAATAGTACTTATTAAGGAGTTTTTTAAGAATGCTTGAATGCAAAATATGGGCCAATTTATATTTTTCTAAGATTTCTGAGAATTTACTCAGCAAACTTGACAAAGCATAATATAAATAAATGAGCTTTGTATTGCTGCTCTTTTTGATTGAGTTTATACATATTTCTGAGAATACAAACATCTCTGAGATCTTACAAATAATTTATAAACTTGTCATATAACTTGAGTTCAGATTGACATGATCCAGGCAGAAGTCGGTTTTTAAATCTGAAACAAAAAAGTTTGATATTGTTTTGGGCTTAACAGTAAAGGTGATACTACAGAACTAGAGGAATCAAACAGTTCTATATATTTTTTGGTCAATTTGTTGGCATTTTTGTCATACAAATATTTTCGCCAATAAAACCTTATTTGTATATTTATTTCAGTTCCAAAATTGGGATCATTTCATTACAAACAAGTCAATTTATTTAGATAAGTACACAAAAATTGACGTTGAAATTAATTTGTTTAAAATTTCTTTCCTGGATATAAATCGATTAACCTAATATAATTTATGTTTCAGCATCGATCATGTGTTAGATCACTATCTGCACAGTGCATATAATTAAATATGAAATTCAATTGAAATTATTTATCTACTTCAACATAACTTATTAAAAGTATCTAAACAAGAAAACACATAATTTTTATGATCACAATTTTTATCGATCTCTATTACGTCAGCTATTAATATAATATTGATCCTGTTGTATATTCACACTCATAGAATTTATTAACTGATGATACGAGTATGATGATGCTACTTGTATTATTTTGTAATGCGTCATAAAAGTAACCTCAATTATTTGACCTAATTGATGAGTATGATGTGTAGCTTCCAATTTTCGATGTTTCATTTAACACCAATGACAACCAGATATGGGCAGTTTTATATTCAATTTCAATCCAATATAATGAACAAGTGATATGAACGCGTCCACTTTCTCTTGTTTTCTTTCTATTGTTATAATTTTTTTTTTGAGATCATATTATGTTATTAGATATTAGTCTAATTTATTAACGCTTATGTATGAATATAATAAACTTGAAGCAATGAAATAGACATCGAAAACATATTAACTTGACGAAAACAGATCTCATAAAATGTACTGCATTTCATTAAAACAGCCCTGTTTATTAACTCGCAGTTCGGCTAAGTGACAGTTTCACCTTTCACAGCAAGCAGTCCTACCTTTAAAAAAGAACTATTGCTGAATAAGTATGAAAACAGAAGGGAATACAACAATAGTACAATGATGTTCATTTAATTATTTTGCTTTATGTCAGTTTTTCGACCGAACTAAATTGAAGTTTGTTTAAAATGGAAATAAAAAATCTATATAGAGATGATTCATGGCACTGGAGTTATTGGGGGCTGTAAGTATTAAAAGACACTGAAAACTAACTCCCTAAACTGTCAAAAGCACAATTGCAATTTCCTCTATTGTTCATTGCTTCTTGAGAAAATGTCAATTTTAGCTAGAATAAAAAACGTTTCAATTCAATATGTTGTTCCTGTATTTGGTCGTCTTCTCACATATGTAAGTGTCCCTTCTGCGATTATACTTGAAACTTATATGGCTGACTATTTATACAGTTATAACATTTTGTCGAAGTCTAATGTAAACACCGTCCAAGCAGTAAGGATCATTTCACACTTTTTGGTTCTGTTTTAACCTTCATTCGAGAACTCAAACTCATTTTATTTATTATATGTTATCCTGAATACCACTAATCCAGAATCTGCAGATTTCATCTTAAATCGAAAATAAATCAATTTATTTTGCCACATGGAATGCAAAACCAGGAAAAAGTTCTGTTTTCATAGATTTAGATCAAAAATTAATTGATTTTGATTTATTTTACTAATGGAAACCCCCATAAATATGTAATTGTGTTAGTCCTTATTCAGGCTGATTCGGAATTTAAAACCAGAATCTCTCTAGCAGAAGGTCTTTGAGCTGCAGGAAGTTCACTCCAAAATCATTTATTCATCGAGAGCTTTTGAAAACAATTTTATAAAATTTTAAATTTGGAATGTAATTATTTAATTTTTTGTGAAAGGGAAGAACTATTTTAGAATTTTAGATCATTTTTCTAAGCCTTTGGTTTTCATACACTAAATATCTGTGTATCATATTGCAGATGAATTCACTGAATGTCAAAAGAAATGTCAGATTTAAAATGTTTGAGTTTATTTTTGCATTGAATAAATGAACGTATATATTTGCATAACTTACAGGGTTATTTGTGTATATGTATGCACATATGTACATATTTTTGGAAAACAAACAACTCTTTTGCAAAAACTCAAGTAAACAAGGTGAACAGAAAAAGAAACACGCGAGTTGTTAATGCTTTGTGTCATTATCCTCTTTGCATAAATTCTTGAGAATGATTTATGTAACGACGACATACGATTCATGCACTCTGTAAACTCTTGGGGTTTTCTTTCCTTCTCTCGCCCCTAGATTGACATAAAGCTTTAAGAACAAAATCAGAAATGCATAAATAAACAAGTCTTTCAGCTGTAGATGCAGAGATTCAGACTTATAATCATAAATTTACTAATACAAATATAAACTTGATAAAAACAGAATACTACATCACTGCAGTGTTAAAAGTGCTGTTTCCTTTTATGAAACAAACATACCTGAACTTCCGATTTGCCTTGCCTTGCACTTGAGTTTCATCTGGGTGACGACGACGACGACTTCAAGGAAAACGGGAAACCTGTCAATATATGTACATAATACAAAAAGACAGCTTGAAAAATGACTATTTCTAAATTATTCCTGACTTAAGGCTTGTATAGCTCTATAGCAACAACAACAAAAACAAAAACATCAAAATATTGCGCGTTGAATGAAATCACACATTCGACGCGCGCAACAGACTGGAACAAGCCTTAAGTTGTACAACAGTCGGGCGCGCCGCCACTGCGCAGCGCCGCCGTATATTGTACAAGTGTGTTCATAATCTTGTGGGAGGATTTATTTAAATTATGCTTAGGCGGGTGGCGCTGATTGTTATTACTACGATTATGACCCAACACGTGTATGACGAATAGATCTATTCTAATTAATTTAATATGCCATTAACATATATAATGACTTCATTGCATTTGATGAGGTCTGATGTTAAAGATACGGCGCGTTTGATCAGCTTATTAAAAAAAGAGAAAATGTCAAATAATTATATCCATCTAGTTTTGTAATATTATAATATAGTGATAATTGAGACATTCAATAACAATATCATTAAAAACACTAAACTTGTTTTAATGAATTCGAAAATATGTACTGCGGAATCCATATTTTAATTGAATATAGTAAATAGTAATAACACAATAATGGAAAAAGATGATGTAAAGGGTTTTTCAATAAATACTTAACGAGTGTTTTTTTTTATAAATAAAACGCAAACCATTAGAGATATTTCACAAACTTTATTATGTATGGGTGCAAACCAAAAACACTATAGGAAGATATGTATATGTAAATCCTTTGTACGTATCAAACTCCAAAACCCATTTGTTTACATTGTTGTATTTGTAATGCGAATTCAACGAGAAAAATTGGCGTGTTTTTACGCATACATAGAATTAACTACTCAGTTTTTAGGGGAAATTTCATAAATTAGAGGAGAAATGACACGCATACTTAAATGAGTTTATGAGTCTGATTTCCGGTTTATCTTGTAGGCAAACCAAGATGGCTACCGAGGACTTATATCTTTATTAGAGTGTTTTTGGTGCAAACCAAGATCCTAACACAAAACACTCCATAATGTAGTCTGAGCGATGCCTAATTTTTGAGAACGCTGTGGAATTGATTGATTTGGATCATTTGCTATATGGACGCCAACATCGCACCACGAATCTGTAGACTCGAATGTTTGCACTAATCTAATTAAGGCAGAAAAATGGACGCGGAATTTCGGTTGAAAATTTTTACAATTTGCAGACGTTGCTTGTTTGTGAACTTTACTATGATAAAAATTTTGAGTTTACTGAATAAATTGACAATAGGGGGGATTATATGGACGTGCAGGCTCGACAGCATGGCTCGATGGCAAAAATAACTGTACACACAACTTTGCGTTTACATTGATACTGATGTTGTCGAGCCTCAGTATTTTAAAATTATCGAATCAAACAGACGCAGGATGGCGAAAATGATTTTGGCATCTTTAACCAAAAACACTCTAGTAAAGATATAAATCCTCGGTAGCCATATTGGTTTGCCTACAAGCTAAACCGGAAACTGGCCTCATGAAGTATTTCTTAGTGTGCGTGTAATTTCTCCTCTAATTTATGAAATTTCCCCTAAAAACTCAGTAAATGTGTCTATGTATGCGTGAAAACACGTCAATTTTACTCGTTGAATTCTTCCATATTACAAATACAACAATGTAAACAAATGGGTTTTGAAGGGTGATACGTACGAAGGATTTATATCTTCATATAGAGTGTTTTTGGCTTTAACTATGAATGCGATTCTTGAAGAGGTAGAGAAAGAAAAAAAAAATAAAGGAAAAAAAGAGAAAACGTTCATGGGTAAAAAAAATTAATGATTTTTGACTTTTGTTAATTCCCGGCGATAACAGGCGAGTTTATTTTCTTTTTTACCGTCTCTAAACTGGCATTAAGGTCTATTTCCTCAAATTTTTCAGCAACACTTCGTATCCTTTTAGATTTAAATTTTTGTTTTTATAAATTTCACTTTTTATTTTCCGTACATCAGGTAAGCTTTTGTATAGTTCAAAAAACTTTCTCCAAAACTCGATATTTTTGGGTATTGTTGCCATCATTTTCGCTTACCCGAGATCATTTACCGAATAAAAAAAAATACGAAGTTGTGGAGCATCTGTTCACATGAGTTAGCTACTTGGACGAGCCTTCAGGTTTTTAAAAATTTTTGAAATCCATCCAGCATGTTGGTCAAGCAGTTGTTTTAGCGTTTTAATAATCGAGCATCGATGGTTGTCGAGCCATGTTGTCGAGCCATGTTGTCGAACATGCTTGTCCATGTAAACTCCCCTTATGACAGTTTGATCATTAGTTAAAGGGTGCGTTCAGAAATTAAACTCAATGTTGTCAAGTCCCTATTAGAAAACACGGCAAGAGTACGATAATTTAGGCGACAAGATATTATTACGGATTTTTTAAGAACAGTTAAAAAAAGCATTTTTTACTATGGGAGGGGGATCTATCTCCCCCCCGTTTAGGCAGGAGGGGCAATTTAAAAAAACTATTACTTAAAATAATAGTAGATTTATTTAAAAACTGACTAATAGAACAGAATGTTGGCTTTAAAAAAATATATAGTACTTTAGTGTGAGTTTTACCGTTATTTTTTAATTATTTTTTTCTATTTAATGTACATATTTTTTTAAATTGCCCCTACCGCCTAAACGGGGGGAGATAGACCCCCCTCCCATAGTCAAAAATGCTTGTTTTTAACTGTTCTATACAAAACCGTCATTAAACTTTGTCGCCTAAGTTATCCCCGAAAACACTTTATATCCATTGAATGTAAAATTTTTCAATTAGAAGAAGATAAACGCGAATTTGATGAATTTCAATGGTCAAAGTTTGCAGAAGATTTGTCGAGCATTTTTATTAATTAAGGTCGTGTCAACTCGTGAAATACCGTCGATTTTCGGCTGGTCATTTTTTCCGCCTTGAATATCAGTGTTGTTATCACATTTGGATGACATTTAGATGAAACTTAAAATTATTTTGAATTAATTGAATTTTAAAAACATATTTAGATACAGAACTTACAATTTTTGAAATAATCTTAAACTTTTTAAAAATTAAAGAAAAAAATTAATAATCACTGCATGACGTAAGAAAGTAATTTTGAATAAATTAAAAAAGTGCACATACGCCACAGTGTACTGTACAAGTCATAAAGGGTTCAATTAATGTATTTAAATTTATTTATATTATCTTTTGCGGTTTCAATATTTGACACACTAAGAAACAAAAATACAATATTTTCCCAAAATATTCTATTTATACTATTTTAGAATAGAACAATTGTTTCAACAATAACACCAGCTTTAATATTTGTCTTGTCTTGAACTACATACGTTTAAATAAATAGTAAAACTCTCCAAATTTAAACAAAAATCATGTGGTTAAGCTTTAAGTATTGCATTATTTATCTCGTGATCTCGTTGAAAAGTAAATATTTTCTTTTTATTATTTTATAACATTTTTAATGAAACCAGATTTTAATTATTTGGTTCGAATTGGCAAATTAAAATGAATATTTGTTTTTTTTTTTCATTTAAAAAAACATAAAACCATGTTTATTATATTTGAATAATTAAAAAAGGTTTTCAACAATTAAGTCAAAATTAGTTATTGAAACAAAAAACATCTGTTTTAATTAAAAATTTGAGCTCTCTCACTTAAATCATTTCTCTGGCGCCGGCCGCTTTTTAGAAGTTTTAGTTTCATTTAAGGAGACGTCAAATAAAAGTACTAACATACATAAAATATAAATATGTACATACATATATATTGTGACTTGAAGGGAAATTTTAAGTTTATTTTTGTTTAAACAAACTTATTAAATATGTAATCAAATGGTATCTTACTTAAGAATTAAAAGTTTATTCAAATTTACTCTTTTATAAAAAAAAGTGTGGGCATATATGGACGGACATACATATGTATATGATCGCATCCCTTCCCCTGTAAATTTTTTAAACTTATACACGAGTAATTAAAAAATAACAAACAACCAGCCAGAGAGCCATTTAATTGAAAAGCTTCTATCAATCTAACCTTCAAGAGTTTTGTTTTTGTTGTTTGGTTTTTGTTGTTCACTGAGAGTCTCTTTAAATAGACCGTTAATCTTTCATTTATTCTACAGTAATAAATATTAGTTAAGAAGATCTAAGTAAATACGAGAACGACTCCACAAACGTCGAGGACGACGACGACGACAATTCGACGACGTAGTAAATATTTTTTGGACTGAACATCATAATATACAACAAATTAATGTTCACCCAATTAATTAAAAAAATAAACAAACATTCATTCCCCTTTTCACTCTTTATTCCGATTCAACAAAAATCATGTCAGTTAAATAAAACATATGGTTCAATAAAATTGACCACACATTTTATTAAAGAAAACATACACACTACGTAAATAAAATGTACGACCTTGTCATAAAGTAGCTGAGTCTTTTACAAGCCTTTTCTTAAAACTAAAAGCACTAAAATGGTGTAATTTTTTGGAAAACTTTAACTTTTTTCGTACCAAAAAAAAAATACGTTATTAATTTCGCCGCTGTCCCTTTTCCACCCTAAAGTGACAGCCAGATATTTCATCTGTAAGATCCCCAATGTATGTATGTACATACCGTGATAAGTAGGACCAACCTGAAAACCTCTTCGGCTTTCTATTTGGCTGGCTTCTAAAGAATGCAAAATCACTTATAGAATTCAACTTAAAGATTGCATTCATTGATTTCAACTTAAGATTGGGACTTTTACAATCACCAATCATTTGACCTTAAAAAGACTGCAATCATTTTTTCTCGAATCATTTGACTGCAATCAATTGATTGTACTCATTTCAGACTCCATGCATTCTCTGCATTCACCTGAGTTTAGGTTAGGTTAGGTTAAAGTGGCTGTCCATGATGGAATCGGACACACTTAGGCCAGTTTAATGGCCCATTGTGATACCACATGAATCTTGAGGTTTCCTCCTAAGCTCAATGGAACCAGTTTGAGTCCCTTACGAAACGTGAGAGGCTGATTATGCTGATATGATTTAGATCGTTTAGATCGTTAAAGAAGAATTCTCCTAGGTAATTCTTGCGTTTTTGAGCTAGAGCAGGGCATGTACAGAGAAGGTGAAGAACTGTTTCCTCCTCTTCCTCGTCCATACAGCTTCTGCAAAAGTCATTTGAGAATACGCCTAGCCGCGTGGCGTGCTTTCCTATTAGACAGTGTCGAGCTTATACGCGATCTGCTTAGAGATAGCAAGCACCTTGATCGCTTTAAATCTAGTGTTGGCCAGATGTTTTTTGTGACCTGACACGTGGTGATGTTGTTCCACCTGGTGTTTGCCTTCTTCATATCGTCTTGCATTAGCAACAGTTTACAATTAGCGATTGGTATGCCCGCATTTGCCAAACGTGGAAGGATGGGCTGCACTGTACCATTCCTGGCGAATTCATCTACCTTACAGTTACCTGGAATGTCTCTATGGCCCGGTAACCAGCAAAGGTAAATATTAAACTGTTGTGCCATCTCCATTAGAGATGATCGACAGCTATGGACTGTTATAGAGTTTGTAGAGACAGAGTCCAGAGATTTAATAGCGGCCTGACTATCTGAGAAAATACGGATATCAGATGTTGATATCACGTTTTCTTTAAGCCAGGACAAGACTATTTTTATCGCCAAAAGTTCCGCCTGGAACACGCTACAATGATTGGGTAGGCGGAATGAGAGACTTAATTTCAGTCGTTCAAAGTACACACCTCCACCAACCCCTTCTTTTGTTTTTGAACCATCTGTATAAAAATGGATTGACTCATCTTCCAGGAATGCCCTATCCTCCCAAAAAGATCTGGAAGTTTCTGTCGAATTGCAGTTGGGGGATGGTGTAGTCTGTGTGCTTTGGAATTGATTCTAAATACCTAAGAATTACGGAGTGGCCAATGTTGTTGTTAGTTCACTGCGACGAAGCTTTGAGCTTGCAGCTATTTGTTTGCTAAATATATTAAAAAGTGTTAAGTAGAGTAAGGTGTCCAGTGCCGCAGATGGGGTCGTGCAAAGCGATCCGCTGATACATAGGCAACCTGAACTTTGGGCTTTATTGAATTTGTCGCGGTTTATAGCTTCCTCTAAAGCAGTCGGTCTAATTACAGATGTGTAAAGCCAATGCGTGATTCTGGGTTGTAAGCCCCATTTATTACCAATAGCTTTTTTGCAAGAAAAGAGAGCTACAGTATCTTTTTGACTCTTTCCTGTACATTGCGTTTCCAATTTAGTTTTTTATCTAAAACAAGACCTACATATGTACATAGATATTTAGCCTCGTCCAAGAATTTTAATTGGATTCCTTTAATATAGGGAGAGTTGACAAATGAAATTATGTATCTCCTCGAAAATAAGACTAAATCGGTTTTGTGTGGGTTAACACCCAGTCCACACCGATCAGCCCAAAGTATTAGTCTGTCTAAGGCATTTTGTAAGAGTTCTTTTAATCCTTTCGGGACGGGAGTGGTACGTTTACATATAAATATTCTTTGTTCTGTCCCACTCTCGTACCGAAAGGGTTAAGGTGTTAAGATACTTTCCTGAAACTGCTATAACAACATCGTCGTCCGCATAGACGATTACCCTGAAACCCAGACTAGTTAGGATTTCATTCACCACTAGTCTTCACTTGAAGTCGTAAAAGATTCTTTTACAAGCCTGATATTTGGCCATTTTATGTTTCTAAGATCTCAGAGATCTCACTTTTGATGTCAGAAATCTGAAAACGTAATTTTTATGATTTAATATCACAGGAATTCTTTATCGCCCAATTCAAAAAAGAGGAAAAGAAATACAGAGCTGATTTGATTGTGATGTATGGGTGATTTTTTTGAGGTTAGGATTTTCATGCATTAGTATTTGACAGATCACGCGGGATTTCAGACATGGTGTCAAAGAGAAAGATGCTCAGTATGCTTTGACATTTCATCATGAATAGACTTACTAACGAGCAACGCTTGTAAATCATTGAATTGGGCCCTAGAAAAGTTGGCAGAAAATCCGCTTTTTTATCGACAAATTTTGTTCAGCGATGAGGCTCATTTCTGGTTGAATGGCTACGTAAATAAGCAAAATTGCCGCATTTGGAGTGAAGAGCAACCAGAAGCCGTTCAAGAACTGCCCATGCATCCCGAAAAATGCACTGTTTGGTGTGGTTTGTACGCTGGTGGAATCATTGGACCGTATTTTTTCAAAGATGCTGTTGGACGCAACGTTACGGTGAATGGCGATCGCTATCGTTCAATGCTAACAAACTTTTTGTTGCCAAAAATGGAAGAACTGAACTTGGTTGACATGTGGTTTCAACAAGATGGCGCTACATGCCACACAGCTCGCGATTCTATGGCCATTTTGAGGGAAAACTTCGGAGAACAATTCATCTCAAGGAATGGACCGGTAAGTTGGCCACCAAGATCATGCGATTTGACGCCTTTAGACTATTTTTTGTGGGGCTACGTCAAGTCTAAAGTCTACACAAATAAGCCAGCAACTATTCCAGCTTTGGAAGACAACATTTCCGAAGAAATTCGGGCTATTCCGGCCGAAATGCTCGAAAAAGTTACCCAAAATTGGACTTTCCGAATGGACCACCTAAGACGCAGCCGCGGTCAACATTTAAATGAAATTATCTTCAAAAAGTAAATGTCATGGACCAATCTAACGTTTCAAATAAAGAATCGATGAGATTTTGCAAATTGTATGCGTTTTTTTTTTTTTAAAAAGTTCTCAAGCTCTTAAAAAATCACCCGTTATAAACGGGTAAAATTATGCAGATCAATACGAAATTCAAATATTCTGACGTCAAAAGCGACATTTAAGGCTGCAGTTAATGTAATCAAACCTTAAACTATACATTCTGTCACAAAAAACTCTTTAAGCCCCTTCTTCTGTACTGATACCCTTAAACACAATCTGGTTACACTGTATACCTCATTAAACGTGACTAATTTAGACATTCGATTGCGTTGCATGATTTAATTTCATCTATTTACACACATGTATGTAAGTGTCAGCAGAAATAGTTAACTTTTATGGCAATAAAATGCATCTATCAGAAATTAAAAGTAAAGAAACAACAACAAAAACAGAAAACATGATTTTAAATAACGAGTACGTTGATTATGCAGAAAACTTTGTTTTATGTTTGTTTTCCATTTTATTTATGAATAAAAAATAATAAGAACAATAGAAATCATCTAGGAATTATTGTTAAAACACAAGAAAATATTATATTAATTATTCAACAGCTAAATTTTATTTAATTTATTACAACAAAAATTATTTTTCAAAGTCAATTAAAAATTTTATTTCCTCCTTCCTAAACATACATATACAAGTATGACGTTAAATAATCAATTTTTATTTCAGATCGGTAAAAGTTACCACAAACTATTTGACAGATATTCGTCAACTGAAAAAGGAATTTGGATATTCTTCAGTTTAACAAGTGCAAACTTATTTAATAAATTTCTTATTTCACATCTCGATTGAATCAAGCGAGAAAAGAAACAATAACTCGTACTCATAGAATGGTAGAAGGTGATTCTGGTAGAAAAACAACTGAAAGTAAGTAAACAATTTGTTTTTAAATTTTCTTTAAAACTTTAAACTTTACGGAAGATTGATGATTGTATTTAATAAGTCGTCTACATAACTTCAAGAGGTTTTCCATTGCTAAACTGAATCAAATTATTTTGTCTATATAATTCTATCAAAACGTCAAAATAAATTCATGACATTTATGACATCTATGCATCGAACTCATTTTCTTCTTTTGAAGTGTTTAATAAGTGAAAATATATTTGTTTTAACATTTGACAACTTCACCAAACTAAAAAAAATCCTTCTTATATTATCCCCGTAAAACTAGACGCAAACAACCGAAAGTCTTCTAATAAAATTAAACGAAACCCAAAAGAAACTAATAGCGGTTAATTAAGGCTACGACTTATATCTACAAGTGTCATAAACTTTAACGTTAATTTTCGGCACGTTTGTTTTCTTTTGTTTGAGTGATTGGCATTTCTGACATGTGTACCTTTTTGCAAATAGCTTTGATAATGCATAGTTGAACATATCAAAAACGTTTGTATCTTTTTGATCTTTTCATGCATCGATTGTTCTATATTATATTGTAAAACAATCACAGTGACAAGTCAGGTAATATTTCAACGAAGCGTGAAAATATTTACTCGTATACAAATACAAATACGGAACTATTATTATTATTATTATAAGCGGATGTTTAACCAAAGCAGATTAGTAAAAAGAAAAAATATTGTATTAAATGTCAGAGAAGTCAATCATAATTCATAATAAATATGAAAATATAGGAAATATTTATGTACATTCACATAATGGTGATCAATGATCATACATTAGATGGTGGTCATATTGGATTCTTTTGAAACGTTTCAACATTGTGTCTCCTTTTCTCTCATTAGATTGTTAAAAAAGTGATGAAATGTCAAAACGTCAAAAAATGTGAGCCGCGTCATTTAACAACAAATATTTAAGTCGGATTTTAATAAACGAACTGTCAAATAGGAAATAATTTGGTCAGTTTAATGTTCCTAAGATTTCTGAGAATTTTCTCAGACGGATTGACAGAGAGCAGGAGAATGAAATACATATATTAACACAATTCACAACTCTATTCTTACCTAACAATCGAATTATCTTTGCACTTTTTCTAATCCTTTTTAAATTGTGAGATAGAATTTCTTGAGAAATGGAATCATAAAAATTCAGTTCTCAGATTTCTGACAGAAAAAGTTTGAAATTATGTTTACATTTCTGAGAGTACGGATATCTCTAAGATCTTAGAAATATAAATTGGCCAATTGTGAGCGAGATAAAATTATTGATGAACATTCAAAACCTTTAATTTAAACAGCGCCATTGAACAAAAAAATATTTAAGTCGGATTTGAATAAACGATCTGTCAAATCAGGAATATTTATAACACAAAAGCTAATGATAAAAATTCTTAAACAAAAAACTTAAAAATAAATAAAAATATCTTTATACAAAATAAAACTAGATTCTTTTACCAAGTAAAAACAAATTCCTCTTATTATATCCACAAATGTCAAAATTACCACTTTGTGGAAATGACATTTGTAATTTTTTTTTCAAATAACTGACAGCAAATCTGTGTGATTTATTAATAATGAAAAATGTCAATTAATCGCCGCATAGCGCTTAAATTATAAAAATACCTTTCTACATTCTGCAATTTTGCTTTTATCAGTTTCTAGAAAGTGATTGACGTCAGTTTAGATTTTTACAAGTTCCTAAATTTTTCTGTGTGCATATTATTTAATGTTATGTGGCATATCAAAAAAGGAATCCAAAGGTAACCAAGAATTTCTGGTATATGAGGGCATCTGACAGAACAGCTGATTCAACATATTGTTGAATTTTAAGGAACACGACTATTAATTTCAAAGTTATACATTGAAATTGTTATTTTACGAGCTATCTCAATTTAGGTATCCAACTTGTTCAATAATGTACATATGTAAAAATCCACATATCCAAATTGGCTGCGTTTAATCTAAGACAGATATGGTATCCGGATACTTTTTGTTAGTGTTTTACGGGTAAAATAACAGCTGATAAAAAACTTCTGAGATGTCAAAAAAGGAATCCAAAGGTATCCAAGAATTTCTTGGGTATGTAGGTGTAGGTATCTGACAGAACAGCTGATTCAACACATGGTTGAATTTCAAGAAACTTGAAAATTGATTTCAGCTTTTTTTATTTGTTGGTAAGCAAAAAGATACAAAATGTTAGTTGAAGTTGTATTTGAGGATGTTCTGTACATAATAGACGATGAAGAAGCCATTTGCATAGATTACAGATTAAGGTTATCTCTTATTTAATAAATTGTTACGCACCTATCAATTCATCATCGTCCGACGAATCAGTTGAATTATTCATTAAATGTTTTATCTTACAACAATTTTGACTTCGAAGCTTAAATGTTTCTCTGCTTTTTGTGAACAGCTGAAAGTTGTTTTTATTTTTTGACAGATATCTCAATACAGCTATCCAACTCGTTCAACAAGGTATCTAAAAATTTACCTATTCAAGATACCCTATCCAACAAGATATTGAACTCAGCCATTAGCTTATCTAACTCGAGATTGAATGCAGCCAATCAAGTGACACCTGTCAAAAAGATCAACTAAAAAAAAAGTATTGCCAGATTGAAAATCACACGTTTAAAAAATCACACGTTACTTTATTAATAATTTGCAAAACCATCAATAATACTAATCGTGCAATGTTTAACTTTCTGATTTGGATTAAAAGTTATATAAGAAGATGAGTGAAGAATGAAAACATAAGATTTGTCTAGATTTAAATAAACAATAACACTTCTTAATATCAAAAAACTTAAATTTAATTGTATTTTTTTCCTTTCTTTCTTTTAAGACTGTAATGTAAAGGACGACCTACAGCCGCAAGCCCTTGCAAACACAGGCAATAATAACCATTCAATATTAACGCCCTACTCAATAACCTCGGGCATCAAGGATAAGGAATACCAAATAACCACCAAAGATGGCTACGACCTTACTTCAGTGCCACTCTACAAGCATGATTTAGAACGTGGTAATGGTGTTACCGCCATCAGCAATGCACCTGGTGGTGGTGGCGTTGGTGGTGTCGGTAATGGAGGTGGTGGAGGAGGAGGACCTGGTGGCGGTGGGCCCGGATCTGAAGTCGGCATTCGTGCTGATTTCGAACAAGCCATCGAATTAACCGGCTATGGAAAATTCCACTATCTACTGCTAGCGATATGTGGTCTCGTAAGTACGAGCGAAGAAATGGACGTTATATCGATGTCCTTCATCCTGCCATCGGCCCAGTGTGATCTCGATCTAAATACTCAAACCAAAGGATGGCTTAATTCGATTATCTTTATTGGAATGATGGTGGGAGCATATTTCTGGGGTAGTATAGCTGATTCGATGGGTCGTAAAAAGGTTTTGATTGTGATCTCGTTCATGAATGGATTCTGCATAGTGGCCTCGTCCTTTTCACAGAATTATGAATGGTTCATGTTGTTCCGATTTCTCAATGGTGCTGCGTAAGTATATTTTTATTTTTAAAAATCACTTACTTACGTACTTCATTAAACTGGCCTCTGAATGTGCTAATTGACTGTTAGCATCATTGCGGACTTTGAAAGAAAAAATAAACCTATGTATATTTATAATTGCGTGCTAATTGGGTGATTAATATTTTGGTTCGGGGATCTTCTTAAGACTGATTTTAAAGTTAACATACAATAAGAGAACCAAAATGTAACTTAAAAAGAATACATTTAGGCGCACACTTTCTTTCAAATTTCGTATATTATTTTAAATTTATTTATTAATTTTTATTTATGAATTCTTTTTTTTTTTAACTTTTAGCCTTGGAGGTAGCGGTCCAGTTATTTGGTCATACTTCGCCGAATTCCAACCGAAAGCCAAGCGTGGTTCCATGTTGAGTTTCATGGCAGCATTTTGGACATTTGGCAATCTATTTGTAGCCGGGCTGGCCTGGTTGATTATTCCAACTAATATTGGATTCATAACGCCATACTTCAAATACAATTCCTGGCGTATATTCTTAGTTGTATGTTCGATACCATCGTTCATTGTAGCTTGTCTGCTCTTCTATCTACCAGAATCGCCTAAATTCCTTTTATCGAAAGGCAAACATGATCGAGCTCTGGCCATATTCCGTGGAATCTTCGTTACAAATACCAAAAAACCACAAGAACTCTATCCAGTTAGGGAACTGGTTATTGATGAGAAACTTCAGCAAGAGATTGCTGCCAATAAGGCTTCTCTTAAAGGAAAATACCATAAAATGTTGACCGGAATGGTGGAACATAGTAAACAGCTATTCCGTTCACCAATTCTCAAATTCACCGTTGTATCAATTGTTATCAATTTCACATTCCACATCGGTTATTATGGTCTTATGATGTGGTTCCCGGAGTTATTTAATCGATTTGATGAATACGGACAAGCGCATCCAGGTGAAACAGCTGGAGTATGCACTGTCACCAATTACGTGGTCAACCTTGGCACACATGCAACAGAAGGAATCTGCTCCTCGCATATACCAAGTGCAGTATTTATGGAGTCACTCATATCGCTAGCTTCTGCTTTGCCTGCCAATCTGATAGCTATCCTCGGGATGGATCGTCTCGGAAGGAAGTTCTTTTTGATTTTCGGAACAATGACGTCTGGTGTGTGCTCGGCAGCGATGTACTTCGTATTCAGTAAAACCCAGAATCTTATCGTAACAGCAGTATTCAGCGGTGCCATCTCTGCAGCTAATGCCGCTCTGGATTGTCTTATTACCGAAGTCTTCCCAACGAATCTAAGGTAAATTAATTAAGAAATAGAAAATCAAATAACCGAAGTGTGTAATTTATTTTATTTTGTATTCCACAGAGCAACTGGTGTAGCAATTTCCATGGTTGCAGCCCGTTTGGGTGGTATCGTAGGTAATGTGGTGATAGCCACTCTTCTCGATACCTACTGCCCGGCGCCAACCTTTATTGTCGCAGCGCTGCTTATAGGTGGTGGATTGATGTGCCTGCTATTGCCAAATACCACGCGGACATCACTCAACTAAAAGAAGAAAAGAAGTTGCAAGGATATGAATCAATTTAGAAATTAAAATTACAAATACAAACAAAAACAAAAAAACACAACCAAAATCTGTGCCAAAATCAGATCAGAGAATTTATAAATTTTTACATTTTACACATAAACAAAACAAAACAAAACAAAACAAAACAGAAAAACAGAAAGCGATCCATATTATTATGGAACTCTTTGCAACCTTTACCGTAAAGGTATTAATTTATTGAAATTATTGTGTATTACCTCTATCGTAAAACGTAAACTTTAATAATTGTATTGTACCTATAAAATGTAAGATTATTATTTCCTTTTAGTTTTTTGTTTTCTTTGATTTATTATTATTTACCTTTTATATATGTTTAGTTGTCGACGTCGATAGTTAAGTTTTTAAGTCATTAAATATCTTTTTGATAGTTCAGAATGTACATAATGTTTAAGTGCAAAAAAAGTATTTTGTTTAGGTTTTATGATTAAATAATAAAAATAATACACAATTAAAAGTATTTAAAAAAATATGGCATTATGTTGTTTTAAAAATTGGGAATCTTTTCTATTTCATCTAGGAGCAGAAAGTCGCTGAAGAATATACAGGTTTTGAACAAATGAGACGTAATGACTTGCAGAATATATGTATATGTGAACCCGCTCTTCTGCATATTGTAGTCTAAAAAACTCCCGACTGTTTTGTTTATTCTTCACAAGTTTTGGCTGATTGCTCTAAGAAATCTATTTCAACTAAATTTATTTACTATTTTTACATAATTACGTAAAAAATGTCAAATTTGTATTGGTTTTTAAATAAACAAAACTCCCAGCATCACGTTTGACTACCAACCTTCGGAAAATGGGCGTATCAGTGGGCGGGAATTTTATCTTATCACATCTTTTATTATTCTTTATCATATCTGAAAATTTCATTCGAATATATGGAGGCACTTCATTAAAAACCAACCATTGTGCCTCAAATAACACCGCACCATCAAGGTACAGTTTTTTCGCCGTTATATTTTGGTTTCAAGTTTAAAATAATATTTTTGAAATCCCAACAAACGTTTTGGTATATTAAACATTCACCAATCTCACTTGAAATACGAAATCAATATCACCAGAATGCAAAATTTTTGACAGGTAAATGCATGGAAAATTTAAAAAATAACGCTTCATCTGCACAAAACTGTCTCTAACTCCGAAAGTGCAGTTTCGATTTTTACAAATGAGGTCTCGTTTGAAAGCTTATTTTGTGGACAGTAATATTAAGGCAATGAAATTTAAGTCACTCGAAGATTTGACTGATTTAGACGCTGTAACAGTAAAAAAAGCACATTTTTTAGAAAACACTGCATATTTTCTATATTTCTAAACTAATTTTCAAAAATAAACTGTTATTATAATCTTGACAAATAAACGGTCATTTTGATATATAAAACATTTGTCTGCGTCAAACACGAGCTTCAATAAAGCATCTTAAAGTGGTCAGAACGAAAAATCGAGTAAAATTCTAGAGCATTCATGGACATTTTGCGCGTAAAACCAACAGAATTAAAATGGATACCAAATGAAAGCTTATCATTAGCCTATAATTTTATTCTATGGCAAAAAGTGTCATAACTGTCGCAGAACAGAGATATAGCCCATTTATCCCTTAAATGTTTATGCATAAAAGGTCATTTCCTGTTCATTTAAGCTCAATTTTTTTCCATAATGCTTAACGGATTTTCACGACTTATACATCAAATGAAAGGCATTTTTGTAGAAATATACATATGCGAAAATCTTGTGATATTATTTAACCGTTAACAAAAGTAACGGTTATTTGTGTTTTAAATGCTTTTTGATTTGTATATTTTTAAAACCTTCACTTAGTTTAGAAATCTAAGATTTTGATTGATTAGAGACATCATTTATATATGTACATAAATACTTGCTGTAAAATTGATGTTTGTTGCTTGTCCATAAAAATCTAAAAAACTAGGAAGTAAGCTACGCCAAAAAGGGATTCGGCTTGTAGATAAATACAAACCATTATTTGTAAGGAGAAGAGCAGGCAACGACAACATCTATTTAATCATTATAATAAATAAATAAAATACCCAAAACATATTTAAATTTTCAAAATATTTTTATTTCTTTTTTTTCCGAAAAATATGATTTTTGTTCTTTTTTAAATGTTTGTTTTTTTTTTTAAATATAGTTTTCAAATTAATAATATTTGTATATATTATGTATAATAATAAACTAAAGAAATAGGGAGCAAACACAACAAGTTAATAATAATAATAAATTTGTAAAAATCAAACAATTTTAATCCAAAGCATTTTCGAAATAAGACAAAATATTTAGAATACTTCAATTTTATGCATCAATGTCATGTCCAAAATATTAAAACCTTAAGAAAATGTGATTAAAAACGCTTTTGCTTTTTTTTTGTGTTTCAAGAAGTTGATTAATCAAGAAAAATTACGATTGTTTTCTCTTTCATTTGTAGTTTATTTGTTTTTTTTTTTTTTTAATTATTTTTGAATTAAATTTGATTTTTAATTCAATTTATGTGAAGAGATTTATTCGGTTTTTGTTTATTTATTTTGCAAATTTTATTGTTTTGCCTTTTTCCACACAAGAACGATAATATATTTTAAATGTCTCTTTTTTTCTAATTTAATAGAGAACAACTTTATGTATCCTAACATTTTGTTTGTTGTTCTAATTACATAATAATTGTTGTATTATTTCTCATTGTTTTGTTTTTGTTAAAAGTTTTCAAACGAAAAACGTATCTTTGTTTTATATTTCTTACAATTAGTTTTATGTTAAATTGTTTTCTTCTAGAATTTTTTATTTACAAGGATTACACACGGCGCCGCGCCTCCATTTGATGGGGTCGGGTGGGGTTGTTTTGGTTTTCTTTCTTTTTTTTTGCTTTTATTTTTTTTTATTTTATGTTTTTAAGTTTTGTCCTTTCTAAATTACAACAAGAACAGAAAATCAAAATACAATCTTCACACAAAAAGAAGAGATTGTAAACTAGTGAATTACAATTGAAATTGTTTTCTTTTTTATTATTTTTTTTTTCTCTCACACATCACACCTGAATTGCTTTTTCTTTTATTGTTTCTATAAAACTATTCTTTTTCTAATATTTGCTTTGATGTTTGTTTTCTCTGTGGGGTCTGTAAAACAAAAGATGTTGTTTTATTTAAGCGCTTGTTTGTCTGTTCTCAAAGTGTTAGGTGCTGTGTGGTTAACAAAATATTGCTTTGCCTTTTAGGCTTATCAATCTGTGTAGTCCCACCATTCTTTTTCATAGCCTTCATGAACATGATCCAATAGGACTTTCCTACGCTTCTCACAATACCTGGAATTAAAAATAAAATGTAATTAGTTTTGTTACTCAGTAAAGTAGAGATCTTATAATTGTTATAACTTATAAATTAGAAATATTAACGGCTCGCTAATTCTTTGACAAACTTTTAGAATCAATTTTAAGCTCTAATAACTTATGGTTTATCTTTGAAATTTGCTTTTAAAAGTATTTATAATTTGAGCATTTTTTCACTTTCTATAATTTTCTTAGAACTCGGTCTGAATTTTGTATTGAGTTTATGGGAATCATAGCTAGATCTGATATCTATAAAGCCAACTTATAGAATCATTATTTCGTCATGACGAATTACAGCAATTGGTCAAAAAATCAACTCAACTATTTCATAGATAGTATTGTAGATTTATGTAAGTAAAAGTATTCCAAGAAGTACTTATTGTTCAGATAACATTCTAATTTACGAAGAAGATTTTCAGTTTCAACAAATCAATTTAAATTAACTTAAAGAAGTAGTGATGTGCATAAACAAAAAGAATTATTGCTCCAGATTTGAATTGCAATGGTTAAATTCTTCCATCGCTATTTAAAATAATAAATGTGTCTTTGTGTCATGGAATGAAATGCAAATGTTATACCTGTTAAAAAAGTTAAGAACGCAAAAATAACGAAAGACTTAAAAATATATTACCTACGAGAAAGTGTTAGAATACATAAATTTGGCCAACTAACAAATTTTATAAGACGTAGCTTTTACTCGCGACTTCGTCCGCATTAGATAGTTTTTTTGAATAGTAGTATGAAAAAACCTGGAGCTGTACTTTTTTGTACGTAAGTATGTTTGAATTGTGCCGAGATGGGATGAGGCCATACTAAGTGTGATTGTCATAGGTTAGGTTAGGTGACGAACCGAGTAAATTATTAAGTATTAAAGAAACAATTAAATTTACACGACAAATGAAATACTTGCAGGATTTCTCTGTAATTTGCATGCGTCCGACAACGGCGTGTGCCCTCACGTGTGTGCCCGTTCGGGTAGACCCACTCAGTGATGTCCCCCCCGCCGCACTACCACCGCCACCACCTGCCTCGTCTACCGCTTGCGACTCCGCCGGCGCACTCGCCCCGCGCCTCAGCCGAAACAGAATTATCAGAAGTAGAAGACAGACCCAGTGAATTATTTGTTGTACTTACATGGCTCGTGTATGGCGATGAAAGGTTGAGCATAGCAAAGTTTAGGTTTAAAATTATTATTTGAGGGCTTGAGGCACGTGGCGCGCGAAACCCGCGTTAATATACGTGTATGATAAGTTTAACATGTTCGACAACTTATTTCATAAGGGTTGGGAATGAGTTGTTTTCCCGTAATACCAATTTTATCCAAATATTATTCAAATCTTTGGTAATTTAGGAGTGAAGGCGATCAGATTCCCCAGAAAGTAATTTATTTTTCACATGGAAATGCGTTGTTTTCCCGAGATCAAAAGTAACTCATGTCCTTTCTTAAGTCTCAAACTATCTCCTTACCAAATTTCATTTAAATCTGTTCAGTAGTTTAGGCGTAAAAGCGATCGGCCCACCTGAGTGCGTCATTTTCCCGGGGTAAAAAGTAGCCTATGTCCTTTTTCGGGTATCAAAATATCTCCATACCAAATTTTATGCAAATTGGTTCAGTAGTTTAGGCGTGATTAAGTAACAGACAGACAGAGTTACTTTCACATTTATAATATTAGTATAGATAGTATAGATAGTATAGATAATAATAATTTCTATGTGAAGAACAATCAGTACTCAGGCGTGGTCATTAATGTGAGACCTCAATAAGTTGGATTATCAATGAATGGGAAAAGGAAAAAGATAAATGTAACAAATGGCAGTTTTCTTAGACCTTAACGGTGAGTTTAAAACCATTGATAGAGAGATTCTTACACAAACAAACTTTATAAATATGGCGTTCGTGGGAATGATTTGGAGTGGTTTAAAAGTTATTTGTTTGATAGGATAGAACTCAGAGCGTTAAAGTAAATGATGCTTCATCCACAAAAAGTATCTTTCGGTGTATCTCAAGGGGTTTTATTATTTTTGCATTTCATTAATGATTTTGGAAGATGTTAAATGCGCTATAAAGTGTGTTTTTTCGTTATCGATGCCCTTAAAAAAATTAAAATGCGAACAATTTATTATTCAAAAATTAATTAAAGATGAATGTCAGCAAAAGAAGTGCATGAGTATGAGTAGGTTGAAGTGGCTGTCCGGCATGGAGTAGGACACACAGTTGTTGGCCCATTGTCCTTCTTCTGAATAAATTGAAACCAATAAGAGTTTCTTATAAAATACGAAATACTAATTATATTAGTGAAATACTAATTATATTAGTGGTAGTACCCGTGTCATAATGGTTAGTGCGTTGGACTGTCATGCCAGAGGTATTGGGTTCAATTCCTGCCTGTGCCATCTAAAGTTTTTTTCACGTATACTGCCTCTTGCGAGGAAGTGACAAATTCTTCAAAAGCAATTCTTGTCATGAAAAGTGCTTTCTCAAATAAGCCGTTCGGATTCGGATTAAAACTGTAGGTCCCCTCCATCCCTGACAACAGTACTCGCACACAGGAATGGTTGAGAGTTGTAAGTCACTAGGCCCTAGTTCTCAACGGACTGTTGCGCCACCTAATTTATTTATTTGTTTTTAATTATTTTAGTGTGTTTGAGATCGTTTTGATCGTTATAGAAGAATTCTCCTAGGTAGGTCTTTCGTTTTTGAGCTAGAGGAGCATACAGCTTCTGCAAGTTATTTAAGAATGTGATGTTATATCACCTGATGTTGGTTCTCTTTATAGAGTCTTGTCTTAACAAAAGCTTACACGTAGCGATTGGTATGCCAGCCTTAGCCAAACGTTGGGGAATGGGTATTACTGTACCATTTTTGGCGAGTTCCTTTACAAATTCCTGGAATGTCTCTATGGCCCGGCACCCAGCAAAGGTGGATATTTAACTGCTGCGCCATTTCCATTAGAGATAATCGACAGTTATGGACTGTTATAAAGTTTAAAGAGACACAGTCAAGATTTAAAGGCAGCTTGACTGTCTAGGAAAATCCAGATATCATACGTTGATATCGCGTTTTTTTAAGTGAGGACAAGACTTATCCACAAAAATTTTGCCTGAAACTCGGTACAGTGATCGGGAAAGCGGAATGGGAGATTTAATTTTAGTAGTTCAGAGCACACGCCTCCACCAACCCCCTCATTAGTTTTTGCTCCTTCTGTGTGGTAGTGGATTAAATCATCTTCCAGGAATGCCCTATCCTCCCAGAAAGATCTGGAAGCTATAGAAAGTTGGAATTTTTTATTGAACTGTAGTTGGGGGATGGTGTAGTCTGTTTGCTTTGGAATTGATTCTAAATAATTAAGAATTACGGAGTGGACAATACTGTTATTAGTCCACTGTGATGAAGCCTTGAGAAGAATATCAGAGATTGCATGTATTTATTTGCTGAGTATATCAAGAGGTGTCAGATGGAGTAGGGTGTCCAGTGTTGCAGATGGGGTCGTTCGAAGATCATTTAGAAAAATAAGGAAGAGTTTCGGAGAGAAAACGGAGCCCTGGGGATCAGCAGCGTTTATTTAGTACTACTACTACTACTTGTAATGAACGGCTCAACATGTAAAATCCAATCTAACGAAGAAGAGATTAATCGATAAGAAAGCTTAGTGCCAAACTCTACCAAAAGCTTTTGAAATATCAACTGCAATAATCTTATTTGTATTTGTTCGACTGATTAATGAGATAGACCATGAGATCACTAGTCGACTTTTTTTTTATAATAAGCGCACACTCAAGGGGATAATACTACCCTTATTATGTAGACACAGTGTGAGCACCAGGAAAGGGAGAGAGGGGTTGAAAGGAGGTGTCGGTTCACATTGGTTTTGAATTCATGAATACTGCAATGCCTGGGAAAGACAGAGTGTGGCAAGGCATTCCACATTCTCGTAGTACGGCTAAAGAACGAATCTCTGTACTTAACAGTACGACCGAAGTTGGGCTCGAGGGTATATTGATGAGCATTCCTAGAAGAGCGAGTATTACGGTTGAACTGTTTAAGGGGAGGAATGCAACTGGCTATTTCTCTTGAGCATAAACCGTTCAAATAACGGTAAAAGAAGGTGAGACAAGAAACATTTCGACGATGTTCAAGCGATGTAAATGATGGTAATATCACCAATCAATCTAAATGCCCTACGTTCAATACTGTCCAAGAGGCTTAAGTAAGTTGCAGGAGCACCAGCACAGAGTATGGGAGTTATACTCAAGCTTTGGACGTATATAAGTCTTGTAGATAACAGCCAGACAGAGGGGGAGGGGGAGAAAAACTTCTTGCATCGCCTTAGAAAACCGAAACATCTTGCGGCATTTTTGGCGACATCGCGTATGTGATCGTTCCACAAAAGGTGGTTGGTGATACACATACCGAGAATATCGAGATGTTCAGTCTTCTCGATGCAAGTGTCATCTATGGATAATGGCAAGGGGGATATATCTCGCTTTAACGATACAAGACAGCATTGGGTTTTCGAAGTATTAAATTCCACACGGTTTTTTATTCCCCAGTGAAAGAAAGCCACACTGCCAGTAATTAAGAAGCTTTCGTTCTTGAGGGTTAAAAATTGGACAGCGTTTACATGACCTTGAAAAGAAGGAACGTAAGTGAAATTGGACCATAATTAGAGGGTGAGGAGGATTCTCCCTTCAAAAATTCTGTTTTCCATCCACCCTGAAAGAGACCTGTAGGATAGGAAAGATGAAAAAACTTACGCAGTGGTGTTGCCAGAGTTGAAGAACACCTCTACGGAGCAATAGGATGGATACTATCCGGACCAGCGGATTTGTGTAAGTCTAGATCTTCTAAAAAGTCTGGCAACTGTACGAGTGCAAAAGATTCGTCCCATAAAATCGTTTACGCTCTCAAGTACAGGAGGAGTTATGTCACTCTCTGGCAGCGTTTAATTAACAGCATTACTTTTGAAAATTTGATTAGTCGAATATGACCGTTACAAATCTTTCTATTTTGCTTAAACTTAGCTTTCCTCAATAGGTTTGACCTTATAACAACGGAAACTTACATTATTGATCTTGATAACCTCTTTAAAGCTTGAGTTTTCTTTGTGTTTGATAGATCTAACCCTATTTATAATAAAATAACTCATTCCATAAAGAATATTTCATATAATTTAATAAATATAAAAATTCTGCCACCATCAGCTACAAAGGCATAAAACTAAAAAAAATAAAAAAAAAAACATAATTTAACTTGCCTGTATTTGTCCTGAACTTTTTGTTTGATATCAGCCAAATTTTCTGATGTAATATCACGTTCCAAATATTCAGAGAGTTTCTCTGTGGCGCTTTCCAAATCTTTTTGGTTGTCTTCAAATATCATGGACTGATTGTTCTTTTTGAGATAATACGCAAAAACGTATGTGTACATGAGAGTCTGACGGCATTGACATAGAATATCGACAGCTTTTTTAAGAAATTGGACCTTTTTTGAAAAAAAAAAAACGTCCTTTAGTTATAGAAAAAGTTTAGTCACACTAAAATAGAACATACCTCGATCCATGACATATTGTGTTGTTGCATTTCTTCCATTTTGTGCTTAACAGAAGCATACAATTTATTCTCGAACCTCAACGACTGCATGTGATTAATGTAGCGATTGTAATAATGAAGATACCTTCAAAATAAATGCCAATTCAATTAGAAAAGCTGTGTTTTTTTTGTAAGTTTGTATAAAGTAAAGTACCTCGCTAATGAAGATCTCAATTTTTCCTGAGCATCTCGTGCTGCCTTAGCCTCGTCTTCGTCGAAGCGATTGCAATTATACCATGAAGAGCCGTGTGGTTCCCACGAGCCCAAGCACACCCAACAGAACTCATGCTTGCAGTTCTGATTTTTACAAACCATATGGTTGCAGCCACCATCCTTTTCGATCGTCACATTACACTTGGGGCACTCCTTGGTATTGGCTGCTATCCAGTTAGATGTTTCTGAGTCGTCATCACACTTCTTAATCCATTTCCTCAAAAGCCTACATTGCACCGGATCGTGCCAATTCTCACCGCAATCAAAGCAAAACGAGTGACCGCACTTGCAGCGCACCGGACGTGCATCCACGTATGTCACTTTAACCGCATAAGTGCAATTCACGGACGGACACCAGCGCAAAAGCCGATTGCACAGCACAAAATTATTTGTAATAAGTTGCTGATATTTGACTTTCACCCTGCGATCGGTTACTAATTTGGTAACGGTAACATCGTCGACCAATATATCACAGCCATGGGCTGCACACGCAATCGATTGACCATTTCCTTCGGTCACGATTTTCGTTGTGAGATACTCGCCCCAGCAAGTCTTGCAAAAACGATGGCCACACTCCAAGCCTGTCATTGTCTATTTAAATATATTTTGTTAAATTAGAAGAACAATTGCATTTGTTTTTTTTTTCTACTTACCGTCGGTGGCAGCAAAGTAAAACATATTTCACATTCTTCAGCTACAGAGGACGATATCTGTTGCTAGACCAAAAACATACAGTTATTTATTAGTAACAAATACTTGTGGTATTTTCATGATTGAATAAGTGTACCTTTGGTTTGTTTACTAAATTTGATTTAATAAACGGGTTAATAACATGTGCTTCTCTGAAGAAATCTTCTTGATTGCCATCGAAATATCGTTCCATGAGTCGTTCCTTGTCCCATTTGTAGTGATTCAATAAAATTCTAGTTATGGTCCTTGGTAACTAAAATTGTAATAGAAATAAAAACAAAACATTAATATATATTGACAACTATTAAAAGAAGGTATGAAATATTAGGATGTACATTTTCTTTCAAGGTGGATTTCAAAACCAACCACATAACTTTTAAGTAGGGACGTTTTTATTTAACGTTTGGGGAAATCTCGAATTCCGAAAAAAAGGAAATACAATGAGAAACTGAGAATGTTAAGACGGACTAAAGCTAAAAAAACAAGAAATTGATTTGATTTTTGTTATCAGCGCACACTCAAGGAGATTTGTATTAGCCTTATTATGCCAAGACGCAGTGTGAGCATAAGAAAAGAGAGAGAAAGGAGGTTTGCGTGCACATTGCTTTTTGAATTTCTGAAAATTGCAATGATTGGGAAAGACAAAGTGTGATGAAGCCATATTCGAGTAGTACAACAAAAGAACGACGAATCTCTGTACCTGATAGTATGACCCAAGTTGGCCTAGAGGGTATATTAATGAGCATTTCTGGAGGAGCAAGTATTACGGTTGAATTGCTTGAGTGGAGGAATGCAACTGGCTAATTCTTTAGAACATATTCCGTTAAAATATTTGCAAAAAAGGATTAGACAAGAAACTTTCCCACACTGTTAAAGCGACGCACGTAAGCGATTTATCGATGATATTATTACCAATCAAGGCAAATGCTCAATACTGTCCAAGAGATAGTATTATTGCAGCAGCACAAGTTCAAAGATGGAAATTATACTCAGACAGATCGGAGTGGGAGAAAAACTTTTTGCTTTGCTTAGGGAAACCCAAACATTTAGCAGCATTTTTGGCGGTATCGCGTATGTGATCCTTCCACAAGGAGTGTTTGAAGATTCACATACCGAAAATTTCGAGGTTTTCAGTCTACTTGATGCAAGTGCCACTCATGGACAGTGGCAAAGGTGGTAAATTTTGCTTTAACGACAGTACGCAGCATAGAGTTTTCGACACATTAAATTCGACTCGATGCCCCATTTAACAATGCTCTCGAGGTCAAACATTTAATGAGCTTATCATACATTGCCGTTGAAGATTCACATCCGAAGAGTAGGGTTGTGTGTCTTAAAACGAATTTGAAAAGCTTATGAAACTATCGTCAGCAAAGAAGGTAAGTGGATTAGAAGTTTCAGACAGGAAATCATTAATATAAGTGAGAAAGAGTGTCGGAGACAGAAGAGAGCCTTGGGAACACCAACATTTATTTTGTGTTTCTTAATCTACTATTAGACGGTCAAGGTAAACGGTCAACTCGTTGACTCTCTGACGTAGAAGGGTAGAAGTAATGTCAAAATCTGTCCCAAGGGTGTCACGTCGTGTAATCGTTAACGAAAAATGCTGTCAACGTGAGAGTCAATGTGCTCGTCAAATCGTCACACATTTTTAAGTAAACGCGTTGACTCTTTTCTGTGGCCGTGTAATATGTAAGTCAATGCTATTGGGACATAATGACTCGTTTTTAGGACATTGACAGGGCAGAATTTTGTACACGAGTCAACGTATATTTCTAATGTTATCCCATAGCAACGTATAATATGGAAATTGAGTCGACAGATTGTTTTATAAATTAATTTTAAAATGCAAATGAGTTCTATTTTTGTTTTTCCATGTTTTGATAATAATTGCTATCAGAACAATACGTAACTATCTGTAACTATTGATTACAAATATTTCAGGAATTAGAGCTAAAATAAAACCGCAAGGTACAAATAACTAATTTATGAATTGTGTTTATTAAAATCGAGGCAGAGATTAACCCTGTGTCCGAAATTCACCAATTGCTTTTCAATCAGACATATTTAACAGAATGCGAGCAAAGAGTGATCAGTGTTTAGATTAGTCATATTTGCCTTAAATGCAAGATTACTTGTTTTTGGGTCCTTATATCAACTTAAATTTGTTTAAAAATCAAGATTACTTGTTTTTGGGCCCTTATATCAACTTAAATTTGTTTAAAAGTCAAATTATTTTTAACTTTTTATCAGATGGAACACAGCCTAAAAAAAGTTATGGTCCTCTTTGAGTTAAATACATTTCCCTACAATAACTATTGTCTTATCATCAATATATGTGAGACTCCTTTTAATTAATAATCAAAAATTCAAACTCACTTTCATTAACATTCCACTTTTAGAAGGGGTTCTTTGTTGTACCTATCCTCGCCAGCTCATCCGTTCTCTCATTCCAGCAGAGTTTAATGTTATATTACTTTGAGCTTTGAGAACCGTTAATTCTTGGCGAAATTACTGTTGCAGAAATCGATTTCATTGCTGCTTGGGTATCACAGAAGGACCAGGATCTGCTCGCGAGCTCTACGAGCAGAAGAAGAAAGAGTAACACCTGCTTCTTAGATGGAAAAAAAGAGAACATGAGAAGCGCCTAGGCGACGCGACGCAGGTCAACAATTCCGCCTTCCCGACCTCGACGAAATGAAGATAGCTATATCTAAACTGAAGCCAAACAAAGCTGCTGGAGCATTACTGCCGAACTATTGAAAGCAGCAGGCGATGACTTGGTAGGGAGCATGCACCAAATCATCTGCAAAATATGGTCCACTATCGATCAAATAAATATTCAAACTACGGCAGATCTTGAAAAAACCCAGGAACTTCAAACCGATACCCACCATCTCTTTATCGATTTTAAAGCCGCGTATGACATCATCTATAGGGAAGAGTTCTACAGGGCAATGTCTAGTTTTGGCATCCCTGTCAAACTTTTCCGTTTGTGCAGAATGACGATGGAGAATGCACGCTGCTCTATCAAGGTCGGAAAAGATCTCACCGATGCATTTGATGTCCAAAAATGTTTTACACAAGGCGATGCACTGTCATGCGACTTCTTCAATATCGTTCTGGAAAGAACTGTGCAAAACTCAACCCTCAACACCAGAGGCACAATCTTCCAAAGGTCCATCCAATTACTCGGATATGCAGATGATATTGACATAATTGGAAGATCAAAGCGTGATGTCAGTGGGGCGTTTTTGAGCATTGCGACGGAAGCGAAGAAGATGGGTTTAGTGGTCAATCAGGGCAAGACCTCATATATGCTGTCATCAAAAAAGGACATTCAACAACGACGTCTTGGACAAAACGTCACCATGAACAGCTATAACTTTGAGGTAGTTGAGGAATTTGTCTACCTAGGCACCGCTATAAACTCAGAAAACGACACCACCGCCGAAATCAAACGAAGAATAACTCTTGCAAATCGGTGCTTCTTTGGACTTAGAAGGCAATTGAGTAGTAAAGTCCTCTCTCGAGCATCTAAAATCACCATCTATAAGACACTCATCATCCCGGTTCTCATTTGTGGCGCTGAGGCCTGGGCCCTGTCAAAGAAAGATGAGAGCGTCTTACGATGCTTCGAGAGAAAAATTCTTCGGGTGATTTTGGGTTCCAGTACGCATAGGTGGAGAATGGAGGAGAAGATATAACGACGAACTGTACGGGCTGTTCAGCGACACTGACCTAGTTAACAGAATTAAAGTCCAACGACTTAGATGGCTAGGTCATAGAGCGAATGGACATCAACGCTCCAGCCCGGAAGGTCTTCGAATTCAATCCCGAGGGACGGCCGGCGGCGCAGTAGAGGAAGACAGCGACTCAGGTGGCGCACGCAGGTGGGTGAAGACCTCAACCAACTTGGCGTGTGAAACTGTAGACAGCTAGCTAGGGACCGAGCTGGCTGGAGACGCATGTTGGTGGCCCAGGTCCGCCCCGGATTGTAGCGCCACCTTAAGTAAGTAAGTAACTTTTCATGACAAGAAGAGAGAACAAGAGAACTAGGGCCTAGTGACTTACAACTCTCAACCATTCCTGTGTGCGAGTACTGTTGTCAGGGATGGAAGGGACCTACAGTTTTAAGCCAATTCCGAGCGGCTAATTTGAGAAAGCACTTTTCATGACAACAATTACTCTTGGAGAATTTGTCAATTCCTCGCAAGAGGCAGTACCCATGAAAAAAACTTTAGATGGCACAGGGAGGGATTGAACCCAAGACCTCTGGTATGACAGTCCAACGCACAAACCATCATGCCACGGGTACATGTATGTTTGTTTGAAGAAAAAAAAAATGGGTTCACCAATTCCTGCCCTTGAACTTCTTAAGCTTAATTCAACAATTTAAAACTCGTTTTATCAACAGCGTGGAAATTTTATTATGTTATCATAGAAACACTGACTAACGGCAGCAAAAGATAACACTAATTGTAAACAATGTACACTTTAAAAGCAGAAACAAATAAGAAAATTCCACATTACTAAACACTATTCTAATAGAAATATTTAAATATGTATGTTGTACATAGGTACACATGTATAGCACGAATCTTCACCTGTTTTTTTAAATTAAAGCAAAATATAACCGGCAGAAGTTGACTATTAATTGATTTGGAATTAAGAACAAAACAAAACAACAACCTACTATGCAATTAAAAGTGATTCATTTGTTTTGGCATAAACGTCACGATACTTGGTTATTATTAAAATAATGTGAAATCGGTAGTTAGTGATGGAATGTTGTGTTTACTCATTCATGAGATTAAATAACAAACATTATGAAATCGATCAACTTCACAAAATTATTTTTGGACCATTTTTGTTGGATTTCGTCAATGAACAATAGACATAATAAATAAATTCTAAAGTTTTTCTGATTTGTTTTCACTAATTAATTTATATTTTTTTAAATTTAGCTCTATATGTCCTTATCAAACCTGAAAAACAATTGTAAAAGATTTTGGATAATAACGGGTGTTTTTTAGACGTGTGGTTTTCATTATGGAAATTTTGGAATGGATCTGTTTGACAGCTGTCACTTGATTTATTATCAGTTTTGTTTGCCATTTTATAATGAATATTATAATATCCTCAGATTTGAAAATAATGCAAATCTATTACCAACATAATGGTTGGGTTTGCGCGACATATCAATTTATTAAAGGAAAATTTGGTGAGCGGGCTGCTGGGCTATTTTTGTGAGGTTATGTGATAAGCTCGAAACGATTGAAGACTTGGAACAGAATATTCGGTGTTTTTTTTTTGGCCTACAGCCCAAAAGTGGCGTTTTACAAAAAAAAGTGGTAAAAAAATTGTGCTTCTTGGCTAGAAACGTAGGCGGCAACATAATGCCAATATTTAAAATAAAGCTTAATTCTTGGTCATATCATTAAATTATATGTGTTTTATTGCTTTTTGAAAACCACACGTCTAAAAAAACACCCTTTAAAATATTTTCTCATCTTATATTTTAAAGATAAAAACAAAAGTGGGAGTAAATTTATTTAGTGATGTTGGAGTGATGTTAGCTTTTCCAATTTTACAAAATACAAAGGTGAAAGACCTGATCTCGCTAAGAAGCAATACTGAAATCACACCAACCCTGGACGGTCAAAAGAAAGGATGGGACAAAGAAGTATTTTGAAATCACATTTTATTAAACTATTGCTAGAATCAAAACTGACAAAGTTTGAAACTTTAATAATTACTTTAGTAAATTCTGTAATATGAAAGGCGAGTGACTAAGGTGCTTGTGTTGTAATAATCCCAACTACGCAACAACAAAAATAAAAAACACAAAAACAATAATAAAAAGAGTGAAATGCAGCTTCTAAAAATAAAGAAAACGAAATTTAAATCGATTAATAAAAAAGCAAACAAAAAAATGAAGAATACAAAGCTAAGAAGTCAAAATAAAAATAAAAACAAGACAACCCAACACAATACATATTATTTTTATAGCAACAACTTTGTTTCTTTTTTTCTCAAGGCAAACGACATATGTATATGAGTACCACCGATGGTACTCTATCTTGTGTGAAGGAGCACCCCAAGCCCAAATTGACATTGTCGATACTTTGTCTCCATCGTTTGTGGTGGAGTGGAGATGTGTATATTTTATATATGTAGGTACTTACATTAACAACAACGTTCACGTCATTGATGCAATCGATCATGTGTTGGACTATCTGGTCTGTGGTCAGCACCTCGTACTGGTACTCCTCGGGCTCCTGTTGACGTTCCTTCGAATTGGGAACGTCCACTTCCATGGCAAAGTCGTCGTCTTCATCATCACCACTCGACACATTGCCAGAGTCGACATTGTCATTATCGAAAACATCATCGTCCGAATCCATGGCTGCTTCTGCTACTACTTCTGCTGCTGGGTCACTCGTTTTTTGATTGTCTTTACGCTTGTTTCAAGGGCTTTCTCTCAGTCTCAGCACTTAGCGCTCACAGCTCACACACGACTAGTTATTTCAATTTATATTATTCAGAGTGTCACCGCCGCCGCCGTCCTAATAGGTGCTCGAACAATTAATATTGCTTTGGTTATTTTTCTGTTGCTAATGCCTGGCACTGTTCGTTCTCCTTGTTTTTGGTGTAATGCACTTGACTTGATAGTTTTTCTTCTTTTTCGTGTGTACAACACATAAAAATAAAAGAAAAAAGATTTCGTCACTTGACCTTGTTTGGAAATTTTTTCTTCACTCACCAATTCCAACTAAATCACCAGCCTTGGGCTTTTGCGACTTCTTTTCCAATGGCTTTCGATTATTTCGTCTCTCAATTTTTGATCACTTCAATTAGTGCTGCATTAAAAATTTATCAAAATTAATGGCTTCTGATAATTTTCAGTTTTTCACATTCACGCACCAACAAGGCAAATTTCAATTTGTTCGAATTCGAAGGAGAAAAATAAAACAAAACAATTTCGTTTTTCTTCACTTCAAAAACTTAACGAGTTGTGTGGTGGGGGTTGGTCTTGTCTTATAATTTCCCTCAGCGAAATGTGGATGATCGTTTTGCTCTCGCTTTTATCTTTTAAGGCGAAACGAGACAGACAATAATGAAAACGAAATGTCAAAAACAAAAATGACACCAATAGCTCTGTTTTCTCTTTTACACTCACTTAATTGTTTAAACACACTAAATTGCATTCGATTGATATAGCTATCTTTGTCTTTGATATAGCTATTTTCGCAGTTGAATTTTCAACTGTAATAATGGATAGTTTTCACTGAAAGTATTTTAACATCACATAGAACGAAACGGGGCCGAGGACGAAGAAAATATTCGATAAATTTTCTTATTGGAAAGCAAAATAAAAATGGTCTCTTTTTGATGTATTTTTCTTTTCCCTAATTAGCCAACATCCCTTCTATTCAAAATGTAAAATTAAATGCATGCACGATTGAGATGAATAAAAATTGAAAACAAAGTACGACTTGAAAATAAATCAAAGGATTCGGCGTAGTTTTCGACTCTAAGGGTTTTTATCACTATTAAATAGTTGAAGAGTTCGTTATTTATTTCACTGATGTAAATTTTGATGATTTTTCTCAAAGATTTTCCACTAGGTTTTGCTTTTTTTCGCCAATTTATTTTTTCCACATCGGATTTACAAATAACGAACAGAGAACTACGCATACACAAGAGATTCAAAAACGAATAACAACAAAAATATTTGACTCGGGCTAGTTTAAGTTTTTCCTTGTTTCAAATTAATGATACAGCTGTTCTTTTCTGTCTTTTGGTAAATCTTGTAAGACAGATGAGATGCAGCTAATAAAAATGTTGGAAGGAAATTTAATAACAGCAGAAAAAAGAACCTGGGATGTGTTCACAATGTAAAGGAAGAGCTTTTATTCGAAACTTAAGGTCTAGGTTAAACTGATTTTGGAAATGTTTTCGAAATCTTCTAAATATTCGTCCTAAAGCCTAGTACATACTTCCTCGTGAAGTGAACGTTCGCCAGTGGAGAAAGTGAACTTTTGAGATTGCTCACTGGTACACACTTGTGAGTACACGTTGTGAACATTTGACGTTTCAAAAACACTCTAATGAAGACATAAATCCTTCGTACGTATCACCCTCCAAAACCCATTTGTTTACATTGTTGTATTTGTAATTTTGACATTATGTCCATGAATAAATGTGAAATTCAAATCACTGATAAACTAAATTTCCACGCACCGGACCTCATTAAATGTGTCTTAGTGTGCGTGTTTTCACGCACACTAAGAATTACTTTATGAGGTCCGTTTCCGGTTTAGTTTATAGGCAAACCGAGGATTTATATCTTTACTAGAGTGTTTTTGATTTAAAACATCAATTTTGTGCATAGCACAAATAAAACAACATCGTCAACTTCATCAGTTGAATCTTCAAATAGGTATTCTATTTCATATGACACCATTTTAACTTTTTTTTTAGAACAACGCGCAAGCAGCCACAAACTTTAAAATGCGGAAACCAAATGTCAAAGCTTCACCAACAGTTCCCGTACATTTTGCACGTGAATCGCCCGTGAACGAAAACTCTCCACTTTGTTCTCCACTCAGCTTCACGAGCAAGTTCACGGGTGAACCAAAAACTGAAATTTGTATGGGTTCACGAGATGGTTCACAAGTATGTACTAGGCTTAATCAGTAATGCTAAAATGCCATTATTAGAAGCGCCTTTCCATTACTTCAGTAAGAACGTGTGTACTTTTGATTTTTGTTTAGTTAGCTAGTGGTCTCAATAGATTAGGTTTAAAATATTAAGACGAAGAAACAGCGTTAAATCATACAAAAGTATTTCTTTTTCGGTTTTAGTCATATTTTTTTCGTAAATTATACTGTACACTCCTACAAAATGTTTCTTAATAAACAATTTGACCTATAAACAGAGATGTATGTAACCCTCCTGCTAACGCACACTTTAGAATTTGCGGTAGGTGAGTCTGAGCTTTTTCATAGTTTTATTTTTGTTTTCTATTTCAAAAGTACTTAACTTAATAAATATTATTTATGTAATTATATGGAAATTCATTCTTCAGTAAGGGAACATTTATCCAAGCTTTATTCAGAAGTTTGATCTTCTAAAAACAGTGATGTTTCGGTATTAACCGCAAGTATTTTTTCACTTTTTTAACAAGTGTGCTTTGTAAACAAAAACCAAAAGAAATATTTGTTATAAATTTAATTATAAATAAATAAATTGGGTGGAGCAACAATCCTTTGAGAACTAGGGCCTAGTGACTTGTTACAACCCTCAACCAATCCTGTGTGCGAGTAATGTTGTGAGGGATGGAGGGAACTTCATGACAAGAATTACTCTTGGAGAATTTGTCAATTCCTCGCAAGAGGCAGTACCCGAGAAAAGACTTTAGATGGCATAGGCACGGATCGAACCCAAGACCTCTGGCATGACAGACCAACGCACTAACCATGCTACGGGAATTACTATGACTTTAATTTTTGAAGAAAAATTACATACGACTCTGGAAATTTACATATTCATGTAAACTTATAATTGGCTGAATAGCAAAAAAAATGCGATTTTTAAAAGATCTGTTGTTATGTTCGAATTCTCGACAGCGTATGTATATATCAGATCTTACAAGAATTTTCATAACAGATTTGTCATGCCAAATGCCAAAACTAAAATTCATAAAAATGTGTTGATATCTTATAAAGAAATAGTAGAATGAGGCTTAACTGCATTCAAGAAATATGTGAAAAAAGAGAAAAACACACACGTATGGTAACGACATCTACCTCTGAAAAAGTGTACGAACATTATGTTTAGCTCTTCAAAATTATATGTCATTTCAGAAAAAAACAGCACTTTAAATCGCCATAATTATTTTTTGTTTTTTTTTTCAACAAAATCATCTCTGTTTTATTATTAGGGAAATCTCTGTCTAAGAAAAACAAAAAAATGTAAATCGGTTATAGTTATTTTCGAGAACTTTTACAAACCTACAAATGTTTTTCTTTCATTTGACAAATTCAGCCATTTCGTTTTTATAATTAAGTTTTTAGTTATAATTTCTGCTGCTGTTTTGTACTCTCAAAATACTCGTACACGATTTAAAAGTTTCACAAGAAAAAAAAATTGTCTGTCAAAAAAATCGAGTTTACCAAAAATAATAGATCTGAGACGACTGAGAGACATCTATCACTCAATTGTTTCAACTTCACTTCTGTTTTATAAAGATGAGAGATAGAAATTAAGAGTGCGTTGTAGGAGACAAAAGATTTGTTTGTTTTTGCACTTTTTCAAGTTGAATGTAGTTAAGTATTGACGTTTTTTGTTAAATTTTTGTCAACATTCATCTCGGGGTCAAGTTTTTGTCATTGAAATTTGTCGTGTTTTCGACAAAAACAAACATTTCAAAAACCTGACATGTGCTCACACGGCAGTGTAAGTAGGTTTTTGTTTGACATTATCTATTTTAACATGAACAAATGTTTGTTGAGTCAACATTATTATTTATTTATTAGTTCCTTAACTAAACTAAACCAAACTAAACATTTAATTAATTCAATTGTTGGCCGAAAATGGCTTCAACACAATCAATTTGTGTTTCTCTATTTACAAAATTTTTTATCAGTATCATTTTATCGTAAAATAAGTTTTAAATTCGATGGTCGATATTTTATTTTTCATTTTCCATTCTTATTTTTGCAGTCTTAGAGTTCCTTGATGGATTAACGCAGAAGAAAAAGTGCCACACAGGTGAAGCTCGAGCTCTTCAGTTGTATTTGAAAATGTGGAATTTCATTTTTGTTTGACAATTGTATTTTGTTTGTTTTCATTATTATTTTATAGAAACAAAAATGATTTAAAATGCATTTTACCATAGCCTTGATTAAGTTTATAACAATAACAAATTTTTTTTAATTTTTAACAGCTTCATTATATCTGTAAATTCGTACATTCAGACTGTCTGAATCAAAAACACTAATGAACATAAAAAGCCTTGGCCCTCGGTAGCCGTATTGGTTTGCCTACAAGCTCAAGCAAACAGCTAATTCATAAAGGGTTAAAACGTGTGCGTGACATTATCCTGCAAAAGTCATTAGTTAATTCTATGTATGTGTGAAAATAAGCCACATTTTTGTTTATTGAAATTCATATATTCATCAACATTACAAATACATCAATGTATATACATAAGTGGGCTGTGGAGGTTGACATGTACAAAGGATTTATATCTTCGTGTAGTGTGTTTTTGGTCTGAGTGTTCTACCTTTGGGACAATAAGAAACCCATTTAAATTTTACGGAGCTGAATTCTCAAGTTTTCGGTTTTGCGTGGTTTTCACATAAACTTGTGTGACATTTGATTGGAAAACTCATATTTTTCATCAAGTTCTTTAAAAGTTTAACAAAACCGACTGTTTTCGTCTCAATGACGAGTAAATTCACAAACGTCAAATTTGTATGCAGTGATTCGTTATCACTGCTTTTTTGCTATGCTGATGCTTATGCATCTTTTGCTGATCGGTTATTTGTTTGACGTTAAAAAAAAAACACTTTTTTCCTTTCATTTATTTAATGATGGACGTTCTTTTATTGAAAACATTAATTATAATAATGGCATCAGATTTTGTGAAGTTCTCCCTTTAAAACACAAAACAATCATAAATTATAAATTTAATAAATATAATTGCTTTTAAATTGCTTACTTTTCGTTTTCTTTTCCTTATTTCCAAACTAATCTAATCTCGGCTTGATGCTCAATGCGTTTTTGCACATAAGTTTATTGTATCGTTGCAATAATGAACAGTTGACGTGAAAAGTGATGCCAAAATTTGAGTTTGTGAACGTTTGGGCATTATTATTATTGCAATGATGCGTTTATGAATTTACACGATATATAAATAATGATGTTAGTGCAAGCGACAAGTTATTTACAATTGTTTCTTACTGAATGTATTCATTTATTTGTCCATCTAGATACATTCATTCTCAGATGCTTATGGACTACTTATCGCTTTGTGTGACATCTGTTATTCAAAGTTATCAACAGGTAGGGTTATCTGCGCTCCTCATCCCATCACGTTTGTTATTGTTTTAATTTGGAATGGATACAGTTAATTAGGTAATTCTAAATTTTTAAATCACTTATGCGTTATGCATCTATTTTGTCTTATATTTAATACAAATTTACCATAATATACCTAATCTACTAAATGTCTTAACATACTTAATTAATTAATTCACAAGAAACAAGATTTGTTAATAGTGGAAATAAGTCAGTACAATTCCATAACTTCAAATTTATAAGGCGTACCTACATACATACATACATACATAGGTACCTACATATATGTATCTGCAAATGTAATTAATACTTAATAAGATTTATTAATTAGGTAACTTTCTACGGACTAAATTAAGATCAGGTACCTACCTAGCTAACTAAAAAGGAAACAAATGTATTTACATTGGTATTTTCGGTTACCCAGGCGAGAGTATCTTCACAGAGGTCGTGTTTTTTTTTAACATTAAACTGTGGATTCAAGTATACAGTCTTGTAAATAAGTAATTCAGTAAATAATGTAGGTACCCATATAGTATTTACCTAACATAGGAACTTAGATATGTACCTATAGTGTTAGGTTAGTATAGTTTGAAATCTGACCCTGAAGACATACATACATCCTCCTCTGCTCCACCGCAATCATTTAAAAATTAAAAGAAAAAAAAAAAAAACAAACAGCTGCCTGGCGTTGGCATGTGCATATGTATGTATGTACATATACTCATGCTATTATGCTATACAGAATCTACCTATCTATTACGGTATACCTACCTGTTTGGTCTTTATGTTTGTGCATATCTTCTTTTTATTTTATTGCATTTGTACCTACGTGCTTCGTTTGCGTTGTGTATTGTGTTGTTATCCATTTCGCTCGTGTTTCCGACAACAGCAGCAGCAGCACAGCAGGGCCTGGCAAGAGACTATGATATCGTTAGTTATTTGGAAGAGGAAGAGCTGTATGTACACCACTAAAAACAGAAAAGAAAAGACAAACATTGTGGTGGCCGTCCCCGTCGCCATTGCCATGCCAATGAGTTTAAGTTTGAAAATATGGTGTACAGAAGAGAAGATGCAGAGCAGCGGCAGAAGCAGATACAGATACAGACTTGCTGATTTTGTTTATTTTTGTGCCCCTCTCTCCCCTTACACGAAGCACACTGCCTTCTGCATAACAGAAATATTTGAAACGAGCACTAAACAAGATTGTTGCTAGATTATGTATAGATACATACATAGGTATGTATATACCTAGGTATATGAACAAAAAAAAAACATGATTTCCAAGAACTTGATGGTTTGGGTAGGAGACTTTTTTGGCTGAAAACTCGGAAGTGTGAATTGATAAATGGCCGTTTGTAAAGGAGAAGATACGAAACAAGCTAGAGGCAGGGAACGGGTATGGATACGGGTAGTAGATTAGGTACCTAAGACCTAACTAATATTCGATTATGCAGCAGGGGGCAGAGAAAAAAAATTTGATGAATGTCGTCGTCTTTCACCGGATGTCGGAAATTTATTTAAAATGTCGTGGGTTTGCCGTCGCATCGCATCTCGGCGAGCTTAGTGGGGGTAATTAAATTGAATTGACTGAAAAATAATTTACCTTTTTTCTTTTGCACAATAGGTACCTATGTAAACGACCAAACTTTTTACATTTTACTGTTTCTTTTTTCTATGTACCTACATAGCTAGAAATTCTTAAGAACCTACTGGCCAATTCCTTGACAAAGTTCTAGTCTCTAAAACTAAGTTTATTGAAAAATTGGGACTCGGTTGAGTTCTAACTCATTTCTTTATCAAGTTCTCGAGCGTTAGAACTCTGATATAGATCTCAGTTTTATTAGAACCTCAATTTGGAGGGTCTAGGATAGGTACATACCTATTAGAATTTAGTTTAGCAATGTTTTTAACTGTGAAAAATTGCATGTATAGGTAGGTAGGTATATAATGAAATGTAGAATTTAATGTTAAGCTTTTTTACTAGGTACCTATAAGACTTCACAAGAGAACATAAAAACCATCCACAATTTGTCAAGAAAAAAGAAGCTGAGATGCGACCCACACTGATAACTTCCAATCCCGTCCGTCGATTTTTCTTGCTTAAAACTTTAACAAAATGTTCATACCCAACAATATTTTGTGTAAGAAAAATACCTAATTTGAAGTCAATATTTTTCTTTGATCTTTTAATACTTGAGCCCGAAAACAATTTTTTATCAGTTTTTTGTTCTTTTTGTAGGTTTTCATGTTTTGTCAAAAAAGTTGTCAGCTGAATTTTTCTAAGAAATTAACTAAAAATTACCAACAATATTTTGCATATGATGAATCAGTTTGATTTCAAAATCTATTTTTTTAACGAGATTTTAAGTCGAAAACCAATTTCTAGCAATTTTAGTAGCATTTCTTGGAAGTTTTTATTTCTTATGTAAACAAATTTTTCTAAGAAAAATTTAGCGCAGAATGAAACTATTTTGAAGTCAGATGTCAAAAACGTTATTCTTCGTTGCAAATTAATAAATGGCGGGGGTTAAAAAGGAAAAGGAAAGGGCTATCGCAGAAGGAGAAAAGTGTTGAAAGGAAAGAAAAAACATCCTGTTCGACCACTCTTTGGAGAAAAATGCATAATTACAAGAATGTATCTCAAAAATTTTCGAAAGTAGGAGACTGCTTTGAACTCGCAGTTTTGGTCTTTAGATTGGTCAGGCAGGAAACATTTTATATTAAGCTCAACAAAAAAAAAAAAAAATCCTCGAAATACAAAACAAGATGGCTCACTTACAAAAAGAAAATGTAGCCTTTTTAAATATTTTTACCAATATATTTGCAAAATCCTTCCGGAGGTGAATATATCTTGCGTAGCTTGTAAAAAATTACATATAACCACCCAGCATGAACAACTTATAGTAGGGGAGCCAAGGGTGCTAAATCGGGATTTACTCGAGCGTCAAAGAGACCTATTGGATTGCGAAGCTTAGATGATAAGAAGAGAAAAATGTTATATCATATATCACTTTCATCGGTGGGGGGAGCGGCTAAAAATGTTCTATCTGTAACTTAGAGAAAAAGAAGGGAAAAACAAATTCACCACGAAATACCGGTATAACTTCTTCCGTTATTTATTAACAAACAAAAATGGTTTGCTAGAATTAATTTGAGTTATAGGAGTATTTTTGTAGATATAAAAACGACAAGATGTTAGCAAAATTAAAAAAAAATTCATGAGAATTACAAATATTATAATGAGACTTTAAAAAACATAGCCTTCTTGGCTATCAATAAACAAAAATGAAAAATGTCGCATTTCCCGGAAATGACGTTTTTTTGTGTACTCTTCTCCGAGGTGAAAACATGTATACACCGATACGAATTCAACACGCTATAAAAAATGAGAGTAAGAGGTTTCGAAGAGACAGAGACGAGGAAATTTGGTTCTCTCATTTAGTTTTTTCCCTCTGATCTGACAATGGCAAGAATTTTGTTTGTATTTTTTCAAATCTTTTAACTTAACAAATTGAAAAACTGAGAACCGGCTTACTCTGACGATATTCTAATACATTTATATGTAAATTTTTGTAATGTATCTGACGTACATATGTATGTATGTATGTAAATTTGATAGTTTTTTGTAAATTAGTTTCACCACAAAACACACACTTTACATTAATGTCACTCATAGTAACTTTTTTTTTAAAATTTTAATTCACATAATAAACATCAAAATCGCAAAATAATTTCAGGCGTTACAAATACGTTGTAAACGAAAAAACAACTGCGCGATCAGCTGTCATGGCGTCATGGCAACAGAACCCACAGTTGGAACGGAGTGAGAGAGTCATAGATAGAGAAAAAGTGAGAGAGGAATAGAAACGCGGGAAGGGGAATACCGGCATCATGTATGTACCTGCACGCATTAAACTTTATCCATTATTTTTCCTTACTTCGGCTTACGGAAATCGTCAGATTATATGTACATATATTATTCGTGAACGTTCAATTATTGCCTTCAAAATAAAAAAAAATTTAGCCACGCTCGAGAAAGTCAAGATGACGTTTTTTTTACAAGTTTGTAACCCACCTACTTCTTATCGTCAATCGAAAATTGTCAGATTAGTGGAATATACACTTTTTAGCATATAACTAACTTACCCTACCTTAATCTGACGCGCTCGAGAATTTCAGATAATCAATTTCTTTTTACTAATCTGATCCTTGAGGCGCGGCCACATATACGGAGCTAATGCTTGGTGGAGGTATTCAATGGGGTACTAGGTACCTCCCTGTATATTAATCTGCCGCGCTTTAGTAAATCCCAAAATCCCTTCTTGGGCTCCCCTACTATTAAAGGTGAAGAAAATTACGATGTTTGCCAGGCCTGGATGGATCACAAAACCCGATAATTGTTGCTCAAAACAAAAACTGGACAATGATAACACTGGCCAATACTGGTTTTGCCACACGAACTTTGTTAGCTAATTTTGTTTTATAAATCTTCCCTCATTATTTAATAACAGTTGTTATAGTGATACGGTAATACTCATAACTAGTACTACGGCAGTAAGTTAACAGAAAAGCTTAAAAGTAAATCGTCAAAATATTTGTGGTTGAATGTGAACACTTTTTTGTAGTTTATTAACAATGTGAACATGTCGAGAAAGTGTAATAATGGTCCTAGCTGTTTTTGCTATGTCTGTCAACAAAGAAATTTTACGAATCTTGTGTTGGAGTGTTATCATTATAAGCAATGTTTTGATTTTTCTGTCTCCCATCAAGACAAATGCTGGGCCCCTCATGCCTGTTGCTTAACGTGTGTGCAAAATTTAACTGACAGGAAGAAAGGCGTACGGCTTATGCTGTTTGCTATACCCATGAAATGGACTGAACAGCGAGACCACGTTTGAGATCGCTATTTTTGTCTCACTGACATAAAAGGTATAAATTACAAGAACAAAAACACAGTTATGTACCCAAACTTATCTTATCGACTATAAGATCACTCTCTCATTGCAAAAAATTGCCAGAACTTATACCAGTTCCAACTACGTCTGTTGAGAACAAAAATTCAGAACCGTCCACTTCAGGTCAATAATAGTTAGCTATTTTCGAAACCATGATCAACACTTCAGACCCTATTTTTCTCAGGATGGAGATTTATTGTTTTGCAAAAAAAAATAAACAAGATTATGAAAATGTTGGACATAGATATTGATCTCTCTCATTAGCGTTTATTCATTAATTCTTTGAAATCCAGTCTAAAAGCAGTTTTATTGCATAATGGAAATATGCTTTCGTCTGTCTGAAAGAAACCTATGAAAATATGAAACTTTTACTTCGAAAAAATAAGTTACAGTACATGTTCTTTTAAAATCTGCGGTTATCTTAAAGTTGTTGTACTTAGACTTCAGCTGGGTTATACAAAGTTTTGCTACTTATTATGTGAATGATACCGAGACAGAATTAAAAACATGGCTTACACGTGCATCGTTAGTTCCTGGACAAAAAAACGTTAAGTATTTACCCCTTGTACAGTCAAATAATGTGCTTCTACCACCATTGCATATCAAATTAGGATTAATAGAATATTTTGCGAAGGCAATGGATCGCAATGGGAGTGGATTTTTTTATCTAAAAGAAAAATTGCAAAAAATAAGAGATGAAAAGATAAAAGAGGATATTTTTGTTGGCCCTCAAATTAGGGAGTTAAGCTATGAATACACGGTCAACGAAATCGGTCAACGAGTTGACTCTCTGACGTCACAAAAAATACATATTTTCTCCGTCATCTCACCGTCAACGTTTACAGTGTCAATGCTTAAAACATTGACTATCACACGATTGACACTATTGGGTCAATGTTGTCCCAAATTACGTTGACGCACAGGTGTGTCAACCTGACTTTTACTCATCAGTGTCAATGCATTGACTCGCAAAACTTTGATGATCACACGGTTTGACACAAATCAAAAAAGCCGTCAGCACAAGTCAAAGTTATTTTGAGGAAATAAAATAAATATTGTGAGTTTATTAATGCACATAATTATATAGATATGTATATTTAACTTAAGTGCAATTCATTTTCAGATAAAAAGCAATAGCAATGACAAAAAGAAATATGGAGATACCGGTTTTGGCCGCATACATTTTAGAAAGCAGCACGGACGATGAGCACGAGGACGACATCCGCAGTGCAAGGCCTTCACGAAAACAGCGTTCGGATTGGACAAAAAATTGGTTGAAGGTCCGGGAGAAAGAAGGATTTTGTGTAAAATTATTACGCGAATTGCGCGCTGAGGAACCAACTTTATATCGCAATTTCCTCCGCATGGGCGCAAGACAGTTTGATTACTTGCTGGCGCTGGTGAAGCCTCACATACAAAAACAAAATACAAAAACGCGGACGAGCATTTCTGCCGAGGTGCGATTGGTCCTCACACTGCGATTCCTGGCCACTGGCGAAAATTTCAGATCTTTGCAGTACCTTTTTAGAATTTCCCAACCAGCTATATCCTCTATTATTCCCCAAGTTCTTAACGCGATTTTCAATGTTCTTGTTTCTGACTTTATAGAGGTTTAGTTATTCATAAAGTGCAGAAATGGTTAACTAAAGAATTAAAGTGGATTTTTTTTTTTTTTGATAGATTCCGAAGAGTGAATCTGAATGGGAGGCAGTAGCTGAAAAATCAACGAAGCGTGGCAGTTCCCAAATTGCTTAGGTGCAGTGGACGGAAAACACGTTGTCATAGTCGCACCACCTCATGCCGGTAGCGTGTACTATAATTATAAAGGTATTTGATATTTTTGTTTTAACACTGATATTAAACGTATTTATATTCTTTTTTCCACAGGGACATATAGCATAGTTCTAATGGGAATATCTGATGCCGAGTACAAACTTTTGTACATTGACGTCGGCCGCAACGGAAAATTCTCGGACGGTGGTGTATTCAACAGATGTACATTTGGACAAGCACTAGACAGCAACCGTTTGCACTTACCTGCTCCAAAACCGCTGCCTGGAAGAGAAAGGGCCGTTCCATATGTGCTTGTGGCTGATGATGCATTTGCATTGCGAACAAATATAATGAAACCGTTTGCCCACCGAAATTTAACCTTACCAGAACGTGTTTTCAATTATCGACTGAGCCGAACTCGTCGTATAATTGAAAATTTGTTTGGCATTATGTCTGCACGTTTTCGTATCCCATGACACGGTCGCTATTTCCGAAGTGCCTTGGCCCGATTTTTTGGCTCGGATCTTGCCTAAATTTGCCTTGAAGAGGCTACGAAGGGCGTTCCATTTGTTTCTAGCTTCAAAACTATCGACATTTTGGATCCCTAGCTCCTCAGCAACTTGTTTCCAGCACTCACATTTTATGTGAGCCAGCTTATAATCGCTGCATCCTCCATCCCAAAGCGCTGGTCGCTTTTGGACTGCTGAAATCAACGCCGATATTTCAGTTTTTTTGGCCCAAGCGTATGCAATTTTTCTTTTGCGTTGCGCTTTTTTCTTTTTTTGGTCTTCATCTTGGGCAAGTGACTCCTGTCTTGGAGTAGCATCGTCGATATCTTCCATCATAATCTGATACATTTTTTATCAAAGAAAGGGACATTATTTTAAATTTAAAAAAAAACTTACCAGCAGCTTTAAAATTTCAATATATGTATGTATGTCCTGTTTTGTTTTTTTATTTTTTGAATTAAATGATGTAAAAAAACCAGGGCCATGTTTTTGTTTTATATGTATAAAAATCACAGTCAAACTGAGACGATGACACGGTATTTAATTCTGCCCCGTCAACGCTGGGACACGGTCATTGCGATGACACGACTCCGTCAACGCGTCCCAATGACGTTGACAGAGAGATTACACGGTCATCGAAAAAAGTCAATGCGTTGACCCAAAAATGTGTGTCAACGAGAGTGTCATCGTACCCGTCAACGCAATGACACCAGTTTTCGTTGACAATCATACGAAGTGACACTCTTGGGACAGATTGTGACGTCATTTTTACGTCAGAGAGTCAACGCATTGACCGATTTCGTTGACTGTGTAATCATAGCTTTAATAAATGATTCAAGATTTGAAGAAAAATTAAGCGATTTAGAAAAAACTGCATGGAAGACTTTTAAAAATGTTGTTGCTAATTTTTTGGGTAACCACAAGAGTGACAGCTACAGAAAGTTGGTTCGGGAGCTATTAATGTCATATCAAGCATTGGGTTGCAACATGTCACTTAAGATCAATTTTTAAGACTCACACCTGGATTTTTTTCCTGAAAATTAGGGGCGACGTCAGCGACGAGCACGGTGAGAGGTTCCATTAGGACATGTCTAAAATGGAAAAGCGGTACCAGAGCAAATGGAGCCCAAATATGTAAGCAGATGGCAACGGCCTAGTCACTGATAAAGCTTCGGTTCCCATCGATTACCGAAATCAAGCATTAGTGAGCGTGGTTAGTAGACAGATGGGATGGGGGACCGTCTCGAAACCTACCGCGTGCTGTTGTCATGTGTTCTTTCTGTCTGTTGTTCTTTCTCTTCTGTCCTTCTATGTTGTTTTAATGTCATGTGTTGTTATCACCTTGCATAGTCTAGTCGCTAAAGGTGATGTGTTCTCTACTCTGTACATTTATGTGCTGAGTAGTATGTAATGTAATGTAATATGTTAGCAGATTACAGCTGGACAATTAAAAGAGACCAACCAGAATTCAAGAAAATCTTAGATTATTAAGTCATTTATACAAAAAATAAACTTTTGATCTACGATATCTGTGTTTTAATTGTTAATTTTTTCTTACAGTCACCAATTTAAGTAAAAAAATTCAAAAAAGTCTGTGTGGCACGACAAAGACAAAGTTAAAATTAATATAAAGGAAATGTCGGCATCTGGTTTTTACGACTGCCACGATTGCTCATCTATTTAAAAATCAATAAAATTACACCAAGGCCATATTTGGCCTATATTACATGTTAAAAAGTTGAGAGAGGAAGCAACAACTTGTATCTTACGTTCGACTAGTGAGTTCATATCGCTTAGCTTTAAAAAAAATCAAAAAATCATTTCTTCCAAATCGGCGTACATAGGGCTTTTTAAATATGTACATACGAGTATGTCTTTTAAAATACCTAAAAACCCTAACCACGCTATTTTCTACGTAAGTCTAGATTTGTTAAATATAGTTATTGTTAAAAATAAAGCACACATTAATCTTTAAAACACTATTTTTTGAATTTTTTTTAAATTTCATATTCTGGTTGCGGTAAGCGATTTAGTGAAAAGAATCTTTCTGAACCAAAAGTAACATTTTAAAAAGAAATCCCAAAATCTTCAACTCACAAGAAGTAACAAACGTATGCGCATTGAAGGTAAATCCGAAAGGGGGAATTTTGAAATTTGTTATAATATTATTTAATATAAACGTCAAAGCTCACCATATATACATACATATGTATGTATGTATATACCTTAACCCACATCATCGTTTTCACACCACCCACTCTTCAACCATCCTACGCATCTAGTTCCATTTCCAGTCAGCCATGTTACGAAATCCATATAGTGTACATACATATTCAGCAAAACAGTGTAATCTATATAAAGCTGGATGCGGGCCGGGGCAGTGTATACACTATATTTGCAGCCTGCAGGGTTTGAATATTTTATTACATTTATACAACGTTTCTCTTGCTTGAGATTTGTTGTTGTTCCTGTGCAACTAACTGCCATATAGTGGTGTGTGGGAGAATATCTAAAAAAAAAAAAAAAATGCAACAGAAATTATTTTATCTTCATAATAATTGTATGAAATTTGTTCTTCTTTGAAGACATTTTGAGGGGGCAGACTGTATGTTGGTATGATGAATTTAATTAGTAAAGTTCCTACCTACATAGTATAAAATTATGTAGATGATTGGGTGTATAACAACAACAACTTATTATGCACACCCTGTTATTTTGCAGCTTAGTTTTTGTGCAAGTAAAAGTATAGCATAGTGAATGGATGTAGAGTTGCCATGTCTGCAGATTGATTTTCAATTAGTTCTTATTGTTCTGGTGAATGTGCACTCCCGGCTTGAATAAAGCACATTTCTGCTTTTTTTTTTAATTTAAAGGCACTCAAAGGGTTATTAGAAACCTTTATAGGACTAGGGAGAGACCTACAGTTTTTTAAGCCGAATCCGAACGGCTAATTTGAGAAAGCACTTTTCATGAAAAGAATTACTCTTGGGGGATTTGTGAATTCCTCGCAAGAGGCAGTACCCGTGCGAAAAAACTTTAGATGGCACAGACAGGGATCGAACCCAAGACCTCTGGCATGACAGTCCAACGCACTAACCATCATGCCACGGGTACTACGGGTGCACATTGGTCTTAAAGTTATGCACATTCTCGATGTGCAGTTAAAGAAAGAATCTGTATACATTACAGTACTCCCGAAATTGAGCTCAAGGGTAAACTGATGAGCATTCCTGGAAGTGCGAGTAATACGGCTGAATAGTTTAAGGGGTGAAATGCAACTGTCTAATTTGACAGAACATTGTTTGTACAAATATCGATAAAACAACGAAAGGCATTAAACATTGGGCAGGTTCAGACAACGTAAGGGACTTCATTTGCAGTCAATTCATTTCTTTGAACGTACATTTTGACCAAGGCAACTAGTTAGTCGGTAAAGTGACATAAACTTTAAATTCGGAACTTTACTTCACTAATCTCTACTTTCAGTTGATCGTGCAGAAACTATTAAAAACATAAATAAAACTTCTCAGTCCATCTTGACTAGTATTTTGTACTTTAAATAAATATTATTTATTCCTTTACCAATTTGATAAGGAAATTTTTTTACATAAAACATAAAATGAAATTGTGCAGAATATAAATAAATCACGAAGTAATAAAGTTTAGCTTTCAGTTCAGCTTTTAGTTGAATGAAAAAACATGATCAATTGTCATTTTGACATAAGTTGACTTGACTTGATAGTAAGGGAGATTTTTCTTGACTAACTTTCCAGTCAACTTTCCAATTAAGTTGCCTTAATTGGAAGGCAATTTTTTGGCAGCTGGCCAATCAGATGCTAGAAACTTGCCTTACTTTCAAGTCCCTTATGCCGTCTGAACCTGCCCAATGTTTCGGTTATAGTTCTATCGCCTATCATTTTCAAAGTTTTTTTTTTGTAATCCTATCCAAAAGACTTAAACTTGTTTTTGAGGCACCTGCCCAGATATGCGAGTTATATTCCAGCTTTAGACGAATGAAAGCTTTGTAAATTACAGCCAGTTCAGAAGGGGTGAAAAATTTCTTGCACCGTAGAATAAATCGCTTATGAATATAAGGAAGAAAATGGGAGACAAAACGGAGCTTTGAGGGACACCAGCATTTTTTTTATGAGTTTCAGATTCGAAACCATCAAATACAACTTTTATTGAACGTTTACAAAAAGTAGATTCCAGTCCAATGAAGAAGAGATTCATCAATACCAAAAGCATTTGCGATAAGATCAGCTTGGTGCCAAACTCTTTCAAATATCAAGTGCAATAATCTTACTTTATCCAAAACGATGTAAAGATTTGTTCCACTGTTCGGTTAGATAAACCATCAAATCACCGGTGGACCTATTGCTATGAAAACCATACTGTCGGTCATTAAGAACCTTTCGTTCTTCGAGATATGTATTTCATAAGCTGATAATTAATCAGCGTTTCCATGAAAGGGCGGTGAGTGCTACTGGACAATAGTTGGTGGGGGAGGAGGATTCGCGTTTTTTAGGGACAGGCTGGACAAATGCTCTTTTCCATCCGCTCATAAAAAGACCTGTAGAGTAGGAAATATGAAAAGGCTTACGCAATGGTTTTGCCAGCGTTGAAGAACACCTCTTTACAACAATAGGAGGGATATTTATAGGGTAAAATTAATCCCAAAATTCAAATAGTGCCTGCGAACCGGTCGCTATTTTGACTTCTTCCAATCGAAGAGCATAAGAGATACGGGCTTGACATTTTCACAGAATATTTTTGTAAATATATGTACGCTTTCCCAAAAAGGAAAAAATAAATAAATTTTATATAATAGGGCCCATACACTACGCAAACACGTTTGTTCAAACGTGTATTTGAGCAAACATAGTTTCGCCACACACTACATAAACATGTTTGAGAGATATTAGTTGCGTGACGAATTTTTACACACCACAATACCGGTAAACTTTTATAAAGTTCAATGAATTCAGTCCAACAAATTTTTCCCTCTTGTTTATTCATGTTAACTCTATGAAAATTGGCATCGGTTTGAGCAAAATTCAATACACACCACACAAACTTGTTTGTGCAGGCACGGAAAATTCAAATTTTTTTGATTTTGTTCGTTCAAACCGCTTGCGCAAACACGCACCATCGCTACACACTACTCAAACAGTTTGCACAAACATTTTTAAAACAACAAAATACATTCGTTTGCTCAAACAGTTTGTGTAGTGTATGGGCCCTAAGATTTTAAAAGTTTGACATTTAATCAATTTTGGAAATAGCCCACTTTCAAAAAGCACCAACATTTTGATAAGTGCTAAGAAACTAAAAAGAAGTTTTGTTAAAATAAATTAATAGGAATAATTTTTTATTCGTTGGCTTGAATTTTGGAAGCAGCATTAAGTTCATTACAAAATTGTTGTTGGTTTTCATAAGATTAGAAAGATAAGTCGATATTTTGAAGATTAACGTAAAATAACCTACAAATCTTTGCATGAAGTTATTGTACATACAATTAAACTCTATTAACTGTATGGATCAGGGGTGCGGGAGAGGGTCATGGCTACATGCGCATAACTCTAAAAGCTAATCGAAATCCGTTATAGGATGTAAATTCTGATAGGTCGTGCATGAACTTATTTTTGGAATTTTGAATTTGGACCATTTATTATGCGACACCCTGTGTAATTGTCTTAAAGTTAACCAAAACTGTACGAACTTGATCTGAAAAAAATTGCTTATAGGTATAGGTACCCAACTATACCTTCATTTAAATGAAGAATTTTTGGATTATAAATGAGACCCTACAGAATTGGAATCATTGTCCAAGTGACCACGGAAAGAATTGTTTGAAAATGAAATGCAAAAGATTATTCTTTTACGGTCGATTTCTTCACTTTTATGAAATAGGTATTTATGTAAAGCTAGGTATACCTACCTAATTCATGTTTAAATGAACATATGGCGGGTAGTCAAGGTTTGTATAAGGCTAAAATATGTTATTCCCTAACGTCAGTTTAATCACAGGCTTTGGAAAATGCAAACAAATGCTGCAAAATGTACCTCTTCAGCCTTTTCAAAAAGAAAATACCTAGTTCCTAGATAGAAAGTTAAGTTTTTAACTTACCTAACGCCTGAACCTAATCTCAACACACACAATTCGCCGAAAAAAAAGTAATAGGTAAATACCTACATAAAAAGGTAGCTACCTGTTCAAATCAGAAAATAAGATCTACCTAACTTCCTTCTCTCCTTCTACAGGGTGTCTGGCGGCAGATTTATATTTTCAAAATTAAATTCCAAAAAATCTATTTGATTATTGTTTATTATTCTCATATTATTATTTTATTATTAGATTATATTAATTCTTATATCAACAAAATGTAAATGTATTAATAATAATAATAATATATTGTTTATTGGCTAATAATGCGGATTTCAATTTTTGAACAATATGTCATCCAAATGTCTTTCGTAGAGTTTCAGGCACTATTCAAAACGGGGACTCGTGTTACGCGCCACACGCTAAAGTAAACTTCATTCCAATGCGCTGATTTCTTGACGAATGTTTTCTTTTAAGTTTACTAAAGTTCGGGAATTGTTGGTGTAAACTCTTTCTTTCACTTTCATTGAGTTCTTGAAGGATTTGAATTTTAAATGGATGGAACTTTAAATCCTTTTTTGAAATTTCATGAATAATCGCTCTTGGAAGTCCTAGTTAGTCTGCCCTTTTCCGTATCGAAAGTCGTGGATTTTCACGTAAACTCTCTTCAACCGCTTTAATGTTTTCGGGAGTCCTTAGAGATCGACTGGGCCCTGGCAGTGGAGTGTTCATAGCCGAAGCAGTTGCGCTGAACCTCTGTATCCACGAACGAATTCACACTTGGCCCATCATTTATTCGTCGTTTAGCGAATTACGAACAAAACTGCCCACGCGCAGTTACGTACGAATCGTTACTCTGAAAAATGCCTCGATGGCGAACGCACGATGCTCACTTGACCAGTGCGACATCGTGAGTCGTGACTGAGAAATCCGCAAGATCACTGATTCCATTCCAATAACACCCTCGGGCATCATTTATTACTTTTTGAAATAATCGTATTTAAAAACATAAACCTGCCACCACACACCCTGTTCCTACTCGTACCTCTCTATAATGTCAAACCCAACCAAAAACAAAATATGATAAAAAGGTATAGTATACCTACTTATTCTTGTTTGTGACCTAGGTTATGTATCTAGACAAACTTTTTGTTGGTATATTCATCGAAAATGACGGACGTTAGAGGGAGAAAATATAAATACTTTATATATACAAACCAAAGCCATGTTATTGCACAATTATATACCTCCAGGGAAAGAGATAAATGTATGTACATACGTTATGTATAGTATGTAGGTACTTGTTCAACAATGCAAAAATAAAAATGAAAATAAATGAAACCCGGAGCCATCTGTTGTATAGTTGGAATATGGAAGTTAGAAGGTTGGAACTGGTAACTGGATTTGACAGCTCTGTCTCCGTCTGTTTGGATGTTTGTTCGGTTTTTTTTCGAAAGGCTGAGAGGCCCCGATTAATTCAGGCATGTAACTTTAGCGGTTGTTTTTATTAGTCTTTTCGATATACATACCTATCTAGTCGATACGATATCGATATAAATGTACATATATAGGCAGGCATAGTATACCTAAGTAGATATAATGCGGTTTCCGCTCAGTAAAAAATATAAATGATAGATAGGTATATACCTACCTACTATGTATGTATGTATATATCCAGACAATTATAGGTAGCTATTGAAAAGGTATTATTTATGAAATGTATAAATCATTGAATAATAATTTATAAATTTCTAAGATAGGTAGGTATCAAAGTAAATAATTACCTGCATACCTGTGTTTTCATAAACCGTCGTATACAATCGTTTTTTCGGCTTTGTTGTATTAATGAACACACCAACTCTGCAGAACTTGTGCAGTAAAGTTTTAAGTAGTCACTGGGGGCATTCACTAACGTAGTAACTACGTAATCAAGACATTCTGACTAAATGCAACTACAAAATTAGTTGAAATTTCGACGTAGTGTAAAAATTTCAGTTACAAAGTGAGTGGACACTGATTTTGACGTTTCACAATCAGCTGCTCAGTAAGGACACAAAAATTCAAAATAAAATTAATTGTATAGTATTTAAATACATTTTATATTTGATTGTATTAAATAAAAAAAAAAACAAAAAAGGTTGTTTAAAGTTCTCAAAACTTATTTTATATACGAGTATTTGCATTTGGCAATAATATGACAGTTCCGGATTGATTAGCTTTGTAGTGTAATTTTGAATTCACAAAGCTAGTTGAATTTTGACTAAGTTGCCACTAGCTTTATGAATGCACCCACTGATTGTTCATAAACGTCAGACACAAATAGTCAGAAATGTCAACAAATAAATACAATTTTCAGCTGTTAACAAAAAGGAGAATTTAGACGTCAACAATTATTGTAAAATAAAATTTTAAAGGGATAATTTTAATAATTCACCGGATTATTAACAAAAAAAAATATAATAATTGCAATCAATTATCTAGTTCCTTTAAATTCAACCATATGTTGAATCAGCTGTTCTATCAGGTGGCCACGTACATACATACATATACCAGAAATTCTTAGATATATTTGGATTCCTTTTTTGATAAACCAGCTGTTTTGGATCAGCTGTTTTCTTAAGCATGTAAAACACTAAGAAAAATGTATCCGGATATCCTATTTATCTCAGATTGAACGAATTCAATCTGCTCAAAGCAAATGTCACTTATGATTTTTTTGAGCATATCTTCTGCAATTCATCTGCGTTTGTTCGGTCGAAAATCTCACTTTATGCAAATGTCACGCTTGTCTATGTTAAGCAGACGTTTATGAAAACACCCCACCTAAATCAATACACATTGAAAATAGACAAATTAATGTATTTGGAGATAATGAGTAGGTAAGTTAGATAATTACCAGCCATAGTAGCCACAAAATCCCATTTGGCACTTGTTAAATGGGAACAAAATCCTTATAAATATATACTATATATTAGAATCAACAAAACAATTCAATAGATTGCTACCACTTTTCTTTTTTTGCAGTTTGCTCAGTTTCAAACAAACGTTAATAAGATTGATGGCGAAGGTATGTACGTTTACACCATGGGCATCTTGATATCCTGTAATCATCTCAACATCGAATGAACTAAATTTTCGACTTCAGCAGAAGCAATATTATGTCATTTCTCTTAAAGCGCTACAAATATCATTTTTTCGAATTTCCCATTGTAAATTCTCCCCTGTGTGCTCAATTGCTCAATAACATTCAAGTCAGAGCTTTGTGGCGGCGGTGATAAACTTAGCGTTTAGAGTGATATCGAATGCCAATCTTTGGTAATATGAGCCCTTCGCGCTTCGACTGATGCTTTCGAAATTTTGTTCCAAAACAGATTTATATTATACTAATGACGATAAATACCAACTTACCGCTGGAGGATAGTGCAAAATGAATACAGCACTGGCAAAGATTTGATCGTCTTGGTCGCGGCATTGTTAATGATGATTGATTTATGACAAAATTTAAAATTATCATATTTGAAAATGGATAATATTCTCCGTCTCCTTATTCTAAGCTACCTTCCCAACAATTTTCAGCGAAATCGGTCCAGCCGTTCTTCAGTTATAAATAGTGTAAATTGCACGAATTTCTTTTATGTAAATAGAATAATAGAAGTAGCTTTTAAGGGGATTGTGACTTTTACAACCTGTATTCTCATTCCTTTCAAAACTAAGAATAAACTAATTTTTATGCAGGTTACAACGATTTTATACCTGTATTCCTGTATATATGAAAACTTTTTTCACATATGTATATGGTATCATTTGTACGAATATCAAGCTACCTATGTATGTAAATATCTTCGAAGCTCTCACCTTTTGAGCAAATTCGTGCGATTCATTCGTGCATTTTATATTATTTCTATAATTATTATTTATGGTTTAAATTATTAAGTCTCTATTACTACATACCTACGATATAGTAGATTGCTGTGTACTAATAGATACATATACATATATACATAACATTAACTTAACATATGTACGTACAGGTTTATAAATAGTTTATATTTCACTAAGATGTCAAAATTAATGTACGACTTTTGTACATTTCTATACAACGTTGATACACACATAAATATCTGTATCTGCACCTGCATGTTGGGGGATAGTGGATTAGAAGATAGATACATTTGTTTTATAGTGAAAAAATATGTAGATACATATAGATGTAAATATAGGTATACATAATGAATGTATGTACATATGTATATGCGAACTTGACTGTTTTATGTATATGTTTTAATTTTGACATTGAGGTTAAGGTTGCAAAAAAAAAAAAAAATATGGGAGACAAAGAATTTCAATTTCTTGAGAAACCGTGAGAATTGCGATGTTGTTGTTTAAGAAATCAAAATGTACCTAAATATTTGTAAGACATTTTTATACTCGTATTATGAATAGAGTATTGAAATTTGGACCTTGCAATTTTTATTGATTTTTAAGATGGAACAAAACAATAACTGAATATCATTTTATTTTGCTTCCACATAATGACTCGAAAAAGATAGTAAAGTGAGTTGAATGAATGAGATCGAGATATAGACTAATAAGACGTCAAAATTGGGTTCTTAAGTCAAACATTGTACTTTTCTTATTTTCTTTTGTAAAAGTTAATTTTTATAATACAATAATTTTGAACTCTGTTAAGAATTTTCCTAAAAAATACGTAGTTAGAATTTTTTTCATACATAAATGATGAGGTAAAGGTATATGAATGGAAATTTCATAATTTATGTGATTTTATATTCAAATGCAAAAAAGTTAAATGTTTGACAAATTAATGGTATTTTTATCGTGCCCTTCTTCCATTTTATGGTCGATTTAATAAAACTACAGAGGGGACTATTCGGGCTGTTGTGACATAATTTGGCACCAAATTTACACTGTCGCACATTAAACCACCAACACGCTGTATCGGCCTGTTTCAGTGATGAATTATCGATTCGGCGCCGACGTTTATAGCGATTAGGCTCTCTTACCCCACTACGTGCAAAATTTTGCTTATTGATTTAAATGTGAAGCCTTTCAAAATACAGCTGCTGCAAAAATTACACCAAAAATACAATGACGAATTTATTGGTGAATGGCTTTTTAAAAAGTTGCCGAAGATCCTCTTATTTATCGAAAAGTTTTGTTCAATGACCAATGAATTTCCTGATCGAATGGATACGTGAACAACCAAAATTTCAGTTGGATTGAAGAGCTGTCACAAGCATTGAAAGAGCTACTAATGCATCAAGAAAAAGTCACTGTTTTCGGATTATGGGCTGGCAAAATCATTGGGTCGTATTTCTTCAAAGATGATGCTAATCGAAATGTTACTGTAAAAGTGAACGCCGTGTCGTTCGATTATTACAAACTGTTTTTGCGGAAAAAATGCACTGAGGGAAAAATGTATGGAATCAAAGGCTTTTATGTAAAATGCTTGTACTAAATTTTGCATGGAATTCCTATGAAACTTTTCTTCAATTTGTAAAGTTGAAGTGCGTTGGCTACATTTCAATTTATATACCAAATGAAACCCTCATCATTGCGAGCAAATTGAAACGAAATCTACATATATGTATGTATATGTACTTACAGCCACATTAATACAAAAAAACGCTTATTCCCCCTTTATTCCGCGAGTTTACTAAACCAGGGAATAAGAGTTGAGTTGTGGGTTAAAATGTTCCCTGATTTAACCAAAAATGTTCATTGAAATTAAAGTGACGTTAACCAAAAATCTCTTAAGAATATCTACTACAATATAAAGTTCCGCAGACTTGCGTTCTGTTCTAATGGTCTTTGGCAGTAAATTGTGATACACACCTTGAAATTCTCTTGTGTATATGTTTGAGTAAAAATTATTATCATTATGTAGGTAACATAAAACCTATTAAAGGAGCGATGTGCATGGTATATATGTTTCATTAGTTTTCTGATTTTTATGAATTGTATTTGGTCTATTCATCGAGATAATTGAAGATGTATTTACAGAAACTATGGCTAATGTAGACTTACTAAAGCCGTGCATATCAACACAATCGTCTTGAACCATTTTTATTTTAGTAATTTCAGATTATAATTATACAGTCATTAATCGTACATCATTACGACCCCAGTATCTGATGAAAGCCATAACTTGCAAACCGACAGCAATATGGCTAACTGTTGTGTCCCTATTTAGATCATCTTCAACAACAGGAATAAGTTTCCCACATATTTTCCTTGAAAAACCTATATATTTCTTCCTGAAATCCTCTTCGCTTAGTAGGTACTTGCAACCACCTTCTTCATTGGTTTAACTTAGTAAATGGCGCTTAGTAGGAATTATGTTTTATTTATAACATTTTGAAGTTAGCCCATGGCATAAGACCTAATCCTTCGCTATTTCACGTTTATTAATTTGGCTGTTAGTCTATAAAAAAACTTTAAACCTATACTTAATACATAAGATATGCACTCACTAAATAGCTGTTTACAATATACAATATTTGTATATGTATTCACTACATAAAATCTGAAACGAACATATAACCACATCCACAAAAAAAAGTTAAAGCTATGTGCTGACTAAACGCAACATGTATTGAGTATATATTTGCGTCGCATTATTTCAATGCAAAGGCCTTGAAAGCAAAACAAATATATCTGTTTCAATCTGAATTTTCAGAGTAAATGGGAAAACAGCTATGTTATCACCAGAGATGTTAACATGAAGAGGCGGATCATAACATGAGAAAGGAGTTCATATACTAAAGCAGATCTGTTAAGAAACTTAAGAAGATGCAGTCCGGTCATAATAATAAAGCGTAAAATTCCATAGATATGTAAATACAGTAAAACAAACAAAATATGTAATGAATGAGTATAGCTTTATGGAATGACTACATAAATTAATCTTATGACTAAATAGAAATTATTTAAATATTTATGTTATGAGAAAATAAAGTTATAGGTATGTAATGAATATATTATTTATTTAATGAATATACAAATATCTTATGTAATGACCGAGTAGATGTTTCTAATAAGTTTAAATATTTAAACATGCTGTGTTCAAAATAATAGTAGTGCTCATTGAACTTTAGCATCCCTGATATTAACGCCATCTTTACAGTTGGAAACTTAATTTCTGTGATGCCAAATTTGAAAATGAATTATATTGAAAATGAATTAACAACAAAAGTTATTAGTCAGCTTTGAGATGTTTGCTTAATTAGAGCTGTTCAAAATAATAGTAGTGGAGCTGATTTTGTTTGATTTGTAAGTGATACATAATTAAAACTATTTATTTTTTTTTTGTTAAAAAGTAAGTATTAATTTAATTTTGATAAATTTACAAAAAAAAAATTGTTTTAATTAAATTGATTTATAAAGTGGGAAGAGCAAAACATTGCAATGTGGATAAGCGATGCCTAATACTAAAGCTGCGAGGGGAAGGGAAAACTTATTTGGAAATCCAAGATCTGTTGGGATGCTCACCCACAATGATAGCCCACGCCATTAAATTCAAGGAAACACCCGAAACCCGAGGCAGAAACAGAAAAACGACAGTCATGGAGGACAGGCGCAGCGCATTGTCCGGATGAGCAAAGTCGAGCCCTTTGCGTCGTCTGTTGAAATACAGAAGACCTTGAACTTGGAGGTAAGTGCACTTACGATTCGGAGGCGATTGTTGGAAGCAAATTTGAATGCTCGCAGTCCTCGCAAAGTCCCGTTGTTGACCAAGAAGCACATTAAAACTCGACTCCAATTTGCTAACGAGCACATAAACTGGCCTAAAGAGAAATGGCGCAACGTATTGTGGACAGATGAGAGTAAAATCGTTCTCTTTGGTGGTACTGGATCCCGCCAATACGTCCGTCGTCCACCCAACAAAGAATATGCACCCAAATTCACTACGAAGACGGTAAAACATGGAGGATCTAAGATTTTAATTTGGGCCTGTTTTTCATACTCTGGTGTAGGGCCAATAAAATGTATTGAAGGCATTATGGATCAGCGGGTCTATGTCGAAATCCTACAAAATACAATGGTACCATTTGCAGAATATGATATGCCGCTGAAATGGGTCTTCCAACAAGACAACGATCCGAAGCACACAAGTCGAGCGGCTAAAGAGTGGTTTCGGGTCAATGGGATTGAGCTAATGTTTTGGCCAGCGCAATCACCTGACCTTGACTCCATTGAAAATTTATGGGGGGATGTTAAGAGGGAGGTTAGAAGAGCTAAGCCTTCCTATAACCGAGAACTGTGGGCCGGCCGTAGTGAAGGATGCTTGGCAGAACATACCAAAGGAGCGTTGTGAGTGTTTGGTAGACTCGATGCAGCGTCGGTGTAGGGCTGTCATCAATAACAAAGGTTACACCACAAAATATTGAAGTTTTGTTTTTATTTTTAATTTAATTTAATTAATTTAATTTTTATTAAGTTTTTTTTAAATATTTTTCGACACTACTATTTTTTTGAACAGTCGATTTTGTGTTTCTATTTAGTTTTATTTTATTTAATAATTGTCCTCGAACAAAAACCAAAAATAAACCACAGTGAAATAATCAAGGATGTTTTATTAAAAATTAAGTTTTGTGAAAATAAGTTCTGTGTAATAGTTTTATAGAGCCATAAATCATTGCATGAAACGCACTACTATTATTTTGAACACAGCTGTATGTGATGAGTCCATGAGATATACTCGTATGTATACTCAATCAGTACAATAAGTAACTTTTCTTATCACTTACTTAATAATTTGAGAATGATGGATTGGCGACACAGTTTTATGTAATGAGTTCATTCAATATTAAAATTTATATTACCAATACATAGAATTGTGAACTCGAACTTTACTAATTCCAAAAGCTTGTACTCATCAAAGATAAATACAATTTTTTTTGATTTTGTTCGCGAGCACGTGTTCATCGAAGCGTAACGACCTTTTGCTGAGCCCATACATTTTTACCTCAGTGTGGAAGAAATTGACTAGCAACAACGAAGGAGAGTAGAGTTCGATGAAAAGTTTATTTCACATTTGGGGATCGAGATCGGGTACGCCAAAATTGGACTAAGTAGATGAGCCAATTGAGGTACAACTGCTGCCAACATTTGCATGAAAAATCTTCAAACATTAAATTAAGATTTAAGATTCAAATAAAGATTTAATGCCTTGTTCTAAATTGTACGTATTTTTTTTAATAATCCATAGCAGTAGTAGTAACTAGAGGGTTCTAGGCCACCGGTATCACCGGGGTTCTGATCTATGCTAAATACCGGTATTATTTTGGGGCTCTAGACTTAGCAAATGTAAGAACGCAAAAACGTAATATTCACGTTCACGTTAAAACGCAAAAACGTAAAATTCACGTTAAAACGTAAAATTCACGTTCACGTTAAAACGCAAAAACGTAAAATTCACGTTCACGTTAAAAAGCAACAACGTAAAATTCACGTTCACGTTAAAACGCAAAAACGTAAACTTCACGTTAAAACGTAAAATTCACGTTCACGTTAAAACGCAAAAACGTAAAATTCACGTTAAAACGTAAAATTCAGGTTTACGTTAAAACACAAAAACGTAAAATTCACATTCACGTTAAAACGCAAAAACGTAAAATTCACGTTCACGTTAAAACGCAAAAACGTAAAATTCACGTTAAAACGTAAAATTCACGTTTAAACGCAAAAACGTAAAATTCACATTCACGTTAAAACGCAAAAACGTAAAATTAACGTTTACGTTAAAACGTAAAATTAACGTTCGGAACGGAAACATCACCATAGGAAACTGATCAAAATCATGAACAGAACATGATGCTTAAGAGTTAAGTTTTTCAGAAAAGGTGGTTCATATGAGTGAAGAGAGAAAAGAATCGTTAAGTAAAAAACATGTTAATTTTTTAAATATTTTTTTTTTTATTTTTTAATTAAATTTTAATATTTAAAAAAATAGTTGGTAGGGGGCTTACATCAAACCCCCCTTTATAAGCTTTTATTTTTTAAAGAATACAGCAGGTGGGCCACTGCCACAAGATCAGTTTAACATTTCATTTTCAAGTTCTATTCGATAATGACCCCAAGCTAGTGTATTTACATTATTAGTACATATAAATCTTTTGTCATCAGAACAACTTAAACTTAATTTGTTTATACATTCGGTGTATATAGTATGGTGTTTAGATCTAAAGTTCAACATTTTACTATAGCAGTTTTGTTTGTGTAGCAAACAGTCTCTGTATTTTGTAGACATTTTTTTACAGCTGCTGATTTAACACCCTTAGCCTTTTTTATTAGTGCGGCATCTTCTATGTCTATACTATATTATTTTAGCTCTTAAAATTCCTTCATTGTTCTACCATTCTTTTCATCCTTCATAAATCATAACTTTTTCACATTGAGCTGGGCAATACCGTAGCAGTTTTAGGGTGGATAGTCTGAAGTATCAAATTTATCTATTATATCATTTCTTATATCATTGTAAAAATCATCTGTTCTTATTTTATAAATAAATGAATCGGTATCCATGTAGGCCAGATGTAGGTTGTCAGTAAATTTAGGTTTCATGTATGCATAATGAAAGTCGTACATTTTATACTTTGAAATCTCCAAAACACAAAAACCTAAGTATATAGGCTTATTATATACACTGTGAATTCGTTTTAACTGAATAGCAGCCATGGTTTCCGAAAATTCTAATATGCTATGAAAATTAGGTTTAGCTATAAGAGCGCGACTACCGAGATGGGTGCCTTTGCCTGATTATCATGTATTTCTAGGGGATACACGAGATCCACTTCTAAAACATAACCAATGTTTATATTTGAAATTAACCAGCCTTTAATCTCATCTAAATTAGTTGGAGGTTCAACCTATTTAAAGTCTGAATGTGGGAGGTAATCAGACATAGCCCAACCGTATAGGTTATTAGCATCCATCAAGTACATTAAATAATCAGATGGTTTACTTGAATCATAATAATCAACCATATATTTATTATTTGCTTTACAATGTCGCAAGCTACATTGTGTTAAACCTCCTCTTATACCCTTAGCGAAAAAGTTATACATGTTAATGTCTGTGAAAAGTTCAAGCTTAACACCTGTTTCTTTCAACATAGCATCCCACGAAAAACCTGGCAATGTATGTATGTACATATATGTGACAGGGGTCTAGACCATAAATTGTTCTAGAATCAATTCTTAATTTTTCAAAAATGTCTGATAAAATTAATACGTCTGTAATTAAATAGTGTTCAAGATATGCTCTTAAATTACTACATTTAAAATGTGACCAAACTTTCTCAGCATGATTATAATCATCTTGGTTACAATCCTTTTCAACCAAAGAATTTCTAAATGATTCTATTGAAGGAAGCTCCGTCTCACTTAATTTTTCTATAGAATCTAAATAATCATAGCATAAAACACCCTTACGAGTCATAAGTTGAATAGATTCATCATCTTTGAAAAATGTTGATAAAATTTTAAAATCTTTTTTTTTCATCAAGAGTTTTTGCTATCTTATCTATACTTGAAGGTAAAAATCTAAATGAGTCTAAGAACCGTAATTCTAGAAACTCGCTCTGCTTACTATTTATTAATAGTTTTGTTGATATGGATATATATTTCTCTTTGTTGAGAGGAATAATATTGATAAACCCTTTGATATTACCCAGCTCTTTTATAAATAAATGAGAATCATAACCGGTCAAATTATGGAAAAAAATTGGAATGAATTTAGGTATTTTATAGTTTAAGTTACAATTTGAATGCGCTGCTCCTCTGAATTTACCAGTCAAGTGATCATGATCTCGTACCTTTCAAGTTCGTAACAAAAACTCGTCCACAGTCTTCACCTAGAGTAAAAAAAAAATTATATTACAGCGCTCATAATTTTCATATAGCATAAGAGATAAATCCTTTAAAACAAATTTACTTACCGGTGTATTTGAACAATTTATTTAGAGATGGATCAAATGAGCATTTGATAAAGTATGAAACAGCAATCGGGACATGTTTTTTAATCGATGTAGTCGATGATTTTGAGAGATCAATCAATATTCACCAGCATGCATTCAAAATCTGCATAGATGGTAAATGGCACTTCGAGTGACCTAGATTGATGCTCAAACTGTAGTATATTATTTGTCTCATTTGGTAGGGCTGTCACAATTTTGTTGCATTCAGTTTCATGCTTCTCAAATCCTTTATCCGTGTTGAATATCAGCAGGCATGAATTACACATTCTAATTGATCGTTTACCATGATTTATTTGATCTCCTATTAATCTGGACATATTTTTTATCCACACATAGTGATTGTATTCGCCTTCTTGTATAAGTAACAAGTTTATGTGTAGGTCTCTCTTATGGTTAGAATTATAATATGGACCTACAACTCTATAGTTTTCTCCAGTTCCTTTTTTTTCTACTCCGAACACATTTACACTTATTACAGGGTTTAGAGTTTCAAAAATCGAAATATCTTTAAGTTTCAAAGGGAAAACTAAATTTGTAAAGTTAACCATTCATTAAACTTATCACTCCGTTTTGAATGTTTGCAATCAGATATTTATTAGCTCTATGCGAATGGTCATCTATGGGAGAAAGAGCTGATATAACTGCCCAATTTGAAACAGAATTTATCATTATTTTGCACATTAACACAGGCTTTTTTCAATTCAATACTTCTCGGTAGTTTTAAGTAACTTGAACCTCTTAAGCGGTCCCTAGACTATCAATATTATTGTGCAATATTTGATGTTGCACAATATTATTGAGAGTCTACGGCTCATATTGAAGGGTTGTGCAATATATTGTATAAAATCAAAATCCTTTTGATATATATTGTGCAACCAAATTTATTGTATAGTCTGTGGATGTGTTTGCACAATATTTTGTCATTTGTTTTGAATATTCATAGTGATAACATCTCCCTGGTTCGCTCAAAGCCAGCTCATTTAATAAATTTTGATGAGCAAACACGTTTCGATTTTTGTACCAGTCCTTCATCCATCTGCGTTTGTTTTTTTCTTTTTTTTTAATGAAATAGTAAGAGCAATTATTTGCAACAATAATCCATATCATCGAGCATGATGTTGAAGCACAAATAAAGAATTCTCAAATGATTTATTGTGCGAAATATTGTTTAGTGTGGGGTACCAGTCAATAATATTGTGTAATATATTGTTCAATAATATTGATAGTCTAGGGACCGCTTTAAGAGCTTATATTCGTTAATATTGACTTTAATAAATATGTTTTATACAAAATAGTGTCCATCCAGAATCTTTATCCTCAAACTCTACACTTTTAGTCTCAATGATCTTACTCATATTTTCAAGTACATATATCTTCCAAGTTATCATTTTGAAGAGCTATCTACATTGGACATTCTAATGAGTACCTTTCCACTTTACCTTCGAAACAATGCCTTATTCTGTTAAACCGTGTATTAATAACTGGAACTCTACTTTTTCTCTAATGATCATTGGTTTTACTGTGATGTGTCCATTCAGAAGTACTCACGTTTATTTCACAAATAACGCATCTACGTTTTTTCGGTGCGTTTGGCGAAGATGGAGGGTCATCATTATCAAGAAGGTTTCTTTTATTATTAGACTTTTCGATTTCATTATTAATTGCCAGATTATCGGAGAGGTTGTTCATATGCTTCTTACGGAAGTGTTCCTTCATTAAATCTGTTCGCGTATACGTTTTTTCACATTGAGTTCATTTTATCTTATAACCATGTACAGCTTTTATATGCCTGTTAAGAGTACACATTTCTATAAATTTGCTACTGCATACATACGTTACAAACAAAATTCGTCATTGTATTATATTAACTTTATAGTTTATACCGATTGCAAAACACACACTTTTTGGATAACTTTTCTTAGATATGAATATCTTTAATAAAATTGAAAAACTGATATGGGAAGCAATGTTCTCTACTCACGATATGGAATAAGACTGTTAATTAGTTAGCATAACATTTTTCTACTTTTATATTACGATAGAAATACGAATTCAATCAAGTCACCCGCATACTATCTATAAAACATAAGTCCTACCGAGAGATTTTTTTTTTTATATAGCGATTGAGATACTCTATAAAATGAAAACTAGGGGTTGAACTCTGAGGGAGGAGTCATTTCATAAGTAACACCTTACCACCAGGGTCTGCCACTTTACTCCTTTAGCAGTAGATTTACTGCGTTTTGGCATAAATAAAAATCTACTGCGCAGCAAAACGAATCTACTCCTTTTTTAAATTTTAATAGTACCTAACCAAAATTAGTTGTAAGCTTATCCATTCAAAATTTTAAATACTCAACCACGTTCACTCACTCTGAATGCATTCACTGAAAAATTAAAAATTATGAAAATTCAACCACGTTCACTCTTTCTGAATACATTCACTTGCTTGTTCCCAGAAATCCTCAAACATTTTATAAGACTTGATATGATAAGCGTAGATGATAATTCCGGCCTATAAATGCCCCTTTCCGATATTTACTTTGGCATTCAGTTTTAACAGCATATTAATCATAATTCAAAAAATTTTGTTGAAGACAAATTAGTCGATCTTAAGAATAATTTCATCGGAACTATGCAACAAAATTAAAAAACCATTTGATTTCAATAACAAAAAATACAACTGCTTATGTACATATTTAGATATAAGCCAGATAGTAAATAATAGTTTGATGTCAATATTACCAATTTTGGGAGAGTTTCAACATTCATCTGAAAATGTGGAAGTACTCAATATGCAATGGAGGTTCTTGTTAGGCAATAATGATTTTGTTAAGAAATACCATGACCCTTCAGATATAACAAAGTTTTGGTCAAAAGCCAGAACATTTAAAAACTCGGTAGGTGAATTTGCATTGGTAGAGATAGCAGAATTTATGCTTTTATTATGTTCATATGTTCCTGCAGCGAAGCTGCTGAAAGTAAATTTTCGCTAGTCAACTTAATTAAAACTAATACTAGAAACAGCCTCAACACTAATAAACTTCAAAATATTATATTAGCTAAGGAGCTTACAGATCCGAAAGAGGATTGTCGTTTTTTCTCAAACTCACCAGGTATAATTGAATTTTATAGCAAATTTAAATTCACAAATGGTGAATTTATGATGAAATAAGGTCATTAATTACTTATGTACAGGTATACATATATGAAATTTAGAAATAAATGTGATGTCTTTTTATTGTATGTATCTAGATATAAGAATTATTCTCAAAATGGAATGTGACTTTTTGTTTATTTATTTTAAAAAGTTGTGTTTTGTTTTTTTTTTTTTACTGTTGAATTCATTTTTTAAGTTCTGTTGTTATTGTTCAAAAATAAAATGTATACATACATACATATATTATGATTTGAATTTTGTTTTGCTCACTCTAAAATCTACTGCGGTATATTGCAATCTACTGCGCTTTTTTCTTATATTTACTGCGCTAAATTATTTTTAGGGTGGCAGCGCTGGTACCACACACCTTACGTGTTTGAACATGAAAATTGTAAAAATGTTTGTATGGGAAAGGTGAAAGGATCATTCTCACCGTTCACTCTCATCGTTCTCACCCTCAAATACCCCTATGATTCAAACCAGAGTATATCTAATAATGAGTAGGGACACTCTCCAAATTTTCGTTCTGAGTTCATATTTTAAATTACCGCTATGTCACACAAACACGAGAAATAGATGGTAATAAGAAGTGTTACAGTGTAAAAGAGATATGATATGAAGAATGATAAATTTTTGTTCGAGGCTCTCTAATGCATCTAAAAAATCTTGTTGTGGTCGTGTTAAATTCGCACCATCAAATTCTTTAAAATCTGTGAATATGGAGGATATATTAGGTTGCTGGCTCAGTTCCACTTCACACTTATGGTTTTGACGGTATTTTTTCAAAATATAGCCCGCAAAATAATAAAAAGCAATTTGACAACCAAAATCAACAGTTTTGTAGTCAGATTCGGTTTCAAAAGCGTAAATTACTTCGTCTTTTTTTTCTTCGTTTGATTTAATATGGATATCAATATGCGGCAGTTCCAAATTTATAGTTGGCTCGCAGTTTCCTTAGGTAATGTCCTCCATATACTTGGCCGCAAACGACCTTTTGAAAGCACATGTGAATTGAAAAGGAGTCAGCAACTTATTATTTCCTCCTCGATTGCGTAACACAGCAAATGTGTTTTCTAAACAATCTTGATTAAGGTTTCTTTAAGAAGAAATGTAATACCTTCTTCTTTTAAGTCACTAAAAATATCAATTAGAGCATGTATATTCTGTTGCCATCCATTTATAAATCTCATTTTCTTTGTCACATTAATTGAGCTATCAAAAAAAGTAATATTTTCAAAAAAAGATTTCATTTCGTTTAGAAAATCTATTTGCTCCTTTCTTGCAAAAAATGGCCTTCTGGATGCTTTTGCTTTAAATTGGGATGAGTTGAAAACATTAAATAATTTGTCAATTTTTTCAATTATTTCAGCAGTGTTAATAGCTGTTGACGATGAAGCACCTATACTGGCAAGGGTATAAATACCAGCTGAAACGGTTGAACTTATTGACTGAGAAGCAAGTCTAACACGCATCTTCTGAAAATTGTTTGGGAAAATATGTTCATCAGTCAGTTTTGGAGCCATTTTAAATGCAGATTTTTTGTCTCTTAAGTAAAAATCAATGACATCTTTCCAAGTTGCCTTCTTGTTACCAAGTGCAACAATGTCATATTTCATGAAATTACGCCAAAAAGATTTCAAAAGATGAGGGGTGTCATACATGTAATAAATTTTAGTATTTTCAACATAAAAGAAAGGTTTGTGCAAAGGAATGCCTAGAAGTCTATTAAGACCAATAAAATTTCCACCTTGGTCTGAAATTACAAGCCTGGGTTTCATTTTAACTTCAATCAATTCATTAACACATTTGACTACGATTTCCTTCAATGTCTTGGCTGGACAAGAGGAATTGACAAAGTAATACCCAAGTAACTGATAATACCGATGAGTAAGGCCTCTTACCATTACAACAATGGCATAATTTGCAGCTAAATGTGTTTTATTCTGTCCATCGTCTTCCAATCCTATTATCGCTCCCTTATTTTTATTGAAATAAAGATGAGTTTTCAACGACATTTCATCTAAACAAATAACACAATTTTGGGCGATTTCTGGTAAAACCTGTATTTTTAGCTTTAACGCATTAAATAATGACTTGTGAAGTCCAGGTCCAGAAGGCCAATCTTTGGTAAATCTAGTTAAAGTTTTTTTTGATGGCAAACATAAATTATGCTCTAAGAAGTAATATGCATTAGGTGCAATGAAATATATGCTGAGACAAATTTTTTTAAATTCGTTAGAGTACCTCCATCCTTTCTGTTTTTTTTTTTATAGTTTGCAATATGAGTTTCAACAATTCGAGCTAACTCTTTAGGTAAAACGTTTTTTGTTTTTTCTAAATACGCAGCATCTGAACATTTTTGTTTTTTTTAAATTTCAATTTCTTTTTTTAAATTCTTACACTCTTTTCTTAATTGAAATACCTCGGCTGTTTCCTTGATGTTTGTCTGCGTTGCCTTATGCTCTCTATATGAGGTTTTCGCTTCGATTGATTCTCCAACTTGAATAATTTCGCTAAGCGGTTCATCTGCTTCAAAGATTTCGAGTAATTCAGCACTTTGGATTTTGCCCACTCCTTCCTCTAAAAACTCCAATTGCTCTTGATTAGAAACCACACTTCTAAATTCTCGTCTTCTTGTGTTATATTCATATTCCCTTTATTCGTCTCACCTTCTGCAGTGTCAGTTAAGGTTTTTAAAATATTTAAGTCAGGTATAGCCGACAATTTTAAACGAATTTTGGAAGCGGAAAACATATCTTTTGAGAAATGATTTTCGCACACCCTTAAATCTCGTGAAATTTGCTGTTCTAACAAATGTGGTTTGTAAATAGCACTTAACCACTTTGTTCTCCTGAAGAAAGAAAAAAGAAAAAATAATTATTTTTAACCGTATTTTAAGTCTGATCGTAATCTCAGGCAGTTGATGTTATTGTGTTTACAAAACGCTGAAAGGGCGCGAAGTTACAACCAAAATTTAAATTAATCAAAAACCACACAATCTACTACCACAAACTAAAAAAGCGTTCAGATCGTACATCTTTTATAACAAAAAAACATAATTATAGCCTGAGATTATAAAACCAGAGATTTTAAATGTATTTTTTGTACTCAACACAAAAAAACCGTTGCAATTTTTACATTTTCAATAACAAAACAGCAAATATTGCTTTCCTTTCTATATTTTCTGGCAGTTTAAAATATTTAACACCAGAATTAACTTCTTCTTCTCGACCGCATGCCAAACACTTTAAATAATGTTTACACATTTTAATTTTTATTTCAATCACTTTTAAGATACACAAGTCACCCTTTATTCAACTCACTGAAACACTTCCGCACAAATGAATACAATTCAAACCAGATCGCCTTTAAAAATGCATTATGAAAAAATGTAAACAATTCCTATTCCACCCCTAATTACATTTTAGTGTTACCAGCTGTTTTAAATACGTACTAAAGAAGTAAAAAATACTGTTTCTTATACTACGACTACGCTAAACATAGCTTTTTTTATGTTTTTAGAAGAACAAAACAAAGATGAAGTTGCAATTTTCATATTTCAGAACGATACATTTATTTAAAAATTAAATAAGAGGTATAATTTATAAAATAAAAAAGTGACACAATAAATAAAAGAAGAGTAGAGGCTGGTCACATTCAATTAATGAAAAGCACAGCAAAACCACACACCCACATGTGATCAAACTGGATCGCCTTTAAAAATCCATTATGAAAAAAGACCTCGTTTATGTATCATACGATCGAAGGTGTATGTGTTGGTGTTGGGAAAACCGATTGTGTATCTTTCTAACATTAGCTATGTCAGGTAAGGATTAAAATGGATACATTTGACCTGTTTTCACTCATAATAATTTTTTGTTTTGTTTTATTGTTCATTTTTAATTGTATTAGTAGGTGTTGCATATGTGTAGAGAGTGTCCCTACTCATTATTAGATATACTCTGATTCAAACCAATGGTGTGTGTGGTGTGTGTGTGTGTGTGTGTAAGAAGATTGGGTGGGGGTACTTCTATAAATAAGAAATGATTTGGTGATAAACAGAATAGTCGATTTCAAGAAGCTACACAGTCAACATAATTACAAATATTATACATAATGATTAATTCCGATGAAGCAGTATACTCCGTTTTTAGTCTGGATGATTTCGCTGCTTTTGAAGTAAATTCATTAACCCTAGCCACGGGATTCAAGCCAACAAAGAAGCTATCGGAGTCGGAAATGGGTCTCAAATATAACATTTATACCTTGCGAAAGGTTACGACACGGTGGGGTGATAGAATCGTAGCGGATCTGGACGAATATACGGTAAGATACAATTTTTCTCGTTCTGCTTCCTTTATACAAAGTACTTGAAAATTATTTTTCTTTTCTTATAGGTCTTTTTACCGATAAGATACGCAAAGCTGTCCACAGAAAGCATATTACTAATTGGAGGAGGCTCTTATGCTTTAGAGAAAACATATCAACGTGGATCAAAGTTTGAGCTGAAATTTACAAAAATATAAATAATTTTATGTTAATATAATTTATAAGCATATATACATATATATGTATATACATATAAGAAAAAGAAGCAAAATTAAAATTTTTAAAAATCAAATTTATTTCTTTTATTAATTTTACAGAATTTTGTTTTTATCGATCCAAGAGTTATGTTCTGGTGGGAATCGCAACCCTTTTTACAAAAACTTTATTTCCTCTCGTTTGTAGAACTTTTTCAACTAGATATACATCGCCACAATCAGTTTTCAGCAGTTCTAGTTCATAAAAGCCTCCTTGATTAGGTTTTCCTTGAAAGTCTTCAAGAAGATATGTTATAGGTTTTGTTGCTTGGACTTTTCTTATTTTAAAAACCTCAGTAGTCCAGTTGGGTGTATAACCTTTTTCGAATACATGTTTATACTTGCTAATTCTTACGTTATCACCAATTTTGAATTTTCTTTAAACACTTCTTTCTTATTTTTGAAAAGTGATAACATTGACTTTGAATTTTTCTTGTTTACATCTGCAGGTTTACATTTAATGGTTCGGTTGTAAGAATGATTATAATCATAAAGCAATTTCTTATAAATATTTATCCACTTATAGCTTCCATTGGAACTAAATTCTTTCCACATTTTTTCCTTAGGTTCTATTAAATCTTTCAATAATTGAAGCTTTCAATGAGCTGAATGTAGAATAGTGATTAATTTTATGTTTTTCCATCAAACTCTTGAAGTTTGTATTACAAAATTGTTTTGGTCGCTGTAAGGTATCATTTCAACCAGATCTGCTTGCCACAAGTCATCATATCCCTTTATGATAACATGAAGACGTTTGAAATTTCGCCGTGTAGCCTTATGTAACTCTTCAACAACCTTTCGCTTACTCATATTTAAAAAGAGTGACTTCATATAAATAAAACAAATCTTTTATATATTTTTATAAATGTATGTATGCTTTTATTCCAATCTTTTATATAATAACATCAATTTCTTAATTCTAACCAAACGGTTTTCTACCATATAGCAGTCGAAAATATCGGGTCCTAGCTTACATTGCATTGGTTGAATGCCCAGCAGCAATTGGAGTAATGATATCCGTGAATAGTTTCAGTGTAATGTACATTATCGAATCTTTTAAACAGGGAAATGCAAGTTAAGATCTCTTCATAATGCTCATCCAATACATTCTTGCGATGAGTTTTTAAAAAATCAAAAATGTTTTTAATTATGACTTTTGAGTCCATTTTTATAGGTGTTGCTGGTTAAAGTGTTGAATGCTTACTAACAATTTTTTACTTTTTGTAAGAGGAATTAACGTAAAATGAAAAATATTTGTAATTTATTTTAATCTATGGGTGTAAAGGGTACATTAGGAAACAGCGCAGCGTTTTCATAAAATGTTTAACTTTATTTTTTATTTTCTTGTCAATATACTTTTCTTCTATGGAGTCTTTAAGATTTTTTTGAGAAATTAATTGTGATGCTTTGTTTTCTTGTTCCATACTTTTTATTGTTTCCTTTATCGTAGATCGTCTATGTGGTTTTTTAGAATATGAATTTCCTTATTAAAAGTGGATAAAACTTCCATTAAAGAAGAATTTATGTGGTTTATAATGCTTGATTCTTTAAGACTTATTTGATCATCAACATATCCTTTACACACGGCTTGGTGGGGGTATTCAGGATTACTTCCAACATTGTTTAAATATCTACTTTCTATACTCGTATCAAAATTACCAGGTAAGAGTCTAAATCCCAATCCTGGAGGACCCACAATACCTTTGGTTTTTGGAGTAGGTTTGAAGTTCCTACCGAACTTGTCGACGTTCATTGTTCAAATGTTTAGTTTTCTTTTTTGTATGATACTAATATATAATATTTGATTCCTTTAATTCTTCAATTATGGAAGTGATTTCATTCTGATGGTTATCGTTACCAGCATTTTTAGATGATATCAAAAGTCGTAGTCTATCCACAAGTTCATTTGGATAATTCCAGTATACATATTCAATATCTTTGTTTGTGTATTTCATTTCAGTAATACTAGAAAAGGATTTTCCTATTTTTGCATTATCATTTTTAAGTCCAGCGACAATAGCCTTTATTATTTGTGTATATTTCACACCTCTGTTACTCTTAATTCGAGAAGAACTATCATGATTCATTCTGTATGCATTAGTTTTTTGGAGGATTTTCGAATATTGTTCTAAGTCATCCTTAGTATATTTTTGCTTACAAGGATTTTTCTTTAACACCAATTCAATGAGACCCGGAGTTCGAGTAAAATTTCATCATCAATGATAATATTCTTATCACTCATTTTAAAGCTACATTTTCCTATTTTTACAGATTGGGTGTTTGCATCAAAATATGGTCCATAGGCCGTAACACGATTCGACTCTGACAATAGTTTTTGTTGATTGAAAGACGATGATTTATTAGGACTATCAAAATTTGTTGGTGTACTGAATAAAAAAGTATTATCTGGACTATTCAATTCAAATGAAGGTGATTCTGCTCGCTCATGGTCCTCATCCTTTTCATTAAAATATTTGAAATGTAGCTTACGACGTTTCGGTGTTTAAATATTATCCTCTTGTTGTGATTCTTTTTTTTTAATATTTCCAACCAATTTTTTCAACGGCTCAACGATGGGTTTGAAAGTTTTTTCCAACTCAGTTTCTCGCATCATTTTACCAGTTTTTAGTTGAAAATATTTATTTTTGAGCACATATCGCGTTTTTATTAGATCATTTAACACCACTTTCATCCATTTTTTATAGTATAAATATGAGACAGTATTTAAATATTTATTTTATTATGATTACTCGTATATGATGAACTAGTACCTCCAAACAGTGATGCTGATGTAATGTCTTGCTTTCAAATGATAAATGTATATTTTAATAGTGTTGCAATTTTGTGAAAACTGTTTTTATATCCACCTTTTTCAATGGTGCTTTCCTTGTCTATAACCAGAAAACCGAAATTATCAGCCCAACACTGAGAACATAATTCTTTAAACTGATTAAATGTCATATCAGAGTTTATATGATCTTTGTAAACATGAATCAAATTCAATTCATCTTGTTTGAAAAGAATAATAAAATTAGCATTGTCTCTAATTAAATGTTATGGTATATGGGTATAGGACTGACATAAGTAAATACTATCAACTCCATTATGACGGCCCATGCAAAAATAATCTCTTATGTTATTTTGTTTCTGGCATGGAACATCATCGAATATAAATATTGAATTATTTTTCGCGTCTGATGGGGGCATTATCTCGGAATTATTTTAGAATTCATTGTATTCCATTCCTTTCACGGATGTAATCAGCTTTTTGAGATAAATATATTTTGGTTGATGTAAGGATTTAGAATAAATATAAATATTTTCAAACTTTAATCCATTCGGGTCGAGAAGAATAGATACTAAGCATAACATTTGTTTTTTCACAGTTTGATGGTCCAACGATAATTCCTCAAATACTGTTTGGGAATAATGAACCATGTTTTTTTTTTTTATTTTGACTTTGGAATCAAAGTTTTTTACTTTAATAACTTCTGACTGCTTTACGAAGCGCATAATGCCGACTGATAGCTTTTACAATAAAACATAGCATTTTTATATGATTACTAGCTGACCCGACAAACGTTGTGTTGTCATATAAATAATTTCTAGATAATATTTTGCTTGAAATAAATACTAACTTATTGTAAGTGTGTAAGGGTGTGGTATGTAAGTGGGAGAGGTATAGAGCACTGTAAACGGTGACAAAATATTAAACTAACAAATCACTAAACAAATTTTCTTAATTTATTAAAATTAATTCTTTAAAATTATATTATATTATATAAACAATATCAATCTCTTAATATAAAAGAGTATACAATATTTTTTGTGATCCCATCTTTCGCCAATACAAACAAACTGGATGGTTTGCCCATTCGAGAGCACGCCACGTATAATTGTCCGTGTGAAAAACATGAAGTGCTCAAATCTAAGCAGCAGACAGACAAAGTTTGGCCGTGCGACTTATTGATAGTAATTGCAAATGTCAATCTAATTGGGAATTGAAGGCTTTTAAATTGAATTGGCACATCTGTGGGTATAAAAGTGATTCGCGGTAATAATATATTTTCACCTCGGAATTTGCCATTTAGAATTATGGCTTCGATAACATTTTTCATTAATTATTTAATTACTAATCGAGTGCCGTTGCACAACCATGGTGGGTTTAAATTACGAAACAAAATTACCGCAGGTCCAACCTTCAGTTCTAAATTATGACAGGTAAATCCAATGAGTTTCAAAACTCAGTTGGATAATTTACAGCTTCGGTGGCATCACAAACTGTATCAATAGATTTGTATGACAACAAGTCTCCTTGTAACAAATGTTGTATCTTGAGATTTAATTCGTTGACATCCACATTTTTTGCTGCTAAAGTTGCTCTTTCTGCCAGCCACTCATGATTTGTATATTGTCTGTGTACATCGGGAAATATCTGGTCAATAATAGCATCTTGTGAATCAATAATCGTGCAGAAATCGTGCAGTCGCCTATATCTAACAGTTGATTTGAGAATTTTTCAGCGGATGGATCTTGAAGCATTTGAACAGGCATTTTTACTTTAAGTTGTACTTTTTCAGCATTACGCCGCAGTGGCGATGATTTAAAGCACGCGTTGATCTCATCAGCGTACGTTAAACGCGGAATAACGGGAAGTGTTTGTCTGAAATCGCCTGAGTGTCTGTCGTTGTTTTTTATATCTTTTAATGTCCTGTTCAACGCCTCAAGCGAATGTTTGTGTGCATTTCATCCCCGATGATAATTTTACACTGTTTCTGCACTTTGGCAATGGATGATTGTTTTTTATATTGCACACCGAGTCTGGGTTGTTTTGAATATTTAGTGGCAGTTTAAAGACTGAATCAGCTGTTCTGCCTCCATCCAATAAAGTTGCTGCAATGCCAGAAGATGCAACAGCCAAAACGATACCATTATTTGATCGTATTTTAGCAAGAATTAGCGAAATAAGGAATGTTTTTCCAGTTCCACCTGGTGCATCCAAAAAAAAAGAATCCACCTTGTCCTGCCGAAACTGGGAGCATGATGTGGCCATAAATGGTTCTTTGTTCTTCATTCATTAGTGGGACATTGCGAGCGACAATTCCTGCCATTTCTACAGTATTGTATTGTAGTTCACGATTCAATTCAGTGTCTATTAAATAAGATGCATTTCGATTTGGTGAATGCATACCAAAATAACTGAGTGGTAAGTTGGCAATGATAATGCAAAGATCCTCAATATCAATCAATGCTTCATTGTACATAGCGTCACTGAATACTATCGTAAGATCGTTGCACCGTGTACGATGTTGATGCAATTAAATAATAGTACTTAGGAATATAAAAAATAGATAAAAAAACTATTCTCAGACCTACCGAATGTATATACAAAATTTCATTGAAATTGGTTAAGCCGTGTGGCCCCGGAACTAAATTGGAAAAACGATTACGTAGAGGAGATAAGGGGATTAATCAACTGGATGAGGCTTGTCGTTTGCATGATATTGCATATTCTAAGAGTAGCTCTGTCTCAGATCGACACGTTGCTGATAAAATTCTAACTGAGCAAGCGTGGAAATGATTTAAAGCAAACGACTCTTTAGCGTCTGAAAAGTTAAGCAGCCTTTTGGTCGCCAACATGATGAAGGCGAAAACAAAGTTCGGTATGGGTAATAAAGAGAATAAAAAAAACTACCCGAGCTAGTAAACAAAAGAAGCAGCATTGTAAGAAAAATATTTTTAAAAAGGCCATAACTGAAGCAAGTAATGCTATTAAAAGTAATATCATTTGTTGTGGTACAACATCTATGGCAAATATTGCTATGAAAGCTGCAAAAAATGTTTTTAAAAATAAAAAAAAAAAACAAAATATACAAACTCCAAGAATAATCCCACTTCCAAAGAGAGGTGGTTTTCTTCCATTTCTAGCTCCTATTCTAGCTGGTTAATCAGCTGTTGGATCTTTAACAGGTGGAGTTGCCGGAGTTGCAAAAGCACTGAATGACGTTCATGTTGCTAAAAGAGCTTTTGAAGAAAACAAACGACATAATAAGGCTATGGAGGCAGTCGCTATTCAAGGGGAGGGGTTATACTTGAAACCATATAAAAATGGTCTTGGTTTATTTCTAAACACACCTGACCTAATACAAAAAACTGATTGATTTGCTGCATAAGACTTTTAAATAATCATGATATTCTACGGTTTGGAAAGAAACATCTCAAGCACTTTAGAGGAGTTTTTATGCGAGACTCATTACCAAAAACCTCTACGGATCACGAGTGTGGCGTTATATATTTGTATAGTGAAGCTGGTATGGGTACTCATTGGGTAGAATATATTAGAAATAAAAAATATAATATTATAAAGTACCTATTTTGATAGTTTTGGTAATTTAAGACCACCAACTGAAGTAATAGACTATCTTGGTAATCAAATAAATTATAATTATATTCGAGAACAAGATTTTGATACATTTATATGTGGACATTTATGCTTAAGATTTTTATTAATTATTACCGAATTCAATTGGATCTCTTTAAAGATTTAGAAGAAGCTGCTGATGATATGAATCAATATGAATCAGATCTCTTCGTCGATATAAATAGAGTTAATGCCATACGCATTGAATGTAATATTATAGATGGAACGTATATTAACAATCAACCTGCTCATATTTTACATGAATTTGCTGTTAAAGTAAGTCCAGGCTATAAAATCATAGAAGTTCCGAAAAATGTCATTTATTTACCCGTGAACGTCAGACGAATAACATCGTTGTGTTTAAAGTTTATAGATCAAGACGGAAAAGTTATAAATTTTAGAGGAGAGACATTAACGGCTCGATTACATTTACAACCGCAGCCATGATTGTATATGAAAATATAATCACCACAATCCCATATAAAAACACCGCCGAAAATAATTCATTACTCAATCAAGCTTCGAACTCAGCCGCGGTAACACATAAACTTACAAAACATAATCAGGATTTTTTACTCTCATTGGGGTATATCATAAAACATTGAAAATCAAAAACAAAATATAACAATATGTTGAACATTTTCCAAGAGCCCGAAATCTATGAAAGTGTTTCTAAATATGAATATCATACTTACTCACCATATCAAAACAATTTTGAAAAAAATGACATCGTTCAGATTTGCATACAACAACAAAATCTTAATGTTCTTCCTTCGGAAAGCTTTCTATATGTTGAAGGGTCACTATCGAGGACAGATGGAAAAGAAATAGTCAGCACAAGACTTGTAAACAATGCAATGGCTTTTTTCTTCGGCGAAATACGTTATGAGCTGAATGGAAAGGAAATTGATTACAATCGAAATGTGGGGATTACAACAACAATCAAAAACTATTTATCGTTGACAAAAAATGAGAGTGATATGCTTTTAAATGCTTCATGGTCTCCTGATTCAGTTATTTATTTGAACCCATTTCATTTTAACTACTGCATTCCATTGAATAAGCTTTTGGGTTTTGCCGAAGATTATAAAAAAATTATTCCAAATGCTCGTCATGATCTAATTCTCACTCGTTCTAGGATGGATGAAAACGCTATAATCTCCCCATAACACTGATGAAAATGTGGATACAAGTAAAACTACATAAGGTACAGTGGAGAGTACCACACGTGACTTTATCAGATTCGATGAAATTAAATCTATATAAATCTACATATAAATGCAAATAGTTTTATGAAAATTGCTTTCCGAAACTCGGGTCTCTATGAGTATCCCATGTTATCAAGCTCTGACCATCACATCTGGAACGTTAAAAACAACGCAAATAGAAAAACCTCGATACATTGTATTTGCATTACAAACTGTAAAAAATATAAAAATATCTGCTGATCCTACAACGTTTGACCATTGTGATTTAACAGACTTAAAAGTGTATCTAAACTCTGATGTATATCCTCATCAAGATCTTAGTATTTCTTTCGAAAGAAATAGATATACATAGCTTGTTCTACAAAATGTATACGAATTTTCAAAGAACTTACTACAATAAAACCAACACTGAACCTTTGCTTTCTTGGGATCTATTTAAATCCCGTGCTCCAATTTTTGTTATAGACTGCAGACATCAAAATGAGACTTTGAAAACAGGACCTATCGATATACGCTTGGAGATGAGAACATCAAAAAACATTCCTGCAAATTCTTCAGCTTATTGCCTCATGCTTCATGATCGGATTATTGAATACAATCCACTTGACCAAGTTGTTAACAGAATTTTCTAAGGATTATTATTATTTCTTTTTATTTTTCAATGTAAACCTAAAAATAAAACCAGAAAATATATATGTAAATAAAATACAATACGAGTATTATTAAAAAAAAAAAAGAAGTATGTGTTATTATTCAAGATTTGCTCATTCCATTTAATTTACATTACCACTTTAAAATAATATAGGAATATCATAACATTTGTATGTTTATTCATTTGCTATTAAGGGTAGAAAAGTAGTCATATACAGGATATGATCCTAAATGTCGTATTAAACATTGCAAAAGGTTTCTTTGTGGTGAAAAGTAACTAATGAAAAAAAGTATTGGGGTAATAATGCATGCTTATATCATATTGATTACTAATAGTAGAAAAATAGAGTTTTTCCCCACATTCATTCATGTGGTTAACCTTATCATAAATTTATATTGTTGACACTTGGGATATCATCGGTGTAAATAAGGAAGCAGTTGGATGAATTTATATATTGCGACCATCATGAATGCATATTTTAATTGTCGGCATCCATCCCTATAGATAAAATAATTTGTTGATCTTATTGACGTACATACATTTGTATTCCGCAATAAAAATAACCCTTGGACCATTTTTCAGGATTTTAATGATAAGGGACAGGGTTTAGTAATATTATTGACATGATGCTAAAGCAAAGCAATAGATAAAGGAGGTATAGCCCTATTAGACAAATGAATGATATGATGGTAGTGAGGTATTAGGCTTTTGTTACACTAATTATTACCTCAATACAGGAAAAATCCTAAAGCAATAGATATAGATGGTCAAGTCCTATAAGTCAGATGAGTGACATGATGGTAACGATGTATCAGGGTCTTGATATATCGATGCACGTATTATAATTGTAATTTTTAATTGCCCGCATTCATCCTTATAGAAATATAGTGCTACCCCTATTTAAATATTTGTAAAATATTTTTATTTCCGTTGACTTTAAACATCCTCAAAATGTATTCCATTCAAAAATCATCAGGGTTTTGATATACCAATGCAATTATCATAATCGTAAAATTTAATTGTTGACATCTATCCTTACAGAAATATAGTGTTAAACCCATTTGATTTTCATTTCCTTTAAATTTATTGAAAGTGTGCTACGAAAATCAGAGGGTCTCTGAAAATGTGTGGATTGTAATGGTACCTTAACGTGAATTTTACGTTTTGCGTTTTAACGTAAACGTTAATTTTACGTTTTTGCGTTCTAACGTTTGCTAAGCATGGTCTAGAACCCCAAAATAATACCGGTATCTAACGTTTGCTAAGCATGGTCTAGAACCCCAAAATAATACCGGTATTTAGCATAGATCAGAACCCCGGTGATACCGGTGGCCTAGAACCCTCTAGTTACTACTACTCATAGCTCTTAAAGAACACTTTAATATTAAATTAGCCAATATCACGAACTACTCACATAAAACCAGAACTGCCTGAAAATCTTAATTTTGGGGAGAGTATGATAACTTAGGCGAAAAAGTTTAATGACGGATTTGTATAGAACAGTTAAAATAAGCATTTTTTTACTATGGGAGGGGAGCCTATCTCCCCCCATTTAGGCGGTAGGGTCAATTTAAAAAAATATGTACGTTAAATGGAAAAAAAATAATTAAAAAATAACGGTTGAAAATAAGGTTTAAAGTGTAATTTTTCAAAACCTTAAGATTATCTAGGACTATTGTTTTTTTTAGAATTCATTGCTCTTATTTGTTTTTGATCAAAAACTGAAAACTAGATGATTTTATGTCTACTAGTTCTTGAGAAAATTAAAAATTACCAAAAAAAAAATATTTTAATTAAATTACTTTTTCCTTGCTTGAGTATTAACGTGGTCTTATTTTGATAGTAATAATCGAATATTGATTAAGATATACCAAGGATAAATTAATTTTTCTTAAATCCAGCTTATTTAAATGCAAAAGAAACTTTGCATGTACCCCATCTTGCACCCCACCTTTCACCCACCGCACCTTTCACCCACCCCACTTTGCACCCACTCCACCTCGCACCCACCCCAAATCCTATAGTGTGCCCAAGCAGAGGGGTTACAGGGGGGAATCATGCCCCCCATATAAACCTCGGTGTGGTCTACACCCAAACTCGCACACACCCCACTGTTGCATAAACCCAAACCCGCACCTACTATTATTACTAGGGCTAGGATTTCCATGCAAATGCATATTTTCTTTGACAAACTTTAGAAGCAAGCGAACAAATTATCTTTAAGAATCATTAATTTTCCTTTAAAATGGCATTCAATCGTTAGTGCATATTTTTGCATATTTGACTATAAATGCATATTTTGCATATTTTTTATAATAAATGCATATTGTTCGTTTATATTTAAAAAAAAATGGACATAAAGTTAAAAAAACATCAGTTTAAAAGAACCATTAAAATTAGAATCAATGAACTAGGTGAAAATACAAACAAATTCTTCTCTTTTTAACCGATGCGGCGCAATACATGTTTAAGGCAGCTAGAGGGTTAAAACTCTTTTATCCGAAGTTGATTCAATCATGTAACGTGTTTAGATCATGCACTACATCGAGTTGCAGAGGAAATACGAAGTTATTTTAAAAATGTTGATTTATTGGTTTCAAACCGAAAACAAATATTTTTAAAGGCACCATCTCGCATGGAACTTTTTAGAGAAAAGTACCCTTTAACACTTCTTCCACCACAGCCTATTGTTACCCGGTGGGGAACTTGGCTACAAGCAGTTGCCTATTACGCAAAGCACTATGAGGAGTTTTAAGAAGTGGTTAATAATTTCGATGATCTGATGCTGTTGCAATTAATATTGCAAAAGAGATATTGAACCAGATCTTACTTAAAAGCCAAATAATATTCATTAACTCTAACTACAGTTTTCCTCGTGATACCCTAACAAAGCTTGAGGGAAAGGACTCATTAAAAAATCAAATTGATTTAGTTGAAGATGCTGTTGTAAAAATAACTGCTATTAAGGATATCTTGCTCCAGCCATACAAAATAAGCTTGAGAATGTTCTAGCAAAAATTGAAGTGTTTTTAACAATGAAAAATATATGCAAGGCATTTACATTGAATTGCAGTAATGAAAATTATTTGAGAAACTTTACAACCGATGAAATTTCTTCCTTTAAGAATGCACCACTTACGTCAATTGACGTAGAACGTTCCTTTTCGATGTATAAGACGTTTCGAAGGCCTAATCGCCAAAGCTTTATTTTTAAAAACTTTAAAAAGAATTTCATCATTTATGTCAATTTTTCTATTGTCTGTGTTATTTTGAAAAAAAAAAAAATGTCTTCAAAGGGATATCTTTTTCTTATGTTGATGTAATTTTTATTTATTATTTATGTTTTGTGTATTTTTTAATTTTAGAATGTACCAACTTGTTTTTAAGTTCCTTTAAAAGATTAAATAAAAGACTTTTTTTTTATAAAAACTGTATACTAAGGCTTTTTTGTCTTCAATTATATGATTTTAAATGCATATTTTAAGTGCATATTTCCCATTTTTAAGAGCATATTTTAAGCGCATATTTTGCGTTTTTAAGTGCATGGAAATCCTAGCCCTAATTACTATCAAAAGAAGACCACTCAAGCAAAAAAAAATAATTAAATTTAAATAGTAGTTGTGGTTATTTTCAATTTTCCCAAAAACTAATAGACATAAAATCATCTAGTTTTCAGTTTTTGATCAAAAACAAATAAGAGCAATAAAAAATAAAAACAATAGTAAATAATCTTGAAGTATTGAAAAATTACAATTTGAACCTTTTTTTAACTTTTTTTTTTACTCAAAATTTGAGTTTAAAATTGAATTTTTCAAAAACTATGCATAGTTTTGACTTGATTTAAAAACTGACTTATAGTACAGAATGTTGGCTTTAAAAAAAATGTATAATACTTAATTGTAAGTATTACCGTTATTTTTTAAGAAATTTTTTCCATTTTAAATAATAATTTTTTTTAAATTGCCCCTCCTGCCTAAACGGGGGGAGATAAACCCCCTCCCTTAGTAAAAAATGCTTGTTTTTAACTGTTCTTAAAAATTCCGTTATAATATCTTGTCGCCTAAGTTATCGTACTCTTGCCTTAATTTTAAAAGCTCATGGAAAAAAATCCTTAAACCATTTAAAAGTAAATTTCATGGTCTACAAAGTCTTTTTAACCGTTGAGAATTTATTAGTCAAATACGAAAATTTTAAACACAAACCCCTGAATAAATTGGTATTCAATAAATAATAATTTTGTATGCTCACACTTTTTCCATTTGTCACATCTGTACCAATTTTCATCAATATGCCTATCTGCATTTCATTTGCACTCGAAATGAAATTGAAATCGATGTAAAATAAAAATTGGAGTTCTAAAATTCACTTTTATCGATGTCGATTTCATATTTTTCGAACTTAAAACCAAGTAAATTTACGTGTCTACATCTACATTTCGATTTTTCCGATTTTCAAGTAATATGATTTCGAACATATTCAGTTAGTGAGATTTGAACTCGACACATGAGGAAATTGTTTGGAAACAGTAGTGGAAATACTTAGGTTAGGTTAAACCACACACTTAGGCCAGAAGAAAAGGCCCATTGTGATACCACATGAATCTATTGAATTACTTCCCACTAGTCGAACCATTTTGAGCTTTTTATAAAGCGAAGGAGATATCTGATATCCTTTTTAGCTAGTTCGCTGGGATCATCAAAAGAGTAATCTCCCAGATGAAGTTTGCGTCTTAGTGAAAGAGCAGGGCAGGTGCAGAGGAGGTGAGAGATTGTTTCTTCTTCTTCCTCGTCCATACAGCTCCTGCAGAAGTCATTTGAGGCTACACCAAGTCGTAATTCGTGTCTGCCTGTAAGACAGTGTCCCGTAAGGAGTGGATTTACTTAAAAAAAAATAAACCTTAACTTTTTTATATAGTGCACTTGATTCGTGAGAAGTTGCGGCGTTTACTTTGTATTTGAGGGAACAGACAAAGCATTTAAAATAATTTTTTAACACACGAAATGTCTTTTCTATAAAATTCTGAATAAAATAACGTTCTTTCAAAAACTTTCAAGACACATTCAAAAATTAAACTTCGAAAGAGTTTTTCCCAACCGATATTTAGAAACTGCTTATCGTAAAAAAACGCAAATCTGCAGCTTGCTGTCATGTGCATCAACAAAATGAAAATGAAAATAAAAATACTTATATTTTTTATTAATTTTATTCAAAAGCATAAAAACATAAGAAATTATGAAAATAAACACAATATTTTTTACTGACCGATTTTTAATATGTTTTGCTTAAATTTCACTTGAAGTAATTTTGAAAAGTATTCAATGTTATGAAATCGATCGAAGAATAGAACCCTGAAAACAATTTCACTCGATTTTCAATTTATACATATTTCGATTTCAGTTCACTCGATTTTGGGAACTTAGCTGTGTATAAACTAATAATTTAATCGAATTTTAAAAATTCATATTTAACACACCCTTTTACGCGTATGAGCAGCAGCAAAACTCTCTGTTTGGAAAGAGACTTCATTTAACAACGAGTAAAGATAACAATGCAATTGTATTTGAGAATCGAGAATCAAAATGATTCATTCGTTTTTATGTACTTACATTCGAAAAGAAATTGCAAACACTTTAGTTTACTTATTCACTTAAGCGTGTGCGGTGTTTGAGTCAAAACTAAAGTTAAAAACAATTTTAAATACAGCATTTAAATAAATTAATAAAAGATACATTTTCAACCTCAACCGGACTTGTAAATGATCAATGGTCGGTTTTGGTGGAAAAATACAATTTTTCCACAGGCAAATGGAAAGCTGTTTCATCTTTGAGATCAGTGATGAAATTCCCAAGTGCAGCGGTGCTTGATGGATTTTTGTACGCTATTGGTCAATTTGCGCCCTTAATGGAATGTTATGATCCTTCAACTAACCTCTGGACACGAAAAGCTGCTCCTAATTCGAAACTACAATATGTCAGCATAATTGGGTTTGAAGGATTTTTATATGCAATTTGCAGAGGTTATAGCAATTCAATTTGCACTATAACTTTTGAAAGATATGATCCCACAAAAAATGTTTGGGAGCTAAAACAATCTCCTTTATTTGGAGAAAAGTGCACTGTTTTGCATAACCGGCTATTTTGTTGTGGATTGAATGAATCGAATGAATCAAAAGAAAAGGAGTACATAGTAGAAGAATATAATGCGGAAACAGACGAATGGATTCTATTTACAAGCCTTACATCAATACAAGGTGTTTATTCTGTGTTTACTTTAATAAAATAAAGAAATGTCAATAAAACAGAAATGGGTTTGTTTTATGTGTGAAATAAATATGATTGTCTCTTTAACAAAACATTTGTAAAATAATGGGATTTTTTAGGAAAATAGTTAGCATTTTCTTACTGAAGTAAATCTTATGAAGATGCACACCATACATTTCATTTCGACAGAAAACAGCTTAAGCTACAATTAGTTGCATTTATTTAAGTTCATACTTTTTTAATTAGTTTCATACATTTCTTAGGGTTATTGATTGAACATTTTTGTTCTTAAAGCAATAAATTAGACTTAAGTTTAAGAATTTACGTTTCTTGTTTAAAATCTATAGATAATAAGACTTCCCGTCAATAAATCAACTTAATTTCTTTTTATTTTAGATATTTGTTTCTATGATTTTGAGTCTGCTCTGCTGTTTATAAATCATTTATAACGTCATTGGCGCAAATGGCTGTTTAAAAAAAAAAGGAATTATAGCAATTAACTAGTTAGTAGTTAGCTAAACGAAAAGAAAGGTTTAAAATGGAGTTTCTTATTAAATTGCTAAATATGGCAGGAGTACGATAACTCAGGCGACAAGATATTACAACGGATTTTTTAGGAACAGTTAAAAACAAACATTTTTTTACTATGGGAAGGGGTCTATCTTCCCCCGTTTAGGCGGGAGGGGCAATTTAAAAAAATTATTCTTTAAAATGGAAAAAATAGTTAAAAAATAACGGTAATACTTAAAATTAAGCCGACATTTGTTCTATTAGCCAAATTAAAACAAAATAAAATAGTCAATCAATTTATAAAAAAAAAAAAAATTAATCACTGTCTGATGAGTTCATATTTGCTGTCGTTAATCTAATTTCTTTATCAAAATACCGGTCCAATGATTGCTGAACAGCTTAGAATAGAAAGAGAATCTCCGAGTTTTGATGGCATGGCGTGTAATTTAAATCAAAATTCATGGCCATTTTTTAAAAAAATTTGTTTTAATTAAAAAAAAAAAATTAAGACTGCAACTCAAAATAACGCAACTTCGGAAATCTAACGACGCACAGTAAAAATTAGTACTAATTCAGCATCGACGCAACTTCGAAAAAACGCAAAACGAAACGGCGCAAATCGAGGTATTGGTGTATAAATATTATGTGACGCGTTACCAAACTGGTATAATTTAAGAAAAAAATCAATTAATGGTTTTTACTTGCGACATACATATATGTAGGAACTATATAGCAAGTTCTGCATTCGTAACAAATTTCGAACTCGAGATTCGAAAAAAGCGGGCTCCCCATTCTATCTGTCTGTCTATCTGTCTTTCCTCGTCTCTACAGCCCAAACCTGGGTCTAATGATTTCAAATTTGGAAATTGCTGATTCACGTTATGCGTTTTTTTGCATTTTTTAAGACTAAAAATAACAGTAGTCCAAATACAAATTTTTTGGTCAAAAATCGAAAATTCAAATTTTCCCACTTTTACATTTTTTTTTCTTAGAAATCGATGTTCAATTCCCGATATCTGGTGAATCAATGAAGGTATTGACTTAAAAATGATTTCATTCTGTGCTAAATAGATATATTGTAGTTAGAATGGTGTTAGACAAATTTAATTTGTATTTTTTTATATAACTTAAAACTTATTTTATGATATGCAAAATATTGTTGGAAATTAAAAAAAAAAGGTACGAAAGGGAAGCATCCCAGCCTCTTTTTTAAATTGAATTTAAACAAAATTTTGCTTACATGGTGATAGTTCGTTATAAAACCATATCTATAAAATAGAGAGTAGCACGGGATAATAACCCCATGCAGTTTTTGTTGAAAAACAACTTTAAACTAATAAAAAATGAGTATAAAAGATACATACTTTAAACAGTGATGGATTTACGCCTAGGCCCGTGAGGCCCAGGCCTAGGGCGGCATAATTTGAGGGGCGCAAAAGATATGAAATGCTTAAAACTTGAATGCGTTTCTGCATTTAAACATACCTTAATGAAAGCACAAATATGTCTTCTGTCTAAAGTTTCGGAATGCATCCAAAATCATAACTTGTGTTTGACGCATCGAAGCTCATGAAATTTCTGACTGTCACAAAACTAACGTTAGTCATTTTAAAGCTCAAGCAGTAGTTCACGGGCGTGTTGATTAAAATCTAATAAAACAACTCAATGAGGAAATAATGTATTGGACAAATATTAAATACCGAGTAATTGCAAATTTTGAAATTATACTGTTGGTTCCAAATAAAGTACTACAACAAATTTCTAGTGAAGTGCAATCTACTAAGTATTTTGGTATAATTGTAAATTCTACGCCTGATTTAGCACATGTCGATCAACTTACTATAATTATAAGATACGTGATAACGACGAAATTGTTGAAAAGTTTCTAGAATTTCTACCAAATATCGGCCATAAAGCTAAAGATATTGAGGATGCATTGTTAAAATCTCTAGAAATTAATGGTTTTGATATAATGAACTGTAGTGGTCAATCGTATGACAATGCGAGCAATATGTCAGGTATATGTATGTTCAGGTCTTCAGACACGAATCAAAACAATAAATCCTTTAACAGATTATGTTCCTTGTCGCGCCCATTCTTTAAATTTGGTAGAGTCATGTGCAGTTGAATCGGTAACAGAAGTTGTTGACTTCTTTTCTACTTTAGACGAACTATACAATTTCTCTACTATATCTATTCATCGTTGGGAAATCTTGGTGCAGCGTATAAATTTAAGAATTAAGAGTCTTTCTCAAACTCGTTGGTCTGCTCGACATGATGGATGTTACGCATTAGAAAAAGAGTGGTCTGCAATAATTGATGCACTGGAATTTATTGACGAAAGCAGAGATGACCGTCTACGCGATTTGAAACTACGGAACTGCAGCGAAAATTACAAAACTTAGAAACAGCAATCCTAGCCATTGCCTGGAATGTAATTTTAGGTCGTTTTAATGCTGCTTGTAAGAAGCTTCAAGAATCTCAAGCTGATTTATCATCCGTTGTGCAAATCTATAGTTCTCTGGCTTTATTTCTTCAAGACATGATAGACAGACAATTTTCTGAATATAAAGAAAAAGCTAAAGCGGGGAGAGTACGATAACTTTGGCGACAAAGTTTAATGACGGATTTGTATAGAACAGTTAAAAACAAGCATTTTTTTTGGGAGGGGGGGTCTATCTCCCCCCGTTTAGGCAGTAGGGGCAATTTAAAAAATATGTACATTAAATGGAAAAAAATAATTAAACAATAACGGTAATACTTACAATTAAGTGTTATACCTTTTTTTAAAGCCAACATTTTTGTCTATTAGCTTGTTTTTAATCAAGTGAAAATTATGCATAGATTTTGAAAAAAATTGTTTTAAACTAAAAATTTATGCAAACAAAATTTAAAAAAAAAGGTTAAAGTATAGTTTTTCAAAACTTTCAAATTATCTACTGTTTTTTTTTTATAATTCATTGCTCTTATTTGTTTTTGATCAAAAACTGAAAACTACATGGCTTTATGTCTTCTAGTTCTTGAGAAAATTGAAAATTACCAAAAAAATAATTTAATTAAATTACTTTTTCCTTGCTTAAGTATTAACGTAGTCTTATTTTGATAGTAATAATCGAATATGGATTAAGATACACCTAGGGTAAATTAATTTTTCTTAAATCCAGCTTATTTAAATGCAAAAGAAACTTTGCATGCACCCCATCTTGCACCCACCGAACCTTGCCCCCTCCCCTCCTTGCACGCACTCCAACTTGCACCCACCCCAAATCCTATAGTGTTCTCAAGCAGGGGGGTTGCAGGGGGCAGCATGCCCCCCCTTACAGATCCCACTATTGCATACACCCAAACTCGCACACACCTTACTGGTGCATACACCCAAACTCGCACCCACCATTGTTACTATCAAAATAAGACCACTCAAGCAAAAAAAAAAAGAATTAAATTAAAATAGTAGTTGTGGTTATTTTCAATTTTCTCAAAAACTAAAAGACATAAAATCATCTAGTTTTCAGTTTTTGATCAAAAACAAATAAGAGCAATAAATTCTGAAATAAAAACAATGGTAGATAATCTAAAAAATTACACTTTAAACCTTTTTTTTAACTTTTTTTTACTAAAATTTTGAGTTTAAAATTAAATTTTTCAAAAACTACGCATAATTTTGACTTGAATTAAGAACTGGCTAATAAAACAGAATGTTGGCTTTAAAAAAATGTATAAAACTTAATTGTAAGTATCACCGTTATTTTTTAATTATTTTTTTTCAATTTTAAATAATAATTTTTTTAAATTGCCGCCTAAACGGGGGGAGATAGACCCCTTCCCATAGTAAAAAATGCTTGTATTAAGTCCCTCTACCAAAAACCGTTATTATATCTTGGCGCCAAAGTTATCGTACTCGTGCCGCTAAAGCACTGTCTGTAGTTCAGGATTATTATCGTTATGATAGTCATCGCAAAAAAAAAAAGAAAAGTTCAGCCAGATGACTCACGGGTAAATAGTCTTCAACATGTTTTTTCGAATGTGGACATTGCTCTCCGAATTTTTTTGAGTATTCCGGCTACAAATTGTTCAGGAGAAAGATCTTTTTCCACTCTAAAAAGAGTAAAAACATATCTACGTGCAAGCATGGGCCAAGATATTAATTATGACGATATAATCGACGTTTTTGCACTCACGAAAGCCAGGAGAAAAAATGTTTGAATTCATTAATATAAAAAAAAATATTTATTATTTGTCTATCTAAGGATTATAACTTATATGTCTTTCATGTTAATTAACTATATTTATAAATTATACTTCAATAAAACAAAGTTATTTTGAAAAAAAAAATATTGGATTAAAATTTATGAAATAAAATTTATCAATAAGGGCGGCACATCGAATGGGGCCTAGGGCGGGAGCAAGCCTAAATCCGTCACTGACTTTAAACCATTTTTGTTTTTTGTGTCCGTAGTTGGAGCAATAAATATAAATCAGCATCTAAGCCTCTGGATGAACCAGCAGCACAAAACTATCATCGGTTGCAATTTTTACAATTTATATACATACATAGATACATGCAGGTAATACTTATCTATGGTATAAATCTGAATTTTTATATTATTTATATGCATAAAGCAAAAGTATTGTATATATACTTTTGAATTTATGGAAGAAATCAGAAAATAAACTCAAGACTTTGTACCTAGCTAAGTGAGTAAGTATACAAGTATCTAACATTAATGTTTTGGGAAAGCTAAGAGAAAAGCATGAAAAAAAAAGAAATACCAACATATAATCTCCATTAACTTTTTAACTTGTATCTATTTTTGTAATGCATATTATAAACCTGATACACATATTTATTTATACAAATATATGTAGTATATAGTTACTTAAATAAAGGTCTTAATGTACTTTTTTTAAGTTAATTTCGTACGTTGACGTGGAGGTGGCAATGTTGTTGGCGAAAAGAGTATTTCGTATGTTAATTATGAGGTCAACGGTGCTGAATGAGTTATTTTCTATTCGTTTTACGTAGTTTATTTAATAGAAAAGAAGTCATTCTAGAAGTATTCAAGTATAGGTACTCCTATGCAAAGCTCATGGAAAACGGGCAATTCCCTGCGAGGAGATACGCCACGTGTAATTCAACAAATAAAAAAAATTAAAACAATTTTTAGAGTTATTTTAATTAAACTATTTTCAATAATTGCTTTTTATTTAAAATTTAATTATACTTTTCAGAAAGGCTTTGAGGACCTTACTACGAGTCCGACTTCAAAATCACGTAATCACGTTAGGTTTTTGAAAGGTATAAGACTTTTTAGAAGACCTATAGTTTCGCGATAAGTATTATATTTTTTCAATAAGATTTGTAATTATTTTTCAGAAACATGTTTGCATAAGTACATAGACATATTAACATACTTTCAGAAAAATCCTCCCTGAAAAAGGTATTTGTATTCATAAAGAATTCGAAATCTTAATAAGACTTTCACATAATATTTGTATACGTCGTGTTTTTGAAAAATCAATATGAGCTATTTTCCTACAGGAATTTAAAGTACATAACACATTTAAATTAAAAAATAAATAAAAAACACTATACATCTATAAATAAGAACAAACAAATATACAAAATCAATACACCATTTTTTGAATTATTCCCTAGATGCTTTAGTAGAAAAACAGCTCTTGTCCATAATTGTGTAAATCAATAAGTACCAATCAAATAACGTATATATAACGAAAGTATTTTTTTTTTTATAAAAGAATTGAAAATTTATTTTATAACAATAACAAACAATTCTTTCGACAATAATTTTTATTTGATAACAATACATTTACCGTAGAAACTAATTAATAAGAAAACTACTAATAACAATTAAAACAAAGTATAAAAAATTCTTATTAGGTGATTTATCTTATGCTTAAAGAGTTCTTCCATAAAAACTATATAAAAATTAAATGGTTATACTCAATAAGTGTCTATTTTCTTGCGAAGCATCTGAGAATGAACTCAATTAAGAGGTTTTGTCCAAAAATCTACTAATTGATCAGTTCCCTCAATATGCTCTAGTATCAAAACGCCTTCAAGAATAAGTTCCCGAACATACAATTTTCAAACTTTGAGAAAACTCGGGATTCTTTCCTAGTTTAACAGCACTAGCACTATCCCGCAAGTTCTTCTTAAAAGCATTTAAGCCATATGGCTTTTTTAGCACCTTAACTTGCAACTATTTTTTTCAGCTTCAGTTATTGATAAGGCCACAACGTTTTAGTCAACCAACGTTTAACGCTACAACAAAGCGGTAGGACTTGATGGAATTCCCGCAGAGCTTTTACAAGCAGCGCCAACATCTTCAAGCGAACTGTTTCATCCGCTCATAAAAGAAGCCTGGACCACCTTCCCCGATGAGTGGAAGAAGGGAATTATCGTCAAACTCCCAAAAAAAGGAGATCTTACAAAGTGCGAAAACTGGAGATTAATTAGCGTTCTACCTAAATAAATAAATTGGGTGGCGCAACAGTCCGTTGAGAACTAGGGCCTAGTGACTTACAACTCTCAACCATTCCTGTGTGGGAGTACTGTTGTCAGGGATGGAGGGGACCTACAGTTTTAAGCCGATTCCGAGCGGCTAATTTGAGAAAGCACTTTTCATGACAAGAATTACTCTTGGAGAATTTGTCAATTCCTCGCAAGAGGTAGTACCCGTGAAAAAAACTTTAGATGGCATAGGCAGGGATCGAACCCAAGACCTCTGGCATGACAGTCCAACGCACTAACCATCATGCCACGGGTACTACATGCGTTTTACCTGCCGTTGTAAAAATAGAAGCAAAAGTTATACTGGAACGCATCAGAGAACACTTTTAGGCCACACTCGATGCCGAACAAGCAGGATTCCGCGCTGAATCCTCCTGTATTGATCATATCAACACCCTGCGGATCATTATTGAACAGTGCATTGAATATCGATCACCACTACACCTGCTTTTCATCGACTTCGAGAAGGCCTTTGATAGCGTTAACAGGGAGTATATCTGGGTAGCTTTGCGGAGGAGAGGCATCCCAGAAAAACTAATTGCTATAAGCAACATATGATGGATCCAAGTGTTCATTCTGCACGATATGGTAGGTTGTCAGATGATTTTGAAATCCGAAGCGGAGTCAGACAGGGCTGTATTCTGTCGCCAATATTGTTTTTGGTGGTGATAAGCGATGTACTGCGCGCAGCTTTGTCAGGTAGCGGAGGGATCCAATGGACTTTGACATCCTATTTAAAGCACTTGGATTACGCGGACGATGTTTGCTTACTCTCTCATAGGATCATGGATCTCCATCAAATGACAACAAGTGTGGAGAGAGAAGAAGAAGTTGTGGGGCTGAAAATTAATTCCGGCAAAACAAAAATTATCAGCCTCGGAACCCGACCATCCTCTCAAATAAATATTTCCTTGCAACCGGTGGAAAAAGTGGAGAGCTTTCAATATCTTGAAAGTATCGTCTCCATCGAAGGCGGAACCGAACAAGACGTCATCTGCCGCATCAGCAAAGCAAAAGCGGCGCTCGGTATGCTGTCGAAAATTTGGAGGAATAACTCTATCAGCTTAAGAACAAAGCTACGACTGTTTCGCACAAATGTCGAATCTGTGCTTCTTTAAGGGTGCAGCACTTCGAAGGTTACTTCAGCCATAACAAGAAAGCTGCAAACCTTCGTGAATAGATGTCGTCGTAACATCCTAAGGATTTTCTGGCCAAACCGTATATCAAATGAGGTCCTTCATAGAAGGACGGGTCAGGAACCTATAGACTCTATAATACGAAGGCGTAAGTGGCAATGGATTGGACATACGCTTCGAAAAGGTAACGACTGCATTCCAGGCCAAGCGATGCATTGGAATCCGCTCACACAAAAAGGAAGAAGAGCTGGACGACCGAGAAGCACATGGCGCAGGATAATCGACGCGGAGTCAGCGTCACTAGGCAAGAGTTGGAGGAAGCTGAAACACATCTCCGGAAAGCGTACACGATGGCGCGTAGGCGTAGTAGAGGCCCTATGCCCTTTAAGGGGTTCCCAACGGACTTAACAGGTCTGAGGACCTAATTAAGTAAGTTTAACACTATTCCAGTCACTCGAGGAAGGATTTTCCATCTTTCTTTTTGCAGAACTGATTGTAAAAGCGATATCGGGCAGAGTTGCCAAATACATCAAGCTTCCACCAGCTACTCTGTGTGGAACTGGTTCTTTCAATTTTTCAAGCTTTGAATATTTTGTTCTTGACCTGCTGGAGTCATCACTGGATTACATTTATCCATTTTAAAACCTTCTAAGATTTTCTTGTATAACTTTCTTGACTTAGTTTAATTGAGCCATCATTTTCAACTTGAACTTTCGTGCCGAGAAAGTTTTCCAAATATTCGATTGTAATTTTGAATTCAGTTTTGAGTTAATTCATAAAACTTTTAATTTTGTCTTCGTTATATTACCAATAACCAATAACCATCGTCAATATACATCGCTAAACGTTTCAACCATCATCACGATAAAATAAGCATGGATCAGCATCACTGTTCTTGAGTTATAAGCTTCCTTTTAATCGGCATACTCGTCAAATTCCATCTTGAAATCCTTCAGGCTGCTCTAAGTATACTTCCTCCTCAGGGTACCGTTTTAAAAAATGCTGTTCTTACACCAGATTGTTGCATTTTCATTCATTTGGTTGCAGCCATAGGTAATAGGCATAAGACCGGACGTATCGTTACGGACTAAGGGACAAAATGTTTTATCGTAACCAACACATTTTTGTTGATCATATCCATATTTTTCTGTATTCTTCACACAAAAAACCCATCGATTTTGGACTACTTTTAGATTTTCTGGTCATGAGCCTATAGCTGTCACCCGTAAAAATGAACGTGTTGCCGATGGCAATCACTCCTCTGGCTTTTGTGCAGATGTAATGGCTCTTCGTGCATCACTTGCAGATTTTCAGTGCCTCAGAAACGAAGATTAGCTAGAGGAAAATGAGCCTTGTCGCACATGATGATTTTCGATGCAAATTCGTCATTTTCGTTGTTGAGATTGAGCATTGAGGAGGGCTTGACAGTAATTCACACGAGACTAAAGGGCAAGAATCATTAACTATTGCACTTTTTGCCTTTGTATGGGAAAATGTGTAAGTCTTTCACTAAAATTTGATGTAAAGACCGTCCGGGAATGCCCAATTGGACCCTTCGTCTGGTTGATATTTATTTGTTCTCAGAGACAATTCGGCAGCCAAGCTATTATACGAGTATTCTTGACCGAACGACTAGTACGGTGGCGGCCACGCCCCTGCATACTCTATTGTGGTTACAGTCTATTCGAGTCTAAAAGTTTGACACGAGTTGGAAATCGACTTCAAAATTCACGCTACGCTCAAACTACTGCTTATTGTGTTTTCAATAATATTCTACAGGTACAGTGTATCAAAATAAAACTCGTACATAAAATTCGTTTTTAGAAAAACGAAGAAATAAGTAATATGGAACCATTATATTTCAAAATTTATATAACTGTCTTACAGTTAAGAGGGTCACTCTTTGATTTTTTAAAAAAAGTTTTAAAAAATCCACCTTTACCTTTACCAAGGCAAAGATTTCCTAAATTAATCGAAAAACACACCTGAAAGTTAAACTCGTATAGTGTTTTCTTTTTAAAGTTAGCCATGTTTAGTAATGATGTAGTAGCAACAAATTAAGTTTTATTATTCATGCTGACATTACTGTGAATAATTTCAAACATAAAATTTTTGAATCTGAAAAAATTGGTAGAGAAAACGGCCAAACCTCTGTAGATGTGCGAAATCTTGCAATAATGCATTTCAAGAATGGGAAGACCCTGCGAGAAATTGATCATTTATTGAATCGCAGTCACTCAACGGTCCAATACATCCTTAAGCGGTTCAAAGAAGAAGGAGCAGTAGGAAAATTTTTATCGATGCGGATGAGCGATGGATACTTCGAAAAGTTAAGGACAATCCCAAAATTAGTGCTCCCAAACTAGCAGAAGAGGCTGAAAAGTATATCTTGGTAAGAAAGCATGTCCAGAAACTATACGATTAATACTTAGAAAAAATAACTACAATGGACGTGTAGCCAGGAAGAAGCCGTTCATTAGTAAAGTAAACAAATTAAAAAGAATTGCTTTCGCAAAAGAGAACCTCTGCAAAGATTTTGCATATTGGAAGATGTGCATGTTTACTGATGAGGGCAAATTTAACCTTTTTGGTTCAGATGGCAAGGTCAATGTTTGGCGTAGGCCCAATGAAGAGATCAAAGAAAAAAATTTAAGGGCAACCGTTAAGCATGGTGGTGGGTCGGTCATGGTTTGGGGTTGTATGGCAGCATCAGGAGTTGGAAACCTGCATTTTGTTGATGGCATAATGGACCAACATATGTATCTCAACATTCTTAAACTGAATTTACATGCTAGTGCCGATAGACTTGGTATAAGAGATGGTTTCCAATTTTACCAAGATAACGATCCCAAGCACAAAGCTTACAAAGTGCGTTCGTGGCTGATGTACAACTGTCCAAAAGTGATTGAGACACCTCCGCAATCACCAGACATTAACGTAATTGAAAATTTATGGAGTTATTTGGAAGACCGGGTAAAATTGCATCTTATTTCTAATAAAAATGATCTCAAGAAGGTGCTGCTGGAGGAATGGAACAAAATACCACCCTCTTACTGTGAAAAATTGGTTCGATCTTTGCCAAACAGGTTAAAAGCTGTTAAGGACAGTAAGGGTCTTCCAACAAAATATTAAATCATTTTTTTTTTGCTTTTTTTGTTTACTTAAATGCACTTGTACAAGTTTAACTTTGACGTGAATTTTCAATTTTTTTAATAAATGTTAACCTAAAACTTTGTTGCATTAGTTTTTTTTTATTTAAATTCAATATTTACAGATAACATAGATGTGTTGAAAAAAATAAAAATGATTGCTACAAATTTGGTTACCAATAGAAAAAGTTATTAGCAAAATACAAAACATAAACATGGTGTACGAATTTTACTTTGATACACTGTATCTACATATTTTACAAATTTCAATTATGATTGACGTACGAGGTAATTTGCAGAAATTACGGAATACATAATTTGCGAATTAGAACAATTTAAGATAAATCTTTACCGAACATCATGTGGTATTTATTTTTCTTGATCGTTTTATGAATTCATGTTTTATTTTTAAATCGTCTAAATTTATAGTGAGTGGTTCTATTGGTTTGTCTATAACTGTATACCGAGTATATACTCAATTCACTCGCATTATAAAACCTCATCAAAAATACCATATATCGCATGTGGTGCACATAACGACCATTATTTATTTACATATGTATGTATGTATGTATATAAACTGGACAAATACATTATATTGTATTAAATATGTGTGAACATATTTTATCTCTATATAACATAAATGAAGAATAATTGTCTATTTATAAATTTGTATCTTGGACTATTTCAAAATGACGTAATGGCTTCTTAGAAATACGCATATTTCATGTTTATTTTTTCTTTCATTTGTGTCAGAGCTTGTTTTGGAATGAGGAATTATACCTATTTACCAATAAAGGAAAGGTTGATATTGAAATTTGTATGTACATAGATACTAGATACAAGCCATACGACCTAACCTTTCCGTTTCGATCTACTATACACTTTGAAGTAGATACCTACAAATGTATTTATACACATATAATTGTATATTATATAGGTATGCCTATCTATGTTATTATTATTAGAATTTTAAAATTTTTTGAAACTTCTTATAAGAAAGGAATATAGCCAAAAAAAAAAGATACCTTTCCCCAGTTGATTCGCATCCAAGGCGAACTTTATGTTTTCATAGCGATAGCACTATGATAATGCAAACAGTCACGATTTTCTTAGGTACAGGGGAAGACACTCTTTTGCTTCTTCAAAAGGGTACACAACACATAAACATTCCCTATTTACCTTTAGTTTCAAAATCTTCTCAATATTTGTCAGGATTAAAAAAAAAATCTTACACTTTTGGTCGATTCGATGGTATCTGTAGTAAGGTAAGGTATGAATTGGATACTTATAGCTAGTTATTGTTGTAGTACCCAATTGGCTGTAGTATTAACGCAAACAAATTACATATAAGGCAGGTATAGGATGAACAATAAAATTAGAATTTTTGATTTAACAAGGACGATAAATAAAGAAACTGGCTATACCTGCTTTCCAAACCCAATTTAATTTAAAACATATATTTACTATCAAAAGTCTTCAAGTACTCAAAGCGCATAGCCTTTACTGAAAAAGGCTATTTGCCTAACATGGAATAATATGACTTGACAATATGACTAGACAAACATTGTCTAGCAAAGCTTTGTGAAACGAATAAAAGAAGTATCCTTCCGTAATAATTATAAATTTTCTAATAAAATGTTTTTTAGTGCTTTTTTCGTAAAGCTTAAAATTTTTTATAATACTTTAAAATTTACATTGAAATAAGAAACTGTAAAGATGGTAACAATTTTCTTCTTATGACAGTATTAAAAATTTAATTCAAAATCATAAATAACTTAATAGTAAATACAAAATATGTATGTATGTATGTATATAAAATGTTTACAATATATTAACGTTTGATAAAAATACATTTTCTATTTAAGAAAAAAATTCTTCTTTTATTGTTAAATTTTGTTGGTCACGCATTATGCTAGACAATTCATTCAACACGTTTATTTTGAAACCAACTTTTTGTAATCCAGTCATGTTTCTCATTTCGGGTAATAGGGATAGAAGAAAACATCTATCTGCATCATCACATTCATTATTTTGTTGACGTCTTCTCTTTAACGGAGGCTGCTCTTGGCCATTACAACAGTCATTATTGTCCTCACCATCAGGCTCTGAAATGATTTGGAAACAACTTTGGTCAGTTGTTAATTGTTCTGATGGTGGGGTAACTCTAATGCCTGATGGTACATCAGAATCAGCTATTATGAACTCTTGGATAGCTTCATGGTCTTCGTTTTCACAAATTGATTCATTCTGAGTAATTTCATCGTTTTCAAATTCAAAAATTTCAGTTTTTTGTATTGATGTTGCGGGAATGGAAATTTCATCTGATTTTTTTGAAGAAATACTGGAAAAAAAAGAAACATTCAATGTAATTACATAAAGAACTATAATCTAATTAAAATGTTTTTTTTTTTTTTTGTATGTATTTTGATGTATTTTATGTAACTTTAAAGTCCCTTTGAGAAATTAAGTGAGGCACGAGTACGATAACTTTGGCGCCGAGATATAATAACGGTTTTTGGTAGAGGGTCTTAATACAAGCATTTTTTACTATGGGAGGGGGGGTCTATCTCCCCCCGTTTAGGCGGGAGGGGCAATTTAAAAAAGTCATGATTTAAAATGGAAAAAAATAATTAAAAAATAACGGTGATACTTACAATTAAGTTGTATACATTTTTTTAAAGCCAACACTCTGTTCTATTAGCCAGTTTTTAAATCAAGTCAAAACTATGCGTAGTTTTTGAAAAATTTAATTTTAAACTCAAAATTTGAGTAACAAAAAGTTAAAAAAAGGTTTAAAGTGTAACTTTTTCAATACTTCAAGATTATCTACCATTGTTTTTATTTCAGAATTTATTGCTCTTATTTGTTTTTGATCAAAAACTGAAAACTAGATGATTTTATGTCTTTTAGTTTTTGAGAAAATTGAAAATAAAAATTTAATTTTAAACTCAAAATTTGAGTAAAAAAAGTTAAAAAAAGGTTTAAAGTGTAACTTTTTCATTACTTCAAGATTATCTACCATTGTTTTTATTTCAGAATTTATTGCTCTTATTTGTTTTTGATCAAAAACTGAAAACTAGATGATTGTATGTCTTTTAGTTTTTGAGAAAATTGAAAATAACCACAACTACTATTTTAATTTAATTCTTTTTTTTTTTGCTTGAGTGGTCTTATTTTGATAGTAATAATGGTATTTGCGTATGCGTAATGCGTGTTTGGGTGTATGCAACAGTAAGGTGTGCGCGAGTGTGGGTGTATGCAACAGTGGCATCTATGCAACCCCCCTGCTTGGACACACTATAGGATTTGGGGTGGGTGCAAGTTGGTGTGTGTGCAAGGTGGGGAGGGTGCAAGGTGCGGTGGGTGCAAGATGGGGTGCATGCAAAGTTTCTTTTGCATTTAAATAAGCTGGATTTAAGAAAAATTAATTTACCCAAGGTGTATCTTAATCCATATTCGATTATTACTATCAAAATAAGACTATGTTAGCAAGGAAAAAGTAATTTAATTAAAATATTTTTTTTGGTAACTTTCAATTTTCTCAAGAACTAGAAGACATAAAGTCATCTAGTTTTCAGTTTTCGATCAAAAATAAATAAGAGCAATGTATTCTAAAAAAAAAATTGTAGATAATCTAAAAGTTTTGAAATATTACACTCTAAACCATATTTTTAACTTTTTTTTTGACCAAATTTTAAGTTTAAAACAGTTTTTTTCGAAAACTATGCATAGTTTTGACTTGATTTAAAAACAAGCTACTAGACACAAGTGTTGGCTTTAAAAAAAGGTATAATACTTAATTGTAAGTATTACCGTTATTTTTTAATTATTTTTTTTTTTCATTTAAAGTACATGTTTTTTTAAATTGCCTCTACCGCCTAAACGGGGGGAGATAGACCCCCCCTCCCATAGTAAAAAATGCTTGTATTAAGCCCCTCTACCAAAAACCGTTATTATATCTCGGCGCCAAAGTTATCGTACTCTCCCCTTAAGTGACATATGTATGTATGTACTGTATATAAGTCAAAACTTTTTTTTCTTCATTTTTAAATCGGTTGTTTTTGTTATAAAATTGAATCTTAAATAATAGGAATAAATTTATAGCCCATTAATTTTGTCATTTGAATAGAAGGAGACATTGCTTTAAATCCGATATTTCTGATATTTTGATTACTTTTCTATGGTGTTGGCCTAATTAATAACCAAGTTCCCGAACTCATTAACTAAAAATGTTCTACGATTGAAAGGCATATTTTAGTTCTTGAGGAAATTGGAAACAATTACATGTACTATACTATTTTTTAGTCAAGCAGTCTTTTCTTTGGATAGAAAGAGCCGTTTCCATAAACCCAGTAGATGCAATTTTCTTTCTATGTGTTAAGCAATATTCACATGAGCACGACCAACGACCAACGAATGAACGAATATTCGTCGATTTTGACATTTCTTTCACATGAGAGTTTTTAATTCGTGGCGAATGAAGTTTGACAGCCTAAAGTAATATTCACATGAGCACGACCAACGACCAACGAATGAACGAATATTCGTCGATTTTGACATTTCTTTCACATGAGAGTTTTTAATTCGTCGCGAATGAAGTTTGACAGCCGAACACCATTCACCACCGAAAACAAAACAAGAATGATTTTTTTAGGTTAAGTACGCGCGATTATTTTATTCGTTGCGAGTGTGGATAATGTGGAACGCGAATAAAGTTTGACAGTTCGTATCAACTAAAATTTTGTTTGCGACGAATAAATTTGTTTTCTTAAATTTATTAATATATGATATTGAAAAGTAAAAGTATGCATCATAAATCAAGTAGAAACTATATTGCTATCGTTTTGTTAAGAATTTGTGTGGAAATATGTCTTCAAACGTATATAAACTCACATTTTGTAATTCATTCGTCGTTCGTTGGTCGCGCTCATGTGAATACTACTTAACACCATTCACCACCGAAACCAAAGCAAGAATGATTTGTTTAAGTTAAGTACGCGCGATTATTTTATTCGTTGCGAGTGTGGATAATGTGGAACGCGAATAAAGTTTGACAGTTCGTATCAACTACAATTTTTTTCGCGACGAATAAATTTGTTTTCTTAAATTTATTAATATATGATATTGAAAAGTAAAAGTATGCATCATAAATCCAATGGAAACTATATTGCTATCGTTTTGTTAGGAATTTGTGTGGAAATATGTCTTCAAACGTATATAAACTCACATTTTGTAATTCATTCGTCGTTCGTTGGTCGTGCTCATGTGAATGCTACTTTAATGATGTTGGTTTCATAAATAATCTAATTTTTCGACCTCGAGGTCTGAACGCAACATGGCAAAAAATCGACAAAACGGAAAATATGCTAGTTTTTTTCAAGCTAACTAAATTTTCTTCATTTTGTTCACAATCGCGTCTTCACATAAACACTGGATTCAGATATCTTTGAGTTCGGATGGGAGAACTTGCAACGGAAGATCCGAAAAAATGAATTTTCTGTTTCTTCGATGCCGAGATGATAACAGACTATTTAGAAACCTTAAAAGTCAAAAATTGAATTTTACTTGACATTTAATTTTCGTATGTACATAGGTACGCACTTTTTTTTATGAATTAAAAGCTGGGTTATTGGCAACATCATTCATTGGTTGGTTATAATGGACAGGTTCAGACAATATAAGAGACTTCATTTGCAGTCAACTTCATTCTTTGAACGTGAATTTTGACAAAGGCAACTAGTTACATAGTTATTAAAATGTCATGAGTTTCAAATTCAGAAATTTACTTCACAAACCTCTACTTTAAGTTCATAGTACAAAAACTAACAAAAGAATTATTGTCTAAAAAACATTCATAAGGCAAGCTGCATGTCCATCACGATTTGTAGGTATTTTGTATTGAAAAGTAATATTATTTATTTGTTTTCCATATTGACAAGGAACATTTTTACACGAAACATTAAATGAAGCTGTGCAGAAAATAAATAAATCATAGCGTAACAAAGTTCAGCTTTTAGTTGAATGAAAAAACATTATCAACTATCATTTTGACAGAAGTAGACTTGACTTGATAGTTAGGGATATTTTTCTTGACTAACTTTCTAGTCAACTTTCCATAGAAGTTGCCTTAATTAGAAGGCAAATTTTTGGCAGCTGTCCAATTATATACTAGAAACTTGCCTTGCTTTCAATTCCTTTATGTCGCCTGTACCTGCCCAATATAAAACGCAAAATGTAAGGACAATACTATTAATTGCTTCCTATAACTTTTAAGACTCTTTTAAATAGGAAAATATCAAGAAGGTTTCTTGCGCATCTGCCAAAACAAACTTTTAGAAACCAAATCTTTTAATGGGTAATGGAATTAACAGGTATGATTAGTACAGTGACGTATCTATTTTTTTTTTGTTGTTGGGGCCTTGTATCAATTTTTTTAGGAGTAACTTGTTCTTCTTAAATTAAGTTTGTATTATTTAATGATGCAAGAATTACAATAATTGTATTACACAATAAAATTTTGTATGTTTGATAAGAAAGTTAAAATAAGTTTGGAGGTATACATACTAAGTGCATATTTTTCTATGTATTCTATTCTATTTCTATGTATTCTATTGTTAAAAGTTGTTTTAAAAGTTAAAAATATGTATGTATAATAAAATATAAAAAATAATGAAATATTTTTTGAAAACTAGGTTTTTTAATGACTTTTGAATTTTAGTACCTATTCGATTTTTTCTATCAAAGAAAAATGTTCCCTGGTAAAGAAAGTAATTATTAATATTTGAATTTGAACGATACGAATATTTAAAGGTTTTGTGGACAAGCTCGTCATACTCGAAATAGTTTCTTGTAAACCTAGAGTATCGTTCTTACATTCAACGTTTTACTACTAATACTAAATACTAGTAAAAAATAATTTGCGAGTTTTAAAAAATAAAAAAAAAATATATTTAAAATTTGATCCCTTCTATTGGGTTAAAAATTATTTCAAAATTGTTTTAAAAATTTCGTTTTCAAACATTTAAATTTTGCATCTGATTTTAAACCGAAATGGAATAGAATTTGAAAAATAGTAGACGGCGCAATTGAACATTTATAGTTTAAGACTGACGAAAGCTTCTATTTATTTTACTTTATTAACCAAAAAATATTGTAAAAAGAATATCTAAGAAGAGATAAAATTTATCTGTTTATTTATATACACACATCTAATATTTTAATATTAAAGAAATTAAGTTTTAAGTTTAATGTTTGTTTTGTATTGTAGAATGAAACATGAAAAATTTAATACAACTGATACTGCGATAGCTACGCTCCTGGTACAGTACATATTAAGATACAGTAAAAATCGGTTTTCGGACTGGAGGATTTGTTTTGTAAAAACAATTTTAAATTTGTTGTTTTTTATTTAAAAAAAAAGTCTATATTTTTTTATTCCTGCAATTTTTAATTTATTAACGATTATTAACGTAATATTTGCTTGAATATGAGCTTTAAAAATAGACTACATTTTGCATTTATATATGTACATAAAAAATAATTATTCAAGTTGTTCTCAAAAACAAAATACGAAGTTCGCAAATAAAAAGACTGAAAAAGATAAATTACAATTTTAAATCCACGAAATTTGTACTGTCTCTATTTTTGTTTGTTTCGTAAAAAAAGGATTGATTTTAAAATATCCAATTTAAACTTTTCGTTGTATAACGCGATATTCGATTAGTACAGTTTTTGCAACACTTGTAAATTAATGAAATCTTTTGGGAATGCAGTCGTTTAAGACCTCAATATAAAGATTGCAATGAATTGATTGCAGTCATTTAAGACTTTATGCATTCTTCGCATTCGCTCGAACTGTTTTGTATTCACTCGAAACTTTCGATTGTTTTGAAGTCATTGCATTCACTTGAAGTTTTGGTCCTTGCATTCTTTTTCATTTTAAAGTGAAATTTCACAACACACTTTTAAAATTATGATTTTGATCTCTTGGTATCTGACACCGAAAATTGGTGTGCGAGGTGTATGGGCCACTTTAGATTATTTTGTGTAGTGAAAATTTACTGAAGAATGCAAAGAGTTTAAGTGAATGCAAAGGCTTCAAGTGAATGCAAGGACTTCAAATAAATGCAAGGACTCCAAGTGAATGCAAAACTTGCACGAAGTCTCAAATGATTACAATCAGTTTATTGCAGCCAAATTATTAGAGAACAAAATAATTGCAGTTTTTGTAGGGTCAATTGATTGGTAATTGTAAAACTTGAAGTCCCAATTCTTAGGTAAAATCAAGGAATGCAATCTATTATTTATAATGATTGAATTCTTTTATAAGCCTGGTTGGCAACAACTGATATTTCGTTATAAGCGATGTCGTTATAACCGATTTTGACTACCTATATTTTAAAGCTATAAAATAGTTTATTGTATAAAATGTAATTTTTAATGTTTATTCTAAAATAAAATAAACAAATAAATAAGGTGGCGCAACAGTTCGTAGAGAACCAGGGCCTAGTGACTTACAACTCTCAACCATTCCTGTGTGCGAGTATTGTTGTCAGGGATTGAGGGGACCTACAGTTTTAAGCCGAATTCGAACGGCTAATTTGAGAAAGCACTTTTCATGACAAGAATTACTTTTGGAGGATTTGCCAATTCCTCGCAAGAGGCAGTACCCGTAAAAAAAGTTAGGTGGCACAGGCAGGGATTGAACCCAAGATTGGTTTTAAATTAATTAAAGTATAAAATATATAAATTATTATTTATTTTTTCTAAGAATCAAATAAAGTCTTACTCACCTATTTCGTGCAGCTGAATCTTCTTCTAAGAACTCAAGCAAATGTGAATACACATATCTCTTTCCCTTCCAATTTTTACTGCCTTTTTTGTAATAATCTCGTATGTTTTTCCATTTTCGCTTAACCGCTTGTACTTTATCGTTTCTCTCGTGTGCTCGCATTGAATTCCAATTTGGGAATAAATTTTCTGCTACTTCAAACCATTGTTTGGCTCGAATGCCTTTTCCCGCAGGTTGTTTGTATGAAGAATCCCATAAGATGCGTTTTTGTCTAATTTCTTCAATCAACGCTGCTGATCGAAACATTTTCATTTATTATGAACCTTTTGTATACGAACGCAAATGCACCTTTGTATAATAAAAACGCTGATACTGCTTTTTTGTTTTGTGTGTAGAACACAAAACTTTATTCGCTGCGGCGCTGTTTGCGATATTAAATTTGAACCGAAAACGACCACGCCACTTTGAAGTTCGTTGTTAGACTGCGGAATATTCCTCTTGTGCGATATCTAGGTAGGTACATAAAAGGGTCACTTTTCGGCACGGAATATTTGCATCTACCTCTGAATCTGGTGCTGTCGAATGACGTGTCGTGCGTTGTATTGGGGTTTTGGTTTTGGGTTACAGTTGGCTGTTTTTTTGTTTTTGCATATTCCACAGTATTTAAGTCACTCGTAAAATGAGTTGATTAGGTTCAATTTCCGCAAGCAGAATAATAATTGAATAAAGTGTTGGTAGATTTGATTATGTTTTTGTTAAATCATTGATGATTTTTTTTATTATTACAAAATAACTTATTTTAGAACATAATATTCAACTAAACTAGTTAGAAATTTTTAAAACGCTGTTAAAACTTAATTAAAAATGCTTTTTCACTTGGTTAATTTTACATACATACATACATATGTATATGTATGTATGTAAACTCGTCCTGGAAAATTATATAAAAAAAATGTCTTACTTCGACAAAATTCCGACAAAGCAGTATTTTGGTGGTGGTTTTTTTGTACAGTAGATTTGAAAACAAATTTTGGAAAACATAAGTGTATTGCATGTAGTTAAAGAAATACCTTATTTTTATGTGGAGACATTTTTATATCGGGTTATGTCTGAAATAATATTTTTGAAAAACCAAGTTTGAAAGTGGCACGGCAAGGGGAACGCCGGCATTTTTGTTTGTATATTGTTCAATAACTCACAAGGTATTTTTTTTACAAAACTATCTGAGGACCATATTTGTTTCTGAGTGATTTCCTTTTAAAGTTCAGTTTTTTTTTACCAAAATTGGAGTATATAGAACTTATTTCGAGATTCTTGTGCATCTGAGGTTTTTTTTTTGTATATTGCTCTCAACCTTTTTTTGAAGGGCTTAAAATTATATTCCGCCTGCGTCAGAGCTAGTGTAACAATGTGTTCTTACAACTTAAAAAAAACCTAAAGTATTCGAGTAATTTGCAAAAAAGTCCATAATGTCGAAGTCAGATTTGAAGATCAGAACTTCGAATAAAAATAACAACGAAAAAAAAGTCACACCGCATTTGTTATAAGCCTTAAGTGGTAGGGGTAGGCTATACGCTTGGGTTGTTTGTGAAGTATTATAGTATCTAGTCATTTCCTTAATTTTAAGATCGACGAAACATTGGAGCAAAAAAAAAAATGTATTTCTTATGTCTAAGAGCTCCATATATGTACATACATATTTTGCAATAATAACCCCCTTTACTTATATTTTTTGGCAAGAGTACGATAACTTAGGCGACAAGATATTATAACGGAATTTTTTAGAACAGTTAAAAATAAGCATTTTTACTATGGGAGGGGGGTCTATCTCCCCCCGTTTAGGCAGGAGGGGCAATTTAAAAAAATTATTACTTAAAATGGAACAAAATTCTTAAAAAATAACGGTGATACTTACAATTAAGTTGTATACATTTTTTTAAAGCCAACATTCTGTTCTATTAGCCAGTTTTTAAATCAAGTCAAAACTATGCGTAGTTTTCGAAAAATTTAATTTTAAACTCAAAATTTGAGTAAAAAAAGTTAAAAAAAGGTTTAAAGTGTAACTTTTTCAATACTTCAAGATTATCTACCATTGTTTTTATTTCAGAATTAATTACTCTTATTTGTTTTTGATCAAAAACTGAAAACTAGATGATTTTATGTCTTTTAGTTTTTGAGAAAATTGAAAATAAAAATTTAATTTTAAACTCAAAATTTGAGTAAAAAAGTTAAAAAAAGGTTTAAAGTGTAACTTTTTCAATACTTCAAGATTATCTACCATTGTTTTTATTTCAGAATTTATTGTTCTTATTTGTTTTTGATCAAAAACTGAAAACTATATGATTTTATGTCTTTTGGTTTTTGAGAAAATTGAAAATAACCACAACTACTATTTTAATTTAATTCTTCTTTTTTGCTTGAGTGGTCTTATTTTGATAGTAATAAATAATAATGGTATTTGCGTATGCGTAATGCGTGTTTGGGTTTATGCAACAGTAAGGTGTGCGCGAATTTGGGTGTATGCAACAGTGGCATCTGCAACCCCCCTGCTTGGGCACACTATAGGATTTGGGGTGGGTGCAAGTTGGAGTGTGTGCAAGGTGGGGAGGGTGCAAGATGGGGTGCATACAAAGTTTCTTTTGCATTTAAATAAGCTGGATTTAAGAAAAATTAATTTACCCTAGTTGTATCTTAATCCATATTCGATTATTACTATCAAAATAAGACTACGTTAATACTTAAGCAAGGAAAAAGTAATTTAATTAAAATATTTATTTTGGTAATTTTCAATTTTCTCAAGAACTAGAAGACATAAAGTCATCTAGTTTTCAGTTTTTGATAAAAAACAAATAAGAGCAATGAATTCTAAAAAAAAAAAACAGTAAATAATTTGACAGTTTTGAAAAATTACACTTTAAACCTTTTTTTTAACTTTTTTTGCACAAATTTTGACTTTAAAACAATTTTTTTCAAAAACTATGCATAGTTTTGACTTGATTTAAAAGCAAGCTAATAGACAAAAGTGTTGGCTTTAAAAAAAGGTATAACACTTAATTGAGGGTATTACCGTTATTTTTTAATTATTTTTTTTCCATTTAATGTACATATTTTTTTTAACTGCCCCTACCGCCTAAACGGGGGGAGATAGACCCCGCCTTCCCATAGTAAAAAATGCTTGTTTTTAACTGTTCCATACAAATCCGACATTAAACTTTGTCGCCTAAGTTATCGTACTCTCCCCTATTTTTTTTATAAAATGGAAACAATTTTGGAGGGCTATCCACCATACAAATAAATAACTGTCATATCAGAGCCGTTGGTGCATACAATTGTCCCAAAAATAGTGAAAAAGGCCCTAAAAATGTAAAATTCTGTGATATTGGCATTTCAAAAATTTGGCCATTTTTAAAAATCAATTTCTACCTAATACCTATGTACACTAAAAAGAAGAAAAATATCAATTATAGATTACTTACTTTTTTCTCAAATTTCTGGCTTGATTCAGTTGCGTTGCCTTCTGACTTCTTCGTTTGGGTTTTGGTTTGCCCATCTTTTTCACCGTTTTCAATAAATATTTTATCTAAGTTTTTCTCTTCTTCCTTTTGTTTTCACTGTTTTCCTTTTTCTTTTCACTGCACTTTCACTGTTTTTTTATCTGCACTTGTCAGTCACTATCAAAACGATACTACCCTACCATAAAACCCGTTCAATATGAATTTCTAAAGCAAAATATCTACGACCGGCTTTAAAGCATAAATAGCTATGTATAAGAATGTGTACGTATATATTTATATGCATACCTCTTTACATTCATATCATAAGCAGACACATTTTTTCCTTATTTTGTTATTCTCGTTTTCGCAACAGCAACAGCTGATATTCTTAAACTCCTCCCTCTTTTTAAATTTATGTATTCTCCTGTCATTTTCCTTACAGTTGGTTTCTGCTGTCATCTTACTTGCCTTTCATATCCGCCACCGCCATACTTCTTTGTTTTTGTTCAAACAAGAAACAAATTTTGAGAAAGAGGCAACTTGAATATTAAAATTAAATATGATAAAATAAAAACAAATAAAAAAGTGGCTCGAGGCTTTTCAAGCTTAAATATCATTATTTTAGAAAGAATTTATTTTTTTACAATAAGTGTTGTATTGATTTCTCAAACTTTACGGCCATTTGACCAATTTCACATTCTTCTAATAATTTTGAGTGGAGGCCTCTGAAGAGTACTTGATTTCACTTGGGAAATACCTGAAATAACCAACACTTTGGTGCCTGGGTTTTACGAGGTTAATTAGGGTAGGTACCTACTCGATGAGGAATCGAGTAGGTAGGTACCTACTCGTTTCATAGGAAATTTGACTTAAATGACGTATTATTTATATGAAACTTGAGGTAATGTCTATTTTTACCTTCATTTAAGTTTTCTTCCGAATATGTATGAAAACACGATTAGAATCATCCATTTTACCTACAATATTCTTAATAATTCTTAATAAGGAATTACATATGTAGGTAATTTATTTAAAACATATACAGTACTGTGCAAAACTTTTGCAACTATCACCGCCAGTCAAAAAATCGAACATTCGTGTACATATGTATGTATGTATATTAAAGATAATCCTATCAAATTATTTTTATTGCTCTAGACTTTTTTATGCGTCACCTTATTGTTCATAATCTTAAAGCACTGATCCACAGGCAAATTCTACAAGTGCACTGCTTTTACAAAAACAATAATGATTTCAGCTGTGCAAAACATTTGCAACTAATTCTCTTTTTGTCTCATTTTGATAACGGTTAATTTGATTTATTTTGAGGTTGGTAAGTTTATAAGTGTAGCTTGATTTGTTTAGTTAGTTTCAGCCGGGATTTTGATCGATAAAACGGTTTTTTAAGATACATTTTTTTTTAAATTGAAAAAAAAAAAAAAATGGCGGGAAACAAATATTATAAAAAATAAAATCCAGAATTTTGAGTGCTTTCAAAAAAGGAGCATCACAAAAAGAAATTTCAAAGAAATATTCCATTCAAAAATAAACTTTTTGTAAAATCATCAAAAGTGGAAAGGTGTTATGCCATCATAGAGGAGGAAGGCCTCAAAGCACCACAGCAAAATATGATTGAAAAATAACTAATTTCTTCCGAAGAAACCCCACGGCATCATCCAGGGAAGCAAAAATTAAACTTAAGTTACCCATTGACCCATCAACTATCAGACGCCGCGCACTGCAGGTCGGATTGCGTGGTTTTCACATAGCAAAAGAGCCATTTATTTAAAAAAAAATGTGAAAGCTCGTTTGGGTCTTGCAAGAACTCATCTCAATTGGAGTCCCCCTAAATTGGGAAACGGTCTTATTTTCTGACGAATCAAAGTTCAATATGCACGGATCGGGTGGAAAACAACATGTCAGAAGGCCAAGTGGTGAGAGGCTAAATCCAAAATACATTAAAGGGACGGTCAAACATAGAGGTGGTTCAATTTTGGTCTTGGGCTGCTTCTTTGGCCAAGGAATCGGGCCAATTCGACAAGTGGAGGACATAATGAAGTCTGAAGACTATGTAGACATCCTTTGTAACACCATGCTGCCTTATGTCCATTGGGAAACGGACGTTCCAACACGACAATGATCCCAAACAAAAGTCGAAGTTGACCACAAAGTGGATTGCAGAAAAAAAGATTGAGGTTTTACCATGCCCAGCCCAATCCCCAGACCTAGACCCCATAGAGAACCTGTGGGAAATTGTGAAGAGAAGAATTTGGAACAATATTTTAAGCACAAAAGTGAACTCTTCGCTGGAATTCAGAGGCAGTGGAATGATATTCCAAAAACGCTTATTAATAACCCTATTGGCGTTTTTCTTTTTTAGTTCAGAGCAGAGCTCGAACTGTCAAAAAAATAATTGGGTTTCTTTTTGAGCTCTGATCGTTCGGAGCTTCAAATTCGTGTTCTGAACATGTTCAGAGCGCGCTCTGTGAGCTCAGAATAAAATAACAGAGTAAACGGAGTAAAATGCTGAACACAAACAATTTGATATTTGAAAGCCGGGAAATTAAAAAAATCATCGTCAAAACAATAAAAATGGCGAAAGAGGGCTGGTCTCAATTTAGAAAAAAATAATAGCATATAGCATTCTTATGAATCAAATTTATTTCAGGCGTCAAATGGACCGACGCTATGACTGTTTTTTTTAATTAATTTGATTGAAGAAAATTTTGAACGCCTTCAAACAGACGAAATTTCAAATCATGACAAGTTGTTTCATAATTAAATCAGAGAGCTCTGAACATACTCTGCTTAGAACTCTACTCTACTCTACTCTACTCTGTTCGCTCAGACTCTGCTCAGTGCTCAGCTCTGAACTAAAAAAGAAAAACCCCATATATACATAGCTTCAATGCCCAGAAGATATACAGCCGTTATAAAAAATAAAAGGTACACAATTAAATATTAAAATTTTCTTTGCCTTGAACTAAGAAAATAGTTTAAAATTTAGTTGTGAGGTAGTTGCAAATGTTTTGCACAGCCATTTTACCAACTATGAAAGTACATATTTAGTTATTTATTTTTTTTTTTAATTGAAGAGTGTTAATTTTTTTTCCAACAATTATATCAAAAGAGTTTAGGAAACTAAAGAAAGAATTTTGCTGTTTGATTTCCTAAAAAAAATGATTTTAAAGAAAAATGTTGGAGGTTCTAGTTGCAAATATTTTGCACAGTACTGTACATATAACTGACCCTAAAATTGATCTCTTTACTAGTTGATCTTCTAATTTTGCATACCTAGCTAAAATAGGGGATGGAATACTAAATTTAAGAAAATAGACTTAAAAAGAATGAAGTTTGCTTTTGCTTTCGATTTGTGGAGCTTTTTTTCTCGTAATGGATTTTTCTTAGATATGTGGTTGTCAGCCTGGCAACCGGAATCAGTCTTTTTGACAGCTGTCACTAGACAGCTGGTCTGCTATTTTATATTTATAACGAAAAGACTTACTCTAGAACAACGTTTGCAAATTGTCCAAATTTATTACCAAAATATCTATTTATTGAAGGAAACTTTTGATGATCGCTTTTTCTCGTGTCGTGGGCCTATGACGTGGCTTTAAAGATTTAACACCGCTCGACCTGTTGTTGCTGTTTTGTGGGGTTATGTGAAATCGCTTGTATATGCAGATAAGCCCGAGACGATTGACGCCTTGGAAGAGAATAGGTATATGGAGCGTTATTGCTCACATAATGGCTTAAATGCGGCAAAAAGCAGTCGAAAATTGGGCATCTCTACTGGACTTTGAGCCAGCCACGGTGGCCAGTTGTACGAAATCATTTTTAAAAAATAATGGCAAACCCTAATCTTTATAATAAAGCTTAATTCTTAGTCATAATTTTAAATTGCATGCGTTTTTTTTCTTCTTTTAAACCACTCGTCAACAAAAACACCCTGCATTAATAATCATTTAATCACTGTACAAGAATCCAGTGTTGTTTTCAGTGCCGTTTATCGAACATCCTGATAAAGATTACCTACCTAACAATCAAATTTTTAATGTAACCTTTTTTTCTGTCAGCACCTTGGCTACCCGCACAATGAAAGATAATGCATTTAAGTGTAATCTACTCTTCATCACTTATGCGTTTAGCATGACAAAAATGCATCTATCATTCACGCACTAAATAAATTTATAAACATACATACATATGAAATACAAACATATAAAGGGTGATTTTTTAAAAGCTATAGGAAAGTTTTTCAAAAAAAAAAACATACAATTCAGAAAAGTGCATGAAATCTTTAATTGAATCGATAGTATGGTCCATATAATTTAATGTTTGAAGATTATTTTATGCAAATGTTGACCTTGACTGCGCCTCAAATGGTCCATCCGCTAAGTCCAATTTTGGCATACTCTTTCCAACATTTCGGCCGGTATCTCACGAATAAATGCTTCAATGTTGTCTTCCAATGCGTCAATTGAAGCGGGCTTATCTGTATAGACATGAGCTTTAACATAGCCCCACAAAAAATAGTCTAAAGGCGTTAAATCGCACAATCTAGGCGGTCAATTGACCGGTCCCGAACGTGAAATAAAATGTTCCTCTCAATATGTCCATTGTTGCGCGTGCTGTGTGGCATGTGGCACCGTCTTTTTGAAACCACATATCATCTAAGTCAAGCTCTTGCATTTTGGGCAAACAAAAGTAGGATATCCATATCATCTCACGGTAGCGCTCACCATTCACAGTTACGTTACGATTCGCATTATCTTTGAAGAAGTACGGTCCAATGATGCCACCAGCCCATAAACCGCACCAAACTGTGACTTTTTCTGGATGCAATGGTATCTCTTGCAATGCTTCTGGCTGATATTCACTCCAAAATCGACTATTCTGCTTATTTACGTACCCATTGAGCCAAAAATGAGCTTCGTCGCTCGCTGGAAGAAGCGCGCGATGAACTTTCTTAACAGAGCACGCAATTTCATAATAAAATTCAATAATTTGCAAGCGTTGTTCATTTGTAAGACGGTTCATGGTCAAATTATAGACCAAACTAAAGATGTTTGATAGTGAAACAAAACACGAAACGGGCGTCAGCTGTTCCAAAAAGATAATAGCTAAAAAATCACCCTTTACATACATAGATCTCATGCCTCGTGGGGAGAATTGTTTTTTCTAAAATCGAATTTTCACTTAATTTGTAAGAAAAATCCACTCACCCACCCTTCCCTCTTTTATAATCAAAACAAACTTACCTGTCTTATCTAATTGATGCTCCTTTCAATAATCATAAATGACAACGCAGATGAAGCACAGCCACGCGCAACGCACAAGGCCACATTGCACTGTCTTGAAATCTAAATCACAAAGAACAAGTTCGTGAGACTCATTTTATATATAATTTTTTGTTGTTTATAAAGATAGTTTTTGAGACATCAAAATGTGAGCTATGTACATATAACATATGTATATATGCATAAGAGTCTTGAACTAAGTATCTATAATAGTTTATATACTTAGTATAAGTCTGTATGTACCTAGTTGTACATACAAAAAATTCTTTTTAAAATAAAAATTATAACAAAAATAAGACAAATAACCTTTAAATGTGATTAACGTGATTAATTGCTTAAAACAACGAGTGAATGTTGTCCGAAATTTTATTTACTTTATGTATTGTTAATTTAATAGGTACATAGTAATAAATAAATTCCTATACATACTTCTCTTAATGGGAACTATAGGTACCTAACCAATACATACTAATATTAATTCTACCTCAGTTAAGCACCTACGTATTAGGCTTGCCAGATTAGGCTATTTATTTTAAATTGGGCTATATTATATACATATATAAAAAATCCCGACAGCACTTTCTGGATTACAGCCCGCCTAATCATTTAAATTTTTAACCAAATCATAGACGTAGAAAATTTTTGGTGTTCATTAAAATTCGAGGGTTTGGCGTATATAATTGTTAATTTTACCTGTAAGCAATGCTAAGAAAAAAAAGAGGCTGGGCACTGATAACTTCCCATCCCGTCTATCGATTTGTCTTGCTTAAAAGTTTGTCTAAATGTATCAATTCTTACCAAATTTGCGTTCTATTTTTTGTAGATTTTATTTTTTTTTATGAAAAAACGGACTGTTGGATTTTTATAAAAAAATTACTGAATATAAAAAACAATATTTTCTGTGAAATAAAATAAGTTTGAAGCCAATATTTTTAATTTTTGAAAAGCTATTTGAGCCGAAAATCAATTTTTACCAACTTTTATTAATTTTTTTGTTTAGGTTTTTATTTTTTGTAAGAAAACTGTCAATTCGATTTTTCTCAAAATTTGTCCTAATGTTGAAAACAATATTTCTTATAAGTTAAAATTAGTTAGAAGCCATAATCTCAAATTTTTGAAAAGATATATAAGTCGAAAATCAATTTTTACCAACTTTTGTTAATTTTTTTTTTCGGTTTTTAATTTTTTGTAAAAAAAACTGTCAATTCTATTTTTTTCAAAATATTACTGAATGTTGAAAACAATATTTTTTGAAAGATAAAAGTAGTTTAAAGCCAATATCTCAAAGTCTTGAAAAGATATTTGAGTCAAAACTCAATTTTTACCAACTTTTTTTTTATTTTTTTTTAGGTTATTAATTTTTGTAAAAAAACTGTCAATTCGATTTTTCTCAAAATTTTTCCTACTGTTGAAAACAATATTTCTTATAAGTTAAAATTAGTTAGAAGCCATAATCTCAAATTTTTGAAAAGATATTTAAGTCGAAAATCAATTTTTACCAACTTTTGTTAATTTTTTTTCGGTTTTTAATTTTTTGTAAAAAAAACTGTCAATTCTATTTTTTTCAAAATTTTACTGAATGTTGAAACCAATATTTTTTGAAAGATAAAAGTAGTTTAAAGCCAATATCTCAAAGTTTTGAAAAGATATTTGAGTCAAAACTCAATTTTTACCAACTTTTTTTTATTTTTTTTTTAGGTTTTCATTTTTTGTAAAAAAACTGTCAATTCGATTTTTCTCAAAATTTTATCAGATGTCAAAAACATTATTCTTCGTTGCACAAAATTGTTTTGGAGATGAAATCATATTTTAGTCGTAAAATTTTCGAAGTGACAAATTTTTTTTTCAGTTTTTTTGATTTATAAAAAAAACCGTTAATTGATTTTTTTTCCAAAAATATAATTGTTTTGTATCACGTTACAATATATAATACAAAATTTAATTCAAGTCTCTAGCGTCATTGGTTCATGAGATATTTAGACGTACGGACGTACGGACGTACGTACACACGCACGCACAGACATCTTTCTAAAAATCTTTTATTTCGACTCTAGGGACCTTGAAACGTCGAGAAATGTCAAAATTTTCAATTTGTCAAATCGGACCCATTACAATAACTTCCTATGGGAAGTTAATAAAATGCACGTACTTGTACCTGTATTCAAAGGGTCTGTTTTGAAATAGTACCTATGTATATAATTTAAGATATAAAAATGAAACTGCAAAATAAGTTTGCCTTTAAAAATGTAATGGCAATTATTTAAAACACGTTTATATACATTTTGTATTTGATTATCGTAAAAAAATGTGAATCCGTTATAGATTTATCGAATTTTGAAAAAAAAAAATAAAAACATTTTTTTAAAAAGTCAAAAAAACAATATTTTGACATTTTGATCATCAAATATTAGGTCCGTTCGCGTACCCTCCTAAAACAGTCCAATTTTACGAAAAAATACGAAATTTAACCAAATCCTGTTCGCGTACTCAAAAATTTCTTAGTTTTTCGTAAAAGAGAGTGCTCACGAGAGAGTAGAATATTTCCCCAACCTACGAATTTTAGCCCAAGAAATTTCTTTGGGCTGATTTGTGAAAATTGTCAAATTTGATAGAAATTCAAATAAATTAAATAAATTGCTAGCTTTTGCTGTCAGTTATAAAATTTAAAAACAAATTTTCAAAGAACAGCAACAAGACAGTAATATTGTGTGTAAAATTTGTTGTTTTCCCGTTCGCTTACTTTTTTGTAGTTTTTTTTTTGGTGAGAGAATTTTACCCCCACTCTTTAAAATATCTCTTTTTACGAATTTTGGTGCAGAAAGTACGCGAACGGACCTATTATTTAGACAATATAAAAGCTTGTGCAGAAAAATTATGAACATCGGTTCATGAGTTCCTGAACAATTTCAATATAAATAAACGTTTTACTGGAATCTGCTTTAGACCTTATTCCAAGTTTTAATACAATCGACCGAATGGTTTGGGCTGTAGGGGCGGGGACAGACAAACATACAGAACCGCTGGTCCCACTTTTTCCGACTTCTCTACCATACTGATTTCATTAAAATCTCGAGTTCAAAATTTGTTACGAATACAAATTTTTCCACATCCATAGGTCCTATGCGTAGAAAATAAAAACAAATTGTCTAAAACTTTGCAGATTTATTTGAAATGTAAATCACTTAAACTAAACAATGTATCAATGTGATAACGACAATGACGATAATTCTAATGAGGATGATATTATATTTGTAGACAGAATTTCAACAGCTGGTGAATACATTGAATGTGATAATATTGGGCAGGTTCATACAACATAAGTTGCAGTAAACTGTATTCTTTTGAACGTACATTTTGACCAAGCCAACTAGTTAATTTGACAAGTGTCATGAATTTCAAAAAACAATAATGTCTACAAAATTCTCCTCCGCGAAAGCTTTAAGTCCACAAGGACAACGAACCTTTTTGCAGAAAACATTAAATGGAATTGTTCAGAAAATAAATAAATCATAGAGTATTAAAGTTGATTTTCAGCTTCATAATGACATAAGTAGACTTGACTTGATAATTAGGGAGATTTTTCTTGACTAACTTTCCAATCAAATTTCCATCAAAGTTGCCTTAATTTGAAGAACATTTTTGTACAGCTGACCAATCAGATACTAAAAACTTACCTTACTTTCAAGCCCCTAATGTCAAACTGCTTATTTGTTATACTTCTTCTTTTTGTATGAACGCAACATTTATATTTTTGATTAAAGTTCTGAATTTTTTGATTGACGTTGGGCTAATTTTTCGGTTACGATTTTGGTCTACAAATATTTTTAAATTAGGCACTTTAACTAGTTCAAGACATGGCAACCCTGTTATTCAAAAGTCCATGCGTACTTTATATTTCTATGTGTGGGTTCCTATTGCAAGCAGGTTTATTTTCATTAGGTGTCTTTTTAAAGCAACAGTAGGTACACGATTGTTTTTCATTTTAACGTCTTTTTTTGAACTTATTATAAAAGCTTTGTTTGCTTTATATACTCGATATACTCACAGAAATGTTTATAGAATGTTGGTTCAGTGTGTGAGTGGTTATTATGTGCATGTATGTAGCCATGTGTGTGTATCTCTGTTTAATTTTATGAGATATCTGTTCGCTGTTACACGACATCTGTTTTAATAGCTCTTTCTTCATTCCACTAACGTTGCTCGTTCTGTTCGGTTCGGTGTTTGGTCTTGAGCTAAGCTTTTTGTGCGTTGTGTGGGGTGCATTGCCTATCCAAGCGAAAAAAAAAACAAAATATATAAATATCGCTATCATTAGAAAAGACCTAAAAGAGTTACAAACATGTACAATAATTTAAGTGATGTTGGCTCTGAGTCTGTTGTTGATATTTTCAAAGAAGAAATTAGAACAGTTGATGAGCTTCTATTTGAAAATGATTTAAGAGATCTCATTTGTTTAGAATTTGGTTTTTGTGAAGATGTTTATGTGCGATTAGTTGGTAAGTTATTGAAATTGGTTTTGATTTCTTATTGAAAATAAAAAAAGTTTTCAAAATATTTATGTAGGCAGGTGTGATGTATTGTATGCAAATACAGTTGTGGTCATATTTAAAAGAACAGTATTATTATCTTTTTGTTTCAATTGCATTGTTTTAAATAAAATATTTAATAAATAATTTTAAAACAATAAGTTAAGTAGGTATAATAAGTTTAATAAATCGATTAAAGAGTGACGATCTAAGTGTTGATGTTTTGACATCAGGTTATATTAAATATTATTATAAACAACGCATTTTTGAAATTTCATGATTATTCAACGTGCGAAAATAACAAGGGACTTGAATGTAAGTCAAGTTTCTAATATCTGGTTGGCTAGCTGCCAAAAAAAAATCCAATTAAGGCAACTTTATTGGAAAGTTAACTTGAAAGTTACACAAGAAAAATTTCCCTAACTATCAAAAGTCAAGTCGACTTATGTCAAAATGACAGCTGATCATGTTTTTTTTTTCATTTGACTGAAAGCTAATTAATTAATTGCTTTGTAATTGATTTATATTGTGCACAATTCCATATAATTTTTTTTGTGACACTTAAAAAAGCAAACTTAATGCATTGGTCAAAATGTACGTTCAAAGAATGCCGTTGACTAAATGAAGTCCCTAATTTGGTCCTTATCTGTCCATTTGGGGAGAGTACGATAACTTTGGCGACAAAGTTTAATGACGGATTTGTACAGAACAGCTAAAAACAAGCATTTTTTACTATGGGAGGGGGGTCTATCTCCCCCCGTTTAGGCGGTAGGGGCAATTTAAAAAAATATGTACATTAAATGGAAAAAAAATAATTAAAAAATAACGGTAATACTTACAATTAAGTATTATACCTTTTTTTAAAGCCAACATTTTTGTCTATTAGATTGTTTTTAAATCAAGTCAAAACTATGCATAGTTTTTGAAAAAAATTGTTTTAAACTAAAAATGTATGCAAAAAAAATTAAAAAAAAAAAGGTTTAAAGTGTAGTTTTTCAAAACTTTCAAATTATTTACTGTTTTTTTTAGAATTCATTGCTCTTATTTGTTTTTGATCAAAAACTGAAAACTAGATGACTTTATGTCTTCTAGTTCTTGAGAAAATTGAAAATTACCAAAATAAATATTTTAATTAAATTACTTTTTCCTTGCTTAAGTATTAACGTAGTCTTATTTTGATAGTAATAATCGAATATGGATTAAGATACACCTAGGTTAAATTAATTTTTCTTAAATCCAGTTTATTTAAATGCAAAATAAACTTTGCATGCACCCCATCTTGCACCCACCGAACCGTGCCCCCTCCCCCCCTTGCACGCACTCCAACTTGCACCCACCCCAAATCCTATAGTGTTCCCAAGCAGGGAGGTTGCAGGGGGGCAGCATGCCCCCCTTTCAGATCCCACTGTTGCATACACCCAAATTCGCACACACATTACTGTTGCATACACCCAAACTCGCACCTACCAATGTTACTATCAAAATAAGACCACTCAAGCAAAAAAAAAAAAAAGAATTAAATTAAAATAGTAGTTGTGGTTATTTTCAATTTTCTCAAAAACTAAAAGACATAAAATCATCTAGTTTTCAGTTTTTGATCAAAAACAAATAAGAGCAATAAATTCTGAAATAAAAACAATGGTAGATAATCTTGAAGTATTGAAAAAGTTACACTTTAAACCTTTTTTTAACTTTTTTTACTCAAATTTTGAGTTTAAAATTAAATTTTTATTTTCAATTTTCTCAAAAACTAAAAGACATAAAATCATCTAGTTTTCAGTTTTTGATCAAAAACAAATAAGAGCAATAAATTCTGAAATAAAAACAATGGTAGATAATCTTGAAGTATTGAAAAATTACACTTTACACCTTTTTTTTTTTTTAACTTTTTTTACTTAAATTTTGAGTTTAAAATTAAATTTTTCAAAAACTACGCATAGTTTTGACTTGAATTAAAAACTGGCTAATAAAACAGAATGTTGGCTTTAAAAAAATGTAAAATGTAAAAAATGTATAAAACTTAATTTTATGTATCACTGTTATTTTTTAATTGTTTTTTTCCATCTTAAATAATAATTTTTTTAAATTGCCCCTACCGCCTGAACGGGGGGAGATAGACCACCTCCCATAGTAAAAAATGTTTGTATTAAGCCCCTCTACCAAAAACCTTTATTATATCTTGGCGCCAAAGTTATTGTACTCGTGCCGTCCATTTTCAACGCACATTACATTAGTTTTTAAAGGTCTGTCCGATAGCTACAAAACTCGTACATTTCGTACAAATCGCAGAAAATTTTGTTCCGATCGGATACGATAATAAGGCTGATTATTTGAAGTTATTATTTTGTTTCCAAATAAATAAAAATAGTAATGTAGATACACTGTTTTTATTGAAATTGTTGCAAGTGATACCAAACTTTTCTGGACAAAATGCCACCTGGTGTGAAATAGAAAAACTAATATTTGGGTCATAAAAATAGATCCAGGCATAAAGCAGAATATTATTCTGTTGTTGTAACACAAATAAATAGACGACCTGATCTGAATCACGAAGGCTATTATTTATGTTCCTTTAAAATATAATAACATTTTAAGAATCAGTACCGTTCTCTCGTAAAAAAGATTTCACCTCTGCTCCCCCTTGGTACAACAGAGAGCTCCGTAGCCTAAGAAATACCCGTAATAAGCTTTGGAAGATCTTTTTACAGTCCAAATCTGTTACCGACCACAACAACTATCTTCTCGCCTATAATTCTTTCTCTGAATTAAGGGAATCCCTTTATAACCAATACCTTAACCAAATGGAAAATAACCTTCTTTCTGATGCAAGGACGTTTTTCAAGTTTATAAATGTCAAACGAAAATCTGATGGGTTTCCACCTTCAATGAGTTTCTCCAACATAATCTCCTCAGATCCAACAACGATATCAAATCTATTTGCTAAATACTTTAGCAAATCGTATACTGAACATCTTCATGATCCTGATCCACACTACTTTAGTTATTTAGATGGCTGCACTCAAACCTCTCTTTCATCTTTTACAATAACTGAAGAAATGGTACTTGCCAAAATCGTAAGCCTCAAAGAAAACTTTAGCCCTGGTCCCGACGGCGGCGTCCCATCAGTTGTTCTAAAAAAATGTATGCATTCTTTGTCAAAGCCTCTAACTGCACTCTTTGAACTTTCTCTTTCCCAAGGTGTGTTTCCTCATATATGGAAAGATTCATTTATATTTCCCATTCATAAACAAGGCAATAAAACTGAAATTAACAATTATAGACCTATTGCGAAACTTTCATGCATCCCAAAACTTTTTGAAAGCCTAGTTTATGATTCCGTTTATTTCCATTGCAAGCCCTTATTCTCCCCCGCTCAACATGGTTTTCTTAAATGTAGATCCACTACGACTAACTTAATTGAGTTTATATCAAAAGTTTTGTCAGCCCTTGAGAATGGTAATGAAGTTGATGTTGTATACACTGATTACAGTAAAGCCTTTGATAAAATATCCCATAAAATAATTCATCTCAAACTTAGAGCCCTAGGCTTTCCATCTATGTTTATAAACTGGATAGGCTCCTACCTTGCCAATAGAACTTATAGAGTCCTCTTCCGTAACTCAGTTTCCAGTCCCATACATGCAACTTCTGGCGTCCCACAAGGTAGTCACCTTGGCCCCCTTCTCTTCGTCTTATCTGTTAACGATGTCTGTCTTAAATTAAAAAACTCAGATATCCTAATGTTTGCGGATGATAAAAAAATTTTTAAGATTATCTCAACTCCATCTGATTCCTTACTTTTACAAAATGATCTTAATATCTTTTTTGTTTGGTGCATGCATAATTTCCTAGAGTTAAATGTAGGTAAATGTAAACAAATGACCTTTTCGCGCAAACAAATCCCATCTCATAGAGTATACTTCTTCCTTAATGACGCCGTCAACGAAGTCGATTCTATTAGAGATCTTGGTATTATGTGTGACAAACACCTGAATTTCCATTCCCATTTTGACCAAATTATTAATAAAGCTAATAGATCTCTCGGTTTTATTAAGAGATGGTCAAAAGAATTTTCCAACCCCTATGTAACTAAAGCGCTTTACATTTCCCTAGTCCGTCCTCATCTTGAATATGCATGCCAAGTATGGTCTCCCTTTTATGAAAACCATTCCCTCAGAATTGAAAATGTTCAAAGACGTTTCGTTCGATTTGCCTTACGTGGCCTCCCCTGGGATGATACATCCAACTTGCCTCCTTATGCCGATCGACTAAAACTGATAGGTTTGCAACCCTTATATATTAGACGCAAAAACGCTGATATATTATTTGCTCACCAATTGTTAATGGGCAATATAGATTCCCCGGCACTCCTGAGTAATATTCATCTTAACACCAACCCTCGAAATCTGCGATCTGTCTCCCTTTTCTATATCCCTCATCACCGCACTAATTACGGGCACTTTGAACCAATGTCCAGAATTCTTCGTCACTGCAACGCTGCTATGCTAGTCTTCGACTTTAACATTTCCAAATCCCATCTGAGAGATACCCTTTACTTTTTCCCATTTTGAGTCCAAATTCCTCGTCCCTTTTAATTTTAAGTCTAATAAAATCAAAATTGTTAGTTCTTGTACATTAAAGAGCTTTTATGTGGGCCTTAGGGCCCACATGAATTAATGTTGAAAACTGATAACAAGAACAAAAAAAAAAAAAAAAAAAAATATAGTGTTAAGTTAAGTTAAGTTAAGTTAAGTTAAGTTAAGTTAAGTTAAGTTAAGTTAAGTTCAGTTAAGTTAAGTTAAGTTAAGTTAAGTTAAGTTAAGTTAAGTTAAGTTAAGTTAAGTTAAGTTAAGTTAAGTTAAGTTAAGTTAAGTTAAGTTAAGTTAAGTTAAGTTAAGTTAAGTTAAGTTAAGTTAAGTTAAGTTAAGTTAAGTTAAGTTAAGTTAAGTTAAGTTAAGTTAAGTTAAGTTAAGTTAAGTTAAGTTAAGTTAAGTTAAGTTAAGTTAAGTTAAGTTAAGTTAAGTTAAGTTAAGTTAAGTTAAGTTAAGTTAAGTTAAGTTAAGTTAAGTTAAGTTAAGTTAAGTTAAGTTAAGTTAAGTTAAGTTAAGTTAAGTTAAGTTAAGTTAAGTTAAGTTAAGTTAAGTTAAGTTAAGTTAAGTTAAGTTAAGTTAAGTTAAGTTAAGTTAAGTTAAGTTAAGTTAAGTTAAGTTAAGTTAAGTTAAGTTAAGTTAAGTTAAGTTAAGTTAAGTTAAGTTAAGTTAAGTTAAGTTAAGTTAAGTTAAGTTAAGTTAAGTTAAGTTAAGTTAAGTTAAGTTAAGTTAAGTTAAGTTCAGTTAAGTTAAGTTAAGTTAAGTTAAGTTAAGTTAAGTTAAGTTAAGTTAAGTTAAGTTAAGTTAAGTTAAGTTAAGTTAAGTTAAGTTAAGTTAAGTTAAGTTAAGTTAAGTTAAGTTAAGTTAAGTTAAGTTAAGTTAAGTTAAGTTAAGTTAAGTTAAGTTAAGTTAAGTTAAGTTAAGTTAAGTTAAGTTAAGTTAAGTTAAGTTAAGTTAAGTTAAGTTAAGTTAAGTTAAGTTAAGTTAAGTTAAGTTAAGTTAAGTTAAGTTAAGTTAAGTTAAGTTAAGTTAAGTTAAGTTAAGTTAAGTTAAGTTAAGTTAAGTTAAGTTAAGTTAAGTTAAGTTAAGTTAAGTTAAGTTAAGTTAAGTTAAGTTAAGTTAAGTTAAGTTAAGTTAAGTTAAGTTAAGTTAAGTTAAGTTAAGTTAAGTTAAGTTAAGTTAAGTTAAGTTAAGTTAAGTTAAGTTAAGTTAAGTTAAGTTAAGTTAAGTTAAGTTAAGTTAAGTTAAGTTAAGTTAAGTTAAGTTAAGTTAAGTTAAGTTAAGTTAAGTTAAGTTAAGTTAAGTTAAGTTAAGTTAAGTTAAGTTAAGTTAAGTTAAGTTAAGTTAAGTTAAGTTAAGTTAAGTTAAGTTAAGTTAAGTTAAGTTAAGTTAAGTTAAGTTAAGTTAAGTTAAGTTAAGTTAAGTTAAGTTAAGTTAAGTTAAGTTAAGTTAAGTTAAGTTAAGTTAAGTTAAGTTAAGTTAAGTTAAGTTAAGTTAAGTTAAGTTAAGTTAAGTTAAGTTAAGTTAAGTTAAGTTAAGTTAAGTTAAGTTAAGTTAAGTTAAGTTAAGTTAAGTTAAGTTAAGTTAAGTTAAGTTAAGTTAAGTTAAGTTAAGTTAAGTTAAGTTAAGTTAAGTTAAGTTAAGTTAAGTTAAGTTAAGTTAAGTTAAGTTAAGTTAAGTTAAGTTAAGTTAAGTTAAGTTAAGTTAAGTTAAGTTAAGTTAAGTTAAGTTAAGTTAAGTTAAGTTAAGTTAAGTTAAGTTAAGTTAAGTTAAGTTAAGTTAAGTTAAGTTAAGTTAAGTTAAGTTAAGTTAAGTTAAGTTAAGTTAAGTTAAGTTAAGTTAAGTTAAGTTAAGTTAAGTTAAGTTAAGTTAAGTTAAGTTAAGTTAAGTTAAGTTAAGTTAAGTTAAGTTAAGTTAAGTTAAGTTAAGTTAAGTTAAGTTAAGTTATGTTAAGTTATAGCTTGTATTAAGCTGAATAAATAAAATAATAACTAGCTTTATTCATTTTGAATTTAGTTGGGGCTATTCAATTTTTGACAAACCAACTTATTATCTGTGAGACATATTGTACAGGTTCATTAATTCAAAGGTAAGCTCAATAAAACAAAAAGCGAAAAATGTTTGATTAAAATTGTATTTCATTATATAAAGTTTAAACTTTGTCATTAAATGTGGAAAACAATATCATTGAGGTAACCGCCTCGGTAAGTTTCACGATTCTTTCGAGGTAATTTTTAACAATAGATTACTTGAGTGAACATGGTCATTGAAATTAAGGTCTTGTTAGAACCACGTCCAAGTCATAATCTTCAATACAGACCGGCCCATACAATATACAAAAAGCAGATGTACGATGCGTTCAATTGCTGCGAATATAAGTTTTTAGTAGTCTTCGGATCATGGCAACCATGATCATCGGGCAGCTCTCAAAAAGCGTCTTTGTCTGAATCAACTGTTATAGTAACTTATGGGGCTTTCCATGGGTAAATTCGGATTTCCGTCGAAAATTGATTTTTTTCGTGGCACATGAAACACGATTGAAATCGTTTTTTTTTTGTCATTGTATTAGTAACTTCGTGTTCATGTTAACAAGTGCTGTAGAACTGTCAAACTTCCAGCTAAACCTTTTTTTTGTAGAATTGTAGTAGTATTAGTGCAAAGAGGGGTAAATCTCGGGAAAAATCCAAAAACACAGATTTGATCATAAATCAAAAATAAATCAATTTATTTTTTTCTATTAAAAAAAATGGGAAAATTTTGATAGACCTAGATCAAAAATAAATTGATCTGTTTTACCCATGGAAACCAACATTAGAATAATTTGGACGACTTTTTTGATTTTTAATCGATCCATTATCTTAAATGACAAACATTCAAAAGATAATGGTCGCATTCGGAAAGCTAGTGGCTACGTAGTCAAGGGATTCTGATTGGCTAAATCCAACTACAAAAGTAGTTGAAATTTCCCCTCCGACGTAGTGTAAAATTTTCGGCTACAAAGTTAGTGCACACTGGTTTTGACGTTTCACAATCAGCTGCTCGGTAAGGACACAAGAATTCAAAATGAAATGAATCTTTCGGTATTAAAATACAAATATAAATCAATAATATTATGTCTTCTATTTTGTTTTATTTAATTTAAAAAGAAAAAAAAAACTATTTAAAGTTCTGAAAACACAAATGTTTCTTATTTTATATATATGTATTTGTCATTAATATGACAGTTCCGGATTGACTAGCTTTGTAGTGCCATTTTGCATTCACAAAGCTAGTTGAATTTTGACTACGTAGCCACTAGCTTTGTGAATGTGACCATTGACCATGGTATAAAGAATTCTTTATACCATGACCATTGACTGAGTTTGAAAGGTGTCAAATGAATTTTACTTTCCATATTTCGTGGATTCTTTAGTTACCTATATAAAATAAAACTAGAAAACTATACTGTCCTTCAAATTATGACCGCCGTATATTGTAATAACTCAGTTTAAGTAAAAAAACGAGCTTCTATTTAGAAATGACTAGAAAATTGCTCAATCACTAAATCTTAATCTTGTTAAACCTTTTTTTATATGAGGGAAGGTGTCCTATTTTTTGAAGTCATACAGACAACACACAACAATTCAACTGTTGTTATTAATTTTTATTTTTTTTTTTTAGAATGCGGATTGGACTTAGAAAGCTTGTTATTGATAAAAGAAGATGACTTGAAGGAAATTTTCCCTACCAAAATGCTAGGAACAAGAATTAAATTTCGTTCAAGAATTTTTCAATGGCAACAAAGAATAGGGGTAGGCAAAACATAAAAGTTTTTCAAACAAAAAATATTGTATTTAATTTTCCATTTTCCATTCAGGTTCAAAGGATGGCTCAATCAAATCGTACTTCCAGAATGGTATCAACATCGCCAAGAGTAACCAGGACTGTAATATCACCACCACCATCATCAAGAACTATAAGTACTAGGATTCCATCGCCACCACCGGCACCTGGAAATAATAGTACTGATATAAATTCATTGTATGCTCTTCTACAATCTTCACCAAAAGGACGAATTATTTTGAAATTCTTTGAGGACAATTCTAAAATATTAGATGATCATCGAGTTTCTTTAGTTAATATAATTGTAGATCACTTTAAAGATAGGCAACTTGCTATGAATATGAGTGATATAGTTCGTTATACAGCGGAAATAGGAGCTCTATTTCCAACAGAAGAAATGGTGAGTATCTTTAATAGTTTTTAAATCAGTTACAAATTGGATTTATTGTTTCTTTTAGAGATACTATTACAGTACTAGAGGAAAAGGACTTAATCCAATGGGTAAACTCTACGACAAAGCTATTAATGCAAGGAGGAAGATAAAAAAAACTGGCCCAGACGGCCTTGTTGTTAACAATAACAATAAATCTACTAATAATGATTTCGAGTCATTTGTTGCAAGTACGTTATACCTTTTATCAATTGTCATAACTCATAACAGATTTTTCCAAAAACTTTTCGAAGTTATTTGCTCTGAAGGAACATACTCGTACATTTATCTAGGTAACATATTAATCATCGTAATATTCTTTTTTTTAGGTAAAGAAGAGTTAGAGAAAAAAGCCTGGCTGTCCCAAAAAATAGAGCCGGGGGAAGATGTTGTTGATATTTGGAAACAGACTTTCAGAATACGAAGGGCTGACATTTTAAAGGGAGAAAATATTTTGGAAAACTGGCCGCTCTTACAAAACTCAAGGGGTTATAAGTTGGTTGGTATTTTTCCGTCATAGTATTTTTTCATTCCACAAAATAAACAAAGCTCTTTAAAGAAAAAAATATCTCTTAAGTTCGTCAACTAAAATTACCTCTTATTCTTTTATTTGAGGAGATTGTTGAAAATCGCTTTTAGACAATCTTTATATGCATCTATTTATACTTTTCCATTTGCTTTTTAGATTGATATTGATTTTGTTGAACTGTTTCCGGATAGTCCTCCCGATATTTTAGATGAATGGACAATTTTTAGAGAAAGTATTGTTCCTTATCTAAGAGAGAGGATAAAGGATCCAGACTCAAAGGAATTGCTGGAAAGATTAAATGATGAAATGTCGCAAGGTAAAAAAAACATGCCCATTAACTTTAGTTTTCCTTTTTCAAATAATATTATCTTCTTTTTTTTTGTTTAAGATTCAAAAGATTGTATAATATTATTTCTCCTCCATGCGGTTATAAAACCACCTTTACTATCAACAAAACTACTCTCACCCGAAGGTGGTAATAAAAGACGCAAATGGAAACCATCTATTTCTGATGCAAGAAATGCAACAATATTGCACTGCATCAGCATGGATGACTTTTATATAAAATTTGAAAATCTTCAATCGGAAGCTGCTCAAAAAAACAAAGTTATACAACCGCAGCTATTGGTTATTGGTGAAAATCTCACAAGACTCAAGGGATTCTATGTGATGTCCGATTGCATTCTCTATAAAATACAATCTTTTGTTAAATCACTTGATATCTTATTGAAATTTTACTATGTTATGAATTTGGAATTTCGTCTTGAAGCAAAGTATATTTATGAACTTATTGAGAGTTATTTTTTCAAAATTAAAATTTCATCTAATCCAAATATAATTGGTTTGACTAATTATCTAAATGATTGTAAATCAAAATAATTTAAATCTTTTTATTTACTTACTTGATAGTTTTAGTATTTAGTATAGAATTTATAAGGCATATAGTTATAACAATTATAAAATTTTATTAATAGTTATTCATTTAAATAATTAAATGTCTTTTTTGCTAATGTAGACATTTTTTACTGATAAAATAATATTGCAATATAAAAGACAAAACACAAAAAGCCCTTAATTGGATGGTTTATGGATTATTTTATTGAAGTGAGAAGCATTTGTTATTGAAAATTTTCGCATACAGCAACTAACATAATATTACTATTATTAAATATCTCTGAAAAGAGCTCGACCATTTAAAATATATTTTTATTTGAAATCTCATAGTGAACTGTTAAGTTAAATGCTAGACTAGACTATTGTTTATATACTAGAGATAATTGTTTGAAGCTTGTATGTTTTTTTTTTTTTTTGATTATTATTAATTATTTGAAATCGGGCAAAATAATGGGATTTTGTGGCGTATACGCACTTGTCTTCTTGCATTATTTCTGTCTTCCATTTTTATCAAAGCTTAACCATATACATATGTACATATGTACTCATCTCTAGCTGAGAATTAACATTTTGTTAAGAAACATGTAGAGTAATGTTCACGAAAATACTAATGCTCTTAAAATATAACAATTTTTAATTACCGAAGTCACTACGAATTTCAATTTACTTTATACCAAAAATACTTTATTTAAAAAAATGTAGGCGCCAATATGATATTTTAAAGCTACTCACCAAAATAGAATTTAAAAAAAAAAAACATAACACATCATAGCAATAATAAGAAATATAGAAATAGAAATGTATAAACTAAATTTTATGCAAATTTTATTTAATTATCAATATGTTGTGGTAAGATGCGCTATTCATCTCCAAAAAAGATGCGATCGAATTATTTAAAAAAATTGATTTGTAAGCTTGTAAGTTTGAATGTTTGAATAAATGCATTAGTAATGCGGAATGTTAGCTTAGATTAAAATATTAAGGCGTCGAAGAACCTTTACGTGAAAAAAGTAGTTTTATACGAGTAATTTGAAAAGTTTGCTTAAGAGTTATGTTGCTGTTACTGCTATTTTTGTGGCCGCAACTGTATAAATGGCGGGTATGTATCATTTTTCCTTTGAAAAAGGGTGGTTTTTATTGAGGTAATTATGTTATATGTAGGAATTTGGAATAAAAATGACATCATGACATTTATGGGAAGATTGGAATTGGAGCAATTATATTATGTAATATATAACTGCAAATACTTTGTCAGAACTTAATAGGTTGTTATGCAGTAGATACTAAAAATCGTAGAAATTAGAATACCAAGGGATATCTTGGTAGATAGGTAAGTATATGTATATAATATATAGAAAAGTATCCTCAGTTTCATGTTTGTATCCCTTTTTTTTTGGTGCAAGTAGCACCCTAGGAAACTGTCTATGTATATCTATATCTACTATGCATTTAATTAAACCTGTCCAGAGATCAAAAATAACTGCCAACATTTATTTTAAAATATTAGTTTCTGTCAAACAATTAAATGAACTGTACCTTCATGGAATGCTCGGTTTGAAATATACACTGGTGGACACAAATTTAGCACACTGAGATGGGTACTACCGTATTTTTAATTGTCTCTCTAGTTTTGTTCCAAGCAACGGTACATTTTGAAGTAATATACATATGTAGGTATGTATGTATGTATATGACAACAAATCAGAGAAAACAAAACTTACATTTTTATATGCAATCCAATTACATACTGAAATCGTTGTTGAGCTGCTGGAATGTTCCAGGAGGATGGTCTACAATGCTCTTAGACATTTTGAAAAGTTTGGAGTGACAAAAAATATAAAACAAGCCCTACGAACACAAAAGACAACAAAGAGGGACGATCAAATTATTTACATGATAGGTATCAACTAAGGATCCATTTAAGACCTCTAGTGCAATTCGAAATGAATTAATGGAGAATTACAGTATCAATGTATGTATGTATATTCAAGAACCGTGAGACGTCGCGTCGCTTAAATGAAAAAAAAATTGAGAGGGTGCATTGCACAAAGTAAACCATTGGTCTCAAAAAAAAATTTAAAGGCTAGATTGGAGTTTGCCAAATTACAACTAGGCAAAAAACTTAATTTTTTGAAAAATGTACATTGGAGCGATGAATCAAAGTTCTGTAGATTCGGATCCGATGAAAAAAAATATGTCCACAAAACAAAGCATATAATCCAAAATACACCGTTAAGACCGTGAAGCACGGTGGTAGAAACGTGATGGTCTGCCTTTTCTTGGCACGGTGTTGGTCCAATAGTTAAGATAGACTCCAGAATGGACCAGCAACTGTACAAAGATATTGTCTTGAACCATATAATAATTTGCCGGTTTTATGGCGCTTCATGCACGACAATGACCCTAAACACACTTCAAAATTAGTGAAAAGTGCCTTAGATGTCAATATGTTGAATGTTTTAAAATGGCCTGCTCAATCACCCGACTTGAACCCAATCGAAAATTTAAGGAATGACGTTGAGCAACACATTGAAAAACAAAAACCGAAAAATTGAACAGATTTGTGGCAAGAGATACAGAATGCTTGGTATTCAATACCTAAGCAACGCTGTGAGGCCTTAGTCGAGAGCTTGCCAAGAAGACTCAATGCAGTATTAAAGAACAAAGGATTTACAACAAAATATTAAAGAAAATATAGTTTTAGTAACGGTAAGTTACATAACCAAGCAATTTTATTAAAATGTGCTAAATTCATCTCCAGACAAAAATATATGTTTTCTGTTATTTTTTCCATTTTTTTTCTTTCAGATATAAAAAATATAAGATTGTATTTTGGAAAAATATGCTTTTATGTGTAAATAATGTAAATAACATAAAAATGAAAATATTAAAATAAAAACAAACTTTGTAAACATAGTTTGATTTTTTTCTTTTATTAATGTGCTAAATTCTTGTTCACCACTGTACATTGTTTTAAATGTTAGAGTTATTGGAAACATACTTACATAAACGGGAAAAGCCAACATTCAATATTTGTTCATGCTAAGAAAATACAAAATAATTAACGCAAAAGAAAATTTAAAATTTTCTTAGAAATTAAAAAAAAAATGCTTTTTTATTTTCAAAAAATAACGTGAAACACCTAAAGCGGCCCATAGAAACCACACTTTTGTGCACACCGTTGTACTGACACCCGGTATGGCATTCCGCCACACACGACACACCAAATCATACACACATAAGTTGTGAAAGAGATTTCAAAAATTAAATCAGATTGAGTGACGTTGAAACTTGAAGCTTTTTGAAACAACTTCCCACGCACCTCACAAAACAACGATTCAGATGCAACGGAATAGTAAATGAGCACGCGCACCTTCATACACATCACACCGATCGAGACACCGACACAGAAAAATTAAAAACTTTTGATTTTACTCGCTCCGTGTTTGACACCAAAAATCGGTGTCTGCTCCAGCCCACACACAGCTCACATTTCTGCACACCCACACAAGTGTAGTGTCTATGGGCCACTTTAGAAACACTTTAAGAGTCAATTTAAAAATTGAGTTAAATTTGAAAGTCAGTAAGTTAAATAATTGCAGTCCTTGGACTTAAATCAATTGCTTTGAACTAAACAGTCCGTAGAAAATTAGGGCCCTATACTCTGTTCAACAAAAATAGTCAGTACAGGACTTATGGGCGAGCTTTTCGCAAAGCAGTGGCGCCTGATGTACCTTACTACACTGCGTCAGTAAAAATGCCCCTAAAAAAATTAGTAAGCCACTGACATTCCTTAAAGAATTGTTGTTGCAATTGCAATTCTTCACAAAAATGTGTACCCACTGCTAATGGCATACCACCGTCAATAAAATCGTACGCTTGTTCTTTACATCTCAAAAGAGTTACCATTCAGTGGATTTTATTAAGGAGCTTTGAGTTTTGAAGCTTTTGAGAACAAAACCCTGTCAGAGCTTTAAAAATTAATGGCTTTTGCAAACCAATGCATTTAGAGTGAGAGGAAAACGTCCTATCTTTCCTGTACTGACTATTTTTGTTTAGAAGAGTAGTGACTTACAACTCTCAACAATTTCTGTGTGCGAGTCTTTTCGGGGATGGAGGGGACCTACAGTTTTTATGCTCAATTCGAACGCCAAATTTGAGAAAGCACTTTTGAAACAAGAATTATTACTCTTGGAGGATTTCTCAATTCCTCACAAGAGGCAGGGGCCCTACTATGTAACTCGATTTTACAATGAAATTGCTCGAATTCGAAAAATTGGTACTATGTATCTATTTGACTTCTTTCGAACCAACGAGAATCGAATAGTTCTGGTAGTGCCAACTATATTCTTATGAACTTTCGAACAAACGAGGAACTACGTAACTCGAAAGTAGAATTCAAAACAAGGCAAAATTGAAAATAAGAACTCTACATCAAATGTGTTTGCGAGCGAAGTTTTTTTTGTCAAAGTGTAAGTTAAATGTTGAACATGAGTTCCATCTACCACCCCAATTACAGCGGGAATTTGTGATTTTTGCCAAAAATAGCGTTTGGACTTTCGTTTCTCTTCCTCATTAATTTCAAAATTCATCATCAGCGGGCACATAACTCTTTCGATTGAAGTCAAAACTCCGGCAAGTATTTTTGACATGGTTTGCTGTGCAATTCCAGCGTTCTTGTCACCACCGATTTGGTTTGGTAACCTCCTGTTGCCAAAAACTTCAATGCTGCTGAAAACTTAATAATAATCGGAACAGCATTTTGTCTTCTGCGAGTAGTCATGTCGGATCATATGGTGTTAAGTTAGAACATAAATCCGTCTTTAGAACGGATAGACGATAGTTCTTAACAAAACTAAAACAAAAGTATATGTATATTTTTCATTAAGAATGCGTTCAAATATTCTACCGCATATACATTTGTATGTACATATGTATGTATGTACAGCACATTGTACATGTACAATGTAGGTACATGTACGAACCATTTCTCACTCAGCTCCATTATTTTGAAATTATCTCTTATTCTTCTGCGTTCAATTTGCTCGTACCGTTCTTCATTTCCTTGCAAATTAAACCAAATTTCAACGGTGTCCATTTTTGTAATAATTATTCTTGTCCAAAAATTTGATATTTTATTTTTTTTTTGTGTTTTTAAAACTGTCAAACAACTCTATACTCGTTGGAAAGTACAACATTTTTTGAAAACAAGTTGGTATAACCGGCATCCGATTCTACTTTCATACGTAGTACGATTTGAAAGTAGAATCGGATATGAGTTTCGAATAAAATCAAAAGTAGAATCGAGTTACATAGTAGGGCCCCAGTATCCGTGAAAAAAAAATTCTTGAGATTGAACTCAGGATCTCCACCTGGGATGACACATGACAATGATAAGCATTAACCATAACGCCACGTTTTGTGGTAGGTACAATAAAAAAAAAGTGAGAAAGAAGAAAAAGTCAACATTTTTGTGCTGAAAAAAAAAACAGAAAATACCTATACCTTTAATTAACGCAAGAGAAAATTAAATTTTTTAAGAAATAACTTAAATGCTGTTTTATGAAAGAAAAACAACTTTTTCTAATTCAACTTAACGTCACTCTTTGACTTATGTAGGTATTTATGACTTTTAAGTTCTTTTAAAGTTGCTTCAGATCATGACTTTAAAAATGACTTTTAATATTTATTTTAACTTTAAGTTACAAGTCAAATTATCGGTCTTAACTTTAATTTAATTAACTTGACTAACTTTACTGACTGCAGTCACTTAAATCTTTACAATTCTGAGATTTAGATTGGTATTTCTTTTTTTTTCAGTGATTAATTTAACTGGTTGGCCTTAACATTTGCATGTTTAAAAAAAATAAAGGTTTGCCACATACCAACCTACCAACCCTGACCGAAATGTTTGTTTCTTGAGAATGAGAATAGCTAAAGGTTATTGAAAGGTTGTTATTTATTTCTGATCTCTGAGCCTGCCCTTTAGGCACGTATTTTAGTGCGTATTTAAATTACGTTGACATTTCTTAGGCACCACCTAACTAGGTATACCTACCTACCTATGTAGTTACCTACAGTCCTTGGTCATATTATTAGACGCACTGCAGAATTTTTATAACTAGGTATAAGGTTATACGCAATATTTTTAAATATTAAAAAAAAATCTATAAATCTGTTGTTTTATTTTTATGAAAAAGTAGGAAATAGTTTAGGTATACGCTGCATACAAAATAATTTAAATGCATTACAATATTCGAAAACCTGATTAAAAAAGCTGAAAAGTGAGATTTTGCATAAAATCTAAAACGCGTCTAATAATATGGCCAGGGACTGTATAATAATAAAAGAAACTCTAATAGATACATATTCTATTAGTATGTATCTAATTGCATTTCTTAGCGTGGTGTGTACCTACATATATACATAAGTATATATGTAGATATGCAAACCTATATGTAAAAAGATACCTACAATAAAAGAGTTGAATAACAAAATATACAAAACATTCGTCCCGCAAAAAAGCCTTTGCTTACTGGCAGAATGAAGAAGCAAAGGTTGGAATGGGCTAAGTCACACAAAAGTTGGACTGGAAATGATTGGTGACAAGTTATTTTTTCGGATGAATCCAAATTTAATTTGCTCGGACCCGACGATAATGCGATAGTCCGCCGCAAAAAAGGAAAAAGGTATTCTGATCAATGTGTTTTACCTACTGTGAAACATTCTCCTTATGTTATAGTATGGGGAGCCATTACAATGTTTGGTGTTGGGGCTATTATTATGCTGGAAGGTACGGTCAATGCTGCAAAATACATTGAAATCATCAATGAAGGTGTTTTGCCAACATTGGAGCAATTTTTCGAGCATAGGTACCTACTGAAAATTTAATTTTCCAAGATGACTCAGCTCCATGCCATCGAGCCAAAACGGTATGTTAAAAATTAAATTAATGACTTAATTTGGACATGTTTAGAAACATTTATGAGTTTTGCATATTCAGATTAAAAATCACGAAGATTCTCCATGGCCGGGAAACAGTCCGGACCTGAATCCGATTGAGAACTGTTGGCAGCAAATGGGTAAAAAAATTAGAGAAAAACGACCAAAAACAATACAGGAAATGAAATTGGTAATTGAGGAAGTTTGGTATAAGGAAATAGACGAAAATAATTTGAAAAAGCTGTTTAATTCGATGCCAAAACGAATTCGTCAAGTTATGAAAAAAAGGGGCGGAACGACTAAGTACCTATATTAGTTTTTTTTCTTGATTTTTGTAAATATTTATTTTAACCTCTAACCAATAAACAAACAAACCGTATATATTTTTTTTTATGAAAACTGTTTTTTTTTGGCACTAAAATGTTGTGTAAACAGACAAAAATGATTTTTTTTAAAACTTTGAAATATGACTAATTTTCGTTTTTTTTTTCTTGTTAGGTACATTTATGTATGTAGGTATTTAAAAGACAAATACGAATTAAAAAGAAAAAAACCGTAACTTTTATTGAAAATATAGGTATGTAGGTATGGATTAAGGAAATAAATTAAAAAATATGAAATATGTACATACATATGTATGTATGTATGTACATAGGTACCTATATGTATGTATATGTAAGGAATACTGAAAATAGACGATGTTTTTTTTTCAGATGATCTACTGCGAGGTTTTTTTTGTCGCTGGGTGTAGGTACTTACATATATATATATACCTACATATAAGTAGGTTGTAGATATGGAAACCTATATGTAGAAAGATACCTACAATAAAAGAGTTGAATAATAACAAAACATTCGTCATTTCATTTAACTGAAATACTAAAAATACTTCATACCTACCTACTTACCTAAAAAATAAAATATAAAACACAAAGAGCAACAACAAAAGAACATACACACATACATACATACCTACGCTTTCCCAGTGAGTACACTAAAAATTATTGTACCAACCAGCAAAATTGTTTAACAGGGGCCTCGCAAGAGACTTTGTCTGTACCCAGGCAATGCCAACAAAATAAAAAACACACAAAAATTCCCATCACGAAACGAAACCCGACTATACATAGTGGAGGTGGAAGAGATGGTGGAGAAAGCGGAGCCCCAGATACCGAGTAAGTAGGTATACTACACAAGTCAGTATATACGCAGTGGAAAGAGATATGTACCTATGTGCAAAACTAGAGAGAGAGAAAGAAAGAGAGATGTTTTAACCTAACAACAAAAGCAGCACAAATGCCGCTTGGCTTCGCCTTCGGCAAAAATAAAACAACATGTAGCTACATACATACATGCAAACAAACAAAACTGACCCCTCTACCCTCTCCCAGTCTGAAACAGCTTTAATCTAATCGTTACTCAATCAGCAGTTTTGATCAACGTCAACGGATACGGAATGTGTAGGTCTTCTTCTTCTTCTTCTTTTGGGCGGATTTCATTATCACTTCTAGTTCTTCACCCTTGGCCTTATGTACATACATATATTTGTATGATTATGTAAAAAGAATAAATAATATGTAAGATCTTTTTCTTTCTTCTCAAACATCCCCTACATGATATGTAGCTACTAGTTATGTACATGTACATAATGTACATGGGGAAGTATGAAAGCTTAAACATCACTTTTAAGTTCTTTAATCTTTATTATTAAAATTTTATATCATCTTTGCGCAGGAAAAGCGAACTGAATCCAAAAGATGACGTCATGGCTCGTAGTGTTTTCTTATAAAAACCGGCGGCGGCACCCGGCGGCGGCGATACGATATCCTAAGAATCCTCTTGCTTGAGTGAAGAGAATGAAATAAAATTAATTTGGGGAGTGCAACACGCAATAGGTAGGTATAAGATACCTACATATGTATGTACAAAAATGTGGGTAGGTAGGTATGGTTAGATGGGTGAGGTTTTTCAATTTCGTATTTATTTGTATTCCCTTAGGTTACCAAACACATTTTGATGCATATCCACTACCCACCTATGTATGTAGGTGTTGGTACCTACATAAGATGATAATGTTATATTGGAATGGTAGGTAGGTATGTCCCTAACTCATTATTTTTTGTGCAGATTTAAGAGCAACTAGTGGTAGCACAACTTAATGACAACATTACCTGGGTAGGTACCTATGGTCCAAACGAAAAACGCAATCTTCAATAGATTCTTGTACCTTACCTATCGAGTGGCTTAGAGGTTTAAGGTATTTAAGCATTCCTACCTAGGTTGGTAGGTACCTATATTTAGAATTCTAAAACCAATCTCGCGTAGGTAATTAAAAAGGGCTAGAGGCGAAATTTATCAAGAATTCAGAATTCAAAATAAAGAGAGCTAAACAAAAATGTAGGTATCTAATATGTATACCTATGTACCTATATATAGCTATGTATGTACATACTTACATATGTATACCTACATAAAAATATCTAGATAAATATAGTATCTACCCTGAGCTACCTATAATGAAGTTAAAAATGGGGAAAGTGAAATTTGTATTTATTTATGTATATATGGGTGATTTTTTTGAGGTTAGGATTTTCGTGCATTAGTATTTGACAGATCACGCGGGATTTCAGACATGGTGTCAAAGAGAAAGATGCTCAGTATGCTTTGACATTTCATCATGAATAGACTTACTAACGAGCAACGCTTGCAAATCATTGAATTTTATTACCAAAATCAGTGTTCGGTTCGAAATGTGTTTCGCGCTTTACGTCCGATTTATGGTCTACATAATCGACCAAGTGAGCAAACAATTAATGCGATTGTGACCAAGTTTCGCACTCAGTTTACTTTATTGGACATTAAACCAACCACACGAATGCGTACAGTGCGTACAGAAGAGAATATTGCGTCTGTTTCTGAGAGTGTTGCTGAAGACCTTGAAATGAAGATTTTACGCAAAGATCTTGGTGTAAAACCGTATAAAATACAGCTCGTGCAAGAACTGAAGCCGAATGATCTGCCACAACGTCGAATTTTCAGTGAATGGGCCCTAGAAAAGTTGGCAGAAAATCCGCTTTTTTATCGACAAATTTTGTTCAGCGGTGAGGCTCATTTCTGGTTGAATGGCTACGTAAATAAGCAAAATTGCCGCATTTGGAGTGAAGAGCAACCAGAAGCCGTTCAAGAACTGCCCATGCATCCCGAAAAATGCACTGTTTGGTGTGGTTTGTACGCTGGTGGAATCATTGGACCGTATTTTTTCAAAGATGCTGTTGGACGCAACGTTACGGTGAATGGCGATCGCTATCGTTCAATGCTAACAAACTTTTTGTTGCCAAAAATGGAAGAACTGAACTTGGTTGACATGTGGTTTCAACAAGATGGCGCTACATGCCACACAGCTCGCGATTCTATGGCCATTTTGAGGGAAAACTTCGGAGAACAATTCATCTCAAGGAATGGACCGGTAAGTTGGCCACCAAGATCATGCGATTTGACGCCTTTAGACTATTTTTTGTGGGGCTACGTCAAGTCTAAAGTCTACACAAATAAGCCAGCAACTATTCCAGCTTTGGAAGACAACATTTCCGAAGAAATTCGGGCTATTCCGGCCGAAATGCTCGAAAAAGTTACCCAAAATTGGACTTTCCGAATGGACCACCTAAGACGCAGCCGCGGTCAACATTTAAATGAAATTATCTTCAAAAAGTAAATGTCATGGACCAATCTAACGTTTCAAATAAAGAATCGATGAGATTTTGTAAATTTTATGCGTTTTTTTTTTAAAAAAGTTCTCAAGCTCTTAAAAAATCACCCGATACATACCTATGTTTATGTAGGTACCTATGTATCTTTTGTTTACTTCGAATGAGACATCATTGCATAAATCCAATCATTAATGTAAATAAATATAAATTGGAAATCATATTTTTTTTGTTTAATTTTTGGTAGGTGTCTAGGTATCAGGCATCTTCATAGGTACTTAAACATTTTGTATTTATGAGGACCTATGCACCTAGGTAAATATATATGTATTTATTTAGCTAGGAAGGTACCTAACCTACCTAAGGAATTTGCTTGTTTGCTTTTGTATGAATGGTCTTAAATTAGCTTCAAATGGACAGGTAAAGGTAGGTATATATGGGTAAGGTACCTACAGATTTGTTCATATTTCTGTTTTTATCCTAACCCTATTATTAACTAGCCGCAGTTAACTGTTAATTTATGCTATTTTTTGAATGCAAATAGTTACCTAAATTGTATAAGAACTGAGACAAAATTGGGGCCAAAACGTAGTATGATAAATTACTATAGAATACCCTCACGTACTTACTTATTTGTGTTACTTTATTTGTTAGTTTGAAATGGAAGCAGTTAAATACCTATGTACCTATAATTTTGTATGGTTTTATTTTTCTACAAGAAGAATTTTAGAGAACGTTTTTTTTATCAAGTGTATCCTTTTTTTATTGTCTTTTAATAATGAGCCTCAAGTCGACTTATTCAACCTTCGAGCATAGGGTGTCCCACAGTTACAGTAGCTCTCTCTTGGAACATTTGTTTGTGTTTTCTTATAATAAAAACACGTTTTATTTGTTTAAGTATAATCTTATAATATTTTTTTTTTTAATTTACAACAAAAAGTACAAATGCATATACCTACAGTGGTGGCCAAAATATTAAAAGTGAAATTCTGTTACTTCAATTCTAACACAAAAGTCCTTATTTTTTTCCAATTGTTAATGTAAATTTTAATAAAAAGAACGAGGTTTTTAAAACTAAATTTAGATAAATAGATCAGATTTTTCCTAAGGTTAAAATTCAAATTTGTAAGGAAAATGAGTAAATGGGTAACCCCAAGAGGTCAGTTCTTGGCGGGGTGGCCTTTGTTCTTAGGGGCCAGTTATAGCTATCATTGAAATCAATCCGGAAAATGTTTGAATCGATATTTGACGGTGTTTCCCTCTGATTAGAAATGAAAATTATATATTGATCGGAAATCACACAAAGAATTTTTTTAAGAATAAAAAGTTTAATTGCGCATTTATTTTTCTCTAAAAATGTATTTTTCTATTTTCCGGACGGAAATTCATTTTCCTGAACAGCTGATACTTTTATGGTCAAAAGTGAAACGCATCGTTCCACTGATTTGTGTTCCAATTTCGGTGGATCTTAATCAGGCACATTTTTTCAATTAGGGACCAGTTATAGCTATCAGTAAAATCCATTTGTAAAATTTGAAACAGGAGGAATCTGAAATGTTTTACTGGTGAGCGTTTATAGCAATCAGTAAATTTACGTCATTAAATTAAATATCACTTTGAGGCTTCGCGCCTCAAACAATTTTTTTGCTGTTGCTTTCATCAGTCAAATTTTTAATGATGTGATCGGAACAGTAAAACATTGAAACACCAACAGTAAAACGAAATGGATTTTTGTTTGGCTTTTGGCAGTCAGCTGTTCAGTAAAATGAAATTTCATCATTAAAAAAATTAAAATGGATTTATAAATTAAATAAAACTTTAAATGCATTGTTTCTTAAAAAAAAATACTTGAAAATAGGATTCATCTTATTGCATCAATCTTTTACTAGAAATAAATCTGTAACATGTTCAAAAACTAAAAACAAACATTTTACTGATGGATTTTACTGATAGCTATAACCGGCCCCTTACAGAAAATTCTAATGATGCTATAAACGACCTGCCAAAAAAATTCCAATGTTTGTTTTCAATGATGAAAACCAATGATAGCTATAACTGGCGCCTTAAGGGTCCAGTTATAGCTATCATTGAAATCGACCCGGAAACATTTTTGAATAAATATTTGATAGTGTTTCCCTGATGTTCAAAAGTGAAACGAATCCTTCCAATGATTTGTGTTCCAATTTCACACAATTCCAATGACAGATTTATGTCAGTAAAAATTTTTCAGTGGATTTCAATCAGGAAATTTCTTTCAATGACAGAAATTTTTAATGATAGCTATATAAACGACCAGTCAAAAAATTCCCATGTTTGTTTTCAATGATGAAAACTAAGGAGAGCTATAACTGACGCCTAATTGTGGTCTTCTTGTCCGATGAGGTTTCCAAGGATTTTCTATGGGGTTAAGATCTGACGACTTTGAAGGCCATTAAAAAACTGACACGTTCTTTTGTTCAAACCAACTTGTCACGACTTTTGCAGTGTGTTTGGGGTCATATCCCCCTGGAATGTGAACATTAATGGCAGAATATCTTTTGCAAATGGAAGCATAAGGTTTTCCAATATTTTGAGGTACGTTTATTTGGTCATAATATTTTTGATTCTAAAGATAAAATCTACTTCTATATTATTTTATAAGAAAAATAAACCCAAATTTGTATATTTCCGTCACCATGCTTTGCCGTCTTCATGGTGTTACTAGGATTTAGTTCTTCATTCTTTTTCCTTCTGACATACATAAATCCGGCCATTAGATAAAAACAAATTAATGTTGGTTTGATGTTTGTGAATTCAATGCGCTGTTTTATTTTTCTTGTATTGAGCAATGGAACTTATCTAGCTATTCTTCGGTGTACATTTTTTTTCTAGTAAATGTCGGCAATGTTGCATATGGATACTTAAGAGCTTCTCTAGCTATTTCTCTGTCGAGGGTAAGTGAAGTTTTCTTTGGACGTGCTCTTGTTTCTTCTAGTGTTTGTGTTACATACATATATCGGTTCTTTAATACTCGAGCCACAAGACATGGAGAACGATGAAGTGCGTTAGCAATAAAATCGTAAGTGTTGTTACCTTCATCTCTTAGATGCAAAATTAAAAGCAAATTTTTCAGTGACTGGAAAGTTTTGACAGCAAATCTAAAAACAATTGTAAATTTTCAAAACAAAATTTTGGAAGGTTATAACGATGGAATTTGTAAAGTGAAGAAAATTTATTGATTCACTCTTAAGATTTTGGCATCCACTATATACGAATTTAATATCGAATGTTAAAACTCGTAGTTATTTAGGTACGGAAGCTGCTTCTTATGTTTGACGTCCAAAAAAAGGAGTAAACAGAGTGTATTTTCGTAAAGTGCAAAGTGGTCACGATACCACTTAAGAAATGTAATTTGGAATGCTATTCATTAATAATTGACAACTGATTTGATGGGTCATCCTTGTTCCCAAACTTCAGAAGCAATTTTCCTGGACAACAATTTTCTAATTTAGAAGATGCGAAAATGGTGGAAACACATGCAAAAATGTACTGACAGTTGTGTGAGAATATGTTGAAAAAAAAAAAAAAACATTTAAAATGGATGGAATATTATTATGTTACCATTGTAAAGCCGAGAATAATAAGAACAAGGTCTTGTTTTTGGAAAAAAAATACCTTTTTTAGTTATCATTAAAACTAATTATACTGGTCGACTAAATTACGTTTTTTTCCGTCACACAAACAAATAACAATACTATACTAAGGATAATACTGATTTCGAATCTTGCCTTAAAATTTGTCTCTCACATAAGGTTTTTAAAATATGTAACTTTATAATATGCTAAAGAGAACCGGGTTTTTTAAGGCTAACCTAAAACACAACCTGTCCCTTAACAATAAATTGTTTGATGATTTTACAAAGTACAAATCTTTGTCTTCTAGATACAGTTAAAACTATTTTAATATCTTAATTTGTTTGAAGAAGTTCTCATTAGTTATTAGTTATTTTTTTTTGACTATAGGAACCTTTTAATTGAACTGTTTTGCCTTTTTCTGTTGAAAACCGTTCTAGCACAAATGGTTGAGCGTTTCTTTTAGATTTTTGTTTAAGACAGCTGAAATCTAACAACTTATGAAGATTTTTCGAACATTTTAAATGCTATAAATATTTCAACAATTTTATTGAAGGAAAACTAATTAACGAACTTAGATAACCACAGAAAGCCTAATATACCTTTTTTATATATCTAAAAAATGTTGTTTATTAAAATTGAAAATTGTATTGGTGCAAAAGTATCGTATTAGTGTTGTTTTTAATGTTTTAATAAATATGATTTAAAATCACAAAATAATATAAACCAGCATGTGTTCATATATGCGTTTCGCCCCGATGTAATGGTTTGGCTCATCAGAAGATGACCATTACACCTTGTCTTGACGCATATTTTCTCGAATAAATCGCGATTCCATATAATTACCAGAAGATGACCATTACACCTGATGAGCCCAACCATTACATCGGGGCGAAACGCATATATGAACACATGCTGGTTTATATTATTTTGTGATTTTAAATCATATTTATTAAAATAAGTAGTGCTCAGGAAAAAACAATTCGACTGGTAACAGTCGAATATTTCTTGTTTTTAATGGTTCAAACAAACAAAATCAAATAGGTATGTGTTTTTTAATTTAGCTTTTTTTCGAAATACACTTTAAACATTGAAGATCCTAATTACAAGAAATTAAGGTAAGTAAGCATTTTAAATTCTTTTATCGAATAATAAGTAAAAGTTCAAGTCCCGGTACTTAGAGTTTGAATCTATAGGTTTTTTTTTTCAATACTAGGTGATCTGATTACAAATAGACTCTTTACTCAATTTTATATAAAAACGTTGGCTTCTACATAAGTTGTATAATATTTTTACTAATTTTGTAAAACATAGGTAGGCAAAGCTATTCCAGCTAAATAGGTAAACAAGTCTAGTTAAATATGCACTTATTGTGTTGAAAATTTACAGGTATTTATCATTGCATTTTGTTTACCTAATATATCTACACTCATGCTATTATATAAATTATACCAACCTACCAAATAAGTATTTTAAGCGAAACAAAGGATATTTAATATCTGCGTTGCTTGAACCTGTTTTTACTTAGATGTCTAGGGTATATAAACTTTTCTTTCCATAATTATCTCGCTGCATACCGGATGTGTAATTTCGATTAATTAATCACAAAGATCTTTTTTTTTATTTGTGATTCATTCGATAGTATTTGTTGTTGCCATTGTCTGATGTTATTTTTATATACATACATACATACCTAATATTGGGTTAATATCTATGGAATTTTTGTTAGTCATTTTATTTGTTGTTTCCCGAAGATGACATCATAATATCGAACCCGCCATGTAATGCCATAATTTAAAAAATGATTTTATTTCAAAAAGTATTTAGGGTAAATGTACCAGTACCTGGTCACCTAACGCATTTTCTAACTTTGAAGTTAGTAGTTATAAATTCAGTGTTTATATCATAAGAATTATGATTTTTTTTTTAATATGTAATCTATTACACTACCGCTCATGAATTAAGGTTAACCTAAAGAAGAAAGAAGCCAAAATTTAGTGGTTAATTATTTGCTGAAAACCGATAACTACGGGACAAATATGAAAGGTGCAATTTATAGAACCACATCAATGGCCGCTAGACGTGCAATCATCAGAGCTGTTCTAAATTCGCATCATACTGCGTCAAAAATAAGACTTGAAACTGGCGTTAAGTGCAGTTTGGCGACGGTGAAACAAGTTATCAAGAGTGCAAAACACCTCTGAACGAAAAGCGAAAAAAAAATCGTCTCATGTCGTGGAAATCGGAGTGGAAGCGAGTCATCTTTTTTGACGAAAACAAAATTCAACTTAGAAGGTCTAGGTGGCTTCACAACTATTACTTTCATGACCTTCGCAAAGAAAAACATTATTTAAGTCGTCTGCATATCTGTAAAGGCAGTGCCACGGTGTGGGGAGAAATTTACTATTACGGAGCATTTGAGCTACAATTTCTTAGATCTCGAATAAATGCCAATGTGTACAAAGGTGTGTTGCAAAAGGACTTCCCACAAACCTCTTACTTTTTAGGACCAATAGAATGTTCATTCCATCATGATTATTGATTATGTTCATATCCACTCAGCGGGGTCGGTAAAACAATTGATCGAGAATCAAATTGTAGAAGTATTAACATGACCGTAAGGTGTATGAGTTGGGGGAACTACATATACATATAAAGACAAGGAATCCTTAAACGAGTCAATTAAGAAATCATTTAAATATTTTATTTTATTGATTCAGTGTTTCAAAATCTTATTCAGGTCCTTAAAGTGATCATGTAATTAAAAATAACGTTCCAAAAATTAAAGCAATATGTATTTAATATTTATAATGAACTTCAAAAGTTTATGTAGCTTTGTGAATTACGAAAAAAAGTTTAAGATACATTTCTCTGCTTATCTATTGTGCAACTTTAAAACTATGTTTGTTTTATATCCGGTCACTTTACTTTTTTAAGTTTGACTCTTCCTTAAAATTCAGTTTTTTGAGTCTTGGTTATATGTATTTCTGCGAAATCGCGCACATGTAAAATATGTATGAAATATATATTTATCTATATATGCATATATATGCAACAACAATAGTTCTGTATATTAGTGTATATTATGTTTGTTGTGAGTTGTCAGTATTAAAGGGTAGTGATCATGGCAACAGGGCCGGGTTATAATTATTTGGGGCCTGGCAATGATTTGAGTGACCACGCGCCAATAGTCAACAGTACTGATTTTATAACGTATGTTCGGTATGCGTATGTATGGTCAATAAAAACTAAACTAAAACTAACTAGTAAATTGGGTGTATATACATGATTTGGAGTATGCTCTGGCAGAGAAACCCGAAGGTATAAGGGCAGCAGATCGCGAGGCAATAAGTAGTTTGTTGATAGACTTCAAAGCGACTCGTCGTGTTGCTGATTTAGTGGGAATACTCGGTCTCGGTGTAAAATATGGCATTGAGAGTGTCTTCAAAGTGCAATATCCTCGTAATATTGGTGATGGTGCCGTAATGGGTAAAGATATTCCTTGTTGTAGAGATTATATGGAAGAACAAAAATTAAATCATTTAGAAAGTGAATGGAATAGATTAAAACAAAGATTTCCGCGAATAAACGATTATAAATTAAGTGATGAAGGTAAAGCACTAAGAAGACATTACGATAAAGACGGGCATTATAGGAAACAATTACGTCATAGATACGAACAAACCTATGGTATTAGTTTAAGTGGTGGCACCATCAAACGTAATCGTGTTGGTGATGAAGACGACGAACAAGAAGAATTAATTCCAACAAAATTAATTCGATGTGATGCCGATGAATACATTCCAGACAACCCAGACATATCTAGACGAGTTAACTACAGACCAGTGGATCAAAGTCGTAGTGCTGATTTTAGTGACGATTTTTTGCCTGAAGTACCTGATATGGCACAAGAACGAAATAATGGCCAGGAGCCGATGGATATTGCGGAGAGTGGGACTTCTAGGGGACCGAATTCAGGCCTTCGAGATGGAGCCAGTGGTTCAGGAGACTTCATCTTCTGGGTCCGCATCGACCAGTGTACAGGGAAATTTAACCTTTATCCATCCGAGTAGACCATCTAAATGGGTGAATTTGGAATTTAGTAAAACAAGAATTTTATTTTCTTATGGCTATGCAGTTAAAGATTTAAATCAAACAACTTATGACGCAATTACTTCACCGCTGGCATTAATACCGGTAGATTTTCTGCCATTTTATTTATCACAATCCGAATGGGAGTTTTGCATGTTAGCTGTACAGTGACACCATTAGGGACAAGGACTGCATTTGATGTTGGTACAACGGTTAGTGGTAGTGCAACCTCTGAATATGTTCCAATTGGATTAGTTGTTCAGTGTGCAAATATTGAAATAAGAAATATTCAAGTGCTGGTACAGATCCTATGTCACCAACAGCTATAAAAGATATATCAGCTGATGAAATGGCCAAAAATTATTATACACATGCAATAATTGAAAGAAAAGTTTGAAGCTTGTGTAGTCGGCCCCTTTACTTTAGTAATCCACCAATTGAGTCTTCAGTTTTCACCCTTTTCTTAAGTTCTACATTTTGACCAAAGTAAGCAGTCATCATAAACAATTTAACAAAAAATATGTTGTACCATTTATGCCTTATGCCTTGAGTTTTCACCCTTTTCTTAAGTTCTACATTTTGACCAAAGTAAACAGCTATCATAAACAATTAAACAAAGAATATGTTGTACCACTTATACCAGAAATAACCAATACCTTAGTACCTGGAGCTTAAGAATATTACCAAGGTAGTCGGGTGCCGGGTAAAATAAGTTAGGTAACGAGTAATCGGATGTAAAGTTAAGTTTACACTATTGGAAGATGTTCCAATATTGGCAGATTTTTCGCCAAAACAATTTTGTATCAATCATGTAAATACCCAATTTTATCTGTCAAAAGTGACAGACAAATCTTCTGATGAGCCCAACCATTGCACCGGGGCGAAACGCATATATGAACACTTGCTGGATCATATTTATTTTATTTTCATGATTTTAAATCATTTTATTAAAAATAAACAGAAAAAAAATACTATTTGACTTTTAACAGTCAAATATTTGTTTTTCTTGAAATAGTTCGTACTCGTCTAAACACACAACTTTTTGTTGTCAGAAACTTTACAGGATTTTGAAAATAAGAAGTCCTCTATTTTGGCAAAATAAAGAATTAACTTATATAAAAAAAGGTTGAAAAGGATGGGACCCATGAATAAATTTTACAAAATAGCCGTTATTGACTGCTTTATTATTGTTTCGCTTTTTTTATATTTTATACATTTTTTTAAATGTTGTCACTTCCAAAATAAATGTTCATATCCTCTGTCGTCTGTTGAGAAAATTGTCTTCGAATGAGTCTACCATTTTTTTGTTTTCTTAAGTCTTTCAACAGTGCAAACAGACGATTATTAATTTCAAAATAAAAAATTCTCAGCAATTGTCAGGCTATTTTCTACCAAAAAATTGTCCAACATTTGCATAGAATCAACCAACCGTCTAAACGGGTAATTTTTACTTGATAAGAAATTGGTAATTGTCATTTAATAGGATGCTATTGGAGGACTTTTGATAGTTCGCCCAATATTGGTTGGTCTTCCAATTGTGTATACTTACATAGCTTAAATAAATTTGGTTTAAATGACTTATTTACTTTTATGAAACTTGAGATAATGTCTATCCGTTATTGGATGCAATAAAATATTCAACTCTTCGTGTTTTTTTTTTCTGCTTTTGTAAAGACCTTCATTTAAGATTTCTTGCGGGAATATGTATGAAAACACACAAAAAAAAACATAGATATCAAAATCGTGTTAAAAATGGGAAAAGAATGAAGTATTGTTTCTATTTATGCAGTAAAGTGAACAAAAATGTTTTCTTGAGGGGTCATGTGCCCCCCAACCTCCCAATTTATCAAAATATAAACAAAATAATTATATTTCTAGTGACAAAGACTCAAATAAAGATAATAAATAATATAAAAATACATAAAAAGGTTACTTCCCGTCAAAATTCTATTATTAACAAAACTTTTTGTAAATCAGTTTTACTTTTTTTGTTTCTTAAGCGAATTTACGTTTTACTTTTCTACCAAAAATTGGACACCAACGAGATTTTCTAATTCGGATACCACGAGCTGCATTGTCTAAATTTTGTACAAGTCGTTAAAGAACAGTAAAGACTTTGAAAAAAAAAAAACATTTTCTGTACATACATACATACATACATATGTTGCTTATTATCCTTAAATTTAAGTGCTTGTGGCCGACTACTGGAGGTGACTGACCTTACATACCATCACCTAATCTATTTATGTGCATACTTAGATAGGCCTGCCTTATCTGTGCATATATCAACACTATCTACACTATAATATTATAAAGAGGAAAGATTTGTATTTTTGTATGTAACGAATAAACTCAAAAAGTACTGCACCGATTTTAATAATTCTTTTTTCATTAGAAAGCTACATTATCACTGAGTAACATAGGCTATATTTAGTACTAGATTACTATAGAAATCTTTAGAAATTCTTATTAAAACCAACCAAAGGTGTAAAAAAATTAGCCATAAAATGTCTTTCATCGCATACGCTACGAAGAGTATTAATGATAGGACAAAAAAATGTTTTCTAATTTAGTGATTCATGGTCGTTTTAATTAGCATTTATATATCTGTACCTATTTATGTCTACCCGTGCGAAGCCGGGACGGGCCTCTAGTAGCTTATATATAGGGTCTTAAGAAAGATCAATCAATTTATCAAATTAAAAATGTAGAAATATAATTCTTTAAGAATTTCCTTCAAACTTTACATTTATCAGGTATAATCAAACTTTGAGCTAAGTACCTACACTGATTTCAGCTTAACCTGTTCTTGCCTAGATTTTTGTCAATAAGTATCTGATGCCAATGAACTGTATTCTTGAGTACGTAAATTATATTACAAATTTATTGTTCAGGATTGTGATGAAATTTGTTTGTATGAAGAAATCCTACAATTTACTTATATACATTTATGTACAGTGTTGGCCGAAACAAAAGCATCTTAAATTGCCGCGCTTATTAAATAGTTAATAGTTCACTAAATATAGCACAATTAGTTCAATATTTAATTGGTCAAAACAAAATAAAAATAAATTAGGTGGCGCAACAGTCCATTGAGAAGTAGGGCCTAGTGACTTACATCTCTCAACCATTCTTGTGTGCGAGTAATGTTTTCAGGGATGGAGGGGACCTACAGTTTTTTTTGAAAGCCGAATCCCGAACAGCTTATTTGAAAAAGCACTTTTCATGACAAGAATTACTCTTGGAGGATTTGTCAATTCCTCGCAAGTACCCGTGAAAAAAACTTTAGGCGGCACAAGCGGAATTCGAACCCAAGATCTCTCGCATGGCAGTCTAACGCACTAACCATCACGCTACGTGTACTACGGTCAAAACAAAAGCAACTTTTAAAAAATAAATTTATTTTTTTAGACTTACTAAAAGTATTATACTAATATTAGGTTGCAAACCCCTTGTTTTTAATCACTTCAGCACACCTTTGAGGCATGGAGTCATAATTAAATTGCTTATTACGATGTTTGGGATACTTTCCCAAGCCAATTATTTGATCAAACAGATTATTTTTATTTTTGCAATTAGTCCTTACAATAAGTCGATCTACAATTATAAAAAATAAATTAGGTGGCGCAACAGTCCGTAGAGAACCAGGGCCTAGTGACTTACAACTCTCAACCATTCCTGTGTGCGAGTAATTGCAGGGATGGAGGGGACCTACAGTTTATATGCCGAATCCGAACGGCTTATTTGAGAAAGCACTTTTTCATGACAAGAATTACACTTGGAGAATTTGTCAATTCCTCGCAAGAGGCAGTACCCATGAAAAAAGTTTGGTGACACAGGCAGGGATTGAACCCAAGACCCCTTGCATGACAGTCCAACGCACTAACCTTCATGCCACGGGTACCACGATCTACAATTATCCATAGATTTTCTATGGGAGGGAGATCTGGGGATTGTGCTGGCCATTGTAACACGTCAATCCGGGTTTCTTGAAACCACGTCTTAACCGTATTGGGCTTGTGCTTTGGGTCGTTGTTCTGCCGAAATATCCATTTCAGAGGCAACTGATCCTCAGCGTGTGGCAGCATTACATTTTGCAAAATGTCACGGTACATAAAACGATCCATTGTACCGTCTATTTGGTGAATCGGTCTCAGTACATGCCCTGAAAAACATCCCCACACCATTGTGTTACCTCCTTCGTGTTTTACAGTAGTTTTGGTGTAACGTGGATTTAGTGACTCTTTGGCTGGAAAGACGGAAACCATCGGAACCCTTGAAATTGATTTTGGACTCGTCCGAAAAGAGTGCGTTACTCCATTTTCTTACGGTTCAGTTGATGCTTGGAAATATTTAGTCCACCGTCAACAGTTCGTCAGGTCGATTTGTGTTAGTATTTCTTTCGATGATATAAAATGGTCTTTTTTAATTGATTTTATTTTATTGCAGAATCCTCTCGTTTTGTTGTTTTTCTTGTTTTGCCACCTCGATGAACCGTTTGGAATGACTTTTTGGATTTGTAAAATTTTATTAATCGGGAAATCTCTGATTTTGGAATGTAATATTTTTCCGATATTTTAATTTGACTAATTCCACTTTTAATTTTTTTTATTTCGTTAGAGTATTTGTTTCCGGCCATTTTACAAAAGTTAGCTAAGAACACTGACTATAGCTTGCACGTGAATAACAACTAATAAATAGATTCAACTGCACTCGTTTGCCATCAACTTTAATATGAGCAATGGATTTTGTAGTTAACGCACTAACTTTTCTCTATTAATAAGAAAAAGGGAGATAGCAACAAAAAGTTGCTTTTGTTTTGACCAAACAAAAAATTGGGTTAACTGTCCTACTTATGTCATATTTAAATGGACCGTTATGAGAAAACTATATTCTATTGTGCTCTATTTAGAAGTAAATACATAATGTATTAAATTTTAGAAAAAAAATAACATAATTTGATTAAGTTATTATTTTTTGAATGACATAAAGATGGAGGTAGTTTTAGTTGCTAATGTTTTGGCCAATACTGTATATAGATACATATATATATACAAAAAAACTAGTTTATAGCAATAATAGTGCTTTAAAATCGTCATGCACATTGCTTCTAAAAAAAAACCTTATCTTCTATTTGTAGGTATCGTGTTCGTTGAGATCTAAGATATGGATAAAAAAAAACAACCGAACATTCATAAACCCTGTGGCAACTCTGATGCTAGGGTACCAAAATTATATATCTGTAGGTATATTATGTAAAAAAAATCATATCTAACACAAATGTATATAGATAAAATACATATATTGTATATCAGCAATTATAACACTAAAATAAATTCCTTTATTTATATTGAGTTGGATGTATGTACATATGTACATATATAATGTACATAACTGTTTTGGTTTGTGCACATTTCGACTTTCTTCATACTCAGATTGTTATACATTATCACGGCCATGCCATTTACGCGATAGAGTGCTGCGATTAAACGTTGCTATCGCTGCATGTCTACGACACGCGACGTAGAATTCAATCGTTCAATCAGCTTAGTTTACTGGAAACTGCTCACAATGGATATTGAAAAGTTGATTCTTTGTGTAAAAAAATATCCAATGTTGTATGCTGTTGATCATGCTGAATATGTCTCTTAAAAAGAAGGATCAGATCTGGGGTACAATTGGGGAGGGACTCCATGAAAATGGTAAGTTTTTGTTTTTAATTAAAATTTTATTGTTACGTATTTCTTTCAAGAAGTACTCGAGATAGGTAGGTTGACATAAAGAATTAAATAAAGAAATTTTAAATTTTATTTTCTACGAATTGTACAAGAGGTCAAGGTCATCTCTTTCAAGGGTACAAATTAAAGAGTTATGAGATGTTTCCACTTTAAAGTGGATTTAGAGGTAAAAAATAAAAAAAAAATTTTAGTTAGAATTCTATTGTATTGTTAAGTAGTTTAAAAATTCTTGGGTTTTGTTTAATTAAGGGTTCCTAGAAGTAGGTACTACAAACATTTGTTTCAAAAATTAAATTGACTTTATTTTATGGTAAATATTTTGATATTTATAACATTAGAAAAGTTGCAGGACAACAAAGTAAAATAAAAAATTTGAATACATAGATAAAAAAAAGATGTCTCGGTAAAAACGTCACCATCGACAGACGTAACTTTGAGGTAGTCAAGAACTTCGTCTACCTAGGCTCCGATATTAACGCAGAAAAGAACACCAGCGCTGAGATCAAACGAAGAATAAATCTTGCTTACCGTTGTTTCTTTGGGCTAAGAAAGTAATTGAGTAGCAAAGTCCTCTCTCGAGGGACCAAAGTGTCGCAATATAAGACCCCTTATCATCCCCGTCCTGCTATACGGTGCAGAAGCATGGACTATGACAAAAGCGGATGAAAGCACTTTGGGTCGTTTCGAGAGAAAAGTTCTTCGTGTGATCTACGGTCCCGTATGCATCGAAGGGGAGTGGAGGAGAAGATGGAACGACGAGCTTTTCAGCGACGTAGACTTAGCCAGAAGGGTAAAAGTCCAACGACTAAGATGGCTGGGTCACGTAGAGCGCATGGAAACCAATGCTCCGGCCCGGAAAGTCTTCGAATCCTCAAACACAGGACAGCGCAGTAGAGGAAGACCGCGAAAAAGGTGGCGCGCACAAGTGGAAAGTGACCTCACCCAACTTGGAGCGCGAAACTGGAGAAACTAGGGACCGAGCTAGATGGAGAAGTTTGTTGGGTGAGGCCCTAGTTCACACAGGACTGTAGCGCCACCTTAAAAAAGTAAGTATAGATAAAAAAGATGTTTTCAAAAAATCTGGGATTATGATGTTTACAGTTGTTTTTTCTTTAATACAAATTTGAATCTATTTTGAGGTTATAAATTTCGTAGTTTTATCGAATCGCCTTTTTCTACTAAAATTAATACAAGCTTCGACCTTGTCAATCAAAAGTTGTTTTGATCTTCTTAATACTCATGTGTTCTATAAAAGCTATATTTTAATTTTGTTTTGTTTTGTTTTGTTCAAGGACGCATGATACTGCTCACACCATCCGCTACTAATCATCATTAAAAATTAAACTTCAAATGTTAGTCTCAGTTAAAATATTTAAAAATATACTTTAAAATTTAATAAAATATCTAAGCAGAGCAAATTAATACTAATGTCATAGCTCTATTCTCCAAATTGTATAAAACAACCAAAAATTAACTTTGAGCTTATAATAAACAACACATAGTTGTTTTGTTTTGTCCCCTTTATCGGTGAAACTAATTAATACAAAACCAAAACGATTGAGGTCTTCACAAAATAAGATGATTTCAATCAATACTCGTACTCAATGTTTTGACGATCATTATAGTAATTTGTCGAATGAAGTTTACCCTTCAATCTCAGATATAATATGTACATAGGTACTCAATCGGAATACTCCGAATTGATTCAGGATTTAGTTCCGTGTATACCTGAGCCGGATCGAAATCGGATTTCCCGATCCGATTCCACAAGAGGAGCTGAATCGAACTGAAAATATGTTTGTACACCTGAATCCACGAATTGATAAAGCGAATTTACAGCTGAGTAGAAATGAAACAAATGTATTTATTTTGTATTTTTAATTTTTGTCAATGAAACAAATGTATTTATTTTGTATCTTTAATTTTTGTCAATGAAACAAATGTATTTATTTTGTATCTTTATTTTCGTATCAACTAGAAGACTTTATACGAACGAAGCCTTTATACGACCGAAGCCTCCGACGAATCAATTTCAACTTACTTGATCATTTATTATTAAGTCACCACGAAGTATACAAAGTGCATACTTTGCGATAATCAATTAGTTCTTCGAACCTCAATATAAACAACATATGATGAACTCATATTTTGTTTAATTTGCAGTTCATATCGATTGCTAACTGTTTATTTACTTTGCACGTGCGATTGTAAAATACAAAATATGCTGAATGCATATTTTGTGAAAAAAAGAGAAACAACAAAAAGAATTAAATGATATTATTATGAGAGGTGGTGGTTGATACAATAACTCTGAGTCAGATTGTCATTTCTATGCATTTTAATTCGATCTTTTGATTCAGTGGTTAGGTTCCATCTCGAGTTGGACAAGCTATCCTGGATATATGGATTTTAAGATACTTAATTAAACGAATTGAATACCTAAATTCAGATAGCTCACAAAAAATTAAAAAACAATTATCAGCTTTCACAAAAAGAAAACAGATTTCGAGGTACACAATTATTGTAATAATAACAATTTCAATGGATAACTTTAATAATTCACTGGTTTACCGTAAAACATACAAATTTGAAATAAATTGTCGAGTTCTTTCAAATTCATGGATTATTTTGGGTTCCGTTTTTGACATCCCAGCTGTGTTGGATCAGCTGTTCCTTTACATGAAAAACACTAACAAAAAGGTGTCCGATACCCTATCTGTATGAGATTGAACGCAGTCAGTTCCTTCATATACATACCTGATCGAAATCTCAATACGGATTCGATTTGATTCCTTAATCTAATCTTGTAACCGAGGTAAGGGTTTCTGTGTACCTTTTTTGTTAGTGTTTTAAGTGTAAAGGAGCAACTGCTCAAAAAAGAACTCAGGTCTGTTCTTTTTTTAACTGTTGTGATAACAATCGTTAACTATTTTTGTTCATTAACTTTAGATTGTTATGATTTGTAATAATATGACAACATCGGATCTTTCTTTATATTATTGTTGAAGTGTCAAATGGTAACGATTTGCAACAATCCAATGGCTGCGTTCAATCTCAGACAGATAGGGTATCCGGATAACTTTTTGTTAGTGTTTTACGTTTAAAATAACAGCTGATCAAAAACAGCTGAGATGTCAAAAAAGAAATCCAAAGGTATCCAAGAATTTCTGGGGTATAAAGGTATCTGACAGAACAGCTGATTCAACACATGGTTGAATTTCAAGAAACTTGAAAATTGATTTCAGCTTTTTGTATTTGTTGGTAAGCAAAAAAAAAAACAAAATGTTAGTTGAAGTTGTATTTGAGGATGTTCTGTACATAATAGACGTGAAGAAGCTAAGAGGAAATTTAACATAAATAAGGTTATCTCTTATTTATTAAATGGTTTCGCACCTATCAATTCATCATCGTCCGACGAATCAGTTGAATTATCCATTAAATGTTTTATCTTACAACAATTTTGACGGTATCCTATCCAACACGAACGCAGCCAATGAGTTGAAAGTGTTCAACTGTCAGAGTGAATGATTTTTTTACAAAATGAATTGTTTTGTTTTTGGCTAGGGAGAAAACAATGAAAATGAATCGTCATTTAAATCGAAAAACAAATTTTCATTATACATACATTAAACCAATGCTCTTCCTTGATAACCTTCCCAGCTTCAATTTTTTTCGTTAATTATGTTGCGGTTTAAAGTTATAAAAATATATTTTTTTAAACGATGATCAACGTTCCTAAATGATTCTAACAAATTCCAATAATTCGTAACGATGGCACTTGAACTTTTTTTTTGACAACAATGGTTCTGACAGAACCGCGCATTCAACGTGTGATTATAGATTTGAAGGAAACTGAAAATTGATTTAACATTTTTATGTATTTTCCTAAAAATCCCGATAATTATTGAAATTATTTATCCTTTTAATATTTAAATTTACAATAACTTAGGAATCCAAAATATAAATGTTTGGTTGCTTTTGTGAACAGCTGGAAGTTGTTTTTATGTTTTGCCAGCTATTTCGATAAGGTTTAGATACCTAATCTAAATGATAGCTCATCCAGCACAATATTGAACGCATCCATTCTCTTAAAAAATACATTTTGTAGATAGGTATGTGTATAAAATACTAAACTTTTTGTCATATAAAATGTACACTCATCATATACAAGATTTACAAAAATTATGTATAATAACATTTTTTAAATTTTAGGAGAAGACTTAAAAAAGAAATGGAAGAATCTACGAGATTGCTATGCAAGATACATCCGAAGCTGGGAGATAGAAGCTAGCAATTCAGCACCGAATACAACTCGATATTATAAATTTTGGCCATGGGCGAAACAAATGGAAATATTCAAACCATATCTAAAATTTGCCCAAGTCCATATTAAAACTGAATTTGACGATAACAACAGTAGTGATCCAACATCTAGCCTACGTCTGCAACTTCCATCATCACCCAAAAACACATCTGAATCATTTTCCTTTGACCAACAGAAAATGCAAGAAGATGTAAGTCCACATAGAACGCCTATCACAAGGAAAAGAAAACGTGCACGTGATCTTAAAGAGAAAAAACAATCGAAAACAGCAGTTAATTGTAAAGATCTTAATGCCACCGAATTAATGTTCTTAAGGTGCGTGTCCATTTGAGAGTAAACGTGCTGCGAGTCGCTCTCAAGCTGCTCTCGAAAGCGATCTCGCAAGTGGACATAGTCTGGAGAGTAGCTCGCGGAGAGTTGACTAATTACTCTCGACATTCGATCTTTTTGAAAGTCACTCGCAAGTGGACACATGTGTTTTCCACTATCCGAGATAAGCTCTCGGAATACCAACACAGTTCGTATTTTGCGAGTAACTGTCGAGAGTAAACATGGCAAAGCAGTGGAAACTATGTCTTTTTTTCATATAAATTTGATTTGAAAATACATTTTTACCTTCCCATAGGAAGTTATTGTAATGGGTCCGATTAGTCAAATTGAAAGTATTGTCATTTCTCGACGTTTCAAGATCCCTAGAGTCGAAATAAAAGATTTTTAGAAAGATGCCTGTGCGTGCGTGTGTACGTACGTTCGTACGTCCTTACGTCCGTACGTTCGCGACGTTTTTTTCGTCGTCCATAGCTCAAGAACTAGTAAAGATATCGACTTCAGATAAATATACAAATAATAATGCAGAAAGATGCAGAAAGGGATCTCAAGAAAATTGAGTGGGTGGTTTTTTTACCATAGCAGTTTAAATAAAAGGTGAAAATGTTGGTTAACCCCAAACATCTCACGAACCAAAACCGCTAGAGAATTGAATTAAATATTATATTATATATTGTAACGTTATACCAAACAAGTATATTTTATGAAAAAAATCCAGTTAACGGTTTTTTTATAAATCAAAAAAAAAAAACTGAAAAAAAATTTGTCACCTCGAAAATTGTACGAATAAAAAATGATTTTATCTCCAAAACAATGTGATGCAACGAAGAATAACGTTTTTAACATATTTTTTAACAAATTTCGAGAAAAATCGAATTGACAGTTTGTTTTATAAAAAATAAAAACCTAAAAAAAAACATTACTCAAAGTTGTTACAAATTGAATTTTGACTCAAATAACTTTGCAAAAATTTGAGGTTATGGCTTCTAGCTCATTTTATTTTATAAGAAATATTGTTTTCAACATTCGGTAAAATTTTGAGAAAAATCGAATTGACAGTTTTTTAACAAAAAATAGAAACTTAACAGAAAATTTAACAAAAGTTGGTAAAAATTCATTTCCGACACAAATATCTTTTTAAAAATTTAAGATTATGGCTTGCAAATAATTTAAACTTATAAGAAATATTGTTTTCAACATTCAGTTAAATTTTGAGAAAAATCTAATTGACAGTATTTTTTACAAAAAATAAAATCCTAAAAAAAAAACAATACTAAAACTTTTTATACTTTTTATTTATTACTACTTTTTATTTCACAGAAAATATTGTTTTCGATATTCTGTAGTTTTTTTTAAATAAAAATCCATGTTTTCAAAAAAAAAAAATCTACAAAAAATAGTACGCAAATTTGGTAAAAATTGATGTTCGGTTCTCGATATCTCGTGAACAATAGAAGATATGACTTTAAATTAGATTCATTCATCCAATTTGTATTTAATTATTGAAATAAATTTTTTTAACAAATGTTACTAAAATTGGTAAACAAATTTTTTCGACTAAAAATCTCGTTTACAAAAACAGATTTTGAAATCAAATTATTTCATCAAATGCAAAATGTTGTTGGTAATTTTTAAAACTTTTAGAATAATTCAACTAACAATTTTTTTAACAAAACACGAAAACCTGCAGACCTTTTAAGCAAGGCAAATCGACAGACGGGATGGGAAGTTATCAGTGTGGATAAAATACATGGCCAACTGATAATATGCTAGCAGAAGAAATCTATCAAGTGGACACGATTATGAGAGTACTCTCAGCAAGAAAACTCTCAATATTCTAGCAGAGAGCTCACGATAGCAAAACTTCTAAAATTTGGCTCGCAAATGGACAGTCTCCCGAGAGTTGCTCTCGAGATTTAACTAGCAGAAGCACTCTCAAATGGACACGCACCTTTAGGTTTGGCAAAAACTATCGCAACATTTTCGGCGCGCAGGCAAGCGTCAGTTAAAATCAGAATAGCTAATATGGTATTGGAGGAAGAACTCTTTGAGAGGGAACAAAAAGACGACAGTGAACCTCAATCAATATTAACGATAAACGAAGATGGGGAAGATCGAAAGATTTTTAAGGATGAATCTATTAATGGCTCTTAAAAAACTCTATGAATAGATATGTTCTTATATGTATATTTGTATATTTTATTTATTCTATGCATTTAAGATGTCAATGAAAATAAAAAAAAAAATATGTACATAAAAAACCCAACTACTGAAAAAGAACAGGATTTTAATAAATGCCTATATTATTTTTCTTCGTTTTCCTGTCAACTTTTAATTTTTAAACCCTTAGTTTGATATTTAATTCCACCACAACCTATGCTCACCTTTTATTCATTAGAAGCTGTGAGTTTAATTACTCAAGTTCTCTTTCATTTGCTTGAACCGGTATTGAATACCTGAAATGAAATACATATTAACATATTTAGTATTTACATATGTACATATGTTTATGTTTTTTAAAAGTTGACATAAGGTTTCAGTGTAATGTTAAATAAAAAAATCATTTTCATTTGTTGTCATCACTGGTTAAAGACACGTTTTTAATAACTATCCCTTTGGCTGCGAACCATCTTGTCCCATTCGATTTGTGTAAATCGGACCTGTTGGACTATTTCATACGTGACAATTGACACTGACATTTGCGTCAGTTGACAGGTAACAATTTTTTAATTAAGAACTTGACAATTGAAAAAATCTGTTCAATAAACAATTTGACAATTTTGTAGAAATGTAGGAAAATGTCCGACAGTTGTCATCTTTTCGTTTCATAATGAAATTGTCAAGTATTTTTCTACAATTGTCGCATTTTCTGACAAATTTGACAATTAATTTATGAAATAAAAAAAATATAGTTTACACATTTGTCAGTGTTTAATTGGCAATTTCGACAGAAAACTCAGTTATTGTGTTTGGATACAGTGAAAAGACCTAAAACATGATAAACGATATTTATGTATTTTAAAGTGAAAGTGATGTAAAAACAATTTTAGTGCACTTATTTTGAGAATGTGCCTGGTTACACGAGCGCAAAAAAGAATTAATTCACGAAAGAGAACGGATGATTTTTAGAAAGAAGGAAAGGGATGGATTTTTCCTCATCTTCAGATATGAGTTTTGCGTTAAAAATCATGTTTCTTTCTCAAACGTTCTCCTTTTGACAGACATTTTCATTTCTAATTTGCCGGCGAAGTAGAATGTACAGCAAATTTGCTTTTGTTTTGCTCGTGCTGTACCTGCGGCTGAGTATCCAACGAAGTTTTTTGTGTTTTAATTTCCGACTGTTCCTCTATTTCTTGCATGCCCACTTAATTTTTTTTTCTGTGTGTATCCACAAAAGTAATTCTTTTTTGCGCTCGTGTAACCAGGCACAATGTTATTCATTTTAAAGCTCTCGTGTTTAATTGTGTTTTATGCACTTCACTTTTTTATAATAAAACTGTAAAATTTTAAAATTGAAAAGATGCCAGCGTTCTGTTACTTCCAACATCCAAAAAATTGGTCAAGAAACGATGAAAATTGATGAAAATTGAAACAAAATACAAAGGTTTTGTTCCATATTTCATTGTTTTTTGATCATAAAACATTTCAAGATTATATGTACAATGAAATATTAACGACCAATTTGTCAGTAAGTATATAACAATGACAAAATTGTCACGAAAAATGTGTCAGTATATGGAAATGACAAAATTGTCACACTTGTCTGACAAATTTGTATTTTTATAAATATTGAAAGGTGACTAATTTGTCACGAAAATACAATGACAAATTTGTCACCTGTCAATATTTTATAAAATATAGATTTGTCAGACAAGTGTGCCATTTTTTTTAGAATTGAATTAAAATAGGTACGCTTTGTCAATGGTCAAGCGGGGAGGTAGGTCAATCAAACTATTTTGGTTGCTTTTCTTTGAGTTTGGTGAGTTAAGTGTTGGTCCTATCCACCGAATAAATGGGAAGCGGCCGTAAAAACGATGTAAGTCAAAACCGAAATTTCAGTGACACTTCTATCACTGTACTTGGATGCGAATCGTGTATAAGAAAGTCAATTTAGTATCTTATAGGGCGCACGTAAAATAAACGGTTGTTATAATAAAAAATACCATCTTTTATGTTTATTCATCGAAAATTGCACGGCAGAGATTATATTACAGGTTATTTATTATGTTTTTATAATTCCACTATTGCCACTGGGACAATGTTCAATTTTGAAAAAACAATTTAAAAATTTGATCATCGCCTTTACAAAATAAGTTGGTCGTAATCACCTATTTTTACCCACCTAATAAGTATTAAGAGGCATCTATGATGATAAACAAACGTTCAAAAAGATTTTGCTCTATTTTATTAATTCAAAAATATTCCTCAACGAAAAAAAAATGATAAATAAAATGAGAAATCGCATGAATTTTAATGTTTCGAAAATCCAATGCTGTTTTGTAGCGAGATATACCCCTTTGAAAACTTGCATTAATGAAACGGAACATTTCGACATTTTCGGTATGTGCATCACCAACTAACTCTTGTGGAACGATCGAGTATACATATGTATGCGATGGCTCCAAAAATGCATTTTTTTCCATTCTTACCCTTAAACAATTTATAACGCTCTCTCTTTTATAAATGTCCACCAGTTTACCCTTGAGCCCCAACTTCAGTCACACTTTGAAGTACAGATTTTCGTTCTTTAGCCGTATACCTACTACTCGAACGTGGAAAGCCTCACCTCGCTCCATCTTTCCCCGTTATCGCAATGATCCAGATTTTAAAACCAATGTATACACCGATACCTCCTTTCTAACCCTTCAATTATTTACTAAGGCGGCAGTTAGGCGCCAGTTATAGCTATCATTGAAATAGATCCGGCAAAATTTTTGAATCGATATTTGACGATGTTTCCCTTCGATTAGAAATGAAAATTGTATACCGATCGATCGGAAATCACACAAAGAATTTTTTTTTTTTAAAAAAAAGTTTAGTTGCACATTTGTTTTTCTCTAAAAATGTATTTTTCTATTTTCCGGACGGAAATTCATTTTCCTGAACAGCTGATACTTTTATGTTCAAAAGTGAAACGAATCGTTCCACTGATTTGTGTTCCAATTTCACACAATTCCAATGACAGATTTCTGTCAGTAAAAATTTTTCGGTGGATTTCAATCAGGAATTTTTTTTTAATGACAGAAATTTCTAATGATAGCTATAAACGACCTGCCAAAAAAATTCCAATCTTTGTTTTCAATGATGAAAACCAATGATAGCTATAACTGGCGCCTAATGCTCACACTGTGTCGCTGGCAATCGTCTCTTGAAAGTTAAAAAAAAAATAAAATAAAAAATGGGTACGGCTAGTACTAGCAACTAGCAATTGCTTTCAAAAAAATACCCTAATTATAGTTTAATTTTAGACACGTTCCAACTGAAGCTTCTTTTTCATTAAAAAAAAAACATTAATTTAATTGAAAACAAATAATTTATTAAAAAATTACCTATAAAAACTCTCCTATGCTTTTTGCAATCAAAAAACTTTGGATGCAAAATTTGCCAGACGCTGATTTCATATACCTACATATGAACATATCAGATTTTTTTCGATCACAAATCTAACTTTATGCACAAAACATGTCTAACGCAGGGGTGGAATCGGCTAAGGTGATTTTTGATAAATGACAGTCAAAATAGACGAATTTGAACTTTGTTAGGTGATAGTCAAATTTATAGCTAAAAAGCTATCGCAATATGAACGTGATAGCCATTTTCCAACAAATATGTATGTATATGTATAGTCGTTTCTGAATAGAGCTGCCAAACGACTGGAATATTTTCTTAGTTAACTTTTTTCGTTAAAAAAAAATGTTGTAAACGACAAAGCTTATGGCATTCGAAAAACAGCCAATTTTATACTTTAATTTAGATATTTTATAGGAACCACTTTAAACTTTCAGCATGGCAATAATGAATTTTGACAGTTTTAATCTGAAATTCTGAAACCGTTCGCGTACCCTCCTAAAACAGTCCAATTTTACGAAAAATTGCGAAATTTAACCAAATCCTGTTCGCGTACTCAAAAAACGCTGACGAGAGAGTAAAATATTTCCCCAAACTACGAATTTCAGCCCAAGACATTTTTTTGAGCTGAAATGTGAAAAGTGTCAATTTTGATAGAACTTCAAATAAATTGCTCGCTTTTGCTGTCACTTATAAATTTAAAAATTCTTTTCCCAAAGGACAGCAACAAGATTGCAGTTTTCAAGTTTCAATATAATCAAGTTTTTTTTTATAAAAAAAAAAAAAAAACAATTGACCAGCATGATGTTGCAGTTGAATGTTCTCCAAAAACTTTTCGAAGAATACAAACCGGTAAGTAATCGAAGTGAAGTATTTTTAAGTAACTAAAGATGTTTTACTTTACTACCTTGCAGACGATAGTTACAGAAATGAGGTGCTTGTACAGATACTGAAATGTCAATCGGATGACTTTGTGCCAATAAATTCAGGTAAGTTTTTGGACATGTTAATTTCTAAAAATAAACAATAATTCTTTTAAATAACGAGCAGGATATGCGAAAACAAATGTAGTTTGTGGTTGGAAGCCCCAACTAAAATGCTGCTATCTCTATTGGAGGAATTTCAGCCACAGCTCGGCAAAACATTTGGTCTGAAAAACAAGACCAAAATGTGGCAAAAAATTCAGCACAAGCTAGCTGCGTGTACCGCAAACCAAAGGAAAACCGCAATATGTTTCTGGGCGTTACATCTCTTATCTTCACGCACTTTTTGATAAGATTCTGTTGCTTGGAACATGTCCACAAGATTTTCATACAGCTGCCGTCTAACGCGGAAATGTGTGTTAAACTCCTTTTCGCTGTATGATGGGACAATGTCTTCCAAACAAAAATTTTTAAACAATTTAGACTTTCTTTAATCGTTTGAATATACATACATACATACATAAGTAAACAAACTTTCATCTTCTTCGGAGTCGTCCAACAGAATATCATCGATGTGTTCATTTCTTTCAACACAGCATTTAAGCACAAATTGAAGTTCATATTGTCTTAATTTATCCATTTACAAGAAAAAATTCTAAACACGAAATGAAATGATGATGTTTCAAAATTTATGGTTTTTTTACAGTCAAATTGTGGGAAAAATTTATTGTTTTCCCGTTCGCTTACTTGGAGAGACGATAACTCAGGCGACAAAGTTTTATGACGGATTTGTAAAGAACAGTTAAAAACAACTATTTTTTACTATGGGAGGGGGGTCTATCTCCCCCCGTTTAGGCGGTAGGGGCAATTTAAAAAAATACGTACATTAAATGGAAAAAAATAATTAAAAAATAACGGTAATACTTACAATTAAGTATTATACCCTTTTTTAAAGCCAACACTTTTGTCTATTAGCCTGTTTTTAAATCAAGTCAAAACTATGCATAATTTTTGAAAAAAATTGTTTTAAACTCGAAATTTGGTCAAAAAAAAAGTTAAAAATATGGTTTAAAGTGTAATTTTTCAAAACCTTAAGATTATTTACTACTTTACCCCCTTCGGGTAGGGGTTAAGAATTTACCCGAAGTAAGGTATGCTTGTCGTAAAAGGCGACTAAAATCCAATCTCCGTATACTGAGAACTACATAAGTATACAAAATATGCAATGGAAAAAACAAATAGATTAATTACCCCAGGTGGAAAGCCAGTTTCTCTGGCAAATCCATCCTCTTCGGAGGCAGGCTCTACGGATTCTGGGGAGAGCCATTTATTGCATTTGATAAATCCTTTCGCGAAAGCGCATGAGGTCCCTCGATCACCTCCATCTGTACCGAGAGTTACCGGCAGAAAGAGTCCACCGGTTGTGCCAAAAGGCACTAAAAGCGACTCACCGAAAACAAACAGTTTTGAGCAGGACAATTGTGAACTGCAAAAGAAGCTGAACGAAATGATAAGACTCTACGAAGAGCTTAAAAAAGAAGTCGAAAGTCTTCGTGAAGAGAACAAGATGTTAAAAACTTCTGAAAACATGAAAGTAAATACTCTAAGTCCACAACATCGAGATCGGCACGAATATGAAACTGATGAAGATGAACTTGCTCGGGAAACTGAAAAAAGTAGACCTTGTAAAAAACGGAAGGCTGAACATTCGCCTAAGTTTCAAAATCAGCTAAAACCAAATAAAACTACACGGAAAGATCAGTTTTCTGCGAATAAGAAACTTCCTCCACCGATAAACATCGTTGGTCAAGCGGATAATAACAAAATTCTTCCTATTCTAAAAGAAACGGCGCAAAAGAATTTCAAAGCTACATCCACTCACAATAATACGTGGAAAATTAACGTAAATGATTCAGATTCTTATAGAAAACTCAGCGATGAAAAAATTGAATGGTATAGTTATTCAATTAAAGAAGAAAGACCTTTACGTGTAGTAGCTAGAGGACTTCATCCCTCTTGTTCAAAAGAAGACATCCTTTCGGACTTAAAAACCAAAGGATTTAAGATTCTTGACGCAACAAATCTTTTGAAGCGAGAAAAAGGAATCGAAACCGCTTATATAAAACGCGCTCTTCCGCTTTTTATTCTAAGTTTCGATAAAAATGGAAATGTAGACAATGTTTATAATATTAAAACTATAATGAATATTGTTGTAAAAATCGAACCACTAAGAAAGAACAAACACCTTATTCCTCAGTGCAAGCGATGTCAAGGTTTTAACCATACAGCAGTTTATTGTCAGAAGGACCCCGTTTGCGTTAAATGCGCGGGAAAGCACATGACTGATGTATGCCGTCTTAAAAAAGAAACTCCGGCTACATGCGCGAATTGCAAAGGTAATCATCCAGCAAATTACCGTGGCTGTGAGGTCGCAAAGGAAATGTTAAAGAGGCGCGAAGAATTTAGTGAGAAAACTAAAAAAAATACCTCAAAGCAAAACAAAGAATTAAAATTAAAAACCAAGACTAATACTCAAGCGTCGAGTAAAACGGACGGGAAAAATAATGAAAACGTTTTACCGTCAGAAAACATAAAAACAAAAAAGACGAACACGTGCGCTCAAGTCACGGCGCCCGAAAAACCTAAAACTATTAAACCTGACTCCGTTCAAAATGTATTTTCCCTTATACTTGAACGATTAGAAGAACAAGGGAGAATTAACACAATTATTCTTGAAAAATTGGACAAATTTGAGTCGGCGGCTCTTAAAACACCAAATTTACCGTAAACATGGATCAGTTGTCTCAACAACTCAAAATAATAACATGGAACGCGAACGGACTTACCGCAAAAATCGAAGAACTAGAAACGGTTCTACTTAATGAAAGAATAGATATTTGTTTGATCTCTGAAACTCATTTGAAAAAAGACTCAAATTTAAGTATTAAAGGTTATTCGGCTTACCACGCATGCCATCCATCCGAAAGAGCAAGGGGTGGTTCTTCCGTATTTATCAGAGAAAATATCAATCATTCGTTTGAGATAAATATCGAGCTCGATACAATGCAAGTTACTTCCGTTAGCATAAAAGTTAGATACGTATTTTTTAATATTGCGTCTATTTACTGTCCTCCTCGGTCCAAGATAGACAAAAACGATTTTAAAGATCTTTTCAACGCTTTAGGTCCAAAATTTATTATTGGCGGCGACTTCAATTCGAAACATTCATTTTGGGGATCACGTTGCATTTCGACGAAGGGTAGACAACTCTACAAAGCGGGTATTGAATGTAACGTTGAATTTTTCTCATCAGGAAAACCAACGTATTGGCCAACCGACACAGCGAAAACACCCGATCTTGTTGACTTTTTCATCGCAAGAGGAATGAACAGAAAATATATGACAGTAGATGATAACTTCGATTTTTCTACGGATCACTCGGCCGTTATCTTAACAATAAACAGTAACGTAATCGAAAAAGAAAAGCCCCTAATTTTAACAAATAATAACACAAATTGGGATAAATTCAAAGAAGATTGCGAAAATAGAATTATACTGAACGTCTCTTTGCAAACTCCGTTTGAGTTAGAAGATGAAACAGAAAAATTTATAAATATTGTTCAAGAAGCAGCTTGGAATAATACTCCGATCTGTAGTAAAAAGTCAAGGCAATACGAAGACAAAATTCCAGAAGATATAAAAGAATTGATACGCGAAAAACGAAAAGCTCGAAAAGTATGGCAGCAATCACGTGCTCCTCAGCATAAAAGTGTCGTCAACTTTTTATCAAACAAGATTAAAAATTTGTTACGAGATTTTAAAAACAGCGAGAATTCTGCCTATCTTGAAAGTCTAACAGCAGACAAAAAAACGAATTATTCTCTTTGGAAGACGATAAAAGGTATTAAAAAGCCTCAAATAATGTCGGCACCTATTCGAAAAAATAATTCTGAATGGGCAAAAACTGATAAGGAAAAGGCGGATTTATTTGCTAAGCACCTTGAGGAAACGTTCAAACCTTTCGATGGTCAAGAGCTTCTGACTAATGACGGAGAGCTCCGACCAGCGCCGGACAATTTTTCTATCAGGAATATTACTTTGACTGAACTTGTCCAGGAAATAAAACGGCAGAAAAATAATAAAGCTCCTGGCTACGACCTGATTAACGGTCGTGTCCTCAAAGAGTTGCCTAAAAAAGCAATGGTTAAGCTCTTACAGCTCACTAACGCTGCTTTAAGACTTGCTTACGTACCCACGCAATGGAAAGTCGCCGAAGTAATAATGATCCCCAAACCGGGTAAGCCACCGAATGAGAAAAAATCGTATAGACCAATTTCTCTCTTACCAATTATATCTAAAATATTTGAAAAATTGCTTCTTAAACGAATGCTACCAATTATTGAAGAAAAACGTTTAACTCCCGACCACCAATTCGGTTTCCGGAATAATCACTCGACAATTGATCAGGTTTACCGAATAACTAACGAAATTGAAAAAGCATTTGAAGAAAAAAAGATTTGCTCAACTGCATTTCTTGACGTTTCTCAAGCTTTTGACAAAGTTTGGCATGACGGGCTAAAATATAAATTAAAAGTCTTTCCAGAGCAAATATATAACATTCTTGAATCGTACCTAGAAAATAGATTCTTTCGAGTTAAGCAAGGAACGGAGTATTCGGAGTTTAAAGAAATAAACGCTGGGGTTCCCCAGGGTAGCGTCCTTGGACCGATTTTGTTTGTTCTTTATACCCGAGATATACCCCAAACAGAAGGCACAACTTTAGGCACTTTTGCCGATGATACAGCTGTACTCGCAATATCGGATTCAATAGAAACGGCAACCTCTAAGCTTCAAAAGGCATTAAATAGCATTTCAGATTGGACAAAGAAATGGCGAATTGCTCTTAATGAAACGAAATCGACGCACACAAATTTTACGTATAAAAAAGTATATAACTTACCTATTTATATAAATTCTGTGCAAATTCCATACGCTAATGAAGCGAAGTATCTAGGCATGACTCTAGACGCGAAACTTAAATGGAAAGTTCATGTAAAAAAGAAACGCGATGAACTCGAAAATAAACTCCGCGAATTGACATGGCTTATTGGAAGATATTCCAATCTAAGCGTTTATAACAAGCTTCTTATTTATAAGCAAGTACTGAAACCAGTTTGGACGTACGGTATACAACTTTGGGGTTGTACCAACGAAAGAAATATACAAATTTTGCAAACATACCAAAACAAAGTACTTAAAATAATAGTAAATGCTCCATGGTATGTAAGAAATAGCGACTTACATAGAGATTTAAACATAAAATATGTAGAAAACGAAATTAAAAAATTTGCTACAGAGCTAAGATCACGACTTAGAAATCATAGTAATAACTTAATCCAACATTCTGTTAGCGAGGCGTTCGTTTTTCGGCGTCTGCACCGAACAAGACCTTCTGATCTAGCGCAAACAAATTAATCTCTCCACTCGAATTTTGTGGAATCTTCAGGTCCTCTCGTTGGGGAGCTTCCTGACAAAACGCGAACAAAATGACGCTAAAACTACTTGTTAAGCTGGACTTAGTTGTAGTAATAATATAGAAGATAAGGGAGGTGAGTTTTAGTCAGTAAAAATCTGACACTACTATAAGCATCGGGCTTATAGTGTCTATGAAGATTTCTCACCTTCCTGCGGAAAAAAAAAAAAAGAAAAAAAAAAAAAAAAAAATTTACTACTTTTTTTTTAGAATTCATTGCTCTTATTTGTTTTTGATCAAAAACTGAAAACTAGATGACTTGTTGTCTTCTAGTTCTTGAGAAAATTGAAAATTACCAAAAAAAATATTTTAATTAAATTATTTTTTCCTTGCTTAAGTATTAACGTAGTCTTATTTTGATAGTAATAATCGAATATGGATTAAGATACATTTAGGGTAAATTAATTTTTCTTAAATCCAGCTTATTTAAATGCAAAAGAAACTTTACATGCACCCCATCTTGCACCCACCGCACCTTGCACCCTCCTCACCTTGCATCCACTCCACCAGTGTTCCAAAGCAGTGGGGTTGCAGGGGGCAGCATGTCCCCCATACACATCCCACTTTTGCATACAGCCAAACTCGCACATTACTATCAAAATAAGACCACTCAAGCAAAAAAAAAAAGAATTAAATTTAAATAGTAGTTGTAGTTATTTTCAATTTTCTCAAAAACTAAGACATAAAATCATCTAGTTTTCAGTTTTTGATCAAAAACAAATAAGAGCAATAAATTCTGAAATAAAAACAATGGTAGATAATCTTGAAGTATTGAAAAATTACACTTTAAACCTTTTTTTTTTAAATTTTTTTACTCAAATTTTGAGTTTAAAATTAAATTTTTCAAAAACTACGCATAGTTTTGACTTGATTTAAAAATTGGCTAATAGAACAGAATGTTGGCTTAAAAAAATGTATAAAACTTAATTGTAAGTGTTACCCTTATGTTTTAATTATTTGTTTCCATTTTAAATAATATATTTTTTTAAATTGCCCTTCCGCCTAAACGGGAGGAGATAGACCCCCCTCCCATAGTAAAAAATGCTTGTTTTTAACTGTTCTTAAGAAATCCATTATAATATCTTGTCGCCTGAGTTATCGTACTCTTGCCGCTTACTTTTTTGTAGTTTTGTCATTTTGTGAGAGAATTTTACCGCCACTCTTTAAAATATCTCTTTTTACGAATTTTAGTGCAGAAACAGAAAGTAAGCGAACGGACCTATTGTTCAATCGAAATGAATTGAGTTGAATCATCTGACACAGACAAAATGCTCGGCGATAGTCAATTTGTCGATCAAAAATGTGATAGTTACTTATTACTGTAGTCGATTCCGCCCCAGGTCTAAGGGGCCGTTCATAAAATACGTCACGCTAAAATCAGCTTTTTCTGACCCCCTCCCCCCCCATTGTCACGCTGTGTCACGTTTTCTGTGACCCCCATAGAAATATTTCGTCACAAAAATGAAGCCCCCCCCCCCCCCTGAATATGATAAATTTCAAATGATACTACACAAATTTTGAGAATTTAAATAAAAAATAAAAAGAATTTTAATAAAAAGTATTAAATTGAGAAATATGAAAAAAACGTACGAATTAGTTCACTACTAAATGAAGAATGAAAGAATAATATAATAATAAATACATGAGAAACAGTATTTTCATTTGTTACTGAGTCGAGATCGCAGGGTGCGAGAAACGTTACTCTTTTAAGTATTGGAAAAACAAAGAAACCAATTGTGATGGATCGCAACGCCGCCGCCGCTAGAGCCAAGTCAAAAGATTAAACCCGCGCCACAGAGCCAGCGCTCATGTCGAAAAATACACAAAAGTAAACATATCAAGTTACAATTTATTGTAATAAAACTATATACATATGTATGTATGTTTGAAATTCTATATTTATATATGTATTTACTAAATACGAAATAAATGACTTTCTATCATGATGAAAATTTAAAAAGAAAAATAGTTAAAAGAAATACTAATTGAAAATGTTTTAATGAATGGCGAACGTCACGTTAACATAGACCCCCACCCCCCTTGTCCCACCTTGTCACACTCAGCAAGAGCTCTCCCCCCGCCTTGTCGAACGTATTTTATGAACGGCCCCTAAGTTAGACAGACGTTTATGAAAACACCCTATAACAACACTTATATCCATATCCAAAATGTTTTTATTACTCCAAAATTATAAAACAACGCATTGAACAGTCGACTTAAAGCTGCATTCTGCATGGAAGTCAAAAGATGTCTTCCAACTCTTGCAGGCAGCAGCTGCCTACGTAGGTAGGTACTACGTTGCATTTTGTTCGTAACAACATTGAGTGTTTGATTGTGTTCACCCAATGTACCTATGTATGTACCTAAAATCTATAGCCTATAGCCTTATTAGTTGGAAAATTCGTAGTTAGGTATACTAGGTACCTAAGCTAGATCTATAACTAAGGCTGTGATTTATACGCCTAACGGCCTAACTTAAAAGGATATACCTACCTATACCTACATATATGTAGGTATTGTACTTTGGTATACGAAGGGGGATATGTTTTTACGTAAAATAAAAGACCCCCCTGTTTTAAAAGGATACAAACTCATAAATATACCCATGTACCAACCTATCTACATATTAAAGTAGGTATGTATACCTATATAAAAGTACATTGCGTAGTAATTAATCAGATAAATATCTAAACCAATAGATATTGAAATGCAGTATACCTACATATGTATACCTACAAGTAAAACAAACAAAAAAATATTGAAAAGACTCAACGGCAACGTCCAACATCCAAACAAAAATACCATAAAAATAATCTTTTATTTATACATATACATATATATATATGTATATATTACTTTACTATAGTTGCCATTTTTATTTTATTTTTCCTTAAATAGGTTGCGTTTGCCTTTGCCTTCGCCTTAGCTAGAAGAAGAAAAATTTAAAGCAAAAGCAATAGCAAGAGCAGCAAGCACTAGCAGCACACCACACACAACCTTCGATTTGATTAGGGGGCCTCGCAAGAGACTATTTTTACATATTCATGCGATTGAACAATGAACATTCACATATTCATTTCAGCACTCGATTTGTGTGTGTGTATGTGTATCTTTTTGTATTTTTTTTTGTAGATTGTTTGGTAGTCTCTCTGTGCTGTGCATGGGTAGATTTATTATAACGTTCAAATTCTTTTTAATTATTTCTATTATGATGATGTATGTATGTATATGTACGCTATACGGTATATCTAACCTAACCTATGTACCTATTATTTATGTATGTATATGTATATCTATAGTTAGGTAGGTAGCTGGGTATCTTATGAAATTTAAGCCCGCTTAAATTCACAACACAACAAAATAAAATGTAGGTAGGTATACATATGTATGTACCTACAGATGCCTACAGAAATAAAATATCGACTTACATAGGTACATTACAACGAGTTAAGTTTGATTAAATATGGATTGGAAAGTAGGTAGAGCTATGCATGCTAGTAAATGGATATTAAATTTAAAAGAAAGGAAGTAAAGTAGGTAGGTATTTACAATATCTATACATATTTACCTATATCTTTGAAGGTATCTATAAAATGCAAACCAAAAAAATTAGATGCTTATCGATCGAATCGAAATACCTACCTACATAGGTACGTTGTTTATTAGTCATCACATCAGTATGTAAGTATGAAGAAAATAGGTACCTACTCAGATCTACATATGTAGGTACATACATATGGACTTAGGTTCTTATCTTTAAAATTTCTTGTAAAAATCTTAACCTGATAATCTAACCTGGTAGGTACCTATGTACCTATGCTCGTGAAAAATGGAAAAAAATGCAGAACAATGAATTGAAGACTTAGGCCGCGGCCACGCAGTAAGCGGCTGAGCGGAAACAAAAATATAAAACATATGAAATCACATATAAGCGGCCACGCAATGAGCGAGCGGCGAAACAAAATTCTGAGCGGCGCCGCTCAGCAACCAAACCTGTTTTAATTTTCTGAGCGGCAAGAAGTAAAGATGGTCAAAGTAAACATTAAGTTGTTAATTTCGTGTGTGCAATCTCGACTTTAACTACTAATCGCTCAAAAGCAGTCGCTCAGTGCCTGGCCATACGTCGCTTAGAGTTGCCTCTCAGCCTCTTGCCGCTCAGCCGCTTACTGCGTGGCCGATGCCTTAGGTACATAGGTATAAAGGCGGCTTTTTTAGAGGTACCTACATATAAAACTTTGAATTAGAATAAAGCTAAGATAATTTGTTTAAATTGACATGAAATTAACTTTACTATATAGATAATCTTCTGGTATATGTATGTACATATGTATATGACCGCTATAGCTTGCTAAATAAAGTCTTTTATTGACTGAAGTTACGTCATGACTTTGACTTTTTGTTTAACTTAAAATGCAAGTTAATTTGGAAAGTCAGTAAGTGGACAGGTTCAGGCAACATAAGGGACTTCATTTGCAATCAACTTCATTCTTTGAACGTGAATTTTGACCAAGGCAACTAGTTGTTTTTAAAATGTCATGACTCATAAGTTTCAAATTCAGAACTTTACTGTACAAACCTCTACTTTAAGTTCATAGTACAAAAACTAACAAAAGCATTATTGTCTTAAAAACAATCATAAGGCAAGCTGCATGTCCATCACGATTTGTAGGTATTTTGTATTGAAAAGTAATATTATTTGTTTGTTTTCCAAATTGACAAGGAACCTTTTTACACAAAACATTAAATGAAGCTGTGCAGAAAATACATATATAAATCATAGCGTAACACAGTTCAGCTGTTAGTTGAATGAAAAAATATTGTCAACTATCATTTTGACAGAAGTATAGACTTGACTTGATAGTTAGGGAGATTTTTCTTGACTAACTTTCCAGTCAACTTTCCAATGAAGTTGCATTAATTGGAAGGCAAATTTTTGGCAGCTGGCCAATCAGATACTAGAAACTTGCCTTACTTTCAAGTCCCTTACGTCGGCTGAACCTGCCCAGTTATTTAAATGCAGTTATAAAGGTGATTTTTTTGAATTGAGCTTTTCAATAAATATGTCTACAAAATACACAAAATACTTACTCACTTTAAAAATTAACATTTAAGTGGCTTTAAAGGCTTTATAGAGTCAAAGAGGCTGCAGTCGAGTCAATTGACTTAAAGTCAAAGTTATGAAAATGACGAACGTTGTCCCCTAAGTGATTAATCATTTCGTGCTTATCGGTGTAGACCAGCGCCTGCGTCTTCACATATCCCCGCCCGAAGTTAATTGATACAATTTTGGAGGCCAATTTACGGGTACGTACTCGGTAATGTGAAACTATGCGGTTACTAAACGTTTCCGTCAAAAAATCAATTTTTGCATGAGCTGTGTCAAATGCTGCTCCGTTTTGATTAACTTACAGCTCCTGCTCATCATGGTTGTTCAATTAATGAACGAAATAGTAAGTAATCATGGCTCTATTTTAACATCATTATTGGCTGTAACTTTCTGGCGAGCATCGTTTTTTAAATAAATACGGCCCAATTATTTCATTAAGTCTTAAAATACACCAAACAGTTAGTTTTTGTAGATATAATGTGGTGTCTCAACATATAGTTGAGGATTATCACCAATCAAATACGGCAGTTTTGTTATTTGACGTTTCCATTCAACCAAAAAATGAGCTTTATCGTTACCAAAAATTTGAATCCGCAGCAATCTTTATTTGGTTATTAGGTGATCATGTGGCTTCAATTCTGGGAATCCCAGACCAAACTTAAAATAAATTGTTGTGTTTAATCTTGTGTCGGATACGCTATCCTGATTATTTGGATTTTTAGATATCTTATTGAACGAGCTATAAGCTAGTTTTAGATTTAATTTAGCATCATAATAATCACCAAGATTGGTACATTTGTCTAAATTTTCAATAACAGACAAGTTGCAATTAAAGATATAACTGGTAGGTTGGTCTCTACCCTTAAATAGATTAAGATAGGTAGTTATTTACCTGAGAAGACACGATAAGCTGTTGGTGAGGAATCTTCAAGTAGGTATCAACTCATTTTTAACTCTTTTAAAGAAAGATAGATTATAGACCTAAGTTATATAATTATAGTATATGTGCGACATCCATAGGTATGTATTACCTATATCTTCTACAAATTTTTCGCTACAATTATCAACTCCTATATTACCCAAGACTATGGCTTTTACGAATGATGAACCTTTTAGCTTTCTCTTTCTTTTTATAAACCTTGGTACTTGATCACTGAGTACCACTCTAAATACAAAGTAAAATCTTTTCAGGCTTATTTAAAAATAAATTTAAGCCAATGCCAGGTAGGTACGAGTATTATGCACTTACAAAAGGATATTTTAGAATGGAAATGGACAATTTTGACGTTAGATTAAAAGATTAGATTTATTTTAATCAAAAATATATCGCAACGAAAAACACTTAAATAACCAATATTATACATTTACATGCATACCTTATACTTATGAAAACCTATATACATACATACATGGGTATGAGGTGTACCAGAATTTGACAAAATGTTCATGAAAACTTGGGATTTGGTAAAAGCACCAGATTACATCAAGCCTTTAACATGTTGTTGGATATTACGTCAGAAAAATGATGGTCGATACAAAGCTAGACTTGTGGCAAGAGGCTTTGAACAAAAGGAAGGAATAGACTATAATGACACATTTAGTCCAGTTGTTCGCTATGTTTCCATTCGACTAATTCACAGTTTCGCTGCATCCAACAACACATTAAATTGATGACTTTTGACGTTAAGACGGCCTTTTTGTATGGTGATCTGCAAGAGGAAATATTTATGTATCAACCCGAAGGCTTTCATGATGGTACCAGTGACGTATGCAAGTTAAACAAAAGCCTGTATGGCTTGAAGCAAGCTCCTAAAAACTGGAATTTCAAAATAATGAAGTTTTTAAAAACACTTGGACTTAAAAATACCGATGATGATCCGTGTGTTTATTACAATCAAGATTACAGAAGTATGATTCTCGTGTTATTTGTGGACGATGGATTGATTGCTGGTAAAAATAGTGAAGACATGACAAAAATTCTCAAAAGAATTTGAAGTGACATTTGATGCTGCTCGTGAAGGTCGATTATCATATTTGAGTATGCAAATACAAGACAGTGCAAATGGTATTTTCGTTAATCAACCAAAATACACTGAGAAAATTTTACAACGATTCAAATTCAATTTTGCTAATGCTGCTTCTACTCCAATGGAACGTGGTATGATAATTGATGAAGAAAATCTCGTGAACGACATGCCACTGGAAAAATTAACACCTTATCGCGAAGCCATAGGAAGTTTGTTATATTTATCTACAGTATCTCGCCCTGATATAAGCTTTGTTAGTTACCTGAGTCGATACTGTAACAATCCAATGAACAGTCACTGGAAGATGGTTAAACGTATATTATATAATAATACTTGCAAGGGACAGTTAACTGTGGTATTTTGTATAATCAAGATGAAAACTTGGTCACTTACACTGATTCTGATTATGGAGGAGACACTGCTACACGTCACTCAACAAGTGGTGTTCTTATTATCAGAGGAGGTCCGATTGTCTGGTATGCGCAAAAACAACGTCTTGTTGCAACATCATCTGCTGAAGTAAAATATCGTGCTGCAGTTTCTTCAATTGATGACATTTGCTGGATTCGACGTATTGGCAGAGAACTTGGCTTTATAAATTCAAATGATCCAACAACATTGTATGTAGACAACCAGTCAGCTATACACATGCTTAAAAATACACATGGGGGTAAAATCACCAAGCGCAAGAAACACATCGAAATTTCAAGAAAATTTGTCCAAGAACATATTGGAAAGACGGTTAATTTGAACCATGTCAAATCTTCTGAACAACTAGCTGATATTTTGACCAAGCCTTTGACTTGGAAAATATTTCAAGAATTACGAAATAAAATAATAAAGGAGGAGTGTTGAGATTAATTATTTCTATTTGGTTACATTGTTCATCCTTTTTGTAAAGTTGAAATTCTGTGTTTATCTCTTTCATGTTTTGTCTCTTACTTCATTTTAAAAAATTATTTTAACTGTCTTGTCTTGTCTCTAGTCTGAGTAAGTTTCATTCTGCAAATGTTATAAAAAAATTATAAAAGAAAATCTATAAAGTAAATTTAAAAAAAAGTACAGAGACTATACATACATGTTGTACCAACCTAAATATTAAATAAATACTTTGTTAACTAATCAAAATTTAAATTGTGTTTTGTGTCTTTTTGTCTGGGCCTTCGCAATTACTCATTATCTACATACATATCTACATACATAACTTCAATATATACATATGTATGTATATATGTAAATACACATATTCTAAATATGGGAGCGGAGGCGAGCTTTCAGTTTATTAAATCATAGAAAGGTGTGAATGCACCGATCTGCCTTTCAAAATATTGGTAGTTATAGGTATAATAATAATATATATATGTATGGTAGATCTTATTTTTGCAGTATCTATTCCCCGTAAAAGAAAGTATTTGTTTACATTATGTATGTATAAATTTTAATAACGATTATTTACATAATATTTATGTAGATATTAATGATGTTGACAATGAGGTTGAATTAAAAAAGTTAAAAACAAAAATTGTCAAAACCGTTCTCCTTTTCGATTCTACTTAGGGTAAAGGTTGACCAATGCAAAGGAGGTAGCTAAATACCAAGACGAATTTCTAACAGAATACAAAAAAAAACTTTCCTCGACTTTTTTTTTTCAAACGATATGATTTTTATTATAAAAGTAGGTATAGGTATTAAACATTTTCAGTTGTCACGAAAATGTTGAACCATTAATGGAAATGGCGATTTTTTTGATTTTTTTAAAGATCAAAAATGTCTAACAATTTATATCAATGTCACAATATTTTTTTTTTTAAGAAAAAAAAAACAATCGTGGTAAGAAAATGAACAGATTAATACCAATTCAGAATTTAAGCTTTACCAATGAACATAGTGTCGCATTTAATTATTCGTACCTACATAACGATTTCTAAACACGGTTTGTAGTGCAATATTTTTCAGTGGTGTTTGCAATTATTTATAAACAAATTCAGTTAAATGTATCATTAAATGTTTGAATTGATTTAAGTTAAAAAAAAAGCTATACAAAAATTACAATTTTTTCGCACAAACTTATTATAATACCTAGCACCTTTTTATAAATGTTAAAAACGATGGAAAAATTACATGATTAGGCGTTCCTTCCGCGTTTGTTCAATACTATCACCAAATGTGCGTAGATTGCTAACTTCGTACATACATACATACATATAGAATCGTATTTTTGGGGTTGTTTTTGTACCGCAATTTGAGCGATCGTAAAAGATTCTACTTTTTGGCACTATTTTAAGTTTTCGTTCAAAAGGTCCATTTAAATTTGTCTGTTCATAATGTCATCCACACATGCAGCAGTAATTTATAGTAGACAATCTATTCACGGTAATATACGGTCATCAAACCGATAAAAATTGTATCTGCCCTCATCAGAAAAGACTACTTCTTCTCAGAAACTCTATAACCTACCATTGTATTCGACTTGATATTTTGGTTTGCTTTTAAAACATAAACATAAACCGGCCTAGTGAAGCAATCTCTTTACTGTCTTGGGTAAAATTTCTTGTCCCACTTCATCAAAAAATTGCGTTTACATAACTTTTGGATGTTTTGTCTTTTTGGACAAATTGCATTCTTGAGCATCAATGATCCAAAGAAGAATTGTATGTTTGGGACATTCATAGCTAGACGCACCCTTAAAACTATGAACGATGCTCTGGATAGTTTATCGGCTTCTAACCACTATTTTCTCAATCTCTGCATATGATTTGCCATGACTATACATTTTTAGCCTTGATTCACGGTTCGAAAGTCGACTTTATGCCTTCTTATTTTTAAACATAATAGGTATATATGTACACAGGTACATACATACATATGTACATTCAGAAATGTTTGATTTGAGGAAATTTTGTACATAATAATCTAAATGTGTTTATTGGGATACTAGCTTTTACCCGCGACTTCGTCCGCATTAGATAGTTTTTTTTTGATAGTAGTATGAAAAAACCTGAGCTGTACTTTTTTGTACGTATGTTTGAATTGTGCCGAGATGGGATGAGGCAATACTTAGTGTGATTTTCATAGGTTACGTTAGGTTAGGTTAATACATTTTAAGAAGAAGATAGGTTACTGCAATACATTTTTATATACGACGTTTTTTGTTTTTCCTTCCTTGGCCAGAACGTAAAGATTTTGTAAGTTTGAGACTCGTGAGCACGCTACATATAATTGTCCATTGGAAAAAACGTTTTTTTTTTCTTCAAAATTTACACCTGCAACTTTCAGCGTTTGTCCCTGAGCTTTATTTATTTTTATTGCAAATGCTGCTTTCAGAGGAAACTGCACTCTTTGAAACTGAAACGGCAAATCGGTTGGAATTATCGGAATGCGGGGAATTAGGTATAACATTTTTTTCTTTTGCTATTCCAGTCATGATTATAGTTTTTATAATATTTCATCTTAGGTGAGAAATCTGCAGCCTTGTACCATTACACAACTTTGGTGCGTCAATATTTCTCATTAACAGGACTGGAACACTAACCTTCAATCTCAACTTATGAGATGTTACTTGCTCCGTGTCCATAACGTTGTCTACTGAGAGGTACTCGACGATATCTCTCTACACGTCCGACATAATTTGTTCGTTTATCTGGCTAACTATTTCATTAGTTGGAGCTAAAATTGCCCTCTCACACAACCACTCCCGATTGCCCATATTTATATGCAGGTTTGGATAGATATTACTTTTTAATTCATCTGTGCTACAGACAATTTGACAAAATTCATGACTCAGCGTAATCGAGCCGTTACTGTCTGTTGGAATACAATCTTCTCCGATTTTTAGAAGAGCAGCGGCTGTGTAGCTTTACTCGCATTTTTACATGTACATATAACACAAATGCTTTCAAACATGCGTTTATTTCATCTGCCGGTGTACCTCTAGTAATTACCGGCAGGGTCTGTCTAAAGTTGCGAGCTAAGAGAACCACCATCCCTCCCATAATAGCCCGGTTGTTCTTGATGTCTTTCAGTGTACAATCTAGTGCTTCAACTGCTTTTTTGTGGGACATTTACACTGCTGCAACATTCTTCCACGCTCACTACTTTTGCTGATATTATATACTGGCGTTTCCTCATGAGGTCCCACCCCCGCCCGCGTACTCACCCCGCGCTTAAGCCGAAACAGAATTATAAGAAGTAGAAGACAGACCCAGTGAATTATTTGTTGTACATACATGGCTCGTGTTTGGCGATGAAAGGTTGAGCATAGCAAAGTTTAGGTTTAAAATTATTATTTGTGGAACTTGGTGGGAGCCACAGTTTGCGTCTAACGTTGAGGGCTTGAGGCACGTGGCGTTAATTTACTACGTGTATGATAAGTTTAACATGTTCGATAACTTATTTTATAGGGGTTGGGAATGCGTTGTTTTCCCGTAATACCAATTTTATCCAAATATTATTCAAATCTTTAGTAATTTAGGAGTGAAAGCGATCAGATTCCCCCATGGGAATGGGTTGTTTTCCCGAGGTCAAAAGTAACACATGTCCCTTCCTAAGTCTCAAACTATCTCCTTACCAAATTTCATTTAAATCTGTTCAGTGTTTTAGGCGTAAAAGCGTTCGGCCCACCAGAATTTTTCCATGGGAATGCGTCATTTTCCCGGGGTAAAAAGTAGCCTATGTCCTTTCTCGGGTATTAAAATATCTCCATACCAAATTTCATGCAAATTGGTTCGGTAGTTTAGGCGTGATTGAGTAACAGACAGACAGACAGAGTTAGGTACTTTCCCATTTATAATATTAGTATAGATATGTAGATATGTACATATGTACGTGTACAAACATGTAATAGGTACCTACATACATACATATGTACATAGTTGTCGAAATGAAATACAATAGGTAGATAGCAAATAAATACAACCACAGACAACAAACCTTATCAAGACCATATGCTTGTAAATGTTTAAAATTAAGTTTTTAAGTTTAAATAACGTTGAATAACGTTGTGTGCCAATAATTAAGTGCGGCGCTGTAGGTATGTAGGTATACAATACAAAGCAAATTATATTTTGAGAATTGTTTTATAAAAAGAATACATTTAAAATCCTACCGTCCATAGGCAAATTGTATGAATTATAGATACATATGTATATATACATACGTAGGTACATACCTTACCTACCAGACACAAAATGCATACGCCGCGCCGCCGCGGTAAAGAGGATGTCTGGTCAACCTTTTTCTAGGAATGTATATACATACCTACCTACATACATATGTATGTATGTATGTATGTACATAGGTATTTTAATTATTGTTTAATATCTACATACATTTTAATGCAAGCCTACCTGCCTACTTCTAAAATAATGTCGAATTAGGTAGGCACATACCTAGGTAGATGTACATACATACATAAGTAGGTAGGGCTCTATTGACAAACCCGATCATTCCCAGAAATTCAAGTCTAAGGTAAATTCCTTATGTACGCACATATGTGTGTATGTTAATCTGCCTTCTACCATCTACCCCCTTTTAACAGACTCCGAACCCAAGCTGAAAACAATAAGGAGCTCAATTCAATTATTATGAACACTCACGAGCCTTCGTAGTCTCCTAGGTATAAGTAGGTACCTATGCCTAACGCTACGCTAGTGTTTTTTTTTTTAAATATCTAGGTATAAACTACGTAATCTACACACCCACACAAACAAGTCATTCATATCAATTAAATAATATGTAGGTATATGCAGGTAGGTAGGTAGGTACATACACACATTATGTATATGTATAGTATGTATGTACATAGTAGGTAGGTACCTATGTATGTAAATGCTAGACAAGCATTCCTATTTTTATTCAAAGCCATCCGGGCGCGGCGCCCGCCCCTGCTAAATTGTAATGAAAATCATAATACACACCGCTTCCACCATCACCCAGCTTAAAACTAAAGTTGAATGATTCATCATCAAAATAACATCAATGGATGGATCCATTCCATGTCCAATGCCTAAAGCTGCGCGTGGGAGTACAAAATTGAATGGTTTCTTTTATATTAGAGCTTTAAAATTATAGATACAAAATATTACCTAGGTATTTAGGTACCTACAAAACATATGTAAATAGGTATATGTACATAACATAAATAAATAAATATTATGTAGGTATACTCACCTACAACATAATGCATATATACATATGTACATATGTAGGTACAAAACTTTCTTAGATAAAATCAAATTAAATTTTAATTTAAGAATGTAATCAATCTTCAATCAAATGCGCCAAGACCGTACACGTACAGACTACAGTACAACAAAAAGAGAGAGCAGCAGCAGAGCAGCCAGTCGTAAAAAAGCAATAACAATAAAACAAACAAAAACAACAAGCATACTTTAAACAAAAACAAAATAAAAACTTACGGGAAAAATAAGTAGGTATACCAACTTTTTATTAAGGCCACCACTACACCACACCACCACCAAACCAACCAATATTTAGTATTCATATCTTGGGGCCTCGCAAGAGACTATCCAATATTCGTCATATATATGAATAATGCGCTATTTCGATTTTTCTCTTTTTCACTCACTCTACCCCTCCATACTCTGTTCCATGTTCACACCACTTCACTTCACAAAATCAAATTTTCTTGGAAGTTGGAAAAAAAAACAACAAATTTCCCACAATCCAACAACAATGCTCTTATATACGAACATTTTCCCACCACAAAAAGACTATATACCCAAAAGTCTCGAATCTAACTCTTTCTCTTTTGTACGCACGGAATACACACTGCGCACATCTCGCTCTCACATCAACATAAATCGAACATGAAGTATATAGGGAATACACACACACTCTGGCACACTAAAATTAACCATGGAGTTGGTAAAACCGTAAAACAATCGAAATCGAGAAACGAGGCTCCTGCTCGCACAGAATCAAACGGCGATCACACTCTCTTATGTAAAGCGAAGACGACAAGAGCTCGCTCGGTATACCGTTAGATTCTCATATTCCATATGAAACGTTAACGTTAACAAGAAAAACTGGAAAAGGAATCCATTCAAAACTTTTTCTTTATTATTTCCGTTTTGTTCTCTACAATCCAAATCCAATCCGCCGCGTTAAAAACAAAAAAAAAAAAAAACAAAACATTGTTTAGTGACATAACAAATCTATAAAATATAAAAGTGAAGACTTGAGCAGCAAATGATAGAATGGTAGTGTTGTTTTTGAAACTCAAACTCAAGTAACCCAATAAGAGAAAAATAAAATCAAAGCAATTATGTCAAAAAGAAATTGTGTAAAATCAAAAATTTAGCTTATCAAATAAAGCAAAATATAACCTATAAACAGGAAAAACAAAACAATTACCCCTTTCCCCTGAAATAACTTTATCCTTCCTCTGCTATAGTAATAGGATACCTATTATCTGTAATCTGTCACAATGGCGACAAGTGCTGTCACAATAACAGCGGTCTACGGATCGAACGGCCAGTCACTACCACTGACGGGTAACAGTCTTGGGCCTGGTTATTCGGCGACCGTCAAGCAAGAACGCCACGATGAGGCTGAAATTCAGGAACTCGCAGCAAAGATGCTGGAAACACAAAAAGCAGCAATGGCCAAGCAGCAGCAACAAACGGCCCAGATGCAAAACCGCGGCATGCCAGGCACACAACAGCCTGCCATGTCTAATGGTCAGGCGAACATTCTCAATTATCTGACACGGACAAAAGGTACAACACCAACGCCAACCAGCAATGGCCAGCCGAATGGCAATGGAGGAAACAAAACAAATGGAGTAGCGACGGCAGCGTCTGATAGTGAAAAAAAGCCATGCGACGAGGAATCCCAGAAGGGCCATTTCGGTTGGTCGACCTTCGGCAAAACATACATCCCGTACATCTATCGACAGACTGAAAAATATTGTGCCGTACGTATGGTGGAGTTCAAGTTGCTGGGGAAGTACTTGAATTGTCTTCATCCGGACATCTACAGCAGTTGTACTTGTGTCCGGAGTTATTACATCACAGAGGCGGAGAGCCGCCTGTTCAACGAGATAAACCACAAACATTGCGACTCGGAATTCGGTCGTGATTTATTTACTCTCAAAGATTTGGTAGTTCGATTGAGTGACGCTACCAAGTTCTTCCAGTTCCTTGACATTTGCTATCGGAAGTTGATCTCCGGCAGCAAAACGCCTTCTGAAAAGTGCGGTTTCATTCGTATCAACAAAGAATCGGTAGTGCCGTATACGGTGAGAAACAACGAACAAGTTGTTCCACTATTTTATTTCGAGGGCGAAACTGAGAACCTCAAACAAAAGGCTGATTATCTGTCCGGTTGGGATTTGGCATATTTGAAATTCTGCTGCAAAGTGCAGGGCATTCGGAATGAGCTATTCTCCAGCGAATCGGTGGCTGTGATAAGTTTAACTGATATCAAAAGTTACTTCCCTAATGGAACCGAATTCGAGGATTACTGGCCGAGCAAGGTGGTTGACTCGAATTTGTTATTGGGTCCGCAGAGGGCTGGTCCAAATAATGCAGTCAATTGGACTCGCCAGCCCACAGCACCTCCGCCTAAAATCAATCCACCTGCGTCAGTAAGCAAACAGTCGCAGCAACAGCAGCAGCAGCAACAACAACAACAGCAACAGCAGTCACAACAAATGGCTGCTAAAAGGGGAGCTGCGTACCAGATGGCGGCAAATTCAGCAGCAACGGCGCAAAGGTTACATGCTGCAACTTTGGCGGCAGCTTCACAAGCGACAGTTCAGGTGAGCATAATTTGCGCTTGACGACATAGAGAAAGAGCGCTTTTTAAAAATTGTCTGAGTGTAAAACTTACAAGGGTTGTTTTTCTTTTTTATTTTTCTTCGATTGATTCTCTGGATATAGGCACTCAATGGCGCGTGGATGGCACAACCTCAAAACAGTATTTCGATGATACAAGCACAAATGTTGGCTTCACAGGTGAGACTTTGTTTAAGATACACAAACCTACATACCTTTTTAATAGAATCAAAATGATGGTCATTAGCAAACTACTACTACCTATTAATTAGATATACCCACCTAAAAGTGTTGATATGAATGAGGAGGAGTGGTTTGTTTTTGATAAAGAAGTTTGAGATTTCATTGAAATAAAAATGAATATTAAAAACACCAAAAACCTGAATGGAAATGTATGCAAACAGCCACTGATTGACTTGAAATCTTCTTACTTAAAACTCTCTTCTCTCTTATTCTGCAACGTTTTATTTTGCTCTCTTTTTGAGAGATTGAAAAGGTGGTAAAGGAACAAGGGTTGGGAAATTAAACAATATGCTTTTGGAGTTGTTTAAGGAAACAGATGTTCTTTAGATGTTTGGATTTCGGAATTAAGTGGTGTTGATAATGGGAAGAAAGTGATAACCAGACTGATAAAATACCAAACAGCAGCTGAATATCGTTATAAAGATAATTTGTATATGATCTTTTAATTTTCTTTTATTTGAATTGATCTAACTGAAAAGTTAAAAGTATGTAGGGAAAAGTACATACCTACATACGTGATGATTGGGAGTAATCAAAGTTACCGAATTAACCAAATAATGAAATTTATTTTTAAATCTTGTTTAGCTTTTGTTATATTTTTGTCTTTTGCATTTTCAAATTTAATCGAGTGCAAAATAAGTATTCTAAAAAAAAAGCTTATAGGTACATACTTATGGTTTTGTCACATATTTTAATTAAGCTTATTAACCACCAGATCTATATTCGAGGGATAATATATTTACCTACAGCTACCCCATTTTTTGTTTTCAAATTTAAAAAAGGTTAATATAGGTTTTGAGAATTCAAATAGAAAGACTAAAAATGGCAACTCTGGCTAAAGTAAATAATTGTAAAAAGAAATTATTAAAGAATCCAAAAGTAAGAAAACGTTAAAAAATTCATATGTTCCGTTTTGTTATTGTAAAAGGCATATACTTACATGCATTTACATGTATTCTTCTTATAAATATATACACGGGGAACTTTGTAGGTATGTGCGTATTTATTTGATTTTAGACTAAAAAGAGAAAGTATGTATAAAATAATGTATGTACATTTGTAGATAGGTATGAGTATATAATTTTTCTTATTTTTTATTACGACTTGGTATGACAAAAATATATGAACACATCTAGATAAACATATACATATGTATGTATTTACATTTACTTACATACGGATATACCTATATAGGTATAATTTAAATAAAAATAGTGCTAGTTCTATATTAATTTCAATGAGGAAAATTAATTTATTCAACACAAAATTACGTATGGGTAAAAGCTATGTACAATCTATTTACATAGTAAAATATAAACAATTGCGAAAGTTGTGTGCATTGTATACTTAAACCTATTTACATTTATGATACCTATACCTAGGTATTATAAATATAAACCTAGGAAACTAGGTACTTTTATTTTCTATTCCACCAATGAACGATTCATTAAAGAGGACGCGTTTCATGCATTTTTGTTTTACTTTTAATGCAACTTAAACGTCTAAAACTTTGAAATAAGAATTGGATATACTAACCTTCTAAATGTTGGAAAGTTGAAGACAGAATTTCTAAAATTTTTCTTTTTACTTGAGGAGAGCGTTACTATTGGTAGGTTTTGGGTACCTTACATGCATCTGCAATATAAAGTGGATGTAGAATATACATATAAAGTTAAAATTTATTGATTAGAGACAGAAAATCAATATACTTAAATGTTGAATGTAAAAAGTAGGCACCATAATGCGGAAATGAAAAAAAAAACATGTTCTTCATAAAGATCACGCTTTTCATCGATACTGCTGGTGCAGTAAATAAGTTTACCATTTTTTAAACATTTTTTTTTAAATTAATAAAAATTATATACATACACAAAATTAGAATGATGTGTTTAAGGTCCGCTTGACGTATTTTTTTTTGTAGACGTGTGGTTATAATATAATCTAATGTTATGGGCAGGAATTTATCTTTATTATAAAGACAAGCTGCGCCCGAATTAAAGAAAAAGAGTAAACAATTTGTGCTTTAAGTTCTTTTTATTGCGGAGGTATATTCACGACTGCGTTTCTAGATGTACATTTTTTTAAGTTGTTCGATCAGATATATTTTCCATTTATTATTAATATGCTGATCGAACAATTTACTTAATAGGTATACATATGTATTATCTTACAATTTTATTTTTTGTCAATTTGACATTTTAATTTACTTATATTACATTTTATATTGAACTAACTGAATAACCGTTTAGGGTTGTTGGACTATGACGAAGGTCACCATACAAATATGTATGTAACTCCCGCGGCTTTAAACGCAAGCTTTATTTAAAAACAAATTTGGTACGCGCAAAAAACATTATAGTTAGTCAACTTTAAAGGATAGACATACATATGCTATCCCAGACTTTAGAACTATTAAAGGGGAACACTTCTGTCATACAATATTTTAGCAAAACTTTAATCATTTCCGCAGCGCAGAAAAATCCCAGAATTTGAAATATTCTTTATTGGTGATCGGTTCCTGAGATTAGCGTGTTTTTTGAATAAACAAACAAACAAACAAACGAACTCTTAAGGTTTATAATGTTAGTAGGTATAGTTAAAGATTTGCCATAATTTTTTAAAAATGATTTTGAGCAAGTGGCCGCGCGCCGCGGCTGGCTCGAATAAATTTTAGCCAGGTGGCCCAATATTCTACCACTTTTGCAGCAATTGTGGCCGTATATGAGCAATAACAAGCTTATCTGCATAGACAAGAGATTTTATATAAAATAGTCGAGTGTCTTGGAGTCACGCCACAGGCTCACGACGAAATAATGCGCTCAAACAAAGCTTAGTTAAATAATTTGATTGTTTTGTTAATGTACCCATTCAACCAAAAACGAGCTGATCGTTGTGCTAAATTTTCTTCTGAAAATCGGGATCAGTTGTAATCTCGTTTTGGAAATGAATTTTTGTGATTTGCAAACGTTGTTCATGAGTTAATTTTTATATTAGGCGTGTACCATCAACTGAGCGCTCCGAGCGCTCAACTATTTTTTAAGTGAGACAAAAAATCTCAGCTGAGCACTGAGATTTTTTGCGGAGATTTCTGAGACAAAAAATTCATGGATTCATTTCTCAATTTGCTTGCTCACCCAAAACAGCTGTTCAGTTGTCATTTGTCTGGTGTGGCGCGTAATTTAAATACTTTTTAAGAAAAGAAATAACATTTATTTATTTATTATTATTATTTATATTATTATTTATTTATTTATTTCTTATTTTATCTGATGAACTACTTAAAATTTAACGCAAAACTTGTTCTTGTTTGTTATCCATTTTAATAGTTTTTTTTTCCAAAAGTAACAAAGAATTATCAATAGAAAAAAATAATAAATTCACATCAAAAACTACTACTGACAACATATGTTTTTGACAGCTTATGTTTGTACGGAGATTCTTGTCCCACAAAACGATTCTGCCTCCGTCAATCTGACATTGAGCGCTCACTGAGCGCTCAGTTGATGGTACACGCCTATTATAAAATCAAAAATCAAACTGAGCATAAATCAAGTGACAGCTGTCAAAAAGACCAATTCAATTGCCACATCTTTAAAAAACACTCGTTCCCAATCAACAATTTGTAACCTGAGTTTCAAAATTACCGCGGTAATAATATTACTTTCAATAACTTTGGTCATAAAGTGGTTTGTAATTGGTTAATTTATGAACTGTAGTTGTTTACCAGTAAAAACAAGTCTTAATTTCAACTTTTAGTTTAATTCAGGTAAGAATTTATCCCTAAAACCTGGTTATTTGTGAGCTTCAGTTAGATTTTGGTTCTAAAAAAAAAACTTTTTTTGACAGCGTCGTTCAAATTTAGATTATTTTTAACCGCAATGTAACTTTTGATGAGTTTTCGGTTAAACAATAACCAGTTTAAGTGGTTAAAAATAAACCACGTTAGAAATTTGTTTCAAAATAACTTATTTTGTTAGTTGCAAAATAACCAGATCTGTTCTTTTGACAGCGTGGTTATAATTTAGATTATTTTTTAACCGCAATGTAGAATAGGTTAGGTTAGGTTATAAGGGGTGTGCACAGCATGAAGCTGTTGCGTACACGGGGGCCTACTGGTCCATTGTGATCCCCTGTAAAAGTAAAATTTTTATCATCGATGCTCCTCAATTTGCCGATTAGCGTAGACTGGCTCGTTAACGAACTGTCCTGTGCTATCTATAAATTTCCTCATGTTTGCCATTGAGACCTGTGTTAGATCATCCAGTTCTCCAACAAACCTGTTTCCGAAATGACGGAGTCGGCTGGTTTGGAGGTTCGGACAGTTGCAGAGCAGGTGTTTAATGGTTTCTATTTCCTCCTCATCCTGACAGCTCCTACAAAAATCGGGTGCAAATGCCTCTATCCTGTTAGCCATTGTGCCAATGGCGCAATGACCTGTTAGTACACCTATCAAGATTTTAATGTTCTTTTTACTCAGCGATAGAATATACCGAGTTTCCTTTTCATTCGTGTTAGGCCATAAACTTCTAGAGATTACGCAATCGTCCCTGCATTTCCAGGAGTTATTGATTTTCTCTTTTAGTTTAAGGTCTATCTTCCTCTTGAGTACCCCAATCTAGACGGGTGGTCCCCTAAACGAATGGTCGCTACTGCTTATGTCTGCTTCTGACCCTTTCCTGGCTAGTTCATCTACTATATCATTCCCTTCTATATTGCTATGTCCGGGAACCCAGCAGAGCTTTACCTGGTTAGTGTGGCAGATTTTGTTTAAGTCCTTCCTACAGTTTAAAACTGCTTTTGATCTTATGGTCTCACTGGATAAGGCTTTGATAGCAGCCTGGCTGTCCACGAAAAAAGTAATCTCCGAAGAGCTTAGCTTTTCGTGATGTGCCAATTCAGCTGCTTTTCCAATGGCAAAGATCTCGGCCTGAAAGACACTGCAGTCAGCTGGGAGTTTATATGACGCTCTGATGTTGAGAGATTGTCAAAACACTCCAGCACCTGTTCCTGATTCCATTTTTGAACCGTCAGTGTAGAAAGGGATACCCTGTTTACTTATAAGTGAATTAGGATCCCAACCCTGTCTTTCTGGTATGAAAATAGAAAATTTCCTATCGAAATCTAGTAAAGGGGGGATGTAGTCGGTGGTCTCCATCAGTCCTGGAATCGAGTCATATCTTTGTAAGATTGACCCGTGTCCATAAGTGCTGTGCCTCCAAAAACTCAGTTCTCTTAAACGAATTGCAGTTTTGGCAAGCTCCAATATCATTTCCAATCCAGCTTGTGGTGTGGATCTTTGAGCCCCTGTTATTCCTATACAGGCTAGTCTCTGTACCTTATTCAGGTTCTTGAGATAGCTTGATTTTTCCACCGTCTTCCACCATACAATAGAGCCATAGGTAAGAATGGGTCTGACAATCGCTGTGTACATCCATTGGATGACTTGCGGTCGCATACCCCAACGTACACCGAAGGTCTTTTTGCATGTGTAGAAAGCACATAGTGCTTTTTTCATTCTCTCCTCAGTATTACGCTTCCAAGTAAGCTTGGAGTCAAGGATTACTCCTAGAAATTTAGCTTTCTTAGAAAGTTTTAGAGGAATACCATTTAGTTTGGGAGGGTTTCCGTTTCTTCGTGAACAAAACTAGCTCTGTCTTGGTGGGGTTGATCCCGAGACCGTTCTTAGTTGCCCAAGAAGATAAATCCTTTAATGCATTTTCCATAATGTTTTCGATGATGGTAAGAAACTTGTCTGATACCAAAACCACTATGTCATCTGCATATGCTACTATTTTAGTGCCCTGATCTTTGAACTTTGTGAGAATTTTGTTGACTACGAGGGTCCAGAGCAGGGGTGAGATGTTTCCTCCCTGTGGTGTGCCTCTAGTAACTGTTTTCTCGATAGTGCTAACTCCTATTTGAGAGTTGATAATTCTGCCATTTAACATGGTTAAGATCCAATCGACAATGACAGATTCAACCCCAACTTCAACTAAGGCAGTTTTGATTGATTCCGTTTTAACGTTATTAAACGCACCCTCGATATCAAGAAATGCTGCCAGGGTATATTCTTTATGTTCAAGACTTTTCTCAATATGTGAAACTACTTCATGCAAGGCAGTCTCCACTGATTTACCTTAAAGGTAAGCGTGTTGGTAGTTGCACAAATTGTTTTCGTTGAGAAGTTCTCTAACATGTAGATCAATTATCCTCTCTAGTGTCTTAAGGAGAAACGAAGAGAGACTTATTGGTTAATAATCCTGAGCGGTCGAGTGAGTCGGTTTCCCTGCTTTTGGGATAAAGACTACCTTGACCTTTTTCCAGCTATTAGGGACGTATTTAAGTTTGATACAACTTATGAAGATTACCCTAAGCCACGGAGTTATTACTTTGAGAGCATTTTGAAGAAGAGCTGGAAAATTCTCGTCTGGTCCCGCTGATTTATAGGGTTTGAACGAGTTTATTGCCCAGATAATCTTCTGCTCAGTAATAACCTGATTTAGTTCTAAATTTGATTCCGTGTGAGTAAAATCAAGCGTGTTCGATTGCAAGCAATCAGAACTTCCTGGGTTTTTACAACCGGGGAAATGAGTTTCCATGAAGAGTTCAAGCGTTTCGAGGCTCGAGTTCGACCATGATCCATCAGGGTGTTTTATGTACCCCGGGTTCGTGGGATTAATGGCCAGGGTCCTACGGAGCCTTGCCGCCTCGCTTGTTTTTTCAATGGATTCACAATATTTAGCCCACGAATCCTTTTTGGCCTTCCTTAACTCTTTGGTGTAAGTGTTAAGTGCGGCTCTATAAGACTTTAAGTCCTCTTCTAATTTACTCAGTTTAGCTTTATTGAAAAGTTTTTTAACCTCTGTTCTACGTTTCTTTAGTACACCATTCCACCAGGATGGGTTAGTGGAGTTATTGGAACGAGATAAAGGGTAGTGTTTTTCAAAAGACATTCTCATTTTGCTAGACAAGTTTTGGACAACAGTGTCAATGGCTGAAGTACTTAGACTTGTATTGTCCTCTGGTGGATCAATACAGTCTTTCAGCCATTTATCGTACTCTGTCCAATTCGTTCTAGTTGGGTTCCTGTAAGGTTTCTTTTCAGTAAAGTTCCTGTCTATAGAGAGGTGCTTGCCGGTGCTTGGTCTTTCCTAGCGTTGGCTAGCTGTTTCTTGCTGGAAGTCGCCTGAACTTTTCCTTTGTAGTTCCGAGCGGTCGAGTTTTTGCCAGCCTGTTCACGGTTTGCCTTTTTAGGGACAGACCTAGATTTGGCAGCATCTACTCCTTTGCTCTCCGACTCTACGGCGTTCACTTGCCCTGTTGTTCCCCTGGGTGCAGTGGCAGTCTCTGCCAGCTGCCGCTCAAAGTTCCTAACTAGCTTTCTGTGCTTTTTTAGGAGAGCCTTATCTCTGGAACTGAGCGTCGCAGGGTCTTTCAACTCGGTCATTTTCACGAATCTTTTGGAGGATCTGTAGTTGCTGCGTTGCCTCGAAGCTTTGAGGGGTGCAGCAGACTTCAGTATAGTCTCTTCTTGGCTCGGTTCCATCAGTAGCTCGTCCTCGGTTTGACTACCTATGGAAGGAGGTCTGTCCGAGGTCTCTGTACCTTTGATAGTTAAACCACCTATGTCGGGAAGGAGATCTACTGAGAGAATGACCGGTTGTCTTTTTAACTCTCTTCTTTCTTCTTTCTTGAAGTTTACTTTTGTCACTGGCGACTTAGCTTCTTGCGAAGCCAAGCCCTCGCCGGCAGCCGTGACTTCTGCCGACTCTTGAACGTATATCCCCGTTCGATTTTTTTCATTTCGTAAACTTTTATCCATTTTTTTTTTTTTTTTTTTATTAACATCTCTGCTTTTGGTGGTTTCTTAGTTGTCTTACTCAGCTGGATTGCTGAAGAGTTTGACGTAAGTTAAAAACAAACCATGTTTGTTTGGTTTCAAAATAACTTATTTTTTAGTTGCAAAATAACCAGATATGTTCTTTTGACAGCGTGGTTCTAATTAAGATTATTTTTTAACCGAAATGTAACTTTTAATTCATTTTCGGTTAAACAATCACCATGTTTAAGTGGTTAAAAACAAACCACGTTAGTTTGGTTTCAAAATAACGTATTTTCTTTGTTCTCAGTTTCCATATTCATCGAAAATCAGTATTACCACCAGGTTTCATTTTGAATGAGCCCCAAATGCTTGTAAAATTCGCTACTTTTTGGGTTCAATGTATAATTTGTAAAGTCAAAAGTAGCAATCCCTTTTTTCAATGTGAGTGTGAAAGCAATCTTAACAAATTCATGATTAATTATTCTTCAATTTAAAATGTGCCAAGCTTGCATTTAAACACTTCGTAAATTTACATTCGCTAAAATAATTTTTTAAGCAAATCTTGCAACAAACACCAAACGTTTTGAATATTAACAAACACCAAACTGTCCGAAATGTCAAACTCGTAGTATATGTGAAAATCCGTGTGAGAATATGTGTAAATCTGTCTCCAAAAAGAGATTTCAGAAAAATCAATTCGTCCTGTAAAAAGTTCAATACTTTTCCCAATGTAATTCATTTAAGGGAAAAAAAATTGCGACACATCCGTGAAGAATCAATGTCTTGGCTCAATGTAAAATCCCAATAAACATACAAAGATCCAAATACAAACATTTCATTTACAGGGGTAACACTGATCGCGATTGTCTTTTTTGTTTCTCTCTTTTCATATTTTTTTGGTTTTTCCATTACCCGATTAACCAGTTTCATTTTAGTTAAGTTTTGCAGTTGAGTGCGTTGCATCGTGTCGGTCGTGGTATATATTGTTAATCGTTTCTATCGTGTGATCTGTGGTGGTTGAACAAAAATATAAACTTTTAAAGTGAAATAAAATAAATAAATAAACAATTAAATTGGAAAATTGGAGAAAAAGGTAAGCTATTTTTTCAATTACATTCATTTTTACTTTTGTTCATAGGTAGCAAGTAGAAAAGTAACCACAGCTGTGTTGTTTGGGTTATTTTTTTACTTGCGTTCATATGGAATGAGTAGTAAAATAACTTGAACTGTGTTTTTTCAGTTATTTTCTTACTTTTGTTCATATGACGAGCGATTGTTTTTTACTTGCTGCGTTGGCCCATATTTAGTTTTTAGTTCAGTTTGTACTCGTATCTGACCGATCGTTATTTGTTCGTGTTCTTTAAAAATAAAAAAAAAAACAATAATTTAATATTCCTTTTTTCCTTGAGCTATATTTAACTCGCTTGTATCCTTCAATTTAAAAAATCGTTCGTTCGTGTCCTTGAAAATAAAAACAACAATTTAGTATTCCTTGAGCTATATTTACTTCGCCTTGTATCGTTCAATTTAAAAAAATCTTTCGTTCGTGTCCTTGAAAATAAAAACAACAACAATTTAATATTCCTTGAGCTATATTTAACTCACCTTTGCATCCTTTAAAATGAATTCAATTATAAAACATAAAGTTTGTAGCCGGTCAACATTTAAAAGAAAAATTAAAAAAGTTCTAGTTAATATGCGTAGTGTGGAAAGTAATCCAATAAAACTTTCTGAAAACTTTGATTGTGAAATCTCTGGTGTTGAAAACCTTCAGCTCATCTCATCTCTGATAAGAATGACATTTCGGATAGCTTTGAAATTCCTACCAATTTAATAAACCAAAACTGTGAAAATATAACAAAAGAACTTAAAAACTGGGCAATACAATATAATATACCCCATATTTGTTTGCGTGATTTACTTAATATATTATTTACCAGCAGACGCTCGACCACTTTTAAATACGTCCTGTTCGGTTGGACAGGAATTTATTGACGTTCCACCTGGCAAATATTGCCATTTTGGTTTGGTGCGCGCTTTAACAAAAGTTGTTACAACCTTCGAGAATTGTCCAACAGAAACATGCTTAGACTTTAACATTGATGGTATTCCTGTCAGCAAAAGTTCAAAAGGTCAATTTTGGCCCATTTTGTGTTCACTAGAAGGTTTGGTTTTGCCGCCTCTTGTTATAGGAGTTTATTACGGAACAGCAAAGCCTGCAAATGTTCATGAATTTCTTAACGTATTCGTTGAGGAGGCTAAAACTGTTGCCAATTTAACTATCGGTTCAAAAACTTTTAATTTTAAAATAAGAAACTTTATATGTGACGCTCCCGCCCGTTCTTATTTAAAAGGTATAAAAGGACATAATGGTTATTTTGCGTGCGAAAGGTGCAACGTAGAGGGAGATTACAACTATAACACTCATCAAATGTGCTTTCCAAGTTTATCAAAGGCAATAAGAACTAATTTATCCTTCCGGTCTAGGACTCATGAAGATCATCATATCCTTCCGTCACCTTTAGAAACTCTTCCAATCAACATGATAGAAAATTTTCCTTTAGACTACATGCATTTAATATGTTTAGGTGTTATGAAAAAGTTATTGCTTATCTGGATAAAAAACAGGTCTCTTAAAACAAAACTTTCTTCGAAAAATATTGAAACAATTTCGAAATCCTTACTTTCAATGCGAAAATATACTCCATGTGAATTTAACCGAACTGCTCGTGGGTTTGATGTAATCAGTTTTTGGAAGGCCACGGAGTTTAGAACGTTTTTACTATACTTAGGTCCTGTTGTTTTGAAAAATTCTATTGATGAAAAAGTATACGATCATTTCATGCTCTTACACTGCGCTGTTACAATATGTCTAAGTCAAAATAATATGAAGTTTATCGGAATCGCAAATTCACTGTTCACAACATTCATACAAGGTTTTTCTAAACTATATGGAAGAGAAAACATAAGTTACAACGTTCATAATTTGTATCATATTAATCCTAGAAGATTTTGAAAATTTACAAAGCCCTGTACAAGCAAACAGGTTTCCAATTTTGTATGATGCAGATAAAAACAGAAAAATTAAAGGCTGTAAAGGAATTTTTAAAGCTATTAAACTTAAAAAGTTTGTTCTGAAGTCTTGCGAAGCCAATTGTTTCTTTTTAACAAAATCCAATCATATTGTTCGAATGGAATTTGAAACATTTAAAAATGACATTCCCGTTATTTTTGGTAAAAGCTTAAAGGAAAAAACAAATTTCTACGAACAGCCATTCCTTTCTGAATTTTTAAATGTTTTCACGTCAAAAGAAGAAATGGATGAGGCTCGGTTTTTGTCCATTGACATCAATATGCTTAAGATGTTTAAGCTTACACTTAATTCAGAATCCGTTTTCTATCCTTTAGTCCATGCAACAAGCGAAGATGTTTCAAGTGGTGGAAACTGTGGAGGGCAACGATAAGTTTGTGACAGCCGTTCCAAAGAGCTGGGTCGTCAATGGCTCCATTTTGCTGTGGCCGTTAAGGAGGAAGGACATGTTAAATGGTCGCAAGAACTGCATCGACCCAGAGGACGACTGGAACCAAATTAAATGCCGCTTGATTTTTGATGGAATTGGTAAGAATACATTTTTGTAAATTTGGTAGGTAGGACTTTAAAATTTTGCCAATTTAACAATTTTTAGATATTAAATACTAAGTTTTTCAACTTATAAATATATATAAAATATTTTTTTAAGATACGTGGGAGCAAGCCCTCCAAAAAGAAAAAACAGCGGAATTGTTGTCCTCTGACGAGAACGATTTCGAGCAGTCCCCACAGTTCTGTGATTCTGTGGCCATTTCTGACCTCAGCACGCTTATGTCAGAGATAATATCAGATGACAAACTTCTTGACGGCCCAGTTCAAACAGTTGAAAGCTTTCCACATGCAAGTGGAAAATCTTCCCAAAATGAAGAGTCATTGGCGATGGAGGACAATTTCAAAAAACTGGCCGAAAAACATCACCAAATTGAAGCCTCGCTCGATTCTCTCCGTAAAGATTCCTCCTCCATGAAGCAGATGCTTACGGAATTTATCGGAAAAACGGAAGTAACGCTGAACCTTATTATCGACAAGTTGTGCGTGGATGTGGAGCGTAAAGAAAAAATTGATGTTTTTCCCGAAAATGTATTGCCCATATCCACGCAAGAAGCGTTGGAGGAAGTGGAGGAGAGGATTGGGGCCGACCCTTCGTTCAAACGATTAGTCGTAAGCTTCTTTCTTTAATTATAATTTAACAGTTAAAGAAATGTAATTGTTTTGCAACATTTTCTAAAAGCTTATATTTTTCTTTTCATTTAAACAGATTCGAAAATTGGGCACATTCGGTGGAATGAATGCCAACAAAACCATCAGAACCATCGCCAAGCTCTTTTTTCATGACAAGCTGTTGTGCGAATTCTCCTGGCTGGGAACTTCCAACAAAAAGAAATTTGTTGTATTTAAAAACGTGTTCGCAGCGGTAGTTGAGGCGGTTAGAGTCCGCTACCCAAACTTCTCCGACATCGATGCCGCTAATTTCTTCAAAACGTATTTGAAGCAGGCTCGTTTTCGGATGAAACTTTTGTAAGTACAGTTCTACAAAACTCATAAAAGTATTATGTATATTCTTATTATGAGGCGTTTGTTTTTATACTGTTTGATTTTTTAACTATATTCTTTAACCAAATTTTTGTTTTATTTAAATTATTTTAGTTACATGTACTTGCATAAAAACATACATTTTTCTTCTTTTCCACAGGGATGAAAATTAGAGACCAACAACAGCAAAAGCAACAGCAGCAACAACAACAACAGCAGCATTAATAGCAATAGCAACAGCAGGACCAACAACATCACCAACACCAGTATTATAATTATTATTAATATTAATATATTTAGTTTTTAAAATTTAAAATTCTAGTTTTAAGTAATATTAAAACTGTTTAAAAATAAATAAAAAAACCTAAAATATAGGTTACAAAAAAAACGTTTTAGAAGCGTTAAATGCGTACCATATAAAAACGGTTAGTTTAGTTTCCAAAAAGTGGTTTTAAACTAACTGTTTTTAACCGGCTTTGAAATAACCACTACAGAACTCAGGTTACAAAGTTACTGCCCAAATCGGGTAATGGGAACGTCTCTGGAACGTTTCTGAGGCGTCTTTCGAACTGATTTCAAACTTTTACGGTAAATAACCTAGGGTTATAATCCGGTTTATAAACCGTTTTTTAACCAAAAATTGTTTATTGGGATTATCTTTTAAAATGTCTCTCCAAAAACACAACATTTCTTGCAAATATGATATATTTCTTGAGCCCATGGAATTTCGGTTTGCAAATACATCAAATCTAGATTTTATTAAAACAATATTCTATTCCTAAGAAAATGTTATTAAACAATTTTATTTATAAATTTTAAAGAGTTTTTTATCCCATTTACAGGCTCAGCAAAATCATCCCGCTGTAAGGCCAAACTATCGAGGTCCAGCCGAGAATCTAATGCGTCAACAGTATACATACAATAATGGATCGATATCAATGCAACCAGTGAATAGCCATGGACAGGGCCAGGGCAATGCTCCACCACCCTTAGTTCGAGCTGGAGGACAAAATCAATCCCACCAAATGTAAGTAGTAAACAAAACAAACAAAATTAGATCAACGAATGAAAATGTTTTCAATTGTTCCACTTCCTTCTGTTAGTTTTAGATTATATTTAGTATTATTTTTTTTTTTTTTCAAATTCTGGATTAAATTAGTTTAGCTTTATTTTTTAAAATTTGTATTACTATGTTAAAAACATGATTACTTTATAAATCCACTTTGGTTGTTTAAGAAAAACAAAAAAAAATCAATTCAAAATTTTGTTATTTTGTGATTTAATTGATTTCGTGATTCAATTATTTTTCCAAAAAGGTGGTTGTGCACGCATTATATTATTATTGTTTTTTTTTTTTTTTTTTTGATGTCGTAAGTTCCTTTATTTTCAAAATATATTTTTAAAAAATCCCGTATGTTGTTATAAAAAAACCATTCATTTTAGATTACAAAAGCGTGTAAAACAATTACATTTATTTGTACTTAATGAAATATAATAGATTGTAATACAAACTGTAACAGAATAAAATTTGTGTTATAAACCTTTCGAAAAAAGTAGTATTTCTCTTTATCGGTATTGTTAAAACCGCATTAATTGAAAATCGTTATTTTTTAAGAAAAAAAAATAGATAAAAATCGAATAAATAAAATTAAGTTGTATCATTATCAGCAGCTGGAAATTCCACATATGCGTTTTCATATATGTACATATGTATATATATTCTGTCCCTTCACGTTTTTCACAAGAGATAAATTCTCTCATTTGACTTTCATCTTGAGCATTGTGATAGCTTATAAATTGACTGAATGCATTCATTTGATATTACAAAACTGCAAATCCGTGCATATAAATTTTAAAAATTCATTTATTTATTTATATAATAATAAATAAATAAATAATCACAGGCTAACTTCACAACCAATAGTTGTTGTCTTTTAAATCGAATTTGAATTTACCTTTTTTCCCTGGATGGATTCATTTAAATGTCAATTACATAATTTGACATATATTATCTTAATGGACAGGTTCAGACAACATAGGGGACTTCATTTGCAGTCAACTTCATTCTTTGAACGTACATTTTGACCAAGGCAACTAGTTAGTTTTTCAAGTGTCATCAATTTCAAACTTAACTTCTCTAACCTATATCTTCAGTTCATTCCTCAGGCAAGCTACAAGTCCATCGCAATTTGTATTTTTGTATTGTAAAGAAATATTACTTGTTTCTTTTTTAATTTGCAAAGGAACCCTTTAACAGAAAACATTAAATGAAGTTGTGCAGAAAATAAATACAACATAGAGTAATAAATTTCAGCTTTCAGTTGATTGAAAAAACATGATCAACTGTCATTTTGACAGAAGTAGACTTGACTTGATAGTTAGGAAGATTTTTCTTGACTAACTTTCCAGTCAATTTTCCATTAAAGTTGCCTTAATTGGAATGTAATTTTTTGGCAGCTGGCCAATCAGATACTAGAAACTTGCCTTACTTCCAAGTGTTTTATGTCGTTTGAACCTGCCCAATGTCCCCATAGCGAGATTATACGGGGCGGCACCTTGTGGCTAAGGCGACATCAGCTCATGCAGTTTGTTTTACTTCACCTTTTGTATACAAAACTTCCAACGCCACATTGTGGCTACGGTGCGCCAACTTAAAATAAAAAACAACTGCTCCATGATAATACATTAGATTTTATATACATACATAGATGTCGCTGCTGATAACTTGAGTTTTTACAACTCACTGTCACCAGTTGTTAATTTAAATGATACAATTTATTATTTTTTTTTAATATTGACAACGAATCTTTAAACAAATCACTTATATCTTTTTAATCCTTTTCTTTAATTTGTTCTTAAAATTGTATATTGCCCGCACAATCATGTAGTATTTTTTGTTTTCAAAATTCCAATTTCAAACAACAACGCTAGGGATTTACATAGTATTTGAATAAATCCGCTTCTTTATTATTATTTTTTGTTTTCCTTTAATTTAACATCATTTAGATACTTTAAGTTGTTGCATGCTTTTGTACTTTTTGTCTATCATTTTTTCTCTCTAACAAATAAAAATAAAAACAATTCTACTTAGATCTCTATTAGAAAATGCAATATTTAATATTTCAATTATATTAACCTCCCTTTTTATTAAAAAGAAATTAAATTTTAATATAATATTAAACAACCATCATCCTAGATACATTATATATAAATGCGTGTACAAACATATATATGGACGGTTAAAGTTTGGTTAATGTACATTTTTTCGGTGATTTTTAAATATGAAATAAAATTAACGGTATATCTGCTCGGTGTGTAAATAAATAAATAAATAGTAATATCTTTTTCATACATTCAAAATTACAAAGCAAAACAAAAAAGAAAATAAATTTAATTCTATTAACACGGAAGAGAAATGTTGCAAAAAAAAAATAAAAATTCGTTTTAAACAAAGAAAAAGAGAAGAAAATCAAGAAACCAATCCACATACATTTTGTATATAATGTTTCTAGGTCGAATTGTACTAGTGTCGAGCAAACAATGCAGCAACAACATGCCAATATCATTAATCACCCATCACTTGCAATCCGTTTACAACATCCCACAACCCACCCACCACCTTATCCACAATCGCCCACAACTTCTGCAGTGTCGTCTGCTTCGATGGTCCTGCAGCAGCAGTCGGCTGATGTTCCCAACATCCACTCTCCCTATCAAATTCCCGATCCAAAAAACACAATTGGATCTTCTCCACAACAATCGCCAAACTATAACGCTACAATTGCTCCAGATTTTCAAAATTTAGCAATCTGGAATCAGTTGAATGACGCTCAAAAACATCTCCTCACAAATCAGTTGAAAGTAAATCAAACCAATAACAATAATTCTTCGCTCTGTGCGAACAAAAATCCGAAGCAAAGCAATTTCTCAAAGCCTTCCATTCCACCATTGATTCCAATGGCAGCATTAGATAGTAGTAGACAAACAGGCGCTGCTGTAAAGAAGTCTGCCGATACTATTGCGGACTTAGAACGAAAGTTCAAAATGACTGATGAGATGAAGGCCGTTGTTCAAAAAGTCTTGGCAAATCCCGATTTGTCGACATTTATTCAGACAAATAGTTCAAACACTTTTGTGCCTTTTATCTCACCTCCAATATCGCCGGCGACTAATCAGCCTTCTTTTAATAACAATGCCCAGCATCACAACCTGCCAAATTTACAGAATTATTCAGTAACAATAGTTCCCAGTCCCAATCCTAATCCTGTTCCTTCCTTCTCACAACAACAACAACAACAACAACAGACTCAAAGACAATTGAACACATCTTCGGGTGTGGCACCGCGTCAAAAGAGCGTGATTTGTTCGACCAGTACTATTCCATCCTGCACAACCACCCCGTCTCCATCTCCAACACGAACTCCAAACAACAATTCTGCCATGGAAGTAATTGATTTGTCTTCCACTCGAAGGTCGTCGTTGCAAGCTGCCACCGCATATCTTCAACAACAGCAGCAAGTCGCTGCACAGCAACATCATCAGCGCACCCAGCAGCAACAGCAAGCTCAGCAACAACAGCAAAACGGAAGATCCAGTCAAGCAAATGGAGGTGGCAATTCGGCAACAATGCACCTGCAGAGACATGCAGCCGCTGTGCAACAAGGAGCTGTGGTCGGCATTGATCCGTCAAACAGGCTGCATATTATTCCAGAAATAGCATCAGGAAATGTACACATCCCACCCTACAAGGTCCAAAAGGTCTATGTTGACAATCAGACGGTACCTTGCATCAATATGCAAGCCTACACAGACTCGGATCAGCTCATGACTCTCACAGACTTCCGAGAGGCATTCTTTCCAAACGTGCCCCTCGAACATTGCAAGCGCCTAATAGAAGCCTTAGGTGTCGAGCTCTACAAGGGAAATAGGTAAGTCATTATTTTTGTTTTTGATTTCAAAGAAACGAATTTAACATAAATGTATGTTTTAATTTTTCTTAATAGACGACAAATTCAAGTACTTCTCGAATCAGGACGATCACAATCGGAGAACATTCCATTGGTTAAAGTGCGCGACGTCAAGAGATATATGCCGCAACTGACGTTCATGATTCGAAATCAAGAGCAACCACAGTCGAAAAGGCCTCGAGTAAGCTAGGAAACGGGGTGGGGAGCACAACATACACATTCAAACTACCACCACCCTACCATGGATATGTTGTACTCCCAGAGCCAGTCAGTATCTGCATCTAAACCATCCTCCATATCCGCTGTATCTGAAGCAACAGCTGCTTCCGTCGCTGCCGTCGCCGCCATGGCTCCATACAACGGCTCGACCATGTTAAGTCCCCCGCTAAGCACCACATGTACCAATCCGTTCAGCTCCTTCGATTGGCTATCAGCAATTACACCGCCGACGGTCGATAGTAGCTCTGGCAGTGGAGGTAGCCTAGCTGAACAAAGAGCCGCCGCAGCAGCTGCAGCCGCTGCGGCCGCCTACAATTCCTGTAGATTTGGTCAACATCCGGCAGCTGCGGCCACCGATTTTCTTTCCATGTTTAGCAGCACCTGTGGAGCATCAGCAGCAGCAGCTGGTGGCTCTGCCACTAGTGGTTTTAATGCAGAAACGACTCCAATGGCATCGTCATCTCATCACCAGCACCGTCAAAACCCCGTAAGTCATCATCATCATCGTCACGCGTCAAGGAACCATACACCTGGTGCCCCTGACTCGTCCACGATATCCTCGGCGATTGTCTCCTCGTCGTCGTCGTCTTCTTCATCATCATCCCTCTCACTCACTCCAGTTTCCATGACCACTTCTCCGGCTGTTCCGTCGCCTCACAAAGTCAACGGAGTCGCGCTATTCAATCCGCCCGGATATCATCTCCAGGCACCAGGTCATGGCTTGCCATCGCCCACAATTTACCCGCCAACACCCCCGCCATCGGCACCATGGATTCATCCCTGGTATACTGGTGACACATTTTGAAAATTAACATTAACTTCGAATACATTAAGATCTTCTCTCATTCTCGTTGTTATTAGAATCTTAGGCTAAATGAGATAAACTGTAGCGCATGTAATCAAAATATTTTCTTTCCAAAACAAACATTTTGTTTCAGAAAAGGAGGTAATTTAAATTCTCGCATCTTCAAATAATAGCACATCTCATTTAAGATAAATAATGCGTTTAATTTAGTGTCAACACTGAAAAGCTATCGTCATACTTATAAAGAATAATGGAAATTATAAGATTCAAACATTTAGGACTTGTGCTATTATTGCGGATGTGAGATTTAGTTAAATTTTTCGTATTATGAGGAGGGGAAATTTCCATTGTATTATTATTTTAAACCAGAAAATCAACGTCTAATTGAACTGAATTTAAACTTTAAAAACAAATGTCCTAAATCATTTAAAATAAAATTTAAAGAAGCTTAGTAAGATATTTATAAACTATGTATGTATAAGAAAAGAAGTAATAACTTAAAAAATACGTTCCGGGCGTTTATAAATGGCGCCCAACACAGACATTCTAAAGAGAAATTAAATTTCTTTTAAATTTTTGTGTAAATATTCTGTTATGGTTGGGCGTTGTTAAAATTCATCAAAAGTTTGCTTTCCCAAAAACCCATTTCAAGAAGAATAATTCGAAAAATATTTTTAAAAAATTTCAGTTGAACCAAAAAGTACAGAAAATTAAATTCAAAAAGAAAAACAAAATATTTTTGAAGCAAAAACAAAACAAAAAAATCATGTATCCGTTTTAAGGATTTAATCGTGAATTATTATTTTTAGTTTAATATTATTTTTCTTTGTGTTTGTTTTAGATTATATATTTTTGTATTTTAATTTTTCTATTGCGTCTATTTAATTTAGCAAGAAATGAAAAAGAAAAAACTATATATTGTTTCAACTGTTATTTAGATATGTACCTACTGTATATACTTTTCTTTATTTATTATATCATTAGCATAATGGTAAATAAATATAATATAATAATTTAGCAAAGAAAGGAACAAAACTATAAAAAGAACACAAAAAATCAAAGATTAGACGTTTAAATTTAAAAAAAAGAAATGAAAAAAAAGATGAAAATAAAGTAAATGATAACGAAATGAAAGTTAAAAATATGTTTTTTGTTTGTTTTATCTTGACTGTTATTCAATTTCTGTACAAGAGAATATTGACCGACAAACAGCACGATTGTTTTTAGATATATGTATGTATAAATTAACTTGGTCGTGATATCGACTATTTTTCTGCATTTTAGTCGGATAATGTAAAACGTTCAGATGAAAATCGGCATTCAGCTTTCGCCCACACTAAAATTAATGGTACCGTAAACTGGGGTTACTTGCCAGGAAATGTCTCTGCAATAAAGCCATTTTCGCTCAAGTTGTGTGGCATGTGGCACCGTCTTGTTGAAACCACATATTCTCCAAGTCATATTCTTCAATATCAGGGAAAAAAGACGATTTCATATGACCATAACCCTAGTCCATTGACTTTTCGAAATTATCGCAAAACTGAATGGGCTTCATACAGGAACTTATTACAAAGTTTAGTAAAACCTGGACTATCTAGTCCTTCCTCTAACCCTAACGAACTTGACAACAAAGTCAATGACCTCACCTCAGCTATGAACAGATCGTTAGAAATTGCTTGTCCACTTATACTCATAAGAGGAAAGAGGAGACCACAACGGTGGGCCTCAGAGCTTGACTCGCTCAGAAGAGAATGTAGGAAACTCTTCAACCGAGCCAAAGCCGCAAGACTAGCCTCTCACTGGGATTCTTACAAAGAATCCCTAAGAACTTACAAGAAGGCACTAAGGAAATATAAGCGATCCTTCTGTGGCACGATAGAAGAAACTTCTGAAGCCTTCAGGTTACGAAAAATACTTTCAACTAATCCAGCGATGCCAAGCTGCTTGAAAAATGCAGACAATTCACAGTGTGGTAGATCGCAAATCTAGCTGGACAAAATGAAAAAAAAAAAAAGTTAAGCCACATGACTTCTGATCATTTGTTTAGCTTCTCAATACAATAGGTAACAGATATTCATGTTTTGTTTTTTTATTTTTTACACTGATTAGGAAAAATTAAGCTTCAAAGTCAGTTGCTGTCAACAGGTGCATTCACATAACAGAGATAAGTGTTTTTTTGGTATAACTTTGGTTTACGATTAAAAAGGCTACGGTGACTTTATTGTTATAATTTTTTTTTGTTATTATTAAACTATATTTCAAGGTAAAACTTAATAATTTTTATTTAGTTATTTCCATTGGAAATATTAAAAAAAAATATTTTGGTGAGAGTGTGAGAAAGAGGAAAAAATAAAATATTTTCTTTTTTTAAGTAGAGTTAAAGTTAATTATTCCGCATAATTCCGCTGCAAGACTATACTTAAATTAATCTGTTTAGTGTTCACTTTAAGGTAAATACAAAATATCTTGAGCGTTTTTGCGACCGCCATACATTTTTTTTCACTTTTCCAGTATGACCTCCACTCTATCGCGCAAAAAAAATTTTGAAGAATGGGAAAAAACTCCCAAAATACATCGAAAAGATGTCGTATTGTCATTAATAATGGAAAGATAGGTCTTCAAGACATATCAGAAAAAGTTAAAACAAATCTTAAGGCAAATATTAATATTGTTTGCTTTAAGCTAAGCGAAAAATGGAAAAAAAGTGGAAGGCATCGCAACCGTTTTTTGACATCAATTGCAGTTTGGCTTGATGAACCTTATATTTTACCTGAAAGCTGGAAGAAAACCAAAAATCTATAATGACTGTTCTGAAAAATCAAAAAATAAAAAAAGAAAGATTCAAAGTCTTTTAGATTTAACTGGCCCTCAAGAAATTGTTAAGGCTAGTGAGATAGTGCTTCGAAAAATGGGAAAGCGAGATTCAGCCAAGTTTTTGAAAGATTTGTCGGAAGCTTCGTCCAGTAAGGGTACGGAATTGAAAAAACTTTGTAAAAGATTTAGTTCTGAGTATGTACCTTCAGTGGGCTTTTCTGCTGATGAAGCATTATCTTTAATGGTTGATGCTAATTTGTCGAAACATCAATATGATGTTAATCGGCAAAAAGTCAACGCAAAATGCAAAGATCTTTTTCCCTCATATACAAACATTTAAAAAGCTAAGAAAAACTGTTATCCAGCTGAGTTAACAATCACTGAGGTATATGCAAATAGTTCACTGCAGTCATTAGTATTTCATACTAATGAGAGTCTTTGCTTGGCTCAACAGGAGGTTTTACTCGGAATAGACGAATTGAAAACTGACGAAAATTGTTGCTCTTGAGGAGGAAGAATCTTTTTACGACGGATATGAAAGTGAATGACAAAGTCTATAAGTGCATTTATGTATTATTATCTGTGTTATTAATGTAATAAAGTAAAAACAAGTAAATAAAAACAATTATTATAAAATTTTTAATGGAGGCTCTACTGTAACAATAGAAACGATGAACTCCGACTTCTTTCGTAAAAATGCACTTAATAATTGTTTTTATAATGAATCTTTGTAATATTTAACCTAAATACAAGTATATAAAGCTATAAATAATCTCAGAATGATGAATTTAAGAAACCAAATTTTTGTCTTAAAAATGTCTGTTTTCCTGCCAGTGAAACTTTTAAGTTTTGGTCTGTTTTTATTAAAAAAAAAAGTAGTTTAAAAAAAATACTGGTTGTTTAAAATCATTAATATATTTGAAATCATTTTGTATGAAAAAAATTAGCAGAAAGTTAAACCAACGCGAGTTATTAATTTTGTCCAGCTAGATTTGTGATCCACCACACTGTGCGGCTCCTGGATAAATTCAAGTAACTTACTACTGGATACTCACTTTCTTTTAGTTCTCTAACCGAAACTTGCAACAATAACATTCGTTCAAGTTCCAATACAACATATCCACAAGGTCTGATCGTAAGGGACAAGCTACAATGGGCTCTCAACAGCTTCAAAACATTTAAATCTGCAGGACCAGATGGAATAATACCAGCCGAACTACAAAAAACTTCAGACATAATTGCACCAATCCTTGAGGCAATTTTTACTAGCTGTCCTTACCTGGTCTATATTCCCTCGGCATGGAGAGAAGTTAAAGTTGTTTTTATACCCAAAGCAGGGGTGGAATCGGCTAAGTTGATTGTTGATAAATGACAATCAAAATGATCGAATTTGATCTACGTAAGGTGATAGTCAAATTGATACCTAAAAAGCTGTCACAAAAAAATGTGATAATCATTTTCAAACAAATATGTTTATTCCGAATAGAGCTACCAGACGCTTATACAAACGACTGGAAAATTTTCTTAGTTCACTTTGTTTCTTTAAAAAAACACATTCCTGTCACCAGAGAGAAAAAACTAAATGAGAGAGCCAAATTTCCTCGTCTCCGTCCCTTCGAAACCTCTTACTCTCATTTTTTATAGCGTGTTGAATTCGTATCGGTGTATACATGTTTTCACCTCGGAGAAGAGTACACAAAAAAAACATCATTTCCGGGAAATGCGACATTTCTCATTTTTGTTTATTGATAGCCAAGAAGGCTATGTTTTTTAAAGTCTCATTATAATATTTGTAATTCTCATGAATTTCTTTTTTTTAATTTTGCTTACATCTTGTCGTTTTTATATCTACAAAAATACTCCTATAATTCAAATTAATTCTCGAAAAAGATTTTTGTTTGTCAATAAATAACGGAAGAAGTAATACCGGTAGTTCGTGGTGAATTTGTTTTTCTCTTCTTTTTCTCTAAGTTACAGATAGATGGCAGGAACAACCAAAACAAGAAAGGATGTGTGCAGAAAGTGTTTAACAAGGTTAAGGCTTTTTAGATTAGACTTTATTTGTATATATGAACGAGTAAATGTTTTTTATAAATGAATGTTATATTTATTTCAATAGTAATGCCTTAACTATTAACTTAACTACTGTATTATCTAAAATATACTGCATTGAATTATTTTACATTGAATTATAAAAGGCGGAAATAATAAAGTTCTATAGTTTACCGGGAATATTTATATAAAATATCCATATCTTCTGCAATTGCGATATCAATCGATATTTTCTGGAACTTAGTGTTAACGTAACATTTATTTGTCATGAATTACTTTTTCAACTTTTTTATACACCATAAAAATCAATTATAAAATTTGGCTGTGATAATAATTACTTGAACACAACATTTTCTATGTTTATAGTTATTCAGGTTTAGCCCTTAACTTTGATTTGCATTTATTTATGAATAGCCTAAAAAGTTTAGCAAACGTCTATGAATAAGCCACAATGCACTTTCAGAAAAACTGTAGTTAGAACTTTCCCTGACAGATTTTTCCTTGTCGCTATATAACTGAAAGATAAGATATAAATAGTTAGAACTGGAAAACTTATAAAAATGATGCATGAGACTTAAATTTTGGTTGAAGAACAAATTTGTATATTCTTTTCACAAAACCACTGAACTAGCGAGAATACAAATATTTTTACTTTTGTACAAAGGTACTTTTCGGCTTATGTAGTTAAGCCTTTAAAAGCAACACACTAGTTTAGTGGAAAGCAGTAAGAATAGCTTATCACCTATTCACAAATCTTATGCAATGAAAATTAGCAACAGAAGTAACAAGTTGACGGTCTTTTTATTTAGTGTCTACTTAAATCACTTATTTTCAGCATTTTAGAAATGTCGTGAGTAATGTAAAGAAAATAAACAACGAGTACACACAAATAAAATAGGAATGGAAAAAAGAGATGGGTATATAAAAATGTTTTCAATGTTCCATGTTTACATTCTGTAACTCTCGTTTTCAATGTTCCTGCAACTCTCGCATCGACAAAATTAAGTCGATAAACTCTGAAAATTGAAACAAATTTGAGTTTTTTTTGCATCTTTCAACGGTCTGAGCGAAAATTAAACGCATAAACGCAGCTAATAATACAAATAATAGTTGTAGTGCTTTCAGAGTTTTATGTTTCTAGGTCCTAATTCTCATTGGACTGTTGCACCACCTAATTTGTTTTACTTACTTAATGATTAAAACTGGCTTCAAATAACTAACTAATATTTATCTAAATGCGTAATTTAGAATTGTTTCTAAATCTTCATTGTTCTGGCACCTAACAAGAGTAATTAATTTCACTTCATATTCGAATGATATTACTCTCAAACGAACACAATGAGAGTACCAAAAAGTTGTTCATACACAATTTTGAATTTTCTTTGACACCTCTGAACAGCTGACTACATCCGCCATTTTTCAAAGGTGGTCGCCATTTTTAAAAGGTGGTGAGCAGAGAGAAAAGAGAGAAAAGTTTTTTCTCTCTCGTGGTGAGTATGTGCACAAAATTGCATAAGTATTTGTTCCCCAAATTTTTTTTATATGGAGTTAATACATATGCAAGTTGGTGAAGTTGGTTCTCTCTATTAGTTCTTTCTCGATGCCTGTCACCGACAAAGCTTATGACATTCGAAAAAAAGCAAGAAAAGTAAGAATTTTACTCAAAATCAGCCAATTTGATACTTTTATTTAGATATTTTATAAGAATCAATTTAAAATTTCACCAAGGCAACAACGAATTTTGACAATTTGAATCTAAAATTGTTCATTCGAATTGAATTGAGTTGAATCATCTTACTCAGACGGAATGAAAATGATAGTCAAATTTGACTATCAAAAAATATGATAGTCAATTATCACCTTAGCCTATTCCACCCCAGGTAAATGCTCGCAAGTCAATCCTAAAGATCTACGACCTATAAGTCTATCATCATTCCTTCTTAAGACCTTGGAAAGATTGATTGATATCCATTTAAGGGCAAGTATTGATACAAGACGTAGTACCCGTGGCATGATGGTTAGTGCGTTGGACTGTCATGCGAGAGGTCTTGGATTCGATCCCTGCCTGTGCCACCTAAAGTTTTTTTCACGGCTACTGCCTCTTGCTAGGAATTGACAAATTCTCCAAGAGTAATTCTTGTCATGAAAAAGTGCTTTCTCGAATTAGCCGTTCGGAATCGGCATATAAACTGTAGGTCCCCTCCCTCCCTGCAATTACTCGCACACAGGAATGGTTGAGAGTTGTAAGTCACTAGGCCCTGGTTCTTCATGGACTGTTGCACCACCTAATTTATTTATTTTATTTATTGATACAAGACTTCTGTCTTCGTCTCAACATGCCTACTGTAAAGGTAAATCGGTGGAAACGGCGTTACACACCTTAGTACGCACCATCGAATATTCCCTCTATCATAGAGAGTTCACTATGGTTGCTTTCCTTAACATCGAAGGTGCTTTTAACAACGTGAACACATCTGCAATCACATCTGCACCAACATCTCTAAACGCAGAGAGTTCGCTTGGACAGTTAATTCATTTAATGCTGACTAGTAGAATATTTAGATGTTCAAATGGTAGACATGTGCATTCAAGAGGACACAAGCGTCCACAGGTTTTTTCTCAAAACCCACCTCTGTCTATCAACTCCTACTCTCACCTCCCCGTGGTGAACATCGGGTGCCTAGTACCTCAACTGGAGATTGGGTTCTAACCCCAGTGGAAAGTTGTTGGGGGCAGCAAACGAGAGAGGGGGGAGAGGTGTTTCCACTAAGGCACCTCTCCTTATCCAGACGGCAGCGGACGAATTCTCAACGGTGGCGTCTACAGTTCCAGTAAGGCTGAACTACTTAGTGAACACCTTATAGGGCTTCTACGACTTATTCGGAGCCCTAGCCTATAAGGAGCGGTTTATCCGGCTCCCCGTCCTTGGAGTTATACTAAGGATCTGGCCCTCCAGTTTGGGGGTTGTGCCGTCAGGGTGACTTCCTGACCACGTAAAAATTTTCTAGTTGCGAAGCACCAACAAGCCTCGGATACGGACGGATTCACTGTTGACAACCCAAGCAAATGAAATAAGGACAACGAACTTCGGATCTGTACGTGGAATGTTAGGTCCCTTAACAGACCACGTGCAGCCGAACAATTAGCGGAAGCCCTAAACTACTGCAAGGCAGATATTACCGCCATCCAAGAAGTGCGATGGGATGGACCGGGCAAACGCAAACTAAAAGACTGGGATATATACTACGGCGACTGCTATCGAGAACAAAGGCAGCGTCTATTTGGGTGTGGATTTGTTGTTGGAACTAGACTCAGTCTTGAGTTTCAACAGTGTGAGTGAGCGCATCACGACAATCCGCATCAAGGCTAAATTCGCCAACATAAGCCTAATATGCGCGCATGCCCCAACAGAGGAGAAAGATGAAGACACCAAAGACATATTCTTCGAGCTCTTGGACAAGACATATGAGCAGTGCCCTGGCTATGACATTAAAATTGTCTTAGGAGATTTTAATACCAAGCTAGGAAGAGAAGACATCTTTGGTGGCACAATCGGAAGATGCAGCCTGCACGACACCACCTCCGACAACGGATTCAGGCTGATCGATTTCGCTGCGGGGCGAGACGTTCTGGTAGCTAGTACGCAGTTCACACATCTCAATATCCGCAAGGGGACATGGAAATCTCCTGATCAATCAACCGTCAACCAGATTGACCACATTGCGATCGACGCACGACACTTCTCCAGTATACAGGATATCCGAACATTCCGAGGGGCCAACATTGACTCGGACCACTACCTCGTTGTAGCCAAGGTACGGCTACGGATATCCCGGTCCAAGCCAAAACAAGAAAGTACTGTGAGAAGTTTCGACGTTAGACGGCTACAATCGCAAGAGACTGCCATGTCCTTTTCCGATCAAGTCTCTAGTAACCTCTTAAGGAGTCCTATGCTGCATGCATTAAGCATTGAAAACCAGTGGCAACATTGCCTTGCAGCCATCAGAGATGCCGCCTCTGAAGTGCTAGGTTTCACACGTCCACAACAGCGAAACCCCTGGTTTGACGACGAATGCCGGCAAGCTCACGCAGCGAAGCAAGAGGCATACAAAACGGCCCTGCACAGAAGGACCAGAGCTGCTCGCGAGCTCTACGAGCAGAGGAGGAGAGAGGAACACCGGCTTCTTAGATGGAAAAAAAGAGAGCACGAGAAGCGCGCGATCGAGGAGATAGAGGGATGTTACAACAGGAATGAGGTTCGTAAATTTTACCAAGAGGTAAAAAAGAACTCCCAAGGGTACCAGCCACGAACCGAAGCCTGTAAAGACGATCAGGGGAACATCGTAGTAGAACCGCAGTCTATGTTGAGAATATGGAAAGACCACTTCTCCAAATTATATAACGGCGATGACGAACCGAATCCCGCTGTAAGGGAGGTAGAACCACTCAACTTAGGCGACGCAGATCAACAATTCCGCCTACCCGACCTAGACGAAGTGAAGATAGCTATATCTAAACTGAAGTCAAACAAAGCTGCTGGAGCTGACGGCATAGCTGCCGAACTATTTAAAGCAGCAGGCGATGACTTGGTAGGGAGCATGCACCAACTCATCTGCAAAATATGGTCGGAAGAAAGCATGCCCGATGAGTGGAATCTCAGCATAGTTTGTCCGATACATAAAAAAGGAGACCCTTTAAATTGCGCCAACTACAGAGGGATCAGTCTCCTTAACATTGCATATAAGATCCTTTCTACCGTACTATGTGAACGTCTGAAGCCGTTCGTCAACAACCTGATAGGTCCTTATCAGTGTGGCTTCAGACCAGGAAAGTCCACTATCGACCAAATATTCACATTACGGCAGATCTTGGAAAAAACCCAGGAGCTTCAAATCGATACCCACCATCTCTTTATCGATTTTAAAGCCGCGTTTGACAGCATCCATAGGGAAGAGCTCTACAGAGCAATGTCTAGTTTTGGCATCCCTGTCAAACTTATCCGTTTGTGCAGAATGACGATGGAGAATGCACGCTGCTCCATCAAGGTCGGAAAAGAGCTCACCGATGCATTTGATGTCAAAAAAGGTTTTAGACAAGGCGATGCACTGTCATGCGACTTCTTCAACATCGTTCTGGAAAGAATTGTGCAAAACTCAACCGTCAACACTAGAGGCACAATCTTCCAAAGGTCCATCCAATTACTCGGATACGCAGATGATATTGATGTCAGTGGAGCGTTTTTGAGCATTGCGACGGAAGCGAAGAAGATGGGTTTAGTGGTCAATGAGGGCAAGACCAAGTATATGCTGTCATCAAAAAAGGACATTGAACAACGACGTCTTGGACAAAACGTCACCATGGACAGCTATAACTTCGAGGTAGTTAAGGACTTTGTCTACCTAGGCACCGCTATAAACACAGGCAACGACACCAGCTCTGAAATCAAACGAAGAATAACTCTTGCAAATCGCTGCTTCTTTGGACTTAGAAGGCAATTGAGAAGTAAAGTCCTCTCTCGAGCATCTAAAATCACCATCTATAAGACACTCATCATCCCGGTTCTCATTTATGGCGCTGAGGCCTGGACCCTGTCAAAGAAGGATGAGAACGTCTTAGGATGCTTCGAGAGAAAAATTCTTCGGGTGATTTTTGGTCCCGTACGTATAGATGGAGAATGGAGGAGAAGATATAACGACGAACTGTACGGGCTGTACAGCGACACTGACCTAGTAAGCAGAATAAAAGTCCAACGGCTTAGATGGCTGGGTCATGTAGAGCGAATGGACATCAACGCTCCAGCCCGGAAGGTCTTCGAATCCAATCCCGAGGGACGGCGCAGTAGAGGAAGACCGCGACTCAGGTGGCGCACTCAGGTGGGTGAGGACCTCAACCAACTTGGCGTGCGAAACTGGAGACAGCTAGCTAGGGACCGAGCTGGCTGGAGACGCATGTTGGTTGAGGCCCAGGTCCGCCCCGGACTGTAGCGCCACCTTAAGTAAGTAAGTAAGTAAGTAGAATATTTAACTCAAAACTGGGCAACTCTTCTGGCAGACGATTCGTTAGTGGAGGGATACCGCAAGGAGGTGTTCTATCCCCTCTCCGCTGGACCCTGGTGATGAATGAAATCCTAACGAGTCTAGATATGGAGGGTTGCAGGGTGATCGCCTATGCGGACGACGACGTTGCTATAGCAGTTTCAGGAAAGCATCTTAACACCTTAAAAGAACTCTTACAAAATGTCTTAGACAGACTAATACTTTGGGCTGATCGGTGTGGACTGGGTGTTAACCCACACAAAACCGATTTAGTCTTATTTTTGAGGAGATAGAAAATTCCATTTGTCAACCCTCCCTATATTAAAGGAATCCGATTAAAATTCTCAGACGAGGCTAAATACCTGGGTCTTGTCTTAGATAAAAAACTAAATTGGAAACGCAATGTACAGGAAAGAGTCAAAAAAGCTACTGTAGCTCTCTTTTCTTGCAAAAAAGCTATTATTGGTAATAAATGGGGCTTACAACCCAGAATCACGCATTGGCTATACACATCGGTAATTAGACCGATTTTAATGTACGGTGTTGGAATATGGTTGACTGCTTTAGAGAAAGCTATAAACTGCGACAAATTAAATAAAGTCCAACGTGCAGCTTGCCTATGTATCAGCAGATCGCTTTGCACGACCCTATCTGCGGCACTGGACACCTTACTCTTTAGCAAGCTCTGCTATTCATCTCAAAGCTTCGTCACAGTGGACTAACAACAACATTGGCAACTCCGTAATTCTTAGGTACTCGTATTTAGAATCAATTGCAAAGCACACAGACTACACCATCCCCCAACTGCAATTCGACAGAAACTTCCAGATTTCTATACCTTCCAGATTCTTATGGGAGGATGGGGCATTTCTGGAAGACGATTCAATCCATTTTTATACAGATGGTTCAAAAACAAAAGAAGGGGTTGGTGGAGGTGTGTACTCTGAACGACTAAAATCAAGTCTCTCAATCCGCCTTCCCAATCATTGTAGCGTGTGTCAGGCGGAACGTTTGGCGATAAAAAGTCTTATCCTGGCTTAAAGAAAACGTGATATCAACATCTGATATCCGTATTTTCTCAGATAGTCAGGCCACTATTAAATCTCTGGACTCTTTAACAGTCCATAACTGTCGATCACTAATGGAGATGGCACAACAGTTCAATATTCACCTTTGCTGGGTGCCGGGCCATAGAGACATTCCAGGTAACTGTAAGGCAGATGAACTCGCCAGGAACGGTACAGTGCAGCCCATCCTACCACGTTTAGCACATATTGGCATACCAATCGCTACTTGTAAACTGTTGCTAATGCAAGATGCTATGAAGAAGGCAAACACCAGGTGCAACAACATCACCACGTGTCAGGTCACAAAAAACATCTGGCCAACACTAAATTTAAAACGTTCAAGGTGCTTGCTATCTCTAAGCAAATCGCATATAAGCTCGATAATAGGTGTCATAACCGGACACTGTCTAATAGGAAAACACGCCACACGACTAGGCGTATTCTCAAATGACTTTTGCAAGAGAGAGGAGGAAACAGTTCTTCACCTTCTCTGTACATGTCCTGCTCTAGCTCAAAAACGCAAGAATTACCTAGGAGAATTCTTCTTTAACGATCTAAATCATATTAGCATAATCAGCCTCTCACGTTTCGTAAGGGACTCAAATTGGTTCCATTGAGCTTAGGAAGAAGCCTCAAGATTCATGTGGTATCACAATGGGTCATTAAACTGGCTTAAGTGTGTCCTATTCCATCATGGACAGCCACTTTTACCTAACCTAAGCTATGACCATAACGACGTTGTGAATGTTCAGCTGTCTTCAGTTGTTATGTGAGCTGGTCTTTATATTGATGTAGGTGTATTGTAATTGCTGAGAACGACGAAGTATCGACACATTCGGGTCTTCGGCAACACTTTCACTTACAGCAGCGATATTTTCAGTGGTACCAGCGAAACGATGATGCACAGGCCTTACAACATCTGTAGCCAATCCAGTCTCTTTAAATTTCTTCACAATTTTGCCAATTGCTTGCGTAGTTGGACGATTATATAAACCATAATAAACCTCTTAAAGCACGATATGTGGCTCTGGCAGAATCACCATTTTTTTTTAGTAACTTTTAACAATTTGTATGAGTTGTGCGATAATCCGGAGTTAAAAAGTATAAAATTGTAGGTAGAATTATGCAATTTTATTGTAATTTGCCTGATATTTTAGCTTAACTTCTTACTACAGACAGGAGGATGATGACAACCAGCCCACTATATCTCGTCATACGATGGAACAACCCATGTTTTTAATGATGATATAAATAATGACAATATTGTTTAAAAGGCCAGGAACATTTTCGGGCGATCGTAATAAAGTCGTTTTTGAGAAAATTGTTGTTTAGTATATTATAGAGAAATAGTTGCATTTGATGAAAAAAATGTTATAATTAACATGATGCGGAAATTTCTAAAACTGTGGAAATGGCCACCTCAGAGGGATAAGTTAAGTTTTCTTTGGAGAAATGTTTAAGGCTTCATTCAACCACCAACACCAGTGTCTAAAAGAGAAACCTTCTTCGTACAGGAACTACATTCAATATTTAATGGAAACTTTTATTTTTTGCTAAATACATAATACCCGAAATAAGCACATCATTCACTATTGCTTCCTTTATCCAAGCCCTAATCTAGACAGAGTATCAACTACTCGTGAATTTGATGCTTTGTCTGATTCCATCCAAAGAATTGTTTCGTCCTATCCTCTGAAATCGTTGTTACGGGCGATTTCAATGTACACGATTCTTCATGACTTCGACATTTGAGTAAGATAACACCCGAAGCAGTGTGTGTTTAGATCTTCTGTTACACTTTTTCACACTAGTATTATTCTTTTTATCATTAATCGCGAGGGGGTTTTATATTAACTAACTTATTATTATTTACAACGAAATTATCACAACAAAACTAAAACTAAACTAAAACGACGACGGCGGCGGCTGCGTAGCGACGAACTAATCAACTCGCACTCAAATGAGTACGAATGCGACACAAAAGAGAATACAAAAAAAGTGCAACAATACAGCTCGTTAACAAAGCTGTAACCGCGGCTGCTCAGCTGGGCTGGGTTCTTTTGGAAGAATTTGTTTATAAATTATAACAATGTTGATTGATTTGTAAATCAATCAAATTGTTACAATTTGGAAATAAGTTATTGCAAGTACCTACAGTGGGGTACGTTGCAATAAAAATGGGCGCCAGGAATTTTTTTCAAAACCGAAAAAGAAAATTCCAAAACTCTTTAAGTTGAGTGAAGCGAAAATAAGAAGACAACACAACGACCGTTTGGTTTTTAAATTTAATATTTATTTCTTTGGGAAACCGTGGGATTGAAGATCCCTGGACTAAAACCCAAAATGTTTTCAAAAAAAGTTAAAATTACAAACGAATGGAAAAATAAAAAAAAGCAAATAGTAAAAGAAAATGAGTTCTTAACACCGGACGCGTACCGAACAAAAGAACAAAGAACAATAGAAATACACTACTTATCTTTTCTTTTGAATCCCTTCCTATTTTCTTCTTTTCCCACAATTCTCACACCTCGATCCTCGAATTTTTCTTTCTCTGGATTTCCTCGACTTTCCGATTTCCTATCCTTCTTCTCGATTTTTCCTTTTTCTCAAACAAAAATTCCTCGAACTTTTTCTTTTTCAACTTCTCACTTATTCTTCTCGCTTGTAAGGCTCTATCAAGAGTGCCTTCCAAGCTAATTCCCAACTAATTTTTCCTCCCTCGACCATTCCAGTCACACACACATTCGTTCAACACAAGCATCCGTTTTCGTGATTGTCGGTCACGGTATCGCGGCTTCTTGGAAGCTTTACGCTCATCAGGAAAGCCACCGTTGTTGACTCTCAGCGAAACTTTGCTTTCACACACACAAACACGGTTTCGACAAGTTGTTGGATGAGTTTCCAAAACTTGCCGAAACATAATGGCGAGTTCAGACCCCTTCCCAACTATTCTTATTTTTCGAGAAAGTTTTAAGAAACAAAAATCGAGAAGAAGTCTAAACTAGGCATTTTCCTATTACTATTAATTACGCGCGAGGTTCGAGGTGTGAATTTCGTACCAAATGTTAAATTAAGCTACTTTAAAACGCGGCGTTAAAAACCCATTTGTACATAAGTGATTAAATGTTAATAGTTACAAATTTTACAATTCAATAGATATGTTGTTGTTGTTGTTTAAGTAGGGTCCGCCGGACCCCATACTTCTTCGGCTCATCCGCCGGCATTTTCGACCTTGTCGAAAGAACTCGTTCTCGAACTCGATCACCTGCTTTTGTTGCTTTTGCAAAATAAAGGCTAGGTACACCTGTGGTTGATGAGACCATGGTTGCCCTCAACTTTGCCGATATTTTGCAGCCACAACGAGAAAAAGAAAACAGCCAAAGGCTGGTTTTTGTTACGGTAAAATTTACCGTAACAAATCCCACCCTTACCTCCCAAGAAATGTGTTTACTTTTCGAGAAAAGCAAACCATTTCTTAAGGCTCAGCCAGGGGTAGACAACAACAACAAAGGACCATCATTACATTTAAAAGAAAAAGAAAAAAAAATCATTAGTATGGCACGTTAAGTAAACAAAAATGACAATGAACAATCAAAAAAAAAATACTACAACAAAAGGGACTTGACTCAAACATCAACAAAAGGTTTTAAATCCTTAACATGCCACGTTCCTCGCTCCTTACCGCGATCATCTACCAAAAGATATGTCCAAGGTGACACTCTCTTGCTGACCTTGAAAGGTCCTACAAATTTGGTCGCCAACTTCGCCGCGAAATAATTTGCTGCATCGGACAGCGCGAAGTTCCTACGCCAAACGAGATCACCCGTGTGATATTGCGCGTCCCTCCTACGTAAATTATAAGTCTTTGCAGCCTTCTTTCCCGCTGCTTCCAACTTCCTAGCTATGTCCTCTCTCAGTTTCCGAAACTGCCTATTAATTTCCGTACTATCTGGGTCCCTATCGCTATCCCTAATTCCTACATCATGGCCACTAGTTACCATGTTCCTACCGAAATTTGCGAAGTATGGCGACACACCTAAAGCCTCATGTTGCGAAGTTCGGATTGCACAGGCCACTTTTGCCAGTTGCGAATCCCAACTCCGCTGGTTTTCCGAAACATACGCCCGGAGCGTAGTCTTAATAATTTGATTAATCCGTTCCGCCGGATTCGCTTGCGGATGATAATTCGCCGTAAACCGAAGTTGTGACCCGTACGCTTCGCTAAGCGTTTTCAGTTCCTTGCCACGGAACTGGGGACCGTTGTCACAGACGATCCACTTAGGAATCCCGAAAAGAAGAAACACGTTTTCTTCCAATTCCCGACATACCGCTTTCGCCGTTGCGGACCGTAACGCGAACAACAAAGGGAATTTAGTGAAATAGTCGACGACCGTTAAAATATAAGCGAACCCTCGCGACGATTTTGGTAATGGACCCACCAAGTCCACGCAAATCATTTCCCACGGTTGGGAATTTCCTACTCTTTCGGTCATTAGACCAGCTGGTTTTTCGTTCACCGGTTTCACGCTTTGGCAAATTTTACAATTCCTAACATACCTCGTAATATCACTCCTCATTTTGGGCCAGTAATATTTTTCTGCTATCCTAGCAAAAGTTTTCTTAACGCCCATGTGTCCTGAAAGCGGAGCATCATGGCACTCGTTAAGAATTCTCGACCTATCATTTTTCCCTAACACTAACTTCCACTCTTCACCATTATCATGAACGACTATATGGTGCAACCTAACATGCTTATAGAGCCGCCCATTCTCAACTCTCCAAGATGGGTATTCTAACGGGCTCTTTTCTACCTGTGATTTCATTTTAATCACCCAAGGGTCCGAATCCGCCTCAGAGACACCAGCTACTTCTGGAACTCCTCGCGACAACATATCAGGAACGACATGTTCTTTGCCCTTTCTGTGAATGATTTTGAAATCAAACTGTTGGAGCCGAATGGCCCAACGAGCTAATCTACCCTGCGGGTCCTTAAGGTTGCTTAGCCAGACCAAAGAGTGATGATCAGTTACGACTGTAAATCGAACACCTTCGAGATACGGCCGCAACTTTTCGATCGCCCAAAGGACCGCTAAACATTCCTTTTCGGTCGTAGAATAGTTCCTTTCATTCCTATTCAATGACCGACTTAAATAACATATGGCTTTTTCGCCATCCTCAAACTCCTGAGATAATACGGCCCCGATGCCATAGTCCGACGCATCTGTTTGCACAACAAACGGCCTTGAAAAATCCGGACATGTCAGAATCGGTGCCGTAACCAAACACTCTTTGGCTTTCCTAAAACTCTCCTCACATTCTTGGGTCCACTCAAATTTCTTACCTTTCTTTAGGAGATCGGTAAGTGGCCTAACTAAAATTGCAAAATTCGGTACAAACCTACGGTACCACGAAATTGTCCCTACAAAACTCCTAATTTCCTTCACATTTTTCGGTGCAGGAATCCTAATCATGCTTTCCACTTTTTCCGGGTCAACATGAAGCCCGTTCCTATCAACTACATAACCTAGAAATTTTAAAGAAGGCCTACAAAAATTACACTTTTCCCTACCTACTTTTAAACCTGCATCTCCTAACCTTTTAAAAACTTCTTTTAAAATTTCTAGGTGCCTATCGAAAGAATCGGTGACGATGATAATGTCATCCAAGTAAACAAAGACGAACGGTTCTAAGTCAGGACCTAAAACGTCGTCAATAAACCTTTGCCAAGTTGCCGGGGAATTGTGCAAGCCGAATGGCATCCTGCAAAATTGAAACAGGCCACGTCCTGGCACGGTAAAGGCTGTGTACTTGCGCGATTCTTTCTCCATTGGAATCTGCCAATAAGCAGATTTAATGTCTAAAGAAGACAAGTACTTCGCGTTTCGAAGCTTGTCTAAAATCGCCGAAATAAAGGGTAGTGGATAAGCATCCCTATCTGTAACCTCATTCAATTTCCTATAGTCAACACAGAACCGATAACTGCCATCTTTCTTCTTAACTAGAAGAATCGGCGATGCCCAAGGACTCTTCGACTTCTCGATCACTCCAGCTTCCAACATCTCCTGGAGCTCCTGATCGATATGTTTCTGAATCGCTGGCGAAACAGGGTAATATCGTTGTTTTATCGGTTCTGCAGACGTCCTTATCTTGTGCTCCACTAAATTGGTGCACCCTAAACCTTCGGTCATTGATTCAAAAAGTTCTCCTAACACTAATTCTAATTTCCTATTTTCAAAATCGTTCAAATCCGATTTTTCCCTAATCGCTACCATGTCTGTCATCGAGGCCAATCTCTCTTGGCTAGAAAAATTCCACACCCCCGATCTCAAATCCGGGACTATGCCCGATAGTGCCCAAAAATCGGCACCCAAGATCAACTGGTGTGGAAGATTCGGAATGACAAGACATTCTATCAAAAAGGATTTGTTCTCAACCTCCACTGGTAGAGAAACAGACCCAGCTACACCTACACCTGCTCCATCTGCTAACTCTACTGACCCAACACTACTCTTTCCTAACCTAAGCCCTAACTCTTTAAAAATTTTCCACCCGTCACCACCCACAATGGTACGAGAGGCTCCTGAATCAAGCAGTCCTAAAAACTTGATTCCATAAACCCTAACTCCTAAATATGGTCTAGTGTCCCTACCATTTGCCGCTAACGTGAAACTCAGTTGAACTCCTACACGCTGATCGTCAGCAGACGACCTCCCTAAAGCCGACGGACTCCTTGTCCTGCTGACACAAGGGCCCGATCCCCATTTCCCGAACACCTACAGTCCCTACGATACACTCCTACAGCTCCACAACCGAAGCAACGTTTCTGAAGAGTGCATCTCGGAGCTATATGCCCTTCCTTGTTACAATTATAACACCTAACCGACCTAAAAGGATTTTCAGAAACTGGAGCAACAGCCGCTACTCGGTGTTGTCCAGACGAACTTGGTTGGTAACCGCACTCCGGTTCCAACAAATTTTTGCCTCTAGAAGGCGGGGTAAAACTGTCTACGTTCACCTTCAGCGTATCTAATTCCCTACCTAAGATAGCAAGTTCCTTAACCGTCTTTGGTTTGGCACTAGCTATCTGAACCTGATAAAAAGGATCTACATTTTTCCTCAATATCGAAAGCATCCTTCCCTCTGACAAAGGTTCCGATAATCTTCGAAACAATGTCCTCATTGTTGTAAGATACGCGCCGAAAGTTTCCTCCTTTCCCTGCGAACGCCGATTAATCTCCTCCAACAAGAGATCATCGTAATTCGCAGGAAGGAACTCCGCTTTGAGTTCCTTGACGAGTTCCTGCCAATCCTCTAAATCTTCCCTAACCGTCCTAAACCACATAAGCGCCCTACCAGCCAAAAGCTCCGAAGCGGATTTAAAAAGGTGGTTTTCAGGAACATCGTTAGCCAAACGAAGTTCCTCCACTCTTTCTAGGAATGAATTTACTGATGCTCCACCTGAGTCACCAGTAAACTTCACCCCCCACTTCCCTATACGTTCAATGTGTTTTTGCTGAACGACCACTCGTTCAGAAAACCCATCGACCCTATCCAGCCTACTTTCTAACGGAACCCTAACAGAAATGTTTCCTACTGCAGGACTACTGACACCCACCCTTGGTTCAGCCAACGTCTCTGTAGTAGGTCCTAACGCAGACCGCAAACCAACACCTATGGTCTGACCAACTTGTGTCAGAAGTTGGGTTTGAACCTTAAGTGGAGTCTTTTCCTTTTCCACTTCTTCTTCCCTATCGCTATTCTCACTATCACCAGTGAGATCTCCTAACAAACACAACACCTTGTTCCGAAGTGAACTAACTTCATCTTCTTCATCTTCGGCCTCACAAGGTGTCCTAGCTAACCTGCCTATACACCACTCAATCTTTGTCACTATCTTAATATACTCCGAAGACTTTGGATTCTTCGGAGGTACTTTAAGAAGGACCCTAATCTCCTCAATCTTAGCTTTTATTGCCTCGACATCCTCTTCATAAGTGAAGGGGTAAACTAAACTAACTTCCATCGAGTTCCTCTTAACGAGTAACCTCGATGACCTCAATGCCTTTCGCATTTCCTCCACTGTCCCTACTTTTAATCCCCTGACCTTCATCTCGTAGGCCAGTTCGTCCTGCGCTAATCTACCGATATTCATTTTAACTTAACTAAAAAAAACTTTCAAAAAAATTATTTATAAAAAAAAAAAATATTTAAAAAAAAAATACTTGGTAACCCTAAAACTAAAAATTCTAATTATTGAATTGATTTATTTTTATTAATTAAAAAAGTTAAAAGTAAAAAAAGGATACAAAATTATTTCCTAACAAATTCTAAATGTAATCAAAAAAAATTGGGATGGTCACACCAACTCGAACTAACTACACTCAACTATTTGAAAATTTAAAAATTAACTTTCTCTCAAAATCTTTAAAAATTGCCAGATTAACTTACACTCAAGAAAAAACACTCCAAAAGTAAAAACTATCATACAATTAGTCACTCAAAAGTTGAAAATCGCTAGCGATAAAACTCTCTCTCACACAAAAAAGAGAGAGAACAACAAAAAATTAAGAATACAAAATGTCGACCGAAATAAATTATTTAAATAAAAATAATCAAAAAAAGAAAAAACAATTTAACTAATAACAGAACAGACACCACACAAAATATCAATAATAATAAAAAACGAGTTAACACTGCACAATAAAAAAAAAATACTTGCGAATTTTTTTCTCGCTTTGACAACTCCCTCGATGAAAAATTTTTGTTTAGCCAGAAACTCCTATGAGTTATTTTACTCGAACAAAAACACTGCCAATTTCTTCTTTCCTTCTAGCAGGAACAAAACACCTCCAAAAAAAATCACCTCGAATAAACACCTTTATTGAAATACCTATAAAAAAAAACAAGCCGAATGAAATGTTCTATATTTAAAATTAAACAATAAATAAAAACACGATACGAATAACCACGAAAATTCTTCCAATTTCTTTGGCCCCACACGTTGGGCTCCAATTTGTTACACTTTTTCACACTAGTATTATTCTTTTTATCATTAATCGCGAGGGGGTTTTATATTAACTAACTTATTATTATTTACAACGAAATTATCACAACAAAACTAAAACTAAACTAAAACGACGACGGCGGCGGCTGCGTAGCGACGAACTAATCAACTCGCACTCAAATGAGTACGAATGCGACACAAAAGAGAATACAAAAAAAGTGCAACAATACAGCTCGTTAACAAAGCTGTAACCGCGGCTGCTCAGCTGGGCTGGGTTCTTTTGGAAGAATTTGTTTATAAATTATAACAATGTTGATTGATTTGTAAATCAATCAAATTGTTACAATTTGGAAATAAGTTATTGCAAGTACCTACAGTGGGGTACGTTGCAATAAAAATGGGCGCCAGGAATTTTTTTCAAAACCGAAAAAGAAAATTCCAAAACTCTTTAAGTTGAGTGAAGCGAAAATAAGAAGACAACACAACGACCGTTTGGTTTTTAAATTTAATATTTATTTCTTTGGGAAACCGTGGGATTGAAGATCCCTGGACTAAAACCCAAAATGTTTTCAAAAAAAGTTAAAATTACAAACGAATGGAAAAATAAAAAAAAGCAAATAGTAAAAGAAAATGAGTTCTTAACACCGGACGCGTACCGAACAAAAGAACAAAGAACAATAGAAATACACTACTTATCTTTTCTTTTGAATCCCTTCCTATTTTCTTCTTTTCCCACAATTCTCACACCTCGATCCTCGAATTTTTCTTTCTCTGGATTTCCTCGACTTTCCGATTTCCTATCCTTCTTCTCGATTTTTCCTTTTTCTCAAACAAAAATTCCTCGAACTTTTTCTTTTTCAACTTCTCACTTATTCTTCTCGCTTGTAAGGCTCTATCAAGAGTGCCTTCCAAGCTAATTCCCAACTAATTTTTCCTCCCTCGACCATTCCAGTCACACACACATTCGTTCAACACAAGCATCCGTTTTCGTGATTGTCGGTCACGGTATCGCGGCTTCTTGGAAGCTTTACGCTCATCAGGAAAGCCACCGTTGTTGACTCTCAGCGAAACTTTGCTTTCACACACACAAACACGGTTTCGACAAGTTGTTGGATGAGTTTCCAAAACTTGCCGAAACATAATGGCGAGTTCAGACCCCTTCCCAACTATTCTTATTTTTCGAGAAAGTTTTAAGAAACAAAAATCGAGAAGAAGTCTAAACTAGGCATTTTCCTATTACTATTAATTACGCGCGAGGTTCGAGGTGTGAATTTCGTACCAAATGTTAAATTAAGCTACTTTAAAACGCGGCGTTAAAAACCCATTTGTACATAAGTGATTAAATGTTAATAGTTACAAATTTTACAATTCAATAGATATGTTGTTGTTGTTGTTTAAGTAGGGTCCGCCGGACCCCATACTTCTTCGGCTCATCCGCCGGCATTTTCGACCTTGTCGAAAGAACTCGTTCTCGAACTCGATCACCTGCTTTTGTTGCTTTTGCAAAATAAAGGCTAGGTACACCTGTGGTTGATGAGACCATGGTTGCCCTCAACTTTGCCGATATTTTGCAGCCACAACGAGAAAAAGAAAACAGCCAAAGGCTGGTTTTTGTTACGGTAAAATTTACCGTAACACTTCGCTGAGTTGAACCACCTAACTCAGCTGGTGAACGAGCCCCCTCGAATATCGGACGTGGAAGGTCGAGCAGAAATCACTCTTAACTTGTTTCTTACCGCTGACCCTGATAAGTGCACTATTAGTGTTCTATCTCTTGTAGGCACATCTGATAATTGCGTTATACCATGCTCCTAAGAGAACCGTTGAGCAATACGAGAAAGCCAACTGGGACGGTCTCAATAATTATTGCAGGATCTTTAACTGGTCACTATGCTTCCTTGACGGTGACGTCGAAGCCAGCACTGATATGATCACAAGTTTGATTCTCCTGGGAATGAGAACTTTTATTCCGAACATGGTTAAAAACATCAGACCTCTAAGGAAAACGCATGGTTCGATGTGATCTGTAAAGAGGTTATTAGAACCAAAGAAGTAAGTTTGCGTTGCTATAAAGCCAACCCTACTGAGAAAAGCCTTTAAAAGTTCAAACAAGGCAGGAAGACCTCCAATGCCCATATTCGACGGATCCAATTTATACATACCTACATGATCAAAAATTATGGAAAAAAATACTGCAATATCCCAAAGGCAGAAAAAATGTTTGCTCATTTGTAAAAAACATGAGGAATTCTTCCTCTTCCTCGGTCCCTAAGCTTGTTGTCAATGACACTTTATTTGTTACCTCTTTAGAGAAAGCTAATCTCTTTGCTAGGCAGTTTGCCGCCAATTCAACGCTGCCAGTGAGTATTATGACTTTACCTGTATTCTAGCTAGTTAGTTATTCTATGGGACCAATCTTTTTCCGCACTCGTATTGTGGCAAGAGTTCTAAGAGATCTCAATACACATAAATCCGCTGGCCCAGATGGTATCCCCGATCGATCGATTGCACTTACTTTCCTTCTTTCCAAGTTCATGAAAACGCTGATTAATTATCAGCTCAAGAAATACCACGAAGAACGATAGCTTCTTAATGACCGACAGTGGGGCTTTTGCAGCAATATGTTTACTAGTGATCTCATGGTTCATCTCAACGAACAGTGGAGCAAATCTTTATATCGTTTTGAAGAAAGTAAGTTATTGTTCTTGACATTTAAAAAGCATTTGATAGAGTTTTGCATAAAGCTTTCTTATCGAAAATGCTAGCCTTCGGCTTTAACGAATTTCTCCTTCGTGGGATTAGAAATTAATTTGCGGACCAATCCATACAAGTAGTATTAGATGGATTCAAGTCAAGTCAACACAAAATAAATGCTAGTTTTCCCTAGGACTCTGTTCTGTTTTCGACACTCTTTATCATTTTTATTGATGATCTCTTGTCTGAAACTACTAATCCACTTACCTACTTCGCTAACGATACACTTCTGCTTTTCATATTCGTTTATAGATTTACAACCCTACTCTTTGGATTTGCATCTTCAAAAGCCTAGACAGCAGTTTAAATGGGGAATGAAAAATCGAGTAGAATTTAATGCGTCAAAAACTCAATGCTGCCTATTATCGTAAAAACATAATTTACCACCTTTGCGACTATCGATAAGTGGCATTTGCTTCGAGAAGACTGAAAACCCCGAAGTTCTCAATATGTGTCTCTCCAATGACCTCTTGTTTAAGGATCACGATGTCACCAAAAATGGGATGGGCGATGCAAGAAGTTTTTCTCCCCCTCTCATCTGGCTGTTATCTATAAGTCTTATATACGTTTATAGCTTGACTATAATTCCCATCAATTTTTTACTTAAGTTTAAGTCCTGCATTTTACTTAAGTTTTTTGGAAAGTATTAAACGTAATGCAATCAAATTGTTGAATCATTTACGTTCTAGAGAAAAAACCACTTGCATTCCTCAGCTCAAGCAGTTCAACTAACTAACTATAATACTCACGCCTCCATTAAAGCTCATCACTATACACTCGAGCCAAACGTCGTTCCAAATGTCAGGTTCAGATATTCATTCTTTGGTCGTACTACGCGAATGTGGAGTGCTTTGCCATACTCTGTCGTTCTCAGTCATTCAGGACTTCAAAACCAATATGCACCAACACCAACTTTCCTAATTATCGACCGACACTGTGTCTGGGAATTATAAGAGTAGGTATCAAAAACCCAATTGAGTGTGCGATTATTATAAAAATTGGGGTTTTGGGTAACTTCAGATTTCCTTCAAAAATTATTTTTCTTTTTGATGGCGCATGGAACACAATTGGAACTGTTTTTTTGTCATTCCATTTGTATAACTTCGTTTACGAGCTATGGAGTGCGGTAGAGCTGTCAAATTCCCAGCTAAACATTGGTCGCATTCACAAAGCTAGTGGCTACGTAGTCAAGGGATTCTGATTGGCTAAATCTAACTACAAAAGTAGTTGAAATTTCCCCTCCGACGTAATGTAAAAATTTCGGCTACAAAGTTAGTGCACACTGGTTATGACGTTTCACATAATCAGCTGCTCGGTCATAGAGGAAATATATTATCTAGAGTCCCGACCGGTACCCGTCCTACCTGAAAAACCCTCAAATTTTATTCGAGGTGAACTCTCTCAAATTCCGTATCGGTGAATACATGTGAGTGGTGGAAAAAAGGCAAAATGTCAGATTGAATTCTTGTCAAAAATGACAGTTCCACAATTTCGATTTCAAAAACAAAATATTCAATTTGATATTCTACAAGTAAGTTTTTGTAAATTATTTTGTTTTGTCTAAACATTTAACAGAATTTATTTCTTTTCAGATCAAAAACCTTAACGATTAAGAGCTACAAGTGCATTTAATTGAAAAACGGGAGACCAGGAACCAGAAGAAAACAATGAGACTTACTCTACTCGGAGCTCAAGTAGGTACGTTTAAAAAAAAGAATCTCGTAAACAAAAGAATATTTAGGTTGCTTTGTTTCAGCTATTGATTGCTCCAATAATATACTTTACTACCAACTCAGGAAGATGTACATAAGAATAAAAATCGACTTTATTAGCATCTCCTTAGTGTTTTCATTTCGGGTGCTGTCGATTACAAACCATGATACAAGAAGCAACTTCTCTCAAGAAATTTGGAAGGTTTGCTCAAAACAAGGGCGCTAGTCCCCAGGTAAATTTATTTTATATTATATTTCTCTAAATATAAACGTTTTTAACCACAGACTTTGGTCTTTTTTGGAAATAGTTATTCGAAGCCTGTTGAAGTAAAGTACATATTTCTACACTCAATTGCGGCTATATCATGATCGGTGAGATCTGCCTCAGCGGCTATGGTGGGCGCAGGCGTTGACGATAGAGGTGTCAACGTCTCTGCCAATAGTAAGATTCATGGAATGCAACATTATCACCAGAACTACGAATTGAATTCAGCTCCGCTACAGCTATGTCATCGACTGTGAAATTCAATTAAATATTGCAAGGGAAAGCTTTGACATTCAATAGTTGACCGCCCAGTTTTGAAATGAATTAACAGCGGCAACAGCAACGGCAGAGTATGCAGGCAAATCAGGTAAGTTCATTCATTTACTTAAGAGTAATCTTAACACGGATATTTTAAATTGTATAGTTCTTTAGGATTTCCAACGTCCTCTGCCCATTCATCAGCTGCCAAGAAGTATGGTACAAGCCGACCAAAAAAAAAACGACTTGCAGCTGCAACTAAAGCAACATCTTCTGGTTTCATAGAGTGCAACAGCACATGAGGTTCAGTTGTGTAAGTAAATCGAAACAATCATATCGTGATCAACTTGCTTAATCTTAACCTTCTAGATCTAAATCCATAAAGGAAGATGATTCGAAGTCGTTTTGACTCTGTCGGTCGGTCTGTTGATTCGTCGACATGCTTTAAAGTTGTAATTTTTTTTTCAAAAATGTATGCAATTTAGTATAATTTTTTTTTAATTCAATGCTGTTATGTACATACATATATGTATTTAAAAAGGAAAACTGAATGTTGAAATGTAAATTCTTAACTTTTGAATAATTAAAAAAAATATGAATGTACCTACTTTGCAAAGAAAAAACACTTTTTTTGGGTTACCCACTTTGATCTTCTCAGGCCAATTATTAAATTATACGTCTTTTTATTTCTTATTGCAAGTAATAACAACAGCACCGTGTTCGGTGCGCACATTGTTGAGCAATATCCACTAGAGTAAGTTCATTACTTCTTATTTCTGTGTCTAAGAATTTGGAACCTACAAAACATATGGCAAATGTTTTTCGAAATGTTGCATGTACATATAAGCTGAAATCAAAGTTTTTCTATCTTCCTTCAAAAAAAAAAAACATTATTTACACAAAAAAATTGACTTTAAATTGCCAAATAATTAAAAAACACTAAATTATTTAGTTTTACTATAATAATTTATTTATAATAATCAAAATAGCAACAAGAATAGCAATTGGTAATACAAATCATATTTTTATTTATTAATTTATTAAAATGTCATGTATCTGCATTTTATCAATCTTCAAAAGTTTTCAAATGTACAAATATTTTTTTTAATAGATACATACATTTATTACTAATCCTATAATATAAAAAAAAAACAAAGTTTTATTTTATGATTTAAGTTTCTTGCAATATGCAATAAAATAGTTTTTGAAACAATTTTTTCATTTTCGTATTCACTTACATTAGGTACAATATTACAATTGTTATAAACATCAAAAATAAAATAAGGTTATTTGAAACAACACAACATCAAAAATAATAAATTAAACTACTCTCAACTTTAATCAAAAATTCGTCGGCGCATTGCCTAAATTTACTTACATAAATACACTTTAATTCTTTTTGAGAAAAGTTAATAAAATAAAAGCAATTTAAAGTTATGTGAAAATAAAATCACTTAAATTCCCTTTTGGTTGAACTATGTATATTCGTTGGCATCAATTAAGAAAGTTTGTTGAATAAAAATGCTCTACGGCTTCTTATTTCGAATAGGTAATCTTGTTTGGCAAGTTTTCCACCGCTCTTTTTATATAAATTGTATAACTAACTATCGGATAAAGATGAACTGGAACCATAACATTCTTTGTTGAAATCATTTTCATTCTCCTCTGCTATAGTAATTTTGTGAAAGTTAATTGAATAATTAAGTAGATTCAAAATATTTTACCTTTAGATTCCAGGTTTTGGTTTTCAACAGACAATGTAGCTAAAGTCAACTGTCCTAAGGATACTGGATCTTCTGGTCTGAACAAAAATGCGGCGAGTTTATGAAACTAAATACATACAAATTTTAAACTTTATGTTGTCATAGAAATTTAGATTAATTTTAATTAGCTTACATTATTTAACTGCACTGGATCGGAATGGTTAATAACTTCAGATATATGCGTTTGTAAGTAGCGCAGTGCTTTGATAGGGTTAATCCTTGATATTTCTTCGTAAAACAGCTTCCTTACTAGATATCGGCAATGGTTAAGAATTTCAGCTCGCGTTGGCCTAAAATAAAGTGGAAATGAGAAAAAAACAAACCAATTAAGAACTTCGAACCACTTAAATTTAGTTGCAACTTAATTGAAACTTCCATTGAGACAATTCTCCAAATATAAGGCCTTCCATCCACCTTGGACAATCAAAGTCTTCTTTTATCCTAGACCTTAACTTCAATAGAAAAGGTATTACTAACAACAGATACTACGATGCTATCTACGTCTTTTATTTTCACCGGCGGGTCAAAAATAAACGAAAGCGTCTCATTCGCTGTTGTCTAAGAGAATGGATTGCTTATTAGCACGGGTCTTCTATGCGAACAAGCTTCTATTTTCAAGGCAGAGGCTCATGCTATATTGGAAGCAGCAAAACTTCTCTAAAAAGAAAGGGAAAATACATTATAACAACAAATTAGAGACATATTCATTCGTTCACCAATAAAACTAAAAGTAATGTGGACCCCCGGTCACACAGGAATTCAAGGAAACGAATATGCCGACGAAGCAGCTACTGTGGCTCACAAAACACCACTCTACCCACTGCCAGTGCACAACCCAACTAAAACTCGAAACTTTTTTCCTATACCTACTAATTGGCCAGAACGGAAACATAATTTGTATATCTATAAAAAAGCATGATTATGTTAAGATATATTTAAAAACCAACTTACCTGTAAAGAGAGAAAAAACGCTTCAAAAAGATTATTAAAAAGTATTTTAAAGAAATTGAATTCTGATTATTCTGAATTGTTGTCTGCAGTCTAGACTTCTTGTTGATTGCAATTAAAAACATTATATTTTTCTTTTCATTTTCGTAGAATTGTCAAAATACTCACCTCGCTGTTAATCTGTCAACACTGGGTTAAACTCAAATTAGGCCACGTTCGCATTGCAGTTCTATGGTGCGCCTATACTTTCTGCATGATTTTTTTTGTTTTTAGCGAAACTTTTCATAAAAATCACAGAATTTGTATGCCAAAAGCAGGCAAATATTATTTTTAGCACAGTTTTCATTGAAACGAAGTTGCATTATTCATTTTTCTTAAAATATTGCATTCATTTTTCAATTTTTGAATTCAACGGATCTCTTTTTTGAACGGCTGAGTTCACCTCACATTGTTTTCCCACTAATTGTGCATATTTCACCAAAAGCCCATAACAACTACATAGATTTTGGATTTTCCCATAAGAAATGCACGGGAGAACTAACACATGCTTATGCTAATGGGCAAAATTCTCTCAATTTAGTTTGTAGGCCGAAAGAGAGCAAACCCATTAAGTCGGGACTCTAGATAATATATTTCCTCTATGTGCTCGGTAAGGAACCAAGAATTCAAAATGAAATTAATCTTTCAGTATTTAAATACAAATATACATAAATCAATCAATTCTATTTGGTTTTATTGAATTTAAAAAGAAAAAAAAAAACTATTTAAAGTTCTGAAAACACAAATGTTTCTTATTTTATATATTTGTATTTGTCATTAATATGACAGTTCCGGATTGACTAGCTTTGTAGTGCAATTTTGCATTCACAAAGCTAGTTGAATTTTGACTACGTAGTCAATAGCTTTATGAATGCGCCCATTATTTGCCAATTTGCCCCATGGTATGTAAAAAGAGTGGAAATTTGTGTTTTAACAGATCAAAATCAAAAAAAAATGTATCCATTTTGCCCATGGAAAACACCATACAAAATGATCAAAATGAAGTTACCTTACAAATTATCGATAACATCTTCACAATTTGTATAAAACAAAAAAAAGTCTAAGACTTTGTATTGATCTTCTACAAAAGCATAGACCTACATGATAACTTATTTGGTGAAATTTCTTTTTAGTACAGTTATTATAACAACAGTTACATTTTTTTATAACTATCGGAAATTGTCAATTTCTATAAACAAAATATCGAACTTTGCACAGCTCTATCTCCAACCCCCGATAAAATACGAAATCGAACATTGAAAATTTCTAATTGGATGCTGGATGCATTCGATGGACTTTTGAATTAAAATATTTTGTGATAAGAAGCAACAGCAACAAGAAATCCAAATTCAAGTAAGTTAGTCTTTTCTTCTAGGATTCGCTAAAGTACGCCTAAGTAAGTTGAATTTAACAAAAATTGATAAGCTTATCATAATTAAGTTATTTTATTCTCACCTAGATGAATATCACTTTGCACATTCTAACTTATTTCGCGTTGATTGCGGCATGTTTTGGTGCTTCTTTTTGCACCAAAGACGACAACGATGAACCTATCGTAGATGCCGCCCGTTATGACAACTATCGGATGTACTATGTCAACATAGACACCACAAAGCATGTAGAAGTCCTCCAAAAGTTCGAGGAACTCAGCGACAGTTGTATATTCATGGGACATGCCAGAAACACGGGACAAAAACTTTCCATATTGGTTGCCGCTCACAAAGTGGCTGATTTTGTTGACCTTCTCAAAACATACGAGATGAAGTATAAGGTTCTGGTAGGTTTTGTACTTTTTGTAATTTGGAGGTTTTTTGTATTTCTTCTTGATTCATCTTCTTCCACGCAGTCATATAATTTCCAAGAAAAAATCGATAAGAACCTGAAAGAGGTACTGCCTAAGGGGGTTAAGCTTGATAAATTCGACTGGAATCATTACTTCCACTTGGAGACCATATACGATTGGCTTGAGAAGTTGTCGAGGGATTATGAAGAGGTTACATTGCTCGATATGGGTAGCAGCACCCAAGGGATTCCGATGAAAGGAGTAAAGATTGCGAAAAATCCAAACAACAAGGCGATTTTCATTGAGAGCGGCATTCATGCCAGAGAATGGATAGCTCCGGCTACAGCCACCTACATCATTGACCAGTTGCTCACATCCAAAAATCCGGAAATACAGAAACTGGCAAATGATTACAACTGGATTGTGTTTCCGTCAGTGAATCCGGACGGCTACAAATATTCTTTTGAAAGCGATCGCATGTGGAGGAAGAATCGTCAGCTCTTTGGCATTTGCCGGGGTGTAGATTTGAACCGAAACTATCCATTCCACTGGAACGAAACTGGATCAAGCCCGGATCCGTGTCGTTATGATTACGCCGGCCCATCTGGAGCGAGTGAAATCGAAACACAGAGACTGATAGAATTTGTGAAGAACAATGCCCAGTCGGAGGGAATCAAGACTTATATAGCTTTGCATTCATATTCCCAACTGATTATGTTTCCATATGGTTTCACACCGGAACGAGTTAGCAACTATGATGATCTAAAGGCAATTGGAGAGAAAGCCAGTGAGGCAATTAAAGAAACCCATGGAAAAATCTATAAGAGCGGAAGTCTCTATGAGACGATTTATCCATCGAGTGGTGGAAGCAAAGATTGGGCTCATGCAATGATGAATATACCTATTACGTTTACTTTTGAATTACGAGGACCACCAGACAGTTCGGATATGTTCATACTTCCAGCTGAACAGATTCTACCAACAGGTGAAGAAGCATTTGCAGCTATTCGGACAATAGTTGATGAGGCAGCTGCAAGAGGTTACTACACAAAATAGGTACCATGAAGAATATTTACATAATATACCTACAAAAAATAAACTTGCTTGTGATTTATTGAATATAATTTTATATTTTAAACTTTAATGATGGATAGCAATAAGACAGGGGATACTTTTTTATATTTTTATTTTCATTTTCTGCGACCTTAGGTAGTATGTCACAACATTGTGACATCAGATCAATGGAAAATTCCTTCTTTAACAAATCCTTCGCTAGGTACTTTAAATAGAGAAGTTAGTTTTGGTCCGTTTCATTTCTGGATGGCAGTATTACTTCTTCTGGCCTTATTTCACTCCACTCAATTGTACAGTCACTCTCAGTCATATTTGTGCAGGATTCAATAAAATCGTTGAAAAATTTAAAATACATTTTAAACTCTAGAAAATCATGTTTCTTGTGCCTAAATACAGAACAATTGTCGTTTTTAAAATAAACTACCTAAAGTCAATATAAAACCTCTCAATTATATTCGTACATTACGTATTTCCCTCAAAATATACTTGGAACTTGACTGTTATTTATATGCTTTCGAAAGTAAACTTTCATCGTTGCATTACCCACTGCGGTGTGAATTGTTCGAACTTTGTTTTTTTTTTTTTATCTAAACAGGCAAAATGGGCAGAAAATCGAACGAAACGATTGTTGAGTTAAGAAATAAGTGTAAATCATATACAGACTCAAATGGAAACAGGATGATGTAATAACATACCAACAAAAATTAGATATTAATCTTCCATCTGAAAGTGAGATGACTAACTCGGTCGATGTACGTACACACCAACTTGTAGGTTGTATAAGAGATTCCGTCACAAGAGCATCCACGAACGTCTGTAAGTCCTTCAAACAAAAGTGGTTTGACAACGAGTGTATGAACGCGAGGAAAAAGTCCTTCAACCTTTTAAATGCATTCCGGTTTTTTAACAGCCAAAATTTGAAAAATTGGTACATAGAAGCCAATAAACAATACAAAAATCTTTGCCTCAAAAAGAAAACTGAGTTTTGAAAACCATAAAGCCTATGTACTTGGTCAATCAAGAGATTCGAAACAATTTTGGAAGGTGACAAAAGAAATAAATCGGTCAATATTTCAAATAGGAACCAGTGTATCTACCGATGATCTTGCGAACCACTTCAAAAATATTCTACAAAACAAAACGCTCCTTAAATTTTCGTATGCTGAACTTCTATTATCTGATGAGTTATTAGATGGTGAAATAACAGTGGCCGAAGTAAACCTTGTTCTTCATAAAGCGAAAACTGGTAAAGCCCCCAGTGAAGATGGGATTCCATACGAACACTTCAAACACGCCAAACCAACCTTCATTTCGCAACTTACATCATTTTTCAATAAAGTGTTTTTTAATGCTGATGTACCTATATCGTTCAAAAAAGCGGTAATATTCCCTATTCACAAAAAAGGAGACATTAATAATGTGGAAAATTATAGGGGCGTATCGTTTATGAACGTTATCTCAAAAGTGTTTTGTGGTGTACTTGCTAACAGGCTTGAGACATGGGTTGAAACCAATAATATCCTGATCCAATTCCAAGCTAGTACCCGTGGCATGATGGTTAGTGTGTTGAACTGTCATGCGAGAGGTCTCGGGTTCGATCCCTACCTGTGCCACCTAAAGTTTATTTCACGGGTACTGCCTCTTGCGAGGAATTGACAAATTCTCCAAGAGTAATTCTTGTCATGAAAAGTGCTTTTTCAAATTAGCCGTTCGGATTCGGCATATAAACTGTAGATCCCCTCCATCCCTGCAATTACTCGCACACAGGAATGGTTGAGAGTTGTAAGTCGCCTAGGCCCTGGTTCTCTACGGACTGTTGCGCCACCTAATTTAAAAAAATTCCAAGCTGGTTTAAGAAAAAAAATTTCGACTATATATTTGTGCTGACTTCCATCGTTAGAGCATTCCAAGCACAGAATAAGAAAGTTTATGCATTTTTCGTTGACTTTAAGTCTGCTTTTGACCTGGTGAATCGGTATGCACTTTTCTACAAACTTTCCCAGCTAGGTATATCTACACAGTTCATCCGAATTGTAAAGGAAATGTATTGCGAATCAAAAGCAGCTGCCTGGGATGGTTCAACGTACTCGGAATGGTTTGAAACGGACTCTGGTGTAAAACAAGGATGCATTTTAAGTGCTCTTCTATTTGAACTTTTTATTAATGATGTAGAAGCTTATCTACCTGGAGGTCTCCACATTGCTGACTTGAAAGTAAATGTTCTTTTATATGCTAATGACCTGGTATTACTTTCTGAGTCTCCTGAAAATCTCCAACTAATGATAAATCGCCTAGCTGATTTTTGCGATAAATGGGGACTTGTCATTAATGTAGATAAATAAAAAATAATGGTGTTCTTGAGATCTGCACGTACCCACACTGCATACAATTGGAACTTTAATGGAAACACTCTACAGATTACTAATGAATACAAGTACCTGGAAGTGATATTTAATAAAACAATAGATTTTAAAAATCACATTGTTAAATCTAGCCTGGATGAATATATTTTCAAACCAGCGAATAGTATTATCTGCGAAATGCAAGATATTTGATGCTGTTATAAAAAGTTCGCTTTGCTATGCTGCCCAGGTATGGGGAATCAACGAATACGAGGAGATAGAAAAGTTTCACAGATGTTTTTTGAAGAAGATTTCACATCGTGAGTATATGTCCCGTTTTTGTGCCTACAGAAATGCAACCTTTGGAAAAAAATCTCTGACGCTGCAAGAAACAGTAGAAGTGTTAAACAATTTTGAATGGAAAGCACTCTATTCCTTTTTGAAAACCATTTATACATATAGGATGTTAATTATAACCGAATTTATTAAATTTTAATTTTTAATTTTTTTTTATCATTCATACCTAGAAAATTATTTATTTTGATTTGCTAACCGAGCTGACGGCAATGCCATAGCTGAAAAATTCATAAAAATTATAAACAATGTACCAAAAGCAAAACGAAACAATAAATTAATGAATTATTACTTATTTACTTACTTACTTATACAGAAATAGGTGCAATCCACAGAAGAACTTGATCAACACTTGAAAACATAATAAAACGATTTAATGAGGAAAAAAGAAAAATAAGGGTAGAGAACTCCGAAACGATGAAGACGAAAGGTTTATTTTGCGACAAATAAATAAAAATCCAAAGTTAAATGCACCTAAATTGTCTGTTTTGGTATAAACTGACCTAAAAAAAAAATTTAAGTTTCAAAACCATTAGACGATCAATGGTCACATTCATAAAGCTAGTGGCTACGTAGTCAAGGGATTCTGATTGGCTAAATCTAACTACAAAAGTAGTTGAAATTTCCCTTCCGACGTAGTGTAAGAAATTCGGCTACAAAGTTAGTGGAGAATAATTTTGACGTTTCACAATCAGCTTTACCGAGCAGCTTTGTAGTGTAGTTTTGCATTCACAAAGCTAGTTGAATTTTGACTACGTAGCCACTAGCTTTGTCAATGCGACCAATAAGAAAAAGTGGATTCAACGGCGGGGTAGCACGAAAAAAGCAATGGATCACAGAGATCAATCGAAAAACCGTTTGGAATTTGCAAAGAAGTACAGACATGAGACGGTAGAGTTCAATATGATTTGATCTGATGTTCGCTAGAGAGTTTGGAGAAAATATAACACGAAGCCGAACACGAAGCACTCGGAAGTGGATTCGTAATGGTGTGGGGTAATTTTTTGGCGGCGGCGGCGGGAGCTGAAACCTTGAAATAATAAATGGGATTCTTAACCAGGACTTATATTATCGATATTATAAAAAATCTTAATAAAAGTGGCGTTCGGTTAGGTTTTGAAAACAAATTTTAATTTTACCAAGACAATACGTCTTACAGTAACTCAAAATAAAATTAAAATCGGAGCGAAATGTAAATTGGAGTTCTAAAATTCACTTATCAAATTCGATCTACGAGTACATTTTTTTCGAACTTAAAACGAAGGGAATTTCCGTGTTCTACATTTAGACTTTTGCGATATTCAAGTGATTTGAATGTGAATAGATTAATCTGGTGTGAATAGAATTTGACAAGAGGAAATGATTTGAAAACATTAGCAGTGTCATTTAAAGAAAATAAACCAAAAAGACTGAATGTTTTACACCATAATAATGTTACAATTAAGTTGGAATTTATGTTGAAGAATTTTTTGTTTTTGTTTTTCTTATATCCAAATTATAAGAAAAACAATGGAATGCAATGGAATTAAGCAAGAAATACAAGGTGTACGAATATGACTGAGACTGACTGTATATCGAATTCAATCATTTTATTTAGCTTATTTCTCACCATCGTCCGTATCCGTATTTTAAATTTCATGAAACAGTTAAAAAGAATTTTCGATACTTAGTTGAGATTTCGATGATGATTTCCTTTCTTCGCGAAAATGGTTTCGTTTTTTTTTGTTGCTTTGATAGCTATCTTCAATTATTGTTTAATAAAATTGTGTGCATGTAAAAAAAGAGAAATGAGTTCGGCGAAAAAAATAATTTGCAATACAAACATTTTTATTTTTGCCAAAACAAAGAGACTATCGACAGGCCAGCGTAAAAGAATTTTGTAACATAATAAATCTTCATAAAAATAAGAGAAGTGGTAAATGTATCATTATTGTAATGAAACTATATGAGTGTGTTTTTTTATAAGATTAATTCAAGCGAAAGCCGTTAGTTGAATTTGAATTCCTCACGTTTTTTTGAAAAACCTCACGTTTTCACGCTTACAAAAAATTTGTTGTCTATCGTTTATACAAACGCTGCATATTTTTTGGTGATAAATTCGAACTTTTTGGATTGATCTTAAAGTATGTTTAATTTGAAATCATCTGCTCTAGATTTAGCTATTGCAAGACTAACAATTCAGCTTCTACAAGGTCCAGTTCTCAAAAATTGAAAAGGAATAACTTGTATAATAATAATACACATACATCTTTTTTATGCCAGTCAATCAACTTTTATAATAATAGCTTGTTTAAACCTGTGAATATGAAATTGATACATTGTACATAGCAAATTTTGGGAGTGGAGTCATAATCAAAATTCCTTGATGTGAATGATATAAGCACCATTATATCAAATTCAATTTTTCGCGCATGGTAAAGGGCCAACGTTCAAAAATTTTCGTTTTTCCGATTTTGAAATCGAAATGATAACCACATGAGTGATACACCAACAAATCAGAAAACAATCTCCTGATCACAAATATTTTTGTTCAGGACGTTTTACTTTCAGCCTTCTGCTTGCCAGACGCATTTTAACCTAAAACCCCGATAAGTTTTTTCCTATAAAGTATAACCACACGAATGATATACCAAAACATCAAGAATTTGTTTGCAAATTATTTAAAACAACCACCGTTAAAGTAAATGAAGCACGATATGTGTTATTTTACAAAACTTGGAATCCAACTTCGAACAAAATTTAAAAAAAATAGCGATGGTTAGCTAAGAGTTCTAAATATTTCCGTAAAACCTTAAGTAAATTGTATGCTTGAAAAATTGAATCTGCAGGTTTTGAAGGAAGTTTATTGTCGCCAAGTAGAAACGTTTTTTTTTTGTAACAAATAAATCCTTTCAATTTGGAAAAATGCGGCAATAAATACAGACATAAAGCTTTCCCCATTGCACTGTGGCTTTGAAATGTCGGTCCCAGAAACCATTTAAAACTTTGTAAACGAAAATGAAAGTGAAGACATTGATAGCGAAGACATTACTTTTAATCTTTCATCCGATGAATCTGATGATGAATGGTTTTTTCTATAAAATCAATTTTCAAATAAAATATCTGATTTTTATTCAATTTGATGATGTAATGTGATGTTTGTATTCATTGGTTATGCCTAAAATTAAAGATGTATTCCTAAGATCAGTAGTACCCGTAGCGTGATGGTTAGTGCGTTGGACTGTCATGCAAGGGGTCTTGGGTTCAATCCCTGCCTGTGCCACCTAACATTTTTCACGGGTACTGCCTCTTGCGAGGAATTGACAAATCCTCCAAGAGTAATTCTTGTCATGAAAAGTGCTTTCTCAAATTTGCCGTTCGGATTCGGCTTTAAACTGTAGGTCCCTTCCATCTCTGACAACATTACTCGCACACAGGAATGGTTGAGAGTTGTAAGTCACTAGGCCCTGGTTCTGACTGTTGCGCCACCTAATTTATTTTATTTATTCCTAAGATCATCTAAGATGCACATTCTATTCAGGAAAACTCTTTTGATAAAGCAAAAAAGTTTTTGGGGTCTTATGTTGAAAAATGAATTTGAAAAACTATTAAAGTGCGTTTGTCAAGCAGAACGCTAATCAGGGGATTTTTTCTGATTTTTTGATGTACATATCACTCGTGTGGTTATTATTTCGACCTTAAAATCGAAAAAAATACCATTTTCGAACGGAAAAAAACTGCCAGACGCACGGTTGAATTTGATATAATGGTGCTTATATCATTCACATCGAGGAATTTTGGATATTAATCCACTCCCAAAATTTGCTGCCGGCTCTTAGACTATTGTACAAGGCTTGTACATATATTTATGTATGCAAAGGTCTATTTGAGGCCTGGTTTAAATCTTTTAATTGAAATTGAGTTATTTTTAGGTTCTATAGCACCTTAAAATGAGACTTATATAAGTAGAAACAGTTTCTAATTAAAAAAAGTAATTCCTTTTCATGAAGATGTCAATATCTATACTATTATATAAAAGCGAAACCATTTTAAAGTTCGTAACGCACGATCTCAGAAAGTAGTCAACCGATTTATTTGAAATATATTTTATTATTTTCTATATTGTTATGAGAGTGTTTATGGCTTTAATTTTTTTTCATTAATTATTTGTCAAACTTAAATATTATTAATTTTACATTTTTTGTCCATTTTTTTTCATTAGTTGACTTATACAACCACTCATATCTTAAAACCTATACAATAATCGACAAATATTAGCATTGCTTCATAAAGTCAATATTGTTACGCTAATTTAAAGCCTAAAATAACTTCTAATTTAAACACACAACCTGAGAAATAAATAAAAACAAATTATAAAATTATAAACTGAAATCGCAAAACGTGTTTTTCTTCCATACCCTAGATGTGTTTTTAAAGCCATTTTGGTAGTCTAAATTCCCAAATTTCAGATTTTAAGAACATAATATCTTCCCTTCAAGCAAAAATTTGCATACATACAGTACTGTGCAAAACATTTGCAACTAGAACCTCCAACATTTTTCATTAAAAAAAAATTGTTTAGAAAATCAAACAGCAAAATTTTTTCTTTGGCTTTCTAAACTTTTTTGATATTACGTTATAATTGTTGGAAACAAAAATCAACACTCTTCACTTAAACAAAAAATAAATAACTTCTTACTTCAAGGCAAGGAAATGTTCATATTTAATTGCATATCCTTTATTTTTTATAACGGCTGTATATCTTCTGGGCATAGAAGCTATAAAGTTATTAATAACAGTTTTTGGAATGTCATTTCACTGCCTCTGAATTTCAGCGAATAGGTTACTTTTGTGCTTAAAAATTATTGCTTTTATTTTTTTTAAATAAATGGCTCTTTTGCTATCTGAAAACCACGCAATCCGGCCTGCAGTGCGCGGCGTCTGATAGTTGATGGGTCAATGGGTATCTTAAGTTCAATTTTTGCTTCCCTGGATGATGCCGTGGGGTTTCTTCGGAAGAGATTTGTTATTTTTCGATCATCTTTTGTTGTGGTGCTTCCTCCTCTATGATATCATAACACCTTTCCACTTTTGATGATTCTACAAATAGTTGGTTTATAAATCGAATGTTTCTTTTAAATTTCTTTTTGTGATGCTCTTTTTTTGAAATCACTCAAAATTCTGAATTTTACATCCGATGAATATTTATTTCCCGACATTTTAAAAGCAAAATCTTTTTTTTTTTAATTTAAAAAGAATTTATCTTAAAAACCCGTTTTATCGGCTATAAAACTAACTGAACAAATCAAGCTACACGTATTAACTTACCAACCTCAAAATAAACCAAATTAACCGTTATCAAAATGAGACGAATAGAGAAATGGTCACTAGTTGCAAATGTTTTACACAGCTGAAATCATTATTGTTTTTGTAAAAGCCGTGCATTTGTAGAATTTGCCTTATCAGTGCTTTAAGATTATGAACAGTAAGTTGACACATACAAAAGTCGAAAGAAATTAAAATATTTTGATTGGAACAACTGTTATATACATATGTATACGAATATTCATTTTTTTGATAGGCGGTGATAGTTGCAAAAGTTTTGCACAGAACTGTACATATGACTATTTATTATCATAACAAAGACTCTTGCCTTTTTTAAAAAAGGAACTAGTTCTTTATTATTGTTTTATAATTATATCCGTTACAACAAATTGCAACATCGTATCATTTTTATTTAAACTAATTTATGTGTACGCACATTAAAAAATGTAATATTTTTGTAAATTCTAAAAAATAATATTAATCTTGTTATCTTCAATTATTTTATCCAAGTTGTTGAGATAAATCAATTTAAACAATAATCAATTAGTTGAAGTTCAGTTTTTCCTTATGTTAGAGCTCCTAATAATTATTAGCTATCACACTCCTTAAGAAAACTTGTAACTTTTATAAAATTGGTATAGCTAATAAAATAAATAAAAATACCAAGCCTCAAATACTTGCTGTTAAAGTTATTGCATTGCTTAAAATTATGGTTTTGTATGAAAGTCCAAGATATGAAATGCAAATAACTTCTTGAGACATCGAAAACAAATCCATTCCAAAATATTTTGTTTCAAACACAAACATTTTTTTTAAAGTCTGATATGTGTATGTAATGTTTGTGTGTTTCTTATACATTATTTTTTAACTATCGTAGTTTAAATCAACCTGCTTTCAAATTATCCTCAAAGACTATTCTCTATTTCAAAAACAAAAGCAATAATAAAGTGTGGTATGTACAATTCTGTTTTATCAAAACGAAATTTTAAAAGCCGTTTTCATCTAAAATATATTTAAGCTATGTAAACTATCGGGTGATTTTTTTGAGGTTAGGATTTTCATGCATTAGTATTTGACAGATCACGCGGGATTTCAGACATGGTGTCAAAGAGAAAGATGCTCAGTATGCTTTGACATTTCATCATGAATAGACTTACTAACGAGCAACGCTTGCAAATCATTGAATTTTATTACCAAAATCAGTGTTCGGTTCGAAATGTGTTTCGGGCTTTTTTATCGACAAATTTTGTTCAGCGATGAGGCTCATTTCTGGTTGAATGGCTACGTAAATAAGCAAAATTGCCGCATTTGGAGTGAAGAGCAACCAGAAGCCGTTCAAGAACTGCCCATGCATCCCGAAAAATGCACTGTTTGGTGTCGTTTGTACGCTGGTGGAATCATTGGACCGTATTTTTTCAAAGATGCTGTTGGACGCAACGTTACGGTGATGGCGATCGCTATCGTTCAATGCTAACAAACTTTTTATCGCCAAAAATGGAAGAACTGAACTTGGTTGACATGTGGTTTCAACAAGATGGCGCTACATGCCACACAGCTCGCGATTCTATGGCCATTTTGAGGGAAAACTTCGGAGAACAATTCATCTCAAGGAATGGACCGGTAAGTTGGCCACCAAGATCATGCGATTTGACGCCTTTAGACTATTTTTTGTGGGGCTATGTCAAGTCTAAAGTCTACACAAATAAGCCAGCAACTATTCCAGCTTTGGAAGACAACATTTTCGAAGAAATTCGGGCTGTTCCGGCCGAAATGCTCGAAAAAGTTACCCAAAATTAGACTTTCCGAATGGACCACCTAAGACGCAGCCGCGATCAACATTTAAATGAAATTATCTTCAAAATTTCATTTTTAAAAAATTTGCACTCAATAAGTTGAGAACTATTGAGATTTCTTCGAGAGAAGTATTGGTAATTAACGGTATAACAAATATCTTAAATATCCCGACTTAAAAAAAAGTGACTTATGCCACTATATATGTACAAATTATTCTTCTCGATCTTCTAGGGCTGTGAAAGCTCTTTCGCCCCTTTTGCAACAAATATTAGCTACGCTTTTGAACTTTCGTTTGCATATTTTGTTTTTTTGACATTTGTGTGTTGCACACGTCACTTTTTAAGCTTTACTGATCGCAGCGCCGCGCCGGTAGTTGTTTATTTTATTCGATAAGAAGATCAAAGAAATTAAATCATTATATCTAAATAAGAGTTAGTAAAAAAGAGTTTTTATTCAAAAAATGTCTGTGAAAGAAGAACAACCAATGCCCGATGTGGCAAGATATGACTACTATCGTATGTACTATGTTAATATAGACACCGAAAAACATGTAGAAATCCTACAAAAATTGGAAGAAATAAGTGATAGTTGTTCATTTATTGGCCATGCCAGGGAGCCGGGTCAAAAGCTAACTATAATGGTAGCTGCTCATAAAGTTCCAGAATTTGTTGATCTCCTCAAGACATACGATGTGAAACACCGAGTTTTGGTATGTTTTATATAAAAATGATGATTTGTTCTTTCAATATCATAGTCTCACATTTCTTTCTTTTCCCTCAGACCTATAACTTCCAAGAGAAAATCGATAAGAATTTAAAATCAGTCCTACCGAAGGGAGTTGATTTAAGTAAATTCGATTGGCTGCATTATTTCCATTTGGAAACAATATACGAGTGGATGGAGAAATTGGTTGCGCAACACAAAGAAGCCACATTATTAGATATGGGTTTGAGTACACAAGGCTTACCAATTAAAGGCATTAAAATATCTCAAAATTCTGATAACAAGACGATCTTTATCGAGAGTGGTATACATGCTAGAGAATGGATTGCTCCCGCTACAGCAACTTATATTATAAATCAATTGCTAACATCAACGGATGCGAGAGTTAATAAACTTGCAAGTAACTTTAATTGGATTATTTTTCCATCTGTTAATCCAGATGGATATAAGTACTCATTTGAAAGCGATCGCATGTGGAGGAAAAATCGCCAACTATTTGGAGTTTCCCGTGGTGTAGATCTCAATCGAAACTATCCTTATCATTGGAACGAAATCGGATCAAGTTCTGATCCAAGTCGCTATGATTTTTGTGGTCCATCGGCAGCTAGTGAAATAGAAACACAAAATCTTATTAAATTTCTAACTGACAATTCTAAGTCGGAGAAGATTCGTACTTATATTGCTCTTCATTCATACTCTCAACTATTGATGTTTCCTTATGGCTTCACGCCCGATCATGTTGATAACTACGATGATTTGAAAGCGATTGGAGAAAAAGCAACTAAGGCAATTAAAGAAACCCATGGAAGAGTTTATAATAGTGGAAGTATGTATGAAACGATTTATCCATCGAGTGGTGGAAGTAAGGATTGGGCCCATTCGATAATGAAGATACCGATAACATTTACATTTGAACTACGGGGACCACCAGATACTCAGGATCTATTTATTTTGCCATCAGAAGAGATACTACCAACTGCAGAAGAAGCTTTTGCAGCAATTCTAACCATTGTTGAAGAATCTGATGCAAGGGGTTACTATAAGTAGATGGTAACTCACCCTCCTTTTTTTCTCGAGCTAGAGGGATTAATTTTCTAGTTTGTAATTAGAAGCATTTATTTGTCCATTTTCGGTGTTTTTTTGTTGAATTTTGAACAGATTTCTATCAATAAATGAGAATTAATTGAAATTGTTGTTGATTCAAAGGCTTTCAGGTGTAATACTTGGGAGCGTGTCGAAATGCTGTATTTTAAAATACTGTATGGTCAAAATTCTGTATGATACTGTATGGTCATAATACTGTATGTTTAATATTCTGTATTTTAAAATACTGTAAAACTGTGTCTCAAAATGATGTATTGTCAAAATACTGTATCTCATAATACTGTATAATGCTAGAAGTTTTGACCGATCAATTAGTTTGGTGCAATTGTTTATGCAATTGTTGATTATGATAGGAACAATTATGTTAAAATGTGAGAGACATATAAATAACTAAGAAGAAGAAAGTGAGAAAGAGAAAATAAGAAGAAAATACCATTTATATTGTTTTTGTTTTTATTATTTCAAAGACTTATGAATTATCATAGGCACATATTATGTTTTTGTTCAAGGGAAGTATATTAGAACATTATGCTAATAAAAAATTATTATGATGCTTTCTTAAAAAAAAGTTGTCTGTTTTCGAAATTCTGTATTTCAAAATGCTGTAAATAAGGCTAAAAAATAAAAATCGTTTTGACAATGTAAAAAAGTGTGCACTTTGTGTGCTTTATTTACAGCATTATGAAATACAGAATTTTGATATACAGAATTTTGAAATACAGAATTTTGGAATACAGAATTTTGAGATGCAGTATTTTGATCATACAGTATTTTGTACATATAGTATTTTGAAATACATTATTTTAAGATTCAGTATTTTAAATTCAGTATTATGATCCATACAGTATTTCGACCCCAACCCGTAATACTTGTTCCCAAAGCTCACTAGTTTGTGAGACTGAAATATACATACTTTTTTTTTGATCTAAAAAAGAAGTTGAAATTTAACCAAGAGAAAAATTAGTAAATATCTAAAATAGACAGTATACTTGAGTAAAATAGACAAAAGTTTCCTTCAGAAGTCAACAAAATACATATGTATATCAAAATTAAACTCGTACAATGCACTTAAAGATCATAGTTTGTCATATTTAGTTACTATGGAGATCAACACATTATTGTTAATAATTCTCTGCATCAAAATTCTAATCTGTGCAAAATGGGTAGGCAAAACAGCCAAACTCAGACGTACAAAATTTGGTAATTATGCAATTTAAGGACGGCAAAACCTTGCGAGAAATTGGACAATTAGTAAATCGCAGTCATTCCACAGCGAAAGAAAATGTTTTAATGATACGGATGAGAGGTGGATTATTCGTAAAGTCAAGGATGTCCTTAGAATGAGTGCTCCCAAACTGGCTCAAGAGGCTGAAATTTATCTTGACGGAAACAATTCGGATAATATTGAGGAACCATCAATAATATGGACAAGTTGCCAGGAAGAAATCGTTTATTAGCACTTCAGACAAAATAAAGAGAGTTTCATTTGCAAAAGAGAATGTCGCCAAAGATTTCGATGGTAAGGTTAATGCTTGGCGTTAACCCAACGAACAGCTGAAAGAAACACTTCTGAGAGCAACGGTTAAGCATGGCAGTGGCTCAGTCATGGTTTGGGGTTTTATGCCTGCATCGGGAGTTGAAAACCTACATTTTATATAAGGAATAATGGACCAATATCCGTGGCATGATGGTTAATGCATTGGACTGTCATGCCAGAGGTCTTGGGTTCAATTCCTGCCTGTGCGAGGAATTGACAAATCTTTCAAGAGTAATTCTTTTCATGAAAAGTGCTTTCTCAAATTAGCCGTTCGGATTCGTCTTAAAACTGTAGGTCCCCTCTATCCCTGATAACAATATTCGCACACAAGAATGGTTGAGAGTTGTAAATCACTAGGCCCTAGTTTTCAACGGAATGTTGTGCCACCTATTTTATTGTATTTTTTATAATGGACCAGCACATTTACTTTGGTAGAAATACTTTCTAATTTCTCCAAGAAAACGATCTAAAGCACGAAGCTTACAGATTGCGTTCCAGGTTGGTGTACAACTGTCCAAAAGTGATTCATACTCCACCACAATCACCAGATATAAATGTGATCAAGCATTTGTGGAGTTACTTGGAAGACCACGTAAGATTTGCAGCAGATTTACAAGCGGAGTGATTTCAAAAAATTGTTGGCTGAAGAATGGCCCAAAATACTCGAAAACTGAATTAAAGGTAGCAAGAATAGTAACTACATATGTAAATCGAGTGCAGAAAAATGTTGTTCAAAATGTATTAATTGAAAAAGAATATTGACTATTGTTTAAATCACCAAAAAAAGGATTCCTCGAAAAACACGGGGAAACAGTTTCAAACTTAAAACTTAATTAATAAAAAATGTTTCCACTTTGGGTTACTTCTGATTTATCTTTCATCAATGGCATAGTTTTGATGATTCATAAAATTATGGGATAGGAACATTTTTGGCTAATAGGTTAATATTAGTTTTAATAGGCTTACAGCTAGATTTTATGTTGTTGATAGGTTATTTGTACCAAAGCAAACACATTTAAAGGACCGACTTATGACTTACTCCGATCCTTCTTCGATGCATTACAAAATTATTGAAACTCTTGAAATATGTATGTATGTTTTTTAATTTTGAAATGACTTAAAAACTTTTTTATTAAAATTGCAAAAAAGCTTCCCATCAATTCAGTACATGAATCATTCGAAATAGTTATTAGGTAAATTTCAAACCGATTCAATAGACATTTATCATTTTCGTTAAGTTTCGAAAATTCAATTCGAAGACATCCAAAGCGCATGTCTCCGCAAATCCTTCCAACAGCAAACTCACAAATTTATATTTTTTTTTATGAATGACTTGGGAATATACTCAATGTACATACGTATCCTTTATACAGTGGATCATCGCTGACAGGTGGTGGAAAATATATATACATATATACATACGTTTCTCCAATATTCTACTTAACAAAAAGCTCTCTCGGGCCCTCCATGAGATGATTCCATCTTATGTACTCGTATTCGTATATGAAACCCAACACTCTTCTCTCCATATTATCGAGTTATTCGAATTAGACGACAGAATCAGAAAGAATTTTTTTGTCATTTCCCGTGTGAAATTTTCCGGAAAATACGTGCCGAAATCTTTGATTCTTCTTCCTCCTAAATCCCAAAAGAGTTGAAATACAGTTTGGTGATTAATTTGCGGTCAATTTTATAGTAAAATTCATTGAGAAAAGTGTTAGATTTCTTTGTGAAAAATTGGTGTGCAAAAATTTTTCCTTCCCCGGTGAGATACTTCCTCCAACGAAAATTACATCCTACCCCATGTCGAAATCACACTGAGGAAGGGTAGTGTGTACCTCATTGTGATGGGGTGGTTGGCGGATTTTTTTTTCTTGTGAATTCCTTTCTTTTATATTTTTGAACCGTGATTTGTGTAGCAAAAATAAAATAAATAAAAGAAGAAAGTATCTATCTTTATGCTTGTGTATCATCTCGGTTAAAACTTGAAAGAATGAAAAAGATAAAGTGAAGTTCTCGGGATTATCCTGGTGCTCATCGCAACCCAAATGTGTGTTCTTAAGAACGTTGGCAACTACAAAAACAACTACAGTTCTTTTTTTGTTTGGATAAAGAAAAGTATCTACTCCATCAGGACTACTACCACCACCATCACCACCACCACCAGCTCCAGCTCCAGCACCGCCGAAAAAAGACCTACTACACACAATCGAACAAACGAACTGAGTTGTAACTTTAAGTGTAAACCTTGTTCCTAGAGCTCACTTGTAGTTCAATAGCCTTTTGAAAAATAATTTACAAAATTTTGTTTAAAAAAATAAAAATCAAATTAATTTAATCGAAATTATATATTTAAACAAAAATAATGGAACGAATGTGGCGCAAAGTCAATCACAGTTTTACTGGCCGAACCTCGAAGTCTACGGCTACAATCCAATCTACAGACACCACTTCGTCGGCTGGTTTTGGTGAGGGGCAGATTGTGGTAGCCGTTGCCAACAACAATAATAATAGCAATAGCAATAGCAATAGCGCTGGCACTGGAAATCTACCTTCTAGTACAGCAACGGGTCGCCGGCTGGCAGCCAGTGGAGTCCAATCCCAAACAGTGATAACTCCCAATCAACAAAAGTCCCTTAGCCAGCATGTTTTATTGAACAGCACAGCCTCGTCGGAGAGGCGACGTCGTCGAAGAAGGAAGAGCCGTCCCAGGCGTAGTGGAGACATGTAAGTACCTAAAGAAAAGTTCTTGAAATTTTTAAATTATGTATATTAATGATGTTATAAGTTAAATTGATGAAACTTTTATAAGTTGGATAAAGTAGGTGCACGTAGGTGTACGGCATGATTTGGGAAAAGTAGAAGAGGTCTAAAATTTAAGCCTCGTCTGGGTATGAGTAATTAAACAAGTTGTTTTTATTTTAAGTTTATTTTTAAGCTTGCTATTATAATTCTTTTTATTATTACTTTCATAAATGAAACAAAATTAGACTCATTTGGCTTCATGATTTTTATGTTTTAGAATTTAGATATTTCAAAAAGTCACGAAAATTTGGTTAGATTCTCAGGCACTGTTATGTAAAAGTGGTTTACATGAGAACTTTCAAAATTTAGTGTTAAGTAAGGTCAAGGGATGAAAAAAAATTATGTTATTTACCTTTGTGGAAGACTTTAAATTCTATGTTTAAAACACCTTCTGTTAATTTATCCAAAAATTAATATGTAAAATTAAGTGGTAATTCTTAGAAGAACATTTTAGAGTTTTAGGAGATACACCCTTGTGAAGGGGAAACGAAATGGAAAATTAAAGTTTTTGAATTTTTGGGTATGCTTCTTATTTGTGCGTTGGGAAATTAGATTGCGTTAATTTTTTAAAAATTATAAACTAGTAAAACAGACATAAAATTGTGCCAACTTCAAACTTTAAACCTAAAAAAGCAAAAGCTATTGAAAAGTGCATAGCACTGCCATGCCAGAGGTCCTGTGCCTCCGTCACCTAAAGTTCTTTTCCACTTATACTGCCTCTGACGAACAATTGACAAATCCTCTATGAGTATTCTTGTTATGAAAAGTTCTTTCCCAAAATACCTAGCCCTTTGGATTTGGTATACAAACTGTAGGTCCCCTCCATTTCTGATTGGTTGAGAGTAGTAAGTCGCTAGATCCTGATTTTCTACGAGTTATTGTTTCACCTAATTTATTTGTTTTACAAGCGTTTAGAAGTTTAATCAGTTCCAAAATGTCTTAAAACTATTTAATATCGATTTTTCGCATTTGACTTGGAAGGTACTTGTACTTTGCATCTAAAATCCTTTACATAATGCTTATAGATTTTTTGTTACAATATTAAGTGATACTAGAAAAGTCTAGAATGACCGTGCGGTAACTCCCGCAACCAAATTTAGTTTCTAAGTTAAAAATGAATTATATAGATCAAACTTTCTGTATAGTAAGTCAAAGTTATTTGCTTTTATAAGGTTAGAAGAAATGTTTTTAATTTTTATTCAAAAACTAATCTTCAGTATACATATAAAGAGCTGCGGTTTTTGTCGTTTCCAGGCCTTAAAAATCAAAAAAAAAATTTCTTGAGATACGTTTTAATTTCCGGTATGAGGTGTTTCTGAGATGGGCTCTACTTTCCGCACGGTTGATCTCTAAGCTTATGGCCGCCCCAATACCACTCACAACCTTTGTATATGAAAACTATAGTACTCTCATGGGCAGAAACTTTTAGGGGTAGCCGATGCCGTCGGTGGCGGTAGTATCGAAAAAGGGATAAATTTCGGGGGAGCGAGAGAAAAATATTATTTCCATTCCCATAAGCAGCCAGCAGAATAAGGAGCTCAGTTAATTTAGCAGCCAAAAAGTCGACACAATTTCATTCATTCTATTTGAGTCTATCCTTGTATATGTTTTCATATACTAAGCTTCCATATGAAGGTCGATGAATTTGTTTTTGTAATTTCTTTATATCAATGCACTTTTATATGGAAAACGGCAATGTCTCAATATTGTGTCTAATAAGGAGATGAATGAAATTTGTGTATGCTTACATCAGCTGTTCAGGATCTTGTACCGATTTTTGTTTTTATTTACATTCAGTAGTTTTCATATACAAAGTCACAACGTAAGAAATAATTCATCCAAAAAATTAGGAAACACCGGAAAACTAGCTTATTAAAGGAAATGGTTCATGTATTCGATTATAGTTCGTTCAAATACACAAACCATTTCTTCTGATATATTGTTTTCCCAGTGTTTCATATTTTTATTAGAATAAAAAAGTTAAGCTTTTCAACAAATTAAACATTGTTTTAACAATACAAATAAAACTCACATACTCTACAGACAATTCTTTTTTTCTTTGAGACTTGATTTGTTAGAATTAATTAACTTTGAGAGCTGGAAAAGGGAAACGAACTAACGAAATAATAAGAAGAACTTGTAAAAACAATTACCTAACAATAATTTCTTCAGGATCTTTAACTGGTCATAATGCTTCCTCGGTAGTGCCGTATACTCCAGTGCAGATAATGATTACTACTATGATTCATCTGGGAATGAAAACTTTTATCCCGAATAGGGTTAAAAGTTTAAACCTAAGGCTAAAGCATGGTTGGATTCGAGCTGCAAAGAGGTTATCAAGGAGAAAGAGGTGAGCTACCGGTGTTTTAGAGCCAACCCAACTGAGGAAAACCGGGAAAGGTTTAAACAAGCCAGGAAGTCCTGCAACGTCCATATTCGAAGGACCAAATTTTTGCATAACCAAAAATTACGGCAAAAAATACTGCAATGTCCCAAAAGCAGTAAGGATTTTTGGTCATTTGTAAAAAAGATGAGGAATTCTTTCTCTTCCTCGGTTCCTACGCTTGTTGTCAAAAACACTCCTTTAGTAAGCTCTATCGATAAAGAAAACTTGTTTGCAAGGCAGTTCGCCGAAAACTCTACCTTACCAGATAGTGTCATGGCTTCCCCAGTTCTTGAAAGCGTAAATGATTCTATGGGACCAATAAATTTTCGTACTCGTACTGTGGCGAGAGTTCTTAAAGATCTCAACAGTCATAAATCCGCTGATCCGGGTGGTATCCCCGCTATTATTCTGAAGAGGTGTTCTTCCACGCTAGCAAAACCTGGGCTCGTTCCGAGTAGTTGGAAAACTGCATTTGTTCAGCCAATCCCAAAAAAGGCGAATCTTCTTCCCCCGCAAATTATCGATCGATAGCACTAACGTCCCTTCTTTCTAAGGTCATGGAAACGCTGATTAATTATCAGCTTAAGAAATATCTTGAAGAACAGAAGCTTCTTAATGACCGGCAATACGGCTTTCGTAGCAATAGGTCCACTGGTGATCTCATGGTTCCTCTCACCGAACAGTGGAACAAATTTTTAAATCGTTTTTGAGAAAGTAAGATTATTGCACTTGATATTTCAAAGGCATTTGATAAAGTCTGGCATTTTGCTCTCTTATCGAAAATGCGTGCTTTTGGTGTTGACGAATTTTCTTTCGAACCGTTCAATACAAGTTGTTTTGGACGGATTCAAGTCTGAAACCCATAAAATAAATGCTGGTATGCTCCAGGGCTCCGTTTTGTCTCCGACCCTTTTCCTCATTTTTATAAATGATCTCCTGTCTGCTACTTCTAATCCCATACATTGTTTCGTTGACGATAGCACTCTTAGCTTTTCATATTCGTTTCCAGACTCACAACCCTCCTCTTCGGATGTGGAACTGCAACGGCAAAATATGAAAAGCTCATTAAATTCCGATCTACACAGCATTGTACAATGCTGTCTTGTATCGTTAAAGCGAGATATACCCTCTTTGCCACTATCTATGAGTGGCACTTGCATCAAAGAAACTATAAATCTTGACATCCTCGGAATGTGCATCAGCAACCAATTTTTGTGGAGCGATATGCGATGTCGCCAAAAATGCCGCAAGATGTCTAGATTTGGTCTGATCTGGCTGCAATCTACAAGACATACATTTATGCGTCCGAAACTTGAATATAACTCTCATCTCTGGGCTGGTGCTCCAGTAACTTATTTAAGCTTCTTGGACAGTATTCAAAGAAGAGGTTTTAAAATGATTGGTGACATTAACATCATCAACACGATTAAGACACTCGAACATCGTCGTAAAGTTTTTTGTCTTACCCTTTTTTACAGTTATTTTAACGGACTTTGCTCTAGTGAAATAGCCAGTTGCATTCCTCCCCTTAAACAATTTAACCGTAATACCCGCGTTTCTAGGAATGCCCATCAGTTTACCCTTGAGCCCAACTGCGGCCGTACTATGAAGTACAGAGATTCATTTTTTAGCCGTACTACGCGAATGTGGAACGCCTTGCCAAGCTCTATCTTTCCCTTTAATTGCAATGTTCAGGAGTTCAAAATCAATGTACACCGACACCTCCTATCCAACCCTTCCCTCTTTTCCAAATGCTCATACTGTGTCTTTGGCATATTAAAGGTATACAAAACCCTTTTAGTGTTCGCTAATTATTAAAAAAAAAAACTGTGTACCTATTTACATATGTACATACTTAAAGTGGCACACTGGAACTAACGTCCGCGCCGGGCCTGTGTCCTAACCAACATGCGTTTCTAGCCAGCTAGGTCCCTAGTAAAGTGTCTCCAGTTTCGTACGCCAAGTTGGTTGAGGTGCTCTCCCATCTGCGTGCACCACCTGACTCGCGGTCTTCCTCTACTGCGGCGTATCTCGGGATTGGATTCGAAAACCTTCCGGACTGGAGCTTTGATGCCCATTCGCTCTAAATGACACAGCCATTTTAGTCGTTGGATTTTTATTCTTCTGACTAGATCAGTGTCGGACCACTACCTCTTTGTAGCCAAGGTAGCACTTCGGGTTTCCAGACCCAAGGCAAAACAGGGAGATGCTGGGAGAAGGTACAACATCGAACGACTACAATCGCAAGAGATCGCCAAATCCTTCTCCGACCGAGTAACAAGTAACCTCTCTAGAAGTTCTCTGCCGCCAACACAATGTATCGAAAACCAGTGGCAACATTGCCAAGATGCAATCACAGAAGCCGCTTCTGACGTGCTGGGTTTCAAGCAGCCACCAACAAGGAACCGCTGGTTTGATGAGGAATGTCGGCAGGCAAATGCAGCCAAACAACAGGCACGCAAAGCGGCGCTGCATAGAAGGACGAGAGCTGCTCATGAGCTCTATGAGTAGAAGAGGTGAGAGGAACACTGACTTTGAGAGGTTCAAAAGCAGGAATGAAGCTCGAAAGTTTTATGAGCAGGTGAAACGGAATTCACAAGTCCATAAACCTAGAACCGAAGGCTGCAAAGACGAAAGTGGAAACATCATAGTGGAACCGCAGTCAATGCTGAGGATATGGAAGGACCACTTCTGCAGACTGTATAACGGCGACAACGAACCGAATTCCGCTGTCAGGCAGGATGATCCATTCAACATAGACGACGAAAGCCAACAATCCCGTCCTCCCGACTTAGACGAAGTAAAGATTGCTATATCTAAGCTGAAGTCTAACAAAGCCACTGGAGCAGATGGCTTGAATGCCGAGCTCTTTAAAGCAGCTGGAGATAAGTTGATTAGGAGCATGCACCAACTTATCTGTAAGATATGGTCGAATGGTCGAAATAAATCATGCCCGATGAATGGAACCTCAGTATTGTTTGCCCGATTATGAAAAAAGGAGACCCTCTAAACTGACCAACTATAGAGGAATCAGTCTACTTAACATCGCTTACAAAATCTTCTCTGCCATAATATGTGAACATCTAAAGCCCATCGTCAACAACCTGATAGGTCCACAGTCGATCAAATATTCACATTACGGCAGATCCTGGAAAAAACCCAAGAACATCAAATCGACACCCACCATCTTTTCATCGATTTCAAGGCCCCATATGACAGCATCTACACTTCTACAAGCACGAGCTGTACAGAGCCATGTCTAGTTTTGGCATTCCTGACAAACTCGTCCGTTTGTGCAGGATGACCATAAAGAATTCACGCTGCTCCATAAAGGTTGGAAACAACTTAACAGAACCTTTCGATGTCAAAAACGGTCTTAGACAAGGTGATGCGCTGTCATGCGATTTTTTTAACATCGTACTTGAAAGAATAGTGCAGAGCTCTCACGTCGACACTAGAGGCACTATCTTTCAAAAGTCTGTCCAATTACTAGCATACGCTGATAACATTGACATAATCGGAAGAACACAGCGTGATGTCAATGGGGCTTTAATGTTATGTTAATGTTAATGAGGGCAACACAAATTACATGCTGTCGTCAAGAAAGGACTTACAACACCGACGCGACGTCTCGGTCAAAACGTCACCATCGACAGACGTAACTTTGAAGTAGTCAAGGACTTCGTCTACCTAGGCTCCGCTGTAAACGCAGAAAACAACACCAGTGCTGAGATCAAACGAAGAATAACTCGTGCTCTCTTGCTTGTTTCTTTGGGCTAAGAAAGCAATTGATTAGCAAAGTCCTCTCGAGGGGCCAAAGTATCGCTATATAAGACCCTTATCATCCCCGTCCTGCTATACGGTGCAGAAGCGTGGACTATGACAAAAGCGGATGAAAGCACCTTGGGTCGTTTCGAGAGAAAAGTTCTTCGTGCGATCTACGGTCCCGTGTGCATAGAAGGGGCGTGGAGGAGAAGATGGAACGACGAGCTGTACGGGCTGTACAGCGACGTAGACTTAGCCAGAAGGGTAAAAGTTCAACGACTAAGATGGCTGGGTCACGTAGAGCGCATGGAAAGCAATGCTCTGGACCGGAAAGTCTTCGAATCCACAGTCTACACCCACATGACAGCGCAGTAGAGGAAAATCGCGAATCAGGTGGCGCGCACAAGTGGAATGTGACATTGCCCAACTTGGAGCGCGAAACTGGAGACTGGAGAAACTAGGGACCGAGCTAGATGGTGAAGTTTGTTGGTGAGGCCCTAGTTCACACAGGACGGTAGCGCCACCTTAAGTAAGTAAGTAATTACATCTTAAAAAATACTGTTTTTTTCATATCAAATGAAACGCTATAAGCAATTAACTAATGTTTCTAAAAAGTCAGAATAGTTTCTTTTTTGAGGAATGCTGTTAAAATAGGAATTTAATATTGTCTTTAAAAAAATGTTCCCTTCTTTTTATCTCTAAAAATCCATAAAGTAGTGTCATGTTCCCTCGGGTGTATACACACTTATCTTACTTTTAAGAATTTGTATTCATTTTTATGTTTTTTTTTTCCTCCCTAATAACGCGCCAAACATTCTTTTCTAAAACGTCAATTGTCTCGGGCTTATCGGCGTAGACAAGTGACTTAACATAACCCAACATAATCTGAACATGAATCAAGTGACAGCTGTCAAGAAGAACAAGTCCGAAAAACATGATTGTTGATTAAAAACCACACGTCAAAAAAAACACCCGGTATTTGAAATCACAATCTATTTTGTACTGACATTTTTAATTTAAATTCTTATTAAATTATATTATGTTTTTTTTGTATTCAATTATGATGTTTAAGGAGAGAATTATTAAAAAAATCAAAGTTCTTTTTTCTTCAATTAATGCTGCATTGATACCTTGATAAATGTACTTGAAAACAGTGTCTTTTAATTTTTGTTTAAATTCAATCCTTTGTGCTTTTACCGTGAGTTGATAATGGTAGATAGAATTAAAATATTAAATATTAAGTAGGTTCGTATAAGCCTAAAAAGTCAGATTCAATAAAAAACACCCTTATACAAAAGAACTTTACCCCTGGCCTCAATATGAATTAAATTTATGCTATACATGGTGCTTGATGTTCAAAAAACAAAACAAAACTTACACACATACATCTACAAACACATTAAAAAACCGAAAGGTTTTTGTGCGGTAATTGCCTGAAAGTCCTTTAATCTGCACCCAGAGAGAACTCTCTAACCAAAGCAAAGCAAATAAACAAAACACACCCACTATTTTCCTAACACCGCACCACATTTTGGTCTCATTACTAATGATAGTCAAAAATAAATAAACAGTAAATTCTCTTGTTGTCGGAAGTTATTAAAGAGTATATAAATGTTTTAATCGGAGTCACCTAAAATAAATTCGGATTAAAGTTAAGTTGAAGTGGCTGTCAAAAGGTATTTTTTTAGTCGATTTCTTTTGGCACCGAATGGAATACGACTTCATTTCATTTTTTTCTTGTGAAACTGACAGCTGTCAATTATTCTGACGTTTAGTTAGTAAAATCGACTTCCAAATAAAGGACTTATATTTACAAAATCGGTATTTTGACAGATCCCTCGATGTTCGACTTCAATACATAAAAATTAAATTAAATTCTTCGTTTTTCACGATGTCAAAACTTTTTGATATCACACCAAATGTTCCTTAAAGAGATTTCACTGTATAAACACATATTCCTACCTTGATATATGCAGGATTGTTGCTATATGCATTACGACCCATGGACCATGACTTGAACACATTAAAACCAGTGGCAGGGAGTGGTAGAGCAAAAGAAGCTCGATTGAAGTGGACGGAGCCGAGTCGAGGCAGAGTAGCAGAATTGAGTGCTTCGTGTGCATTTGGGCATAGTGTCGTTTGCTAACCGATATGGTGTCGGTGTTTAAATTGGGAGCAGGTAAACATTATGACATATAACCCAAACTTCCAGCCGTCGTTCGTCGTCATCGTCGTCGTCGAGGTTGTCGCAACTATTATACGGCCGCTGCATAAGTTTGTTCATTATTTTTTTATTCAGTGTTGTGAGACAGGACCTTTATCTGCATATATCATTCCAGAGGAGCAAAACCGAAAGTGATGAATCACCTATTGATTTTCTTTTTTCTTCTTCTGTTGTCTCAATACTCAACGGAGAAAATGGATTATATCCTTGAGTTTGGCATCAGTCCAAAGAGGAATCTCCTGAATACATACATATATATAGACATACGTGTACATATGTACATACAGTTGCATTATTGGGAAATGGCTCATAAAACTATTTAAAAAGCTGGAAGTGATATCTTGTAGACACCATCATCGATTTGATTTAGAATTGGAGTGAGTGTGAGTGGTGGGTCCATTCCATAATACAATAGTCTTGCCATTGACTCACTGCACCATTATATGGATTGTATCCTTTAGCTTGCGTTCTCCTCTTCGACACCAGACAGACCGAACAGATATGGTATAAAACCTATTCTTGAAAAGGCAGCGGCAAACGTTCGCTCGCGTCCACCGCCACCCGGGTGAACAAGTAAGGGTGATCCAGAGCGCAGAGATCTCTGACAGCGGCGCACAGCGGTAACGGGAACGTAATAGGAGAAGGAAAGTAAATACAAAAAGGAACTAGCCAAGCATCAGTCTCTGAGAATGGGAATTCTTTTGAATGTTATTGTCGAGAGTTGGCCTATTGTTAAAAAGGATAAGTAACCCTCTTTAGGTTGTTTAACCTTGTAAATGCTCGTCATGTGTGACCATCATCATACAACTAAAAAAGAACAACACAAACACAAAATAGGAGGACTTTAAATGAAGATGGTGAACGATTATGGTTTTTTAAAAAAAAAAGCTTTACTTCACTTTAAACGAAAAAAAAAGAAGACTTAAAGGAAAGGAAAACAATGAAAAGGCTTAAAATGTATGCAAATGTAGACATTGCGATACCTATTTGATGTTAAACGTTTTAAGTTTCGAAAATATAAAGTTTTGTTACATTCAATTTTTACGTTGCAGTACCTATTAAAGTTTAACCTGAGGTAACTCCTTAAAACTTTTAAGGCCATTTGCTTAAAGCCATTATCTGCTTTTTTTCAAATCTACTACCTAAATCAGCTTGCTTATATATTTAGAGTGAGATTAAAGTAAGAACGGATTTATATCTACATAATATGCATTGACCTTTAACCCAATAGAAATAGTTCTGAAATAACTGATAGCGGAATATTTTTTAGTCTATCTATTGCCGACAATTGAAATATTTAAATATCGTTGAAAAACTTAACTCTGGTACATAATTTTTGTTTTAAAGAGTGTTTTTTAGACGTGTGGTTATCTAGAAGAAATAAAACTCATATAATTCAATGTTATGGCCTAGTGTCGAGCTTTATTATAAAGAAAAGAGTTTGCCATTCTATTTTTTTAAATAATTTCTGCTTATTGGATTACGTGGCTGGCTAGAAAAAAATTTCAGCCGAGATGCCCAATTTTTGCAGCAATTGGCCGTATGTCAGTTAATTGCTTCCAATATTCTTTTCCAAGGCTTCAATCGCCTCGGGTTTATCTGCGTAGACAAGCGACTTCAAATAACCCTGCACGATCTTGAAAGTTAAGCCACATAATAATATTTAGCGCCGTTTTGTTGGAACCAAAAGCCGTTCCCATAAACATCCTCCAATTCAGGAACGAAAAAGTCATAAAGCATTGCTCTATAGCGTTCCCCATTGACTGTAACATATGTCTTTCAAATAAAATCAATATTATTTTTCTTACAATGTAGTACCCGTAGCGTGATGGTTAGTGCGTTGGACTGTCATGCAAGGGGTCTTGGGTTCAATCCCTGCCTGTGCCACCTAACTTTTTTCACGGGTACTGCCTCTTGCGAGGAATTGACAAATCCTCCAAGAGTAATTCTTGTCATGAAAAGTGCTTTCTCAAATTAGCCGTTCGGATTCGGCATATAAACTGTAGGTCCCTTGCATCTCTGACAACATTACTCGCACACAGGAATGGTTGAGAGATGTAAGTCACTAGGCCCTGGTTCTTCATGGACTGTTGCGCCACCTAATTTATTTTATTTATTTATTTTTCTAACAATAAAATATACTTAAATATTTAGTATTAACTTCTTGGAAATCAAGTGTTTTTAACTTACCCTTTAACCATCGATATTTCAGAAATATCATCATAACATACATTTTCTTTGTATTACTTTAAAGAAATATTTAAGGCCTTTAAATTGATATATGTATAATAAAGAAATACTTACTTTTTGACAAAGTTACTGTGAAAAGTTCCTTGACATGCAACTGGGTGCTATGAACTTCCTCGTTTAGCATTTTCTAAAAAATTTCTTTAGCCAAACATGCACTTTGTTAAACTGAATTTATATGTAATAAACACAGTTAGATAAATTATTATTAATGTGGTGAAGTTATAAAAAAAAATATATGAACATACAAAAAAAACTTTACCATTTTACACTTTTAAACAAAATTAGTTAACCAAGGTATACTTATAAAATAAAATATGCATAGGTATAAGTCAGTTGGTGGCTTGCAATTTAATTCTTTTTAATTCATAAGTCAGTTGGTGATTTGTGAATTGAATTTATTTAATTCATAAGTCAGTTGGTGACTTGTGAATTAAATTTAGTTTAATTCATAAGTCAGTTGGTGAACTGTGAATTAAAGCCATGAGTTAAGCTAAAAGTGAATTAAGCTTTTGCAACGCTGATTCTTCGATACTCTACAGCAGAAGTAATGTCGTCGGTGCCCACTGTACGGCGGCGGCGTCTCTGATTACTAGAGTAAACACGATGTGCAACCGATCCATTGTTGCTTGAATTTCCAACTCTGCTGGCCAATTATGTCCACGGAAAAATGGACGCGAACCATAAGTTTGGTTATAAATTTTCACGATTTTCAAACGTTGTTCAGTAGTAAGTCTTTTCATTATGAAATAGCAACTCAAACTGAGCGCAAATAAAGTGGAAGCTGACAAAAAGACCAACTCCGAACAAAGTATAAGCACACTTTTAAAAACAACACCCGTTATTATATGTCAACGGATATGGAAATTAGACCAAAAATGAGTTGCAAAAGGATGCCATTGAAATTCAAAATTCCAAAGTAATGGCGAATAACGTAACTGTTGTCGATGTTTTTAAAAACTGTTATGATTTGGGATAAACAAGTTATCAAATTCTAAAAAATCATAACCTGCCCTGCCACCATATTCAGTTTGGACCATACTTTACGGGACATTCTGTTAAACTTCGAATTTAATAAATGCAAAAATACGAACACCGAAAAGAATTCAACACATTCATTCCGGGTAAATTTGGGGAAGAAGGAAGCATCAATTGAAGACGTTTTACCTTTATTTGTCGTTATCCAAAGTTCGAAAATCTAGTCTTATTCTAACTCTTATCTTCCTACCTTTACAGCATAACTAAACTGTCAGTTCCATTTGGAAGCGTAGTTTAATTGACTTTGAAGCGCTTAAACAAAAAAAATATCTTTTACCTCCCCTTCCAAAAAAAACTTTCATACAAAAGAAATATCAATGCACTTCCGCACTATTTCTCATAAAGATATCGCTTGAGTTGAGTTTAAGTCCTTTGTATGAATTCCAACTCTGCCGAAACTGAAGACAAACTTAATCAGCTTAAAAAATTTATTTTTTCGTTTTTCCTTTTGTTTTTGGCTCTAGCTAGTAGGTATATGCTTTCGGGAGAAAAGAAAATCAATAAGTCCCCAAGGCGCTCTGCTCTAAAAGCATTGTCCTTGCATATATACCTTGCAGTATAAGAGAAGCAATTATGTATGTATGGTTGTTTTTCTTTTCAAATCATATACACAGGTCCTCGGGCGGATTTGGCCATCACCAAATAATGGAATCAACGAACCAACAACATCACCATCACCACCAACAACTATACCAGCCATTGCAGCCGCATGACCAAGAGCCGGTACCGCCACTGCCACCACCGCAACCGCAACCACAACAGCAACAGCAACAGCAGCAGCAGCAACAGTCAACGTCTTCTTCTAGTGCACTTATGATGGGTGTGAGCTCTAGTGGCAATGCATGTTACCCCCCAATTGTGGCGCCCAACAATCAACAACCAGACGTATCATTGCGACAACGTGCTGTTGCTAAGCTTAGAATGTTCAACTTCCACCTAAACTGGGACCTCCACATGACTCAATGCAAACCGTGCGGGTAAGTAAGAGTATCTTTTTCTTCTTCTTCTCTAACAAACTTGTATTCATTCAATCGTCCTGTTTTTATTTTCGCCACTTCACTTGAAGCTCAAAACTCAAACTTATCTTCATCCTCATCCTCTGTCCTCTGATCCTTGTTACACTTTAGAATAAGTTTCTCCGATATCCTCCTCATCTTCATTTTTATCCTCGCTCCGTCCTCGTCCTCGTCTTCATTTTCATCAGCCACCCGGTTTACTTTTGCCATCGGGCTTTGGCCCACATTCCTTTCATTTGATCTCGGGTTACATACATTCTGCGATTGTTGTGGGAAATGTAGCCCATTTTGTTTTCACCTTTTCACTCGCACCTTTATATATTTCATATTGTTTTTGCAAATAAAAAATTTACATTTTAAGTGGTGCTTGAAATTATCCGTCCCTCTACTTTGTCCTTTATTTAAGAACCTCCAGTTCCATTGCTCCTATGCTCCAATCCCCAATACTCATACAATTAAATTAAAAAAAAAAATATATGCGACGAGAAGAGGTGAAAAAAGGATATGTTATTGTTGTTGTCCTTGTCTATTCATAATTATTTATACCTTCTCAGTGTTCTTTAAATTGAAGAATCCTGAAGTGGGTAATTAATATTATCTTCTGTCCTCTCTGCTCTATGATATGTGTGTTCACATTTTTCTTATAATTTTTGTATTTACCCAACAGACCACGTTCGGGAGGAGGGAATATTATTACTCGTCGATTGTGCAGGAATCGCCGTCGGGAGGACAACGAATTGTATCGCTCGAATAGTTTTAAGTTTGAACGTTTCGAAAGAAAGGAATGCAACGAGGAATTCGCAGATACTTTACAAAAAAAGGTGAGTGAGCTTTTTGTTTTTGTTTGAATATTGCCGAACTGATAAAAATGTGAAAAAAAAATTACAATAATATACTCTCGTCTCCATGCAAACGAGAATTGAGCAAGAGAAAGAGAGTGAGAGTCCAATAGAAAGGAGAAAGTGACAACTTAACGAAAAAAGAGCTTTTCACCACATACAGATTGTAAATGGCAAACATAATACAAAGCTTTTAAGTGTTTTAAGCTTTAAATGTATTATAGTGTTTACAACAGATGGCGCTACTTTTTTTTTGTTTTAGATAAAAAGTGCTGCCATCTATCGAGAATATTGCTTATTTGCTATTGAATTTTATAATTTATGAAAACCAAAGTACTCTCATGGTGGAATTCGAATAGGGCGGCACCTGGATATTTTTCGTTAAACATTTCGTAAAGAAATTATTTTCAGCCGGGGGACTTAAGAATCTTGAGAATTTGAAGGAGACGAAGATAGGGACATACTATGCTGCTGCTGCATAAATCGAAGTCAAAATGCATAAGAACAACACTTCTTTTAATCCATATGCGGTCCTGTAAATCAAACGCGTTATTTATGTTTGATTTCAATTATTTTATTATAAATTACTTCAAAAATATTTAATATAAAAAGAGCGCTATGCTTGTTGAGGTTAAAAGGAGAAGTGGCTGGTTTTCTGTTGCCGCCTAACACGCGTTGGTGGATAGTTGACGTTTTGCATCTGTCATATTTTGATTATGATATTTAAGATAGTTACTTGAGGTCTGCTCCCATTACAGAGGTCCGAAGTTAATCAGCGTGGTCGACTCCTCGCAATAATGTATTATAGTCTTTTACGACTTTTGGACATCCTACTTCGTGTTGTACTCCCAATTTATCTCTTCTGGAAACCGTTGAAAAATTGTTTCTATGGTAGTTTGAAGCTAACAGGACCTTTCTGGTGTTTTTCCACTTATAAAAACTGATCCCATCCTTCCAAGATCGATAGTCTAAATCTTCTTTTTTTTTAATTTGTTTTGATTCTTTTAAAGTTTTTGGGTTGCTTTTTCTATTTGCCTGAATCGTACCACAAGCTAAAGTTTTTTCGGTTAGTAGTTTCTCTAATAATTTCATTGATGAAAAGTAGTTATAGTAGTAACCACTTCTTTTCAGTCATAGACAAGATTACTCTTTCGCCAAAACCGTAGCTCTCGTACTTACTTTCCAATTTCTCGTCCTTTTCTTGGTAAACTGAAAATTTCTTGATGCACCCATTTTGATCCGCCAAGGACCATAATTTGTATTCTCGCTTTTTAGGCTTCATGGGATTGTACTGTTTCATAGAATTTCTTCCCTTGAAAAGAATCATTGATTGGTCAACAGAAAGTAGTCTTGTCCCATAGTAAGAAGTGCTGAACTTTTCATTTAACGAATCGTGTTACTTTTTTGAATAAGGCTGTTGTTTATATGTATGCAAATTATTTAAAATAGCATCAAATCTATTGCGGGTCACTCCGAAATCATCACTTTCACTCCAGAAGTGCCTCCAGCTGGGTCATTTATGTTTATTCTTAAAAAGTTTTCAGAAAGTTTGAGGAATATCTGATGCACAATCTTTAGCTTTCCATTGGTAATTTGGTTCGTCTTCGGGTATTTTTTTATTTTGGAAATGACTGCATCATAGACGGTTATCCAAAATTTTGTCATCATCTGCCAACAAACCCTTCTTGAAGTACAGATTTATCTGGTTCCTAACTCATTTCGGCAGCAGTTCTTATCCTTGAACGAATAGTAAGTAGATCCAATTCATCTTCGGATTCTAGGTCAGTGTCTTCATTATTGTCCAAAGGTACCTTCTCGACCAATGCCATAATCTCATCATCCGTCAATAAAACATTCTGAATAGCCGAAAGTGCATTACACTTTAAAAATACATGAAAATAACATGAAGAAATAAGAACTCAATTAGAACACTACAAATAAAAATCTATAAACATCACACTAAATACTTAAATAAAATTACGAAAACTGTCAAGGGGTACTTACATATGTATATGCCAATTACCAAAATCAACTAAAATTAAATTCTTCATAGTCTAACATGCTGTCAAAAAAACCGTTATAACCATGTCTAAAACTAAGATAAAACAAAAATTAAAACATGTAGATTACATGGTACTTAAGTCTCGTTGGGCGGCAGTGCCATGTTTTGACATATAGAGATTTTATTTAAACCAACATTTGGTGGTACTCACAGGTACCTTCGATCAACAAATATTCATATGGGTGATTATACAAAAGTTTTATAACTCGATGTCATCAACCAATATATACAAAGTCTTATTATATTTTATTGAGATTACAATTTATTTTAAAACAATGGAAAGACCTATCTTTAGTCACCCAATTTCAGTTCTTCATTTTGAATACAAGTTATTAAAAAAACATAATTTATTAGTTCTTAAAACGTCAGTCCTTTGGCATGTCACAACCCCGAAAACCAACAATTAAGTGACTGTCTATTAAACATTATCACTAATTTAAGAAAACTTATCAATTTACTACAATCTGTGATGTACGGGTATATACTCGAAGTTAAATATATACTACAACTTTCATAATGCAGTGTTCTCTACTTTATTTAAACAAATAAAAAATTTCGTGTTCAGTTTCATTCATCAGTCCGTTGTGTGTTATTTAAATTTGAATTTCGTGCGAAATATCGCCGACTCAACGTCAAATCCCACTTTGAATTTTAATGTTGGTAATAAAGTTAGTTGCGGGTCGCACAATTTGACGGCCATCATAATTGTACCAGAGTTCGGGTTATGTTTGTTGTCTATACACGTGCTAAGCCAGCCAGTCACGTCAGTCCTATGGTGAGTCGTTATTTTTTTGTTAATCTAAAGTTTATTTTTATTTATTCATATTCGACTTTGATTTGTTAAAATGTAGTTTGTTGATATTCAAAATTACAAAAAAAAAACATTACTTAGTCCTGATTATTATCTCAAATTTCGTCTTTTTCGTCAGTCCTGTGTCAGGTATATTGTTATTGTTCTTCATTTCATGATCATTAGTACTTTTAAGATGAATATTGTTAGATTTTGTTTAAATTGTTTGTTGATTACTTAGAAATATTTAGTAAAACTATGTGAAAGTAGTAAAAGATAAGTGAATAACGTTACGTTAAATGTCAAAAGTCTATTTTGAAAACGTATATAGTATTTTCTCCCATTATTACATATTAATAATTATTTTTAATTGTTACTAAGTGATTTTCATATTTATAAAACACATGTTCCATTATTAAATTCTTAGAGATTTTTACTAATTTTTATTAAATTTTATTATAATATGTACATACTTTCAAAACTTTTTATTTTATCAGTACCTACTATGTAACCTCGTTAGTCCCCTGGCAGTGAAATTTTGATTTTTTAAATATCTTACTATGTACTTAAAAAAGTGACTGGCCCGATTTGGAACAATATATATTAATTAGATTAGCCATCATATACACCCGAATTTGTAGAAGTTCGATTAAATAAATATCGTAAACAAAATATCCTCAACTTTTGTATAATAATCACTTTGAGTCTCATAAAGATCAAAAAGTAATTCGTTCATATGTTTAATGTGTCAAATAAGTATTCTTCAGTCAGGGTCCCTGCAATAAATTTATTTTAAGAAAACCAAAGCTTATCAAGTTTCACCAAGAAGAATAATAATTGAACTCGGTAAATTTTAATTTTGTTTTCCTTTTAGTTTTAGCTAGCCGGAAGTGCAAATTGTATTCAATTAAAAATTACCTTTACGAACTGCACAAAATATATGCAGCGTTATTATTATTTTATCAAAATATTGAACAACCAAAAATATTGTACAGTTCTGTTCACTTGATTAGACGCACACATTTTTTTTTAGATAAATTTGATTTTTTTATAAGTGTGTGCAAGAATTATCAAGCAGTTGCAATTTTTAGAAAGCTTATTAAGTTCTCAACTAAAAAACACCAACAAATGGTAGGTGAATGGAAGATAACGGATATTTTTTCTTTCCACAACTAATTTTAAACAAAAAAGCTACAATTAATTGCATCGTTACATTTTCGAATATCCTTGTTTTATGCGTGGACTCACGGTGTCAAGTTAACACTACATACCCCCCTTTTTTAAAAAAATCAAAGTAAAAAAAATTGTATCCTCTTGAATCATTTTTTTTTACAGATGCCCAATTTGTTCCTCAGTTCGAACTTTTTTTTAACAGAGCAAATAAATAAGATTTAATAATTTGCAAACGTTGCTCGTTTATAAGACGATTCATGGTAAAATTATAGTTCAAAATGAAGATATTTGGCAGTGACAAAAAACACGACACATGCGTGAGCTGTTAAAACCCAAGTTGCCAAAAAGAAAATAGTAAACAAATTATAGTTCTAGAACTTGACTAGAAGAAAACAGAACAGCAAAATTCCATGTTTTGTTTATTTACTTACTTACATACATAGGTCATCAGACCTCTACAGAATCAGTGAATGTTAACTAGCGTGACATAAGGATTTGACTAATCCAACATACTAGAAACTCTATAATTTGTCCACTGGTTCCACGGGCAACGTTTATTAGAGAAGAAAATGACTGAGACGTTCCGAGGCTGAACATCTTATGTTTTCCTCTATGAGCTACACGACTGCTTCTTCTCTCTGCAACCATGTTGTCATTAGATGAAGATTAATACTACCATACATTGTCGAGTAGTCTACATATTTGAGGGAAGTTGTCAGAGTCCCTTTTCTGTCAAGGCTGCCCATCTCTGAATACTCGTACCTCTGATTTGGTGACAGTATGCAGCCATGCCTAACTCCACTTTGGATTTTAAGCTTTAAAATGTGATGATTTCACTCATCATATGTCGTCTTTATAAAAGAAATGAGTTTATCCGCAAAGCAAGCTATATAATCTCTCTGTTGACACTGTCAAAAACAGCAGATGAAGTTGTGATCGTTATTCGTTTCACTACTTGATTTTAATCGTTAGGTTATTGATATGTTATCAATGGATATAGTGCGGTATCCTGCTTGTTCAGCGTTAAAGGGTAGTATCCAGCTCGATCTAAAATTAAGTGCACATTTTTTCTCCACACTTCAGCTTAAATCAGAGCTAAATTTTGATAGAAGAACGTTGTGTAGAAAATGCAATTGATCTTGTGGAAACTATCCTCCATTAGTAATTCCTGTATCCCCAAGCTTTTTGAAAAAGTTGTTTGTCATATTTTAATTTAAACTTTAACTTCAAGAATTTTATATGTAATCAAAACTTGGTCTTATCTGAAAACGTTCGAAAATTATTACTAATCTAATTGCATTTTTGCATTGATGTACAAATACACTAGAACTCGTTCAAGAGCTCGAATGTATTTACAATACTTTCTCATGATATTATCATATTTAAGCTGAAGGGTTCCCATCTTTATTTATCACATGGATTTCTTCTTATCTTCAGAATAGGTCTTACCAAGTTAAATTCAGATGATCTTTTTCCAACCCTTTCATTGCCAAATTATGAATTCCCCAGGGTAGTCATTTAGGACCTCTAATCCTTATCGAAGCTATCAATAATGTACATACCTCTTTGTATATTTGTTATTTGGTGCAAAAAGATTGGACTAAATCTTAACCTTATTCAATCTCGGGATCACTACTCTATATTAGATTTCGTTAAGCCTTGGTCTAAAGAATTTGAAAGTTTTGAGAGAGCGGATGGAAAATAGCATTTGTACAGCCTGTCCCTAAAAAAGGCCTGTCCTCCCCCTCTAACAATCGTCCAATAGCACTCACGTCCCTTCTTTCCAAGGTCATGGAAACGCTGATTAAATATCAGCTTAAGAAATATCTCGAAGAACGGTAGTACGGCAGTATGGCTTTCGCAGCAATAGGTCCATTGGTGATCTCATAGTTTATCTCACCGAACAGTGGAACAAATCTTTACATCGTTTTTGAGAAAGTAAGATTATTGCACTTGATATTTCGAAGGCATTTGATAGAGTTTGGCACCAAGCTCTCTTATCGAAAATGCGTGCTTTTGGTATCGACGAATCCCTTCTTTGACGGATTAGAAATTACCTTTCTAACCGTTCAATACAAGTTGTATAAGATGGTTTCAAGTCTGAAATTCATAAAATAAATGCTGGTGTTCCCCAGGGCTCCGTTTTGTCTCCGACTCTCTTCCTCATATTCATAAACGATCTCTTGTCTGCCACTTCTAATCCATTAAACTGTTTCGCTGACGACAGTACCCTCAGCTTTTCATATTCGTTTCTAGATTCACATCCTTGTCCTTGGGATGTGAAACTTCAACGGCAGCGTATGATAAGCTCATTAAATTATGATCTCGACAGCATTGTACAATCGGGAATCAAAAACCGTGTAGAATTTAATGCTTCAAAAACTCAATGTTAAAACGTCACCCACCCCCGATGCCGCTATCCATGAGTGGCACTTGCATCCAGGAAACTAATCAACTTTCAGTACTCGTTATGTGTATCACAGATCACCTCTTATGGAATGATCACATATTCGATATTGCCAAAAATGCTGCTAGGTGCTTAGAATTTCTCGGACGGTGCAAGAAATTTGTCACCCCTTCTGATCTGTCTGTAATTTACAAAGCCTTCATTCGTCCAAAACTTGAGTATAACTCGCATATTTGGGCAGGTGCCCCTAAAACAAGTTTAAGTATTTTGGGCAGGATCCAAAAAAGAGCTTTGAAAATGATAGGCGATAGAACTATAACCGAAACAATTACGTCACTCGAACACCGCTGCAATGTTTCATGCCTTTCGTTGTTCTACCGATATTTTTATAAACAGTGTTCTGTTGAATTAGCCAGTTGCATTCCCCCCCTCAAACAATTCAGCCGTAATAATCGTACTTCTAGGAATGCACATCAGTTTAACCTTGAGCTAAATTTCGGACGTACTGTCAAGTATAGAGATTCTTTTTTTAACCGCACATCGAGAATGTGGAATGCTTTACCCAGCTCTGTTTTTCTCTATCATGTTGATATTCAAAACTTTAAGACCAATGTGCATCGGTATCTCCTCTTTAATCCATCCCTATTTTCCTAAAGCTCGCACTGTGTTTAAACTTTAAACATGTTAAGGGTATTAATAATAATAACCCCTTGAGTGCCCGTTTATTATAAAAAACAAAAAAAAAGAGAATTTTGTATAAAAGCTAAATTAAACTCGAACTGCGTAACATGCTTAGGCTTATGGTGATGATCATTCCCTTTTTCAAGTCTTCAAGAAAGAGTTCAAAGACCCATGATGTCTCTATAAACGGTTACAACAATTCGCCCGATTACATTGGAGCTGCTTGTCCCACATCTGTCGGTATGCTGTCAAGCCCTCCCGATTTGTTTGTCGAAATATTTTGAAATAATGCTAAATTGTTAAATCAGCTTTTAATTTGATTATACAAAGACTTAATAACTGTGTCCTTAAAAATGTTTTACTACTAAATTCCGAGCACAACCAAGAATACATTTCAATTTTGTTTACGACGTATTAGAAACATACTCAATATGCAGCTTATATATGCACTTGACACACCCTTTATATTCTTAAAACATCCTTTCTGCAAAATCTTCTTTCTTTATTGTTATAAATCGAAGACAAAACCATCAGCAATTTTGTGTAATTAAACTTGAATTGAACTAATGCTCCATAATGATGACTTGGACATTTCCGCAGACATACTCGTATCCTGCCGGCCGAACTCTATTTTCAATTATATTGTGTGGTGAATGCAGGATAAATCAACATTTGCACACGGCTAGGAGATCTCAATCTCAAGATACATTCAACCAACAAAACTACAATAAATAAAAACAAAAGAAAGTTGACATAGAAAGGTGTGAGCCTTTAATTCGTTTTTATTGCACTAACAGACATTTGCACTCAATGTACTATAACCTACATGTTTTCTATTCTCTTGTTCTGATTGATCACTCCCCCAAATGGACTTTGTTCTATCCTTTGCAATAATGGTTCGAAATTTAATCAATTCAACACCTGGACCCAGTCCACCCAGAAAGCAACCAAAAAACTGTGATTAGTAAATAAACTTTATTAGATTAAAATGTTGTATGGTTGTGGCTGGAAGAGAAAATTGGTGGGAGGGGGTTTAAGGCAAAGTTTACGCACACACAATTGATTGAATTACTTTTGAAATAAATTCGGCTAATCGGCGGCGGAGTCTGAAATAGTTAGATTCTTTATTAAGAATGCGCATACATTAAAGCTTTTCAATAATTCCGCAAGCTGTGGCGCGTACAACACGTTGTCGTCGTCGTAGTCGCTTTCGATTCTCTAATGATCTTCAGATTGCCTCAGAACTTGAAGTACGATTACAGTACATGTACATTTTCGTCCTTGTTCCTTGGGATGTACAATTACCATAACCACAATTGAGTTCACTTAGAAAAGGAGAAAGGGAAAGATTCTAATAATCTCAATCTCTGTGGGTATGTGGTATGCTGTGCTGTGCACTGTCTACCAAGCACCAAGCCATGTCAAGTCATGAAGAAGAAAAATAGCTCCTTCATAAGAGTCTTGCCATCACTTATGGATGGATATGGAAGATGCGGAAGAGGATACCAAGGGAAAACGACCAAAAATATTATGACGATGACGACGACGACGATGATGATGATGATGGTAGAATCCGTGCTCCGTGAGTTGGTTAATCAATCAAAAAAGAAACCGAAAGTGGTGCTGGCATTTTAAAAAATTCATTCCACTTATAGGGCACATTGTTTTTGTGGAAAAACATTGTCAGTTAGTGTCTAATTTTTTAGATGATTATAAAGTAAGAAAGCACTTAAGATTATTTAAAAACTAAAAAAGAGTTCACTCCATAACTGAGGGTGATATTTGGCCTTCTGTTAATTTTCTTGCTTTTTACTTTTTGGCAGTTTAACAAATTCATATAGAAAAGAGATATATTGACCAAGAAAACTTAATTAAATTAAAAAATGAACTTACTTCGAAAAAATTCCGACAAAGTTTAATTTTAGAGGAGGTCTTGGTTTAATAATCTTTAACATATCGTAGAAAGTGTTTTTAATTTTGAGCGGGAGTGGAACAAACAATTCTCGGAGGATGAGTGAAAGGAGGTGAAGTGAAGTTTTATCCAAAATACTTTTAATTAGCTTAAGTTGGTTTTAAACCAACTTATCAAAAATTACTGAAAGCAAAAAAAAAAAAACTGAAATTACATTACAGCTTTGTTTTAAAATTCCCATTTGGTAAGACTTTTAAAGTGTGGGCGTGTCAGATTTTAGAATTTCTTTAATCTAAAGGATTCAAAACGAATCCTGAAAATTGAAATACAGAAACAAATTAAACTAACGGATGTATTTTTTAGACGTATGGTTTTCAGTCGGGCAATAATTTTTTCGGAGTTGTCTTTTTTGACAGCTGTCATTATATTTATGCTCAAATTGGTTTGCCATATCATAATGAATAGAAATACATTTGTAAATTTGTTAAACCAAAATAATAGAACGGTTCGAGCGACGCATTGCTCGCTGATTCCAATATTCTGTAAACATAATCGCTAAGAATGCCTGTGGTGGCGGGCGTGGCTTCCAAGATCGTGTGAATTAACGCCGCTAGACTATTTTTTTTGTGGGGCTATGTAAAATCGCTTTTCTACGCAGATAAACCTGAGATGATTGACACCTTGGCGCATTATTGCTGGCGTCTCAAATTGCTACAAAAATTGGTCGGAAATTGGTCCTATCGGTTGGATACTATTTGAGCCAGCCGCGGTGGCCACTTGCATAGAATCACATTTAAAACATAATGGCAATGCCTTACCTTAATAATAAAGCTAAATTCTTGGCTATACCATTCAAGTGTATGTGTTTTATCCTTTTGGATAACCACACGTTAAGAAAACACTTTAGAATATACATTTCATACTGAATGAATTTTGGTAATTTCAGTGAATCGAATTTTCAAGAAACTGTGAAAAAGAATTGAAATAAAATTCGTTTCATTTATTGCTATCTTCCTTGTAAAAATATTTATACAGTGCAACGCGATTATACGAGTATATACATACATTCTACATGCATGCATTATCGAGTTCTGTAGATTCGATTAGATGCGAAAAAATACTCAAAACCCAAATATGGTTAAAACAAAGTTCTAATTATAAACCGAGAATGACTAGATCAACTTTTGAATTCGAAATTCGAAATATTTTACTTTAAAAAGGTTTAAAAAACCATTTTCAGAATAATATGATACACAAAGTTTCTCGGAGAACTAAAAATCGTATCTAAAATTAGTTACTTTGGCCTCCTAAAACATTTTAAAACTATTTTGAATTTATCATTCTACAATAAAAGTCCGTATCTCTGCGTTTTTCTATTCAATAATAGCGTGACCCTATTATTATTATAAAGGGTGATTTTTTAAAAGCTATAGGAAAGTTTTTCAAAAAAAAACACATACAATTCAGAAAAATGCATGAAATCTTTATTTGAATCGATAGTACGGTCCATGTAATTTAATATTTGAAGATTATTTCATGCAAATGTTAGTCCAATTTTGGCATACTCTTTCCAAAATTTCGGCCGGTATCTCACGAATAAATGTTTCATATTGTCTTCCAATGCGTCAATTGAAGCGGGCTTGTCTGTATAGACATGAGCTTTAACATAGCCCCACAAAAAATAGTCTTAAGACGTTAAATCGCACGGTCTAGGTGGCCAATTGACCGGTCCCGAAAGTGAAATAAAATGTTTACCGAACTGGTCTCTCAATAAGTCCATTGTTGCGCGTGCTGTGTGGCATGTGGCACCGTCTTGTTGAAATCACATGTCATGCAAGTCAAGCTCTTGAATTTTGGGCAAAACTAAGTTGGATATCATCTCACGGTAGCCCTCACCATTCACAGTTTCGTTACAAATCACATCATCTTTGAAGAAGTACGGTCCAATAATTTCACCAGCCCATAAACCGCATCAAACTGTGACTTTTTCTGGATGCATTGGTAGCTCTTGCAATGCTTCTGGCTGATATTCACTCCAAAATCGACAATTCTGCTTATTTACGTACCCATTGAGACAAAAATGAGCTTCGTCGCTGAACACAATTTTTCGGTAAAAAAGTGGATCTTCGGCTAACTTTCCAAAAGCCCATTCGTTCGGCTTCAGTTCTTGCACCAGCTGTATTTTGAAAGGCATCACACCTAAATCCTTCCGCAAAATTTTTCACGTTGTTGAGTGACAATTGCTGCGAACGGCGACGAATTGATAGTTGATGGTCATCATTAACACTGGCCGATACAGCTGCGATATTTTCTTCAGTTCGCACTCTACGTAAGCGTGTTGGTGGTTTAATGTCCAACAATGTAAATTTGGTGCGAAATTTAGTCACAATAGCCCGAATAGCCGCTTCAGTGGGTCGATTAAACTGACCATAAAATGAAAGAAGCACGCGATGAACTTTCTTAACAGAGCACGCATTTTGATAATAAAATTCAGTCATTTGCAAGCGTTGTTCGTTTGTAAGACTATTCATGGTTAAATTTTAGACCACACTGAAGAAAGTGAAACAAAACACGAATCGTGCGTCAGCTGTTTAAACCAGTGTTGCCAAAAAGATAATAGCTACAAAATCACCCTTTATTTTGAATTTTTCATTCTACAATAAAAGTCCGTATCTCTGCGTTTTTCTATTCAATAATACTGTGACCCTATTATTATTATAGTACAATTATATTGCTATATTATTAATTCCGGTTAATGTTGAGAGTCGGCGGCCAAGCAATTTGTGCTTTGTCTGTTAAATCTATTGTTTTCCATTCCTTTCTTGAATTGAAGGACCATGTCTTTTTCTAAAAATAAAAAAAAATATAACAAGGCCGGAATTCCTTAAAAACATTTTAGATGATGATAAGTTACTGTCGGCCTCCATTTGGGACTTTGCAGTCAGTGATTATGTGACGCAGAGTGATTTTTATCCACTTCTGTAACCATTTCAATTTCATGGTCATTTTAGTTTGATACGACATTTTTGAGCCCAAAAACTAACTTACAGCATTTTAAAATTTTTGTGTATCCCTTGAAACGGTTTTTGCATCAATATTTGCAGTATCATCAAGAAACGTGACTGGACTATCAATTGTATATAAAAGAAACAAGATTGGTCCTAGGACACTTCCTTGCGGTACATTTTCTTCTATTTTCTTTAGTTGGTCGTACAGCACTCTAACGAGTCGGTTCGTAACGTATGATTTTAGTATTTCGTTGTACTACCTGGGAAGATTCCTATGCAGTTTGTCATCAATTCTCAACTGGCAAATGCTTGAGCAACATCTAAGAATATAGCTGAGCACATGCATAATTCGGTGTACGCGGTGTAATCTGGAATATTTATTTCTAAACCCAAACTGATATTTCGAAATTAGTTTTCTTTCTTCTATTATTTTGCTGAACCTTTTCAGTAGCAGTTTTTCGAAGACTTTTGCCATGATTGGTGTAAGCGATATTGGTATGTAAAATGTTACTTCAGTTGGTGGCTTACCTTGTTTAGGTATCACAATGACTTCTACAATTTTCCAATGTTTTTTAGTTTAACACATGAGTTTATTTTAAATTGAAATTTTTCAAAGGCTTTCGAGAGCATTTCTTTTAACACTCAATTCGAATTTGATTTTTTATGAGATGATCTATGTTGAGTGTTGACACTTGTTTTTTACTTCTTTGAGCGTAACAAAAAGAGGTTTACATTCGTCATTTCTATCAACAAACTGTAAGAGTTCTGTAGCCATATTTGCTAGGAATGGTTTAAATTTAAATTCGCTAGATGTTCAGAAAAAATATCAGCTTTTTTACGGATTTCCGATTCATGAGCCATTTCGAGATTTTATTGGCTGCTTTTGTGCCTGGGGTCTTTTTAGAAGCTTTGCTGCTTTCCATACAGAGTATTTGGTGGAAGCATCCAGCGGTCATTTCTTGAAGGCGGTGATTTGACTTTGCTCCACCTTTTTGCTTCAAACCAAGAAAAAAAGCTCTGTTGTTTTATATATTGAACATTTTAAATAAAATTAATCAGCGAAAGTATAGTAACTTCCTCTGGAAAAAAGTCCATACTCATTGCGAGTGGTTGGGCATAGCCATAGATCTATATAGATATTCCTTAACGTTCACCCTGCTTCATTCTCTTATCTCTTAAAACGCACTCATTCTTATTCTTATTCTATTTTTATCTGTCAATTGTCAGAATCCAGAAGATGTTACATGGTCTTGGGAATAGAATTTTTGTCGTTAGTTGGTTTGTTCCTTCGTTCATTCATTCGTTCGTGAGCTGCCTTTTCCGGTGATGGTGATGCCTTTCGCAAAACTGGCAGATAACCATTTATCACAAAAATGTGAGAAGAAAACATGAAACTTTTTCTATATGCTTCCTCTTGTTCCATATATAAAATATATTCTTAGAACACATCCCCGCTATAAGGATTCGTGTATTTTCTTAGAGTTGGTTTTTGTTTTTTTGTTTTTTTCTTGTATAATCATTCCAATGGGGAATCTAGAATATAGAATAGGAAACAAAAGAAACATGTCCAACATAGAAATACCTTCATATGTAATATGATTTTGAAAGGTTTTCTCTCGTCTAGATCTTATAATACACATATCAGGTACATATACCTGATAACAATTCAACTCCAATTAGCCTCCGGTGGAGTTCCTGATGCCATTGACACGCAGATACATTATCCTCGATTCATAACCGCATATTTTTACTTTGACTTACACTCTAAATCAGTTGAGTGATGCTATGTTCATTATTAGAGAAGTTGAACTATTAAACATGGTTTTAGTCTTTTAAAAAATAGATATACGAATACACTGTAATTCAATTTTGGGTTTCGAAAGTAAAGCTATATAAAAATCTCCTTTAAATGGCAGCCTTGGAAAGTTTAACTACCTTTTTGCAAATTTTTGGCGGTGTCTCAGCTATGACTTCAGTAATCATCATTATAGGCGTTTAACAAGGCTTTTTATTTATCCCAAACGCGAGCTCAAGCCATCCATTTGAGCACCCCAAAGGTTTTGGCGTCCTGGTTTACGCCATCTCCCTAGCGTTATCATGGTTTCCCACGTTGTAGCCTACCATAAAATGTATTACAAAGGACTGTCCGGACTGGTTTTTTTTTCAATCATGCAAACTTGCTGTCCTGCGCACCGAGGTCTACCGAGATTAGTTTTTGTAACGATATCTGCTTCAATAATTCTCCATATGACTTTCCTCTCGAACGCGTCTTAGAGGTCAGAGTGCCTTTAACTAAGCACCCTTTAACTAAGCACCCGTCCTGTACAGCAGCGGCTTAAAAGTTATGATAATGTTTCTGGATTGAAAGAGCTTTGACAGGCATTGAGCAGCCGTCCGCGTATTTCTTCTTATATATTGTTATCGGCTGCTACTATTGACTCAAGGCATTTGAAGGATTGCACTATTGTTTGACCAACTGTTCTTCTCACAGTGGAAGACGCACGACAACGCCGCCGCCGTGTAGATAATATGTACTTTGTTTTTCCTAATATACAACCCCAGATTTTGTGCCACCTGCAAGATCAGGATGAAGGAATTGTGTACAGCTTGTTTGGTTCTTCCGATGATGTTGATATGGTCTGCGTAAGCCAATATCTAGATAGGCCTGGTGACGATGGTCCCTCTTGTTGACGTGCCAGGGTCACGGATTGCTTTCTCTAATACCAGGTTGAAGAGGAGGCCGGTCAAACCACACCCTCGTCGGACTTCATTATAAATTTTGATTGGTTTGGAAATATCCACACTTGGCTTGTTATATTGGCCATGGTTAATTTACATAGTTAAGTCAATTCATTTAGGATGCCAAATTATCTCATGGCTTTGTATAGTTACTGATAAATACGTAGTTGGAAGCTAAAGCGGGAAAATGAAACACCTCGTGTCTTTGAATGTTCGTCGAGAAGTCGTCTTTTATTTCATAAAGTGTCAAATTGTATATGACATAAGGGCCATTACATACGATGCGGATAGTTCAGGTTATGAGTTACTGCCACATAAGGTTCAGTATATAACAGTCTTCCCCACTATTTAAGGTTTATGTTGATATGGAACAACTGGACGTCGGATCCTGGTTGATCTTCTTGTTTCAACAACTTGGTCTGAGTCCTTTGGTTGGTCTGGTAGCCCTACAAGTTTGCTGGACCCTGCTATTGATCCTGATGGGAGTGGTGATAACCCAGCTTCCATGTTAGAAGTATCATTCATGTTCTGAGGAATTCCTGTTGTTTTGTCATTAGATGTCACTGTATTCTCTGAGGACAGATTTAACTTTTCAGGGATTTCTTTGTTTATGACTGTGGGATGTTGTGTATCTGTAGGAAGAAATTTTGAAATTAATTCAGAACTAGTATTACCTTCAACATTAGTGCATCTTATTTGATCTATATGTCTACGGTATGAAACACCATCAGTATCAACAATGTAATGTAAATAACCATCTCTTTTTATAACTCTACCGAATTTCCATTTACATTCTTTATTTTGATAAAATCTCACTTGAACACGATCCCCCACTCCTACACTCCTTTTACAATCGCCTAAGTCTCGTGTATGATCAGTGTTGGCTTCTCGCATTAAGTCCAATCTCGTACGAAGGTTAAATTTGAGCATCATCTCTGCTGGGCTTTTACCGGTTGTTGAGCTCTGTTTCTTTCGATATTGCATGAGAAGCCTGTGTAGTTTGGTATGCTTGTCCCCCGAATCATTAACAGCTGACCGTAACCCATTTTTTAGTGTTTGGACGAACCGCTCTGCTTGTCCGTTTGTAGATGGGTGTGCAGGAGATGTAAGTTTGTGTCGAATTTTGTTGCTATCTAAGAATTGTTGGAACTCTCTAGATGTAAAATGTTCCCATTGTCAGAGACAATTGTTTGTGGAATGCCGAATCTTGAAAATAGCTCTCTCAATGCTCGAATCGTATTGAAACTAGTAATTCTATTCATTGGCATAACCTCAAGCCACTTAGTCTTCGCATCAACAACTACAAAGAAGTATTTTTTCATGAATGGTCCGGCAAAATCAATGTGCAATCGTTGCCAGGGGTGCGCGGGTATCTCCCAATGATGGTTTGCAGACTTTGCTGGTTCTTTTAATACTTTTGCGCAGTCCCTGCAACCTTTTACAAGCTCTTCGATGTCACGATCGATTCCGGGCCAAAAGCAATAACTTCTTGCCAAAGACTTCATTTTTGTTATGCCTACGTGTGCTGAATGTAGCTCAGTTAGGACGCGAGATCGTAGGGAGAGTGGAATTATTAATCGTATACCCCGATATATACATCTTTCATTCAACATCAGCTCGCTTTCCATATTATTGTATGGGGTATTCTTCAAGCTGGCACCCGTTTGTCACAAGAGCCAAAGTGAAGAAAGTTCCTTGTCACACTTGGTTTCTCTTGCCACTTCTTCATTTGTAATGGGTAAAGCTTCGTCCCAAATTTGATGCACTTCAAAGCTTTCAACTCCGATTTTGGCTAAGGGATTCCTAGAAAAGAAATCTACGTTAATGTGCTCCTTTGTATTTTTATATTGAATTGTGTAATCGAAACCACTTAAAAATTGAGCATAATGAAGCAGCCTCTGCGCTGTCAGTAGTGGTAAACTCTTATTTGGGTTGAAAATGGATATGAGAGGCTTGTTGTCTGTAATCAGCGTAAACTTCCTTCCGTAACAATGGTTGAAAAATTTGTGAAGCCCCCAAAATATGGCTGTTGCCTCTTTATCCAGCTGGCTATAGTTGGCTTCTGCTTTTGTCAGACTCCTTGACGCAAATGCAATCGGTCTTTCCCCTTTATTGGTTGTATGTGACAATATAGCTGATAAACCGAATGGCGAGGCATCCGTGGCCAAAATAAGAGGTAAATTTGAGTCAAACGGAACTAGTACATTGTCACTCATCATTTCCTTCTTTATTATGTCAAAAGCATGCTGACATTCTGAAGACCAAACATATTTTGTCTCTTTCCTTAGGAGCTGGTACAGAGGGTGTAATTAAGTAGACAGGTCAGGTATGAATTTATGATAATAATTGACCATACCCAGAAATGAACGTAGCTGATTTAAATTTGTAGGTGGTTCCATTTTCGTGATTGCCTCAACCTTTTCTGTCGTTTTGTGTAGGCCTTCTTTATCAATTTTATGCCAGAGATATGTAACACTATTTTCAAAAAGCTTGCATTTTGATTGATTGAGATGAAGGTTAAATTTCTTTAATTTTTCCAATAAAAGCATGCACCTATGAAAAGCTTCATCTAAAGTCCTGCCCATTACAATAAGGTCAACGAAAAAACATGCAGTGCCCTCAAGGTCATTAACTATGTTATCATCCATAAACCGCTGCCATAAATTTGGTGCCGTTTTAACACCAAACATTAATTTCCGTACCCTATAAAGTCCTTTTAAAGTGCTAACAGTCTGATACATCGAACTTTCATCAGACATGTTCAGATGAAGGTATGCCTGATAGATATCGAAAACGCAGTAACATTCGCCGTATTTAAGCTGTTGGTAAAGCTCATCAATATTAGGAATCGGATGTCCATCGTTAACAACACAATTATTTAGTGTCACCTTGTAGTCGGCACACAAGCGAACTGACTTATCAGCCTTAATAACGGGTACAATTGGGGTTCCCCAGTCAGAATGTGCAACCCTCTCAAAAACTCCGATTTGTTCTAATCTTTCTATCTCATTCTCAACCAACGATCGAATAGCGTATGGAATAGGCCTGGGTTTCATATAAACTGGTGTAGCTCTTTCCCTGAGTTTAATAACGCCTTTAATGTTTGGAATACTGCCTACACAAGGTTCGAATACATCCGCAAATTTTTTAAAAATTTGCTGCTTAAGGCGACCAATATCTGCATCAGTATGAATCCGAACTGAGTTAACTTCTAATAATTTTAAGGCATGCATCCACTCGCGTCCCATTAACGAATCAAAGCTACCTTCGACTAAATATATATCGCATGAGCTACCTTTATTTTTATATTGGACTTCAACTTTTGATTTCCCAACAGCGGGAACGATTTCGTTACTGTATGTTTTAAGCATTATATTGGTAGGGGTTATATGGGCATAAGGCCAGTAATTTGTAAATGTACGCTGGTTCATTACAGAAATCGCAGCTCCCGTATCAAACTCCATATCCATGGATTTTCCATTTATTTTTAAAGAAATAAAGTACTTACCCCTACCAAATGTGTCATCTGTTTTTTTGTGTAGCCTCACCGCATGCACCTCTTCCTGCTTCTCCACCAGACCCAGCATATTTATTTCGTACATATCATCATGCATGTTTTCTTCATCATCTTCATCATTGACATCAATCTCTAAAGTATTGGCAGCTCTTTGGGAATTCTTCGCTTTGATGCAGACCGAAGCTATGTGGCCTCTCCTTCGACAAAGAGAACAATATAGATTTTTAGCTTGACACTTGTTTGCCACATGTCCCGGCTTTCCGCATCTGTAACATATGATTTTAGAAGTTGTATTAAGATTTGATCGAGATGAGTTCAAATTTGGAGTAATTGATTTGGTTTTTGAGGTGCTCCCTTTAAGCTGAACTTGGTGTAAGTTTTGCATTGCGCGGCTTTCGGACTTCGATGCCTCCATTGCAACTGCATAGTGAATAGTCTTCTCTAGTGTAATGTTAGCTGACTCTTGCAGTAATTTTTCCTTTATGTTCGAATCCCTCAGCCCCCGAATAAATTGCGATCTCAAATGTGTATCCAATGTTGTCCATGTAAAATTGCAATGAGTACTCAATTTTTTCAACTCTGCCAGGTAATTCGAGATTGGTTCTCCTTCATGCTGCAGTCTTAACAGAAACTTGTGTTGCTCCGTAACCTCGTTGGGTTTTGGGCTGAGATGGTCCTTTAGCGTCTTGATTAATTCCTCGTATGTTTTTGATCCGGGTTCTTCTGGTGCTGTTAGGTTGGATAATAGCTGGTAGTATTTTGCTCCAATACAATTAATTAATACTTGCCTTTTTTTGTATTATCGGTTATATTTTTCAGGTCAAGGTAATTTTCTAACCTCTTATTTAATTTGGGAATGGTTTCTCGTTTTCATTAAATTGTTCGAAGTGCAAATTTGGAGTGTTAGAAGATGTTTGTAGATTTTGTAAGGCCAAAGTTAGAGCTTGTATTATCTGCTGTGCGTATTGGGCCTTCTTAATCTTTGAAACCTCGTCGCCACTGATAAATACGTAGTTGGAAGCTAAAGCGGGAAAATGAAACACCTCGTGTCTTTGAATGTTCGTCGAGAAGTCGTCTTTTATTTCATAAAGTGTCAAATTGTATATGACATAAGGGCCATTACATACGATGCGGATAGTTCAGGTTATGAGTTACTGCCACATAAGGTTCAGTATATAAAAGTTACACTCTGGCTATGCTATAGTAGGCGGCCTTAAAGTATATAAATAGACGATAAGTTGGAATAATAAGTTTTAGACATATTGCCATCGCCTTCCTATGAGTAAAAATCTGATCGTTTGTTGATTTGCCTGGAATGAAGCCACACTGATATTGTCCGATGATAGTTTTAGAGTATGGGGCTATCCGTTTTGCAGATAGATAGAGGAGAGTATCTTAGGCGGTTTTCAACAACGTGATGCCTCCCAAACAATCAATCAATCTCACAGCGTTAAATCGCCCCATTTTGGTGACCACTCGGGGTCCCTAAAACCCAAAATTAAGCGACGATGAAACTTTGCACGTAAAAAGCTATAATTTATTGATTCTATTAATTGGTTTGTTATTCCGTCTTGTTGGAACCATATTTCGTTTAGTCTAGGTATATTCCATCGCTGGCCAAAAAACTCGGTTTTATTCCACCATCATATTGAATTGACTGTAACTATAAATTCAAATCGTTATCAACACTTACACTTGCAGCAGCAATAAGTGGCTACGTTTGAATTACCACTTTTGCGTAGTAATTTTAAATTAATTTTAAGGCGTTATTCGATTATTAAGCGAACCATTGAGGTCAACTAATATCATAACACTCTAAAGGATAGTGAAGTCTTACAGATGTCAAATGCCAAAGCTACCAAAAACACCACGAGGTGAATTACCCGTTATGTCTCAAAATTTTGTCCGTTACCTCAACTACAAAGTAAAAGCTGCTACTTCTAACGAACTGAGTCCATTACATAAAAAAGATAAGCTTTATTTTCTTTAACTGAAACTGTAACTGTTTTCAAAAGATTTTCTCTTGTCGAATTAGAAGCGCAGTAATTGAAAAGTAGTCAACTGAAAATCGCTTCGTTAACAATTTGAAAACACATTATATCGATATCTTGAAGACTGTATTTCAGAACTCGAATTTATTTTTTGAACCGATTTTAATATCATTTCGAGTTAAAGTGAAATGTTGAATTTAGTTGTATTACTTATCAAGAAAAAGAATTCTGTAGTCAAATGATTTTCTGCTATCAAAAAAGACTATTATTTCGATGCGAGGTGTATTTTTGATTTACCTACTTATTTCCGCTTAAGCTTAAATTTGAAAGAATACAATTTGAATAATTTAAAATATATATATATATATAAATTGTCCTTCGTTATACGTGTCATGTTTGCTTGTCAAAGAGTATTTTATCCTTATAAGATGATGCTTTCTTATGCGGGATTTTTCTATTCTATGGACTCCTCAAGCGCCACCTCGCTGCGTTCGTTGTTGTGACAAATCATCCCTTATTTTAAAACAGGTGTCCGAGATCCCAAGAAGAGTTTTAGAGTAGTTTTTTCTTTTTTGAGATATTATGTACTTCATGTATAATTTTTTTGATGGTGCAATTCAAGAAGCTCGCTACATTTGAACTTATTATCCTGCGTAATAATGGATTAGGATACAGGAACTACAACTTTTTCATTAGAATTTGTATTCTCTACTTCCGCTTCCACCACGACCACACCGAACCCCGACCGACCGTACTTTCACTTTTATATAGCAAGGTTAATCAAGGAATACTATCATGGGTAATTTTTTTTATTACTCCTGTATCATTTGAAGAACTGTGTTTCAGGAAATTCCAAAAGCTTCAAATAAGGGGGAGGTGTTGTTTGAAACGGCTACAACATCATCATGCAATTTAGGGTGTACGAGCGTGGGTAGAAATTGTAGTTTAATGAGGAACGTGGTGTGTTAGAAAGAATGGTTCATCTCATGTTTGTGATATGTAGGGAGTCGGGCTATAATGTAAACTATAATATTTTTTTCTATCTTTTATTTTTGGCATCATCTTCATCAGTGAAAGGGAGGGTCTGATGTGTGTGTTGGGTATTGATTTTATGTCTAACTAAAAATGTATGTTTTTAAGAGACTTGAAAAATATTTTAGGAAAAAAATAAGGACATACAAGAAAAGGATTCCATTATGGAGCCTAACAACTATGTCATTAATATATGTATGTATATACTCTTAATTAAAAATGGAACATTGTTTTTAATTATAATATATTAAAAACAAATAGATTTTTAATGAAACGCGATTGTAATTCATGTACAGTTATGGCCACCGTAATAGGAAAAAGCTTAATTTTTGATTATTATGTTCTTGCATTTCTTTAAGCAACTAATGTTAAATTTAATCATTTAATTTTAATAGTAAATATTTTGCTAATGCTTCTTAATTTGTCATTTCTAACAACTAATATGCATTGGTTGTCAATATTTCGCAGCTCTTTTGTTTTTAATTCTTGGTGAACAACCGTTTTATAATAAAGTACTTAAAACATGCTCTGTTTGTCGAAACTTTAAGCGAGTTTTTTTCTCAAAACGATTTTATTTTAAATTGGCAGGCAGGATAACTCAAAATGTTCTCAACCGATTCTACTTTTTACCAAAAAACCATTCAATAAGAGGGATAAAATTTAACTTTTTGTTTTGAGATACATTAATTTACTATTGTTTGACTTTTTGGATTTTGTATTGGTTTAAGTAGAAGATAAATATCTTATGGAATTTTTAGAAGGTGACTCTTCTCAACAAGCTTACTTAAAATTTCGTGAAAGTTCTGTTGTGATTTTGTCTATTTATTGGGGCTGAGAACAAGGGTTCTTCCAACATTCTCCATTGGCCTATGAGAAGGTTACTAGAATTACTTTAACCCAAATCCAGATCAAATATGTTCTTGCCTGCATATTGTACTAGTTGGTTTGGACAGTTCTCAGGTGGCCCTTCCATTCCGTCATGGGGCATGTAGGTATACAGATCCCATGGTGAGTGCTGGCGCTGGCGGTCTTACAGTGTTAAAGATTAATTTGAATTAATTTAATGTTCATCGTTAGCTTTAATCACTACCCCACTAACCTGTCTCTTATGGCCTGTCAGCAATCAAAGTTTTCATCGAGTTATCCCGACGCACACCTTGAAATCTACTTTTTCGCATAAGTGGTATTGGTTTTTGGGACAGTCTTAAAACCACTTCTGTGCTTTCCTCCCAATCTTAACTTCGCAGATCGGTGTTGAGCGATAGAATATGTCTTTCAAACCGATCTTTTGGCAGTATGGGTCCCTTGATTAAGAGTTTACCCACTTGCTGCTTAGGGTTTTTATATTCTTTATGTTCATGAGAAATAGCTGTCGAATCAGAAGAAAAAGTAGACCAGGAAGCTTCGTGGTCATGACAGTCCTGGACATGATCGTATTGGTAAACACTGCAAGCAACTTCGATAAAAATTATCCTGGTTACTTCGGTAAAGTTGGTATGAGGAATTTCCATTTGAGGAGACAGCACAAGTTCTGCCCACCAATAAATTTGGATAAATTGTGGTCTCTTGTTGGTGCCAAAAAGTACGCCGAACTCGCAAAGGAGAAGAGTGAAAAGACTCCCAAAAATTGTTAGGACGTGGCCATCTGCCCAAGCGACCCATAATTGTGAAGGCCAATTACTTCTCAAAGGAGGCTGAAGATAAGATTAAGAAGGCTGGAGGAGCTTGCACGTTACGCGCTTAATTTTAAGGTCTTTCTAATCATCGAGGGGCAAGTACATTTAACATCAGGAATATACTAAATGTGTACATTTTTTTAATAAAACTAAAGTTTTGTCATCTTCTTCGTTTTGAATACGTGGACAGTCTTTCGGTTACCAAAGAGTGGCGGAGACCTGCCTCTGACGATAGCCTCGTTTACTTTGTCCAGAATTCTTAGCCCTGTTAGCTGCCATTGGTTCCGTTCATTCTCCGTATAGGCTCAACATAAGAAGTAACTACTTAACTTTTAATTAAAAAAACAAGTCCAAAGATATTCCCTAGCGAGACATAAAATGATTTAAATATTCTTCCGGATTCCGGTGTTATGTTTTAGTTCACTCCAGCTCTTCTTCAGTCTCGATGGTTCCTCCTCGACTCCTTGGCTTCTTCTGTCTTCTTGAGCGAGCGAATTTTACTGCATAACCTGTACTGCAATGAAGTCATTGAAATTTAAGAACTGTTTACAATACACTACCGCTTGTGCCTTTGTATATAATAATGTCACTTGGTACCTGTGAAGTTTTCCTTTCTACAGTTCTTAGTTAGAAATACAATTGGACCTGCATTTGAACAGAACAGTCGTAGCTTTGTGTCTAAGGTGAGAAAGTTATTGTTCCAAACATTCCACAACATCCCGAAGGCATCCTTTGCTATACGGCTGGCAACATCTTGGAGAGCCTTTGGTAGAGCCAATAACATACCTTCAAGATATTGGAAACCCTCTATTGTTTGCATTGTTTAACAGAGAGAATGACTGTTGGGTTTCAAATCTGAACATTTTAATTTTTCTTGTATTGATTTCTAGCATCACGATTTCTATTTCTTTCTTCATTACTGTTGGTGTTAGATAGAGATCCATGATTCTAATAGGAAGCAAATATGGATTGTCTAGTTGTCAGACTAATCTTCATATTATTCCTCTGTTTCCTGATCAAGGCTGACCAAAGTACATCATTTGATCTCCAATAAAAAAAAACAACACAACTGTTTCGTAAACGGTCTGAGGATTGTGAATTTCCATTTTTCAAAGACAAATATCTTTAACTTAAAATATTTCCAAAAGTTATGAAAGTGTATTTTATTCAATATTGAAGCATAATAATATAAATAAATATATATAGTAAATAAATAAATATAGTAAAGTACACTTAAACTTTATTTACTAAAATCCATTGGATGGAACTTGTAGCTTTACTACTTATTTCATTCAGTTGAAACACATTCCAACGCAACTTCTCGACTTCAATTAATTCACGACATCTCCATTAAGGAAAATTAGCTAACTTCATTTTCAACCTGCGTCGTCTTTGGCAAATTGGTCGACCGACATCTGTCGTTGTCGTTGATTCTCAAGTCAATTTCATAGTCTAGTTTTCTATAATGCCAAAGCTACATAACAAATGGATTCAATTAATTGACAACGATGAACGATGTAATCAAAGGAAGCAGTATCCATTAATTAGGCTAGAAATATTCGTTGGAATTCGTTTCTTCTTTTTTCCATCATGGTACTGTTGAATTAGAGAAATTATAAGCTTCTTCTTCAAGTTCTTCTGGTTCATAATATTGTCAAGGGAATCGCGAGAAGAAACAAAGAATCGTCTAATATGAGCTGATGGAACAGGTCACGAAATAATTTTGCGTGCAAAAGTGATATCAATTTAAGTTGGCTTTTTCTATTTCCATGCATACGAGTAGGTATATATATATTTTTGCTTTACGTTTGTGGAGGCTATTAGAGTTGAGTATATATGCGCTATAACATTAATTCAATAAAATTATTACCGTTAAGTGCTTGTTATATTGAAGCCACGCACTAAAACACCTTGTAAATGATGTTGTTAAATGATTTTGTTTTTGTTCTTTTGTTAGGTTAATGTTTAATAGTATGAGAGATAGAGTTGTAATATTTGTAGGAATTCCTTAAAATAAAAAAAAATAGTGTGTTGGAAACTCCAAATAATATTCCCAAAAAATATTATATCCTATTTTATTGTGTGTTAATAAATTAATTGGAAATCTTTAAATCCCCAATGTGGGATATTCACAAAATGTGACGTAAGTCAATAAAAATAAAAATAAATTTAAATGTATTTCAGCATTTTTTAAAAGAAACTACTAGAAACTAGATTTTTAAAGAAACTACGAAAAAGTAAGCATCGTACAAATTTGGTCAACTAACTAGTGGGATATTCGCTCTACATATAAAAAAATCTGTAAGTCTGCAGAGAATACTTAGTTTCATTAGTTAATAAGTGATCTTTATAAGAGTATTTTGTTCGTAAAAATTGTTAGCACTTATTATGTGGGATATTAACAAAATTAGTATATTACTTTTCTCAAACTAGAAAGGAATTGGCTTTCTTAACTGTTAAGATCTGTAGTATATTTTTTTTCGAATAACCCACGTTTGAAAAACTTGGACTAAATTCTTGAATTGAAATTAAAATGTCTCTACCTATGTATATGCGCTCAATGAAATCAATCAACCATAATGTTTGATTATGTAATCAATTTTAATGATAAATTCTTTTTAATTTCCCATCCAACGTTATTGTAGTACTCGTGGCGTGATGGGTAGAGCGTAGGACTTATGGTTAGTTTGATGAATTTTTTTCTAGTTTTAAGATAGTTTTAAGCGTAGGAATGTCATGCCAGAAGTCTTGGGTTCAATCCCTTCCTGTGCCACCTAAAGTTTTTTTTTTACGGTTACTGGCTCCTGCGAGGAATTGACAAATATTCCAAGAGTAATTCTTAAAGCTGTAGGTCCCCTCCATCCCTAACAACATTACTCGTACACAGAAATGGTTGAGATTTGTAAATCATTTGGCGCTTATTCTCAACGGATTGTTGCGCCACTTAATTTATTAATTTTTATTTAAACTACAGTACGTTCTCGATTATCGCAACTAATTAAAACAAGGGTGGTTGCAATGACCGAAGTTGTTGCAATAACCGAGTAAATATTTTTTTAGACTCAATTCGAGATGCAAAGTGAAAATTAGAAAACTTATTTAATGCAACATGAATAATAAGAAACACAACTAAAATAAGTTAATTCATTATAAGATATAAAAGTTGATACATAAGTTCATAAATATGTTTACATAATTATTATTTTTGAAAAAAATTGGACTTTTTGGAAGTTTAATTAGATTTTTTAAATTCGCCATTTCTGGAAGTTTTTGAAGACTCCAAATTTGTTCATTTGGGGCTCATCAGCGTTATAAATTTGATTGGGAGTCAAATCTAGATCTCTGACTTTTTCCTTAAATTTAATTAAGTAATTTTTTAAAATCGCCATTTCTGGAAGTTTTTGAAGACTCAAAATTTGTTCATTTGGGGCTCATCACCGTTATAAATTTGATTGGGAGTCAAATCTAGATCTCTGACTTTTTCCTTAAATTTAATTAAAAATGGATCTACAAGCTGCGGTTTGTTTGAAAGTTTTTCTCCACAAATTTTTAACAGGCGAATTCCGTGTCTTTTCTTAAAAATTGTCATCCAACCATTGCTTGCATTAAGATCCTTGCCTCTCTTTAATTTTTTCTTGCAATGAGCATGCCTTTGTTTTTAGGCCCTCGCTGGAAATTGGCAGATTTCGCTTTCTTTGATTCAGCTGTTGCGAAAATCGAGGAGTTGCGTGAATCGAGAGTTGCGTTAATCGAGAACGTACTGTATTTGTAATCCCTCCGATTTATCAAAATAAATATTTAGACTTTTCTGGAAGTTTCATGGTCCCTGACAACAGTACTCACACACAGAAATTGTTTAATTCTGTAGCGCATGAAACTATTATAAAACTATTTGTTTCATTTTGAAAACAGGGATTTGAATATTGTAAGAGGTCAAAATTTTGGAATAGCTGGACCATAAAGGCATGCATTTTTTTTTTGGTTTCACCAAGACCGATCCATTGTTCGGAGAAAGTTCTGTCCAAAAATCTTCTGAAACTTCTTCCATAATGGGCAGGACATCCATTTTGCTGAAACCACAGGGGCTGGAGCAGGGCAAGAGGAATAGTTTAGTTTAGTTTAGTTTAGTTTAGTTTAGTTTAGTTTAGTTTAGTTTAGTTTAGTTTAGTTTAGTTTAGTTTAGTTTAGTTTAGTTTAGTTTAGTTTAGTTTAGTTTAGTTTAGTTTAGTTTAGTTTAGTTTAGTTTAGTTTAGTTTAGTTTAGTTTAGTTTAGTTTAGTTTAGTTTAGTTTAGTTTAGTTTAGTTTAGTTTAGTTTATTCATCAAACAGAGATTACATTAATCATCTTACAGACTACTTAAAATTAAAATTAAATATTTAAACAAAGCAAAAAATAAATAAATAATAAATTAATAAATACATTTTAATCAATATTTAGGAAATGGAACACAAGTTTATTTTTTAAAGTGACTATTAAAATGGAAATCAAAGTCTATTACATTAGAGACAGAATTGGTTTCCCTAACACAGCGAGTTATAGGTTCATTAACTGCGTAATTAACTCTATGGTAACTTACGTGGAATAGATCATAATCTCTTAGTTGACGAGAAGGAATATTTAACTCTATTAAAGATATGGGCAGTTGATATGATGAAATAGAATATCACGAATAAATAAAACAGAGAAGATTTTACGTCGATTTTCAAGTGACTCTAAACCGATAAGTTTGCATCTCGTAGCATATGAAGGAGTTTCAATATTCCAACCAAGTTTCCATACAACAAACCTAGTGAAATTCTTTTGGACTCTTTCAATTCTTAATGAATGAATTCTATAGTATGGGTTCCAAACAACACAACAATATTCTAAAATAGATCTGACGTATGCACAAAAAAGAGATTTAATAGTATAAGGGTCTGAAAAGTCTGTTGAATTTCTTTTAATAAAACCAAGCATGGAGTTAGCTTTGGCAGCAATATATTCAACATGTTTGATAAAATTGAGTTTGAGGTCAAAAACAACACCAAGATCTTTCTTTTCATTGACTCTTTCAAGAACACTACTGCCAATTTTATATTCAAAGAAAGTAGGACAGTAAGAACGATAGAATGAAAAACATTGACATTTAGAAACGTTTAAAGATAATTGATTTTTCTTGCACCATTCAATAAGCATGTTAAGGTCGTCTTGCAAGCGAAGGCAATCATCAGTTTGTTTTATGCATCTATAAAACTTAAGATCGTCAGCAAATAAAAGTCTAAGAGAATTATGAAAAATATCTGGCATGTCATTAATAAAAATAAGAAAGAGTAAGGGTCCCAGGTGACTACCTTGAGGGACTCCTGATGATACATGTACAGGATTAGAGAGAACACTACCAATGGAAACAAATTGAATGCGTCCTATAAGATAAGATTTTAACCATTGCAAAACATTTGAATGAAAACCAATTCTTGATAGTTTTTTCAGTAGAATAGTGTGGCTGTCTCTATCAAAGGCCTTTGCAAAGTCAGTATAGATGACGTCAACCTGATACCCTGCCTCAATTTTATTGAGAACATAGTTTGTGAAAATAGAAAGGTTAGTAGTTGTCGACCTGCCCGATACAAAGCCATGCTGGAAAGGCGATATTACTTCCTTAAGCAAAAATGAAAACTTATCACACACAAGTTTTTCAAAAAGTTTTGGAATGGTGGACAGTTTGCAGATTGGACGGTAGTTAGATATTTCCTGTTTGGGTCCTGCTTTATGAATAGGAATTATGAAAGATTTTTTCCATTGAGAAAGAAATTCACCTTTAGAAAGAGAGAGATTAAAAATATAAGAAAGAGGTTCAGAGAGTACTGCAGCACACATTCTTAAGACTATTGGAGCCACTCCATCTGGACCCGGACGATTGTCATTATTCACATTTAAAAGTGCTTCTTCAACTTCAGACTTGCTAATAACTAATTTTCCAACATTGATCGCGGTAACCGGATTGTCGTTGTCATAAACAGATTGTTGGTGATTTATGGTACTTATATAGTTTGATTCAAAGTATTCAGCAAACAAATTACAAATCGTAGTCAAATCGGAATAGGTAGAACCTTTATACTGCATATTTTTAGGAATTCCACTGTTTTTTTTTTGTTTTTAATGAACGTCCAAAAGCATTTACTATTTACTTTTAAACTACTTTCAACCGAGATAATATACATTTTATATAGAAACTTGTTAAGAATATTGAATTCCTTTTCAAGACGAATATACTTGTCTTTAACCAAAGAGTTATTAGGTAACATTTGGAGAAGCTTATAAGCTTTGTTTTTTTTTGTTACTCAAATTACAAAGCCTTTTATTAAACCATGCAGGTTTTGAGTTAATGTGAACTTTAGTTTTAGGCACAAACATACCAACAGCACAATTCAAAGAATCAATTAAATAATTATAAGAACACAATAAATCAAACCGATTAAATATAAGTTGCCATGAAATACTCGACATATAACTCACTATGTTTTGAAAATTAGCTTTTTTATAATTGAATATAAAATTATTATTATTATTACATTTAGAATACTCGAATATCATCTCATAATAAAAAATGACTGTTTTCCAAAAATTATAAATAATTTTCACTGTTTAATACGAGTATGTCTCGCAATTCAAAGGACCTAACGATTTGTTCTTTTAAAATTTAACACTAGAAATGTAATTTAAATATTGAGATCTTATTTCTCGGATTTAATGTGGATTTTCTCCCATCCCAATTGTGAATGTTGTGCATATTTACATATCCATCTCTTTTAAATGATGATTCATCACTTCATAAAATTTTGTCAATCAAATCTGAATCTTCTTGACTTTTATTGATCTCATTTCTTTTCGGGTAATCTCTTGGCAATTAAAGCCTGGAAACGATGCAGGTGAAAAGAGTGCAGGTTGTTCTGTTTAAGGATAAATATAGTACTATTTTCTGTGATTTGCTAAGGTGGTGTTAACTGTCAGCGTACTTCTTACTAAGGGGATATCGGATTATAACAAGAATAGTCACCGCTTGTGAGGTAGGACGGTAGACATTCTAGATATTCTTAATTGCAGAAATAGTGCCCTTTCGAGCTTCATCCATGTCAATTCAGTTCATAAATTCATTTTGGAGAAGATGCAAAGGATTTCCCAAACCTTTGCTCAAAAGAGAAATTGATGTTTTTTTTCCCAGATGTTCGAATAGTAGATAACCAGCTTTTCTTCGAAGTGCTGTTAAAGGCGATGTTTTTAAGGCTCCTGTTGCGGTGTGGAAACATTGTTTGATCGCAGAATTAATGTTTTCGATATTCTTTTTTTTGGTTGTCCACATACAAATCGTCTAGACATGTTGAAGATAGCCTTCTACCAGAATTTGAGCTAATTGGATAGCAGTCTCAATGTGGTCACTATGTTTCCTCATAGATAAGTTTTCACCTAATTTGTCCTTTAAGAGATGTAAAAGGCTTTGTACACCTTTATAGACATGTTGTGCTGGATGTATCTTTTTTCTTCTGGTAATGATTTTCTCAAAAGCTTTGGAGAGGACTGGGAGAAGTTAATAGGCCGGTATTCGTCAAAGGAGTGGCATATTCTTACTTTTTTGGCGATAGGTTTTAGCTGCGCTCTTTTCAATTATTAGTTATCGATGCAATTTAAAAATTAATTCGATCAAAATGTTTCTTTTCCAAAAATAAAATTATAAGAAAAATTCCACACTTATTAATTTAAAATCTTTAATATCTCTACAACAACAGCTTAAACTTCAATCATTCTAGATAACGTATTGTACAAGTTCCCGGTATTTTAGAGCCAAAATTGAATTTAATGCTACGTATGTATATCATAGTTTTGAAAAATCTATTTTAGAGTTAATTTTTTGCGCTGATAGCAAAACCGAACTCATTTTCAACATTATTTTTATAGTTCTTAATTTGTTTCAAAAAATCGTTATAATAGAAACATTACTTTCAATTCGTTTTGCCTTGAAAATGTTTTAGCACAAATGGTTCTGTACTTTGTTAAGATTAATTTGAGACACTTAAAATCTAACAAGTTATGAGGACTTTTCCTCAAATATTTTAACTAAATATCGAAGACTGGATTTTAGATTTCGAAAACCATCACATATTCAATCGAAAAAAAGCTAATCCATTAATGTAGATATCCTTAGCAAGCCTTTGTATATGTGTTTTTTCTTTTTAATATAAAAAAGTTATATCTTAGAAGTCTTAGGTGATAAAGTAATTTTGAAGTTGAATTAGATTAACCGATTGGAAAAGTGCAATTATCAAAGGGCACCGATGGAAAGTTATGAGTGTTGGACGCATCCCAGCCTCCTTTTGATTTTGAAAATGTCCCCATTGTCATCATTAATAATAATAATAAGTTAAAATTTAGCCAACAATTGAAACGAAACAAGGTTTATAGATTAAGTATAAAGATCTCTTTAAAGGCCCAAACATATTTTTACCGTGGCTTAAAGTTGACCTTTGTTGAAAAATAACACAAACAATTCGGAGGTTCCAGAATTTATAAATATTTTCTTATTGTTTTTTTTTTTAAACTCATTCTAATGGAAATAAATTTGTTTTGAAAAACAAATATTTCAAAAAAAAAAAAAAAAGAAAACGATTCTTGTCGCTATCATCGATTTGCAAGTGTCACGCAGAGCAAAACCAACAAAAAGCTAATTTTGAAAAACCATATGCTTACTGCTTAGCTTATAAAGCAGGAGATATGATATCTCAGCTGTGGCTTGGCTGATGGTGGAACAAATCGAATGGCATCAAATGGATATAATGGTTAACCACAGGATATTTTAAAATTCATCGACAACGTTCGGAGACAGTGGCGGCGGCGGCGGCACATACATCAATTGCATTCCCATGGTGATGTTCCTCTTAAATTTCCATATAAATCAGAATAGAACAAACGAGAGCAACTATATAGGAGAATGGACGTGGACGTGCGTCTTCAATTCTATCTTTTTCTTAGGATAACGCCGCCCACCGCGCGCCGCTGCCACGACGACCGCCCCCGCCGTCGTCGTAGTATATATGGAAATGCCACAAGGATATAATAATAATATTCGCAATGGAACTCAAATTTGCTTTGAAGAAAAGCAAATTTTGGATAATGTGCAGGTTTCGATTGCGAGGGTTCGCCGGCAAGTCGAGAGTTAATAAAATAGTTGAAAGATTAAAGGAAACATTTTGTGTGTTTATGCGTTTGTGTTGGGGTGAATGTTCTGAAATTGTGTATAATTTTATAAAATTTGCATTTAGTTAGTAGAGACAAATGTCGGAATCAACTTGTTGAAAAAGTCTAGTCAGTGAGAGTGATGAGTCTTAATGATAGAGATCTTGCATATCAACCCTTTGACTTACTTCTGTTTTGAAAAGATGAATCCGAAAGGTAAATCACGTGCTTTTATGTATTTTGGTCCTTATCTGGGCGAATTGAATGTTAAGAAACAATCTAGAAATTGGAATTAGCAAGAAAAATATCATATCTTCCCAGATCAAATGCCAGCCATTAAAAATCAGCATATCAAAAGTTTATATCATTAATCAAGTTAGCCATCAAATAGAGCCAATACATAAATATTGGTGTGGAGTTGAAATACTTTATTTATAACGCCTTTTCGGTAAGTGCCGTAGATGATTATCAGGTAGGTAAAGCAATTTTCTCCATAAAATCTAAATGCACCGGACTTGACAATATTCATCCTGACTTTATTAAAATCCTCTTACCCTTTCTACTTTCCCACATAACGCACATATTCAACACCATTATAATGACATCTACATATCCCATCCTATGGAAGACATCGAAAATTATCCCCATCCTAAAACAAGGAAAGAAGAAGGAATATAGACCGATAGCTATCCCATCTTTTCTATCTAAAGTTTTTGAAAGTCTGATAAGTAACCAGATAAAATATTATATTAAAGACAAGCAATTTTTGAATCCTTTGCAATCTGGATTTCGGTCTGGACATAGTTGTGTTTCAGCTTTACTCAACGTATCTGATGACATAAGACATGCTTTAGACAATAAATTTACAACTGTGATAACCTTACTTGACTTTTCAAAGGCATTTGACTGTGTAAACCATAATCTTCTCTGTGATAAATTGACGACCCTATTTAGCTTCTCTGACACAACCAAAAAACTTATTTACTCATATTTGACCAATCGTACGCAAGTCGTGTCTTGTAATGGTAGAATGTCCTCGTTCCTCCCTGTTAATAATGGTGTTCCTCAAGGATCAATCCTTGGACCTTTACTGTTTTCATTGTTCATTAATGATCTGCCCTCTGTTTTGTCTTACTGTCAGTTTCATATCTATGCAGATGATGTCCAATTATATATTAGTTTTCCTGAGATGATGCTTAAGGATGCAATATCCAAAATGAACATTGATTTACAGGCTATATATGATTGGTCGACACGGAACGGACTTAAACTCAATCCTGAAAAAACGAAAGCTCTTCCAATTTCAATAAACAAACCAAACCCAGATAATTTCCCTCCCGTTATGTTGAATAATTGTATTATTGAATATGTTGCCCAAGTTAGAAATTTAGGTTTGGTCTTTAACAACAGGTTAACTTGGAATAACCATGTCGATACAGTTGTGTCAAAGATTTATGCTTCACTTAGAGCACTATCTGTTACTAAATCCGTACTGCCTACCCATATTAAATTAAAGCTGGTAAAACCACTTGTTCTACCTATAATAACATACGGGTGTGAGCTGTTTGCTGATCTTGATTCTCAATCAGCTCATAAATTGAAAGTGGCATTTAATGCAATAGCTCGGTTTGTTTTTAACCTACGTAGGTTCGATCATGTCTCTTTTCAAGCTCGACAGCTTTTCAGTTGCGATCTGGTAGCTTTCTTTAAATATCGTTGTTGCATTTTACTCTTCAAATTGATTGTTAAAAAGACTCCTAGTTATCTATGTGACAGACTTAATTTTTGTGTTTCTAGCCGTTCCATTTTATTGCGCTCGTCCACCTTTACGTGTTTGACATCGCGCAGGCAATTTTTCGTTCATGCTGTTAGACTGTGGAATAACCTTCCCAGTCACATGAGGTCTGGAATCGAAAACAGAAAGTTTCAAGCAATTTGTTTTGAATATTTCTCAAACTTGAACTGAACATACTTTTAAATTAATCATTTTCAATGTTATTTCTTGCGTCTTGATTCATATAACTTTTAATTAATTTTTGTTTTGCTCTGAAATCTTTAATTCTTAATTTTAGTCCATTTTTAATGTATATTTAATTTTAATTAATTTTTTGTTAACTTTGTTGTCACACGCTTGTAAATATTTCTTTTGTTAATTGTATCTTAAATCAATGTTTTATATCCTGTACTATTTATAAGTTTAACTTGATGTACAGCTGACATACAAATAAATAAATAGCAAAATATCATAATACTATATTTTATGTGAACAAAATTCTGTAGGATCAACATTCTGTAGGTCAAAACTTTGGTTTGTCAAAACGTTGTTTTTCAAAATGTTGTACAGAATGTAAGACATAAAGAGTTACACTGCCGGTCATAAGGTTAGAAACAGGCGTTTTTGAGAAGTAAAATCGATATTTGTCCCGTTACATGATGGATTAGAAAAAAAACAACTATGGTAAATGAGAGACTATTTTGTTAACATAATTAAAAATAAATTAGGTGGCGCAACAGTCCGTTGAGAACTAGGACTTAGTGACTTACAACTCTTAACCATTGCCGTGTGCGAGTAATGTTGTAAGGAATGGAGGAGACCTACTGTTTAAAGCCGAATCCGAACGGCAAATTTGAGAAAGCACTTTTCATGACAAGAATTACTCTTGGAGAATTTGTCAATTCCTCGCAAGAGGAAGTACCCGTGAAAAAAAAACTTCATTCACTGCTTCTTATCTAATGACCCGATTTATTTTCGCATATTCTTGACTCACTTTTCATGACAAGAATTACTCTTGGAGAATTTGTCAATTCCTCGCAAGAGGAAGTACCCGTGAAAAAAAAACTTCATTCACTGCTTCTTATCTAATGACCCGATTTATTTTCGCATATTCTTGACTCAATTAACAATTTGTCATAAAAGTTTGTAAGCTCAATCTCTCCTCTACAATAGTTGTTTTTTTGTAATCCATCATGTAACGGGAGAAATAACGATTTTTCTTCTCGAAAATGCCTGCTTCTAACCTTATGACCGGCAGTGTATATTCGTAATATACATTAAATTTGGTAAACAAATCTTTGTTTTCAGATATGTTTTCCGAAAAGAGCCATATTCTCTTTTAATAAGCTGAATTTTCTGGTGTAGATTTGTCTTGCTATTGGCTATCATTTATCAAAATCGGTTCATTAGTTTAGATTTTATAGAGTTTTGTCCGCTCTCCCATACAAGGTGCCCCACTGTGCGTCCTGCCGACATAATCGCCCAATAGAGTCGGTAATTTGATAGATCGATTTCGCACCATGTTACCTCTAGTGGATAATGCGTATCCTAAGAGACGCCGGCTGCGCCGCCGCGCCGTAAATCGACCATCAAGTGTGTCACACGTTCGGTGAAAATGTCCAAAAAAAGATGGTCAATGACCCCGATTTTCACAAGATATATGTATGTCTTATGTTATCTTCATAATAAACCCAAATTCCTGGCTTTACAAATAAATCATATGCATTCTGTTCTTCTTGAAAACCACACTTCCAAAAACACTTAATTTTTAAAAATAGTTTTTACAATTCAAACAGAATTCTAACTATGCCAAGAATGTTTTTTGAGTTGAGTAGTTAAGTGTTCGGTTTCTTCGTGAATAAAAAAAAACAAATTTTTATTTCTTTAATAATCGAACTTTACTTTATTGGGTCTTTCTTAAGACTAAATTAACATTTTGTTTAAACATATAATGAGACCTATTGCAAATGTGCTTGTCAGCACTTATAGTTGTGGAAACTTTTTATTATACTTTTCTTTATAAATTGATATGTTTAAATTCTAGGAAAATAAATAATAATAAAATTGATTAGTTGCAATATACGAGTGCAACGATCTTCGGTTCTCATGACCTTGTTTTTATGTATTTTATTTATTCTATATTATGTTTCGTTTGTCGGCACGTGTAACATTGAGTTTAGTCAAATTAAAACTTGTATACTTTTTTAGCTACCAAATATACTATCATTATACGGTGTTTACATTGGACCCTTTAAAGGAGATTCATTTTCTTGTCTCATAATTATTGTATCTTCTTCCCACTTCATAGCTAAAAATAAAGCAGATATATTTATATTTTGTTAAATAAGTGCGAGCGAGATAAAATTACGAAACGTCAAAATGCAGTCGCCTTAAAAGATTCGAATGTGAAATTAACAGCTGACAAATGTATTTCTTCAATGTTACTCAGAAACAGTGCTGCCAATTAGACTTTACTATAAACATATAACACAAATTCTGAAGTCTTAAAGTCACTTTTTATTAAAGAAAGCTATTATCTTTCAATTTACAACCTTTTGCATATTTATTCATATTTAAACATTCACAAAGTTCAAATGTAATGTGTCAAATGTAATATTCTTCAATGTTACTCAAAAACAGTGCTGCCAATTAGACTTTACTATAAACATATAACACAAATTCTGAAGTCTTAAAGTCACTTTTTATTAAAGAAAGCTATTATCTTTCAATTTACAACCTTTTGCATATTTATTCATATTTAAACATTCACAAAGTTCAAATGTAATGTGTCAAATGTAATATTCTTCAATGTTACTCAAAAACAGTGCTGCCAATTAGACTTTACTATAAACATATAACACAAATTCTGAAGTCTTAAAGTCACTTTTTATTAAAGAAAGCTATTATCTTTCAATTTATAAGCTTTTGCATATTTATTCATATTTAAACATTCACAAAGTTTAACGTTCATATCCGTTATTTTAGCATGTTCTATAGCATGTTGCTGTCAATATATATGTATGTACAGTGGTACACCTGTCATAATAATATACCTACTCCCGATCGACAACTCAATTTAAGAACAAAAAAAAAAAACACAAAATAAACAAGGTTTTTCAAAAGCAATTCCCTCAACCAAAAACAACTTTATTGATATGCCAACCAATAACAATAAGTGGCATTCATAATCCCAACAGTACCCATGAAAAGACACTATATCACACCCGAACCCATTTTTGACCCTTATTCCGAAAATTGGGGTAAACCTTGTGTGTGTTGTTTCATATAAGAGACGCAAAAAGAAAACAGTTTTGATTTATTGAATTTATTCACCGGTAATTCTATTTTGGTCCATCATCCACCAAAAATCTGGTTATTTAGTGGAATTTTATTTAAACTACTTTTCGACTTTTTGGAGTTGGACTTTAACAGCTCTAGCAGCACCATCAGGAGAGTAACAAACAACATGACTTCGGATTCAATATAAAAAATGATAAAACATTTAGAACCATTCCTACCAAATATTATAGACCAGTTAAGGGAAGGAAGCAAAAGAAACCACCTGCTATCCCGCCACCTCCGAGCCACCCATAACGCCGCCCGCCGCCTGCCACCGTTAACAGTGTTTGACTGTATAGCTTTATGGATTGTCAGGGATTTCGAGTCCTTTTTTTGTGTAGCTCTCCTGAACAAGTAGATTTGGTCTTGCTGGATGATGTGTTGGCAATGACTGTTCTATGTCCTTTTGTTGTGGCATGGCCTTTCTCTATGAGTATATGACTCCAATGTCCAAGTTTATAAAGCTGGGGCATTAATAAAATTTAGCTTGGGAGCATTTTCGTTTTGTGTGGCTGATGGTGATTTTTCTATTTAATTCTCGAATCTCATTCCCGCTCCCATTATTTTTTGAACAGAAAAAAATTGTACACAGCTTTATACAAAAATGTCCCTTTGTCGTTGATGGTGCGATGATGGCAGTAGTGGCACGCGGCGGCAGCGGGGGGAATGAAATTTATAATAATGGAACTCGAAATGGAAATTACAGCGACAACCCCATCGCTAGGAGGGGTGGTGGTTGAATGCTGTAATTTCACAACAAAGAGGACCATCCCCCGCCCCCTGGTATGATGTGATAAAAGTTTTGAATAGACTCTGGCTTATTGTGTGTGGCGCGCGGAATTAGTTGAATGGCAATCTCCAAAACGTTCAATGGGACCATGGAGGAGGGGGAGAAATATATTTGTAAAAGAGGGAGTTTGAATTTAATGTGATGAACGTACATACATACATAGGCAGAAGCAATTTACCACTTCATGACAAGAATTGAAAAGACGATGAAGACATCGTCATTGTTTAGAAAAAAAAAATGAAGACTAAGACATTTCCGAAGGCTTTTTACCAAAAAAAGGAAACAAAAAAGTTTTTTGTCAGGGCAGCGCAGCGACTTAAAAGCCTAATTGGGTGTGAAAGTAGGTATAGAAAAAGTCCGAAAAGGTGATGGGTTATATTTTAAAGTGTTTTATTTTTGAAGAAACAAAAATAAAAAAGATCCATTAACCTATTTGATGTCAATTATGTTTAAAAATAATTACGATAATAAGCTATGTCATATGACAGAAGTTCCTTGATGTCTTGAAATTGGGTTTACTTCCAAACAATAAAGTAGAATTAGGTCCCTCCAGTGGACAAGGAGAAAGTATTTTTTCGATCTAATACCACTTATTCAAAGTATGTTCCCATTCCAAACAGTTAGCAGAATATTGAAAAAAAAACAAAAAATTGAAAATACCAAACATATAAAAGTCTAACGATGTTTTCACATTCATTTAAGGTTAGTTGAAGTTTGGGAAGCCATAAACCGATCGTTTAAAATATTCATTGGCCAATGAAGTTAATAATTTTAATTTCCTATCATTTATTATTTCGACTGTAGTAATAAAGTAGACAGTCTTGAAAACCACTTTGAAATTTTATTGAATCAACCACAATAATCATATGTTTCGCCTTATTTTGAAGATGACATTTTAGATACAAGAATAATTGAAGAAGAGATCAGTCAAATTTTATCAACATGCCTAAACAACAAAGCAGCCGGAACTGATATGTAGAACATCAAAAGAGCATTTCAAATATTCAACTGATAAGAGTTTGAAGAGTGAAGCCCCCAGAACCATAAACAATATTTATAACTAAAGAGGAATTTCATTTTTAAACTCTTTTAAAAAAAATGTTCACATCAATGCTTCCATTCTGCCATTCTGAGCGAGTTCTAGGTTGGATTTAACATTTTAAATATTATTACATTGTTTGTAAATCTGTTTTATTTTTGGAAACATGTTTTTTGAATCAGATTTTAAAATACTTTCGGCACGTTCGTTGCTTCCAATAATTGTTAATACTATTTTCAAACTGTTGGCGTAACAAAACGTTTACATTTCTCAATAGGAATTTTAATGTTATTAGGTCTGCACTTTAGACATTGTCCTGAAACTGACGACGTATTATGTTTATTTGTGTAATTTAAAAGCTTTTATGTTTTTGTAGTGTATTTGTGTCACGGTTTAAATAACATGCCATACTGTTTCTTTTTAATGTTATGGCTACGGTTGCGTTACCATATATTCTATTACTCAATACTAAATCCCGTAATTCATAACTTCACAAATCCCACTTTTAAGGTATTGAATCAATGGTGAGGCATTGGCCCCTCGTGGCACTAAAGAAAATCTCAAGGTATTGATGGTCAATTGTGATCACCTTTTCTTTCGATTGTGTCATTTCTCCTGTGGTACTAAGTGCGGTCTTGTTGAAACTAAAAAAACGTCTACATCAATAACAAAATTAATTTTAATAATTTATTTATATTAATTTCTTAATACTGGGTACCTATAACAATTTTTGTTAAACTTCATATCTGTAGAACAATTCTTAAAAGACTACTTCTGAGGGTTTTGTCAAAGAAATCCTAAAATGGAGATAGATTTTTGAAAATTTTATGTATTTATTTTTATCTATATAATATAAAAATAAGTCGGGTTTTCCTTCCTGATGCTATAACTCCAGAACGCACGAACCGATTTTCACAGTTTTGCATTCGTTGGAAAGGTCTCGGGCTCCGTGAGGTTTATAGCAGACAAAATTCAGGAAAATTTTCAACAGAAAATAGGTGAACTCCTTTTAGCTTCCCATAGAAAGCTATTGTAAAAATTCCGATTTGTGGAATTAAAAATTTTTAAATTTTTTGACGTTTCAAGCGCCCTATATTCTAAACCAAAGCTTACTTTTGGGAACCTTTTTTAATCAACCATATCTCTAGAAACGTCAGAGATATCGACTTCAAATATTGTTTTAAAGATAATTAGAAAAATGCAAAAACTACTTTTAAAAAAATTTAGTGAGTGTTTTTTTGTATCATAGAGCAATTTAAGAAAAAAGTGAAAAATTTGGTTGACCCCAAATTCACTTATATAAAATTTTGTATTACACATTCTGAGCAAATTTGGTATAATTTCGAAAAAATCAGTTATCTTTTTTTAAATCAAAAAACTGAAACAAAGTCACGAAGAATATTTGCCTAGAGTACGACGTGCGAACATCGGCCGCCGCACAAGACATGCAAGGCAGCAACAAGTGTATTCACAGAACTTAAGCGAAGAAAGACAAAATATATTAAGAGAAAATACCAAATTGGCCACAGGTGTTTTCCACTGATGCGCTAGGTGGCATGTACTGTTCATCCTAGAAACGATGAATGTTTTTATTTGCGACTGCTGTTGGTAAACGTACGAGGATCAAAATCATTTGCGCATTTGAAAACTGTGAATGGCCACCAATGCCAAACATATCGAGAAGCTACTGATTGAAGTAGGAATGATTGCGCCAAATCGATCGATGCACGATGCATTGAACCAAGAATTAAATCGAGAGCTGCAATACAATGTTGATACATTGCAGGAATTCGTTCGAAATAATGTGCCGTTGCTGAATGAACAGTAAAAACAAGTATACGAAACATTAATGCAAGCGGTGGACAATAATACTGGTGGTCTATTCTTCCTGGACGCACCTGGAGGAACAGGGAAAACATTTGTCATTTCATTGATTTTAGCCACTATTCGATCAAGATGTGACATAGCTTTGGCGTTAGCATCATCTGAAGGCGGTCGTACTGCACATTCTGCGCTTAAGTTGCGACTCAATTTAAACACAATTGATACTCCAACATGCAAAATTTCCCGATCCAGTGCAATGGGAAAATTGTTGATGCAATGCAAGCTCATTGTTAGGAATGAGTGCACAATGGCACATAAGAAATCACTTGAAGCACTTAACTTCACACTGAAGGATATTCGACGAAGTAACAACAACCAACGGAGTTTTTGAATTCTCTGGAGTTACCAGGATTTCTACCACATAACTTACATCTCAAAGTTGGTTCAGTTATTATGATATTGCGTAATATGAATCCACCGGGACTTTGCAACGGTACTCGACTTGGGGTGAAAAGACTTATGCCGAATTTGATTGAGGCAACCATTATTAACGGAAAGTACGCAGGTGAAAATGTATTTATTTCTCGAATACTGATTCCGACTGATCTTCCACTTGACTTCAAACGATTGCAATTCCCGGTTCGCCTTGCGTTCGTAGTGACAATTAACGCTTCGATTCAGTATTTACTTTGGATTCACTTTCATTTTTTACTTAGAGAAGTTCAACTAAATTACACTTAATTTTTGTAATCGAAATAAATTCATTACTGTTGTTAAATGAAATAAAATTTTTCCTTTTCAAATATAAAACAAAAAAAAAATAATTTGTCTTCATCGTTTAATCCCCAAACGAAATGTTACAAAAAACGAAGCCATCTGGTGGCGAAACGGAGTTCGCCGGGTTTGCTAGTTTTATATAAATATCGTAATTGCTTAACAACAGTAAGATTTAAAATCTTATAAAGTAGCTGTGAGCTTATTTTACAAAAAAGGCTGAGCCAAGATAATAAAAAAAAATTACTTTAATTATTTAAACTATCATAAGAGGGGTATAATTTCAAAACTCTTCTATTCCACTTTTTTTCAAAAATGAGTTAAGTATGAGAAAGTGTTCTTCAGAAGAGCCCTCGTCTATGTATTTCGCTAAAATTTATCAAAACTTGTTAGTTCCTATACTTTTGAGTACTCAAAAAGTGAAGTTTTTTTCAAAACTATACTATTCCACTCAGTCGTTTAATTCAAAACTCATTTATTCCCATACAAACCAAAATCCGCACCAAAACTCTTCTTTTCCTATGCAAATTAAAGTAGCCGCTTTCAAAACTCGTGTATTCCAATGACATTAAAAAGGCGGCAATCTTTGTTGTTTTGAGAGCATTCATGGGTTAAACTATTTAGTGTTGCAATAATTCTTCTTAAGAAAACATCTTTGATAAGTTCGCAGATAAAATAATGTTTTATAAGCAGATTTATATTTAATAATTAAATATATTGTATTTATAGATCATGAAAATAGTTTACTTTCTTTTCAAAACTCCTCTATTCCTAAATAGGTTGAACCAAAAAGTTTACTTTCTTTTCAAAACTCATCTATTCCTAAATAGGTTGAATCAAAACTCAACTATTCCAATCGTAATTTTCAAAACTCTTCTTTTCCAAATTAAATTGAATTTTTATAATTTTTAGATTCATCTTATATGTAGGTTCAAAACCAAAAGAAATAGATAAAGATCATTCCAAACTTCAAATTTAGCCTTTCGACCAATCGCTAATGTCATTTTAGCAGCTTTTAATAGTTTTTTTCGTTTTACTTAAAATTCTAAAAAGTGGAAAAGAAGAGTTTTGAAATTATACCCCTCGCATACAAAAATTCAATGATTATTAAAAATGTTCATATTGAAAAATGAGATCTAAGCAATCTTTTTATGCTTGTTGCGTTCAGATTTTGTTTTATACTACGAGGTAAAGTGTTCCAAAGCTTAACCGAACGTACAAAAAATTGACGTTCCGATGTTAAATATGAGTAAGGAGGGATAATTAGCTGATGAGATCTGTTTGAGGTCGCCCTTCTTACTCTGGCAAAACAATATTGTGGTTGGTTTGCCATAAGTATGTCGGAAAGCAAAATCAAACTACGAAGTTCTATATATTTTTCGAAAGGTATGTCTAGTAAGCGCTAAGCAAAATCAGATATCCTATCATATCTACGTAATCCGAAAACATAACGAACGATTGAGTTGAAAACTACATTAAGTTTTCGCCTGCTCGTGAAACTGCAGTTACAATAGATTTCACAACCATAAACCAGGATGAAATTACCAAGGTTTTAGCGAGAAGCAAACGCGGTTTTAATGGAGTGAAATATTGTGTAACCCATAACGTACGAAGTACTCCATAAACCTTACCAACGAGTCCATTTATATGATCATCCCAAGTCAAAAGACGATTAAAAGTCACACCAAGATTCTTTGCTGTAACCACATATTCGATTGGAGCATTGCTCAGAAAAATTTGGTGAAAAAAAAGAAAGGTCAAAAGATTTTCTATTAATTACAAGACATTCGGATTTTTTTGGTTTTGGTTTGTCCGTTTGACAAACACCAATTTGCCACTCTCTTCAGGTCTTCATTGACGCAGAAAGCTCCATGTTTGATAAGGTGAAATGGACAACTGAAGTAAAGCTGAACGTCATCAGCATACAAGTGAGAACTGCAATTAACTAATGAAGATAGAAGTTCATTTACATAAGCAGAAAACAAGAGAGGACCCAGTATGGAACCTTACGGTACACCAGTGGCATTCAGCAAAAAATTTGACAGGGTGTCACCAACTTGCATTGCTTGCTTCTTATCAGTTAGATAAGAAAAAATTAATTTAGTTGCACTAGATGAAAAATTAAAATTTTTCATGAACCTCGTCTTTATCTAATGCTTTTTTAATGTCATCAGTCACATTTAAAAGTGCGGTAACACCTCTGTGTTTCTTCCGAAATCCAGATGGATAAGGGCTAAGCGGTGAGTTAGCAGATAGAAAGACCTTAATTTGCTTTTGAAGGATCCTTTCAAAAACTTTCGACAAAAATGGCAGTACCGAAATAGGTCTAAATTCATCTCTTTTAGCTTTTTGGGAAGATGGAATGATTTTAGCAACTTTCAATGACTTAGGGCATATCGAGGACGTCGAAATAGTATTGAAAGCAAAAGTGATATATGGCAATACAACTGGCCATATCATACACAAAAAGGTAGGATGTACTGTACATATATCATCGAGCCCAACATCTTTTGACTTAATAGAAAGAACACTTTCGACTACATCAGCACTATCTATTGCAGAAAATTCAAAACCAGGCTCATTACTGTCGTGTTGGTCAGTAAAAGAAATTAAAGTCCAAATGTGTGGGGCCTGTGGCGGTGGGGAAGAAATGAATTTTTTGATTTTTTGAGAAAAATAGTTTATTTGTTGCGAAGGTGTAATCAAGAATTTCAAAGAATGATAACATTGTTCTGCATATTCTCGTTTATTAAAGAATATATTGTTGATCTTTTCAAGGCTCGTGAGTCATAAACTGCACCTGGTGTCCACACTCATGAATTTTTTCAGCTGCATTGCATGTTGCTTGTACATTAAGGCTGAAAAAAAAACCTTTCTGGTTGTAGTGTTCATCAGGAAATTTTGAAGGTTTGGAGTTAGCTATATAGATTCAATTGTTAGTATCCAAAGCTCCAAGAAACGTGTATTTTTCTTCCCATATTGGCTTTTCTGCTTCAACTACTACTCGAACTACAAAATCTTAAATGAATATGAACCGTTTCCATAATTTCGTTGGCCACGTGCTTTATCCAAGATCTTGCTATTACTAGAAGACATCTTTTACTTTATAGCTAAAGCTTGTTTTTAATCACACAAAACCGAGCTTTGATTTACTTACTTAAGGTGGCACTACAGACCGGGGCGGACCTGGGCCTCAACCAACATGCGTCTCCAGCCAGCTCGATCCCTAGCTAGCTGTCTCCAGTTTCGCATGCCAAGTTGGTTGAGGTCGTCACCCACCTGTTTACGCCACCTGAGTCGCGGTCTTCCTCTTCTACGCCGCCGCCGTCCCTCGGGATTGGATTCGAAGACCTTCCGGGCTGGAGTGTTGATGTTCATTCGCTCTACATGACCTAGACATCTAAGTCGTTGGTCTTTAATTCTGTTAACTAGGTCAGTGTAGCTGTACAGCCCGTAAAGTTTGTCGTTATATCTTCTCCATTCTCCATCTATGCATACGGGACCAAAAATTACTCGAAGAATTTTTCTCTCGAAGCATCGTATGACAGTGCATCGCCTTGTCTAAAACCTTTTTTGACATCAAATGCATCGGTGAGATCTTTTCCGACCTTGATAGAGTAGCGTGCATTCTCCATTATGATTCTGCACAAACGGATAAGTTTGACAGGGATGCCAAAACTAGACATTGGTCTGTAGAGCTCTTCCCTATAGATGCTGCCATACGCGGCTTTAAAATCGATAAAGAGATGATGGGTATCGATTTGAAGTTCCTGGGTTTTTTCCAAGATCTGCCGTAGTGTGAATATTTTGTCGAAAGTGGACTTTCCTGGTCTGAAGCCTCCCTGATAATGACCCATCAGGTTGTTGACGAACGGCTTCAGACGTTCACATAATACGGCAGAGAGGGTCTTATATGCAATGTTAAGGAGACTGGTCGATCGCAATGTGGTCAATCTGGTTGACAGTTGATTGATTAGGAGACTTCCATGTCCCCTTGTGGATATTAAGATGTGTGAACTGCGTACTAGCTACCAGAACGTCTTGCCTCGCAGCGAAATCAATCAGCCTGAATCCGTTGTCGGAGGTGGTGTCGTGCAGGCTGTATCTCCCGATTGTGCCACCAAAGATGTCTTCTCTTCCTAGCTTGGCGTTAAAATCTCCTAAGACAATTTTAATGTCATAGCCAGGGCACTGCTCATATGTCTTGTCCAAGAGCTCGAAGAATATGTCTTTGGTGTCTTCATCTTTCTCCTCTGTTGGGGCATGCGCGCGTATTAGGCTTATGTTGGCGAATTTAGCCTTGATGCGGACTGTCGCGATGCGCTCGCTCACACTTTTGAAACTCAAGACTTTTTGCCTGAGTTTCCAACAGCAAATCTACATCCAAATAGACACTGTCTTTGTTCTCGGTAGCAGTTGCCGCCGTAATATACATCGCAGTCTTTTAGTTTGCGTTTGCCCGGTCCATCCCATCGCACTTCTTGGATGGCGGTAATATCTGTCTTGCAGCAGTTTAGGGCTTCCGCTAATTGCTCGGTTGCACGTGGTCTGTTAAGGGACTTAACATTCCACGTACAGACCCGAAGTTCGTTGTCCTTTTTTCTTTTGCGTGGGTTGTCAACAGTAAATCCGCCCTTATTTTTTACGTGGTCAGGAAGTCACCCCGACGGCACAACCCCCAACCTGGAGGGCAAGATCCTTAGTATAGCTCCAAGGACGGGGAGCCGGATAAACCGCTCCTTATAGGCCTGAGCTCCGAATAAGTCGTAGAAGCCCTATAAGGTGTTCACTAAGTATAGTTCAACCTTACTGGAACTGTAGACGCCACCGTTGATTCCGTCTCGAGAATTCGTCCGCTGCCGTCTGGATAAGGAGAGGTGCCTTAGTGGAAACACCTATCCCCTCCTCTCTTTGAGGTACTAGGCACCCGATGTTCACCGCGGGGAGGTAAGAGTAGGAGTTGATAGACAGGGGTGGGTTTTGGGAAAAACCTGTGGACGCTTGTGTCCTCTTGAATGCACTGCACATGTCTACCATTTGAACATCGAACACTTTTTTAGTTATTGTAATAAAACCGACTTAATTTTGTTGAAAGTCCTTTTGGTGTTATTACATGTAAAAGAAAATTAATTTAAAGACGATATCTCTGTCGGTTCTTCAGATTTAGCCGACGCAAAAATGTTCCCGAACGCCTTTTTATTATTTGTTACTTAAAAAGTAAATAATTCAAGTTCCTATTATTTAACCTTGATTATACATACATAGAATTATATAACTTTATTTATTGTTCTTGTCAAGGGTTACAATTTACAAAGTTTCCATTCGAAAGGATATAGATACTCTCGATGAATGCATTCAAAACTTTCAAACAATTTTTCCCTTGTTGTTGTACCAGTGTACAGTGTACATGTTATAGAGGTATTAAATAAAATATTGTCTCTTGTTTAAAATCCATTTAAGCCATAGCTATCCGTGTCCTGTGACATCCTTGAAACTTTCATTATATGTCCCGACAATAAACCATTTCCCAAAGAGTATAGGTATCCTTAAAATGTTTAAAAGAAGACGGTTGGTTTTCTTTTTCTATCTGTGGGGGATGTTTTGTGTAGCCCTTTTTTTGGAAAAATGACCCCTACCACCTGCAGCGCCAGCGCCAGCCAGCGTGAGTATTGATTGAGAAACTAAAAGTTGAATAATAATTTAGAAATCCTTTCTGCCGCCTTCGGTCGTTCGTCGGTCGTTGTCGCGCTGAGAGTGAGAGTTTTCCATGAGGTATAGTGTTTTTCTTTTTTCTGGTGCGAGGCATCAAGTAAGAATTGTGAAGAAAGGATTTTCTTCTAAGTATGATGTTTTCCATAAAATATTTATGAGCTGAAGTTGGTTCTTATAAGATTCACGTTCGGTCGGTCTCTTGATGTGTAGTCTTTTTCGTTGTGTCTACATTATTGTGTTTTGCTTTACTTCATTCTCAATGAGGACGATGACGACGACGAAGAACCAGTCTGTCTCGTCTGCAAGAAATTCTTCCTTGTTTGTCCTTTATTTTTGTTTTGTGTGTTGTTCCAGGGGGAGTCTGTCAAAGCCACCCTCAACTGCAGGTGGTTTTTTTCCTTTTACACTTGTGTTTGAGGATGAAATTTTGCCATTAGTTTTTTTTTAATTTACAGTTTTTTTTCTTCAAAAAAATCACATTCCTTTTTACTAAAAAAAAAGTAAGAGTGACGGTTATAATTCAACCACCCACTGAGATTTTTCTTTCGGTGATAATCTTTGGCGTCGTCGTCTTGGGAAAGGGTAAAAGAGGAGAGCTACGGAATACATCTCTATATTTACAAGGACATCACTGTTTTGGAGCTAAGTAAAAAAGATGCTTTGCCATCGGCTATTTTTAAAGGGTTTCCGCTTACTCTTAAACTGTGGTGAAAAATTTCTGATTAAAATACAAAAAAAGACTGAAATGTCGTCTTTTATCCTTTGATATGCTAAATTTGTGTCCTTTTGTGGTGAATGTTCATTTTTCTTTTTGGTGTAGGTACTTGGTAATGAGGTTTTGTGAATATTTATACCTCCCTTTTTTTCTTGCATTTAAATATTTATTAATATATATCTATCTCCAAAATATCATAGCTTGGAAGGAGGTATAAGGTTTTGACGTTTTGGCTTTTTGTTTTTGAATGCTTGATGGAATGTATATAAAGAGTTGAGCGCAATTAAACGAATTGCATCACTGAATAATTAATGCTGGAAATTATTCTTGGAAGTTTTGCATCAAATTAAACAAATAAGAGATGTTTAAGTGAATAATTTTGTATGCAAGTCACAATTCATTTAAATGACTGAGTGATGTGAGTTTAGTTCGTTATGGAGAGTTCAGATTCAGAAGGGAGGTCTATGGGAAATCATTATTCAAAACTATATGATATATATTTTAAGATGGTTAAATTGTATCTTGTTTCAGTTTTGTATTCAGTTGGAATTGTTAAGCAAGTGACTTTCTTGATAGAGTTAGGCTCGTTTCACACTAAACGGTTTTGACCGTACGGCAAAAAACCGGACGGCATAAACCGGATCAATGGCTAATTACACATTATACGGTTTTAACCGTACGGTAAAACACGATATATGCAGGGTTCCTGTGCTTAGTATACTTTTTCACTGATACTTTTTCATACTGATCGAACTCCGCCGCACGAATAAAATCGTATGAAAACATGCATTTCGTCACGTACGCCACTAAGCTTATCGCGCCGTCCGGCTGCCGTATACTGTAGTGGCAGTAGACGGTTGCTACACGGCGCGGCGCCGGCATTTTGCCGTGACCGTATAATATGAAAGCGTATATGCTCTTCTTCGGGCCTCTAACAAAATGTCGCCGTCCGGTTTTTTGCCGTCCGGTCAAAACCGTGTAGTGTGAAACGAGCCTAAAAGACCGCCTTGTGGTGCACTTGCATAAGTATTTGAGCAAACAAAGTTTGCCTTAAATATTTTTTAGATAATAAAGAATTTAAATACATTTTTGATTGAAAACGATTCCAACTCCTTAAAATGTAAGACAAATGAGACCAAACTCAAAGCACACATACTCTCAATACTTATAATAACACACTTTGTGCCTTCTATTCAAATATTTGAAATTGTGCCACCTTTTGGAATCATACGTTGTTTTGACACATCAGTTTCCTGCCCGAAAGCTTGACAGAAAGTCAGTGTCATACTTTTGGAGAACGAATTTATCCGCTTTACGCTTGGAAACTAGGTGTTGTATGTGTTTTAAAGAAATATGCTCCGCGACACAAACTTTGTCTGCTGTCGAAGTGAATGTGAATGGTACCTTCGCTTTATTTCTTTCCACAAATGCTAAATGTTATTGAGGTCCGGTGAATTAGATGGGGTCTTGAGTTATTTTCAGGCAATCATTCCTTAACAATAAACGATGTAAAATGTTGCTGGTAAATTCTATTTTTCTGCGGTCTGACTGATATTTCCATTTCTCCATACTTATGTTAATGAATGGAAGGTTCCCGTTCAACTTGCAGCAATAGACCCAAATAATAATTCCTCAATGTTTAATTGTGCCACGCATATTCTAAGAGCAGCTTGAATTGGACAACGATTTCGGGATATTAACCCGGGTCGATCTTTTGCTTTTGCACACCGAATTCCCAAATCGTGTTATCAAAATCCTTGTCGATGTCAATCTGCCGCCTCGATGCTGTGATTTGGAGCATTTGGACTTTTTTTTTTGCGGGTATTCCGTAGTTACTACTAGAAAATTCATCATGTTGTCGTAGGTAGAAATACTTTCAGAGACTTCTGGAAAGAAAATACAACAATTAATGTGATTGCTTAAGACATCTTTAACTACCTATCATCATTGAAAAATATATCCATCTGAACTCTTCCAAAGAGATGGCACCTTACAGTATCTAGGGAAAAATGTCTGTATTCTTTTTATTCTTAAAGAAAACGTGTTGTAGTACAGATTATAAGCAACACTACAACACTCCAAATTAGATCTTAAAAAGGCTGAGTAAAGGCTTTTGAAACCAAGAATCTTTAAGGCTTTGTTTACTATAAAAGTAATGTGAAAATTGAGAGACAGTTTATGATCAAATATTAATAACAAATCTTTATTTTGAGTAACAAAATTGTGTGCGTTTCTCCTAAAACACGTTAACACTTTGACAGTTAGAAACATTCATAAAAAGTACATTTCTATAAGACAGTCCTCCTATATTAGACAATAGCCGTGTTTTTTTGTATTCCCTATATAGTACAGTGAGAAATTGCCAAAAAAACGATCCGCAGTAGTCCGGGTTTTATATTTGAAAGTTGATACAATTGAGTATTTGCCAGAATAATTTATCAAAAAATTCCAAAAAAAAATTGCGAAATTCTGACCAGAAGGGGGGGGGGTGTGAAATCGTGTAAGCTGATTATTGATATTTGACTATCAAAATCAAGAAAATACGTCTGTGTAATGTGATAGTCGATTTCAAAGTTTTAACCAAACCAAACAATTTGACGAGCTTGAAGCTCACCTCAATTCTTTATATACCTGAATCGAGTTGAAATGAGCTTGATTCGCCTCGATTCCGGTCGGGGATCGGAGTCGAGTCAAAATTTGTGAAGAAAAACCTGTGTGGAGGAGTTGGTTTTACAGATAATGCATTATGGTCTGTTTATTTACATGTTTGTGTACAAAAAATATAGTTTTGTTTTAATCAAATTAAAACAAAAAAATTGCACATGGAGTAGGTAGCATATTCTTATATGGTGCTGAACTATTCAGTTTTCCATTGTTTAACACGAATGAAACTTTGGTGGAAACATACGAGTAGCAAAACTTAATTATCTTTTCTATTGTTTTCTATTGCAAAATAAGCCCAGTTAGTCCATTTTCATTAACAAAACTAAATAATATCAACAGTAACAGATTTATTTTTGTCCCTAATGGAAAACACGTGATTCCAAATGCACAACTACTCAACGAACACAGCCATCGAGATACAAATGCAATATCAACCGTACCAACATTTGCGAACGAAATCACAACAAATCCACACAAATCACAACAAATCCACACGAGACTCGTATAAATGTCAAAAACACATTCGCAGTAAGATTCTACCTTAACTTTTATCGGTAGTATTCATACTGCGGATACTATACTATTGATAGATTTTCCAACAAAACACGGGAAATCATCTACACTTTGTATCGTTTTAAAAATGTTTACATCATCAGTATACAACAAATAATACAAACAATTAAATGTATGAGGAATATTATTTATAAACAAGTATAGAGAAGAAAAACATGTTACTTTGATTGCCGATTTACCCTATGAAGGGAGTGTGAATACTATGTCTGTCTGAAAACCCGTATCAGCACCCTTTACTAGAGATTTACATAAAACAGTGAGATTAGTAGCTGTTGATCTACAAAACCGGGTTGGGACTTAGCGAAAACAATATTTTCAAATAATTTTAGAGTATCATATAACTAACAAATCGGTCTGTAGTTACTTACTTTTTGTCTTGCTCCTGATTTGAAAATTGGAGATTTTAGACTTAGATAGATAGATACTTTATTTTTCATAAATAAGGCTTTACAAAAATTTGCGTAGTACGCAGCTTGCTCAGAGATTTGATATTTGAAATATACGAGTATCTTACAACTGAAAAATTTTATAAAAGTTAATGAATACATTTGAGTTAATAAAAACTACATTTAAAGGAAAACTATGATAAAAAACCTTCATTCGATATATTTTATAATACAAACAAAATTACTAGATTAAAATTACAAACTAGAGGTATTTTATAATTGAATAATACAATAATAATACGAGGTTGGGTCAATAAGTCCGTGACTTTTTGAATTTATGACCTTTTTACTGAAACAGCAACACTGCTCCTGTCCCTGTCAACAGGCATCTGTCAGTTGACTCCTGTCAAAATTTAAACTTGCTGCGTCAGTTAGTTTGTGTTTGAAAGCTATTTTTATCAGACTACTCACTAATTTGAAGAGAAAATGGAAAAAAGTGAATTTCGTGTGCTTATTATGCATACGACGCGACGACGCCCAGTTGAGGTCTCTACACCCGAAACAATCGAAAAAATTCATGATATGATTTTGGCCGACCGAAGATTGAAAGTGCGAGAGATTGTGAAAGCCGTAGGGATCTCGCATGGCTCAGTGGTTTCAATTTTGAATGATCACTTGGGCATGAGAAAGCTTTCAGCAAGATGGGTGCCGCGTTTGCTCACAAAAATCCATGAATTGGGCTATGAATTGCTCCCTCATCCGCCCTATGCTCCAGATTTGGCTCCGAGCGACTACTTCTTGTTCCCAAACCTGAAGAAATGGCTTGGTGGAAAAAGATTTGACTCCAATGATGAAGTCATCTCGCAAACAAAGGCCTATTTTGAGGACCTCGACAAATCATTTTTTTTGGAAGGGATAACAAAATTGGAAAAGCGTTGGACAAAGTGTATAGAGCTCAAGGGAGACTACGTTGACAAATAAAATTATTTTTTTTTATCAAAAATCTGTGTTTTATTCCAAAAGTCACGGACTTATTGACCGGCCCTCGTATTTAAGAAAAAATGGTTAAATTGCAACCAAAACAAGTTAACTAGTTACTATAATTGATATTAATTTAATAAATAAATAAATAAATAAATAAATAAATAAATAAATAAATAAATAAATAAATAAATAAATAAATAAACAAATAAATAAATAAATAAATAAATAAATAGATAGATAAATAAACAAATAAACAAATAAAGAAATAAATAAACAAATAAGTAAACAAATAAGCAAATAGATAAGTGAATAAATAACAATTTTTAAATATAAATAAATAATTACAGTTTCGATTTTACAAACATTGATATCACTGACTTACTAAATTTTGTATTAACATATTATTTGAATCACTACATCTTAGATAAAATCTTTGGTTGAGAGCTTCAATTTTACTTGCAACTAGGTGAACTCCAGTTTGATAGTGTAAAAGTTGGGTGGAAAAATTCCAAGGTAAATTTGCCATCATTTTTAATGTTTTGTTCTGAGAAACTTGTAATTTTTTTAAGTGCGTTTTTGCACAAGTTTCCCATACTGGGCATGCATAAACAATAAAAGCTTGAAAAATTACTTTACAGATAATAATCTTACTAAGGGGTGATTTCCTACATATATGTAAGTGGATATAGCATTTTAGTGGCAATACTTATTTTGCTAAGGGTATTTGTAATATGGTCCCGAAAAGTTAATGTCTTGTCTAAATATACACCAAGATATTTGAAAGAATCAACCCACGGGATATCACAGTTATTTATCTTTAGCTGATTAAGTGGTAAAGCACAGGCTTTTCTTTTCCTGGTGAAAAAGATTGCCTGTATTTTTTCAGCATTTAGACTTACTTTCCATGTTATGAAATAATCATGAATTTTATTTAGAGCATGTTGCAAGTCATTTTCAATTTCATACCCAAATTTACTTGAACTGTAAATGGCGGTATCATCGGCAAACATTGCTATTTCACAGTTCAATATTTCTGGAAAATCAGCAACATACATACGTAATGTATAATAATGCACCTAATACTGACCCTTGAGGTAAACCCGATGTTATATATTTTTAACGGAAGAGTGTTTTCTATTGGAGATTTTATTTCATATTTAAAATAAACTTGTATTTGGCCCAGTTTTTAGAATTAAAAATGCTAACATTTGTTCAATTCATTTGGGAATTAAATATATCGGTGTAAAATTTCAAGCTGTTCTTCGTCTTATGCCCAATTTCCTCTCCATTTAAGAACACTGCTCTGATAGTGCACCGGCTACACACTAGATATTTGATGCCAAAACGGCATTACATAAAATGTATAACATCTCAAATATAACTGACATTTTAATGAAAAGCAGAATCAACCTAATTTTATCAAAATCTATTTCATCAAATAACTTAGAGAGAAATAAACCTACTTAATGCATTTTTCTTGGCAACAAAACTATAATATTGGAATATGATACATTCCATTCCAATATATTACCTACTTTTTATACCATCATGATATGGGAACACCTTTTGCATTTACAAGTATATGAAGGCATGTGAAGGTGCAGAAGGTCATCTACAAATTACACCTTTATCTGTTTTACTATATTTTTGTTGTGGTTGTGGTTATTGTTGTTGTTAAATCATATGGCTCCATGCCATGAAATTTGATCTTATTTCTCTCTGTTGCATCATTCCAATTAAATAACCGCAAAATCTAAAAGAAAGAAGACCAATTTAAAAATACCTTGCTAGCAGTTTGTAGTTTGTGTATCAAAAATGATATGTGACACTCTTTTGAGAGAAAATAATCATAAATAAAATTTCTAAAGGACCTTTTGCCAAAAAAAAGAAAAAAAGAAAACTAAACTGAAAATGAATGAAATGAAAAGATAAACCAACTAACCATACATGATGATGATGACTCAATGCCACAGCAGCGTCCAAATGACAGGAAGTCAAACAGAAAAGAAACAAAACAAAGAATAAAAATAGAAGAAAAAAGTCCTTTCAAGGATTCTTCTTATTCTTATTCCTATATGGATGTATGTATACAAATATCGTGCCGAATCCTAATATCTCTCACATGTCAGATGTTTCCATTTCTAAGACTCGAAAGCGAAACCGACCTCTTTCTTCTTCTTTTTCTTTTCTCTATATTATAGTACTCACAAATTCTTGTCGTCTTTAATTAACTTCTCATTGCTGGTTCATGATATACATAGTCTCCAGAGCTTTTTCGCCAACACCGGATGCAACTTTATGGTTACCATATGTTTCTAAGAACAAAAAGCACTGATACTGTCTTTTATTATTGATTACTCTTATTTAATGAACTAAAAGTTTAACTGTGATTGTTCGTTGAAGCTGCCAAATTGTTTTGACTTTTCTATTTACTTTTGACATTTCTTTAATTTTTGATTTGAAAGAAGCAAAAGTTAACTCCAAAGGTCAAACTAAAGATACGAGTAATTAAAGGGGTCCTTGAAAAACTAAAATTTTAAGTAGTGCAATCTTTCAAAAGCCCAAATACCCTGGTCAGTTGCAGCAGTCAATTAATCTCTTCTGATCTGGCTATAATTTACAAAGCTTTTATTCGTCCTAAACTCGAGTATAACTCTCTTATTTGGGCTGGAACCCCAATAACGTACTTGAGTCTTCTGGATAGAATTGAAAAAATAATAGGAGATCGTTCTCTCACCGATACATTTGCTTCTCTTGAACAACGCCGCAAGGTCTCATGCCTGTCATTGTTTTATCGTTATTTTTATAAACAATGCTCTAGCGAAATAGCCAGTTGCATTCCTCCCCTTAAACAGTTCAACCGTAAAATCCGTACTGCTAGGAATGCCCATCAGTTTACCCTTGAGTCCAAATTCGGACGTATTGTTAAGTACAGAAATTCTTTCTTTAGCCGCACTACATGAATGTGGAATGCTTTACCTGACTCAATATTTCCCACTCATTAAAATGTGCAGACATTCAAAACCAATGTGTATCGGTTTCTCCTTTCTAATCCTATCCTCCTTTCCTAATTGCTCGCACTGTGTTTAATCATTATAAGGGTATTCATAACCCTTACGTACAAGACGATGTTTTCGACAGGACTCACATATGGCTCCGAGTATTAGGTGGGTAGTAAAAGGCGTTCAAGAGTAAAGTCTTACGGAGAAATGTTAACCCCATATGTGAAGAAGGATGATTCCGGAGACGCTACAATTATGACTGTATGCAATATAATTAAAGCGTGTTTTTTTAGACGTGTGGTTTTCAATGTGGCAATACTTTTTTCGGAGTTGGTCTTTTTGACAGCTGTCACTTGATTTATTCTCAGTTTGGATCGCCATTTCATATTGAATTAGACTTGCTCCTGAACAACGTTTTCAAATTTTAATTTATTTATTTTATCGAAATTTGGGCCTCTCGGCTGGAAGCCTCCGAAGGCACTTGCCGGAAAGCATTTTTTTAAATATGATGGTAAACCCTTATCTTTATAATAAAGCTAAATTTTTGGCCATAACATTGAATTATCTGCGTTTTATTTCTTCTTGAATTAAAATTCTTGAATAAAAATTTAGAAATAGGAATCATGACAAAAACGAATCTCGATAGACTTCATTGTCCTGGACATTTAGCTCCAACTAGCATGAGGGAAGAGACACCAAAAAATGGATCGGGATAATTTTGAATTAGGCCAGGGCTGTAGCTCACGGTCTGCTTGGATGATATGACTTTAGGTGCTTCAATCGTTTTCGGAATGTTTGCATAGCATCGGTCCAAAAATCCAAAGGGTTATAATCGAAGCTTCGTGTCGGTGAATTGGCATTGCTAAAGGTAACTCATAACACGACTTTGTGATTGTTGGCTGAAATGTAGAAGAAATATGGTCCAAACGCATAAATTTTGTTTTGTTAACGTTGCTGCCGAGATGTTTGAAAAGATGAAAGAAAATGAAGAGGTAACACTCTAATTTGTGCCCAGAAGAAGGTAAATTGATGTGCAAAATGTTCCAGCGTCAAATCACACACTGTTCTACATGTATCTGAACTGATTTCGGAAGGTTTTAGCAAGTAGATTGGCTAGTTGATAAGTTCTAACTCGCTGTCGAGTATTATCTCGTGTGGTTTTAAGACTAATTAAGTTTAACTAAAGAGAATTAGTTTTCTTAATTAAGTAGGTCAGAAGAATTGCATATCCGGGCAATTCCAAAGAATACAAAATAGAAACCTTTTAGTATCATTAAAATTTTCGGGGTCTGAAGACAAAAAACCTTATTAACACCACATTTATCATTTACGTCTTGAGGTACACAGTTGCCATTATGAGGTTTTCTCATTTCTGCCCAAAAATCCATAGTGTATGGTCACCCTTTTACAATGGCGTCAGCTTTCCTTCCTGTGAAGTGTAATAAGATTGTGCAATAAATCATTGTATCTGCGTGTGGATGAATACTTTTTCGCCCCCTCATAACCACAATATGTCTGATATGTTCACCTTATATAATATACTTACATCTAAATATATGTATGTATACTGTCGAAACATGAAAAGTTTTTTTTTGTTTTTGTTTTGTTGTATTAAAATGTTACAATAACGATTTAGTTAATATTTATAAGCAGTAATTCCTTTGAGAAAACTAAGAGAGAAAACGAGGTACTTTACCTCCTCGAGAAATCGCACCTACTCCAAAAATTCTTGATTGGTTTAAATCATTTATATACAATGTGGTACCGTCGAGGATGGAAAATGAAAATAAATTGAATTGGTATAGCATCATCTTAAAGAATGCCAATTTAAAGTAACAATAAGAGTCAGAGAATAGCTTTATATCAACAATAAAATTAGAGGATTTGAATTAAATTAATGCTCATAGGATTTTTTCAATTTTCAATTTGAAATAATTTTGAAAGAAGTAACTTTTTACAAATGAAGAAGGACACGTGCTTTGTTGTTCTTAAAAACGAATTCATATTTAATTTACATTATTTGTAGAGGGTGTTTTTTATTTGTTTTTTTTTTTCGTTTTACATTTGACATAAGATTTCCGTTCATTATATTTTGACATTATACGCCTCTTTGAAAGTAGGCTCATGTGTTAAATACGAAATAAGCTTTTAAATAAAATGTTCAAAAAGAAAGTTTGAGCCAAAAATACTCCATTACGAAGATCGGAATCTCAGACTGACATTTCGGTTTGCCTACAAGCTAACTACACACTTAATGTGAGAAAGTGTGCGTGAAATGATGCAAAAAACCAAACACATTCTCACATTTAGTGTTTCGGCCCATCAAAATGCTTCATTATAGTAATCAGCCCCATCTAAATGCTTTATTTTGAATGTTTCATGGCCTCGTTCAAAAACTAAACAATCCTTACCAACAGAATCTAAAGTGCTGAAATGGTCTTAAATTGAAAGATTTGTATAGCTTTTTAATTTCAATCCAAATAAATGTTGTTAATGTATATTATATAAAATAAAATTGACCAAATACATATTAGTGCTGTATTTTGTTTACTTAAATTATTTGCGAACGCAATATGCGCTGCAACTGGTTAAGTAAAATTGGAAATGGACAAAAGTGTAACTCAATACTTTGTAAAACAAGAATACACACACAATTTTTTCAGCTGTAGTAAGCAAGTTGGTGACTTATGAATTAAAAAAATTAATTCAAAAGTCACCAACTGACTTATGAGTTAAAAAAATTTAATTCACAAGTCACCAACTGACTTCTGAATTAAAAAAAATTAAATCGCAAGCCATTAACTGACTTGTGAATTAAATAAATTCAATTCAAGAATCACCAACTGACTTATGAATTAAAAAAATTTAATTCACAAATCCTCAACTGACTTATGAATTAAAAAGAATTAAATCGCAAGCCACCAACTGACTTATGAACTAAAAAGAATTAAATCGCAAGCCACCAACTGACTTATGAGTTAAAAAGAATTAATTCACAAGTCATCTACCTACTGAATTATGAATTAAAAAGGGAAGTGGCCTATTTTTGTATGGAGCGTGGAATTCAATTCAATTTTTTCAATTTTTCAATAATGAAAGTGGTATCAAATGAAAGGTGAGATTTAGCACGTTATGTTTGTCAAATATTTCCAACATAGTTGGTGCCGTTTTTGAGATATTTGGGTTTGATGTTAATTAAAACAGAAATAGAATTTTACTTGCGATATAATGCGCGTAGGAAAATAACTTTGCAATCAAATGAAAGGTATTTTTTCTATCTTTCGACTATAATCAATATTATTTTTTTAACAATAAAATATACTTAAATATTTAGTATTAACTTCTTGAAAATCAACTTTTTTTAACTAACCTTTTAATCATCGATATTTCAGAAATATCAATGATGAGTGATGACATACATTTTTGTTGTATCATTTTAAAGAAAAATTTAATATTTCACGAAAAAATTCACTACCGACAGAATCTTCATATTTTTTTAAGTGCTGCATAGATGACTTGCGAATTAATTTTTTTTAATTCATAAGTCAGTTGGTGGCTTGCGATTTAATTCTTTTTAATTCATAAGTCAGTTTATGATTTGTGAATTGAAATTATTTAATTCATAAGTCAGTTAATGGCTTGCGATTTAATTTTTTTTTATTCAGAAGTCAGTTGGTGACTTGGAAATTAAATTTATTTAATTCATAAGTCAGTTGGTGATTTGTGAATTGAATTTATTTAAATCATAAGTCAGTTGGTGATTTGTGAATTGAATTTATTTAATTCATAAAGCAGTTGGTGACTTGTGAATTAAATGTTGTTTAATTCATAAGTCAGTTGGTGAACTGTGAATTAAAGCCATGAGTTAAGCTAAAAGTGAATTAAGCTTTTGCAACGCTGGTTCAGATTCCTCAATTAGAATAGTATTTTCATCATTTAAGCAGTTCGATGATTGCAAGACCAAATATTAATTTTGTTTGTTGCAGAAATATTCCTGAAAATTTCTTTTTGAGGGACTATGTTAGAGTTAAAATTTAGTTTGTAGTTAGACTTTGGAATACAAATTTGAGGGAACCATGTTTTAAAAATAAGCTGCTTTGTGTAAAGCATCTTTAAGGAATAGAAATAGGCAATATGGTTACACACAATACCAACTAAATGATGCTATTAATGCTAATTTTGTTTCTAAAAAGTTGATGAAGGTTAGCTGAAGCGGAAATTTCTTTAATGAACATACCTAAAATATTATTGGCTTTCTCAAAAATATTTTTGTACACTAACTTCTGCTTTATATCTGAAAACTATTGTTTATGTATATTTTCTTCTATGTTCTGCATTTATAAAATGTAATCTATGGAAGTATTTATTATATTAAAAAAAACAAAAACATGTACGTAAAACTCAATCATTTTTTCATTATTAGCAACACTTTTACTATAAACATACCCTTCAAACAATAATAAGTAAATTCGAAGTTTGTTAACTAAACATTTTTAAGAAATGAATGAAAATTATATTTTGCGTTAAACTGTGGGAATTCACTAAAAAAAACTTCTGTACGTCAACAATAAACATAAATGTCGATTACTTGATCTATTGAATGAGTTGTGCATGAATTCAGAACGATTTTAAAACGTTTTCATTTTGTGATATATGTCAAAATTTTCATTTTATTTGCTCTGCATTTATTCAACAGGTTTGCTATAATCGTTCTGATTATTTTTTTAAAACATTGATGTTCCTTTGATGCATAGTTTTTTTTTATAGCAAATACGTCATGTATGCTTCAATCAATCAAGAATGTTATGGATGAGGTATTTTTCGATTATAACTCTTTTTTTTAAATTTAATATTTATTAATCAAAATGGAATTGAAAAATAGTTGCAAGCTTAAATCATTAAAAACAAACTATAAATATACTTGGATTAATTAAATTGATACAGATTTTAATTACTTGCAAACAAAATATTTGGGCCGTTCATTAACGAAAATTTATTAGAATTCAATAAAAAAATTGTGCTCGCACCCTTAACTTGATGGTTCTTCGAACGAATCTTTGATACAATAATTCAAGGTTAATTATGAAATTTAAAAAATTTCGTAGTGATAACTCTAAATTAGTGAATTAATTATAATAAACTGATGTTGAACATGCTTTTTTCAAGACAAAAATTTACATTGGTTCGCTATCAACAAAATTACTGCAAAATTAAAGCTTAAAACTGACTTATTCATAGAAACAAAGTAAAAAGAAAAACCTGAAAAAAACTTATTAACCACCCCATTTTTTTTGCTGTGCAAAGTGCCGCTAGCCCACGGCATCGTTTTTTTTTTTGTTTGCGTGCTCACATCTATTCATGGACTAATTGTCAAAATTACAAATACAACAATGTAAACAAACGGGTTTTGGAGAGTGAAACTTACGAAAGATTCCGATCTTGGTAAATGGAGTATTTTTGGTTTGAACCTTCAATTCCTTTAATAGTGGCAGCTCAATCGTTGTTAAGTAATAATTACGCCTTATTGTAAGTTATACCGGAGCAACATTTCACTTTTCGCTTATTGTGAGGTTCACCCGACAAATTATTCATATTCCCCTTACTGTGAGCAATCATTTCGGAGGGAAACTTATTTTTATAAAAATCTCTTGGATAGAACCCAAAAAAGGGCTTTGAAAATGATAGGCTATAGAATTATAGCCGAAACATTTACATTGCTAGAAAACCGCTGCAATGTTTCATGCCTTTTGTTGTTTTACCGATATTTTTAAAATCATTGTTCTGTCGATTGAGCCAGTTGTATTGAACCCCTTAAACAATGCAGCCGTAATACTCGCAGTTCCAGGAATGCTCATCAGTTTATCTTTCAGCTTAATTTGTCAAGTATAGAAATTCTTTTTTAACCGCACATCGAGAATGTGGAATGCTGAAACTCAAAAATTGTCATCTTCGGAGGAGACCATTTCGATGGCTAAGACTCATTTCTAGACGAAAACTAACAAGTTTCGAAATGATAAGAAACCGTTTGATTTTAATAATTAGGTGGCACAACTCTCAACCATTCCTGTGTGCGAGTAATTGGCAGGAATGGAGGGGACCTACAGTTTTATATGCCGAATCCGAACGGCTAATTTGAGAAAGCACTTTTCATGAGTTTTAGGTGGCACAGGCAGGGACAGGGATCGAACCCAAGACCTCTCGCATGACAGTCCAACGCACTAACCATCATGCCACGGTACCGTTTGATTTTACTTTAAGGTAATTGACAATTTTGACAAATATATGTAAAATACGTTACTTACCCCTATAGAACTCTGAATCCTGTTAGTCTTCGCCTAGAATCACGAAAAGTGTTAGTTTTCGCTTTGAAAGCGAGATCTTTTAATCTTCGTCTTCATATTGAAATCTGTTAGTCTTGGTCTTAGCCGTCGATATTCTAACTTGTAGAAGTGAAGGAAACTGTAGAGGGAGTAGGGAACTAACTGCCCTTCGGTTTGACTTGCCCCTTAAAGTATATACTTAATGCTACATTGAACTCGAATGATACGGAAACAGGAAGACAAACTCCTACGACTTCTCAGACTACAAAGAAAATAAAGATTAACATCAACGATGTCATTCTAGAGGAGCTACAGAAACAACAAATTATTTTGAACAAAGTGACCGAGAGGGTTTCTGTAATGAGAGATCATAACACTCAAGTCCAGAGCGGCATACATCCTTTGTTTCTAAGTGGTTTTCCTGTGGTTTCTGACAAAAACCAAATCCAATTGTACAAAATGTAATTAACACCTTTTGCGAACAAAGGGTTAAAAAGATGTACAGTTTTAAAATAAGTATCCTTTCTTTATTATAAAATAACAATTTAATTTTATATCCCAAAATTATTATTCAACAATCATCAAAACAAACATATGTTTGTTACAACTTACAAAAGTTTCCTGCATTCTTCACTCGAAATACCCATCGATTTAGGACTACTTTGACGTTTTTAGGTCGTTAAACAAGTTCCCATGTTTGATTTTCTTTTAGAGATGATAATTCATCTACCATTGCTGAGAGCCACTGTGCTCTTTCTGGACTTCAAGGCTTCGGAGTATAAACTCGGTTCTTGACTTGAATCACCTTCTCCTGCAAACATGAGATACTCCCCACCTGTCATCCAACTTGACTTTTTTCTTTCTCTTCTGTTGATGTTTAATTCGTTTTCCATTGAATCTTTAGCATCGAAAAATGAAGCATTTTCTTTATTCTGAAAACTTGAATTTGATTGATTTACATATTTCTTTAGAACTTAAAGTTTCTTCGCTACATTTTTCACCGTCTTCATTCTGAGAGCCAAACTCAACACTTGTTTCTACATTTTCTTCAGTATTTGCTAGTCTGTTCACTTTCGGAACGTGATAAATCCTCTATCTCAAAATGGGTGTGCAAATTATTCATTTCAGATAATTCAATTAAGAATTGGGAGACATCATTTCGACAAATTGATGCACCACATTTAATTATAGCACTATTTTAGTTAATAGAAAATTGGGAGGTTGCATACCATTCTCCGTTTGCATTACAGTCGCAGGAGAATTTATTGCTGGCCCCATTTTTCTATACGTGCCTATTTTTTGAAATGTCACTCCTGATTCGAAGTGAAATCATTATTCGGGCGAACCTCATAATTGCTTTTAAAATTTTGGGTGAAATATTTTCCGGGTAAAACCCAAAATAAGACTGATTGTGTAATATTGTCATATCACAAAACTGAACTTTATTTTGGATTTAACGTTGTTTTTCTGACGATAAAAAAAAAACACCCTTCAGTCATTGCAAGTTAAAATCTCTACCAATTTTCGACGTCGTCGTCGTCGCTCGTCGTGTGAGATTGACATCTGAGAGGGTGCCAGTGGTAACAACTGTCATTATCTACGTCTTACTTGTGATGAATGCTTATATAGCTCTGTAAGCGTTATCATTCTTTTAACAGTCCATAAATCTCTTTGGATTGTTTTCTAAGGGTGGATTTTTATTCTTGCGCCCTTCTTCATGACAGACAGATGTTACTAACTTAATTCTCATCATCTTGCGTTTACACTCCCACTCAACACACATTCATTCGTGCCGTACATTTTTGTATATCAATCCCAATATAAAGTCAGATTGTAATCAATTCGTCTTGTCTTGTCAGATATTGGTCGATTCAAATTTGTCCGAAATATTACAAAACATATTTTTCTACCGTTGCCTTTGCTGCTGCTGCTGCAAGAGGAATTGATTCAAGTGTCAAAACACCATTGCAATACTGCCAATTAGGCTAGGCTGCAGACAGTATATACGTCAAATAATGTTTGCTTGCGGGCTCTGAATCTGAACGATGCATGTGGTTTTATACCATCATCATCATCTTCATCATCATCATTCTCATCACCACTGCAGCAGCACACATTATAAAGCTTCACAAAAGAAGAAAAAAGGAAGCAAAAGATCGGTCGATGAGATTGTGCAGTCTTCCGTAGCAAGTTTACTCCAAGTACTAGCATTATAGCACCCACAGCACTGCACAAACTTCCAAGAAGAAGTACATACTTGTATATATAAGTAATAACCACGAAAATTCAAAAGTAAGGCAATTGCTTAAGATATAGTCGGTCTTGGTAATAATGCGGTTTGGTTTTTGAAAATGGAAAACAAACAAAACTGCATAGGTACTTGTATATATATGCAAAAAATTTGATTTTAATGAGCCCTAGGAGTAATTGTGGCTTTTAAGTATGATTTTATATGCATTGTTTGAGCCAGTTTACTGGTTGACTGATTTGATCTTGTTTTATTTTCTTCTAAGGTGAATCTATGAACTTGACTTAGCAAATATTTTTATTTTTTGGATTGCAAAATTATAAACAAAATGAGTGAAAAATGAATGCGATGAGTTTTTGCGGTTTCGGTGTAGGAGGTATTCCTTTGGCGGAATAAGATACATTTCTTTGGAAGGAGGTACAGGGCTCTAGAAATATGTATTATAATCATTTAATGAGTCGTTGTGTTCTTGCAAGTGTTATAAGTAAATTGTTACGCATTTTTAAATATTTAAGGGTTTGCGTTTGTACGTCTTTTAAAATTAAGTAATTAACAACAATTCATTTTATAAATACAATTTAAAAAATGTATACAATTACATATATATATAATTGCAAATTACTTAATAATCGACTTTAAAATAAGATTCTGGACATAGATATATCTAAATTAGAATAAAACATATTCAATAAATTACAACTTGCAGAAACTGTTGCGGGTTTCTTCGTCTGATGCCAATTTGAAAGTTGAATACATTGCTCTTGAAAAGAGTTTCAACTTGTTAAATAAATTTCTTTATAAAAACTATATTTGTTCAATGGAATCTAAATTAAAAAACAATAGCAAGTATTTTTGGACTTTTATTTAAAATAAAAAAAATAATAATGGAATTCCAAAGTGTACGGAATATTTAGGATATACGTACGTCGTACACTGACCTACCTAACATTTGCAATAATTATGCGAAATTTTTCAAATCTAATTATTTAGTTTCAAATAACAATAATGCTTTCTCTTTGGCTCCATCTAATAATACAGTTAACATTGGTCAGTTAAGTTTTAACAAAACTGAGGTTGAGAAAGTTTTATCGAGCATGAATGACGATAAGAATGCCGGTCCTGACGAAATTCCTCCCATTATTTTAAAGAATTGTGCGCCTTCCCTGTCTCGAATACTATGTTTTATTTTTAACAGGTCACTTGAGAAAGGTGTATTTCTTTCCGAATGGAAAACATCTTTTATAACTCCTATCCATAAAAGTGGTCCAAAACAGGACATATCCAACTATCGCCCGATTTGCAAGTTATCCGTAATACCAAAACTTTTTGAAAAAATTGTTTGCGATAAGCTTTCGTTTTTATTAAAAGAGACTATATCACCATTTCAACACGGATTTGTATCCGGGAGATCAACTTCTACAAATCTTACAATTTTCTCCAACTTGGTTTTAAATAATTTAAAAAAAGGATATCAAGTCGATGTCATATATACGGATTTTGCCAAAGCATTTGATAGAGTTCACCATCAAATTTTAATTCATAAACTGGAAAAACTAGGTATACATTCTAACTTGTTAAATTGGTTGCGTTCATATCTTACAGGACGCATTCAATATGTCCGTATTGATTCGATCGTCTCAAGTCCAATAGATGTTTCCTCGGGTGTTCCCCAAGGTAGCCATCTTGGACCACTTTTGTTTCTTATATTCATAAATGATCTACCTGATTTTTTCTTAAATTCCTTTTCCTTGATGTTTGCCGATGATCTCAAATTTCTGAGATGCATTAAGGATCCGGTTGATTGTGTGCTTCTTCAAGAAGATCTTCAAAGCTTATCAACTTGGTGTAAAATCAACAAATTAAACCTTAACATCTCTAAATGTCAATGTTTTTCATTTTACCGCCGCTCGTCTCCTTTTGTATATGATTATCATATTGAGAACAAAGTTCTCGATAGAGTCTCAACCAAAAAAGATCTGGGAGTCATTTTTGACTCTAAATTCAACTTCGCTAATCATTTAGAATTCATAGTTAATAAGGCCAACTCTATGTTTGGATTTGTCTTTCGCAACTCTAAAGGTCTATCTGATCCCTATACCTTAAAAACGCTTTACATTGCTTATGTTAGATCAGTTCTGGAGTACTGCTGTGTGGTATGGAATCCGTTTTACAAATCTCATTCTGTTAGAATTGAAAAAATTCAAAGAAAATTTACAAGAATAGTTATTTATAAACTTAGATGGAACGTTGATGTAATGCCACCTTATAATACTCGACGTCAACTTCTTGGCATTCAGACCTTAGAAAACCGCCGCAAAATATATTCTATAATGTTTATTAAAGATATGTTATCCTATTATATTGACTGTCCGTTTTTATTGTTTTATAAATTTGCATGCTCCAACTCGAGTGCTTAGAAATCGTTATTTATTCCATGAGGTACTTCATAGAGTAAATTATGCTGTTAACTAGCCAATATCTCGCTGTGTCAGAGAAATTAACCAAATATCTGATTTTATTGATTTTAATTTTCATTTGAGTAGGGATACATTTAAAAATATGCTCAACCTATTCTTTCTGGTTAATTAACTAAAATTTATATTAAGACAAATTTTGTATTTCGATAGTCTGTAAGAGTTATTATAATCTCTAATTGATGATGAATAAATAAATAAATAAATAAATAAATAAAAATCGGTTCAAGCTGTCCATAAAGTGTATGATGGAAATCAATTGCTAAGAGTGGTCCACCTCTTAAAGAAATTGATGTAAGCAGTTAAACAAACTTTCTACATTCAATGGTTAATGTTAAAATATCACGAATAAACATGACACTATACATTTTACTTCTCGCCTCAAGAGTCTGTATTTTTTCAGTGATAGGAATTTCGAATTTTAAGAATGATGGCAAGCTTCTTCAAAAATATTTCGAAGGGCAAATCTGAGAAATTTTTGTTTAAACCATTTTCAATTCTCTTCTTATTAAAATCAGTTATACAGTTCCAAATAACACAGTTACATATATTCAAGAATTAGACACACAGTTTGCAGTTCAAAGATTTAACTGGATATGGGTCCTTAAACTCTATAAATCCGAGCAAGGAATTTGCTTTGGATACACCGAAATTAATGTGTACTTTAAATTTCAATTTCCAATCAAATATAAAACCGAAGTCTTTGAAGTATTCAACAACTTGTAACGGAAAATTATTTAATGAATAGTTTGGAATAATATTCAATAAAGTTCTATTGAGGGCAAACTTCTCAACATTTAAGAACAAATCATTTGATTTGATCCAATCTGCAAAAGAATGTAGATCATTCAGGAAAAGACAAACAATTTTATTATAAATCCGAGGCAAAACTTCATATTATCCGCATACATAAGACAATGAGAATTATAAGCATATTCGGAAGATCATTACTAAAAAGTATGAATAATAAGGGACCCAAATGACTACCTTCTGGAACACCAGAAATTAGATTAATTTCTTTTGAAAAAAAAGTTACCAATCATTACGTATTGTTTATGACCAAGTTAATATGAAGAAAAGCATTTAAGAAGCGGTCCATGGAAGCCATACTCATGAAGTTTCTCTAAGAGGATATGTAAATTAACTCTACTAAAGGCTTTTATGAAGTTTGTGTAAATTCATTGTCCAGAGTAAAAAATAAAATAAGCTAGGTGGCGCAACAGTTCTTTGAGAACTTGGGCCTAGTGACTTACAACTCTCAACCATTCCTGTGTGCCAGTAATGTTGTCAGGGATGGAGTTTTCAGCCGATTCCGAATGGATAATTTGAGAAAGCATAAGGGGTATAAGGCGATTTTCTGATTCATTTGCTTTTCTATTTCTCTTATTATTGCATACATTTGATTTTTTAGTTCTAAAGGTCTTTTAAGGTTTATAGCCAAAGGAGAGGCAACTGACTCCGCTAGATCTTTCCATTTTTGTATAAAAGGGTGGTTCCTTCCAATAGCGTACAGTCCTAGAATGTGTTGTAATCTTTCTTGACTATAGGTTGAGATAACTTTTATAATGTAGTCAACATGGAGTTTTAGTGTGTATATGTAGAGTGCGGCCAATCCAGTTTCAAGATGAATCATGTAGTTTGGTGTATTTTTAGGTAGCTGAAATATTTTTTTAATGAAGAATCTTTGAAGCTTTTCGACTTCCTGGTATTCTTGAAAACCCCAGACCTGGGCTCCATAGCACATCATTGAACGTAGTACCACCTCATAAACTTTGTATTTGGCTGAATTCGGTACCTCTTTCTTTTTTAATAGTAGATTCCAACTAACATTAATTGCATTTTTTGTTGTGACAAGTTTTGATGCAAGATGTTGTTTCATATTGAAGGATGAAGTTACATCTATTCCAAGGTATTTGTAACTTTTGACGACTTCAATATTTTCTCTACCGTAATACCATTTCTCTCTTTGTAAACAACTTCCTCTCGTATATCCCGCTATCATAACTTTAGATTTATCTATGTTGATAATAAGATTCCAAAAATTACAATATTCTTTCAACTTATTAATCATCAACTGTAAGCTTTCAGGTGATTCGGCAAGTAGTATCAAATCATCAGCATAAAGAAGAGATTTTATTACTGTACTAGCTATGTTCATTCCGGCAGGTAAATAAGATACACAGGCAAGGTTTGAACCCAAGACAACTGGTATGAAAGCCCAACGCACTAACCATCAAGCCACGGGTACTACTAGAACTCTACAAGATTAGAATTGTTAGATCTACCTTTCCAAAAACCATGTTGATATTTACTTACATACATGTTGCTTTATGAGAAATTTAATTTTATCTTGAACAAAGCTATCTAAAAGCTTTGGAACAACAGGTAGTTTATTCATTAGTCTATAAATAGTTAACAATTGTTCGATCCAGATTTTAAAATCGGATTAATTATACCATTAGGAATAGATTCATTAAAAAGCTGAAACAGCTTGCACAATGACGAAAAACAATAGGGACAAATCCTAATATGTCTGCAGTTCTTTTAGGTTTAAGTTTAACCAAAGCATCTTCAATATCATTTAAGTCAGATCATATGCTAGAACAATCGAAAACAGAAAGACCGAATAATTGTGTTGGTATTTATTGCTGACAATGTAAATGAGTTAAAAATACTTTAAAAAAAACCACAATCATTTCCGAATCACTCGTTTTATTATAACAATAAAACATAGTTTTTGGAAATCTAGTACTATTTCGTTTAGTATTTTTAAATTTCCGAAAAGATGCTGAAGATTGCTTGAGATTTCTTTCAATCGAATACAAATATTTTGAATATAGACGTTTACAAATAAAAACTATTTTTTCCCCGAAAAAAGTGCATAAGAATTATCGCAAGGTTTTTCTCTATATTTTTTAAACGCTGCATTATTAGTATTTTTCAAATTAAGTATTCTTTTAGTATACCCAATCGGACGAGAGCCAACTTTTCCACTGCACATAAGTAAAGGGTGATTTTTCAAAAGCTATAGAAAAGTTTTTCAGATAAATGCATGAAATCTTTATTTGAATCAATAGTACGGTCCATATTATTTAATGTTTGAAGATTATTTCATGCAAATGTTGACCTTGACTGCGCCTCAAATGGTCCATCCGCTTAGTCCAATTTTGGCATACTCTTTCCAACATTTCGGCCGGTATCTTACGAATAAATGCTTCAATGTTGTCTTCCAGTGCGTCAATTGAAGCGGGCTTGTTTGTATAGACATCAGCTTTAACATATAGCCCCACAAAAAATAGTCTAAAGGCGTTAAATCGCTCGATCTCGAACGTGAAATAAAATGTTCACCGAACTCGCCTCTCAATAAGTCCATTGTTGCGCGTGCTGTGTGGCATGTGGCACAGTCTTGTTGAAACCACATATCATGCAAATCAAGCTCTTGCATTTTTAGCAAAAAAATGTTGGATATCATCTCACGGTAGCGCTCACCATTCACAGTTACGTTTCGATTCGCATCATCTTTGAAGGAGTACGGTCCAATGATGCAACCAGCCTATAAACCGCAACAAATTGTGACTTTTTCTGGGTGCATTGGTAGCTCTTTCAATGCTTCTAGCTGATATTCACTCCAAAATCGACAATTCTGCTTATTTACGTACCCATTTAGACAAAAATGAGCTTCGTCGCTGAACACAATTTTTCGGTAAAAAAGTGGATCTTCGGTTAACTTTCCAAGAGCCCTTTCACCAAAAATTTTACGTTGCAGTAGGTCGTTCGGCTTCAATTCTTCCACCAGCTGTATTTTGAAAGGCATCACACCTAAATCCTTCCGCAAAATTTTCCACGTTGTTGAGTATCAGAGGCTCAATGGCTGCGAACGGCGGCGGCGGCGAATCGATAATTGATGGTCATCATTAACACTGGCCGACACAGCTGCGATATTTTCATCAGTTCGCACTCTACGTAATCGTGTTGGTGGTTTAATGTCCGACAATGTAAATTTGGTGCGAAATTTAGTCACAATAGTCCGAATAGCCGGCTTCAGTGGGTCGATTAAACTGACCATAAAATGGAAGAAGCGCGCGATGAACTTTCTTAACAGAGCACGCATTTTGATAATAAAATTCAATAGTTTGCAAGCGTTTTTCGTTTGTAAGACGATTCATAGTTAAATTATAGATCAAATTGAAGATATTTGACAGTGAAACAAAACACGAATCGTGCGTCAGCTGTTAAAAAAAAAAAATAGCTAAAAATCACCCTTTATATAATCATTTAACCCATTGTTAAATAAAGATTTAAAACAGTAGAATTTCGTATGTTCATTTTCATCCAGACAATTTTAAACTGTTATATTTGCAAAAATTATCAAAATTATAGTTTTTTGAACAAATATCATTAGATTTATGGTGAACAGAATTTTTTTTAAATTAATTTCATAGCTCTCAAAGTAGTCCAAAATGCAATACGCATGCATTCCAACGTTTTTTTTTCCAATTTTAAAAACATATCGCAAAACCCACGGGTACAGCCTTCAATTTCATTTTCGTTTCGGTTTCTATTTCTTCTATCAGAGCGGCATCTTAAGCTTAGCGAATAGTCAGAAGTCCCTAGTGCTAAATCAGTGTAATATGGTGGATGCGGAAGGATATGGGTCGAGTTTTTGGCAATACGACTAAGAATTATAAATAGACATCCCAAATATTAATATTAAAATTTCTCTATAAAGTTCTTTGACATAAAATAAAATTCATGGTTTTCTTCTGTGGTAAGGACTCTGACACCCCCTGCACAAATACAAATATTTTAAAGGCTGACATGAATTATAACAAAAACCTGCCCAAAGACTGGAGGTTACCTTATATTTGACATGAATAGAACATAGTTGTTGAATACTTGTATTTAAGAAGCTAATATATACTTTTTTTTTAAAACTTATCATTCGTTTTATTCACATAAAATCCCATAAAATGATGTTTTAGCTTTAATTGTAATTGTAATGATGATGAAAAGACGCTCACCTCCAATTTTGTATCAATTATGTCAATTGATATAACGACATCTACAATTAAATGGGTGTATCATATTATATCACGTTAAATCGAGATTGGTTGGTTGATTTATTCTCAAAATGTCTTCTAAGTCTAATCCCACCCACACACAATCTCCATCCGTCAACAAAAATCATGAAAAATGTCTATGAATTATGTGCATAACTTACTGCCTCTCCATATCTACTCGTAGATCTTAAAATTACAAATTTTGCTCTTAATTCGAGGATATAATGTCGCTCGTGTCGTGATGGTGTTTTAAAATGACAATAGATAGCATGCTGTCAGTTATATAGTACGTGCAAATGTACACTATACATTTTAGGCGTGAATGAATTTTTCATATTTTTATATGTCATTTTGATTGGATATGTTGTGACAAGTATGATGCACTAGATGATTTATTATTGTTTTTCTTTGTTATAAATGATATTGATTTTGAATTGCTCGTTTAGAGTATTACTCCAAATGTCATCTGCTTATCAAGAGATTTATTAAAAATAATGGTGTAACACTTAAAGTTTAATGAAACTTATAACACATTTAATGCGATTTAATTTTCCTAGTCCCAGGTTTTTGAGTTTTTTAGATTGATTGACGTTGTTTGCCATTTTTAGATCTAAGGCCTTAGAAATTCGATAGATGTTACGCAAGAAATGTAGGTAATTACAGAATAAATGGTTAATAAATCTTGATTCATGCGAACAAAAAAAATTTTGTATATTATTTTTATCAGAACAAGAAAAAAATTAGAAGAACTTTATAAATACTAAACCTCTTACAAGTAAAATGCTATTTTTTTTATAATAAGCACACACTTAAGGGGATATTACTACCCTTATTATGCAGAGACACAGTGTAAGCACTAAGAATAATTAATAAATCTTAATTCATTCATTCAAAAAAAAAAAAAAAAAAAAAAAAAAAAAAAAAATTGAGAGAGGGTTTGAAAGGAGAAGTCGGTCCACGTTGTTTTTTTTTCATTTTTTATTGTAGCAAAATATAAATAATTTATTAAATATGGCAGAATTGCACAATTTACATAGATATGGTTATAAACTACCTTACTAATAACAATAATCATTTTTTTAAAAATAAGTTTTGATTGAAATTTAAATTAATTTGAAGGAAAAACTACAACAAAACCTTCATTCAAAATAACAACAAAATAACAACAATGTATTAATAATGTATTAATAATATGTACATAATACAATAATTTATCGTCTTAGAAAAGATGAGAGAAGGAGGTACATAGGTAAATTATTAGATGAATATATCTCAATCAAGATATATGTGCCAGTAATTATTTTACAATTAATAGTATGTATGATCAATAATAACAAAATCAGTCTTATAGTCAACTAAAAATAGTATCACAGTTAGTATCACTTAAGAAATAAATAAATAAATAATTAAATAAATAAACAAACAAATTATTAAATTAATAAATTAATAAATAAATAAAAAAATATATGAATATATAAATAAATAAATAAATAAATAAATAAATAAATAAATAAATAAATAAATAAATAAATAAATAAATAAATAAATAAATAAATGAATAAATAAATAAATAAATAAATAAATAAATAAATAAATAAATAAATGAATAAATATATACATAAATAACTTATTAATTAAATAAATTGAAAATTAAATAAATGAATACATAAATAAATAAATAGACAGATAAATAACTTAACAATTAAGAGAAAAATAAGTTAAATAAATATACAGATCAGTGTTACCCCCCTACTACAAATGTAGCGTTTTTGCTACATTATTTTTCCAAAAAAACACACTACGTACATTTGTAAAAAAATTGCAAAACACTACAATTTCATAATATCAGAAAATACAAAAATAATTTTAAAATAATTGATATCGAACATTGTGTTTGACACTTTAATTCTCAATAAGGACTTTTTTGTGTAAACGAGATAAAGTGTATTATGTATTGCATACAGCACAGTCTCTCATTGCGTTTAATGGATTCTTTACCCGATCTTTTGAAATCATGATGATTCGTCTCATGCCAAAGCCCTAAAATGTGGAAGAACCAAAACCACTTCTTTTATTAAAACTATTATTGGACCATATTCGAAAACTGAACTATGCTCGGTGTTAAAATTAAAAAAATTTGCATTAATTATAGATGAAACAACTGATATTGCAACAGAAAAATGCCTTGTATTAGTGGTAAGATATTTTTGTGTTAAGAACAATAAGGTTATTGACAGATTTTTTGGTATGAAGCAGTTGATTCAATCAAATGCTAAAAAGATTTTTGAGGTTATTGTAAAAGAATTTGAGAATAATTCTATTCCTTTTCTCAAGTAAAACTATTGAAAACAGTATCTTAGAAAAAGTCAAACGCCAACTATGCCAATACTATGTACAATTGTGTCAACAACTTCATGAGAGATTTGACTTTCAAAATGACAACAAGACTAGATATTTAATTTTGTTAGACCCCTTTGGGATTGCTAAAGGTGAAATTCCGTCCATTATGCCACTACTGAAAAATTTCCCATTTTATTGTGAAAAAAGTAAAATTGTATTAAATGATGAATTTAGATTAGTTATTGGTTCAAAAGAAATTTTAGAGGAATTCTATCATGAAGATATTGTGCAATTTTGGATTAATTTAAAGAAAGCCAAAAATTTCGAGGGAAAGGCAGCATTTGCAAATTTATGCACTTACATGCTAACACTATGTAGTTTGCCTCATAGCAGTGCAACTGCAGAAAGGTGCTTTTCGAGCCTCAACATTATTAAAGACGATTTGAGAAACAATCTTAATGTCTCCACTATAGATGCAATACTGCAATCAAAAGCATTATTAAGGGATGTCGAAGGCGTTTTTAACCCACCCGCTTCATTAGTAACATACGCTCAAAAATTTTCTTACCACGACGCAAGGCATTATATAAATCAATAAATATACATTAAAAAGGTTTTATTTTTAAGCGATTTATGTATATTTAGCTTCATGAAATTTATGATTACCTGATTACATTATTTATTTTAATTTTAAACTGTATTGAAGTTATAGTTTTCTTTGTTAATTTCGATGAATAATTTTATTAAAAGATTGAATTATCGTTTAAATGTTATTTTTATTTAAACAATTAGGATAACCTTTTCAAAAAAGCAAGGTTGCACCTTGCACTACATTTTGAATCCGCTACACTACACTTCGTACCAGTTGGGGGGGGGGGGGCAACACTGATACAGATACATATAAATAGAACTGTACATAAATTAAAAAGAGAAAAATAATTACATAATCAACAGAATTTAGGAATGAATATCAAATATAATTAAGTAAATAAATTTATCAAATAACAGATAGGTTTTTAATAAATATAAAGTTGACTGTAATAAATACAAGTACATATACTCGTACATCAGTTTAGTATCAAATTTGATATAAGTGAATTATCAGAAGATTCACAAGAGAATTTGTAATTTTCATATAATTTATGAATTCTTGCCCGCACAAAATCAATGTTTGTTATGGTGTGCAATTCATAAGTTGAAAAATGCCACGGTGCACGGTTTTGAATTCCTGAATATTGCAATGACTAGGAAAGACAGGTGTGCAGCAGTTAATAAATGAGTTTTTTTTAAAGATTGTTCTCGAATGAATTTCGTATGTAAAATAATTGAAGAAACAATACGACACATCAAATGTTTTGTTTCAATTTGTTTAAATTCTTTATTTTGATTTTCTTAGTGATTAAGCTAAAAAGATTAATAACACTGGTCAGCAAGGTTTTCTTCCTGAAAATATAATTACACTTTTGCAATGGGTTTTGATTGCCTTAAATTCAAATATAACTTCAAAATTAATGTATCACATAAGGTTCCTAAGATATTATTTTTTTAAATTCGAAAAAACACGTATGTATGTATGTATGTATATATGTAATAAGGCTTTTGAGGCTATCTAAATTTATGAAGTAGATTTGTTTGAATAAAATCCGTGATGATTTTCCAATATTTTATTTTAATAGTATTTCATAAATTTTTTTTGAAAATCTTCATAAGTAGTAAGATTTATCCTTTCTGTATTTTTGAAACTTAAATTAATTAGGTGGCGCAACAGTCCATGAAGGACCAGGGCCTAGTGACTTACAACTCTCAACCATCCCTGTGTGCGAGTAATGTTGTCAGAGATGGAAGGGACCTACAGTTTATGTGCCGAATCCGAACGGCTAATTTGAGAAAGCACTTTTCATGACAAGAATTACTCTTGGAGGATTTGTCAATTCCTCGCAAGAGGCAGTACCCTTGAAAAAAGTTAGGTGGCACAGGCAGGGATTGAACCCAAGACCCCTTGCATGACAGTCCAACGCACTAACCATCACGCTACGGGTACTACTTAAGCAGAGATAAAATCAAACAAAGTCCAAAACGTATTTTTCAAAACTATGAAAATACTTAATTCAAGGTTTTGCTCAAAACGTCATAAAATAAAGACTCATAACTAATAACAATTTCTAGAAACTAAGTAGGGTAAAAAAAAAGATTTAAATTGTACCTGGAAGAGAAAGATTTATACTTTGAAAATCATCATACAATTTATTAAGAGATATTTTGAGTTTTAACTAATCACTTAAACCCCGTTTTTAGTTTTTTTAAGAATTTTTAAAGGGGCATATTTTAAGAACCTGATGTGATAGACAAATCTAATAATTTAATTTTAAAAAATAGTAGGACCAAAAAAGAAGGAATTTCGTCCACAAGTGTAAAAGCTTAGAGAGAGTATCCCATAATTTACAAAACATGTAATGTGGAAAAAGAATATAAATGTTTAATTAGAAAGGCCAGACTTTTTTTTTAATTGTTTTATATAACAGATGCGTTCTTTTGGACGTGTAGTTTTGAATCTGACAATACTTTTTTTTGGAGTTAGTCTTTTTGACAGCTGTCACTTGATCTATGCTCAGTTTGGTTTCTTATTTCATAATGAATTGACTTACTCATGAAAAACGTTTCTGTTTTTTGCGATATAATCAATTTATTGAAGGTTACTTTTTGGTGAGCGCATTTTTTCGTGTTTGTGGCCTTTGACGTTGCCCCAAGAGCATGCAATTAAACTATTTTTTGTGGATAAGCTATACCTAAGACGATTGACGCCTTGAAAGAGAATATCCAGCACGTTTTTCCTGACATTCGATGACAATTACGACAAAAAATGGTCGAAAATTGGGCCTCTTGACTAGAATCCAGCCGCCTGGGCCACTTGTGCAAAATCATTTTTAAGACATAATGACAAACCCTTATCTTAATAATGAAGCTACATTCTTTGTTATCATTTTAATTTACATGCGTTTTAGCTCTTCTTGGAAACCTTACGTTTAGAAAAACACCATTTAATATACAGATTTAGGTTATGTCGGGAATAGCACATTGCATAAATGGCCGCCCATGCTTTGCTAGCAAGTAGCTATGTACTCTTTAAATACATTTTCTGTGACCATAAGATGTGGCCAAATTTCAATCATGCACATATCAATTCTTTCGAGACGTTTCACTTTTGACACACTAAAAACAGTATACAAAATCCAATTTGATTCGTTTGAAGGACTTAGGATTTGGTCAAAAACTGAATAAGACGATGAGAAAATGACTCTTCCAGTAAGGTAATTAAAAACTTGTTTGTTTTGTCGAAATGACACCCATATTTTGTAATTTAGACACTACACTATAAACTGAATCAAAAATTGTCACCATCTGCATTAATTCTTACTGTCTGACCCGTCGCATTTCCGAAGAAGAAGAATGGTCCAATAATGTCCCCAGCAAAAAATTCGCAATAAACACTCACGCTTTGTTGGTGAATTTGAGTGGTTTCTGCAAACTATGTCGATTAACGAAGCTAAATGAAAATGAATTTTATCACTGAAAATGATTTTTATTTTCGAAATATGAGTCCCTCCATTTTTAAAAATTACTCAACAATGAAAATTTGTACCTCCTAGAACAGTCATGAGTCTCTTTAATATTATTTTTCCGTTGACAACACAGTTTACTATTAAATGGTACGATATTAGAATTTTGCATGAATTATAAAACACCCTTTGGTATTATACAATGTTTTCAAAATCTCAATTCCAACTTTTTTTTTACAAATCTAAAACTTTCTGACAAGCTTTTTGCTTGACAAAAACCAAAAAAGTTAAAAAAAAATGACAAACTTAAACTCAGCAAAATTCCAGGAATCACTTTCATTGTTATTCTTCTGCTTTTGATTTTCCAACGAGTATCCCGTCGTCGTCGTCGTCGTGCGTCGCGTTGTTGAAGTGTAAAACATTCCATTACAAGACCTTTCAATGCTTAATTGAAAGACAATTAATTGTATTTTCAATTCAAAATCCATTTATCATTCATCAAACAAGGCAAAGTAATTATCCCTATCGCACCCTTTTATAAAGTTTGTTTAAATTGATTTTCGATGATTTTATCTCATCTTAAAATTAGTTATGGGCTATACTCGTTGGTATTTAAACAAGAAGTTTGTTAACCTTTTACCTTGCTTCTAGCTGTCTTTTATTTAAAATTTGAAAATAATTTTAAGGGTCTTAGGCCAAAGGTATAGTTAAAGTTATGTATCTCTGATTGTTGTCATCGTTTAATGACTTTGAACTTGAGATTGAGAGAGTTGTAAAAATGAGCTACAAATATTTTGTATTTATTCAATGATTAATTTAGAACAACTAAAAAGAAAAAAGACGCACCTTACATTTTATTTTTAATTTGATTGATTACCCCGCATTTTTCTTAATCAACATTTTTTGTTTAAGAAGAAATCGCTGAAAAAATGAAAAATATTAAAAAATTAACACGAGTTCGATGCGGAATCTCATAGTTTAGACGCGAATTAAAAAACATTAATAATGTTGGTGCGAGTTTAATATATTTTCCATCTGATATGGGCATAATCGGCCCTGAAAATCTAAGATTTGAATGTAATGATTATTGTTATTATAAAAATCTATAAAATCTAATGATCGCGCTTAGATTTTTGTTTATATTAATGCGGATGTTAAGACACTCTTTTGAAGTAATTCGATTTGATTTGAAGATATTAATCTTTATTGATATAGACGGAGTATAATTAATAGATACTCGACGAATACTTTTTAAAACATTATGAACTTCAAATTTATGATTGCTGTTCAAAGTGATTTTTGCTTTTTTCTCTTTCTTTTTGTAAGCGTGTTTGGATGACCTAATTTTTAAAAATACTTTTAAGTCTCAAACATTTCAAGAGTACTTAGTTATAAAAGTGTTCAAGTTTTGAATTCACAAATATGGATCAAAATTTGGAGTTAAATCAAACATTGGGTTCATGGTTCAAGTGGGAATGTGATAATAACCAAATGAAAAGTTGAAACCTCATCAGTTAATTCATTTAAATCGATCTTGATCTGTTCGAGCAAATTATTCCTAGAACTGAAGCTAAAGACAAGTTTAAAACCCTCTTCCCTATTGGTTTGACAATTTCCGATTCAATTACACCATTTTATTGAATCTTTGACTGTAGTTTTAAAAGTGTCAATATTGAAACGAAATACAAAAATTAAATCAAGCGAAGACATTATTAAGTGGTCTTGGGCCTTCATAAAACATGATTAAAAAATTAAATGCATAGATTTTTGTCTTGCATGCGATTACTAAATTTTCTTCAGGCAGTTCATTAAATCAAAGTTAATTTAATCAAAATTAATTTCCACATCAACATTAATGATATCAATATAATCACGGATTTGACAAGTGAAAACCTGACTGTTGCATTATGAGGTGCAAAGTTGTTAATTATTATTCAAAAACTAAATGTAGTTTCAGGCTGATGAGTTTGTTTTTTAAGCAATTTTATACTTTAGAAATGTTTGAGGCAATAAATACATTATTTTGTTAAAGTTTGATAAACAGTAGTGGACTTTGAGATATAATAGGTATTATATGAATGGGATTTTCAATAAGAGGTTTTATTTGATATTGAAAAAACGAACATGGAAATTTATTTCATTTTAAAAAGGGGAGCTATAAAGAATGGACAACGATATCAGCCAAATTAGTATCAGCCAGACTAGTCTCCGTCTCGTAGAACAGAGAGAAGACAAGACGATACTACTTTTGACGCTTCCGAGACGGACCGAGACCGACAATTTCGGAGAGCCTCGTCCGTTTTTTCTGAGATCATATTCTTTTTCTAGATAAAAGAAAAAAAATCAAAAATGTGTTGTATTAATGCTTCTCCGATTCGTGGAATGAAACCAAAATACGCACGTGCACAAGCTTTGGAATCGATTAAGATATGTTTAAATCAAAGCGTGATCTTAGCACTTATTTGTGACGTAATACAATACATAGATGTCAAAATTCCATTTAAGGATGACTTAGAGCGAGATAAAATTTGAAACAAAATTTTATAATTATGTCAAATAATAATTAACTGTGTATCTGCCTGCCAACCCATAAAACGTCAAACTTCTATCTACAACTTCCTACTTGCCTCTTTAGCGAAATGAACATTCAAAAAAAGGGCATAGGCGAGACGAGACTACCCATAAAAAAACTGACGAGAAAACAAATGCCGAGCTCTTCAAAGCAGCTGGATATAATTTGGTTAGGAGCATGCACCAACTTATCTGTAAGATATAGTCGGCATGCCCGATGAATGGAACTTCAGTATTGTTTGCCCGATTCTGAAAAACGGAGACCCCTTAAACTGCACCAACTATAGAGGCATTAGTCTACTTAACATCGCTTACAAAATCTTCTCTGCCGTAATATGTGAACGTCTAAAGCCCATCGTCAACAACCTGATAGGTCCTTATCAGTGTGGTTTTAGACCAGAAAAGTCCACAGTGGATCAAATATTCACATTACGGCAGATCCTGGAAAAAATCCAGGAACATCAAATCGACACCCAACATCTTTTCATCGATTTCAAGGCCGCATATGACAGCATCTACAGGTACGAGCTGTATAGAGCCATGTCTAATTATGGAATCCCTGCCAAACTCGTCCGTTTGTGTAGGATGACCATGGAGAATTCACGCTAATCCATAAAGGTTGGAAACAACTTAACAGAACCTTTCGATGTGAAAAAAGGTTTTAGACAAGGTGATGCGCTGTCATGCGATTTTTTTAACATCGTACTTGAAAGAATAGTGCAGAGCTCTCACGTCAACACTAGAGGCACTATCATTCAAAAGTCTGTTTAATAACTAGCATATGCTGATGACATTGACATAATCGGAAGAACTCAGCGTGATGTCAATGGGGCTTTAGTGAGTATTGAGGCAGAGGCGTCAAAAATAGGTTTAGCGGTTAATGAGGGCAAAACAAAGTACATGCTGTCGTCAAGAAAGGACCTACAACACCGAACGTCTTGGTCAAAACGTCACCATCGACAGATGTAACTTTGAGGTAGTCAAGGACTTCGTCTACCTAGGCTCCGCTATTAACGCAGAAAACAACACCAATGCTGAGATCAAACGAAGAATAACTCTTACTAACCGCTGTTTCTTTGTGGAAATTTTTAGATTTTTCATAGCCAGCCCTAAGACAAATGGCCGCCATTGCCTTTTCATGAAATTTTGGACGACCAGTCAGCGCATTTGAAAAACATCACGAATTCCATTTCTAAGGTCTTAAATCGATTGTGAAGCATTCGTTGCCCTTAAGAAAAAATGCTGAAACTGTTATACCACAAGATCTCGGTGGCCAATTATTGTGATCACTTCTTTGTGCTAAATTTCTAAATAAACGTGTTCAACATCGATATCTTCCAATTCTGGACATGAAAGATCAATAATCATAATTCGGTAGCGCAATTAGTTAAGCAATCCATTTAGGTAAGGTCCAATCATACCGCCATCGCCAGCCCAAAACATACACTCTGAGAATGGAGAGCAAAGAACCTCCATATGAATACCCGAAGCCTAGCTGTCATTCTGGTTTGTCTATAAGCTAAACTTTAATTGACACATACATCTAATTTTAAAATCAATTCCTCGAAAACATTGAAAGTTAAGATCAATTTTCCATGAATTCATCAGAAATTCATGACAGTGTTAAAGAATATGAAAATACCTAACCTGAAATAGACAAGTTACTAGCAACAATTGGTTAATAGAGGAAAATGTATTAAGTCTGATTCATAATGTGAGGATTATAAATCGGGAGGGTTGAAATGTCCTGTTTCATTATTCTAGGTTTTCTACTTTATCTTCTGCAGAGAAGTAAGGAAATAAGTATGAGTGTTTAGTACAAATCTACAAGAAAGTGAACTTATGTATTTATTTTTATCGCAATAATTTTAAATGGACTTAAAACTAAGTGGATTGGATTAGAAGATCTTCCAATATTGGCAGATTTTTCGTAAACATTTTTAAACAAATTTATATCAACCATGTATACATCCAAATTCAACTGTCAAAAGTGTCAGAAAAAAATGTTCAGCCAATCGTCCGCTAATTTTCTATCGAAAAATTGACCGACTTCTTGCAATGGTTATTGAACTTGTCAAAGCACACAATTTTTTGTATTTTTAAATAATTGGACGATAGTCCACTAATTAATTATTGGACGATTGTCTTGCCAACAATATCATCCAATTTTTAATTGGCTGTATCAAGTTTTTGAGCAGGAAACAACAACAAAAGTTTACCAGAATGTTGAAAGAATTTAAAAACTACGAAAATGGAAAGAAATAACAAGTCACCGTCTGGAAAAATTACGAAAAAGAAGTCATACAAAATAAAAGTTGAAACAAAATTGGACGCATGAACAAACAAACATAGATGGCCATCAACCAAATGGTCAAACCTGCTGACAATCTTCAATTTTAGCCTTGTTAAAATGAAAAAAAAAAACTAGCCATTGGATTGGATTGGAAGATCTTCCAATATTGGCCGAACTTTCAAAAGCATCCAAATAGGCAACAATTGACAATTTTTTATCAATTAAACAGTGTCTGTTTGAACGGTCCGTTGATTTTATCTAAAGATAAGACAATTTTTGAGTAGAAAAATAAGCTGACAATTGCCGACAGTTTGATGTCTTCCAATTCAAAATTGTCTATTTACACGGTTGGAAGACTTTAGAAAACAAAAAATTGGTAGGCTTTTTGAAAGCCAATTTTCTTGAAAGATGAAAAAGTGAGAACACCAGGTCATGCAAAAACAAAATATAAATAAATATAAAAAAAAATATATAAAAAAAGTGAAACAATAGTGAAGCAGGGAACAACGACTAGCTTGCCAGTATATTTGTTGCAAACCAGTGAAGGGAAAGATGAGTTTCTGCAGAAGAGACGTTGACTTCTTTTTCTTTATTTTTCAAGACGGTGACTTCTCGTTTCTTTCGACTTTTGTAGTTTTTAGATTCCTTCATTAAATTCCTGTAAACATTTGTTGTTGTTTCCTGCTCAAAAAACTTACTGCCAATTAAAAATTGGGTGATCTTGTCAGCAAGAATATCATCCAATATCCAGCTAGTTGAAAATTGTCTAATTATTTCAAACATTTGTTCAATCAAGTTAAACAATTTCAAGAAGTCGGTCGACGATTGCTGCCACTGTAACTTTTGACAGAAAATTGGTTAATATTTTTTCCAATCGTGTATACTCAGCTTTACGAGCAACAATGTCTCGTTCTCCTGCAAATTCCTTAAGCCGATGCTGTTTCTTAAAAAGAAATTGTCTTCCAATGAAGCTACGAAGTTTTCGTTTCAATCTTTTAAACAGACAATTTTTAAATGGAAGACACAAAATTGTCAGCGGATTTTCTACCAAAATACTGTCTAATATTTGAATAAAATCAACCAACCGTATAAACGAACAATTTTCACTTGACAGAAAATTGACAATTTTCAACCCATTGGATGATATTTGAAGACTTTTGACAGTTCGTCCAATATTGAAAGATCTTGCAATCGTGTATACTTAGTTTAAGCCTTTTTTTCTTTGCACTGTTTATATATTGACTAACTCTTGATTTACATATTTAATCTGTGGAAATTTTCACAAGTCAAAGCTGTCACAACAAAAATGTATATAGAGCAGCCAGACGTTCTTTTGGTTATCTTTGATTCTTTAAAAAAATGTTTGATCAAAAAAGCTCATGACAGACAATTTGGTACTTTTATTTCGATATACGAGTATTATTGAGACCACTTGAAAATTTCACATTAGCAGCCATTATTTAGACAATGCTTATTGGAGATTATTTAATCGAGTTGAATTAGCTTGATTCACCTTACTTGGTGGTACCAAAACTGACTATCTAAAATGTCACTAGCAGTCATCACATAAGAACAAAATGCCAGATTTGAAATTTAATTAAAAGCTTAAATAAAAGAGCTTCTTGTAAAGCATATATAAAACATAAATAGTTAGTTTTTATCTTTTATAGAGTGATTCAATTTTACAGTTTCTTTGAAATACCAACATTTTTTTTTGTTAAAAGTTCTGTTCGTAGTTACGATTTAATTATTGGTATTAAATCAGAAACATAGTTCAACTTTTACATTTATGTATACTGTGTGTCTACACCATAAGAAGCAAATATAGTAGGACACATCCCTCATGCATTTTTCTAATATCAATACTTAAAATGTAAGAAATTGATTTAGGTTTTTATTTATGTGATGCGTAAGAAAGATTCCGTTCTTCACATGTAGTGTTTGATATTGAGGCATTTCAACAATCGTTCTTGGATTTTTAAAGCCCACTTTCTGAATTTTATTTTATTTATATTTTATTTTATTTATATTTTATTTTATTTAAATATCGTAATTGCTTAACAACAGTAAGATTTAAAATCTTATAAAGTAGCTGTAAGCTTATTTTACAAAAAAGGCTGAGCCAAGATAATAAAAAATTTACTTTAATTATTAAAACTATCATAAGATACAAAAATTCAATGATTATTAAAAATGTTCATATTGAAAAATGAGATCTAAGCAATCTTTTTATGCTTGTTGCGTTCAGATTTTGTTTTATACTACGAAGTAAAGCTTAACCGAATGTACAAAAAATTGACGTTCCGATGTTAAATATGAGTAAGGAGGGATAATTAGCTGATGAGGTCGCCCTTCTTACTCTGTTAAAACAATATTGTGGTTGGTGTGCGATAAGTATTTTTCGAAAGCCATGTCTAGTAAGCGCAAGGCAAAATCAGATATCCTATCATATCTACGTAATCCAAAAACATAACGAAAGATTGAGTTGAAAGCTACATTAAGTTTTCGCCTGCTCGTGAAACTGCAGTTACAATAGATTTCACAACCATAAACCAGGATGAAATTACCAAGGTTTTAGCGAGAAGCAAACGCGGTTTTAATGGAGTGAAATATTGTGTAACCCATAACGTACGAAGTACTCCATAAACCTTACCAACGAGTCCATTTATATGATCATCCCAAGTCAAAAGACGATTAAAAGTCACACCAAGATTCTTTGCTGTAACCACATATTCGATTGGAGCATTGCTCAGAACAATCGGTGGAAAATAAGAAAGTCAAGAGATTTTCTATTAATTACAAGACATTTGGATTGTTTTGGGTTCAACATAATTCCGTTTGACAAAGACAAATTGGCCACTCTCTTCAGGTCTTCATTGACGCAGAAAGCTCCATGTTCGATAAAGTCAAGTGGACAGCTGAAGTAAAGCTGAACGTCATCAGCATACAAGTGAGAGATGCAATTAACTAATGAAGATGGAAGTTCATTTACAAAAGCAGAAAACAAGAGAGGACCCAGTATGGAACCTTGTGGTACACTAGTGGCATTCGGCAAAAAATATGACAGGGTGTCGCCAACTTGCACTGCTTGCTTCCTATCAGTTGGATAAGAAAAAAATAATTTAGTTGCACTAGATGCAAAATTAAAATTTTGCATGACCTTTCTACATAGATTGACATGATTAACGGAATCGAAAGCCTTCGAAAAATCCAACAAAACTAGAAACGTAACCTCGTCTTCATCTAATGCTTTCTAATGTCATCAGTAACGTTTAAAAGTGCGGTAACACAGCTGTGTTTCTTCTGAAATCCAGATTGATAAGGGCTGTTGAAGGATCCTTTCAAAAACTTTCGACAAAAATGGGACTCGTTACTGAAAATGATTTTTTGATGAACGGCTTTACTTCATTTGTTAACTGAACTTAAAAAGCCTTAAGGCCTGAGTTTTTGTGCAAATTAGAATATCTAATTCCAAATATCAACGAAAAATCGAAAAACATCGGCTTTCGTTAACACTAAGGGCTACGGTACGAGTAGCTCAGTTGTTCTTAACCGACGCACAAGGTTTCTGTTCTTTGTATCACTTACTTGCTCCAACAGTTGAAATTTGTCCACCAGTTTCACCATTGCCGGCCAAAGAGATGTTTTACGACAGATCAATAGTTCTGCAGTTTTTTTGTAGTGAATTTTAACCATTTCAAAGCCTGTATTGTTGAATTTTTAGTAATGACTTCGTTTTTACTTGTCATCAAAAGTGACAGCTGCTTAAAAAGCGCTCTATTCAAAATGGAATGATGAATATTAATTATGACAGTTGATAGATTTTTGTGGTCTGTCTCAGCTGCAGTTAAAGCTGCTTTTTCCTATTTTTCCTGATGTTTCAGTTAATTTAGTTTCATTTCAGATCTTATGGAATTTCTTTATAAATTTGAATAATTTATTGAAAAAATAGCCCTGTACAATTTATCTACCTTTTTTTTGTTTTTCCGTAGAAATGGTACTTCAATTGAACTGATTGAAAAGCTACATGGTAAAAAATGAAAGGGTTCAATGAACTGATTAAATTAGCATTTATTGAAACATCGTCATCGTTGTCGTTGCTAAAAAAAGGGTTAATGTGAATTATTTAAAATGAAAAGTTTTTAAAATAAATGTCTGTCAGCATACACCACTTTTAGAAAACTCAAACTCATGTAACTCTTTGATTTTAAGAGCTGCTCTTTGTCATACCGTCCCCAAAAACTCATTCCTAAGCCACAACATGAACTTCATCAAAAAAAAAAGAAGAAAATTGAGTCCCAAAATCACAGTATACTTCCAACATAATGATTTCATCAGTTGTTGTCTTTTTGTCAAAGTCAACTTTGTGTACAACCAAGTCAACCTTTCTTGGATCCCGCCCAATTTGACAGCCCAAGAGAGTACCCTTCCTTATTCTATTGTGTAACTAAACAAACATAAACCGTTCTGTTTATTAAATCGGGTGTATTTAAAAATTTACAGGCGTGGTGCATAGCCGCATAGGTACAAGCAAGCAAACGTCAAATCGCAAAACAAAAGTGACATAAATAAAGTTTTATAAACTTGCAACAAACTTCAAAACCAACCCAGCTTTGACTCTTGATATGGAACGACGAACGCGACGAAGCTGGCTGCCAGCAGAAAAGTGGTTTGAGATCCTAAATCTCCAAAACTTTATCCTCCGCCTTCGATAAACAAGCCCGTGGAGAGGTAAGGGCAATATAGAGAAAAGGATTTGAATATAATCGAGAAGGTATAAACGAAAAAGGAGATTATTTCATTAAATTTCTTTTATTAGTTCGCTACACAGAGTTTCATTTGTATTTCCTGCCACCTGGTTGGTTGTATGAGTATCCTTGTTGATGCTGCTGCTGCTGATGTTGATGCTGCTGTGGCGGTAGGTATTGGCTGGAGAGAGCTCCAGCTCCAGGTCCTGATGATGGAGCATAACCAGACGACGACGAGGATGATGACGCCGAGTGTTGTTGATTGAGTTGTGCTGTTTTGTGGTGCAGAGCGAGCGACCTGAAATGGGAAACGCAATTTAGAGAGTTGTTCACCTTTTTGGAGAAAAGAAAAGCGGTCCAGACTGTTTGATCTCATAAGGCACTGGTGGAGGTGTGGGCAGATGATCTCCTTGAACCTGGAAACCACCGGCGTCGGCGGTGTAGTGGACTGTGTATAGTTTGCCATCGTCGCCTGTGTAGGAGTAGGAGCCCTTAACAACCTGTTCTGGATGAGCCGAATTCGGGTTTCTTAAGTAGCCGTCCTCTTGGCGGCGGATTCCGTTTGCTGTTTCGAAACTGAAAGGGAAGTGATGGGTATGTTTAAATTGATTTTGTTGGAACTTCTGAATCGAAACGACTTACGCGAAGTTGTAAGAACCGTCCCCGTTATTGACGTTTTCGGAACGTAAAATTGCAATTGGTTCAGCCTGAGGCTGTCTGAAGGATGATGATGACGACGACGAAGACGCTCCATAGCTGCCAGATTGCGATTGTGGCTGCAAAGGCCTGTGAGGAGACTTCCCGGCAAAGGCTCCACCACTTACTCCGTGATAGTGGAGATTCTGTTGCTTTGCGGATGCGGCTTGAGGTGGGATATAATGATTCGATGGTCGATTAGGACTCTGCAAGAAACCGCCATATCCTCCGGCCGTGGCAGCACTGTGCGGAGGAGGTAGATAGTTGTTCGAAAGCTTTCCAGCCGCCGATAATCCAATAAAAGTCAAGGTAAAGATGAGTTTCTATTATATAGGTATAGACAAGTTTTGAGATGGTATGAGATGAAAAAAAAATATATCCAATATCTGACGCGTCGAGCGTGAAGAAGTTACGAACCAATTCCATGTTTTTGAGTATGCGTGCGGGTTAAAGTGTTATTCAACAGCCCGAAGGTAGAACAACGACTGATGGCTCCAATTGAGTGAATCTTCTAATTTATAAGCGAAAAATCGGAATGGATTTCTTCATCTTCATATTCATATTCATCTTCATCTTTAACTTCATCATTTTCTTCTTCTTTTGTTGTTGTTTGATTTTATAGTTCCTCTCAAACTATTGTTGTATACCTATGTCATATTAGTTGTGGTGGCGGTATAAGAACGGTTGTTGAAGTGCTAAGCACTGGCTTAGCTGAATTAACAATAGAAGCCGCCAACTATGATGATGATGATGACGCCGCTACCATTTAGCCGCCAAGGGGAGGGAGTTAAATTAATCCAAAATTAATCAAAGAAATGCATTTGTTTTTATTTATTTATTTTTGTTTTATTGAATAATAGACACAAGATCAAGGTTATTTATTTTAATCTTTTCAAAAAGCCCGAAAAGATTCATAAAAACAAGTAATAAAAAATGATTGAGGAGATAAGATTGTTGGAGAGAGGGGAATTATTCAAATTGGAGTAGGTACACTTCTAATATTCGTTGTAATCCCATATAAAAAGATACAAATTAATCTCAGAGTGTAATTATACTACTTAAGGTTATTACTTTTTTTGTTGTTGTTGTTGTTTTTGAAGACGTCGACGTCGACGACGATGGTGAATATCTTAACCACTACCACCCAAGGCGTATGTCTGAAATTAACGATAAATTAAGGAGGATTAGGGGAATGGAGTAGCGCATAGCAATGGTCTAGCAAAAGTGTGGACCTTGTGGTGGTGTGGCAGTGAAGAAGAATGTTGACAGCATCTCCATCTCCAAGAGTGGGAGGTTTTTGTTTGTTTGGAATGTCCATAACGGGTTACATTAATTTAGTTTTATAGTTTGGAAAAACTACTTAATTATATTACGCCCGGTAAAAATATATCCAGAATATTATAGTTGAAGGGTTCATAAAATTATATAGTAGAACACCTGTTGTTCGTGTCCCATTATGCAGGAACAATAAGCTCGTTTCGAGAAGGTGAGAAAAAGGGGTTTCACATAAAGATAAGAATTTCAATTACAAATAATAAAATGGAGTATATAATGCTTACCTAACGAGACTTCTGGGAATATCAATAAAAAGCTTGGAAGGTGTCATTTTATTTAATATAAAAATCGTATAGTGCATTATTTAAATATGACAAAGAATCCGAAAATACTATTAGGTCAGTTGACGGAAGACAATTTTAAAAATATACTCGTAGTGACATGACTGAGTAGATTTTGGTGTTTCATTCGTATTATTTCCGAACTTGATAGTGCAGTTTTAAGTAGGAAAACATTATTTTGTTCTGTGAATGTTTTGTGTTCATATGCATGCTCGAATGACTAAAACTAATTTCCGGGGTACATAAGTTTGCAAGAACTCTAGAATGGCCGATTTGGTAGCTTCTGTTTTTTTTTTAGATTTAGATTTTTATTGAAGCTAAAAATATTACATTATTTTTATATCTTAAATGTATGTATATTACACAATTTACAGAGATTGGTATATAATCTACCTTACTACTGCCAAGTTTAAATGAGTTTTTAACACAAGATTGAAAGATAAAGAGTTTTGGTTGAAGGAAAAGCTACTGAAAACCTTCATTAAAGACAAAAAAAAAAAAAAGAATATAAATAAATACGTACATTAATTATATAGAGCAGAGAGAAGGGGTGGAATGCAGTCAAAAGCTAACAATGCAAAATTTCAATTATAACTTTAGGAAACCTGTATCAGTATACAAATTGAAAAAAAATAAAAGATAAATAGTAGATAAAGTGTCAAAGAACACAAATCAAAAGCATTTAGAAATGTATACATAAATAATAATTAATAAATAAACGAATGAATAAATAAATAAATAAATAAATAAATAAATTAATAGATATATAAATAACAAATATATACAAAAATAAATAAGTAATAAAATAAATAAGTGAATAAATAAATAAATATGTATAAAAATAATGGAATAAATAAATATAAAATAAATAAGTTTATTAAAAAATAAATAAATAAGTTAACAAATAAACAAATAAATAAATAACACATGAATAAATTAATCAACAAAAAAAATAAATAAGTTTATAAATTAACAACAGCAAAAAATATAAATAAATAACAAAAATTAGTCTTTTGAATATTATAACTATGAAGCTAAGTTTGAAATTAAAACATTGTCAGATATTTCGCAAGAAACTTTGTATTTTTCTTTTAATTTTACAATTGTATCAGAAATATGTTCAACATTAGCTAACATGTGTAATTCTGTAGTTCAAAAATGCCAAGGAAGGTTTAACATCATTTTTAACAATTTTTTTGAGAAGTTTGCAACCTTCGAATATGGCTTTTTGTGCAGTTACCCCAAGCAGGTGATCCGTATAAAATGATTGCTTGAAAAATAACTTTGAAAATTATAAGTTTATTTTCATGACTTAACTTTGATTTACGATTAATAAAAGGATAGAGAATTTTAGTGGTTACGTTTTCTTGGATATGAATTCCAAAAGTTAGTTTACTGTTCAAGTGGACGCCAAGGTATTTAGCATTTGATTTCCAGTTGGCTTCTACGCCGCCCCTCCGCGCCGTTGATTAAGAGAGAATTACATGGCAAAAAATAGGATTTTCTTTTTCGTGTAAAGAAAATAGCCTGAGTTTTCAAAGCATTTATCTTAATCTTCCAATCGTTAAAATATTGTTGAAGTACATTCAACGAAGATTGCAAGTTGGTTTCAATAACGGAACCAAGTGAATCAGAAGAAAATACACAGGTGTCATCTGCAAAAATAGCTTTGTTGCAATTTTGCAAGGCAGGAAAATCAGAGCAGTAAAAACTGTATAGAGTATTGGGCCAATAACGGATCCTTGAGCCACGCCTGCTCTGCACTCAAACATTTCCGAAAGATTTTTGTTAACAGAAACAACTAAAGTTCTTGATGACAAAAAGGACTTCACAATTTTTATAATATACATGGGAAAGTTGAGCATCAAAAGTTTGTGTAAGAGCTCGTCATGGCAAACAGAATCAAATGCTTTTTCAACGTCAAGTAAAACCATACCGGTATTTTAACCATTGGTAAAATTGGTTTTAATGATTTTGGTAACTCGATCGATTTGGTGGACTCTACTTTGGTACGCTCGAAATCCAAATTGCTCAGGAGGTAGAATATTATTATTATTAATGTGTGCCATTAGTTTATTTTTAATTATTTTTTCAAAACACTTACTCACAGAACTTAGTAAACAGCTTCTGTTTTTGTTTTTGTTTAAGTTTTATTTTTGTTTGTAGATAGATAGAAAGATAAATTCTTTATTTATAAAAATACTTTTTATTTAGAATACGGACTTGACAATTCTGCCGTCATCTGCTGGATATGACATTTCAAATAAATTGATAAGACGATAATAAAGATATCGTTCCAAAATAATTTGCTTTTAAAGATTGAAAATGCACACAGATTGCTTGAGATCATTAATTTTTTAAAATACATTACAGTTTTAATGATTTCCATTACAGTTTTAATGATTTTAAGAGACGGTAGTCATTGAAATAACCTGTGACGTCAGTGGTCTAAAGTAGTGGAGTGCGTAGTGCACACGACTTCTAAGACTGAGCAAATCTGATATGCGTGGGTTCGAATCCTATGTTGTGCATAAAGTTTTTCAAATAAAATTGGATTAAAGCTCAGCACCACAAAAAAGGAGACTGATGAGTGCAAAAGTGGCAAAGCACGAAATAGCTATATCTCCAGCCAAAACAATGAGTGGTAGCACCTTTAAGTTGTTGTTGTTGTTCAAAAACATTCAATAAAATTAAAAGGAATGGTCAAGTCTAACAAGCTGACATTCTAGTACGAATAGTACAATACAAATAATAAAATTATTTATGTTTACAATATTCTATCAAAATTTAAAAAAGAATTTATGCTAAGTCATTACATATGTAGTTCCAAAACTGAACAAAATGGTTTAACTCCGATCGCCTTTTAAAATTTCATAGAGACTAATAATAAACTCTCTTGGAAGTGTAACCTTAGAAAACGCAATGAACTGGTAGACGTTCAGATTCTCTTCTGTTATACTTACTTTAGTTGGCGCTACAGCGCATTGTGCTCCTGGGCCTCAAGTAATAACTTTCGCCAGCTTACTCGATCTCTAGCTTTCTGCCTCAAGTTTTGAATACCAAGTTGACGTGCGTCGGCCTCAACTTGATCACTCCACCGGAAATGAGGCCTGCCTCTGCTTTTTGTTCCCTCAGGCTTGGCGTTGAATACCTTACGGGCTAGAGCTTCGATGTTCATTCGCTCGATATGCCCTAGCCATCTTAAGCGTTCAACACGCAGTTTTTTGACCAGTGGCAAGTTGCTGTACAGCTCGTATAACTCATGATTATATCTTCTCCGCCAGATGTTACTTTGCCTGACGACACAAACCGGACCATAGATCGTACGCAGAACCTTCCTCTCGAAGATACAAGAGATCCTTCATGCGCTTGGGAGAGGGTCCATGCTTCTGCAACATACAGCAAGACTGAGATAATTAAGGTTTTATACAGTGTCTCTTTGGTACTTCGCGATAGGGCCTTATTCCTCAACTGCTTGCTTAGGCCAAAGAAACAGCGATTAGCAAGGGTAATTCTACGTTTGATCTCCGCACTGATGTCATTTGCAGAATTAAGAGCAGTGCCCAGATAAACAAATTCGTTTACCACCTCGAAGTTATACCTGTCAATAGTCACATTTTAACCAAGTCTACGGTGTGAATCGACTCTATTTGACGACAGTAAATACTTCGTTTTGTCCTCGTTAATGTCAAGACCCATTTTCTTCGCCTTAGACTCGATATTAGGGAAGGCATCGGTCACTGCTCGTTTGGTTCTTCCCATAATGTCGATGTCATCTGCATATCCAAGATATTGATATTGAATTTTTGAAAGATGGTGCCACTTGTATTGGCGTTGATGTTGCGCACCACTCTTTCAAGAACAATATTGAAGTAGCTACATGACAGCACATCGCCTTGTCGAAGTCCTCTGGTGGTTTCGAAGGTTTTGGTTTTGGTCTTTTCGAATTTTGACGCAGCAACGAGCATTTTCCAACGTCATCCTGATAAGTCGTATCAGTTTGGTAGGGATACCAAAACTCAACATGGCACGGTAAAATTCGTTCCGGTCTACACTGTCATAAGCTGCTTTAAAATCGATGAAAAGATGCTGTGTTTCGATGTTATGTTCTTGGGTCTTTTCCAGGATTTGGCGTAGATTGAAAATTTGGTCGATAGTAGATTTTTCAGGCCTGAATCGTTAACTTCATCACCATTAAGCAGCTGGTTGAAATGATATCTCCAGATTTTTAGCATTGTCTGCGTCTCGATTACGGTATTCCCCTCCTTATATTTGCAGGCTCCAGGGTGGCTAGTGAATCCCGTTGTTTTGTTTTTGATTCTTCTATAAAAGCTCCGCACCTGTTTTCCGTTAAAACATCCCTGGATCTCCTCGACTTCATGCTGCTCATGGGCTTTTTTCTTCCTTCTGAGCAAACGGTTCTCATCCCTTCTCTTGTCGACGTAGAGCTGGCGGGAAGATCGTGTCCTCCTTTGCTGCCACAATCTGTATGCCTTTTTAGCTTTGTTATCCTGAGCACATTCGGAGTCAAACCAGGAGTTCCTTGCTGCTGTGAGAAACCTAGCACCTCTTCTGCAGCATTCCTGATGGATTGTTTGCAAAGCTGCCAATGGGTCTCTGGACACATCTCGTCCATTGTAGGGTTTCTCGCAAGCTCTAGGGATACTCAGTCGGCAAAAGCATTGGCGGTATCCTCCTGATGCAGTCTTCCAACGTTGAATCTTCTCCCCGTGGTTGTTGTTCGCCTAAAGCTCTTAGGCTCCATGGATATTCGTACGCGCAGTTTAGCACCAACTAGGTAGTGGTCGGAATCTATGTTGGCTGATCTGTACGTACCAACGCCAAGTATGCTAGAGGAGTGTCTTCCGTCAATAGCAACATGATCGATTTGGTTGCATGTTGGATCATCGGGGGACCGCCAAGTGCCTTTGTGGATATCTGGGCAAGGGAACCTGATGCTACTCAACACCATATTTTTCTCGGCTAGGAAGTCGATAAGCCTGAATCCGTTTCCAGGTGTGATGTCGTGTAGGCTATGTCTTCCGATTGACCTACCAATGATGCCTTCTTTACCAATTTTATCGATATCGATTTTACCGTGCCTTCGGAAAATATTCACCCATCTTCTATACCATAGGTTGACGAAATGGGTTGAAGAGAATTAACTACTTAGTATTTTCCAAGCCGGTTTTCGATCGGGTCTATCAACAGTTGGTCATATATTTGCACTCGGCAACGGCCTAGTCACTGATAAAGCATCGGTTCCCATCGATCACCGAAATCAAGCATCAGTGAGCGTGGTTAGTACTCAGATGGGGGACCGTCTCGAAACCTACCGCGTGCTGTTGTCATGTGTTCTTTCTTTCTGTTGTTCTTTCTCTTCTGTCCTTCTGTCTTGTATTAATGTCTTGTGTTGTTATCACCTTATATAGTCTAGTCGCTCAAGGTGCTGTGTTCTCTACTCTGTACATTTATGTGCTGAGTAGTGTGTAATGTAATGTAATGTAATATTTGCACTCACTACTATAGTCAAAATGTTTTTAGAGAACAAAACAAATTTACGTTTTTTTGTCGATTTAAAAGCGGCCTTTGATACGGTTAACAGGAGTTCTTTAATTTTTAAAATTTCTACCCTAGGCTTATCAATAAAATTTCTCAACTTATATAAGCTTCTTATAACCGATACCTCTGCTGCTGTATGGAATGGAAGTAGAATGTCTAATTTCTTCAATACAAGTGCTGGTGTTCCACAAGGTTGCGGATTAAGTCCCTTAATGTTTGTACTATATATTGATGACGTATCCAAAGATTTCCCTGGTGGTATTAAGGTTAATGAAACTATTGGCTGATAATCCCATAGCTTTGCAGTTACAAATAAACAAGCTCAAGCGTTTTTGTGATTTATGGGATTTAAGTATAAACGTTGAAAAGTCGAAAATCATGGTTTTTGAAAATACTTAGCGAAGAACATCTTCCCAAGAGAAATGGTTTTTGGAACGTGAACCAATAGAAATAGTAAATCAGATCAAATACTTGTTTTTTTTTTTGATAACTCCTAACCTTGATTTTCGCACACATGTAAAAGAAAAATGCACTGCAGCCAAAACGGCAATAAGTCTTATGTGGAGTAATTTCTTCTGTAACAAGTATGTGGATGCAACTGCTAAATTTAGAGTGTTTGATGCAAACATTAAAACATGCCTGTGCTATGCAAATCAAGTGTTTGGCTATCAAAACTTAGAAGAGTTTGAAGTAATTCAACGCTTATTTTTCAAGCGCATCTTTAAACTGGATAACTCAACACCTACATAATGCAATTCATACTGAATCCGGTATGCCACAAGTATTTTTAAAAAATCTTAAATCAAATGCTGATTATATAATAAAAGTTATGAAAAGGCCTGACTCCAATCTTCAGAAGCAGATATTAAAATATGCACGTCAAATATCGCCTTTCAAAGAATGGAATGATCTAGCTTTTAGACACAGCGTAGACTTCGACCTCAATAATACAGCCCATACCAATTGGCAGGTCTTATTCTACAGCTGTATAGCAAAAATACATGATTCCCTGTATTTGCAATGTCTGAATAGATCGCTTATATACATATAAAGAATTAAACCACCATGTCGAACCGTTATTGGGAAACCCAATATTTTAAATTTGTATTTACCTTAATTTACGTAAACTGACTTTCTTTTAAAAACTAATAACTTTTTTTTTAAATATCAATCAGTATCAATCAGGCCCAAAAAATTACAATATTTATTGTACAACTAATTTATGAATGCTTTTTCCCTTAGGTTTGAAAAATAAAGTTTATATTTTGAGGTTTAGTAAGATACAAGAATTTTGATCCGTATATGTGATGTTCGGTGGAATCTTCAGAACTTTAAAATATCCTACATTACATTAGCAATCGGCTAAAGTGATATTTGACTGTCAATTTATCTACATTTCTTACGAATATGATAAAGATACCTATCGTCAAAATCACTATAACTTTATGAAACAATTTTTTTCTAATAAAAAGTTTCATTTTTAAAAGCACGCCATTTGAGTAGCAGTCACTTTTTAAGCTCTCATTTTTCAACATTTTACTAGTAATAACTACGCCATTACTAAAAACGAAACAATACATGCTAGAACAACGTGTTGAAATTATTAAAATTCAGTACAAAAATGGTGAACACTGCAATCACAGTTTAACAATCGTAATTTTGCAAGGAAAGTTTCCTGGTCTTGATATTTCTCAAAAAAGAGATCACAATTTGCCTACAAGATCTTGCATTTTAACACCTTAAGGCTTTAATGAGAACATACAGTCTATTCAGTGTTTTGTGAAGACATCGATGGTATACAGTATCTACAAGCGCAAATATGCGAATTTGTTTTGAAAAATTTGATTGAAAACATATGGCGCTGCAAACGTAGCTGTGGCGCTGATATCGTTTTTCATTGTTAACAGGTTAGGTTAAGTAAATGGACTAGTTATTGATTAAGTTATCGCCACACTTGAATCAATCTAGATCCCTTGTGATACCTTGAAAGTTTTATAACTTCCCTGAATAAAAAGTGTATAACCATTCTTGTCATTTTCTAGCTACAAAGAGACTTTGATAAAACCAAGACTATTTCCTGTAAAGTCTTCGCGTTCTTCAGGACTACGGAAGAAGTATTATTCTAATTTTGTATCAATGCTGGGCTGGGCAGTGGTGTCCTCGTTGGTATCCCAAATTTGGGCCATAATTTCCCGGCTATTGCTCGGGTTTCAAGACTTTTCCATCATTGATTTGTTGGATTCCTGGAGTATTGTGTTACAAATGAAATGTTTTAAATCACATGATAGGGTGCTTATGGTTGAGTCTGTATTGGATTAATCCAGTGTTGTACCTTTCCTCGAAAGTTCATCAGCTCTCTTATTGCCATGAGCCTGGCAATAAGAGAGCTGATGAACTACTGTGATCTGGTAGGGTAAGTTCTTGGCGACAGTAAATTACAAGCTTCGATTTGATTGTTGTGACAGAAATCGATTGCTGCTTAGTTATCAATGAAAATGGTGATGTCAGCCCGTGATAATGTCATCATTAAGACCTATTTTGAAGCGTTGCAGCGTCACTGCCAATACCTAGGCTTGGAAGACTCTGCTTTAATCGGGGAGTCTAAAGGAGTTGGCGAAATCAATTCTTTCCGAAAACAAACCTACATCCGTTTCCGAGCCGTCAGGATATATTGTTATAGCACAAAAATAAATATCAATAGATTTCTCTTTAAAATATTTAAAAATTAAACCTCTAATTAGAAAACCATGTACGAGTATAAACAATTAATCATTTTATATTTTCTTTTTTTACATTATTAAACATAAATAAAAATAAATTCGGTGGCGCAACAGTCCGTTGAAAACTAGGGCCTAGTGACTTACAACTCTCAACCATTTAAAGCCGAATCCGAAGGGCTAATTTCAGAAAGTACTTTTCATGACAAGAAATACTCTTGGAGGATTTGTCAATTCCTGGCAAGTGGCAGTACCCATGAAAAATTAGATGGCACAAGTATGGATCGAAGCCAAGACCTCTGGCATGACAGTCCACACTAACCATCATGCCACGGGTACTACATTAAACATAAATACTTAACTTAACACAAAAGTTTTAAAACTTTGAACTGTGTCGTTTGATCGCAGTTGTAAAAAATTAAGAATTTTCTAAGTTGACAAAAACGCAGTCTTTGAGTTTGAGAACACCCTTTGTGTAAAAAAATCACTAACTTTTAAATCTTTAACTTTGACGAAAATTGCAAAATTATATTTTGTCGGAAATTGATTTTTCAATATTTTCGACTAAATCAAAAAACTACTATTGGACTTCTACAAACATGAAACTCTAGCTCGTTATAAAAACATCTTGTTCTTATTTTAAGCAATTAATCTAAACTGTAAACTTTCTTTTAACACTGAGTGTACTTGTACAGTTCATCCCTTTTCAAAATAAACAAGGGAGAGCTTCCCGAACAACGAATGATAAACAAGTTATGTATACAGATTTTCATCCTTCACACAATAATAATACAAATGGATTATGCTCATGTAGCTTAAGCTTTTTAAACCTTACTAAGTCTCCATATATACTATATGTACATCAATCCTGTGTAACCTCAAAAGATTGTCAAAAATTCTTATCCTACTCTTAAATCCAGTATATTATCCAAAGGCTTGTTAAAAAATTCATCGTATTTCGCTAAAACTTGTTAACATTTTTGCTAAAATGTATAAAAGAAGAGGAAAAGCTTGAATGTTTTTGGAAGAAGCTTTCTAAAAGCATCAATGCGCATGTCCTGAATCCTCCTAATATGTAGCATAAAAGGAAAGACATCAAAACGTCAAAAAAACACGCTCTCTCTTTTGTTGTTCTCTTCTGTGAAAGGGATTTTCATGATAAAATTTCCCTAAACAGTATCCAAAAGGTTTTGAAAATGAAGTGAGAATGAAAAACGAAAATTAATCTCTCCCGCTCCCTATACAAAGCAATAGTGTCATCTCTGTCTTACATGTGTAGAGGAAGACACAGAGATAGAGCAGAGGTATGAATTTTTCATCCCTTTAAGATTTATTTCATTATTAGGACTTCTCTTACGTAGTTTTCCTTGCTTTTTACCTCGCTCGCTAGCTGTCGCTAATATTGTGTATTGTGTTGCGTATATTTTTAAAATACAACCCTCGCGCTTCTGGACTTTTGAGAAAATTTCCCGGCATGTTGTTTCTGTTTCTTTGGTGCTGTGGTGTATATTGGAAGGGTGTTGTGTAAGTTCTTTACTTCTCAAGTCTATACCAATATTGCGAAAAAAAGAAAAGCAAAGGCAAAAATGATACCGACTTTTTATGGAAAAGCCTTATTTTCTCGCTGCTTTTCCGCAGTTCTCATCGAGACTTTGTCGTGACCATAACAGTAAATCGGGCCATCCAGTGCAGGATTTTCTTGTACCGCAACATACACAAAAACCCAACAACATTCTATACGGCCATTTTTTGTGGCACAGATTGTTTTGATATTTTTTAAAGTTTAAAAAAACAAACATAAAAATACATTAAATTTTGTTTTTAAGAAGAAAAACATATCAGGAGTTTTGTGAATAAGAAAAGTGTGATTTTCATTGAATAGATAAAATTTTGTAAAGTAAGTGTTGTCCTTCGTCCTTCGTCGTCGCTCGTCCAACCAAACCAAATCGAACTAGGTACAAAATTTAGTGAAAAAGGCAAAAAGGACCTTTCTCATTCGACTTCAGAATTTTTGGTCCATTTAGATATCATCACCACAATAATTCATTCTCTGAGGGAAATTTGTGGTTTTGTTTAATATACTCGTATACAAAATAAAATATTGTAACTTTAAAAACTATCTTATTCCGCGTATTGGTAACGTTACCTAAATCTGCTCGGTGGAAATTTTGAGTGAAAAACAGCATCTCTCTCGGTCTTTTGAAATTGGGGGTGTTTTGTTGTGTGTGTTTTCTTATTTAAATTTTTAAATTTTAGTTTTGTTCCTTTGGTGGTACAGGACATCGATTAACTCAAGTGTCATTGTCCTATCTACATACATACCTATACACAAGTTGTTTTGTTGCTGGTCCTTTTGTTTTTATTGTGATTCAAGTGATTTTCATTCATTTTCCCATTAAAAACAACAACAACAAAACAAAAAAGAAAATTGCTAAGTTTTGTTCTTTTTGACATTTTCTCGCATCATATATAAGAACTGGTGAAATTGATTTTTGCCATTTTTACTACGTGTCCACAATTTAGTCCGGAAAAGGGTAAGTTATCACATTGATTCCCTCTCGTATAATTCTCATACCCCCAGTCCCCTCGAACCTGCTCCTCCTCGTCTCTCTCTCTCTTATATCCTTTTTTGCTTCTATTAATATTTAAGTGGGTGAGTCATTCGGTAGAAAATGTGATTGTGTAGGTGCTGTCGTCTCAGTGTGTAGGGGAATCCTGTTTAGTTTCAGGCTTACCATCTTTTTTTTTCAAAATTCAAGACAGCAATTTTAATACAACAAAATATTCTGTCAAAATGTTGCATAGAAGTTTTAACATGATGAATAAATAACTTTCTTAATTGACATTTTGACTACTTTTTGGAGTTCTTTTCCGGCTCCGATTTAGGGCTACAAAAACTTTTTTAATTAAGCTGTTTAAATTATAGTTTAAGACATATGGCAACCCTATTGTGTTGTGTTTTTGCGAGAAGCACATGATGATGCATACTCTATTCGTATACTTTAACTGTGTGAGGGAATTTTCTGCCATGTTATTTTATGCGCTGGTATTTGGTTGGTGCTCCCCGTTGTGTCGTCATGACCTTCATGACTCATCCAAAATGGGGGAGTCTATGTAGTTCCTTTACCCCAATTCACCTCCCGTTTTGGGGGTTTCCCGAGCTCAAGCGTGTATAAGTATCCTTAAAGGTAGTTATTTTGTTTTTGTATTTATTTTTTTTTTCGTACGGTACACGCGTACAAATGTATATAGTACAGAGTATAAACTCTTTCTATAGGACAAGTTTTAGTTTCGTAAAAACATTAAAAACCAAGAGTTTTGAGATTTTGATCTAACATCACATTATGAAGATAAGGAGAATGACGTAAAACCTTATTTTATAGGTTCTGAAATTCTACGTCTGATGACTAAGTACCTTGATTGACTGATTAAATGTAGGTAAGGCCAAATGAGCCCGTTTTGAAACCTTCTTTCCAAATATCTCATTTTTCTTAATTTTCTAATGCCACTCATTAAAAATCTCGTGAATGACAGAACTTATATTGACAATACTTTTAAGTATATATTTTGATATATTTATAATTTAAAGAATTCTTCGTTTTGATGAAAATACTTGTTTTCAAGCTTTCGGAACAAAAACAGTAATGAAGTGCAACCTTTTGATCTTCTTTAGCTTTCTGTTGATTTAATACTGAGAGCCCATTTTAATGGGATTTTCCACTTCGCTCTCGTCGTGGTTTTCTTTTTATTTTATTTCAATTGAAATCGAAGAATGCAGCGAAATCAGAAATTTATTCATTTTTGATTGCCTTATTGGAAAAGAGGTGGGGTTGGCCGCTTTCATAAGGTGTAATCTTGTTAATACCATCATCAATACTCTATAGGTATAGGTTATAAGAAGGTAAGAAGGCAGGCTCCACTTCATGATTATATTAAGTGTCAATATCAATGAATGCGAGACTTTTCTCTTAAAAACAGAGCTAATTAATTTTCAGGCCTCGACTCTCGACTCGAATTAAATTTTCAATAGGAAAATTTTGTATATTTTGTTAGTAGGGTAGGGTAGATATTTACTGCGCAGTTGGGGATGTTTTGAATATTTAATGTTTTATATTTTTTTTTCTTATATATTTTAATTTTATGTGTTGTAGGTATAGCTCTGGCAAAAGTTGTGTTATTGTTGTTGTTATTGTTGATGATTTTGTTGGGGGTGAAGTGATATATCCTTGGGGAGATTTGTTTTTTTTTTTTTTGATGTTGTTTGCTTTGTGTAAGTAGCTAGGTTGATGTTTTTATTTTTAAGGCTTTTATCTCTCCCATGTGTAGATGGAATTTATTTGGGGTTGTTATACAAAATTTTGTTATGGTTATAACGTTATACTTGTATTATTTATGTTTATTGTAAAATATGTTTAATTGGCTCTAGAAAAACGGTAGAACTTTTATTTTTTTTTTAATGTCAGGAATCAAAAAAGGAAAATTAAAAGAGGACGAAAAGTTACACTTAACTTTAAAGTGTGTTAATTGTTATTTTCGTTATCAGCCAACAATGCATTGAGTTATTTATAGAAGAGAGCAAACAATGTAGATAAACAAAATAGAAAGTCATTAAGATGACAACGCCATATGGGAAATTATAAAGTCTATTGATGCAGAAACTATAGGAGCTAAATTAGGTCCCTAAGAATAATAACGTAATTGTAATTATGTTTTTCAAATGAGATCAATACCTTCCTTTTACATGCACTTTGCATCTTTTTATGTACATAAATTGTACCTAACATATAAGAGATGTTACGGAATCCTATCTTCTTTGATTTTCTAAGTAATTTTTGCCAACGGAAATTGTTAAAAGGAAAACAAATATTTCAAATTTGGCTTTTGAAAGTTTTTCAAAAAAAAAAACACATACAATTCAGAAAAATGCATGAAATCTTTATTTTAATCGATAGTACGGTCCATATAACTTCATGTTTGAAGATTATTTCATGTAAACCTTGACCTTGACTGCGTCTCAAATGGTCATCCGCTTAGTAAAATTTTGGCATACTCTTTGCAACATTTCAGCCGGTATCTCACGAATAAATGTTTCATATTGTCTTCCAATGCGTGTTTGTCTGTGTAGACTTGAGCTTTAACATAGCCCCACAAAAAATAGCCTAAAGGCATTAAATCGCACGATCTGGGCGGCCAATTGACCGATCCCGAACGTGAAATAAAATGCTCACCGAACATCGTCTTGTTGAAACCACATGTCATGCAAGTCAAGCTCTTGCATTTTGGGCAAAAAAAGTTGGATATCATCTCATGGCAGCGCTCACCATTCACAGTTACGTTACGATTCGCATCATCTTTGAAGAAATACCGTCCAATGATGCCACCAGCCCATAAACCGCACCAAACTGTGACTTTTTGTGGATGCATTGGTAGCTCTGGCAATGCTTCTGGCTGATATTCACTCCAAAATCGAAAAATTCTGTTTATTTACGTACCCATTGAGATAAAAATGAGCTTCGTCGTTGAACACAATTTTTCGGTGGATCTTCGGCCAACTTTCCAAGAGCCCATTCACCAAAAATTTTATGTTGCAATAGGTCGTTCGGCTTCAATTCTTGCACCAGCAGTATTTTGAAAGTCATAACACCTAAATCCTTCCGTAAAATTTTCCACGTTGTTGAGTAACAGAGGCCCAATTGCTGCGAACAGCGACGATTCGATAATTGATGGTCATCATTAACACTGGCCGATACAGCTGCGATGTTTTCTTCAGTTCGCACTCTACGTAAACGTGTTGGTGGTTTAATGTCCAACAATGTAAATTTGGTGCGCAATTTAGTCACAATAGCCCGAATAGCAGCTTCAGTGGGTCGATTAAACTGACCATAAAATGGAAGAAGCGCGCGATGAACTTTCTTAACAGAGCACGCATTTTAATAATAAAATTCAATAATTTGCTAGCGTTGTTCGTTTGTAAGACGATTCATGGTTAAATTTTAGACCAAACTGAAGATGTTTGACAGTTAAACAAAACATGAAACGTGCGTCAGCTGTTTAAACCAGTGTTGCCAAAAAGATGATAGCTAAAAAATCACCCTTTATTTAGATTAAAAATCATATTCGGGGTTCTTTCTAGTAAATTTGTAATAGATGCTTCAAAATTTGTAGCATTTGCATTCGTTACACAAAGTTGCATGTTGCATCCCATGACTCCAACGATGCATAAGATTCTTTAACATCGGCATAAAGTTATTCAAAATGCTCTTTAAATTCCAAAGAAACAGCAGCAACACTAACCAAGCAATTCAGGTTGTACCCATTTAATTTTTTAAGCAAGTGTTGAAGGAATGAAGGAAGGAGTGCAACTTGGATGTTTTAAAATTATTATTAGAACAAAAGAAATAATATATGTACATATTATTCTCATTTTCATACTATCTTGTAGGTTACTTTGGAGTTCAGATCCTCTAATAAGGAGTTTAAAAGCTTTACATGTTAAAAAATGAAAACAAAAGAAGCCCTTGAAATTTCTGGTTCGTCAACATTGTAAAATTTTGATGAGACAACAAATTCTAATGAAAAAGATGATGAAGAAATACTTGAGGAATGTTTTAAGTTTAAGTTCCATATATTCATTTCATCCTAATTTAACAAATTTGTTCTTTATTAAAGTGTATACAAACTTTTTTTATTTTAGCAAAACTTTTATTTATTTACAAAGAAATCTGTGAAATTTTGCTGTTGACATTTTTTTTTATGAACTCTTCTTCTATTATTTGATCATCTGTATAACCCTCTCGCACCTTTGGCCAAACAACTCGCAACTAATCATCCACAAGCAGAAACACTACCACAGTCACCACTTACCCTTGCACTAGCTATGTTATGTCTTTGTCGAAATCGTTGAATCCAAGCTGTAGAGCAGGTGAAGTTATTTTTGCCCAACCCTTTTGCAAAGTCTTCTACCTTAGTTTGTAGAATTGGTCTGCTTAGTGGAGTATTCAAGCTTCTTTGGGCTTTGAACCATCTTAGCAAAGCTTCATCTATGTATGTCGGGATGTTGACTGCATCGAACTTTTTTTTATTTTTAAGTTGGATTGTTGACACCGATACAGAAAACTCTGCTGCCAAACTTTTATTATTAGAATCACCAGCTTCGAGCCTTGAAATTATTGCAGATTTTTCTTCAATCGTAAAAACTCTACGCTTTGAACTCATTTTGAAAAAAATCTAACACATTTAACCAAGTATGACTATTTCAGTTCCTCTCAGAAACAGAAATTCGAGTATAACACAACAAAAAAAAGGGAATTCCCATAATTTATCATTTTAAATGCGCGAAATTTCCAATGCCTACTTATTTTCGTTATAAGCGATAAATTTCTAAATATTCCATTTAAAATAGGTCGTTATAAACGATAATTCGTTATAGGCGATATCGTTAAAACCGATATTTGGTTAGTACATTTTGTATAAACCTCGGCCGGGACTTCGAGATAAGTTTGTAATAACCGATATTTCGTTATAACCGATGTCGTTATAACCGATTTTGACTATATATTTTCGTAAAGATGTGTAAATTTTGAAAATATATAAGTGATTTTCTCCAAGCCCACAAAGACTCTTGGTCTTGTTCAGAAATATGATAGAGCTGACGGCTCATTTCTCAAATATTTGTTATATCTTCGGATAACTGAGAAGAAAAACTTACTTAAACAGAAAACTAATAAAAGGTTGATTTAAAAAAAAAAGTACGTACATATACGACCCAGTGTACGATGCAGTAGCAAACGTATCTACGTTTTTATTCAGTATTATCCTACATTTTATAACTCTTATTTCGTTTAATATAATTAATATCGATAAGCAAATGTTTCACAAGCTGTAGTGACAAGCATTGTTCAAGCATTAAACCCTTTCTAAGAAAAAGGCCCCAAAGTCAAAAATACTTATTTATTCACAAAGTACGAATAATTAAAGAATTTTGTTTTAAAAATAGAATTTAGTATGAAATTTTGAAATTTCGCCACACTAATGACATCTAAAAACAGTGTCAATATTGTCCAAATTGCACTTAAAATATCCAATCGTCAAATTTGTCTCATTTGATGCCAATGTGTAAAGCAAATAATAAGCCCAATTCATTTGCTATGTCGTCAAAACATCCCCACCCACATCCATCAACCGTATAAACGCATACATTCAAGTATGTAACATTATTAGCTGTTTTTGTATATACAAGTATATATTTATTTTGTGGCTTTTGGCCACCCAAAATGGCTTACTTCAATAGTACAAGAGCTAAATGTAACCAATTTATTGTGTAATATGCGGACTTTGAATAATCATTATTGTGGCTTGCTCAAATTTGCTTGCGTACATTCGACGACGACGACGAAATATTCCACATTTATAGTGTGAATAATTACTTTACTCTTTGTATGACGCGCATATACAAAATCATAAGCAAAATGTTAATTAGAGCACGCGAAGGCAAATTTGCACAACCTATACTTAAATCTCTGCCTGCCTACACCACCAAGCACCATCAATATATCAGGCATTTAGCATATTTTAAATACAAACATGTTTTGAAACGACCTTTTCCATATATAACCATTATTCCATATCTATCTAGATGTATAAGATATACCTTTATATTTTAACATCCGCTCTTAAATCCGATAAACTTCATAAAGCTCTAAGGCAGCAGCGGTAATAGGAATAGCAACAGCAACAGCAAGAGGACCTCCTGTATTTTATAATATACCTAAAAGTCACGATAACAACGTTCTTCATTTCTACAGGATTCGCGATTAACCAAGCAGAAAACATGGCAATTTGCGAATAGATAATCCTTCTTGTGCAAAGCCATAGCCGTAACGAGGGTATATGAGGCCTCTGAGATAGTGATTTAACTGACCACATTTTTTTTGTTTAAAATAACTGCTTTTCCAGTAAGAGGTTTCTTTTCAATGTTAAAAAATAAAACGAGTCTTTTATTTAGAAAATTCAATGAATATTTATTTCATTGTTACCAAGGGTTTTATTAACAAGATACTGCCCAATTAATAACATACAAATTATCACCTTAAAAGTTAAATTAGAGAAAAGCTTGTACAGAATTATAAAAGAGTATAACTTGGCTTTGCGTCAACTTGTTGCTACCAAAAGCATTTCTTTTGAAATTGGACATCTTCGTAAGTTACATAAATCATCTCAATGTGGTATAAAGATCAGTGGCATTAGTTCTCCCCGCAGTTTTACCATTATTGATATTTCGACGGTACTATTGTCATCTTGAAAATATAATTGCTCTCTTCCAAGTTATGATTTACCCGACTATAGAATTGCCTTTAAATGCGTCCTGTTGCGCCATTCGAGCATTTCTTCCGCTGCTTTAAGTCCACTGCAAAAATGAGCTGGTAAAATGAAGTTCCTAATTCTTCAGTTGTATTGTTCAAGTTTAGTTCTATCCCACATTCTATCGCGCCAGATCCAGCCATTTAGCACACCAGCTTGTTCTAGTTCTTATGACTCGCAGAGGTTCTATCTTTTGTAGTCGGTTATCATCCATTTTTAAAACTTTATGTACTCTACTTGTATTTTTAAGGTTCGTATGTAAAGAGGTTTCTAACATGATAACGTAGTTATGTGGAAGATTCGTTTGCAGTAATACCGTAGAATTTTCTCCATTGTTTTATACTGTTTCGTTTTTCAAGTCTGTGCAGCGTTAAACACTTTGCATGCTGTTAGCGCTTCAAATATCTTAAACTTGCTGCTATTAGCTATATCCAGGTTAACTTTGAAGCTCCAAAGCTGACAATATTGGAAAAGGCGATTTATCATAAGTTGCAATGATACAGGCGAGGCTGCTAAAAGTGCCATGTTCAACTCCACACGGCAAGTAATCTAATGTGCAACCGTATCTAATTCCCGATCGAGGTTTACTTTACTTTACTTTAGTTGGCGCTACAGCGCATTGTGCTCCTGGGCCTCAAGTAATAACTTTCGCCAGCTTACTCGATCTCTAGCTTGCTGCCTTCAGTTTCGAATACCAAGTTGACGTGCGTCGGCCTCAACTTGATCACTCAACCGGAAATGAGGCCTGCCTCTGTTTCTTGTTCCCTCAGGCTTGGCGTTGAATACCTTACAGGCTGGAACTTCGATGTTCATTCGCTTGGCATGCCCTAGCCATCTTAAGCGTATAACTCCTGATTATATCTTCTCCGCCAGATGTTACTTTGCCTGTCGACACAAACCGGACCATAAATCGTACGCAGAACCTTCCTGTCAAGGATACCAAGAGATCCTTTATCCGCCTGGGATAGGGTCCATGCTTCTGCACCATACAGCAAGACTGAACTGATTAAGGTTTTGTGCAGTGTCTCTTTGGTACTTTGCGATAGGGCCTTATTCCTCAACTGCTTGCTTAAGCGAAAAAAAAGCGATTAGCAAGGGTAATTCTACATTTGATCTCCGCGCTGATATCATTTGCAGAATTAAGAGCAGTGCCCAGATAAACAAATTCGTTTACCACCTCGAAGTTATACCTGTCAATAGTCACATTTTAACCAAGTCTACGGTGTGAATCGACTCTATTTGACGACAGTAAATACTTCGTTTTGTCCTCGTTAATGTCAAGACCCATTTTCTTCGCCTTAGACTCGATATTAGAGAAGGCATCGGTCACTGCTCGTTTGGTTCTTCCCATAATGTCGATGTCATCTGATATGTCATGAAGATATTGTGTGAATTTTTGAAAGATGGTGCCACTTGTATTGGCGTTGGTGTTGCGCTTATAGACAGGAGAGTGGAAATTTGGTCGATGGTAGATTTTCCAGGCCTGAAGCCACACTGGTAAGGGCCAATAAGTTCGTCAGTAAATGGCTTCAGGCGTTCACATAATACGCATTGACAGGATCTTGTATGCGATGTTTGAAAGGCTAATGCCTCTTACCAAATTTGCTCCAGCGTACTTAAAATGCTCCGCCTGCAGACCGTCATCACCGGCCGCTTTGTTCGACTTCAGCCTGGTAATGGCTAGTTTGATCTCACTCTGGTCGGGTGGGTGGAACTCTAAATCGTCAACCAAATGGATTTGACGTGGCTGCTTGCTGGAGAAATCGTTGACTTCATCACCATTAAGCAGCTGGTTGAAATGATCTCTCCAAATTTTTAGCATTGGCTGCGTCTCGACTACGGTATTCCCCTCCTTTTCTTTGCAGGCTCCAGGGCGGCTTGTGAATCCCGTTGTTTTCTTTTTGACTCTTCTATAAAAGCTCCGCACCTGTTTCCTGTTGAAACATCCCTGAATCTCCTCGAAGAGCCGATCGAGGTTTACATTATTTTAAAATTGCATCACCATTCCATATCTTAGCCATTCAGCTAGGTTCTACATTTCACTTTCACTCGAAATGAAATTGAAATCGATTCAAAATATAAATTGGTGTTCTGAAATTCACTTTTATCGATATCGATTTCTTTTTTTTTTCGAACTCAAAACGAAGTGAATTTCCGTGTTCTATGTACATTTCAATATTTGCGATTTTCAAGTGATTTGAATTCGACCAAATTATGATGGTATGATTTAAATTCGACAAGAGTAAATTATCATTTAAAACCAGTAATAGTTTCACTTAAAGGAAATAAACCTGAACTTCTTTATTTAATGCCTTTGGTTCGTGAGAAGTTGCAGTTTCTACTTTGTTTTTGAGGGAAGGGACAAAACATTTAAAGCGATTTTTCAGCACCCCAAATGTCTTCCGAAAACATTTCGAGTAAAACAATGTTGTTTTAAAAAAAGACACATTCAAAAACTAAGCTTCGACACCAGAGTTTTTCCCAAACTATACATACTCGTAGATGTGCATCAACACAATGCAAATATAAACCTCCAATATTTTATATTTACTTTATTGATAACAAATAAAAACATAAGAATTTATACAAATTATGACAATTAACTGAATTATTTATTGACTGATGTGATAAATGTCAGCTGCTTTAAGTTAATTCACAAACGTCAAATTGTTTGGTAGTGATTAGGCATCACTGCTTTTTTGCGATGCTGATCGTTACTCAGCTGATTACGATGCGATGATGATTGACAAAAAGTTTTACGTTTAAAACTAACTTTTGTTTTATGATGGATGTGATCCTAATAAAAACTCTCATTGTAATTAAAATCTGGAGCCACACATTTTATCCCCTCTAGAACTTCTCTCCACAATACTGACTTTGATTTTCTGCCGGAAATAAAGTCACCTTCATATTTTAATCTGGTTTCTATTAATAGTTTAATTTGTGCGCTAGTAAAATAATCCCTGAAATTCATCAAAATTAATTAATTTATAAACAATTTAGAATTTGATTAAATACTTTTCATTGTCTTTTCCCGCCCTTTTTTCTCCAAATCGCGTCCGCATCAACAGCTTATCAAGAAAATTCTTGATGCTTTTTTTGTTTATGTATATTTGCGCATCAGTTTATCGAACTTTGCAATAATGAACAATTGACGTTTTAAGTGATGCCAATTGTTTGAGTATATGAACGTTCTAAAGGGATGATCACAAATCATCTCTGCAGTGATGCGTTTGTGAATTTACACTTTAATTTCACTTGAAGTGATTTCGAAAAGTATTCGAAGATATGAAATCGATCGAATAATAGAACCCTGAAAACAATTTCACTCGATTTTCAATTTCGATTTCATTTCACTCGATTTTGGTACCTAGCTGATTGTGTCCCCGTAAAAATTCTGTTTAACCCTTCCAAACTTCAATGACATCCCGTAAAAAAAACCGTTTTTCAATCAATCAAACGAATGCAGATCTAAAACCAACCAAAAAGTATACAACTTCTTTCTTCTCTATGAAGGAAAGTTTCTGCAAAACTTTTGAGGTTAAAAATGTGGCCAATTGTAAAATATACGCTCGCCTTAACTCTTCCTAAAACTTCTTTAAAAGTTTATTGTCGTCGATCCATCTATTGAAGCGTTTTTGCAATATTAGCGTAAATATTTTGTACGAACAATTTAAAAAGGACATGCCTCTATAATTAGACGCCTTGTTCAAATTTCCTTTCTTGTGAATCTTACGCGCCTTAAACCTGTTGCAATTTTCTAACAAAGGGCCTGTCCTGGGTGTAAGCCTTATAATAATCCCTAAAAAAAAAGATAAAAAACACAACAAAAAAGAAATCCTTTTTCTTGAATTTATTTACCTATACTTATTATTATGAAATGCTAACAAGACAGAATAAATAGTTATGACAGCCCGTCCTTAGCATTACCATCATCACACCGCACCACTATAACGACAATTGCTCATCCCTGATTTGTATAGAAAATATTATACAACTTTTTTACGTCTTTCTTTTTAATATTTTCATACCTAATTTAGTTGTCAAATTGAAAGGCACACCACAAACTTTAATTTAAAGAAAAAAAAGTCTCATTACAACTGCCTTGAAATTTGTAAGTTTAATATTTTTAAAAATGGCTACTCATCAATTTGATCTGATTTGAAGTCATCTTTCAGTGGGTGACTTTGACTTGTATCAAAGACCTGGGAGGTTCGTCAGTGTTTCGTTTGTGTTTTTTTTTTGTTTTTTATATTTGTCAACCCTTGAAAATTATAGTAATTTGTAATCTTCAAAAATAAAGGGCCCCAATGATGACTGTCCAAACTGATTTTTTAAAAGATTACACCAAAGGTACCTAACAATACGTAAGACGTAACTACTCCGCATTCAATCTATATACATAGATAGATAGATAGAAAATAAATTGCATGAAAAATTAATGTAACGCTTTGAAGGGATTTGTCGCATTGCTGCCGTATCGACCTAACCGGACTGAAATGGGTGGTCTGATGTTCCGCCACCCTTAAAAATGAAGAATAAGATTCAACGTGGCGGGTAAAGTTGGATTGGATCCGTGCGAGGGTTGATGATAAAAACACATACCCAACTTATGCATATAGCGAAGGGTATTATAATCTTGCTTTCCACAGGAAAGTTGATGCCTGTCAGGAAGTGTGAGCGGTGTCCTAGTCCTAATAGTCTTATAGTTCCACAGATATATGTACGTATTCCTTTCGACAGAAAAGAAGTTGTATATAATGTTGGTATTTTAGGATCATTAAGAATGTGCGTTCGTTCTGCGCCAGTTTCATTTCGAACCCAACTTTGATTAATGATGGATCGAGTTTCGTCAAAGGATTTGCGTCATAATCGCTTCATGAGCGCAACAGCACCACACCACATCACACTATATCAAAGCCTAGAGCCCTGATTCCTGCAACCCCAATCAGCTGTTGTTTTTCCTTTAACACTAGCTTTGTTGTCAGCAAACGCACGCGGTGGTTTTTTGAAATGATAAATGTTGCAAAACGAACATCACGTCGCTGTTCTTTCGTCCTATCGTCCTGCTCGTCGTGTCGTTGAGATTGCAAGAAAATATATATGTACAAGCATAAATAGTAAAAGCAAGGACGCAAAGGAATAAAGTGCTTTCTTGAGTTTATTTTGATTACCAGGCTAAGAGGAGAGTATAAAAAGCTGTGCACACTTAGTTACCTTCTCTCTATGTGTCTGTACCTAGTATGTATTAATATTAAAAGTATATATGTATGTATTACAACACCTTTTACCCAAGGATTTTGCATGTTAACGTGATGTACTTAGCAAAAGTTAAATGGAGTACCTTACCTACCAACCCTTGGGGTAATGTGATGGCAAAAAAGAGGCTTTAGCGCAAATGTTGAAAAGTTTTTACGCAAATCGCATAGGGTATTATAAATGGAATAGCTTATAATTTGTTGCTGCCTAACATGGTGCACAGGATAAAATAAAAGCGAATAATGAATAATATTAAAGAGTTTTAAATTATTTCTTATTATATTTCACTTTTTTAGTTACGCATTGCAATTAAAGAGTATCCATTAAATTAATTTATTTTAATGTCTTAAAATTAAAAATGCATCAGGTTTAAGTTCAATAGTTTCCACTCCGTTTTTGAAGTTCTCTTGCGTTGAAGAAAAAAATTACAACGAATGCAAACAGAATATTTGAACGACTTAGTTCGTAGTAAAATGAAAATTAAAACCTTGTTTTTCATTTTTTTTTAAATCGTTTTTTTTTTTTTTTTTAAGACTTAGAGCAGTTTTAAAACTATCAAAATCAAGCAAATACGTCTGTGTAAAGTAATAGTCGATTTTAAAGTTTTAACCAAACAATTTGACATAAAATAAAAACTTTAAGAAGGAGGTTTGTTCGTACACTACTACATTAACATGTAGTGTTGAAGCGAGCTTTATATACCTACCTGAATCGAGTTGAAATGCGCTTGATTCGACTCGATTCCGGTCGGGGATCGGAGTCGAGTCAAAATTTGTGAAGAAAAACCTGTGTGGAGGATTTGGTTTTACAGATAATGCCTTATGGTCTGTTTATTTCCATGTTTGTGTACAAAAAATATAGCTTGGTTTTAATGAAATTAAAATAAAAAAATTGCAAATGGGGTACTCGTAGCATATTCTTATATGGTTCTGAACTATTCAGTTTTTCATTGTTTAACACGAATCAAACTATATCACTTGCACTTCATAAGAAACATCGCAAAACCATTTTCATTTTAGAAAGTGCTGTCAAACTTAATTATATTTAAATCTTCTTGTGCGGTGGAAACACCAAAAAGATTTATTTAATCTAAACTGTGATAAACCTTTGGTGGAAACATAGCAAAACTTAATTATCTATTTCAATTGTTTTCTCTTGCAAAATAAGCCCAGTAGTCCATTTTCACTAACAAAACTAAATAATATCAACAGTAATAGATTGATTTTTTTCCCCAATGGAAAACACATGATTCCAAATGCACAACTACTCAACGAACACATCGAAGTACAAGTTCAATATTGTACCAACATTTGAAAACGAAATCACATAAGATCCATTCGAGACTCGTATAAATGTCAAAAACCCATCCGTAGTAAAATTCTACTTTAACTTTTATCGGTAGTATTCATACTACGGACATTGTTTTTGTTATTCATGTAAAATCCTACTATACTATTCATAGATTTTCCAACAAAACACGGGTATTTATATGAATAACAAAAACAACATCAGCAGTAAAATCACTGCAGATAAAAGTTAAAGCGACACCATGCTGTGGATAGAGATTTCACTTTTATTCGAGTATCGAATTCAAATTTCGATTTTTTTTTCATTTTGAGACGTTGGTACGTGTGATAGCTGCTTAAGAATCAATGGATCTCTTCGATTTTATTTGTTTAGATTTAGATTTAGATTTTATTTGTTTATGAAAAAACGGACTTTTGGATTTTGATAAAAAAATTTAATGAATGTTCAAACAATATTTTTTGTGTGATAAAATTGGTTTGAAGCCAATATTTTTCATTTTTGAAACGATATTTGAGTCGAAAGTAAATTTTTACGAACTTTTTGTAATTTTTGTAATTTTTTTAAGGTTTTTATTTTTTTTTAACTGTCAATTTGTTTTTTCTTAAAATTGTACCGAATGTTGAGAGCAATATTTTTTGAAATCATAATCTCAAATTTTTGAAAAGATTTTTGAGACTTTTTACCAACTTTTAGTAATGTTTTTTTTTAGGTTTTTTAAAAAAAAAAAAACTTTCAATTCGATTTTTCTCAAAATTTTACCAGTTGTCAAAAACGTTATTCTTCGTTGCACAAAATTATTTTGGAGATAAAATCATTTTTTGTTCGTAAAATATTCGAGGTGACAAATATTTTTGTTCAGTTTTTTTTAATTTATAAAAAAACCGTTAGTTGGAATTTTTCCACAAATATACAAGAAAAAACGTCGCGAACGTACGGACACGCACGCACAGGCATCTCTCTAAAAATCTTTTATTTCGACTCAAGGGCCTTGAAACGTCGAGAAATGTCAACATTTTCAAGTTGACAATTCGGACCGATTACAATGGCTTCCTATGGGAAATTAATATTATTATGTTACACAAAAATAGTTAAAAGAAATGTAGTAGGTAGTGCTTAGTTTGCTGGAAAATCCTCTTTCCTATCAGTCCCACCTTAAACTGTATTTTCAACAAAACAAAGTTTGACTGAGATTTTAATTATTTCTTTTGTCAGGAATAGTTAATTTATATTATTATATAATTAAAAGATATTACATATTTTTTTTTTAATCAGTCGTCACAGTCGTGCCTGGACTACAAACTTGAAAATGTTGTTATCATTTCTAAGTCATAAGTAATACGTTAAACGTATGTTGAGAAGAAGTTGAGCAAATCATTTGCAATGTTACGCGAAAATCAGCATTTTTAGTAAGAACTTGAATGTAGGAAAACCAACAAAATAGGTTTTTGGTTTTTAATAATCAAACCTAGTTTAAACGAATTCTAGCACCAATAAGAACTTTTAATAAGCCACTTTTAAAAAGTTCTTTTGGTTTAAATATGTTTGTCATTAAAAAAAGTTATGTGCCCTTTTTTTAATTTTCATTTTGATTTGATTTATTCTATTTTCCTTAAACTAAAGTAAATCAGAAAACATTACTCTCATACAAAGCCTCATAGTAAATACAAAAACGTTTGTATTGGATTTCAATTTTCTTAAATTAAATATTTTATATCTTGCAGTAAGACAGCAAAATATATTCGAGGATAATAACTCGTTATCATTTTAAATGGTTTAAAGAAATTACGCGGCCAGGAATCTCTTGTAAAAAAGCCATATTCGCTCGAGTTATGTAGCATGTGGCACCGTCTTGTTGAAACCACATATTCTCCAAGTCGTATTCTTCAATAGCAGGCAAAAAAAGTCGATTATCTTTTGACCATAACGCTCCGAATTGACGGTGAGAGTAGCTCCATCGTCGTTTTCTAATAAGTAAGGTTCAATCACACCTTCGGATCAAAGAGCGCACCAAACAGTTCCTTTTTGTGGATGTAATGGCCTCTCTTCAATTACTTGAGGATTCTCAAACCTCAAATACGACAATTTTGTTTATGAACATACCCACCGATTGAGAAATGTGCTTCATTGCTGAAGAACATTTTGTTCAAAAAATCGCTTTCCACCGCCTTTTGTGTTAGCGCCTATTCGACGTATCTACGACCGACGTTGTGAATGGTCACCCAGCTTCAGTTGTTTAGTAAGCTTTACTTTATATGGATGTAGAAGTAGATCCAAATGCAAAATACGCCATAATGTGCCGTAAGACACATTCGGGTCTTGGGCAATACTTTCACTTACAGCAGCGATATTTTCAGTGTAACCATCAGTGAAACGACGATGCACAGGCCTTACCGTATCTGTCACCAATCCAGTCTCTTCAAATGTTTTTTTGCCAAAAGCTTGCGTAGTTGGACGATTATGTAAACCATAACCTCCTCTTAAAGCACGATATGTGGCTGTGGCAGAATCACCATTTTTGTAGTAGGTTTTAACAATTTTAGTTCGTTGTGCGATAGTGAAACGATTCATTTTCGTAAATGCCAGACTTTCAAATGATCAAACAAAAACAGATGTCGAATTCCAGCCCTACACTTTTGAAACTGCAAAATGAATAACCAGTTATAAAATACCACACTAAAACAATAACCCTATGTAAAGATATGGTTAAGTTCAAACTTTTACCTGCTTACGATAAAATTTTAAATACTATTCATCAAATCCATAAATCTTGCTGCACATGTTGATGTTATTTGCTACAATAACTTTCAACACACTAGAAGTTCGACCAACCCCTTATGTACTTTGTACACATACATCAACTCCCAAAAAACACACTTTCACTTATTGTTCTCTCGATTCAAAATCAAATTCTTTTTAAAAGCAAAACGAACGATAGAAAACAAAATGGAATAGAATAAAATAAATTCATGTTCTGTGGCAAGGTGTAAACATTCATCTAATGATCAGCATATTGCTAACAAACGGGGGTGCATATTTAATACTTAATAAAAGATATAGAACACAAATAGTAACATGATTCCCAAAAGTACAAGTCGTAGTCGTCGTCGTCCTCAATAGTCTCGTATTCGAATCCCCAAGAAGGTATGTTCTGTACATCCATACAGTTAGTTACCTCCCCCTTACTGCACCCTCATCCCCCCAAAGAAAAGAACCACACAAGGAATTCATCTTTATTGTCTTTTCTTGATGGTATGAAAATGGTAAAATAGAAAAAGGGTTGTCGAACGCGAGCGATTTAAATCACACCACCGACCGCCACGCTGCGCCGCGCCATGCCATGCCGTTGGCTTTGCTATAGCTGCCGCAAGAAAGTGTGAGTTCGGTCCGGTTGCCAGCGAGAGACGCAGCCATTTTAAGATTCCAAAGATTTATAACGGATGTTTGTGGATGTCTTCCTGGCTCTGATGATGATGGTGAAGATGGAGATGGAAATGGCGATGGAGAACACAAAAGTCGGAGGCGATGAATCCTTTTATTATGCGATACTTGGGTTCGGAAAAGGTCTGTTTGATATTCAAAAAACGTTTTAGTCACATTTCCACTTGGACGAACTTTGTTTCCTTTTTTTATCCGTAATTCTGAACTTTTCAGATTGAACTCTTTTCTCTTTTTTTTTGTTTGTGTTTTCTTAGTGTTTGGTAATATTGCACATGAGTCCTTGTGTGGTGGAGGCTTAAAGAGGATTCTTAAATATAAATAAGCACTTCGAATAAGATACGTCATTCGATTTGCTGATGATGAAGCAAAATTGAGAAGCGAAACCTCAGAATAGTTTGCTCCATCGTCAGATTTGTGTTAAGGGAAAGTCGTGGTGTTCCTCATCGCCTAGACCTCCAAAGCCCCTCGGAACGAAAACGAAATGCGCGATAACTAACCCATGGGAGTACCTAATACCTATAACTATACCTATACCTATAGAGAAAAGAGATACAAGTGTATCTGCCAGATATGTAAAATAAAATGTTGTAGGATAAATGAGATTTTTTGTTTGTGGCTCAACTTGAACCACCACACCAGCAGGACCAGGAGCATAAAGCGCAACGATAACTACCGCCACGCCACGCCGCCGCCGTCGCTCAGCGCTGTGCCGCAACAGCAATTCGAGTCGGGCCGCAATTTCGAGGACATAAATCAGAGTGAAGTGTGCGCTGGTTTGGGGTTAATGCCTGATGGTGTTGGCATCATCACGAGGACATCTAACATTTTGGTGGCCATCTGTAACGTATATAACTTCTACCTGCCTACGTTATTTTGTGAAATTTGTTATACTGCGTTGTTGTGGTAGCACACACGCGTAAGCTCAGTGCATATTTCATGAGGACGAAATGAAACTTTTGTACCTCCAATATATGTACATACATGTGAAATATATCGAAGGACGAAAGAAAGTTAGGGCTATGGAAAAATCTACTTATATCATCACTTTTTCTTTTTCGTTTGGGGTCGTTCAATTGATGTCTTATAAAAGATGCAAGTGACAGAATAATCAACGATATGCTGAATTTTCAATTCGGGTAGGTAGGTATACATATTTTGGTTTCAAAAGAGCAAAGTTCGAAGGATTCTGATGAACAAGTCAAAACTTTCGAATTCCGTAGTATATCTTTAAATTTTGTTGATTGTAGTTTTGGATTTAAATTCTTTTTTAAGCAGATACGTTTTTGATACCTTCCTTCACATTTTAGACCTACTTTATTTTTTGTCCAGAGAATAGTGTTAGAAATATAAAAGTTCTGTACGCTCTCAAGATTTTTTTTTATCCGATGGAAATATTTAAAAGACACTCGGTGAGAATCGGTACCGAGCTGTGTGTGACTCTTAGCGCACAAAAACTACCGGTTGATCAGGACCAATCTATAAAAGATCGACAAATTCACTTAAGAGGAAATTTACAGTCGTTAAACTTTCCCTAAGCTTTTAGGTCATCAGCTCATGAGGCTTGGTTCTTTATAGACACTGATTATGTGATACAGGGTTGTTTTTAATAAATTCTAAAAACATTTCAATTTGAAGGTCACGAAGGACTTTGTTTTGGATTTTTTGGATACCACAAGTCCACAAGTTCCAGTACATTCTTCTGTACTCCAAGTTCAGTTCTTCTCTTTTCTTTTGGATGTGCTCTTTCCATTTAAGCTTTGCATTTAAAGTCATTTCAAGGTATTTGGCGGAATTGGAGCAAGGTACTTCTGCACTGTTTACAGTTATCAGAACGCTATTAAGTTCAAAATTTATATGATTTTTAGATTTTTATTATTTTTAGATTTTTATTCCATTTAATTTGATACGCCATTTTTGCGTCCAAAAATGTACTTTATCGACAGTATTTTGCAATTTTTGTGTAACCTTTGCAACGGATCTACCGGGCACCAATATTGCAGTATCATTAACTAAGATGGTCATGATAGCGTTGGAATCCACTGGAATACCTACCCCTAGTATAAACCAAATATCAGATTGGCCATAGGACACTTCATTGCGGTTAACCGGCTTCTACGTTCTTTAATTCCGAGTAATGTTTAAAGAGTCTTCAAGAACCTTTTCCACCACATCAGTAATTCGATGTACTTAGTCTATCTATTTATTTATAAATCTAAACCGTATATTTGAGAAGTAGTCTTCTTTCTTCTATTATTTTGCTGAACCTTTTCAATAGCAGTTTTTCGAAAAATGTTGCCATGATTGGTGTAAGCGATATTGGTATGTAAGATGTTACTTCTGTTGGTGGCTTACCTTGTTTAGGTATAACAATGACTTGTGCGATTCTCCAACGATGTGTTAGATATCTTAGTGGCTTACCTTGTTTAGGTATAACAATGACTTGTGCGATTCTCCAACGATGTGTTACATATCTTACTTTTTGTCATGCGTCTGTTATAAACTGTAATTTTTTAAAGGCTATCGAGGACATTTCATTCAAAATCTGAGCAAGTGACCGTATTTGCTGGGAATGGTTTGAAAACATTTGCAAAATGATCAGCTTTTTTTCGAGTTTCCAATCCATTTGCGATCTTGAGATTTTTTGCGGGAATAACCACTTTGTTTGCTTTGCTCTTTACCAAAAAAGTTCTGAAATGGAAAGTTTGCCTGTTTCAAAGAGGAAACGATGGAAATTAAAGGTCTGACATTTTTGTTCGATAGAAATAAGCCTATTTTAATGAGGGCTACTGCATTTTTGTTGACATTGTTTGACATTGAGTATACTCAACTTCCAGGTTAAAATTAATATCCTTGATAACAATTCAAGAATTTACAATGTACATGCTATTTGATAGTCTCATGTTTATTTCCAGGGAAATGAATATACATATGATATTAGAATTTAAAACTTGTTACTTATTCTTGATTTTTTGAAGAGATTTGAAGTGCTACTTGATAGTCAACATTAACATTTGAAAGAATTAAGTCTTACTTCAGTGAAGTTAGTACATCTGTTCGGGTGAACTTTAATCCCAAGTGTAACTCGTATTTTGTTCATCGATAGGAAATTAATATCAACTGAAAGCCCGATTGTAATTGTTAAGAAAAATTAGTCAGCTTTTAGTGTTCTAGAAGCAGTTGCTACCAATTTAAATCAGAATATCAATAAATAAAGTTTGTTGTACCATTTGGAATTGAAATGTTTGTATATCCTCAATTTTTGAACTGTGGAACCATTATTTTACTTTTCTGTGTCATCTATAAATTTGTTATTAAACTAAGCTCGTACTTAATAACTGCTCAAAGACTAAGTTTGAACCTCCAAGAAATGGATAGGGATATAATCATAATTGAAATTCCAAAAATCATATATTTCATACAGTATTTACCTATGTAAGCGATAATTTCTAGAAGTATTTAGCAGTGAAATATGCTTCTAAAAATTGTTCAACCGTGAATATTTGAAAAACGTAGAATATAATCAAAAATGTAAAGTCGATTTTTCTTGCCTTCAAATACTCCTTCTTCAATTATGAAAATTATTTGCCTTTTTTTCAAGATTTGTTTACTGTCTAAAGTTATTTTGATATTTCACAATTTATTAAATTCAATTCAATTATTCATCATTTGCAACCGAATCTCTTCTTTGTCCTTATACTCGTATCTCATCAAAGACTTTATAAATAATGATACATCATTGATCCCAAAAAAGGCGATAGAAACCCAAACCCCTTAAGGTATATAATACAAAAATGCTATGTCTAACATTTCTTAAACGAAAAAAAAAAAGTTTAAAACAATCGCCCAAAAACGAATGTCCAATAATTCGCCCCGGGGGGAATCAAGAATGATTTTTTCGACAGGCTCTATCATTCATGGTCTTTCTTCTCCTAACGCTTAAGCTAATATTCAAGGGATGACAGTTTTTATTTCCTACATCCCGATCCCACACATCCCTTTAAACAAAAAAGAGAGGGTCTGTTTTTATACCACCAAAACCTTTATTCCATTGTGGACATCTTGTAGCGAGATTAATTAAATATTTTTTAAAGCTTGTAAAACATTCCTATGTTTGTGCTTACCTATTCCCTTTACCCTGTCAATCCGCTTCAGTCCCCGGCCTCGCCGACCGAGCCGGTCCGGGCCGTATAACAGCATGGGGTCTTTGTATGATGGTATGAAGTTCAATGTGGTAGACATACAAAAAGTGAAACAGCCACCGGAATGACAACTAAAGGGATATTGGGGTTAGAACATTTTTGTCTTATAATAAGGAGAAGGACGAGTTCTTCTTTGCCCTGCGCTGCTCCTGATGCATATCCTTGACAACAAACCCTTTTTTATCAAAGAGAGGACTTTAAAATTGTGATCAGGTTTTCTTTTTCTCACCCTCCTCTCTATAAAATATAATGTTATAGTATGTGTAGACTTTTGTAGAATTTTTCATTTACCGTTATTCACTTGTCATTTGTTGCTTTTAATACCAATCCGATGATGATAGAAATGAAAGGACATTCTGGTATGGTGTTTCCTTTTATTTACTAAGAATAATTGATTTTCACTCCAAACATAAAAAAAGATATGAATATTATGTATATTTTCTTTGTGGGATTTATGTAGACTATTCCCACAAGCAAATATTGAAATAATCCTTTGAAGTTGATTAAAAAGAACACATTCACATTTACAGAGTATCTGTATTCTTTTTCGCAAGATTTGACAGTTTAAACAATGAAACCAATTTCAAAAACAAATACATATGTATGTCTACATATGAACATAAAAGTAGTAATTTCGAATTATCATAGGTATTTCTTGTCGAATTTAAACAGATGAAATGAGAAGAGATTCTTCTGCTAACAAAGTGAGATGAGCTAGTAGGTGTACAGTTTATTACGTAAAAGTAGAATAAAGTGAGATTAATGTTAAAAAACACGGTTTTGATAACTTCTCGAAAAGCATTTTTGTTTATAAGTGTTTTATTTGAATTATGTATCAAATTTCACTTCCAAATTTATTTATGTTTACACTATCAGATTTTTGCTTAAGAAAGTTTAATAGAAGCTTTATTTTACGGCCAAAGGATTGCCAACAAAGGAAATGTGCTCATCTGGCTCATCACTTAGTGCACTTCTAACTTCTTCTGTTTATGGTCAAAGAGGTTTGATTTCATATTTCAATGTTTTGACGTGCGAGAAAATGGCTGCGTTTAATCTTAGATCGATAGGTAACCGGATACCTTTATGTTAGTGTTTTACGTGTAAAACTTTTCAAAACAGTTGGGATGTCGAAAAAGGAATCCAAAGGTATTCAAAAATGTCTATTACGAGTTTATGTGGGTATCTGACAGAACAGCTGATTCAACGTATGGGTAATTATACAAAAGTTGGGTAACTAGATGTCATCAACCAATATACACAAAGTCTCATTATATTTTATTGAGATTACAATTTATTTTAAAACAATGGAAAGACCTTTATTTAGTCACTCAATTTCAGTTCTTCATTTTGCATACAAGTCATTAAAAAAAACACAATTAGTTCTTAAAACGTCAGTCCTTTGGTAACCCCGAAAACCAACAATTAAGTGACTGTCTATTAAACATTATCATTGATTTGAGATAACTTATCAATTTACTACAATCTGTGATAAATATAGTTAAATATATACTACAACTTTCCTAATGCAGTGTTCTCCACTTTATTTAAAAAAATAAGACATTTTGTGTTCAGTTTCATATCGCCGACTCAACGTCAAATCCCACTTTGAATTTTAATGTTGGTAATAAAGTTAGTTGCGGGTCGCATAACTGTACCAGAGTTTGGGTTATGTTTGTTGTCTATACACGTGCTAAGCCAGTCAACACGTCAGTCCTATGGTGAGTCGTTATTTTTTTGTTAATCTAAAGTTTATTTTTATTTATACATATTAGACTATGATTTGTTACAATGTAGTTGGTTGATATTCGAAATTACAAAAAAAAACATTAGTTCTGATGATAATCTCAAATTTTGCCTTTTTTGTCAGTTCTTTGGCGTCAGTTCTGTGTCAGGTATTTTTATTATTTATTATATTATTGTTCTTCATTTCATGATCATTAGTACTTTTAAGATGAATATTGTTAGATTTTGTTTAAATTGTTTGTTGATTACTTAGAAATATTTAGTAAAACTATGTAAAAGTAGTAAAAGATAAGTGAATAACGTTACGCTAAATGTCAAAAGTCTGTTTTGAAAACTGATATAGTATTTTCTCCCAGTATTACATATTAATAATTATTTTTAATTGTTACTAAGTGATTTTAATACTTTTAAAACACATGTGTCATTATTAAATCCTAAAAGATTTTTACTAATTTGTTTTAAATTTCATTATAATACTTTCAAAACTGTGTATTTTATCAGTACTATGTTATCTCGTCAGTCCCCTGGCAGTTAAATTCTGAATTTTTTAAATATCTTACTATGTACTCAAAAAAGTGACTGGTCCGATTTGGAACAATATACTCGTATTAATTAGATTAGCCATCATACACACACGAATTTGTTGAAGTTCGATTAAATAAATATCGTAAACAAAATATCCTCAAAAGTTACCCAACTTTTGTATAATCACCCGTATGTATTTAATTTGAAGGAACCAGAAAATTGATTTTAAATTTGTATCGTTTTTAGTAAAAATGCGATGAATTATTAAAATTATACGTTGAAACGTTTGTTTTACAATAGTTTTGGAACTAGAAATCTTTTTTTGAACAGCTGAAACTTGTTTTTATTTTTTTGCCAGCTATCTTAATTTAGGTATCCAAATCGTTCAATAATATCTCAAAACACACCTATCCAAGATTGCCTATCCAACACCATATTGAACGCAGCCTATGGTTCATGCTTGCCATATAGAGTGTTATATAGAGCGAGAGTTTAACGTTTAACAAATCCTAACATTGAGTTAGCTTTACTAACGAATTAAATGTAGATTACAATTTTTTAAAACAAACTCCAAAATCTTTAAAACTTTGAACGCGATGTATAGAGTGCTGCAATATTTTAAAATCAATCGAACTAGAAATCATTGAAGATATAAAATAGTAGTATTAATTTTAGTTAAGTATTACCAGTCAGATTACTTTTGCGCCCAACTTGGGCCGTACTGTGAAAAATAGATATTCGTTCTTTAACCGTACATATCGAATGTGAAATGAAAGACAAGCTCTGTCTATCCCTGTCTTTGCAATTTTCAAGAATTGAATTCCACTCCTTTTTTGTTAAATGCTCACACTGTATGCCTGCCATGTTAAGGGTATAAAGAAGAACCTTTGTGCTAACTCTAGTTATAAAAATGTGAAAATTTACTTTTAAAGAGACGTTTACTAAGAGGTTGTAGCTATGACTGTATTATAGATCATTTAATCGTAGATATTTAAAAACCTTCGCAGACCCCGCAAGTTATTCTCAAAAAACATATACATACATTTTTTTTAAACAACTTGACAAATTGAATGAACCTTCGATTTTTGTTTACCCTTTAAATTTGTATGTGTTCAATTATCTCGAGTTTTGATATTGATGCTATTCTGAATCAATGTAGTTTGTTTCAAAATAAGGTATACGTTTTGAAAGCCATGAGTTTTTAAGGATCTTCTAGACAATAAATTGTGTTTTGAGATATCACCGTATTTAAAATTAAAAAAAAAAAAAACACTTGTTTGAAATTTTTTGAACCTATGCAAACTCATGAAGTAGTTTTTGTGTTCAATAAAATGATGATGAATGATGATTCTAAGACTTAAACGGTTTTTAACAGAAAAGCTTTCAAAAGGGTTTTTAAAGTAATTGTATGATCTGAAAACGTATCCCTCGTCTAAAAATAGCTATAACATCAATTCTTGGAAATACATGCATACATAATATATTATTGAAAAAAATATATGAATTATGTTAGAAACGTGTAAATTCTAGTAGATAGCTAAAATAAAAGTTCATATTTGAAATAAACACCAAAACTCATATACAGTGTTGGAAAAAATAATAGCAACAAGTGTCTTCATCATTTTCGATACACAATATTTTTTTTAGCAATTAAGTCTTTTGTCGTTAGTCTTTCTATATTTTAGTCGTAGCAAATCAATTGACGGTAAAAAGTTCGAGGCCAATGATGATTTCATCTGGATAAAATAATAGAAACAACCTACTTTAATTGTTATTTTAACGTAAGGATTAATTTTTTTAAGACAAGCTGAAAAAACGATGCTTGAAATTAAATAAACCTTAAACTGTTCGAAGAAAAACTTTACATTCACGCCTAAAAAAGAAACAAGATAAAGAAAAAGATAAACTTTTTCACGTTTTGATACACTAATTGTAAGAATATGTAAGAGGAACCCACTTCTTTCTTTAAGAGAACTCAAAAATGAATTAAACGGATCAGTGAAAGCTAGAACAATAAGAAACCAACTTATAGAACAAATCTACCTGGTAGAAGTCCACGAAGAGTGGCATTTTTTAACCAAGCAAAACATTATGCAAAGACTTTCCTTTGCAAACCAACACTTACACCGTTCTTAACAAAGATCAATTTGTTTACTTCCGATGGAAAAATGTTTGTGAGAAGGCCAAAAGACAAAATTGGCTAACAAATACTTACAATAAAACGAAATCAATGTTATGGAATGGCCATCACAATCCCCCGGCCTAAACCCAATTGAACACTAATGGGGCATCCTAAAGCGAAGGATCAGAGATTGTAAATTCGATGGAGCGAACAGTAGAGGAAGTTATTAATAATAAGAGTGCCACTAGAAAATACTTTAAGAATTTGAAATACTTTTACCGTTAAGTTACTTTCTCGCTACAAAAAGAGTATCATTCTAATTTTGTTTCTATTATTTTGTCCAGAAGGAAGCAACATAAGAATCACAAGTCTATTTTTTATCATTATTTCCCAATATTATATTTAAAAAAAAAAACTATTGTATTTAAACAATACATTGTTAAAAATCTATCTGAGTAGTTTTTATTTTACTACTCTTCACAAATACCTTTTTATGTGTTAAAAAGAATGAACACGAAGCTTGTTTCTATTATTTTTTCCAACACTGTATATTATTTCGTTGTAAGTCTCCTTTTTTGGCTCTTACACTGAATCAATTTTAGAGAAGAGAATTTTCTGTATTCTATGCGAATCGTATTTTAATTGAGTACAAAACTCAACAACAAAATACTGGAAAAATGATGTATCAAAAGAAATGGTTTGTGTACGAGTATTTGAACGAACTCATTGATTGTACAAACCATTTGGCATTTCTTTTGATAACTTAGTTTCCCGATAATTCATATTTTTTGACAAGTTCTTTCTTACGTTATGAATGAACGGTCCTAGGATTATCTAAGCTAGGTTATATAGGTTATAAATCGTGTGAAATATTTTTGTAGTCGGTGTCAACTCAGAGACACCTCATACGGGAAACAAAAACTCATTCCAAGACAAGTGTACCACGGCTTATTAATGTTATCGAAAATAAATGATTTATACAGTGTTTCAAATTATTTTTGAAAGTTTCGTCAACGTGGATGAAAATTTATTTAGCAGATTATATTTCTGGAAACGTTCGTTTATATTATATTTTATATTTTTTTTATTTATATTTTATATTAAAAGAACTATTAAGAAACGTTTCTGGAGATAAGACAAAATTATGTCTAATAAGTGTAGCGGAAACGTATTCCTGTAAAAAAACCCTTTGATATTAAATTTATTGGTATTCAAAGCCTGAAAGTGGCAAAAAAGCAAGTGTTTGCTTACTAAAGGTTAATTTTTGATCAACAATTTAAAAGGGTTCTTTGAGGCAAGAAAAACTGAGACTTACTTTAGAAATACTTGAGACATATACATAATTTTGAATAACTTGGAAGTATAATTTTTTACTATCACGGGACAGTAAACTTTAGAAAAGTATTTACAAAACCACAGAAGCATATGATCCATGTTTTCTCAAAATTTCTTATAAAAACAAGTAAAGGCTTATTAGTCATCTAATAACTAATGACAATCTTTTAAAATAAAATGATTGAAACTGTAACCCATAAACGATTGTTTAAAAAAATACCTGTAGTCGTTTTGATGGTAGCTGTTTAAAAATGTGTAGTTTTGAAAAATTATTTTTCAATTTATTGTTTGGAACTGTTTTGTGTCTTTTAAGCACTGTTGTTGTTGTTTAACATTTTTGAAGAGGCATATTTCAAAAACTTGAAGTACCTGTGGCATGATGGTTAGTGCGTTGGACTGTCTGTCATGCCAGAGGTCTTGGGTTCGATCACTGCCTATGCCATATAAAGTTTTTTTTTCACGGGTGCTGCCTCTTGCGAGGAGTTGACAAATTCTCCAAGTGTAATTCTTGTCAAGAAAAGTGCTTTCTCAAATTAGCCGTTCGGATTCGGCTTAAAACTGTAGGTCCCCTCCATCCCTGACAACAGTACTCGCACACAGGAATGGTGGAGAGTTGTAAGTCACTAGGCCCTAGTTATCAACGGACTGTTGCCCCCCCCCCCCCCAATTTATTTTTTTATGTTTCAAAAACTTGGTGTAATGAAAAAATTATTAACTACATAAGTTTCAAGAAATCTTAATTCTTTTAATTTATTCTTTAGTTTTTTAACTTATTATAAAACGTTTTATAATTCACCACCAAAAGCAAGAAATTTATACACCTTATCAATTTTCGATATTGTAATGACTTTTCGCTATAACTTGACACTGAGCAAGGTGGCTCACGGGGCACAATCTCAACTTTGTTTTTGAGGAAACTTTTATGTTGAGTTTCTTAATAACAATTGAACTCTTCTTTGGAGGCATGGGGCTACACATGTACTATGTACATAAGTTTATCCCATTTTGAATCACTTCGCCGTTAAACTGTAATAAAGTTTATATTGAATATTATTATGATGATATATGTATTTGTTTTTGGGTGCCTAACCAAGATGTCTAGAGAAATTCTTTAAAAAAACGTTTCATATTTAATATTCGCTGAGGAAAGTGTTCTCTTTTCATTTTACACTTATCAAAAATATTTTCCCTTTATTCCACCTTTCGGTTTCCTCACAAAATGGTGTTTGTATATTTTGGTTTGAGTCATCCTCTCGTAGCGTAGTTAAGTTTGTCATAATTGTATATGTCTTCACTGAACGAATATTCTCATCCCAATACTACTCGCTGTCATACATTATAAATAAGTACATGGCTGTCTTAATTTCTTCGTCGTAAAATTTCAATAAAAATTGTTCATAAAACATTAAAACTTCAGCGGCCCGCCGCCGCCGCTCCGCACCTAAGTTGTCCTGCATTTTCTGTCAAAGTCTCATAACTCCCCTTTTGCATCCTTCCAAACAGCAATTAATATTTTCAAGTGTCATCGTCGCTCGTCTTGTATATGTAAAATGTATACTTCTCAACTCTTGCACCTGCAGCCCTATTTTTTCTTTTTCGTTTTTCATAATTTTTTTTTTCTGTTGCTATGATGTTCGCTTTCCCAGCTTTCCCAAAAAATATATAAAAATGTATTTTGTTGTTGTTGTTAATTCTGAAACTTTTTATGTGTCACACAGAAAGAGGGTTTGAGATCTGCTTCTTGTGTATACCACCCATAGGTTAGATTGTGTTACGCGTTTGGGGTATGTTTTCTGTTTTCTGCATCCGCCTGAAATCCCCTTTGATGGCGCAAAATAAATGCTCCTTGGAAAGACATCAAGAGTGAATGTGTTCCGTATGCGCTGGAGGCGCACTCATCGGATGCAGTGGAGTATTCGGATATTAATGGTTTCACTGCCGCAAGTTCCAAGATGTGGAGTTTTGTATTTGTGGGGCGAAAATATTATGGAAATGAGCGGAAAAATCATTTCAAGAGTTGGGGTAAATTTGTGTTTATAATTTTTTTCTTTTTCACTTTGCATCCTTATTTTAACTCAGATTTTTGTTTTTGTATAGAAAGCTTTTTTTAAATGGTTCATAGGAAAAGTAGTTCAAAACCTTTAAACAGTTTAAAGTTATGCCATAACAAAAGCAAAGGGTATGACGGTCGACCGACCGACGGTATAGTGGATCGATATGAAAATTCTTAAAATAGAAACATAATTGCCTGCACAATTTTGTTTTAAATCCACTTGAAAGTATAAAAAAAGCTAACGAGAGCATAATAACTCTTACATAGTATTAAAAACAAGCGCGTGCACGTTGACGTTAACGTTGACGTGGTTGTATTCACATCTAAACAATTTGAATAACGTTTCCCCAGGTCCTGATTAATTTTTCTAGAGCCTTGATCCATTCAAAACAAAAGAGTGCAATCAAATTAGGTATAAAATCGAAGAGTAAAAAAAAAAGTAAATCTAAATTTTTCATTACATATACTTTAAACGAAAATAAAAATAATCAAACTTTTAATAGTCCACCCAATTGAAAATGTGTTTTCTCGCATTTCCCTCAAAATTGGTGTTTAGGTATCCTTTGTGTGATAGTCGCGTGCAACCGATATGACGCTATATTTGTTGATACTAACGTTTTTCAAAAAAAAGAACAAACAAATATTACAGCTTATGTCTCTTTCCGTAAAATTATACAACTTAGTCAAACCAGTGTACAAGAACAAAGCTACCAGCTAGGTTTTTCATTTCACTTTTACTCGAAATGAAATTGAAATCGATTTAAAGTATAAATTGCAGTTCTGAAATTCACTTTTATCAATATCGATTTTTTTCGAACTTAACGAAGTGAATTTACATGTTCTACATTTCAATTTTTGCGATTTTCAAATGATTTAATTTCGACCATATTCAGTTGGTGTGATTTCAATTCGACATGAGGAAATTGTTAAAAACAGTAGTGCATTCACTTAAAGAAAATAAAACTTATAAATAAATAAATTGGGTGGCGCAACAGCCCGTTGAGAAATAGGGCCTAGTGACTTACAACTCTCAACCATTCCTGTGTGCGAGTACTGTTGTCAGGGATGGGGGGGGGCCTACAGTTTAAAGACAAATCCGAACGGCTAATTTGAGAAAGCATTTTTCATGACATAAGCCGAATACAAGAATTACTCTTGGAGAATTTGTTAATTCCTCGCAAGAGGCAGTACCCGTTAAAAAAAAAAACTTTAGATGGCACAGGCAGTGATCGAACCCAAAACCTCTGGCATGACAGTTCAACGCACTTCTTTTTTTTTTTAAATTCATTTTTATTAATTCCATCTTAAAACTATCTCAAAGCTAGACAAAAATTCATAAAACTAGCCTAATTAACCATAACTTACAACTAACTTACTGGTCCCATACAGACACTCTAAGTTAAACTATAACACTTAATACTAATGCCTTTCGCCCCAAAAATTAAATTGTTGGTCGAAGACATAGCTCTTGCAATGTGACCTCGAACGAGTTTTATCACGAAATTGTCAATTCTGTTGATTCGAGCCCTGTTGAATAGGACCTCGTTGGAAAAGTAATGCAGGTAAGAAGATTAGGCTGTTCAATATAAGCCGGTACAGCGTCGTAAACACTGCCGCTCGAACACCCGAAACTTCTCCATCTGAGAAGGGGCAACGTTGAACCACACAGGACAACCATAAAAGATCATCGGCCGTATGAGGGACATGTAGCAAATTACCTTCAGTCGTCGCAATATCGCTGAATCTTGTCGTAATCACGCTGCAAGAGAATTCTAATAACCTCAACCTTTCGGGCCGTTCTGTATTTAATAATTTGATCGTCGGCGTACGCAATTGCCCTTGTAAGGCCACCTATCAGATCGCCACTGGTGTAAATGCTGATAGACCAAGAGCCGGCAGCAAATTTTGGGAGTGGAGTGATAACCAAAATATATATACATACATGTATGTGTAGAATTGTAGATATACGCAACATTATGCCAAATTCAACCGTCTGGCAGGTTTTTTTTCAGCCGGGGGCGGGGGTGGGCGTTCGAAAATGGTCATTTTTTCGGTTTTGGGGTCGAAGTGATAACAACTTAATTGGATATATAAGCAAAAGGGGATGGTGCCCTGATGTCAGAAGAGTGTGTCCAAGACGTTTTGCTTTCAGCCTTCCCTTGCCAGACGGCCGCCAAAATGCGTGAAAATCAACTTTTTGGGTCGAAGTGATAACCACTTAAATTAATATATAATCAATAGTAGATGGTCCACTGATGTCAGAAAAGTGTGTCCAAGACGTTTTACTTTCAGCCTTAACTTAAGACTTATCGGCCGAAGATTTGACGGGTTGGAGTTGTCCTTTCCCTTTTTCGGGAGAGGATGAAACACAGCGGCCTTCCAATGCACTGGTTAATATGCATTATTCAGTGCATTATTAAAGAGTGTGGTATAAATGTCAATTGCCTCTATCGGTAAATATCTTTGTACAACGTTGGATATACCATCGACAACTGCTGACTTTTTGTTTTTATTGAATTGAAGATGAGTTGAAGCTCAACCTTCGTCACTAACAAGACAGTTCAACGCACTAACAATCATGCCACGGGTACTACGAAATAAACCACCAAAATGACAAGTAGGGTTTAAATTTTCTTATTAAAATTCTATTAAAATATCAGAGCTCATTTTTAGTTTTAAAATGACATCATAGTGTTTTGAACGTTGGACTCTACGAACACATCTAGCGAGCCTCAAGGAGGTATCAAACGTAAAAACGTTTAATAATGAAAAATTCCAAAATTAATTTAGAAACTCTAATAAAAGTCAAATCCGCAGCAGGATTTAACTTTGCCTTTTAACTGCAGTCATTCTACTACAAATGTTGTATTTTTTATTCACATACATTTTAACTGTACTTCGGATAGTTCTTCCAAAACAAAAAACTCTTCTAATATCTCTCATTTCCGGCCATGCCATAAAAATCATAGCTCGGTGTATCATTCCATTCAACGTAACAGTAATACTAGACTTATTTTATAAGAATAAATGTACCTACAGATATCACATGGATTTAGCAAATTGCTGAAAGTTAAAGTGATCTTAACTCTAGAAAATTTTTAAGATTTAGTAAGATGTTAAAATCGTTTAATATCAGGTAAATCATCTTTTAAGCTTAGTAAATTGTTAAAAATGCCGCATATATACTAAAGCGCCTAAGTCTTTTTGCAAAATTTTTGTGTAACTCTTAAGACTAATAACTTGAAAGAGCACATATTAAATTAATTGATCCCACATAGTATTGTAGTACTGAAAACTGAAAGCGTAAAATGTTGGAGTCAATTTTTTCCAAATAAATTGCTTATTTTTTTAGGAGCTGTAGATAACCTTTTATTTTTATATTTTTTAATAGAAAAAATTGAAGCCATGAACTTTTTCTTTTTTGGTTTTTCCGATCATGTTTATTATATACTTTCTGAACAACACACATATCTGCCAATATGGTCCCTAATGTACATACATACACACTTTTTGCTTTATTAAAATACAAACCTTACAACTTTAGTCTTACTCGTAAATACCACCAAATCTATCCACATTATGTACTTTAGTCTTTTCCAATCTATTGTTACTTCAAAACCCCATTAGTACGTCGATCGTTCTTCATCTTCCCATTAGAACCTTCCCTAACATCATCTGTAGGCAGCTACAGAGGTGGGTAACGTTAACGTACATACATTAAATTACGGCCGCTACCGATAATCTGTAACTAATTGGAAATAGTTTGGAAGGGATGCCTCAGCTCGGCATGTTATGTGTACCTTTGGGCAACGGATGTGGAAAACCTGATATCTACGCCTCGTTCATCAAAAAGTCTTAATTAATCTCTGCCCCTCCTATTTCTATATTGGCTTGCCGCATATATACAAATACTCTTGTACATCCACATCCCCGCACATATTCATTTTATTATATCTTTTTTTCGAAAAAAGTCCTTGCACATGAGTACTCCCTTAATAACCGGCACACGTCGCTCGTCGTTCTCGCCATTCCACTTGCTCCTCAGCTTTTATCAAAATCTCGTGTTCGGGGTCCCAGCAGCGCAGTCGATGATTTTTGGTCTTTTGCAATAGATTCGACGAACGTTACGAGATATGGCCAGGCCAGACCATCGAACAGGACAAGACCGAATCATCCCTTGTATTGTAGTGTAGAGTCTACCTCTGCATCAAGAATGTCGCCCTGTTTTCCTCATTGTCCTCGTCGCCATCGTCATCGGTCGTTTTGTTTTTCAATATCTATTTGGAAAACAGAGTTTTTATGAAATTTATTACGATGTAATAAGCTGAAATTGCATTGCAACGTTTGTGTTTAGAGCTAAGGGAAGAACCGATATAAGGGGGATATATGTATGATGTTTATGTATATTCTGCTCTCTTATAGCCTTGTCTGATGACAGATGACTTAAACGCGCTACTCTTTACTGGTGCGTTGTCACACCAGATGCTGCCGTTATGTGGCAGCACTGTTCAATGCCAGAAACCGCACAAAAGCGCTCCGTTGGTGGTTCAACGTTTGTTTTTATAAATCGCGGCACATCTATGCCTTTTGCCTCATGTACCTTTCCTATATATTCTATACTGAAATGACGACATGTCTTTCCCAAAAATCTGGAGGAGGGTTGTTTGTGCAAAATAAAAAAAAAAAAAAAGGAAAAATACAAACTTGAAAAATGCCAGACAAAATGACGTCGAGCCTGTGTCATACATATATCGTTTGGTTAAGGAGAAGGTGGATTTTCGATTCTAAAGAGGGTGAAATAGGAAAAGTTTCGAAAATGTGACTAAAATGCGTAATTTTTACGCCAACAAAAAGTGTTGCCGTTTTTGCAGACAAAATGCTTTATGGGTATAATAAGTCCTATTGGAAAATCAATCCTTTAAAAGTTGAGAGGCAACTTTGATTTTATACAATGTGTCCGAATTGTGCTGTTTTGACTTTTTGAACCGAAGTAGAAGAAACACCGAATGGGCATATTCTGAATTTAGGTTTGATTTCAAAAATGTACCACTGTGGGCAAATACAGGAAATTTGTTCATAAACTCAAAATGTTTGACCCCACAATGAAACAATGGAGTTTCAAACCAACCTATTTTTAAAGCTTATAACCTTCAATTCCATTTCCGATATAATATCTTACCCGTGGCATGATTTTAAGTGCAGAGGACTTTCGTTCCAGAAGTCTTGGATTTAAAATTTTGGTTGGCACTGGCCTCCAAATTAAATTCTCGTCATTAAAAGTAATTTCTCAAATTATCCGTTCGTATTCGGCATAAAATCAAAATCTGTAAGTCCCATCTGTTCCTGACATTACTTGCGCACAGGAATGGTAAACATTTTTAAGTCACTAGGCCTTGGTTTTTACGAGCTGTTGCGCCACCTTATTTCACGGTGTCCACTGAGCGGTCCCTTAAGTTAAGTAAAAAGTGAGAAGATACAATAAGTTTTTGGCTAAATGAATTATGAGTTCAGAAACTCAGCGTTTTTGGCACCAATCGAGATTTCGCTTTTCTAAGCCACAAAGGGCCAACAAAAATTAATTGATTTTGTAGGCGTGTAAATCATCAGTTTTTGTTAATTGCGTACCTGGCAGTGCCTCGTCTTTAACGATTTCTAGGTCCTCTTTGAACATTTTTTTAATGCTTGTTGACTTCTGCAACATTTACAATACCCGTGTTTTGTTGGCATTCTATAGATAGTATAGTAGAAAATTCCCAAGAAAACCCATCGGCATAAGCCAGATTTTTGTATTTAAAATTGGTACAACTGAAAGAAGACCTGTCAGGACAATAATAATAAAAAAAAACACAAATAGAAGAAAGTTTTATGAAAATCAAAAGTTAAAATTAACTTCAGCAAAAAAACTAACTAAAACTAATAAAATGGACAATTTTTAAGAAGAAATGGTAAGAAAACATCTGGAAATTGAGATTCTATAAAAAAAAGTTCATCTCAATCTCAATTTGACATAAAATAAAAACTTTAAGAAGGGGGTTTGTTCGTAGACTACTACATTAACATGTGGTGTTGAAGCGAGCTTGAAGCTCGCCTCAATTCTTTATATACTTAAATCGAGTTGAAATGCGCTTGATTCGACTCGATTCCGGTTGGGGTCGGAGTTGAGTCAAAATTTGTAAAGAAAAACCTATGTGGACGAGTTGGTTTTATAGATAATGCATTATGGTCTGTTTATTTGCATGTTTGTGTACAAAAAAATAAAGTTTTGTTTTAATCAAATTAAAAAAAAAAATTGCACATGGAGTAGGTAACATATTCTTATAATGGTGCTGAACTATTCAGTTCTTCATTGTTTAACACGAATCAAACTATCTCACTTGCACTTCATAAGAAACACCGAAACATCATTTGCATTTTAGAAAGTGCTGTCAAACTTAATCATATTTAAATCTTCTTGTGCGGTGGAAACACCAAAAAGATTTATTTAATCTAAACTGCGATAAACCTTTGGTGGAAACATTGCAAAACTTAATTATCTTTTCTATTGTTTTCTCCTGCAAAATAAGCCCAGTAGTCCATTTTCACTAAAAAAATTAAATAATATCAACAGTAATAGATTGTTTTTTTGCCTCAATGGAAAACACATGATTCCAAATGCACAACTACTCAACGAACACAGCCATCGAGATACAAATGCAATATCAATCGCACCAACATTTGAGAACGAAATCACATAAGATCCATTCGAGACTCGTATAAATGTCAAAAACCCATCCGTAATAAGAATCTACTTTAATTTTTATCGGTAGTATTCATACTGCGGATATTGTTTTAGTTATTCGTGTAAAATCCTACTATACTATTGATAGATTTTCTAACAAAACACCGGTAATTTTATGTTTCCTCACATCAAATTATATGGAAATGCGTGTTGAATACCTAGTATCATAAATTATAAGAAAACGAACAACTCGAGAATACTATTTATAAACTGACGCGTATCTCATGAAATATAGTAAATATTTTAACGTTTGAGGATTTATTTGACAAAAATTTAAGGAAGTGTCAAATTAAAAAAAGAAAACATTTTCAATTCCTTAAAAAACTAAATTTCTCGATAATTTTTGGCCACAGGTGTTGGTATTCGTTGTTGTTTTCAGGGAAAAGACAAGCTGTGTTTTTCAAAATACCCTGGAATTGTACTATCGCTTTTAACTTTACATCTTTCACCATGACTGATGCAGGTACTTGGTTTTTGGACAGCCATTTTGGTTCAACCAGAGTTGTGGTATAAGATTAACTTGGTTTTACAACATATTTGGATATGGCCAGAATGAAAAGTTGCATTCAATACGTAAAAAAAGGAATACAAAATTGATTGACAAAGGTCAGGCTACATTTTTGGAACGGCTGTTATTTTTAGACATGTAGTTTTAAATCTGGAATACTTTTTTCGAAATTGGTCTTTCTGACAGCTGTCACTTGATTTTGTTTTACTAGTAGAGTCAGCAATTCTGTAGATGGCGCGGTCTCTAAGATCATTCGATCATTTTTTGTGAAGTCGCCTGTCTAAGCCGATAAACCCGATTTGATTGACAATTTGAAAGCGAATATTCGTGCGTAATTGCTGACATACGGCCCCAATGCTACAAAAACTTGTCGAAAATTGAATCTCTCGGCTTTAATTTATTCGAGCCAGCTGCGGCGGCTACCTGACTAATTTCTGGGCCATAACATTTAATTATTTGTGTTTTATTTCTTCTTGAAAGCCACACGTCATAAAAATCAAATTTAATTTTACAAATCACTATTTGTTAATATAAAATATATTTTTTCTCAAAGTAAACTTTTTGCAAACGACAACGGTAACTTTGATTTCAAGCCTGGCTGTAATTCCTTTGTTTTTAAATGTTTATGCAATGGGCTGAGGGATACCATCAGTTTTTGTGCAAAAAAGATATACGTAAAAAAGGTTCTTCCTGGAGTAGCAGAAAAGTTACGGTAGGTATACCAGAGGCAAAGCAAAGAGTGAATAGATTCAAATGTTTCCCTGAGAAGATTTATTGTCAAGGATTTTAATTTAAAAAAAATGCATTCAACATCAGTTGTTGGCTTGGCAAAACGAAGGGTGCGCTGAGCGGGATTCTAACCAGGAGGTTTTTTTTGTTTAAAGGCTTCTTTCCGGTGACGATGATGATGACGATGATGGTGGCAATGAGAGGCACATAAAAAGAGATGTATTAAGAGGGTTTCTATAGGACAAAGTACATATATATAAAATTCTAAACAACAGAGTTCGTAAGCAATTTTGAAAAATATATATAGATAGATATACAATGCATATATGTAAAAAGAAAGAAACAAAGAAAAAGAATATATTGTAGTGAAATTACATCGATTAGATGGATATCTTCAAAAGAAGGGTCTTTATATTTTAGGTACTATAACAATCGTGAAAGACATATGCTGAAGATGCAAAATTTACGCATATAATTTGAATATGTACATAAATCAGCTAAGAATTCAAAGCAATTTTGTGTACAAAATGTTAAGTTCAATCAATTCAAATGGCTTTATGTACATTACTTTGATTTTTCGCCTATGAAGCTTCATATAAGGGATAGCATATAAAAGTGGTTTGCTCTTAAAAAGATTTATTTTATATTCGGTTGTTCTTTTGATTAAAAAACAGTTTTTTGAAATGTTAAATTGTAAAATTAAATTTATTCTAATAGATTAATGTTATTGGAAATTCCAGAGTATATTGAATCTACAAATCTTTAAAACAAGCAGCCATCATTTTAGTAAAGAGAAAATGGTTAATAAAACTAAGTTAACAGCTCAAGAATGTCAATACTTATTATAATTAAATTAATCCCATTGCTTCGCATATGAACATTGATTTAGTTTTCTAAATTTCGGGTTCTATGTGAAATTCTAAGCTTTATTTCTAGGGTTCTAAATAAAGTCGTAATCGTTTTTTATTTAATAATAGGCACGGTTAATATAAAAAGATATTAGTTAAAAGCTCAAACACATTTGAAAGAAAAGATAGGTACCTTAGGTATTATTTTTCACGAAGAATGTATTCTCAAAAATAGCTCAGCACAACGAACATACCGCCCTCTATCTCTGAAAGGTTTTTTTTTTTATAATAAGCGCACACTCAAAGGGATAATACTATCCTTATTATGTATAGACACAGTGTGAGCACTAGGAAAGGGAGAGAGGGGTTGAAAGAAGGTGTCGGTGCACATTAGTTTTAAATTCATGAATATTGCAATGACTGGGAAAGACAGAGTATGGCAAGGCATTCCACATTCGGTTGAAGGGGAGGAATGCAACCGGCTATTTCTCTAGAGCATAAACCATTAAAATAACGGTAAAAGAGGGTAAGACAAGAAACATTTCGACGATGTTCAAGCGACGTAAATCATCTTATGATGGTAATATCACCAATCAATCTAAATGCTCTACGTTCAATACTGTCCAAGAGGCGTAAGTAGCAGGAGCACCAGCCCAGATATGGTAGTTATACTCAAGCTTTGGACGTATATAAGTGTTGTAGATAACAGCCAGATCAGAGGGGGAGACAAACTTCTTGCATCGCCTTAGAAAACCCAAACATCTTGCGGCATTTTTGGCGACATCGCGTATGTGATCGTTCCACAAAAGGTGGTTGGTGATACACATTCCGTTCAGAGAATATCGAGATGTTCAGTCTCCTCGATGCAAGTGCCATCTAGCGGTGTTGAAGGCGAAGGGACACGATCGTGCCTTTTGTAATACAAGTGGCAAAGCCACTATGTAATTAGAGAGTCAGGGATGGTATAACTGTTACTTTTTGGAATAACTGCATTTGCTACGAAGTACATGTAGTTGGAAGTAGTTAAATGTAGTGACTGAAACAAATTGTAGTAAATATAGTTTTAAATGTCAAATTATCTGTCAGCTGTCACTTTGAAGATTGAATAATGAGTTAAAATGTTCAAGTTTGAATTGAAATTTAACAATATTACGAAATTTAGTATGGAAGTAGTTATTGGTGTTGAAAATGACGTGTAGTGCCAGCCCTGTTCAGAGTGGTAGTTGTGAAGAAAACAATATAATACAAACAATAAATTATACTTCCATAAAAAGGGTTTGTTTTCTTTACAACTAGGTAGGCTTTTTTATATTTGTATTGTGGAATTTCAGAATTCAGAAAAATATTGAAAACGACGTGATCGGCAAAGAAAATTATTATTTTTACCATTTTTGTTCAAGAAATAATAGATTTAAAATCGTTAAAAATGCATCAAAGAAATTTGCAGAATAATTTTCCTTATTATGTTTTTAATTGAAAGAAAGAATTAATTTGTCTCCATTTTTCATGTTTCATTGAGAGAATAGAGCACTTCTACACACAATCTTTACACGAAACAAGAGATCTTGCTCCTTTAAGATTTGATCTGTATACAAATACTAGGAGGGAAGTTTGTTATATTAAAATTCTCGATTTCATGAGTAATTCGAAGGGCGTATTGCATTATAGATTTTAAGCGGAATAACGAAAAAAAAACATACGTATGTAATAATAAAAAATTGCATTGGGTGCATGCAAATCACCATGTATGCAAATATTTTTTAGATTATTACCCTGAAGATAGAAGATTAAGACTAAAAGAATTCTAATTTTAGTTTTTTTTCTTAAATCAGCAAACAGGTAAATCGTAAATTACAATCTTGCAGCTTCAATATTTATATCGTGATTATATTTTATTGATTTGTGGATTGAGAAAGCTTAAATCACCGTATACATTTCGTAAAACAAGATTAATGAGTAGTAAAATTAAATTATTCAGCTGAATTAGTAGATTGCGACTCAAAGTTGCAATTTACTTTGATTTCAACAAGTTTGAATTATGACTTTTGATAATAATTACCAAGTTATAAAATTTTGTATTTTACGAAGATTTGAATGCTAAATTACAACTTTCTCATTCATTTTATAATAAAATCGTCTTGATTTACTAAGAAAAGGATTTTTGTAAATTGCAACATAAAATTTCAGCAATTACTGATTTTTCAATTCCCTCCTTATTCTATCGTGTACTGAAGCGTTCAAATTTTAAGGAAAATATGTTTCTTATAGAAAAGCAATATTTTAATAAAAGAGACCATACTTACTGATTACTTCTAAAATCCTTTTGAATTGGGGAAGGGTATTTCCAAAGAAATTTAGAATCAACCATCAACTGTTTCTTGTTTTTCTAAAAACTTCATGCTTAAAATCATTCTTTTAAGAGAATGCAATCTTTTGAAAGTTTTAGATTCATTTAGATAAATCAAAGTTTGCAAACATTACGAATGAACGCAATCAATTAACAACAGCCACATGATCGAAACAAATTGCAATATTTCAATATAAAAAGATTGGTAGATCGAATTCAATGGATGTAATCTTTTATTTTAAATAAATTCATTTGTTTTGACTTTAAATTGAAAAGAGATTGTATTCTTTTTTAATCTGATAAAAATGCCAATAGACAGGGTGGAGGTTAGTGGAAACGGAGCATAATGTCTTACTGTGGCTGGTGATTTTCCCATCAAATTTATTGTTACTGATGAAGCTCTTTTCGTCTTGATGACTTCATTAATCGTCAAAGTTGGATTCAGAAAACCCACGAGTAATTGTTGAAAAACGCCTTGAAATAGGAAATTGATTGGGTGTATTGTTGAATTTCGATGAAAAAAATGTGTACTTTCAGTCAGCAAAAAATGTATTTTCCATTAAGTATAAGATTCTTCTTTTTGCGCACATAGAGAATGTGGACTTCCTTACAAACTCTGTTTTTCCTACCATTTTGATATTTAACCTATTGGTATTGTGTTCTATTTAATGCGTTTTTAAAAAGTTCGCTTGTTCCAAAACTCTGGAAAAGCTCATTTATAACTCCAGTTAACAATAAAGGTCTTACAAATTAAATTATGAACTACCGACCTATTTCAATTCTTTATGATAACCATCATGGTTTTGTCAAAAATCTGTTTACTGTTAATAATTTGTTCAATTTTACTGTATTGTATTTACTGATGTTAGTAAAGCCTTTGACAAGTTGTGTCATAAAATACTAATTTCAAAACTGTTTCGTCAAGTTTTTAACGACAATTTCTTAAACTAGATTTCGTCATACTTAGAAACATAGTGTAATATTTTGTAATGAATGTTTGAGTCCATTTATTGTTAATTCTGTTGTTCCTCAGGGTAGCCTTTTAGGCCCGATTTTATTTATATTATTATTAAATTACTTGGTTTCGATGGTAACAAAATCGTCTGTTCTTATTATGTGCTCATGAAATTAAAAAGAATTAGCTTCACATCCGACTGCCTTATTTTCCAAGAAGACTTAATATTATTTAGAGAATGGTGTTACACTAATTGTCATGTTTTAAATGTTAACAAACATAAAACTATGAGTTTTACACCCACGAATTTCCGATTATTTTTGATTTTTTTTCTTTAAGTAAAGTTTCTCTTTTTACTGACTTGAGCAGTTTTAGGCTCGTTCGTTCGTCATTGGCTTATGTTTACAAAGTGCTATTTTTGTTTGTGCGACCAATTCTTGAATATACCTGCGTTGTGTGGCACCTTATTATTCAAAACATATAATAAGAATTGAAGCAATTCAGAAAAGGTTCTTACTTTCTTGTCTCCGTTTTCTTCCTTGCGTTCCTAGAAACGTTCTGCCCCTTTGTTCCTTAAAGGCCCTCTTTTATTAACTTTCCTTCCTTGACATATAATAAATATATAAATATTTATAATTGTGTTTTATTGCATCTATAATAAGGGAAAAGTCGGTTTTTAGTCATTTGAACTTCGTTTTAGTCGATAGTGTATGACTCTTAAGGCCACTAAATAAAATTTTAGCAGATCGAGCTATGATGACCGTATATAGGCATCTCAATCAATTAATTGAAAACTTTAATGAATTTCATTTTTCTAATAAGACACCAAATGACAATTTTAAACATTTCAACTTCAAAACATTGTTTTATAAAAGTTTGGATTGAAATGAGATGTTAAGCAGTTTTTAAGAATATTTTTTAAATAAGTATTGTTCATGAATTGAAAAGTAGACTGGTTTTTCATGTACTTCAAACAAGAAATAGTGTTGTAAAATGAGATGAATATTGGCTACAGTGTTATCTGTTAAAAAAAAACTTAAAAAAGATAAAAATTAAGTCTCTTTCAGATATTTAACCCTATCGAAACTTAAAGTCCATTTTTGAAATGATAAGAAATCTCAGGTTTTTTTTTCAGAGTAAATAAAAACTTTCTTCTCCAGACAACAACAAGGAGTGTTTAAACGGTTCCATGAGCATATTTTGGCAAAACTATTTTGAAATCATACAAGAAGGGTGCTGAAATTAGTACAACCTTTAAGAATGAAAACAAAGACAGAAAAAACGAAGAGCTTAACGAATTTTTGTACAGCTTCAAAAAGTCACCCGAATTCCATTTATATAGGGTTTAGCTAAAGTATACTTTATTTTCTATGCAAAGGCTTTTGGAAAGTGTATAAAGTAGACTAATGCGATAATCTTGGATTATGTATCTACAACTTTCTAGACTCTAGACAACTGCTATTTTTTTGTATTTTTCCTTTTAATTGAGGCTATCGTCAGATTCTTTAATTAAATCCAATCGATTTGTTTTTATTCTAAATCAACTTGGACAACTACAACTTTAATTTTGTATATCCCCCTACACATTTTATTATCGAATGAGGTTATGTGTTTCCTGCATCCGTCCACATTTGGTTTATTACATATAAAGTTAAAGCCAACATGGTGCACCTTTTTTATACCTTTCACAAAACTTACTGTTCTCTTACTTTATTTCTACCTGTATTATTTACATATGTAGGCAAGGTACCTTATAGCCTCATAGCCTAAAGTAAAATGCAAACATGATGGTATTTAAAATAAAAATAAACATATGTATGTTTGTCAGTCTCAGAGGTTGGTATTTTAACATTTAAACGATTTACATTTTTATCCTTTGAATGTAAAATTTATTTTTATTTTATTTGTTTTACTTTGTTTTTTGTTTGTGTTTGATCGAAGGTAAAGTGTTACATCACATCATGAAGCCTTGTGATGACTTTGTGACACATTGAACAAATAGTCTCCATCCTTTTTTTTTTTGTTGTGGGTGATATGCAATGAAAATTTTGCATATAAAAGTCGACAGGTTTGAATTTAATTAAACTTTGAGGTTATTCTGATTCGGCGAAAATGTTCCCTTTTGATTTAATAAAGGAATAATCGATTTTTTACCACAACAACATCCAAACAATTAAATCAAATAGAACACATTTTATAATTGTTTTCTTTGTTGTGTCCGTGTTTATTTCTTCACTCATAAAACCAATAGTAATTAATTTCTTTCCTGTTAGAAAAAACAGAGCTTCAATATAAGTTGGTTAGAATAATTTAATTAATTGGTTTAGAAATGATGTACCTTTCAATAAAAGAAGTATTCGATGGGTTCAAGTCTGAGAAAAACAAAATAAGTGCTGGTGTGCCCCAGGGCTCTGTTCTGTCTCCTACACTCTTTCTAATTTTTATTTATGATCTACTGTCTGAAACTTCTAATCCACTTATCAGCTTCACTGACGAGAGTCGTTTCAGCTTCTCATATTCGTTTTACGATTCAAAACCCTGCTCTTCGGATGTGGATCTTTAACGGCAATGTATGATAAGTTTATTAAATTGTGACATAAACTGCATGTTAAATGGAGTAGAACTTAATGCGTCGAAAACTCAATGCTACCTAGTGTCGTTAAAGCGTAACTTACCACCTTTGCCACTATCCATGAGTGGCTCTTGCATCAAGGAGACTGGAAACCTAAGTATCTCCAATCACCTTTTGTGGAAGGTGATTTGGCTATGTCGCCAAAAATTCCGGTAGATGTTTGTGTTTCCTAAGGCGAGGCAAGAATATTTGATCCCCCTATGATCATGGCTATCATAGGTTTCTATATAAGACTTTGTACCTAAGTCCAAAGCTTGAATATAATTCCCATAATTTAGGCTGGCGCTAAAGCAATTCAACCGCAATACTCGCGCTTCCAGAAATGCTCATCAGTATCAATTCAAGCCTAACTTTAATTGTACTCTCAAGTACAGAAATTCGTTCTGTAGCCATACTACGCGAATGTGGAATGCTTTCCACACTCTATCTTTCCCAGTCATACAGGAATTTAGGAATTCAAAACCAATGTGCACCGAAACATTCAAAAATATTCAACTCTTAATCCAAAATTAAATCAGCCTTTCTTGTTTTATAGGTAGTGACTTTGTTTTGTGTATAAATTTGAAAATTGAAACATTAAAAATGCATGCATACATTTCGTAGAATTTTTGGTCCAAAAAAAAAATAGTAAAATAATACTAATTCAATTATCACTTATTAAGAAATATATATTCAGTATCTTGCAATGATTGTTATAAATATTACCAAAACTACCTTCTATGTAATTAAATGAAATGAAATATGTATGATAAAATGGAATCAACCATTTTCTCCTATTTTTATCAGAGAATTTTTCAATCAATCTTAAACAGGCGTATATTCAGAATAATTTGTCAGTTGTTCAATCAACCCTTAACTTGGAACATCTTTATCATATTGACACTAAAACATGTTCGATGTTTCGAATAGTGTTAAAATATTGATTTTTAGTTTATCTCTTAATAAATCTTCCGGATCAAATTTTTGGGGAGATAAACAAATATGTTTTTATCCACATATTTATGTAGTAGATTATGGATTTTATAAACCGCATTTGTGTCGAAAACCACCTCACGTCCAACACGTTGATTGATTAGTTTAATCATCTACAAAAGGTTTAGCATTTCATAACCAGGGCCGGATTCTATTTAATACTTTTCTCTTCACAATTCGGCGAAGGAAGAAAAAAAAATGTTGCCTTAACAATATTTTATGATCTTGCAATCGATGGCCTGGAAAAAAAAACTTACAAATTAAACAAATATAGATTTAAAGGTTCTTTTACTTAGGAGTTAAGTCCTTACTGTCTACGTTTAATCCATTTACCGTACAAGCGACAGCTGCTTCACTTTTGAATAAGTAGGGTCCAATTACTTCGCAATCCCAAACACCTCACCAAAAAGTGACATTTTAAGGTTGGAGCAGCTTTTTGACAATTATTGTATTGCTTATAAACGGTGTGAGTCCATATGTTATCTGAACTTTGAAAACCTCAGTGTTTATGCAAATTAGAGTTTAATGTCGTTTGTGGAGGGCCTAATTTCAAAGATCGAAAAACGTATTTGGTTAAGTCAAGGCTTAAGGAAGCAATGTTTTCAGTTAACATCATTTTTTCGATTTTTCATATCACTAACTTCCCACCAATTTCGCATTGCGTGCTAAGAAGATGCTTCACGACGACACGTTCCAACTGTGACCCCAGAATGTTCATCATTTTTGTAGTGAATTTTAACAACAACAATTCGGTTTTGAAGCGTATTTTTTACATTTATTGTCAAATGTCAAAAGATTCAACTTCAAAAGTGAATGAAAATGAAACTTCTTATTGGAAAACCCTTAAACCCTCCTATAAAACACTTTCAATAATATTGTTCTTCATTCTTGTATTATATATTTTACAAAAAAGTGAGTTTTCATTATTGTAATTTAAAATGTAGTACCCGTAGCGTGATGGTTAGTGCGTTGGACTGTCATACAAAGGGTCTTGGGTTCAATCCCTGCCTGTGCCATCTAACTTTTTTCACGGGTACTGCCTCTTGCGAGGAATTGACAAATCCTTCCATTTCTGACAAAAATTACTCGCACACAGGAATGGTTGAGAGTTGTAAGTCACTAGGCCCTGGTTCTTCATGGACTGTTGCGCCACCTAATTTATTTTATTTATTTAATTTAAAATCGTTACGTCTAAGAAAGTTTTGTATTAAAAGTGTTCGTTAATTATTAGGTAGTTTGCACTTGAGTACATTTTTGATATAATTTTTGATAATTTCCAGTTTTTAGTATTTGGATAAGTTCGTTCATTGGAAGCATAGTTTTTCCCCAGATATGTCTTCTTATAGTTTTATATAAATTCTGAGTTTGTTTCGTATGGTTCATACTTTAAAGGCAAGAGTTCAGCTCTGATGTAACAAATTGTCGATAGCACTTCTACACTTAGATCATCATGGAAGTAATTCTTAGGTCCCAGGTCATGTTGAAGACGCTAGTACGTCAATCTCATTTGGCTATCTTAGATTTCATATTGGAAGCCTGCAAATGGACGGACTCAAATTTTTCAAGTTCATGGTTTGGCCATTGTTCATTAGTTGTGTTCTCTGCGGAGCCTTAATCATTCGTTGAAACATTGTTTGTTGCAGTTTTTCAGTTGCAAAGCAATTTTAATGTAAGATGATGTATTGGTTGGCTTATCATCTTGTTCATGTAATCAAGATGTAGATTTACGGTGTATTTGAACAATGATGATAATCCGGTCTCACTGTAAAGTATAGAGTTTGACTTGTTGTATGAAAGTCTAAAAATGTTTTTTATAAAGTATATTATGAGTTTTTCCACTTCTTCGAATTGCCAGATTTCCCACATCTATACTGCACATGGTACAATATTTTATTTTTGGAATATTTTACTTTAAGTGCTTTTAGTTGCTGTTTTTGCCTCTTTCAACTGTTATACCAAGTAAATATTGAAGGAAATTTTAGAAGAACAAGTTTAGAAGGACTTATATTGTTTAACCTTTTCTAATTCTCCGTTTCTCCAATACCATTTTTCATTTCGGAAAATCTAAATTTTTAATTTTCTTGTCTTTAGCTTTAACTTGCATAAGTCACAATATGCTTGAAGTTTACTGATTATCAGTTGCCAATACTACTAAGTCATCCGAGTTTATCCGATCTTTGATTTTAGTTTCCGCGTAAGATATACAGGGTCCGGCAAAAAACCTCCCGTATTTTTTGACGTTTATACTCGTATTTAAAGCTATTTATAGATAAAATGGTATTCTGGGCACGGTTGCAACTTGAAAAAAATTGCATGACCAAAGCTGCAAATAAAAATGACCAATCGTACGAAAAAAGGACCAAAATAATTTGTGTCCGCAATGGCTTTTAACTTTCCATAGAAAGTTATTCTAATCGTTCCGATTTCTTGAATTAAAAATTTTGACATTTCTCGGCGTTTCAAGGTTCCTAGAGTTTAAATAACCTAATTTTATGTAACACAAAATATTGTTTCCGACATTCCGTAAATTGTGCATAAAAATCCAAGTCAGTTTTTTTCATAAAAATTAAAATCTACAAAAAATAGTACGCAAATGCTACGAAAATTTGGTAAAAATTGGTTTTCTACTGAAAATCTCGTTAACAAGAACAGATATTGAAAGCAAACTATTTCATCATACTCAAAATATTGTTGGTAATTTTTAATTTTTTTTAGAATAATTCAACTAACAACCAGCAAATCACGAAAGCCCACAAACCTTTTAAGCAAGACAAATCGGCAGACGGCATGGGAAGTTATCAGTGTGGGACGCACCCCAGTCCCTTTTTTTTAAGATCACAATATGTTAACATTATGCCAGGAGATCGAATAAGTCAGGAGATCGAATACTATCGCTTAATAAAATTCATATAAAATTAATTCAAAAAAATGTTTTTGCATACCAAACGCTATGATTATTTTTGTCATCTTGACGCTCTTTGGCCAGCATTATATTATTAATGGTACCCAAATTAAGTCTGCCTTTCTTTTTTATGAAAGTTAATTAAAAAAAATTCCTCTCAGCAGCAGCTGAGCTGTGAGGAAGTAACATCAAGTTATAAACGAACTGACTTAAATTTTGAAAACAATATTCATTTGAAGCGTTTTTATGATAATTGAACTTTTCCCAAAATTCTTTAGGTATGTATTTTATTTTTGAGATTATAAAAGGAATAGAGTCGAGTTATTTTTTTCAATTTCTTAAAAAGGGACCAAATGGAATAAAAAATGACCATGCGACCAAGTCAGAAAATAATGACCAAATTTGGTCTTAAATGACCAAACTGGCAACCATGATTCTGGGTATAGATAGATAGAGGTCTACGTGCCGTTTTTAGTAATCATAATGGCGTGGCACGGTGTGCATCGCGCATTTGTCGTAGAGGAATATATCCGTAATGATGGTTCTGCGATTACTACTCAGCGAGCATTTCGCATTCGATTTCAACTTGGACGATATGATCCTGTTCCGGATAGAAAAACAATTCTAGTTTGGTTATCAAACTTTAGAGCAACGGGTTCTGCGCTAAAGAGAAAATCGTCTGGCCGACCTTTAACCGCAACAACGCCGGATAATGTGGCACGTGTAAGTGCGTCTATCCAGCGATCTCCGAGGCGTTCAGCACTTAAACATGCAACTGCCCTTGGATTGTCTGATAGGAGTGTAAGACAAATTTTGCACACACATCTTTATATGCATCCCTACAAACTGATGATCGCACAAGAATTAAGTGAGAGAGATTTTGAAACTTGTAAAGCTGTTTGTGAAGACATTCTTCAAAACATTCCCGTTTACGAGAAGACATTACCTGGCCACCAAGGTCCCCCGATTTATCACCTTGTGATTTTTTTCTTTGGGGACATTTAAAGGCCCAAGTCTACACTCATCGCCCAACATCTTTGGAAGCACTTAAGGAGGCAATCACTCAGGAAGTGGCAGCCATTACACCACAAATGACTCGACGAGCAATGGAAAACTTCCGGGAAAGGCTTCGTAAATGTATTAATATTTAACGGATATAATGTTTAAAACTAAGTAATTATTTTATTTAATGTAAAATGACATAGTATTTTATTTAAAAAATTCAATAAAATTTTTCTGTTAAATTGTTTATTTATTTGTCATTGCCTTTTTAAATATGGGAGATCTTTTTGCCGGACTCTGTATGTAACTCTGGGTAGGTGTTCACTGAGGTCATCTAAAAAAAAGAGAGAGAAAATAAGTGTAGTAAGGGGGCAGTCCTGCTTTACTTTTGTTTCAGTTTGAAAACATTCCGATAATATATTAACGTCCCATACTGCTGAGAGATTTTCGTAGTAAGGTTGTTGCAGTTTTTTAAGCATCTTCGTAGACATACCTAGATTCAAGAGTTTCTAAAATAAGGTTTTTCGATCGGTGGTTTCGAAAGCTACTTTGAAGTCTACAAAGAAGGCATATAGTTTTTATCAGTTTTTTAGATGGCATCGAAAAATACTTGTCAGGATAATGATATTGTCTATACTTTGAAGCATTTTCGGTATGGGGCGTAGGTTAGGTTAGGCTATAGTGGCTGTCCAAGATGGAAACGGACACACTTAGGCCAGTTTAATGGCCCATTGTGATACCACATGAATCTTGAGGCTTCCTCCTAAGCTCAATGGAACCACTCTGAGTCCCTTACGAAACGTGAGAGGCTGATTATGCTGATATGATTTACATCATACAGCTTCTGCAAAAGTCATTTGAGAATACGCCTAATCTCTTGGCGTGCTTTCCTATTAGACAGTGTCCGGTTATGACACCTATTATCGAGCTTATATGCGATCTTCTTAGAGAGCAAGCACCTTGAACGTTTTAAATCCAGTGTTGTCCAGATGGGTTTTGTGGCTTGACACGTGGTGATGTTGTTCCACCTGGTGCCTGCCCTCATCACAGCGTCTTGCATTAGCAACAGTTTACAAGTAGCGATTGGTATGAAAGTACGTGCCAAACGTGGTAGGATGGGCTGTACTGTACCGTTCCTGGCAAGTTAATCTGCCTTACAGTTACCTGGTATGGGGCTTAATATTAGCTAAGTAAATTATTTTCATCTTTGAGTCTATCCAATAATGCTCTTGTAAAGATCTGTGTTACAGCCAGTGTTAAGAAAAGATATACCTCGATAGTTATTTTGATCCGTTGCATTTTCTTTCTTTAGTATTGGAAATGTCATGTGTTTCCTAAAGCTTTTTGGAACCTAGCCATCACCAGAGTCGGGAATTCAGTTGACAGTTCTTGTTAACTCAATAAAGACGTTCGTTGAATTTTTGAAGAATTGATCTATAATTCTTGATCTAAAATATAATTGGCTATAAATGGTTCTGCATATAACATGGGGATGCCAATTGATTCTCTATATTCAAGTACTCATCCAGAATTGGAGTATCTACTTTTATTAAAAATCCGTAACTTTGTTTATTTAGGGTTCTTACAATATTCAAGTCCTTAACTCTATTAAACATATATGTACATATATGTAAGTGTCCCCTTAAAACTAATAGTTTTATATTTCATTACTTAATGTCTTAAGCCAAAAACAACGACAAATCCATTTATAAATCATTTCGACATGATTTACAATGTTACTTAGGCCGATCTATGATCTAATTAACATTTAAAACCCATTTCGAAATATATACTATAAGTTATTCCTAGTACAACTTTTTCTAACAACTTTATTATCCACTTCTCATAATAGATATAATTTAAGGATGATCAGGAAAAAGGAGGAGTAACGTCTTATGTATATGCGAAAGAACAAACACCAACTTTATTACTCTATTTTGAAAATAAAAAAAAAATAAACTTTAGCCATAACATTGTTATCTTCATTTACCAACTACAGTTATTACCATTTGGGGTATTTAGTTATGATAGTTCAGGACGAAGACGCAGACGAAAGACACATAATCGTCCTTTTATCCTCTTAGTACAGGGTGTTTTTGATTCAACTTTAAATATTTTTTAATAAAAAGTTTTTGGTCTATATTGAAATTTCTATTTAAAAAAATTGGCAAAAAACATACAAACGATTCGCTACTATCACTAAAGCCGGTTTTTTTCAGGACCTTCTTCCTATCTTTATTTCTTATGAATAAATGCTAAACACCCTGCTGGTACAATATATTTGTGGGTAAAATAAATATTCTCTGGGATTTTCCCCCACTTCATCAGGACAGGATCCTTTCTCTGTAAACCTACGAGTTTACCTATTTGCGTGACAGAAAGGAGTTAAGGTTGCTATGAAGTTAAAATTAAATATTATATTCTTATACACTCTCTGAACGTTCTATAAACACAAGTTAAGCTGCAGTTAATACTCAATTTGATGGCACCACGCACCCAACAACGGTCAGTATGGTTAATCCCCACCCACAACATCACACACACATGTGGGTGGATATGAGAGCTAAAAGAAAGTTTGAAAGGGTTGAATGTTCTACAATGGACATTTTGTGGACTTAAGGGAAATCCCCTAATAGACGATATCTCTACACATGAATATACTCGTATATATTTTTTTAATTTGACTTTTCCGTTAAAAGGTTGCAGTAATTGTGGGATAATGTCTCCTCCCTCTTGATGATTTTCGATTAATTGCACTCAAATTGTCTTCGCTTTGCTTTGCTTTGATTTGGAAAAAGGACTATTATGTCTGAGTGAGCTTGATGATAATACCTATACACAACATAGTATAGAGGAGCGGAAGCGGAAAGCTTTGATTTTTTGTTCCTTACATATTTCTTAACAATCATCCCTTTTCGAATTATCCTTTGCAGAAAAGGAGAAGGTTGTCCTTGTTCTTGTTCTTTTTCTTGTTTTGTAGTGTAATAAGTTATGGGTATATGTTTGCTCATTTGAACATCCTCTTTCTGGTACTTTTGAAATCCTGAAGAATTTTTCTTTTCAATTTATTGAATTTCAATTTGAAATAAAATCCATCAGAAGGGTCTTCTTCCTTGACATCAAGAACAATTATGTACGTATCTACCTACCTACGAAGTACGTATTTTTTATATAAAAAGGACTTGGGAAAAAAAAGGAGAGATGGGATTTTAATTACACTTAGAACTTTTGCTCTAGGTTAGGTAGGTACGAGTATAATAATATAAAGTCTTTGTTGGAATCATCACACAGTCAGGTTCGTCTCTCTTTCTGTATAAATGTAATGGCTGTTTAATTAGAAAACTCAACGGTGCTGGTGCTGCGGACGGACGGTCGCGTTGGTGGGGTGGTGGATGATGGCTTGGTTTGTTTTGGTTTGGAGGTAATCCTATAAATGAGGGGTCAGTAAAGTCATGCGTGTGTGCCTCGATATGCTGTTCTGTGCAGTGCATGCATGTCAGGATTGCAAACAAACCGTCAGGATTGTTCTTGAGCATCATGCGAAAACTCATATATATTGTTACCCGAGGCTATTTGGTCCTATACTACATATATCCCCTTTATGTGCTTGTTTTTGTGTAAATGTTTGAATATAGTTTTTGTAATCTGCATTTATATGTATGTATATGACTATACAAACATACACATACATATGTGTATTTGTAAATCGTCCTTTAACTGATGTTGGCTATGGTATACCGATGTGGAACTTAAGTTGGTAATAGTAAAAATCAATTAGACGTGTGACAATTCTCTCTGATCCTTTAATAAAAAAGGAAAAAAATAACTATTAACTATATGCTCCTGTTTGGTGAGGAAGAGTAATTAAATAAGGAATTTGCTTAGAACAAATGTATTGTTATGAAAGTAACTAATTAGTGTATAAAGATTTCCATTTTTACTTGCGACATATAGGAACTACATATGTACATACATACATATGTATGTATGTATGTATAGAAGTTTTGCATTCGTAAAAAATTTCGAACTCGAGATTTTAATCAAACATGATATTACGATGGTAGAGAATTCAAAAAAAGTGGGTCCCGCGATTCCATCCGGTCTGTCCTGTCTGTCTGTCCACGCTCCTACAGCCTAAACCATTGGGTCGATTGAGTTCAAATTTGGAACTTAAGGTTTTGAGCAGATTCGCGTTAAGCGTTTTTTAATTTTTTTTTAGATCAAAACTAACATCTAATTTGTTTGGTCAAAAAGCGAAAATTCGAATTTTCTCAAAAACAAACCGATAGACTTTTTTTAAATTTTCTTTAAAATTTTATTTTTTAACTTGGCTTCTTTTAGTTAGAAAAACATATTTTTGAATTGCTCCGGAAATGTACCACTCATAGAACCGTTGTTTTATTTTTTAATTTTCTCAGCAACTTATGAACTGATTTCAATGTTTTTTTTAACGGGCTCTTATATTGCCTTAACAATATTTAATTATCAAAAGTGCCTTTTTTTTTTGTTCGGATTTTAAAAAAAATATTGATTTTTTTTTCAAAATTCTATATGTCAAAAACGGGTCAACATTTTTTTACGAAATTGAAATGTAGAGTGTATATTTACAATCACTAAACAACTGCATACCAAAAATATTTTTAGAACAAAATTGAAAAAATGTATACATATAAAAAATTAATTTAAAAAAAAACGCTCTAACAATTTTCGAAGAAAAAATTTAAAAAATCAAGGGTTTTTTGATTTATAAAATGGCATTTAAATTTTTGAAGACAAACTTATTTTTCAGGTAAAATTTTGAATCTTAAAATAGTTTTTTTTTTTTAATTATTTTAACTGTGTTACATGTAACCCTCCCATCTCACTCGATCAAATCCTGTGCATGAGCCCGAAAGGGCACATTATTTTGACAAAATTTTAATTACATTCCTATTTTTTATCCAAATGAATGCATTTGGTACATATTTATGTATTTTTATAACTATAACTATTTTAAATACCAACGATGGCCGTGTAGCGCCACTGCAACGGATTAACGAATACGAAATATTTAATCAACAATCTATTTTAAAGTGTCTATCAAGAAGTATTATCTTGGTACCTTTGTATATATGATTTTAAAATATTATTCTTTAAGAGTAAGGTTGTTTTACACATATTTTACTTGCCTTCACCTATATAAAACAATAAATAGTTAGTACAAGTTAAAGAAACGGGCCAGAAGAGTATATGTATTTTCATTTAGAATCACTTTTTCAACGTATACACATTATACCTGTAAAGGTATTACGTAAAACGTCTACAACTACTGCTTCCGTGTCACTTCATAACTAAAATCCAAAACGCACAAGAGCCTGACTGTAAACAACGCATAAATATCAATTTCTTGTACCTGTTCGTATGTTTGTTTTTTTTTAAAAACTTTAACGAAAAAAATAAACTGAACGTAATAACTTTATGTTTGCGCTGAAATATTGTTGGAAAGAAGGAATGTGATTGGATTGTTATAAGTACCTTCTTCCTACCAATAACATTCCTTCATTATCATCATAAACATGTCTTTATCTATCTATCTGCATAAAGCTGAGCACGCCAATGAACTATTCTGTATTCGTTTTAGACACCTACCTAACTACACAACCAATAGCCGATTTTCAATTTAAACATACATGTTCTTCCTCTTTCTTATCTTCAGATAATTTATTTTCCATCCTGGTACTTCTAATATGAAACTAAAATAAAGCTATCCAAAAGAAAAAGCTTTGAACAAACTAGTTTAATACACAAACAATTGTTTTCGTTAAGTATGGTTACAAGTATTTTTCATTTCCGGGATGAGTTGTGTCTTGGGATGAATCGCGCCTTTGTATATACAAAGGAAACACCTGGAAACTAGCTTACCGACAAAAATTGGTGTGTATTTGATAAGTTCATTCAAATACACAAACCATTTCCCTTAACATAATATTTTCCAAATATTTCATATTTTTATTATAATAAAAAGTTAACCTTTTTCAACAAATTATAAATTAATATTCAATAAAATAGAATTCGCATAGTCTACGGAAAATTCTCTTTGTTTTGACACCTTATTTGTTAAAGTTATTTCCGTATGAGAGCCGAAAAACGTAGACATGCTAACGATGATGATGATTCGTCCAGATTAAATTTCTATTCTCGACAAAAAAATTTCCATCTGCCAAAAGCGCAATATTTACTTTTGCACCCGAAAAAAAATTACCCCATATCAATACTGTCTTAATTTTTTGGGAAAAAATCAAATTGCATTTATATCTTTGAAGACAAACTTATTTTATAGGTATATTTTTAAATCTTATATAGGTAGATACTTTTTTAAACAGACTCTTTGCATACAGGAGCATGTTTTTGTATGGACAAGTTAGGGTTGATTAAACTTTTTCAAGTACTAAATAAAGAGTAATTAAATAATTTTGATGTTAAACGCATAATTAAATTGGACTGTCAAAATCAAAACAGTTTTGCTGCAAATTCAAGAAATATCATACGTTTCCATTTGTGGGTACTACCATTTAATAATTGAAAGAAAAAATATTTTGTTCGTAGCTAAAAAACGGTTTTATTCATTTATTCACAGGGACGGGTTTACTGAAGTTGACTTGGAGAAATTAGTTTGAAGGTTATGAACTAAATCGTAATTTTTTTTCTAATTTACAATTTTTTGTACAATAAATAATATTGACACAAATACAACGTTTTGTTGCGTTACTTTCTTATATCAGACATATTAATAATACTAATTTTATGATTATTATATTTTTTTTTAGTAAATGAAAACAAGCCAAAATAATACCAATTCCAAAGAACTCAAAAGGCAACAAGTTTAAGCCAAATATACATTCTTCTTTGTTTGTCCAAAATTTGTGAACGAATTATGCATAACCTAACTAAAGTCAATCTGGATTTTGGTCAAAGCATTGTTGATTGCTGTTGAAGATATTAGGTCAAAATTAGATACAAATCATGTCACTTTTCTTATCCTTCTGAACTTTTCAATAGCATTCGTTAAGGTAAATAAACTTCGTTAACATTTCGTCTGCAGTTCAAAAATTAATTTAGTGTTACCTTACTGGGAGAGAATAAGCTGTATGTTTAAACAATTCACTTTCAGAATTTCTTCCTCTATTTATAGTAAATGGTGTTTTTTAGGTATCGATTTTAGGTCCGCTTCTGTTTTCGATTGCTGTGACCAACGAGACGTCGTCGCCTATTGGATCATCAATGTTTTCGACTAAGCATGCTTTATTGCAATGCATAGACCTTACTTCATCAATAACGCTTTGATTCTCTTTAAATTTCTTCACCATTTTACAATGGCGGACCCAGGGGGTTGTAGGGGTCATTACCCCCCCCGCCTTGGGAGAAAATTGTTTGTTTGTATTTTTGTAGGAATTCCCTTCCATTCAAAACTAATCGTATTGAGTCAATGGATATGACCCACATTATATTTTGAATTATTTATTTTTTTATACGAAAACAAAATTTTTATTTTACTTCCTAAAACTTTATTGCAAAAAGTACCACTTTTAACTGAGGACTGGACCAAGAACATAATATGAATCGGAAATTCAGCCCTATTCCAAAAACTTAGCACAATTTCATCAAATTTTGACCAATGGACGATTCAGGGGGGGGGGTCATATGAGCCATAAAGCTTATACAGTTAAGTTGTATATAAGCAAAGATTTCACCTAAAGATTTGTTAGTAATTTAACGACATTCACCAAAAAGTGGTTTGCTGTCAAAAACAACTAACATTTTTGTAAATTTAGTAATGCCTTAAATAATATATTTTCATATAATTTGTTTCTAAGAAAAAGAGCAAATATTCAGGTTTCTAAGAAGAAATCGTCAATATTATATTAAGTTGCCTTTAAATTCCTGAAACTAGCCTTCCATTCCATCTTATTTTTTTGATGCACATAAATAGTGAACATTGAAGTGATTTTTACTTGAGACACACATGAACTTTTTGGCAAGTATTGGATTCGTAAAAAATTTCGAATACCATAGTGCCGATTGAAATTAAGGTTTTCAGCCGATTGGCTTAAGGCGTTTTTTTTTCATTTTTTTAATACGAAAAATAATAAAATAATAGCGTCCCCATACAATTTTTTTGGTTTAGAATCGAAAATTCTATTTTTTCAAAAATAAACCGATAGATTTTTTCAAAACTTTCTCTAATTTTTTGCCTTAAGTCGGCTTCTTTCTACAAGAAAAACATATTTTGGTATTACTCCAGAAGGGTACCCCTCATAAAACCGTTATTTTGTTTTTAAATTTTCTCAAGAACTGATAGGCCGATTTCAATGTTCTTCTTTTTCAGTGCAAGCTCTTGTCGATGATCAAATTTTCAAACTGATGATGATTTTTGATGATCAAAAATGCAATAATTTTTTTGTTATTTTTAAAAAAATAATAAAGTTTCTTACCAAACTTGATATCGCAGAAAGGTTTGAACATTTTTAAAGAAATTTAAATGTAAAATGTATATTCATAAGCACTAAATAATTGCATAACAAAAATATTTTAAAGACAAATTTAAAAATTGTATGTATAAAAACTAATTAAAAAAAAAACACGCTCTAATGATTTTCGAAAAAAAATAAGTTAATTTAGGTTTTTTGAGAAATAAAATGGCATTTAAATTTTTGAGAAAAACTTATTTTGCATGTACGTTTTTAAATCTTAAAATATAGGAAATATTTTTGAAGACATTGGCAAGTTCTAGCGACCCACTCGTTCATTACATTTCTTTCAAAATTGATTCTCTCTTGAATAAATCTTTTAAAATCTTAAAAAATTAAAGAAATCTACTTTTGAAGTGAATTTGCTTTAGATGTTCTAAAGCTAAGATTTAAACACGAATTTTAAGAATATGAATGTCCTAAAAACAGCTAAAGAGACACTTTTGTTAAACTAACTAACTAATATTTTTCTCTCCACAATTCTTAAGTTTTGTTGACTCCTTTAGGATCAAAATATTTTCTAGCATCAGCTTCAATCTACGAGTAAGCAGACTGATAGCGATAGTAATAATAGACTCCCAAAAATTGGTTCTGAAAAAAATACGTCAAGAAAAGTTGATATCAGATTCTTTTTCATTTTCTGGGTTTTTAAATGTTTGTAGCGTTTTTCCCATTAATAGAAATGGCAACAAAAAAGAATATATTCTTTTTAGAAAAAAACCTACGTTTCTAAATAATTTCTTACATTTCTGCGTGAAAGCAACGAAAACCATCTAAACTATTGTGTTTTGCTCTTAAATATGGCATATTTAGAAAACTGTTTAAATCTTGGAATACGACTAAATTAAACAGTTACACTGTATGTACCCTGGTGGACAACAGCGTTCTAAAATAGTTTAATAACACTTTAGCACTTGAAATATGTACATTTAAGGTTAAGATACACATTATGTTATTTCAATTTTGTTAGCCTCTTTTACAAAACATTAAAGAACATTTTTAAGCGGTGAGTAAAACCTCGTTTACATGTTAAGCGTGTGTCCTCTTAGAATCATGTGACATCATTATGGACCAATTCATTGCCTGAGACACACTTTAATATAACTTGACTTATTTTCTCAAATCATTATTAACGGCCGTAATTTTTAACGGAGAACGCACTACCTATTAAAATCTTCCCGATATTTTGGAAACAAAAGCCTTAAAAAACTGCGAAAAAAGTGGAAACTTAAAAACACACATTAGAAAAATAAGCTTTGAGAAATTAATCACAATTCATATGTAGCCATACATAGTTTTCGCATGCAGCTACTAAATTAAACATTTCCCCAAAACATTTCACTAAACAGTTTCACATAAAAAAAAAACATAAAACCCTACAAAAACTTGAACAATATTTTTTTTTTTAATTTCGCTTTCTAATAAGTTTATATAGTAAAAAGTTTTTATATTTTTCTATTGCCTCAAAAGTAGGAACCTATGTATGTACAACATTATGCATTGGCTAAAGTGCACACTTTTATGTAATGCAAGCATGAAAGTTCTTTTAATTTATATATTTATTCTAATTTAAAAGCTGACACTCAAATCTTAACAGCCACTCAGAAGAATTCAAAATGTTCTTGTTTGAAAAACTAGCTTTTATATTTTTTCTCTGCGGTTTTATTATATTTATGTTCATAATAATATAGTCTCTTTACACAGCACACCCCCTTGCCATATATTTGATGTTTTTTTTTGTTTTTCTTTCTCGCGTCATGAGCTTTGAATGTTTTGGATAAGCGTCAATGCCAAGCCACATGAAATAAACAGCACCTCACACCATTGCCATCCATCCACCCCATAGTCATATAAGTGTTGGATCAATATTTAGGAAGCAATTGTACATAGCTCGAGCTCGAAGTTTTGCATTACATTTCTCACATAAAAATAGCTATGCAACCTTTGAAGTGTTTACATGTTACATTGACCTCCTCCAAAGTGGAGACATACTCATGTCCATTAGACGTTTTCTTTTTTCTTACGTGATGTTTTTTTGTAAGTCTCTATAAACAAATGATTCAACACACTAGTCTGAGAGTCTTGAGTTGCATAAGGAAGACCGCTGTCGAATGGGAATATGCGGCAAGCACTCGCTGGCGCTGTTGCACTCTAGTTTATAGAGCTATAGAGCTCCTTTGCTTAAATATGCCATCTTCCTTCACCTGTGTCCTCGGATATATACCTTCCAATGCAAGAGTTTGCAATAAATCTTTTAAAGCAGAATAGCACTTTCAGCACCTTTTATGCGGTAACCAGAAAAGGCTTAAAAGTTACAACCCAGCCAGCAGAAGTCCCAGGAAACAAAATAAAAAGTAAAATCGAAAACTTGAATCAGGTATAAGAGGTAAATGTATACCTAGTATTGTGTGTTGTAGGAAGGGGGCGAAGACTAACTTTTTTGTTATAATCTTACTGAAATAAAATAAGAAGCACAAAGAAAATACACAAGAAATCGATAAGGCAATGAAGCAACAAGGGTTTGTTTAACTACGTATACAAAGTTTTATTGAGAAAAGTATGGCTCATGTGAGTTAAGGTCCGCAGGCCTTCAAATCCTTGACTTGCGTTTTAATAAATTTTTCACTCTCTTAAAGTGTAAACACAATTTAAAATTGATAAGTAAATGAAAGATCATTTAATTCTCTATAAAAAAGGTTGCGACTCTTTTTTCTCAAAAACACAGCTTAAAAAATGACATCACTTAAAAGAAAGTAATTCATTTGGACTAGCTTACTATTTGCGGTGCTGTCACTTTTGAAGATGGTATTTTTGACATTCAACATGTAAGACTATGCCATTGCTAAAAATATAAGGATACACGCTTCAATAATGCATTCAAATTGTTCAAATTCACTATAAATTGGAGTTGTTAAGAAAAGTCAGTCTATGTACAATTTTAATAATGTTAACATAAATATTTATTTAGAAAAACAAAAAAATAGTAGGTATCATTCTATAGTTGAAAAACTAGAGGCGAATGAACCATATCAGGAAATTTAAAGCATATGTATAAAACGAATGAATATTTGGGGTAATTTGTTACATGCAAATAGCAAAAAGTTAAAAAAAATAATAATTATTAAATGAAGTAAAACAAAATTTGAAAATAAAAGTAAATACAAAGCTAAAAAGTTATGCTATACTTAAAAACAGATTTTTGACCATCGAACTGTTCATTTCAAAGAGCCATCTTTGTACTGATTTCATAAATAAATAAGGATATTGAAGTTTTTTAGTTTAATAGGCAATTGATTAAAAAGTTTAGGTGCTGTTGCAGTGTAAAAATTTGAGAATTGAGTTCTATTACTCATTGGAATATTAACTAAAAATAGAGTATTAATTCTTAAGCTATGTGTATTTGAGTTTCTGAGTACCTGACTGTATCCACTTCTCATGAAATAAACTTTAAGAACTTTATATATGTACATAAAAGTGTTTCAACGGCAAGATACGACGATCTTGAAATAAAGGCCAACTACTTGTTAACCTTGATTTCTTACAAATAATTCGGACAATATGTTTCTGCGATGTAATTATGGAATCAAGCGTGTTTTGATATGCACCTCCCCAACTAGTTATTCCATACTGTAGCTTAGAATGGACGAGCCCAAAGTATATTGTTGTTAATAGATTTTTTGTACAAGTTCGTTTTATTAAGAACATTTTACGAGTTACGGACATTAAGTATTTTTTTAATTCCCCAGTATGTTGTTTCCAATTTAAATTTTTGTCAATTGTAACACCTAAATATTTAAAACTATTAACGAATTCGATTTTAAAACAATCATTGGAACAAGGTGTCATATGTTCAAAGCTGAATTTTCCACAAGAATGTGTAGCTAAGCTAAGTTTCTTACATGTTCCTGAATGGAAGATAACATTACAGTCCAAGATTGGAGCTGTTTGTTTTAAATTGCAGACCATTATTTTTGTTTTTTCACTTAAAATGAGCTCATGCCTAGAAAACCATTGTCTTAGTACATTTAAATCTTTTTGTAACATAACGATCAATTAAAATAGCAAATTGCTAACATATGTCAGAGCCATATCATCAGCAAACGCTGTTGTTTAATGATTGTTTGAAGACAGAGTTTATGTATATTAAAAACAATATTGGACCTAGCACAGATCCTTGGGGAACACGAACACCGGTAGTAAGCTCCTGAACATCGCTAAATATTCCATCAATTCTAACTCTTTGATGTCTTGCGGATAAATAGGAAGCAAACCAATCGAAAACCGGACCTCTATATCCAGCTTTATAAATTTTTCCTAAAAGGAACTGATGATTGACCAAATCAAATGCTTTAGTCAGATCAATAAACAAAACTAGAACACTTTTATTGTTGTTAAAACTTTCACTCACCTCACTGCAAAACTTTAATATGGCATCGTCAGTACCCCTACCTTCACGAAAACCAAATTGGTCGTTGCTGAAAAACTCATTTTTGTCTAAAAAAAAACATCATACGACCCTTTTGAGTTTTTCTTAAAGTTTAGAGAACGTTGGTAATAATATATAATAATAATGGCCGGTATTGACTCATAACACTACGACTACCCTTTTTAAACAACGGAATGACTTCAGCTTCTTTCAAAGACGATGGAAAAATTCCAGAGATCATACTCATATTGAATATGAAGCAAATCACGTCAACTATATAGAAGGCAATTTGCTTAAGCAGGCAATTGGTTATATCATCAGATGTACTGGATTTTTTTTATCGAAAGACATTATTTTTTTTTGTATATTTCGTGAGATGTAAACGGAACAAATACAAAACTATTGCTTTGGAATTGGTCTTCTACCGAATCTGGATACATATCACAGTTACAATTATTATTAAAAGTTAGACAAGGTTTTAAATTTGATGCGACAGAAGTAAAGTATCTATTAAAATTATTAGCGATATCAAATGGATTAGATATAACTTCATTATTAATTTTTATTTTTTGTATGGAATCACTTTTTTTTTTGTTTAAGATAGAATGAACCACTTTCCATTCTTCCTTAATATTCCCTCTACAGAATTCAAGCTTTCTAGAGTAGAAATTATCACGACTAATTTCTATTTGTTTTTTTACATTTTCACTAAGTTTAGAGTAGTATTTTTTCAGATTCTGATTACCTACTGCTGCAGTCCATAGTATGGACAAACACCCAGGGTCTATCAATTCCTCTACGATCTTTAGAACAACATTACAGCATGTTTTGCATAAATACTAGGTTTTAAGAATTTAAAGTTGGGTTAATACAAGATATCTTCTGATTCTTTTAAATAAAAGTTTCCTGACCGTGTTACTTTTTTGAAGAAGTGAGTACAGAGACCTTATGATTTATCCAAGTTGAAAATAAGATATATACCAATGATCCACAAACTATTCAAGTCCTTAAAGGTCGGGGTCTTGGAATTTTCAAGGGCATTCAGCCACAAAGTGCGAATTAGTACTTTAAATTTTCATTAAAAGGATATGGCAAACGTAACCGTGGTGCCCATTTCGCTGATATTGTATTTTATTGTTAATCGGATTGCTTTCTCTTTACAATTTAATAAAAACTTTCTCTTTTTTGTATGTCATTAAAAGCACTTACAATCTTTTTTTTTACTAAAATCATCAGCTGTTTTGATTATTCCGTTTCTTTTTTGTCACATAAAAATATGTTCACCTCACCAAATTGGTATATAATAAACAACTAAGGTCTCTTCGTAACCTGAAAAGTAAACGATTTTAATACATTTTCTAACCTCAGCGAACAACTTTAAACTTATCCCAAATACTACTGTTTACTACTATAAATATTTTAACAACCATGGTAAAAGATCAACAATCTGGAAACTTAAAGTCGAATAATCTATTTTCCTATAAAAAATATATCAATGCTTTCATTTTTCCCTTGACTCACTTTTTCACAATGTTCCTTTCGCAAGGCGTATGTCCGGAATCATATCGTTTATTGTATATTATTCCTATCCATAAAAAAAGATTCCAAGAAATACATATATCGCCCATTCCGAAACTATCGTGCATACCTAAAATGCCCTTAAGCATTATCTACTAAACGCTTTTACTACAAATACATTTTGTCTTTGATTCGACATGGACAGGTCAACTATTATCAAATTTTTAATTAAGAAGTCTAATGACCGATTTCATAAATAAACACTAAAAGCACTTTTATCTAAAAGTTTTTTAAATTTTATCAGGCCTTTAAATTTGTTCAGTTTCACCAAGCTTGAAATGAGAAATTTCAGGGATATTTTTGTTAAAATAGAGTTCTCTTCACAGCGAATTGTGTGAGAAAAAATGAGAAAAAAAAAATATGTTAAAATAAAATAAATGACAAGAATCGCAAAATACAACAGTGTAAACTTCTTCAAAATCAAAAATCGTGTGTCGTTCAAAAATAAAATATAAAAATGGATTCTTGTGAACGCGGAATACTCTTGAGCGGCGAATAACGAATAAAATCATAAAAATGATATTATAAATGCATGTTGAATTTGTTTACCTATTCATTCTGTATCTCCAAATATTGAGAATACAAATTTTACAAAACAAAACATCAGCTTTCTATCTGTCATATTCATTTTTTAATGATGCTTTTAAAATTTAATGAGCCAAAAATGGGCATTTAGTTTTACAAAGTGTGTTTACTTTAAAAACGCTTGGTGAAACCAAAATATCCCATTTAACAGTTTGAAATCCTGTTAAATGTATAAAAGTTGTTTATGAAATTGGGCATAAGGTTCTCTCCTCTCTTCATAAATTGGCTGAATTCTTAGTTTTTTTTTTTTTTTATTTTACACTTCAGAATTTCAGAAATTGGCTGAATTCTTAGTTAACTAATAGCAAGCGTATTGTCCGTTGTAGATCATCCCATTCTATTGCTTTGTATGCACCTTCTGGTGTTTCACACGGTAGCCATCTAGGGCCACAGCTTTTTATATTTCAGCCATCAATGATGTTACTCAAGTGTTTTTTCTCAATGTCAGTAAATACCACAACACAACTTGACATTCTCATGCAAACTCGTGCCCATGGTATCGGTGCCATTTGTAATAAAGAACTTCCACTGCCACATTGACAACATTATCAATAGAGCCAATGAGACACTACAGCCAATGAGACACTACAGTGGCTTTCAATCTCTTGAAAAAATCGTATAACCGAAGATATAATTTTTATTTTGGATTTATTAACTGGAAACATTAACATCACTGCTCTGTTAAATCTAGTCTCTTTTAACAATAATCTTGGTTGTACGTAATTCTTTTCCTTATCCCTTTCAACTGCACAAATTATAGCTACTATAATCCAGACTTCCAAAAGAATGAAATCTTTTGGGAATGTAATCTTTTATTACTTCAATACAAAGATTGCATTCATTGAATTCACTTAAGGATCGGGACTTCAAATTTTGCAATTATTTGACCTTAAAAATTCTGCAATCGTTCGCTTAAAGTGTCAAAAATGTTTTGATTGAATTCTTTGATTAGGCCAATTTCCACTGTTCTTCCTTAAATATTGAAAATTAAGTGTTTGCTCATTTTATAACTATGTTAATTATCATTTTCGCAAGTACATATAGTCTCCGTTTTCCTTCACCTTTTCAATCTCGGTTGGATTTTAATGTGATGCCGAAGCAATTTTTTTTTTGCCAATGAAAAGCCCCATATCTTAGGTGCAAAAAGAAATTGAAACCAATTTTAGTGAAAAAGCTGCTGTTGACAAATTTAAATAACACGACTTATCAAAATTAATATTATGCTGATGAAGATGTCATCATGTTTATCATTTCGATGTATAAATCATACAAAACAGAATAAAGCAGTTGAAAGGACCTTTTTGTTATTTAAAGTGGTTCTCACAATTACCACTCAATCGCATTTTATCCTAATCTGTCATTCCATTCCATTCCAACCAAGGACACACCAGTTAATTGGCTACAAATTACTTTTTGTGTCACCGATTGAATTCCTTTCAGTCACTGGCTTCTATATATACATATAAGAAGGACATTACTGTGACGATGACGAAGACTACGACGACTGACGGCGGCGGCAACGACGCCGACGACCGACGCCTAGCCTAGAGGTTTAGCAAGAGTAAAACTTATAAAAGTGAACAAATCTCTTTTCGTTCGAAAATGAGAAAAATAAATTTAATCCCTAGTGTCGTATAGATCTTCTCTATAAGTTCAGAGAATCAAAACGACTACGACTATACGACGACGAAGTGATGACGACGATGCGGCTATAAATCTTCTAACTCGATTGATTTCAAGAAAAGAGACTTTTTGGTATTCCTAAGGCTGTGACTGTCAACGACCAACGACTGTGACTTCGAATTCAAGTAATTGAATTAAATTCCCAGAGAAGACCTTCTCGGCCACCTTCGAATCGCCTGCCTCTGCTCTGCCTTATAGGCGAAGGCATGGTTATATTTCCAATCCTCGCGTGGTTTTGTGACCAAGATAATTTCTGTTGATGGTTGTGGTGTGTGAAAGTCTTACATAATACCAACGAAGTGGAAAACTGTCGACTTTGACAAATAGGAATCGAATACCTTTCCAAAAAGAAGAAAACTACTACTTCATATCCCCTTGACTATTCCACGAGAATATCTAGCCAGAGCCTCATCATAAGGCAAAGCAGCTTGTACTTGATGCGGTGGCAGCGGAGGGTGGCGGCGAATGCCGAATAAATAGGATTAAAGGTAATTAGACCTAACAAGCAAGTTGTCCATGAGTAGGTGGGTTTTATTTGAGGTACAGAGTATCAGTATTAGACAAAATATACCATGGACATGTCTAGAAAAACTAAGCAGCTGTTCCAAGTCCACATGAATCATATTTCCGTGCAAAGTATTTTCTTTTTCGTTTTGGTAAAATTTCGATTTCTAATCAGGCAGACGTGCGGAAAAAAGTTTTCTTTTTCGATGGAAAAAGTTTACTTTTCCGTGGGGGAAGGGAGGATATAGGAGTTCTCTTGGTTTGGTTGATGTGTATTTTACTCCAGTTAGGGCTTTGATTTGAGAATGGAAGGGCAAATCCGAATTCCAACACTTCATAATATATAAATTTTGGATTTTGTTTGTTTTTGAAATGAGGGGTGGAATCGGCTAAGGTGATTATTGATTGTTGACAGTCAAAATAATCGAACTTGATCTGTGTAAGGCGATAGTCAAATTGATACCTAAAAAGCTGTCACTAGAAAAATTTGATAGTCATTTTCCTACAAATATGTCGTTTCTGAATAGAGCTACCAGACGCTTACAAAAAACAAATGGAAAATTTTTTCAGTTACCTTTTTTAGGTACAAAAACACTTTCTTGTGACCGACAATCGAAAAAACACAAGAAAAGTAAGAATGTTATTTAAACACACCCAATTTGATACTTTTATTTAGATATTTTATAGGAATCATTTTAAAATTTCACCATAGCAACAATGAATTGTGTCAATTATAATCTGAAATTGTTCAATCGAATTGAATTGAGTTGAATCATCTTACACAGACGAACAGAAAATGATAGTCAAATTTGACTATCAAAAATATGATAGTCAATTATCAGCTTAGCCGATTCCACCCGAGATTTACGATGGGTGATTTATTGCGAAAAAGTTGTTTGTTTATGTCTTTATGTTTTTAATGTTTTGGTTTCATAACAACATAAAATGGTTTGCATATTTTTTGATAAATTTACTCTGACATATAATCAATAGTTCAGATTTATATCTAAATACTACCAGAAGCTTTTTATTATAGAACATAGGAATTCCATAATGTAAAAGGGGGAAATTCATAAATTTCAATGTTTGTTTTGTGAAATTTAAAAAATCAAAAATTAAATTCTAGTCTAGTTAGATTTTTAAATGAATTATTGCTTTAAACGATATTTTGAAACATTATGAAAGTCTCTGTAAATTTAAAATTGTATACACAAAATAATAAATAGAGAGAAAATTTTTACAACTTTTGTTTAGCAAAAATATTGCCTGCGATTTTGGCCAAAACTTCATAAAGCTTTGATTCAATTTTCTCAGCTCTAAAGTATGAAAATATTCTCTAAAACTGTTATCAGCAAAAATTTTCACACCAAACATTCAAAAAAAAGTCAGGTTTTGCTGAATACCAAGTTCTACATAAATGGAGCTTTAATATCATTTTTGTCTACCTTCCATTCTACTAACAATTATTACTTTACAACACTGAAGTTGTAGTTTTAATAATCTTGTGTCAGTTAGTGGGCAGATACAACACCACTAAATTAAAAAGTAGGATTTTTAATGTTTCTCCTCTTTTGCAGCCCTTTCTTGGCACGAATTTACAAGATTTTAAGACGATCACTTAGCGTATCAGTATAAATGGAAGCGTATCAATTATGGTTTTTGCGTTCTTTAAAGCGACTTATCTCAGAAACTATACTCATTCTTCAAAGATGAAATTTGGTTAAGTAGCTTTGAAAAAAGTATTCGAATCCACGCCCACAGAACAGCGCAGTAGAGCAAGACCGAAGTACAATTCCGGTCATAAGGTTAGAAGCAGGCATATTCGAGAAGTACAATTGATATTTCTCCCGTTACATGATGGATTAGAAAAAAAAAAAACAACTATGGTAAAAGAGGGACCATTTTGTTAACAACAAAATATAAAACTTGGACAAAGGAGAGATTTAGCTTACGGAACTTCTATGACAAATTATTAATTGAGTCAAGAATATGCGAAAATAAATTGGGTCATTAGATTAGAAGCAGTGAATAAATTAACGTTATTTTGTGAAATGCATACATTTTTTTCGGAAAAACGGTACAATTTAAAAATTAATTGTTCTTGATTAAGTGTTAACAGAAATGGGCAACAAAAAATGTTTGACAGGGGAGGAAAGGGCAAGAATAGATGTTTATTCCTCTAAAGGTCTTTAATGCTTTGCTATAGCCCGAAAAGTAAATCGAAATGATCATTATGTCAGCAATTATTTAAAAAACCATCGTCTTACTCGAGAAATTATAAAAAAAAAACACTTCCTCTGCCTTAAGACTTCGCGAAACGCGAAGTATCCTTAGAATGGCGTCAAATTCAGCTATATTGGCAGCTAAAACTAGACAAAAAGCTAATGTTAAGGCCAGCTTATACACTCTTAAATACACGGTTCGCCATACTAAAAACTTAAAGCTCCTGAAGCTTAAGAAAAAACCTCCACTTAATGACGCAAGGAAGAAGCAACGCTTGTGTTTCGCGAAAGATCACATGAGCTGGGATGTGCAAAATGGAATGACCGCAAATGATTGGGGGATGGTTATTTTTTTCCGATGAAAAAATGTAACCTATAGATGGGCCAGATGGTTATAATTATTATTTCCATGACCTGAAGAGAGAGTAGTGATTTTTAAACCATCGCGTCATCACCATAACAAAGAAGGAGACGTTATCGTCTGGGGCTCAATTTTATTGTATGGCGCTATAGACTTGGTAGTCCAAAATACCAAATGACTAGGAAAGCATACAAAGCTTTGCTGGAATAAGTATTCCCCAATATTAGCGAGCTTTTGGACCAATTCCATGGCTTTTTCAGCAGGAAAACGCTCCCATCCACACAGCCCAAAAGGTAAAATCCCTTATTGCGAACCAAAACTTCCACTTGCTGCCTTGGCCACCATATTCCTCGGACCTAAACATAATTTAAAATGTGTGGGGATAGCTTACACGTTAGGTACATGGGGAAGGGAAGCAAAACGATGACAAGGGAGCGCTAATTCATGGTATCAAATTGGCCTGGACTCTAGAGTGAGATTTCTCTGGTCTACTTGGAATCTCTTTATTTTTTGAAGTTATTATGAAGGCTGGTGGTAGCACACATTATAAAAAATCTAATGAAAGCTGAAAAACATAACAAAATACAAATACTTGCATATTTTATTTCCATTTATTTGATGTGCTTCTAATCTAATGACCCGATTTATTTTCGCATATTCTTGACCCAATTAACAATTTGCCATGAAAGTTCCGTAAGCTTAATCTCTCCTTTATCCAAGTTTTATATTTTGTTGTTAACAAAATGGTCCCTCTTTTACCATAGTTGTATTTTTCTAATCCATCATGTAACGGGAGAAATATCGATTTTACATCTCGAAATTGCCTGCTTCTAACCTTATGACCGGGAGTGTAAGTATAAGCTTAGAAAATATTACAAAGTTTTTGAATTTATTGATTTTGAACTTTGAGGGGTCAAATTTCGGCTTAGTTTATTCCTGTTAAAAGGGAATATCGCCCTTTTATTGACGAGCTGTGTTTAAATCTCACCTTTAAATTTTTCTACCACATCTGGTTTTTCAAATATATGTCTTCTAAAAATTTTAAACACAAAACAATTCATACTGCTGAAAGAAGACACCGCCATCATGACTCATGCTCATGACCTAAGATACATCTACCTCACAAGAGGTTCCATGGTAATAGCTTAATAGCCGAACACCAAGAAAACAACGCTAAAGAGGCTTTAAGCTACTTCCAAACCTTGTTCTCTTTAAAAATATATCAATGTATGCACTTAAACGACCTTTTAGAATGTTCTTTATTGAAATAACTTATGACGAGACGAAATATTCTTCAAAATGTTAAGCAAATTCCCCAAACTTCAAAAAAAAAAGAAACAAAAAAAAATCAAAAAAAAATTGGCGAAGAGCAAGGTCGTCAACGGTAACACAAAACCAAAGCCCATAATGAATTCATATAGCTATATGTATATTTCCCGACCCCTTCTGGCGATTAAGTAAACTCTCAAGAGGGTATAAAATATCACAAATCAACTATTGTCGAGGCTGATGTGGAACGAGAAGCCGCCATTAAAAAGATATACCTATTCACCAGACTTTTGTGTATAATCATATGGGGGCTACTCTGGCTTTTAGCCAGATATGTGTATTTTTTTTTTCATTCATTCATTTGGAACCATCGAAAATGAATGTTTTCAACCCCCTAGAATTCACAACCACTCTCCACTTTAGCCGGACTCAGGACTCTCATTGTATATGACGATATGATGGTAGGAAGAGAGTTCACATTCACATCACAAAGGGTATTATCTCATAGATTACGCGAACATAGCTTATGACAGAACTGAGAACACACAATATTATATACAATATACTCGTACCTACACTCTACATATAGAAGCCACTTTATCCTGAGGCATTCATACCAAATATTTGTTATCCTATTAAGTTTTATGTACGGATGCGGGTGAACGAGTATATGTATATTAACGTAGAGTCGCGCCATCCACAACCAATTCAGTTTTAAAAAGGACGACTTTTCGTTTTATTTTTTGTTGTTGTTATTGGTGTCCCTGTCCATTGCTTCAAATTATTGGATAAAAGCACTCTATAACTTTTGGCAAATTATTATGAATGGTTTATTTTTATTCGTGTGCTGGATTTCACAAGGTCTTGAAATGGAGTTTGCGTTTAAAATGATTTTTGCTCTAGGTTCTAAGTGGTTTTATGGCATATTAGATTATGGCAAATTTGACCAGTATAGCTATTTAAAATTGTGTTTGTCTTTGCAGTTCACATGAAATTTGATAACATCAGCATTAAAAATCTCATTATTATATAGCCAATGAATAATTAATTTGAGATTATTTTATAATTATTCTGAAGACTTGCAAAAATGAAGAATCAAATTAATATAAAATAAAATCTAACTGGAGAGAATACAATAAACTCAACTGTCATCGAAATCGATATTTAGCCACAAACATCTTCAACTTAATAGTCGTATTAATTTTTTAGTTCAGAACAGACTCCGAACTGTCAAACAAAAAATTGTGTTTCTTTTTTACCACTGAAAGTTCAAAACTTCAAATGTTTCTTTTTTCGTTCTGAACATATCCTTAGCTTGCTCAGAGGGCGCTCTATGAGCTCAGCATAAAATAACACAAGCATTTGACAGAAGAAAATTAAAAAAAAACACAAAGAATTAAAATGGCGCATAAGTGCACAGTAATTAAATTGACAAGTGTCAAATAGTGACAGGTAAAGAGCATTCGTCCATTATGACATTTCTTTCACATGGCTTGTTTTTATTCGTCATTACAGAAATACAGATGTGAAGGCACGCGCAAACATTTTCTTCGTTGCAGTGTTGATTGTATGCTAATTGAGTTTGACAGTTTATAATATAATCAGATAATAATCAGATTCCAATTAGCAATTATTTTCTTAAATGTCTTTTATTTTTGTAATGAAAAAGCTAATTTTATTACCTTAAGGTTAACTTAACCTATATTTTTACCTTTTTGTTTACAATTTGCACAGAATTTAGGTTTTTAAATTGTAGATAGTCCTTAAGTGTTCAGATGTCTTTCAATATTTGGGCCAGTTTATATTTATAGGATCTCAGAGATTTCAATATTCTAAGGTATATAAACAAAATTGCTCACACAAATTTCTCACTTTTCTGTCAGAAATCTGAGAACAGAGAACATATTTTTCATCGCACAATTCAAAAAAGACGCAAAGAAATACAAAGCTAATTTTATGCTTTACATTTTATAAATTAAAGCTAATTGAAATAAGAACTGAAGGAAAGTGGTTCGTTTGTAGACTAAGGTGCAACAGATGGCGCTATATTTGCTTGCACTTATTTTTTGCAAAATACGAAGAAAGTCGAGTCAGCTTATAAAAACAAAACTGTATTTTTATTTAGTTTAAAAATTAACTAAAAAAAATTACAACGACGCGCAGATAACTCAAAGATCGGGTTTATGCTAACCAAATTTGAAAACTAGATTTGAACTTTCTTATCTTAATGCTTTTTTTTTTTTAAACTTACACTACTACTTTTAAGGTTTTATTCTAAAAAGTTGGTACGGAGTCGCCACAAAATTAAGGTCTATACAAAAATTGAAAGAAACCATGGGTTACTAAAATTATACAGCGCTTCAAAAACGCGTTGGCTTATGAGAGATTACACAGCTTGCCATGGCACCAACACGGTACAAAATGCAGCGATTTTCTTATAAAAACACTGTCGATAGCTTTTTTAATTCTGTCGTGTTTTTGTTTCGCGTTATTTTGATTGTAGATAAAACATTAAATCTCAAAAAGTGCACCAAAGAGTATAAGGAGTAGGTAAGTTATAATTGAAAAATATAAAATGCTAAACAACAAACTACTTATAATACTTTACGAACATGCATTCGAGATACGCAAGAGTTATCAACATTTAACATTTATATTCGAGACTCTAGCAAACGTCAAAATTATATCCGCAGTTCGATCCACTTTCTACTTTTATCTGAAGTAAAGTTTCTAAAGGGTGATTTTTTAGCTATAATCTTTTTGCAACACTGCACTGGTTTAAACAGCTGACGCACGTTTCGTGTTTTCTTCACTGTCAAACTTCTTTAGTTTGAAAAAGAAATATTTGACTGTTAAAAGTCAAATAGTATTTTTTTTTCTGAACACTGTTTATTTTTAATAAAATGATTTAAAATCATGAAAATCATGAAAATAAAATAAATATGATCCAGCAAGCGTTCATATATGCGTTTCGCCCCGGTGCAATGGTTGGGCTCATCAGAAGATGACCATTACACTTTGTCTTGACGCATATTTTCCCGAATTAATCGAGATACCATATAATCCGTGCTACATAAAGCAACTGCGGTATATCGTTAAAAATAGAATATTCCCTGAAGAAATGTGTCAAAAACTTACGTTTAAGTTTAAAGAAAAATTTTTACAATTTTGACTCTACAAAGTAAAAGCTCTCTTTGATGTCAAAAACGTAGTAATTTAATTGAAATCTTGCAAATCCAAATACATTTAAGTCCAAACCTGTGCATACATTCCATTTATGTAGTAGAATGTAGCACACCTTAATTTTTACCTCTGAATGTTTCTTCCAAAAAAAAAGCTTAGCTTAGCTTAAAACAAGTATTTCTTGGTCAAACTACACGAAAAACTTCGCAACACCACCCCCTTAACCGTATAATTACATTTAAATCCCATTTGCAGGTTTCGAAAATCCCTACAACTACACATACACACGGTTACCTTTAACCAAACTTCTCTTAAGATTTAGTTCAACCATTTAGCAGCGTCAGCGCATTAACAGAACTATTCATTCTATAAATTAAGATATTTCACCTTCTGTTCGTTGAATTTCTTTTTCAATTTATAAACATACTCATACATACATAGTAGGTACCGTTGCTAAAGCATAGTTACTCCAGATAAACATTCATTTAACCGTGTCACACTGATTACTACCCCGCGGCACTTGGCCAAATTGTCTTCCTAGAACCAACTTTCATTCTTCCTTTTCTACTTCTTCTATTCAATGAAGAAGAAAAAATAAGAATTATATTCATTCACCTGCATCGCTTGCTCATTAATTTTATATTCCTTGAACATCAGCAACAGAAAGAAAGGAACTTTTTAGATTGTACCTAAATAGATATCTACTAACAAAGGTAGGAACATAGCATCTATTTTATTTCTGTTGCAACTCTTGCGCGCATATGCAACAACTATTATACTTCCACAAAAATATAAATGGTAAATCTGTCGCATTATGAATACCACAAGGTTTTGGCCGGACTTAGCGTTTCTACATATTTAAGCTATGATACTATGCAGATTTGTTAAAACTTGGACGTCATCCAGCAGAAGCAGAAGCATCTGCTGTGGTTAGCACAATATTATGAACTTCTTGTGTACATAACTGTGCATAAAAAAATTTTGATTTATAGTCTAGTTGCTTGAAGTAATTCTAAGAACTGTGACAACATAAACTAAGTTCAAATCTTTAAGAACTGTCAAAGCTAAAAATTATTGAAACTGGAAAAACTGTCATACAAAAAACTGTCAATGTTGAAATAAATTCCAAAACCCAAGCACTGTCAAAGTTGAAATACCTAGATTCGAAACTCTTGCATAACTCTCAAAATGTAAATATACAAGGTGACCACACAAAGATGTCCATATTTCTTTTTTTGACTAACTACGTGGTAACACTGCTACAGTGTCGAATGCGTGCTCTAGCGGAACTACAGGTCAATCTTCATGAATCGCTATGTTGGTAAAAAACGTGCGTTTTCCGCCGAGGTATATTTTCTCCAAAAATCGTAAGAAAAAGTTCCTCGTCATAAACCCGTGCCTTTACTGAAAACTGTTAACAGATGGGCTCAACACTTTCGCGAATCCGTCAAAGCACCCAATAAGCTTCCCACATGACTGAAAACATCAAGAGAATCCGAGACCCGATTGAAGTTAGTCCTCGGCGTTCAGCACGGCTACAGGCGTCTTCTTTGGGCCGAACATTTTAGATTAAGACTTGAATGTTCGCCTGTACAAGCTCATAATAACGTAAGAATTAAAAGATATTGACTATAGACAACATTAACTCTTGGCTCAGATAATGCTTGAAAAATTAGCAGATGCTGAAATCATTTTGGGTAATCTTTGAATGAGCGATGAAGCTCTGGGGCTGCGAACAAGCAAAACTTTAGGTTGGGCCGAAGATAACCCAGTCTGGATAGACGAAAAGCCGTTACGTAGCCAGCGTGTGATGGTATCGGAGATTGACATTGTCGGTTCTTTCCTTCTGATGGAACGGTGAACGGAGAGCGGTACAGTAAAATGTTACGTGGCTTACTGCTTCCTCAATTTCGCCGTAAACTTGGTGAAACGCTCGCCCTGTTGAAAAAGCGTTCGGTACTCGTTTACTTTCTCGTTCAAAAGATTTCGCTTTACCGCCTATAGTTCTTCGGATGTCACTTCCCGATTTCTTCCTCTGGGGATATCTGTAAGCGCGTGTCTACACGTTTCGTAAAGAATTGCAGGATTGAAAAGGAGCATTTGATAAGAATTTTTTGAGATTACGTGGGAAATTTTACGAAAAATCTTCAAAAAATTTTGTTAAAAGATTAAAGAAATGTTTAAGCCAAAACGATCATCATTTAATGGATGTAGTATTTCATAAATAAGTTTGTCTAATGTATGTACATATGTATCGTCGTCGCGGTCGTAATTGTCGTATTTCTTTCTGGAGTTATTTAAAAAAGAATTATTGGCATCTATGTGTAGTCTGGTCATCCTATATGTTCGAATATCTTATAGCTGTCAAAGGTTAACAATTTGGAACTCGAAGAATTGTCAGTATTGAAATAAGTTCAAAGTCGAAACAATTGATGTCAAAGTTCAAGATAGTTTTTAAATTAGTGAATACTTTACAGTCTAAAGTGTACATGAGTGAATTTAAAATGTTTGTAGGCTTCAAATTTCTGTTAAGGGAGAAGCAAAAGGTGTCGCCTCAGTCCAGTGTGTGGATCTCCAGAGACCCGTCTCTAGTTTCGGACACCAAAAGTTGGTCCTCTACATAAATATCTGTGAAGTCTCTGGGGAATGAGTTTAAAGGCTTTAAGCGCAATGCATTTACACCAAAAAAAAAGGTTCAACCCAACATTTTATTACACAGCACTATAAGCATGCATATATTATGCCTATGCCTATGCTTAAGCCTAAGCCTATACCTCCTTTCACAAGGACAAAAAACCAGAGAACTTTTTGTCGACAACCACCAATGCCGCCGGTGGCAGGCTTATTAAAAATTCAATGCTGAACAACCCATATTCTATTCTGAATTTAGCTGGGTGAGGGCAAAATAGCACAAGTCGAGTTCTATTGATGGAATCTCTATCTCTAAACTCAACTCAACTCAACTCGAGAAGATTGTTTTAATGCTTTTGCGTTTCGCCACTTGTATACATTCGAGGGAAACAACAGAAGCTCCCCAAGCTATTCTTTCTTTTTATCACTTCTGGTTTTGGATGTTATGGCCCTTAATGGATCTCTTGGGAGGCATGCTTCCCAAAAATTGCGTCTCCTATCCCAGTTAGTCAGTCAGTTACACTTTGACTTCGCAGTTCGCCATACCTATTTATATAAACAAAACATCCTTCCTAGGTTTGTAGATACCTTACGTACTCCTCGTTTTCGAAACAGAAGCATCAGAATGTTGTTTTGTAAAAAGTGTTGGATAGATTTTGTTGAATCTGAACCCTATATTGCGTGTTCGGGGCCTTGTGCGGGATTATTTCATCCGAAATGTGTTAATTTGACGAAAACTACTGTTGAACATGTTTGTAAAATTGACGAACTTGAGTGGTATTGCGTAAGCTGTCGTCAAATGTACAGGTTGCAGTTGTATTTTGAGGTTAGAAAGAAGCCCTTAAATTATTTTTGTCTCCGTTTTATTTTTATGTTTTTCTGTGTAATTAAAAAACAAAAAGAAAAAACAACAAAACGAAAAACAGCTTGTTGAGTAATTTAACACTTGAGCTTTTATAGTGCGAGTGGTTGTTTGTCAGAGTGGTTTGCGGCATCTTAACGAAGACCTTCAACTTTAAAGTGTCACTGGTGATGGGGATGGTGAGGGTGGTGGGGAACAATTCGTTGTCGAAGAAGAGAAAGGAACCATATATTCAAACAACAATATAGAAAGAAGAGTCATTAAGGAATATTGTGTGTTTTTGCTTTGACATATGAGTTCTTCTCGGATAACAAGAGGAAGAGGAGACCAAAATTTTGAAGAAAACAAAAATACAACCTTTTTTGCCCACCACCTAAGCACAAATACAATCCTTTATATGAGTCATCACATTTGACACATTACTTTAGGGCAAGACTGTAATGAACTACTTCAGCGAGCCAGCCTGTCATTGTGTATTGACAGTTAACATCGACCCCCCCCCCCACCACCGACGTCGTTGTCTTTGGAAAGATGATGATAATGGCTTTCGACGACAACGACGACGATGACATACATGTCAGTGTTATTTTTTGTATTACGGGATATTTTGTTTCATTTAATGACTCCACCTCACTTTACCTGCAAAAATATCAAATTCCTTACAAAGTACAAAAATAGGAAAAGGAAAAGATGGAGGCATGTAAGCTTAGGATTAGGCTGAATTCTTTAAGGCACTCTAATTTCAACTTTTTAAATACATACATACATATACTCAAACATTACGGGGTGTACCTATGTAAACGTATAGAACTTGATATTTGAATTAAGCATATGACTTTAAAATGATATACCAGTTACGTGCCAGTACTCGTGATAGGATAACTTATTGATATAGAAATATACAGGGTGAGTCATTTAGGGGTTTCTATTTAAATCATAGGTTATTTTGAAACTGACAGCTGCTTCCCGTTATAGGAATGTTGACAATGGTTTATATATGGATAGTTGAGAGATCAAGTTGAAACCTTTTGACTTGATGCTGTTCAGATTGCGCTTCACTATTATGGACGACCAGTGCTTCAAAATCCGCGTTTTTAATGACTGCAGCTTCTGCTACAAGCGGTTTTTTAACTTCTAGCTTCACCCATTGCATTGTGTTCAAAAGGGTAGGCTTCAACAATTTTGTAAAATAATTAAAACTTCATCAATACTTTTTTTAGAGTTTGTTTTTTTTGACAGCTGTCACTTGATTTATGCTCGGAAAATGGGCCCTTGCGATGTTATACGAAAAGAATTTAAAACTATTAGTAAGGTCTAAAAAATTGGAATTGGAATTGTCAATTCAATTCACATTGGAAAAATGTACACTTTTTTCGTGGACAATTGATGGAGATGCTTTTTTTTAATAAACTGTAAACCCTATAAATCTCACATATTGGGTTGGTATTGCGACAGAATGTGGAATAACATTAAACTTTTGTTAAATGTAACCTTCCCAATGGAAACAGTTGCTTTACAAGTTAATTCAGGCTGTTGACAAAAATGAAAGATATGTATTCATCGAACGACCTAGGTCTTCGAGTAAGAGACCCATCTACGCTTCCATCAATTACAACTTAATTGCGTGGAATTATTTTGTAGAACATTATTCTAGAAAAATTAGTAGCACTATTTTTTGAAAGACAGAGTAAAGCTGTTTAATCTGAATAACATGACACACGGGAATTTTGATATCTGCACCTAATGCGACTTTACACGCGTGGTAAAGTATACATAAGTTAGTTTATAATATTTCTACAATCAAAATAAACAAACATTGGGATTCCAAGCAATAAATAAATGTTTGCCTTTTCCAAGGCCACCCGTAAAGATATTAGCACTAATAATAGTTTCACCAAAGTTGTGTGACACGAAGTCTTCTACTGTAAAATTTCTAATAAGTATTACTGGTACGCCTAATTTCAATTGCAGCTTATATGAGGACACACCGGACAGCTCAAGTGAGTTAGCAAATACTCCCTCATATCTCCTGCGACTTCTTCCAATATGTTTGAATTTACTTTCAAAACAACATGGTTTTTTGGTGCTTGAATCGCTATTTGACAGAGAAATTAAAAAGGAATTTGTTCCATGTATGTTATTTTGTAAATTAGGGTAAAAACTTGCAATAAGTTCAGAATTACACTGTACTAAATTACAAAAATCTTTCGTTAGTATCACATAGCCCTCGGCATTGGCCACCCATCTCCTATTTTTAAAAGTGTTTCAGAATAGCTTCGTGCGTTAATAAGAAACACGGACAAACAAACAAACTGACTTTTCCATTTTTAAAACAAGTATAGCATAGATGTGTGTTCAGGAGAATATCTTTCATTTCCTTGGAAGTTGACCGATTTTTAAGAAGCACAGAAGCCTGTATTTAGGGAAAAACGTCTGAAACGTTTCCTAACTAAAAATGACTGGAAAAGGCTTTTAGAGTATACCAAGGAAGTTATGGTCTTTAGAACACAAATTTTTAATGAGAATTTTTAAAGCTAGAACTGTTTTTCTTAAAGTTTCAAACTTATTATGGTACTAGTAAAAAATGACTTAACTAAACTTAAACTTAACAACAACCAACAAATTCTTAATATTGTTCTTGCATATAAATAAATAAATTAGGTGGCGCAATAGTCCGTTGAGAACTAGGGCTTAGTGACTTACAACTCTCAACCATTGCTGTGTGCGAGTAATGTTGTCAGGAATGGAAGGAACCTACAGTTTAAAGCCGAATCCGAACGGCTAATTTGAGAAAGCACTTTTCATGACAAGAATTACTCTTGGAGAATTTGTCAATGTCAATTTGTAATGTAATTTCTAATGATGCAGCGATTAACTTGCTTAAAACATAACTAAAACTTAAATTATCACTCGGACTGACATGACTACGAACCCTAAATTATTTAAAAAGAAGCTGCATATATTGTAAAGTTCAATTTAATTGTTGATTAAAACTATCTATCTATCTATTAAGGCCATAACACATGGAAACAATTTTATTTTATTAATTTAATGGCATTTTTAAGAAAAAAAATGAAAGCAATTTATTAGAAAAAGCAGAATTTTCGTCTTTTTACGTTTTTTTTTTAATGATGATCGATTCTAAATGGTTGGTTGGAGAATGAAAAGTATCGGAAATTTTTCTATAGACAATTGTATGGTCTTTTGTATTTTGTGTTAATATCTATGCTTAAAATTGAGATTTGTCTCTTTGGAAAACATTCGTTGCTTTTATGATTTTAAAAATGTTATGAATTCAAATAAAGCACTTTGTTACACTTGAGGGGGTTTGCAAAAAAGAAAATGCATTTCCTTAAAAATGTTGTATACAATTATCTGTTATTTTCTTATATTTCAAAAAATAACATCATTTCATCATTCATTACACGACTTCTTCTACACTTCCATCAATTTTAATTACGAGTAAAAAATATAATTGAATTTTTCTCTTTTTGTTCTTTTTTTCAGATATCGATCTGTGATGACTATAGCCTGCCCATTGATTTTGTGAAAAAACGACCGTCCAGTTTTGATCCATGTTTAGCTGAAGCAATACCAAACCCGGAAACTTGGGTAGCGCCAAGTCCACTCTCAGATCTTGTAAGTTCATTAAAAATAAGTCATCGTTATTCCTTAGATTATTATTTTTCATTTTGTTTTTCCTTATTTTTTCTCTGTGTTTTTTGTATTCCTCCCTTGGAAGAAAAGGGGATGACCTATTTCTATTTTGTATAATAAGGATCTAACAAATACCTAGTATCTAACTTACTATAAATCAGTTGGATGAACTTAACGCCGACATCTGTTCTGTTCTTGTATACTTTAGATAACAACAAACAGAAACAACAAAAATAAAGTTCAAAGTCCCCAGAGGACGGACGGAAGAAAAAACGGACACAGAGATATAGTGTTGGAGAATGATGTTTTGAGAAAGAATATACCTATTTATTGATTTAAGTTAAGTTGTAGATATGCAGTTGCTTAAAAAGGGTTGACATCAAAACCCTAAGGGAATGGAATAGAGAATCAGTTTATTTAAAGATTGTGCTGTAAATATAGTTTGAATTTGAACAGATATTGGTCAATCAAATGGATTGGAAAGATTTCTTTTTTTTGGTATATTAATACAGTTGTTTCGGTGTGAGTGGAATTTTGTATATTCGGAAAACTACAGCATTTTTTTAAAACACGAAGTGACAATTTTTATGTACTCTATGGTCGAAAAGTGTCATTGAAAGAAAACGGTTAAAGTCAATTCAGAGCGATATGGCTGGCGATTGAAGACCATAACTTGGGTGATTGTGGTTCCCCCACGTCAAGAAACAAACCATACAGAAAAACCAAATAAGTAAGAAGATTCCTGGTCGCTTTACTTCACGTTTTGGATACTTCAATTGGCCACCAAAATCATACGAGTGTTTTTTTTTGGAGAAGCCATCAGAAGTACGGTAGAAATTACCCGTGTTTTGTTGGAAAATCTATCAATAGTATAGTAGGATTTTACACGAATAACAAAAACAATATCCGCAGTATGAATACTACCAATAAAAGTTAAAGTAGAATCTTACTACGGATGGGTTTTTGACATTTATACGAGTCTCGAATGGATCTTATGTGATTTCGTTCTCAAATGTTGGTACGATTGATAATGCATTTGTATCTCGATGGCTGTGTTCGTTGAGTAGTTGTGCATTTGGAATCATGTGCTTTCCATTGGGAAAAAAAATCAATCTGTTACTATTGATATTATTTAGTTTTGTTAATGAAAATGGACTAACTGGGCTTATTTTGCAAGTGAAAACAATAGAAAAGTGTTATGTGTGTTTAAAGAAAAGACGTTTAAGTATTTTAACTTAATATAAAAGAGTTCTTTATTGAACAATAGTAAGTATAAGACTGACTTAGTATATTCTTAATAGCTAAGTATAAATCAATGATATGATCGATTGGGAGTATGTATGTTTGTCTGTATATAAATATGAGTATTAGATAAAGTGTTAAACAAAGTTTATACCTTTTAGTTCTACTTTATACAACAAAAAGATAATTAAGTTTTGCAATGTTTCCACCAAAGGTTTATCTCAGTTTAGATTAAATAAATCTTTTTGGTGTTTCCACCGCACAAGAAGATTTAAATATGATTAAGTTTGACAGCACTTTGTATAATGCAAATGGTGTTTCGATGTTTCTTATGAAGTGCAAGTAAGATAGTTTGATTCCTGTTAAACAATGGAGAACTGAATAGTTCAGCACCATATAAGAATATGCTACCTACTCCATGTGCAATTTTTTTTGTTTTAATTTGATTAAAACAAAACTATATTTTTTGTACACAAACATGCAAATAAACAGACCATAATGCATTATCTGTAAAACCAACTCCTTCACACAAGTTTTTCTTCACAAATTTTGACTCGACTCCGATCCCCGACCGAAATCGAGGCGAATCAAGCTCATTTCAACTCGATTCAGGTATATAAAGAATTGAGGCGAGCTTCAAACTCGCTTCAACACCACGTGTTAATGTAGTAGTCTACGAACAAACTCCCTTCTTGAAGTTTTTATTTTATGTCAAATTGTTTGGTTAAAACTTTGAAATCGACTATTACCTTACATAGACGTATTTTCTTGATTTTGATAGTCAACTATCAAAAATCAGCTTACACGATTTCACCCCTAGTCTGAATTTCGCTATTTTTTTTTTAATTTTTTAATAAATTATTTAGGTGGCGCAACAGTCCATGAAGAACCAGGGCTTGTGACTTACAACTCTCAACCATTCCTGTGTGCGAGTAATTGCAGGGATGGAGGGGACCTACAGTTTATATGCCGATTCCGAACGGCTAATTCGAGAAAGCACTTTTCATGACAAGAATTACTCTTGGAGAATTTGTAAATTCCTCGCAAGAGGCAGTACCCGTGAAAAAAAACTTTAGGTGGCACAGGCAGGGATCGAACCCAAGACCTCTTTTTAATAAATTATTCTGGCAAATATTCAATTGTATCAACTTTCAAATATAAAAACCGGACTACTGCGGATCGTTTTTTTTTTGGCAATTTCTCACTGTACTATACAGGGTGGGCCGTTAATAAGTGCACTTTTTGTCTCGTTCTAACTCCCGAACGAAATAACCGAGACGCGCGGGGATGGTATCTCCTTGCAGCTCGAGATCTAAATTTTTAGTCGCAATGAGTCCGTTCACGGGAGAGCAGCGCGCTTTCTGCGTTCGCGCCTTTTATGAAAACAATCGCTCATACGTGACTGTTCGTCGGCTTTTTCGGGTAAAGTTTGGATTACGCAACATCACCGAGTGTCCAAGTACGAATGTAATCAAAAAATGGATCGTAACATTCGAGGCAACGGGATCAACGCAAAAACTTCGACCTACAGGACGCCCACGTTCCAGGCGGACTGCAGAAACAATTGAACGCGTACAATCTTCTGTGCGCGAGGATCCAAGAAGCTCTACACGGAAACGCGCTGCGGCCCTGGGAGTACCCAGAACGACTTTACGTCGCATTTTACGGGATGATTTGAAGTTATACCCTTACAAAATTCAGATTGTCCAAGATTTGAAAGAATCCGATTTTGTTTCACGGTTCAATTTCGCAACAGAAATGTTACGGAGATTCCCTCACTTCAATAACATTATCTTCTCAGACGAAGCTCATTTTCATGTCAACGGATTTGTTAATCGACAAAATTGTCGATACTGGGGAACAGAAAATCCACGCTTAAAACATGGACGACCGTTACACTCTCCGAAAGTGACCGTTTGGGACGGAATAGCCAAGTGGGGGATCATAGGGCCGTATTTTTATGAAGATCGATACGGGCGTAATGTTACTGTTAATTCAGAGCGTTATGTTTCGATGCTTAGAGATTTTTTAGCTCCAAAACTGCAAGAATCGAGTGGTTACACTATTCACACCTGGTTCCAGCAAGATGGCGCTACCTGCCATACAAGTAACGACTCTCTGGAGGTCGTTAGAGAAATGTTTCCTCGAAGGTTGATATCGAGGAGGGGTGATATTGCTTGGCCACCCAGGAGCCCTGACTTAACGCCACCGGATTTCTTTTTATGGGGCTACCTCAAGAGTGTACTCTAATAATCCTTCAACGACGGCTGAATTAAAAGCGAACATTGAAGAAGAAATCCGCTTAATCACTCCGCAACTTTTGACAAAAGTGTTCCAAAATCTCAGAGTCAGATTGGAAGAGTGCTGTAGGCGAAATGGACAATATTTGGATGATTTAATTTTTAAAAACTAAAAATTTAGATCTCGAGCTGCAAGGAGATACCATCCCCACGCGTCTCGGTTATTTCGTTCGGGAGTTAGAGCGAGACAAAAAGTGCACTTATTAACGGCCCACCCTGTATATGGAATACCAAAAAAACACGGCTATTTATATGAATAACAAATACAACATCCTCAGTAGAATCACTGCAGATCATTAGTGTTAAATTAAAATTATTTTGCGGGTAGAGATTTGTATTTTATTCGAGTATCGAAATCAATTTTCGAGTTTTTCATTTTTAAACGTTGGTACGTCTCATATTTCCTTGAGACTGGATAGATGTGTTCGTAGAGTAGTGTCCAACATACAAAACACTATGACGTTATTTTAAAACTTAAGATAAACTTCGATTTTTCAACTTAAGTTTGCTAACTTAAGTACTTGTGTGTTTTCCAATGAACTGACGACTCAACTTTTATTCAATTTTATTTGAAAATACATGTTTACTAAAATTTGTTACGTATCCGTACTTTTAGTACCCTAACACAATCGATAGGCTAGAAAAATTCGGTGTTTAGGTTGACTTTGCTTGCTGAGATCGCGTTGTATGTAGACATCTGTGCCCTTTAATTTTGAAGCAATTATTAGCATTTTTTTGTTGTGTTTTCAGTAGATCCTGTATTTAGTTTCATTTTTATTGTTTTGTTGTTTTGAATGAGCTTTACAGCAGGTGGCATATCGGGAACTTCGTTTCCTAACAAAAGTTTGGTTATTGTGCTTATTCGCTCCGCTGGGTGTTCACATTCACTTGGTAGAGTAAAGATTACATTTTTGTTTTTTGTAATTCCAGTTCTTTTTCAAGTAAACAACAACGTTATTGAAACTTATATAATTTTTGGAATTCTCTTTACGAAGATGATCGATTTCTTTGTTAAGATTTAGTATATCATCTTTTGTTGCTATATTGGCCAGGGCTGCATCAAGCCAATTATCAATAATGTTTTTGGTTTTTTTGAAATCTGCATCATTCATAGAAGTCATGTTCTGTTTGTTTTTGCAAAATGTAGGTGCTTTTCTAATGTTAAACGTAGGGTTTTGGTTTTGCTCAGGTGAAATTTCTCAAATTTTTCTTTTGTCAGTCATGTGATGCGATGGTTCGTAGTGTAAGTGGTTTTGGTCTTGTGTTTTTGTTATTTTCACTTTTTAGATCAACTTTAAGTTTTAAAAGTAAATAAATTCAAAAATTTTATGGAGTGATTTTAAAAGTCAACTATTCACTTTGTAAGCAGTGTTGCCAACCCCCCCATTTTTGAGTACTATGCGCGTTATTGTATTTTCTTTGTTATTATAAGTTGTAAGATACAAAAGAAAATATAATTTTTGTATGTTGTTTAACTATACGGAAATAGACATAAGCTGTAATATTTGTTCTTTATTTAGCAAAAATCTAGTTTCAACAAATACAGCACCGCCGTCTGTTGCACGCAAAGATCTACATACAGTTATACCATACTCTGGCTATTGTTATATAGTAGACATACAAAAGTGCTCTGTGCAAATTTTTTATTTTCTTTAATTAATAAAAAGTTATAAAACTATTTTTCAACTTAAAGTGACCAAACCGGAAACCGAAAAGCAAGTGTGATTCACAGATTTTCCAATTTTTAACTAGTATCACTATTTGAATTAATTTTAAAGTTCACACAGTCATTAACAATAATAATAGTAGCCATTTTTAGTAAACTTAATATATATACATTCAAACTTATTGATGAGAAATAAGCGCAAAGTTGGTGAGACCTCCCCCGAATTAGCAACGTTTAACCCAAAAAAAGAAAAAAACATGTCTCAATTAGTCGGATCCATGTCCATCCAGGAACTACGCCAAATGTTCGACTTAAAACTCAAAGACGTTGCTACGAAGGATGACATTGTTGGACTTCGCAGTGAAATCATTGAGGTTAAAACTGAAAATGAGAAACTGAAGGAGTCACTAATTTCTTTAAACACAAAGTGCATTTCCCTGCAAAATGAAATTAACCAGATTAAAACCTCAGCAAATGCGGCCAACTTAGTTTTTCGACTGAAAAAAAGCTCAAACGATCCACTCATAGAAACCGAAAACATTTGCAAAACTTTATCGGAGTCGCAGGATATAATTACTATCCAAGATATACGGGAGATAAGCTCAGCAAATGGCACAGTTACAACTTTGGCAGAATTTAAAAACAAAAATAATGCATTTAAGGTTCTGAGGAATGCAAAAAGGCTGAAAGGAACCGGAGCATCCGTAAGTCGGGATTACCCACCAGCCATCCGACAGAAGCGTAGCAAGCTCTTACAATTGAGAAAACATATTCAGACCACTCAACCTCGGATGAAAGTTTCACTGCGCGATGATAGACTCAGCATTAATAACATAATTGTAGAATGGATCGATAATCAAGGCTTTATTACTAATCAAGTAGATGGTTTTAAAAAATTAATTGAAGATAACAACCTGGAAAAAAACTTTTTTCATCAAATCTGTTTACAAATTCAACAAAATTCACGAAGAGATGTCAGACTAAACGTCATTCATCAAGAAACGTCAGTTGGGCAAAGCACATCTTCGGCTGGAAACACAATGCAAATCTGCAGTTGGGACTCAGGGGTTAACACTTCAGCACATTCCAACTTAAAAAATAATCTTATGAACTAGGTAGATGCCGTCTGCCAGAATTCAAATATAGTTAACGTTAGAATATTAAGTTATAATATAGCAGGTTTAAATAATAAGATTCATACTTTAGATTTTTTAAACTTTATTAATGAATTTGAAATTTTTATATTAATTGAAACTCATGTAACCGAAGAACATAACATTAAATTTGAACCATATTTCCCGAACCAACTAAGTGGCAACCAGCAATTAAAATTAATAGAAAAGGTAGGGCTAGCGGAGGCATACTGATGGGCTGCAAATTAAATACAACAGGCGTTGAATTCGTTTTTAAGAACCTCGAAGACTTTCTGTATATTGAAATCAAATCCAACCACCATACTTTATCCTTGGTTCCTGTATATCTAAACTGCACTAGCTGGGATAGGCAATTTAACTTACTCGAAGACAATTTGTGCATTGCAGCTCTTAAAAACGTCATGCTCATTGGGGACTTCAACGCTAGAACAGGATCATTGGAAAGCGAACTGAAACCTTTGAACTTGAACCACCGTCATTCGAAAGATGTTGTTGTAAACCGAGAAGGAAAGAAAATTATTGATCTTTGTAATTCGTTTGGTCTTGGTATCTGCAATGGAAGTACACAGGGAGACACTGATGGTGCCTACACTTTTATCGGTTCTCAGGGCAACTCAGTTATTGATTATGCTATGGTGAATGGGGATTGGTGTAACCTAATGAATGACTTCGAAGTTGTATCACAGATTCACTCGGACCATCTTCCTATCCAAGTTTCAGTTCAGCTACCAATGAGTCTACAACGCGTAGAGGTTTGCACAAAAAAAGCTACAAAATACAAATGGAAACAATCGATGGCGAATACGTATGCTGAAGCGTTAGACACCAACATCGCCTTAAAGCTTGCACCTCCATTCAATACAAACCTTAATCTTTCCGAAATTGATGATAGCATAGCAATATCGATACCAACATCTTGTAGGATGAACAATAACAGGGTTTCTACTCCTCGCGACAAATGGTTTGACAGAGACTGCTCACAAGCAAGGAAAAAATCATTTGCTTGGTTAAAGCTTGTAAGGAAGTACCCTCAAAACCCCTTTCTAAAGCGAGAATATTTGTCCGCTAACAAAACTTTAAAAGCCTTGCTTAAGTCTAAGCGTCAAGCATACTTTGAGAACATTGCACTCGATCTTTCAAGTTGCAGGAACGCGTCACAGTTTTGGAGCAAAGTACGCCTTATTAACAACGACAGTCAATTACCGCGACCTTGCCTACCGATCGAGCTGAAGGATTTATGCAAACATTTCAAAAACCTCACAAAGGACAAGTTTACTACGAGCTTCCAATTTGCTATCCCTTTTCAGGCGGATGACGCCTTGGACGCCCCCTTCTGTATCTTAGAGGTAAAGACAGTTTTGGATGAACTGAAATGTAACAAAGCTCCAGGATCCAACGGTATACCGCCGGAATTTTACAAATTCAGCACACCCTCATTCATCGAACACTTTACTCTAGCGCTTAACCAGGCTTACGAAGACGGATGCATACCTACTTATTTTAAGGATTCCATCGTCACTCCCATATTCAAGAAAGGTGACCGCACTGATCCCGCAAACTATAGAGGAATATCCTTGCTGAACACTTCAATGAAAATTCTGACAAGGCTTCTATACAAAAGACTCTACGGTTGGGTTCAAGCAAATCATCTCCTTGGTGAGTCTCAAGCCGGGTTCCGCAAGAACTACTCAACGATAGACCAAATCTACTCACTCACATCCATTGCGGACATCTTCATTAAAGATAAAAAGAAGCTGTATGCCTTCTTTATAGATTTTAAAGCTGCCTTCGACACCATCGACAGAAAAGCTCTAATGCTTAAACTTTACAACAAAGGTGTTTCAACAAAATTTGGACGCATTTTGGAAAAATTTTATGAATCTACAACATCTACAATCTCTTTCAACAACGATATAGCGGAATCATACGAAGTGGAAGTAGGAGTAAGACAAGGTTGCAACTTAAGCCCTCTTTTGTTTGCACTCTTCATAGACGACATGGATGACGATCTACAGGGTGGAGCAAAAGTTACAGCAAATCTTCTTGTGAAATCCTTAAAATTCGCCGATGACATTGTTATATTTGCTGAAACGCCTGAAAGTCTCCAGTTGATGATAAACAGAATAGCTGCATACTGCTACAAATGGAGGCTTCAGGTAAACCTTAGCAAATCCAAGGTTATGATCTTTCGTAACGGTGGAGGCCCAAACTGTCGCAACGAAAAGTGGAGATTTGATAGCAAGGAAATCGAAGTAGTAAGTGACTATAACTACCTAGGAGTAAAGATATCAAGAAATCTGAATCTGAGAAACCACATTGTAGAGAAACTAGCCAAATCAAAAAATGCACTAAATGCAACGTGGAAGTCCATTATGCACAACAAAGACGTTCATTTCAATTCAAAGTTCCGAATTTTTGAAACAACGGCGAAGGCAGTTATGTGCTACGCCGCACAAGTATGGGGTCACAAAGAATTCAGTGAGGTGGAACATCTTTTGAGATATTTTCTAAAGAGAACTTTGAAGCTTCCAAACAGTACTCCAAATCACATTCTCATGCTCGAGACGGGTCTTCCTCCTCTATTCATTTCGACACTTAAAATGCAAGTAGACTACATAATAAAGACGTTAACCATGAACGAGAACAGGCTGCCCAAAAAAATAACTATGGTCATTTTAAGAAGGAAGTCATCTTGGTTCGAGAGCTGGAGTAGCTTAGCTACTCTTTGTGACCGTCAGCTAACTCTAAACGAAAATAGGCCAGATCAATGGAAAGCTGAACTTTATGATCTCATAAGTGCAGTTGATGTGAAGAAAAGAGAGGAATTCATTACAAAAGCTAGAGAGTCGACAAGCAGACGTATTTACACAATGCTCGATTACAATCTTGCAACCAGAAGTTATTTCAAGGAAGAGTACTCATCCGACCTCATGTCACTGGTTTTAAAAACAAGAGGAGAGTTGCTGCCACTCAACTTTATGCCGCATAGAGAAGAACGCTCGGAAATCTGCAATCTGTGCAACCAAGGAGAAAGGGAAAACATCTACCACTTCCTTTGCAGATGCCCGATATTAATGGAATCTCGGAGGAGTGTTTTTGGGAAGAGTTTACTGAGTGAAGATGAAATGATAACCATTCTCAATGGAGCTGATTGGAAAGTCCTGTTTCAATTTGTCAAGCTTGCCCTTTCATACAGAAAAATAATTACAGATGAACTTTTTTAAATACAAAAAAAAATTACTTAAAATCTACTTTAAAGTTTATATTGTCAACTGGCAGACGGCTTAGGCCATGCTCTAAAAATGTTAGTTTATTATTATATATATATATAATCTGTATAAGACTTAAAGAAAAATAAAACATTTGTTAATCTAATCTAATCTAATCTAATTATACCATAATCTACGAACGAACCCCTTTCCTTCAGTTCAAATTTCATTCATCTCTAATTTACACAACGAAAAACATGACCACAAATAAAATATAATATATTTTTGATATTTTCCTAACATGTAAATTTTAAAATTCTACATTTTATTAAGTAAAAATTAGTTGTGGTCTGAATTTCGTAATTTTTTTTTTACAATTTTGTAATAAATTGCTCTGAAACATGTTCAATTGGAATCCCAACAAAATACGCCGCTGTTAGATTTTTTCTAGTGGGGCTAGGCAAAATACCGTGTTCACGCTCATAATCCCCAAGTTCTAGGTGCATTAAGAACCAAGGTTACACAATTTACGAAAAAATTGTTGACAGTTACTTCAAAAGCGAATTTTCCCGAGCAGTAATGCGAGCTTGCAATGGTTTTGTGCTCCATCACTAACTGTCAAGTCTAAACAAAACGTTATCAAGTTGATTTTATTTTAAAGATTCCTTGTACACTAAAGTAACACAAAACTCCCCTACCGAATGCCTCGAGAAAAAAAAAACATCTTCACTGTCAAAATTCTGTTAATCACTAAACGCGTTGCACTCACCATTAAGCTTTGTCTCGAGGGCAATGTCAATAATTAACAATAATCTAATATATTTCCTCCAGACCCTCTCATATTTTCAAAAAAAAAAAAGATGATGTAAATCAGCATAATTGTGTTCTTGGAATACCATTATCGCACCATATCGGTCTCTTCTTGGTCCTTGACTATACCAGACCTATCTTAGGGTATATCCTGCGCTCTAGACAAATGCCCAGCACTTTGTTCTAATTATTTCCCAAATGAGATTTTCTTGTAAATTGTAAATTTTCCTCTTAATATTTTAACTCAATACACTCAACATCCGCCCGTCCTATACCGCTTTCTAGATTTTTTTTCGAAATCACGAGAAAATTTATACAACACGCTTATGTGGTTTTTTATTAAAGTAAAAAAAATTGAAGAACAAAAGGAAGATGGCTTCAGGATAAAGGACGAAAAGTAAAGAAGTGAGGTGTTGACTTTCTTTTTGTTCACCCCTGGAGAGAGATGTGCTCGTAAATTAGAGAATATTAGATTTAATTAAACAAAATTGTAAGTTTAATTGCGAGAAATATGTACATAGAAAATCTTAAAGGAGCTTCAGAAAACGTGTCAGAATAATTTATAAAACAAAAAGTCTAAGGAGCTAAATATACCTTCTTTCGATGAGTTTTGTTTTGATTTAAAGGAATGAGGTGTAAATGGAAATGCTTACACTTGACAAATTTTTGAATTCAGTATATTATAGAAGATATATAAATGTTGCTTATATCGAAGATAGAAATAGACTCTTATACATACGTTCCGTTAAGGTACTTCCAAAAGCTTTTGATATTAAATTGGTGCCTTGGGTGTTGGGAGTGTTATACATATATTATTTACTTTATATAATTAAATCTTTAGATTTTTTGTTGGGTTTGTAATTATTTTTAGATAATAAGAAAATGTAGAAAAATAGCCAAAAGCAAATTCTAAGTGGATTTAAGAAAAAATCGTTTCATAAATAGAGAGATTGAGATAACTTCTTACAGTTGATTAAGGAAGACAAATTATAAAGCTATTGTTCAGAAAAACTCAGCTTCCATAAAATGTAACTAACTTGCAAAGGGTGGTGTAAATAAAATGTTCTTTTTAAAACTGTGAGAGCAAACATTCCCATTATTTACACAGGTCGACAAGGGTCTCTTGTCTTACAGGCAATACAATTTCACTTTTTCTATAGGTTTTGATGCCCTTTGTTCAAATCCGACTTGTAAATAAATGTATCATGTCAGGTTTTTGAAATCTTACTTTTTAAAATTCGGCTTTGTGAGGCTATCTTAATCTATGAAGTTGCTTTTTTCGAAAACAGGTATTTTTAAAACTTGATCAAATAGTTAAAATTAATGTTTGGACTTAAAATCAGTATTAAACATTTGCTCAAAATCGTGTTGTTCAAAATTATGAAAGTATTAATTTCAAGGTTTGGTTAAAACTCCATATAGAGTCAAAAAAAGACTCATATCTAATGAGAATTTCCAGAAACAAAGTAAGATACTAAAATGATTTAAATTGTATCTAAAAGACAAAAATGGATATTTTGTAAAATCATCATTAAATTTATTGTTAGGGGATTTGTTGGCTTTTAACTTAGCCTTAAAAAACCATTTTTGATTGTCTATTGCATTTTTAGGATTTTATATTTTAAAAACCTGATGTGGTAGACAAATTTAAAATGTATTGCTTTCCAAAAATAATGTAATTTAATCGACCAGTGTTATTGCACACAATATCGCCATCGCATCGTTCAACTAGCTGCTCATTCTATTCCTCCAATTTCCCAAGACTTTATTCATGGCTGTAGCTCAGAGTTATTTGAACGATTTGGCCTAAGCTGCTTCAGGGGCCCTACTATGTAACTGGATTCTAAAATGAAATTGTTCGAATTCGAAAAGTTGGTACTATGTATCTATTTGACTACTTTCGAACAAACGAGAATCGAATAGTTCTAGTAGTGCCAACTATATTCTTATGAACTTTCGAATAAACGAGGAACTGCGTAACTCGAAAGTAGAATTCAAAACAAGGCAAAATCAAAAATAATCACTCTACATCAAATGTGTTTGCGAAAGAAGTTTTTTTTTCCAAAGTGTAAGCAAAATGTTATAAATTATTAATATGCAATTTGAATTTGAAAGTTTTTCATTCAACTTTTTGTGTTTTATTATTTTACCACCCCAATTACACCGGGAATTCGTGATTTTTGCCAAAAGTTGCGTTTTCAAAATTCATCATCAGCGGGCACATAACTCTTTCGATTGAAGTCAAAACTTCGGCAAGTATTTTTGACATGGTTTGCTGTGCACGCCCAGCGTTCTTGTCACCACCGATTTGGTCATAGTTTTGATAACCTCTTGTTGCCAAAAACTTCATTGCTGCTGATAACTTAATGATAATCGGAACAGTATTTTGTCTTCTGCGAGTAGTCATGTCGGATGATATGGTGTTAAGTAAGACCATAAATCCGTCTTTAGAAAGACGATAGTTTTTAACAAAACTAAAACAGAAGTAGGTTTATATTTTTCATTAAGAATGCGTTCAAATATTCTACCGTATATACAAAGGGTCCTCCAAATAACTTTTTTTTTTTGAAAATGCTATAAAAACATCGAGTGTAGCTTCGGCAGTGTGGCACGGAGCGTCCTGTTGAAACCAAATTTTGTGAACAAAAATTCGTTCAACTTGGCCCGATAACGATCGCCATTGACTATAACGGCCACTCCTTGCTCATTTTCGAAGAAAAATGGCCCAATTATGCCTCTGGACCAAAATCCGCACCAAACAGTGACTCGTTTTGGGTGTATCGGCTATTCAATGTATGCGTACGGGTTTTCTGTGCCCCAAATGCGACAATTTTGCTTGTTTACATATTTGTTAAGATCAAAATGAGCTTTTTCTGAAAAGATGATGAAGCGTGTACACAACCATATTCGTTCAGCGGAAAGATAAAACTAATTATCTGTGAAATCAGACATGAGCTAAGTGTAACCATTCACGAAATAAGCACTAGTTTAAAAAAAAACGTTCGATGGCGGACCCTATATGTGCAAACCTTTTCTCACTCAGCTCCATTATTTTGGAATTATCTCTTATTCTTTTGCGTTCAATTTGCTCGTACCGTTCTTCATTTCTTTCAAATTAAACCAAATTTCAACGGTGTCCATTTTTGTTATAAATTTTCTTGTCCAAGTATTTGATGTTTTTTTTTGTTTTTAAAACAACTGTCAAACAATTCGATACTCGTTCGAAAGTAGAATTTTTTTTGAAAACAAGTTGGTATAACCGGCATTCGATTCTACTTTTATACGTAGTACGATTTGAAAGTAGAATCGGAAATGAGTTTCGAATAGAATCAAAAGTAGAATCGAGTTACATATTAGGGCCCCAGCTGTTTCCGGATTGTTGAAAAAACATCGGCTTCTCACAAGAGAAGTCAAATTTCATCTCCTAGACTGCTTTCACCAATGACTGACGACTGATATCACGATTTGGCAATCTAGCGGTCAAGGGATCGATTGTAGCATGGCGAGCCATCCTGAACTTGAATTCGTCCAAATCGATATTTTCAATTTCAGTAAAAAAAAATTAAAGCTCACCGAAATGACCAGAAGGAGAAAATGTGACCAATGATGCCACCAATCTACAATCCGTTCCAAACTGTCACACTCCGTGATAACATTGGGTTTTCGACAACAACCTACGACTTTTCCGATGCTCAGATGTTGAAATGTTGTTTGTTAATGTAACATAAGATTTTTCGTTAAATTGTACCTTCTAAGCAAATTACCCGATACCTTTGTGCTGAGTGCTTATTGAGCTTTTGAGATTTGTGGTGATTAGATGTTTGTGAGTTGAGTACCTATCACATTTTTGGTTTCACCAACTACATTCCCATCTGTGCACACCATACGACTAAGGGCGTATTAACCCTAGGGCTCAGAAGGCTACAACCCGGAACGGAAAGGCTGCTAGGGGCGACAAGATTCTTCATTTCGTAAACCAGTTTTCATTCATTTTAAGGTAAGTTGAGAACCCGTTGAACGATTTCTATGCTTTCTGCCAAATACTGACCCTAACTAACGGAAAACTTAAGTGAAAACTTAAGCTAGATGTTTATTGATATTTTGAATTCCCTTCAAACAGCAATCTTGGGTCATTTAAAAAAAAAAAACATTTGATATTGTAAAGGTGCTGATACTTTGTCCAGGCTTTGATGTTTTCAAAGCTTTAGGAAAAAGCAAAACCTCTGAAAATTACAAAATGGATCAAAAAAGATACGTCAAGAGGGGTTCTTTTTTGAAAAATTCAAAATAAATACATTAATTCCTATTTGCGACCGAAGGAAGGTATACATATGTCGATTTTACTGAGCTAAACCACCTCAACTCGTATTCCTGACCTTGCAGGTCAATCCGCCAACACTCTATACTCTATACTAGGCCCATCAGACTATTCTGTCATATCTGTACATTTTTCACGCCTAAAAAAACCAGTTAAAGTAAAAACTCCTACCAGAACCGTTTGGCAATATAAGAAAGCCAATTGGGACGGTCTCAACGACTTCTTCAGGAACTTTAAATGGTTACTATGCTTCCTCGATATTGACGTGGATTCCAGCGCTGATATGGTAACAAAATTAATTCTTTTTGGAATGAGCAATTTCATCTCGAAAGGTATAAAATCTATCAAACCCAAAGAAAACTCGAAAAACTGAACTATACTCGGTTGATCTTGGGGAAGATTTTTCTAACTTGAACATTTTCTGGAGCAAAACAATACTGAAAATATGTGTTCAAGCATCTCATATAAGAGAAATAGAATTGAAAGAAACATTCCCATATGTTGAGGTTGCTTAAAGAACATAACAACGTTTTCCATATTGAAGCGAAAAAAAAAAAAACTTTTTAAAGTTCCGGATTATCGAAGAACGCTTTAATAGTTTAGCTTATTAAAAATATAGAACCTGAACTGACAACAAATTTTACTTTATTTTCATTGTTCTAAAGGGTGGCAAAACCTATCAGCCCTGCGCCAAATCCTTAAGTACTCCTCTGTGTACGACAATAGGGACCATGAGTTTTACCTCTAGCATACCTGTCTTGAGAAGTTTTTGCAGAAACATATGTACAGTGGGTGCTTTATTTCGTCCCAAACTTTTCAAAAACACACTCTTTAGACTACACAGTATTCAATTTGGAAATACGTTTTAAATATTTCCCAACGATATGTTTGGACAAATTTCGTTCCGTGGCAGAATGGTTCTGAATTTCTTTCATGATATCGATCGGGAAACTGACAAAATAACCAGTGATTTAAAAAAGAAACACTAGATGGCTCACCCTTACATAAGAAGTCATATCCATAAAATATTTGTTGTTTCCTCTTATCGAAATAAGTTGAAGGAAAATTGTACATACATATGTATGTACATATTTTGTTGAAAACTACTAAATTCTTTATGAAACTTTGTAAAAATTTTGCAACACTTCCCAAATTTATAGTTACCTTGGAAACTTAAGTATAAATTATTCCTAAACATTATGTTTATACAATAAATAACTTTATATCAACCTACTCATCAAACACTCATAATAAAATTGAGTAACACAAATATTTACTAAACTAATTTCAGCGCACTTTAATTAAGGACTCATAATAATCGTGTGTAACATGATATAACGATTAAGAGGGGTGTTTTTAATAAAAACAAAAAGAGAGTCATATATGTTTCTGTATATGTATACATATAAAAAAAACACCCTTAAGATAGATGTACTCCCTATACTCTATTCTTATGATTATATTTCAAGTAGGTCTAGGCATGCTATTCTTTTATAGGTAGGTAAGTACATCATCTACAACTGAACTGCAGCACCCTCTCAGTGAAACCAAGTGAACGATTTAGATAAATCTAATTAGAGAGTTTCGCTTAAGTTAACCATCATCATCATTGGAGTATACATCAGAAAGAAGCAAGGAGTTAAAGCAGTTCAAGTTCAATCATAAGACCACTACTAGGAAGATGGCATCAGCATCAGGAATGACGACGCGACTGCAGGTGGCGAGACGACTTAGACACACGGCCTTTCTGTAATAGAAAGTAATAATATTTTGGATAATGAAAAAATTCTTTACATTATTTGAATACTTTCGAAACCCCACCATATTACCCTGCTGCTGATACTGATGGCAGACTGCCTAAATACTCAACATACAAAAATAACTGAATTCGAAACCAAAGCATCACCGTTCGTCGTCCGTGTCCTCGTTGTCGTCATAACTACCCTTACTCATATCCTAACCAAACCACTATAGTCTACAACCAATGCTCCAAATACCAGGACTTCAGGGGCACCACCACCGTTCGTTGGAAAAGTGCCTACTTCATTTTTATGACTTGAACTTGAATTTTTTTTCTTTTTCATAGAAGTCTCCCTTGTTCTTCATAAACTGCTACTGCATACTCGCTATTATTTGGTTATTGTCAGGGTTGGATTAAGTGGTTCTAACCCTTAATAGCAAACTTAGTAAAACTCAGTGATTTATAAAATAAGTTCATTACCCGTGTTTTGTTGGAAAATCTATCAATAGTATAGTAGGATTTTACAAGAATAACAAAAACAATATCCGTAGTATGAATACTACTGATAAAAGTTAAAGTAGAATCTTACTACGGATGGGTTTTTGACATTTATACGAGTCTCGAATGGATCTTATGTGATTTCGTTCTCAAATGTTGGTACGATTGATATTGCATTTGTATCTCGATGGCTGTGTTCGTTGAGTAGTTGTGCATTTGGAATCATGTGTTTTCCATTGGGGAAAAAATCAATATGTTACTGTTGATATTATTTAGTTTTGTTAATGAAAATGAACTAACTGGGCTTATTTTGCAAGAGAAAACAATAGAAAAGATAATTAAGTTTTGCTGTGTTTCCACCAAAAGTTTATCTCAGTTTAGATTAAATAAAACTTTTTGGTGTTTCCATCGCACAACAAGATTTAAAAATGATTAAGTTTGACAGCACTTTTTAAACTGCAAATGGTATTTCAATGTTTCTTATGAAGTGCAAGTGAGATAGTTTGATTCGTGTTAAACAATGAAAAACTGAGTAGTTCAGCACCATATAAGAATATGCTACCTACTCCATGTGCAATTTTTTTGTTTTAATTTGATTAAAACAAAACTATATTTTTTGTACACAAACATGCAAATAAACAGACCATAATGCATTATCTGTAAAACCAACTCCTTCACACAGATTTTTCTTCACAAATCGACTATCACATTACGCAGACGTATTTTCTTGATTTTGATAGTCAACTAACAAAAATCAGCTTACACGATTTCATCCCTGGTCTGAATTTCGCTATTTTTTTTTTGGAATTTTTTGATAAATTAGTCTGGAAAAATTTCAATTGTATCAACTTTCAAATATAAAAACCGGACTACTGCGGATCGTTTTTTTGGCAATTTCTCACTATACTATATATATGGAATACCAAAAAAACACGGCTTTTGATTCATAACATAAGTTCATTGACTCCATGGAAAATTAGAATTTTAGTCGAGTATCGAGTTTTTCATTTTTAGAAGTTGGTAGGTTTGATCGCTCCTTGAGTCGCTATGGATTTGTTCGTAGAGTAGTGTATAACCTACAAAACACTATAACGCCATTTTAAAACTCAAAGTAAACTCTGATATTTCAATAAAAAATTCCTTTCAATTTATTTAAACTAATGTTTGCTAACTTTAATACTTCTGTGTTTTTCTAATGAGCTGACGATGACGACTCAACTTTTATTTAGTCATTTTTGTAAATGCATTTTTTAAATTTTTGTACAGTCCTTCAAAATTTCGTGGCAACCCCGCCCGTACCAACTTTAGTTCTACTACCTTTCACAATAAAACCTAAAACGTATCTTGGCAAGTCTTCAAAAAAGGTAACGAAAATTTAAATCTTAGGTTTTCAACGTTGCTTAGCATAAAATCGATCTTTGAGTTCTTTGGGCGTCGTTGTAATTTTTTTTATAGTTTATTGTTAAACTAATTAAAAATTTAGTTTTGTTTTTGTAAGTTGTTTGATTGTATAGAAATAGACATAAGTTGTAATATTTGTTTGTTACTTTTCAAAAAGTTATTGTCAACGAATATCTGTTTCACGCGAAGATCTACACACAGTTAGACCATAATCTACTAACGAACCCTTTTTCTCCAGTTCTTATTTCATTCAGCTTAAAAAAAATATTCGTAATGATGTTTTCTTAACGTATCCTCTTTAAAATTAGTTCTGGGCTTTCTACTTTCAATTTTTAGTAATGCTTCGTATCGAATGAAAGGGTAGAAACGAACTTGAATACTCGTAGCTGTTTAACATCCTCTTCTGATGAGTATTGGGCCCAAAAAAAAAAACAGTTAAAAAATGTGTAAAACCAGCAGAGCCCGTTTAATATCTTTTTCACTTTGAAAACATTTATTGTAAATCCGCTGCTGGCCGTTACCGTGGTGAAAATCTTTTTTAATATCCTCCTCCTGCCCCTTCTCCGTCCATTCCATCATATCAGCAATGACGAGGAAATTATAGGGTGATGCGGATGTGTCTGCCACCAAATCTGATTTCTAGCTCGGGGCTAACTGAGCGAGCGAGCGAGCGCATACAACCGCACCCCTTTTAAACTTGTGGATCGTCAGACAGACATCAGAGTTATTGCTGTTTTATCTCTCTTCACGATTGCCGTCCTTTCTTTATTATCTCATGTAATTTTGTTTTTGTGTACCTACAAAATATTTTTGGATTCTTTCTAAGCTTCTTTTTTCGGTTCATGTTTTTTTGCTGAGTACTCCACGGGATGCTTTTTTCTTTTTGAAAATGTAAAAGAATTCTGAAGTGAAAACCTTCCCCTCTCACACATATGTATATATCTTCTTTCGTTTTATTAATTTCAATGAAATCAAAAAGGAAGCTCATTCAAAAATAAATAAATAAAAAAAAAAAACAGAAACGCCTCTCATTGATAATCAAAAATAAATATTTTATCAAGATTGTAAGACGGAATGTGCTAAGCTGTGCGTAGATCTTCCTTGTCGTGCCATCCTCGTAAAGGATATATATTATATACCTACTCAACTAAAATTGGGTACCTGTTACTTGACGATAAAACCAACTCAAGAGGATTATCCTTTCCTCAAATGTTTCCTTTGGTCGTTACGTGTATCTCTATGCAGGGAAAATAACACAAGATGAAAAATCCGATTTTTCTGCTAGAATTCGATTGGAAATCATTTTTCAATTTGTATTAACTTTTCAGTCCACCAACAGAGGGGTTTGAGTTCCGAAGTTTAAAGGTATGTATTTGAAAGTAAATAATGACAGTATTCTCTTAAAGATGTCGTCTAATGATAAGAATAATAATAATAGATATGTTTAGGGTACAAAGGACACACATTTCTTTTGTCAGCAATGCAGGACAACTTCAAAATATCATTGAAAAATATTGTTGTTCCTTTCGTCAGGATACTTTGTGTCGTTGGGGAATTGACTTTCCTTTTTTTATTGAAACTTTTGTTGGTCATTTAAATTTGTGATGACATGGAAGTTTTCTTCGTCAAAGAAAAAAGCTTAAGTAGTTATCCTAGATAAAGATTTAATTTTCAAAGACTTGAAATCTTGAAAGAAAAATCACACAAATGGCCAAATCTGTGAGGTACTTTGTGCGAACGTTGCAGCAAAAATGTAAACAGTTTAAAGTACTGCAGTTAAAAAATGTCGAAAAAAAGAGTATTTTTTAAATTTAAAAAGTTTGAAAGTTCCACGAACCTAAGACCGAAGACTGCAAAGACGTAAAAGGAAACATCATAGTAGAAGCGCAGTTAATGCTGAAGATAGAAGAAGAAGAACCACTGTAGACTGTATAACGGCGACGACAAAAAAAAACAGAATTCCGCTGCCATACAGGATGATCCATTCAATATAGACGAAAGCCAACATTGCCGTCTTCTCGACATAGAGGAAGTAAAGATTGTCATTTCTAAGTTAAAGTCTAACAAAGCCGCTGGAGCAATGGAGCTTAAATACCGATCTTTTCAAAGCAACTGGAGATAATTTGGTTAGAAGCATGCACCTACTTATCTGTAAAATATAGTCGGAAGAAAACATGCCCCAAGAATGGAACCTTAGTATTGTTTGCCTGATACTGAAAAAAGGAGACCCCCTGAGCTGCACCAATTATAGAGAAATCAGTATCCTTATAACATCGCATACAAAATCTTCTCTGCCGTAATATGTGAACGTCCAAAGCCCATCCATCGTCAACAACCTGATAGGTCCTTATCAGTGTGGTTTTAGACCAGAAAAGACCACATTCGAACCAATATTCAAATTACGGCAATTCTTGGAAAAAAAAAAACAATAATATCAAATCGATACCCCCCATCTCTTCTTCATCCATTTCAAACCCGCTATGACAGCATCCAGAGGGATAAACTGCATAGAGCCATGTTTAGTTTTGACATCCATGCAAACTCGTCCACTTTAGCAGGAGGACCATAAAGAAATCGCGTTGCTTTATAAAGGTTGGAAACAACTTAAACGAACCTTTCGATGCCAGGCTTTAGACAAGGTGATGAGCTGTCATGTGGTTTCTGTAACATCGTCCTTGAAAGAATAGTGTAGAGCTCCCACGTCAACACTAGAGGCATTATTTTTCAAAAGTTTGTCTTATTAATTGCATATGCTGATGAGTGATGACATTGACATAATAGAAAGAACTCAGCGCGATGTCCTTGCAGCGGTTAAAGAAGGCAAAACAAAGTACATACGCTTTCATTAAGAAGGGGCCTACAGCACCTACAAACGTCTTGGTCAAACCGTCACCATCGACAGATGTAACTTTGAGGTAGTTAAAAACTTTGTTAACCTGCTTTGCTAAGATCAAACTAAGAATAACTCTTACTATTCGCAGTTTCTTTGCGCTAAGAAAGCAATTGAATATAGCAAAGCCTTGTCTCGAGCAACCAAAGTTTCGCTACATAAGACCCTTATCATTCCCGTCCTGATTTACGGTGCAGAAGCATAGACTATGCCAAAAGCGGATGAAACCACGTTGGGAGAGAAAAGTTCTTCGCATGATCTTCATTCCCGTATGTATAAAAGGTGAGTGGAGGAGAAGATGGAACGAAGAGCTGTACGGACTGTATAGCGCCGTAGACTTAGTCGGGAAAATAAAAGTCCAACGCCTGTGATGATTGGGTCATTTAAAGGGCATGGAAACCAATGTTTCCGTTCGGAAAGTCTTTGAATCCATCGCCATAGGACAATGCAGTAGAGGAAGGCTTTGGATCAGGTGGCGTGCACAAATGGAAAGTGACCTCACCCAACTTGGAGACATCTATCTTAAAAAACCTTAAGACCTCACCTCATTCAATGCAAAATAAGATGCAACGTCATTTGTGGAATGCCTGATTCCTAAGATCAACGAGAAATCGTAAAACCTGCGTTTAAAACATTGCGGACCACAGGAGCATTATTCTCAGTTGATAGTGATGGACGTAGACGGTTCTTTGTTCTTCTTCATATCGCCCAAGAGTTTATATTTTCCACCAGTTTTACTATTGCTAACCGAAAAGATGATTGGCAAAAAAATCATTTAGTTTTGCCACCATTTTATTTTTAAAAGTTGCAATCTCCATTTTGTAGTACCCGTGGCGTGTTGGTTAGTGCTTATATAGGAATGCCATGCTAAAGCACCTGGGTTCAAACCCTGCGTGTGCCAACTAAAGTTTTTTTTACGGACATTGCCTCTTGCCGCGAATTAACAAATCCTCCAACAATAATTCTTGTCATGAAAAGTGCATTCTTAAATTGACCCTTCGGATTCGTCATTTAAACTGTAGGTCCCCTTTATTACTGACATTACTCCACACAGGATTGGTTGATATTGAGAGTTATAAGTCACTAGGCCCTGATTCTCAACGAGCTGTTGCGCCACCTAATTTTTGTTTTAATCAAATAGCGAGCTATTACAAATGAAACCTCCGTACTTTAAAAGAATAATTCCTTCGAATGTTGGTTCTTAAAACATTTTCTACAAAATAACTTTACTGATTTTCCAACCAGTTATATTTAAGGTATTCACAAAAATGTACCTGTATTATACTAATGAGGGTTCCTATACCTCCTATCTACATAGATTCAGCTTTTGCCCGTGATGGTTTTTAATAAATCAAAAAATAACGTTGGCTTTCAACTTGAGTTGATGTCACTTTTAAGTCCAAATTCCCAAACAACATCAGAATAGAAACAAAAAAGTTTTCTAGTGGCATTATGGTATTTGTTTGAAAGTTCTCATAAATCCATCTTCATTATCTATATATAGGTACCTATGCAGGTAGGTATAGATGTATATATAGGTACAATCTTTCAAAGAGAAAACCAACCCAATGCCTTTTTTTTCTACCGCCTCAATGACTAAGTCTAAGACTTCTTTTACCTCATCTTATGCTAAAGGCTCTTCATAAAAATGTACAGAACAAAAAAATGTCATCTCCAACAAACACTTCACCAAGGCAGACATAACTCACTCTGCCAAATCTGCAGGTGACAACTGAAAAAGAAATATTGTAGATACAATCTCAAAAATTGCAAATGGCACAAAATAAGAAATAAATATATACAAAAGCCCATACCGTCTATAAGCAAATAGGTATAGGGACATTTTTCAATCTGACACCCCTTCCTTCTGTACGACTATCAGAGAAGAAGGTAAGTATATTCATTTGCATTGCATTAGAATGGAACTGATTTTAACCCTCTTTTGAGTCTATATCTTCCCGTAATGAATTCCCGACTCCAGGATTAAATCTTAAGGTCATAAATATGGATGTGTGCGACAAATACATACATATAGACATGTGCCATCTTTATGTTTGTCTTTTTTTATACTATATGTACATATATATGCTTGAATAATGTGCTGTTCATTATAGACGGATATCAGGAGTGGTCCATACCATAAGCGATTGGTAAATGCGGCAACAAAGCTTAGTTTCAAAACCAGCGCCTTCCAGTTCCAGTTTTCATTTTCACCCAAACCCGAAACTAAATACCTACATAAATTATAAACACAACCGAACCAAATACTCTGACTGCTGTCTTCGAGTTCTGTCTATAGGAAAGGACTATAGGAGAATGCTTTCGCTTTGTCAAAAGTATTTAAATTGTGTGGCAACTTTAATGCCTCATGAAATATGTTTCTTCTGTAAAACCGCGCCGTTGCTGTTGATATTGCCATCACTACGACGACGACGTAACGTACCGCCATTACTGGCTGTCAGCTTTTACCTCCACTGCCACCAGAAAGCGTTCGGTTCCATTCAAATAGGATTCAAAAGCGATGCAATGGTGGCAGAAGACTACTTGGCTTGGCTTGGCTGGCAAGTATAGCCACCACACAACCATATAATGTCCTATTGTTACCAGGACCCATTGTTAAGGCCGAAGAATGAAGATTGCTCTTTGCTTGGGGAGAGTTTGAGAAAAATATCATATTTTTGCTGCCGTATATCAGAGGGTGGATGACATGTAACGGAGTAGGACCGATGTCTAAATGGGCCTTGGGCAACAAAATATACTTTTGATAAAAATGTACAATGCAAAACCGATTTCTTTTGTTGACTCTTGGAACTTGTCAGAAACTTTTTGCTCTTATTGACGGTGTTTAGATATACTTCACTATTTTATGTTGTTTTTATTAATTTGTTAAGACATTTAAAGACTTCTACCACATTTAGAGGACCTCTTTTTAACCATAGTTTGTTAAAACTCATATGATTTGAGAATTTTAAAATGAAATTAGCAAAATAGCAATATTTTGTATTCATCAAAATTTAACTGAAATCTTGTGTACGATTTACAGAAAGTTTCCAGAAACAAATTTCCATAACTGTCACTTTTGACGTTTATATCATCCTCCATTTTGTTTTCTTGTTTAGGTTAGGTTAGATTAGGTTAAAGTGGCTGTGGCATGATGGAATAGGACACACTTAGGCCAGTTTAATGGCCCATTGTGATACCACATGAATCTTGAAGCTTCCTCCTAAGCTCAATGGAACCACTTTGAGTACCTTACGAAACGTAAGAGGCTGATTATGCTAATATGATTTAGATCGTTAAAGAAGAATTCTCCTAGGTAATTCTTGCGTTTTTGAGCTAGAGCAGGGCTAGAGAAGGTGAAGATCTGTTTACTCCTCTTCCTCGTCCGTACAGCTTCTGCAAAAGTCATTTGAGAATACGCCTAGCCGCGTGGCGTGCTTTCCTATTAGACAGTGTCCGGTTATGACACCTATTATCGAGCTTATATGGGATCTGCTTAGAGATAGCAAACACCTTGATCGCTTTAAATCTAGTGTTGGCCAGATGTTTTTGTGACCTGACACGTGGTGATGTTGTTCCACCTGGTGTTTGAATTCTTCATAGCGTCTTGCATTAGCAATAGTTTACAAGTAGCGATTGGTATGCCAGCATTTGCCAAACGTGGGCTGTACTGTACAGTGTACAGGCTGATCGTTTAACAGCTTAGATCCAGCCCAATAAAGATAAGAGGTGGTTGGAAAGGAAGAGATAGGGTAAGGAGTCAAATGATGTTAAGAACACCATGCTGATATGTAAGGAAATGATTAGGATCAGTAAACAGCAATTGAGCTAAATTACCTAGGGTGGTAGGAGCGCTGTCTAGCTTTTTCGCCATTACATCGTGGGAGGTGAAATGAGAGTTGGTGACATAAGCGTTGGCTTGTATGCCTTGTTTATGTGTGAGAGGGTGATGATTTTGGAAAGGTAGAGGGATAAGAACGTCCTTTAGTTTCAGGACTTATCTGGAAAAAATTCTCGATAATCATTGATCTTACTCAGCTTCTACAACTCGACAAGTTCGACGTTCAAAGTAGTACGTTTTCTTGTTTGGTGAACAGAAATTAAATATAAAAAAGAAGCTGGAATGATACCCACACTGACAACTTCCCATCCGTGTCCGTCTGTCGAATTTTCTAAAACTTTAACAAAATATTGATAACAATATTTTCTGTAAGATAAAACAAATTTGAAGTCAATATCTTTCTTTGTTTTCACAATACTTGAGTCGAAACCCATTTTATATCAGTTTTTTGTTGTTTTTTTAGGTTTTCGTGTTTTATTAAAAAAGTTGTCAGTTAAATTTTTCTAAGAAATTAACTAAACATATGATGAAAAAGTTTTATTTCAAAATCTATTTTTGTTAACGAAATTTTTAGTCGATTTTTATTTCTTATATAAACAAATACAGATTGGATTTTTCTTAGAAAATTTAGAACAGAATGAAATCATTTTGAAGTCAACACCTTCATTTTATTTACGAGATATCCAGAATCTAACATCAATTTTTAGCAATTTTGCCTACTATTTTTTGTAGATTTTAATTTTTATGAAAAAACTGACTGTTGGATTTTTATAAAAAAAATTACTGAATGTCGAAAACAATAGTTTCTATAAGATAAAATGAATTTAAAGTTCTAATAATGTTTTTATAGGTTTTTATTTTTTGTAAAAGAAACTGTCGCCACTTCGATTTTTCTCAAAATTTTACTGAATGTTTAAAGCGTTATTCTGCGTTGCAAAAAATTATTTTCGAAATAAATTCATTATTCTCAAAATATTCGAGGTGAAAATTATTTTGTTTTAGTGTTTTTGATTTATAAAAAAAAGCGTTAATTGATTTTTTTTTTCAAATTATATTAGTTCGTGAGATATTTTGGTTTAACCAAAGTTTGCACTTTTTTTTTAATTGATATGGTAAAAAAATCACTCACTCTATTTTTATTGAAAGTCCTTTCTGCATCTTTTGATGTTAGTATCTGTAAAACAAAAATTATTTGAAGTCGATATCTACGGGTCCTTGTGATATGGATGAACCGACAAACGGACGTACAGACGCACACACACACATCTCTCTAAAAATCTTCGACTTAGATTCTAGGGACCTTGAAAGGTTGATAAATGTCAACATTTTTAATTAGACAGATCGGACCGATTAAAATGACTGGGAGTTTACAAAAAGTTTATGTTTGAACATCTTTGAGCCTTGTTTTGCATTCCAATAAGTCCAACCCTGGAAATGACGACGATGTTGATGATGATGATGATACTGATAGCACAATGCTCTTTACAGGTGAAATGAGCTTTATCTACATTCATCTATAGCCATCTAGAATGACAAATAACATCAAGTTAATGTGACAATATGAAAGGGAAATTAATTTTCATCCCATCATCACAGCCATCCACACGGCACGGCTAGACCAACTCCATTGTCTGTCCAACCATCATTGCAAAGTCCGTCACAAATGACGAAGTACCATAGCACCTAATCTATACCTGCCTAAGTAGTATCGAATTCAGATATTCGATAATATCAGAGAATTTAAGAAGGGGTGCTAACGGCTGCCGGTTGTCGGCTCTGTCGGTCGGTGGATGACGGAGAGGATACGAAATTCCTGTTTGTTTCTGGATATTTGTTGTTAATTACAAGTCATCAATTTTCGTTTTGTACACATTTGTTATTAATGGCAATGCATTTATTTATATAACAAAAAAAAGATTGAGAGTGAAAGCGAGAGCATGAGAAAGAAAGAGAAAGAGAAAGTGTTCTTCCGGTAACGTAAAACTGCAGACAAAAATGTCAACACTCGCACTAATGGATTCGTTTTATTGGTGTTGAAAGTTTACCCTTTCTGTATTATTCGGAAGATCCCCTTTTTGTCCTCTCCAAAAGATATAAACCATAAGGACGACTATAACGATGACAACGGTTATATTGACTTTGAATTTTTGGTCATAAACTATGTATATACTATGTATTTGCATATAGCGCATTTTCTAGGTCCTTCATTAAATTTATTACCTTGCTTGGGGTTTTAATCACATTCATAATTGAAATTGGTTCATATCGTCTATAGAAAGTTGTAGAGGAATGCAGGATGGCTAATGAATGTATATTGAAGGACAACCAAATCTGTGCAAGTGCATTATGAGGTGTTCACACATATGAAGTCCTCTCTGTGCTTTAGTGAAATAAATTGAAACAGTTGTTCGAAAACATATACATATTAATTTAAAAACCCGAAAATGCCTTTAAAATGTAGGGATATGGAAATCGATTTTTTCTAAAAGCCTAAAAGGTAAAATAGTCAATGTTGCAGGTAGTTAAAATTCAGGGCCATTCGTTTTTCGAAACCGCAAATAAGTGCGACAGCAGAACCCTCTACATAGGATAATCAAAGAGCTCACTAGTGTTCAAAGCTCAGAACAACGCCCTGTGAAAGAAATAGATTGTTCTCTGCTCAGCTCGGATGATTTTCGCTTTGGTCATTTTTTGATTCCCAAAAATGAATGGCGCAGCTCCAGTAAGGAAAAAATATGTATCGCGATAAGAGCACTAAAGGACAACAAAGCGGCCAGACGGCATTCCCGCAGAATTGCTGCAAACAGCGCCAACTTCATCTAGTAAACTGCTGCAACAGCTCATAGAAGCAGCATAGGTCTCTTATCGCTTCCCAGGAGAGTGGGAAAAGGAAATGATTTTCAAGTTCCCAAAAAACAATGAGAGCTCTTGAACTGCGAAAGAACACTTTAAAGCGCTACTTGAAGCTGAACAAGCAGGATTCCGTCCTGAATCCTCCTGCATTGTTCGTATAAACAGCTTTCGGATCGTCATCGCTTAATATCAATCAACACTTCACCTGCTTTTTTTTATATTGTATGCGCACTAAAGGGGTTTCATGAATACCCTAATAATGATTGAACACAGTGCGAGCAATTAGGAAAAGAGGATAGGATTAGAAAGGAGAACCGATGCACATTGGTTTTGAATGTCTGCGCATTGTAATTGGTGGGATATATTGAGTCAGGTAAAGCATTCCACATTCGCGTAGTGCGGCTAAAGAAAGAATCTCTGTATTTAACACTACGTCCGAAATTGGGCTCAAAGGTAAACTGATGGGAATTCCTAGCAGTAAGGGTATTACGGTTGAATTGTTTAAGGGGAGGAATGCAACTGGCTGTTTCGCTAGAGCATTTTTTATAAAAATAATGATAAAACAATGACAGGCATGAGACCTTGCGGCGGTGTTCAAGAGAAGCAAATGTCTCGGTGAGAGAACGATCTCCTATCATTTTTAGAGCTCTTTTTTCAATTCTATCCAGAAGACTCAAGTACTTTATTGGGGTTCCAGCCCAAATATGAGAGTTATACTCGAGTTTAGGACGAATAAAAGCTTTGTAAATTATAGCCAGATCAGAAGGGGTAAAAATACTTCTTGCATTTTTGGCGATGTCAAATATGTGATCACTCCACAACAAGTGGTTTGTGATTCACCTGCTGTTCATCAATTTTGAAATTGCTTTTGACAGCGTCAAAAGGGAGTTTGTCTAGCTGCCAAATGCCTTAAATGGATATACGATGAAGATGAAAAAATATTAATTCCTTTTAACGTTATATTTAATCATGATTGTGAAGTTGTGGATACCTTTGCACAATTTGATCTGAGGCAAATCAATCATTTTCAGAATTCTTGTAATAATATACTTGATTTGGTTTTCGTTGATGCTGAATTGTGCGTAGGCATAAATGACTCTATTGTTCCCCTTTTCACCAATACAATAAATCATGTTGCACTCAGTTTGCATTTAGAATTTTAGAATTATTGCTCACCTGAGCTGAAGCTTATTTGAATTCAATTTTTGATTTTCTGGATGGTACAAGTTGGCAAATATTGTTCAACAATATATGTAGATTTAAATGAGTGCCATAATTTATTCATAAATGTTCTTAATATTGCGATGGACTTACATATACCCAAAATTAAGAAAATCAATAACCGAAAACCTGTGTGGTTCATTAAAAGAATCATAAATCTTAATAACATGCAAAACAAGGTTTACAAGCAGTTTCGCAAGTCTAATAATGATCGTGAATTACATAAACAATATCGAATTTTACAAAAAGAATTCGATACTTTAAATAAATTTCTATACAATCAATAGCTGTTTTGTGTTGAGTGTGATTTAAAAACAAATAGTAAAAGTTTTTGGAGGTTTATAAATAATAAAAAACAATCAAATGGCATTCCCAACAGTATGCACTATGACGGCATTACATCATCTGACATCTCTGTTGTATGTAACTTGTTTGCTAAACATTTTCAGTCGGTTTATTTAGACAGTTGTCCTAATATACCTAACGCTACAAACATAAACTCTTTAAATACTCTTATTAATATAGGCAGTTTAAGTTTTTCCACTTCTAAGATTGAGTTAGCGTTATCTAAGCTTAAGGGTGATAAGCGAAGTGATATTGATGGAATTTCACCAATCATTTTACGAATGTGGGCGAATGCATTAGCTGTTCCTTTAAAAAATGTTTGTATTCGTTCACTTGCAAATGGCGAGTTTCTAAATACTTGGAAACGTTCAACAATCACACCTACTTACAAATCAGGACGTTAAGCAAGATGTTTCAAACTATCGTCCAATTTGTAAAATTGCTACGATTCACAAATTTTTTAAAAAGTTAAAAGTTAGTCTATGACAAATTAACTTCTCATCTTAAAGCAATGATTTCACTATACCAACATAGTGACATCCACTGCAACTAACATTTTTTTCAGTAATTTGGCCTTGAATGCACTTATAAGAAAGGTTATCAGTAGGACGTTGTCTATACTGACTTTTCTAAAGCTTTTGACAGAGTCAATCATGATGCTTTACTTATGAAGATAAATAAAGTAGGTCTTCACTTAAATTTTTAAAAATGGCTAAATTCATATCTAAGGGATCGTTTTAGTACGTTCGTATAAATAACATTATTTCTGCACCGGTATATGTTACGTCGGGTGTCCCGCAAGGAAGCCATCTTGGTCCTCTTCTTTTTTTGTTGTTTATAAACGACATTCCTGATATATTTACAAATTCAAAGTGCTTGATGTACGCGGATGATCTAAAAGTATTTCGTTGTATAAAATCTGAGCATGATTATTTTATTCTGCAACAAGATCTTGATCTTTTATCGGACTGGTGTTTAACTAACCGTTTACATTTGAACATTCCCAAATGCCAAAGCTTAACGTTTTCTTGAAACCGTTTTCCAATTAATTTTATCTATAAAATCAAACATATGAAACATATGCCATTGTCCGTTATCACCTTTAAAAAAGATCTTGGTGTGATTTTTGACCCACAAAATCTTTACGTTCTGGCCAAGGAAGGAAAAACAAAAAACGTCGTATATAAAAATGTATTGCAGTAACCTATCTTCTTCTTAAAATGTATTAACCTAGCCTAACCTAACCTATGACAATCACACTTAGTATGGCCTCATCCCATCTCGGCACAATTCAAACATACATACATACTTACAAAAAAGTGCAGCTCAGGTTTTTTCATACTACTATCCAAAAAAACTATCTAATACGGACGAAGTCGCGGGTAAAAGCTAGTACATATTTCATTAATAACCTTAACAAAAACGCTTTGAATTTATATTTTGTGAAAACTTAAAATGAAACAAAAAATCTTCATCATTAAATAGAATTTCAAACCTTTAATCATTCTCATTTGAACTCAAAAAGCATGTAATTATTTCTTATTTCTGCTTTTCTTTGTTTTTATTTCAGGTAAATTTTATAGAACCACCTTCAGCTGGTTTAGGAGCTACTGCTGTTAGTGGTGCTGCTGTTGCTGTTGCTGCTGCTGCTGCTTCTGCTACTACTACTTCAGCTCCACCACCGCCACCACCGCCGACATCATCTTCAGTTGGAAACGTTAATACCAGCACCTCTACCCATCAATTACAGTCTCATCAGCCATCGCAACACCGATCCCATCATCATCCTCCACTTCCAAATACTATAAAACAAGCATCGGTTAAACTAATCGAGGGTTATTCCGACCCCAAGGATACCAAGCGACCGAAAAAAGTCTACCACAAGAAGAGCAAGCCTCGCAAGGAACATAAACGCAGTAATTATAGTTCGGGTAAGTGGATCCATTCAAGTATTGAGAAATATATAGCATCAAGTCGAGCTTTAGCATCAGGACAAAATCATTATGCACTTATGGTATATAAAATAAAAAGGAGTCAGGGGTTGTAATTGTTTTCTTTTTTCTGTATAAATTTCTGTTTTAATTACACCATAAATCATGAAAACGATGCAGCAATCCCCCCGCCCTGTCGCCGCTGAGGCCATCAGCCGAGTCATCGACTCGTTGGGACATAATGGCAACGTCCATTTTGTTGTCCTTTGGTTTTGCAAGAATAGCATATGGCACACGTCATATCAAATCAACTTCTCTTTGAATTCAAAATTCTGACCGCACTTGAGCACATGTGATGCCCAATCAACCCCAACATATTGAGCATCAGCCATTGAATTGAAGCTGTTATTGCTTTTATCAAAAACCTGAGAGTCGGAGAGACAGACATCGTCGCGTGCGTCGGTCGGTTCAGTGGTGGCATTGAAATGGCACTCTGAAGCATGTGCTGGCAACATCACTAATTGAATAGAATCAATAGGTTGCTCTGATGGTCCTTTGGAAATTGATAACTCCATAATGAGTTTGGAAAACACATATGTCTAGTCTTCAAGAGTTTGATGAATTTAACTTTTGTTTTTCATGTCGATGCATTCTCTAATCGTTCCCGCATTCTTACGTAACAAATATGAAATCAGAAGCAATTTTAAAAGCACGATTCCCATCATAAAGCCTCCAGTTTTTAAATCCAAACCAATTTAAATTTCTGTCTCCCTGCAAACAGTTCTCAATTATTTAATTCACTATCCACATCATACCTGGGTACTTACTAATTTTCTTAATACAAATTTGAAATTAATGAATCTTCCAAGCTCGTGTACTTGTGTATATATCTAAAATATAATCAACTTAGTCAACTTTTGTACATTTTCATTATCTTTTGCTTCACAGATTCCTCAGCACCCAAGTCATCTGCTGACGAGGACACTAATTCTGTTAAAGCTCCTGAACTTAATTCACCTGATAGCATATCAGAGGACTTAGTTAGACCCCTTCCACCGTTACACCGGAGTCCTAGAAAGTTAACAACCCTTAGCTCTGATGCCACTGCAAATAGCAAACGTAACCCGTCGCCATACTACTATTCGGATCTGCTAAAGACCAAAGACACTGACAAAGAAACTAAGCAAAAAAGTCGCCAATCTACAGCATCCGAGCCGCCGCAATTAACTCAGCAACCTGTGGTTGCGGGTGCCTATAGAAAAAGCACTAGTCTCGATGTACCAGAGGTAGAACGTGAACAGCCTGAAGGTGCATCGGAGATCCCACAGCAACTTACCCCAAAGCGGTACTCATTCACCGAAGAGGGAGTCCGTATAATACGTTGCACAACACCCTCGACTAGCACTTCGGATGATTCCGATTGCAGCGAGTGTCAAAAGCGTCGTGAATGGCATGCTAGAGCATTGGCGCTCGTCCGACAGACGTGCAATATTCAAGGTGTCAGTGGACTTGGGGATAAAGTCGAACTTCAACTGCAACCGAACCAGTTTATACCGCTTGAGAGTGAGTTGCAATCGATGCCGCCACATAGACTTCTAGGGCCAGCAGTTTGCGCCTGTGCCGCACCCACTATTGGAGATGATCTAGACGAGTATTTTCGGCCACGAAGCATCTTCTATGTTCATGCGCAGGGTGTGCACGAGTGTGCTGATTGTTCGGCATCCACAAATAGCGTAAATAATCTCCCTGACGGAAATCAACTTCCAGCTGAACAAGAACAAGAAGACGAAGGCGAAATGTCGGGAGGACGCACACGTCAGTTTTACGAAACCGCATTCGATTGCAAGATCACAAAGTCCGATGATGACTTGGATGAAGTTGATCGCATAACAAATCATTCTGTATTGCTACAAATCGAAAATGGCAATAATGTTATTCCGAAGCCAAAGCCGCCTTCAGAGCGAAAGACCAGACTTGAAGGCAAACGCCTTAAGAATTCGAAAAACCAAGCGATTCAGGACAAAACAAATGCCTCAGCGACAACAGCTGCCAGTGGAACCGCCAACTCGAGTAGTACGGTTGGAAGTGGTGGTGCCATTGCTGGCAGTGTGTCAGCCTTATCAAACGATCTCGAGAACGTCCACATCGATCACAATACAAGCGTCGACCAGATGAACAATACAACGTCCAACTCGCAGCTTCCCATGCGCGGGTATACTCCATCGCCGCCCTCGACAGCCCCCCTACCAATTAAATTCCCCAGCAAACACGATCGTTTTTTTATGAACAGCATTAAGAGTGCGCCCAACCTGCCCTCATCAAATCCGGCCGCCCATCCAAGGCTTAAGGATCTCCGTCTTCCGATACAATCGCATCATCGTGCAATGCACGCTGCAGCTTCGATTGATAGCCAGAATAGTAGTTTCGCTGAAAAGTCCAGAACTCGTCCAGAACGACCACGTTCATTTGTGCTAGAGTCTGGTAGAGTTCTGGAGTTGCGTAAAAGTGGCGCCAGCAGCGGTCACCACCACCATGTTGGCCATGCACAAGCGTCGTCGAATAACTCGTCACCGGCAAATGGTCGGAGACACCAGCACAATTATTCATCGACTGAAAGTATCGCCACATCGAGTAGTGGTGGCAGTATGGAGTCGCTTCGCTCGAGCACAAGCGAAGGTAATCGCAGTACTTCCAGCTCAGGGTCAAGGCACTCAACATCGTTGAGTTCACATAGCTCTGAGTCTGGCTCGAGTTTAGCGTTTCCTCTGCGAGCGCCCATAGTTATTCACTCCAAGTTGCATATCTTAAGTCCGATATCGGACAAGTCATCCCAGGAGCCGGCATCCGATACATCAGAGTTTCAGAAAAATGCTTCTCCCGAGGAGCAAAAAGCAGCACTGCTCGTGGATAATAACCAGCAAGCTGTTCCTGAGGTACTGCTGAAAAAGCAGAGACGACCTCCACCGAATAAAACGCTTCTTCATTTAGCCGATGAGATTCTTGGCTCGGATAGTGGAATCTCGCTGCATTCACGTGGCGAAGATGGCAAAAAATCCGGACTACATAAGTTCACTTTGCCCAAATTGAATTTTCCATCATCCGAAAAAACAGATAGTGGAATTGGACCTATTAGTGGCTTAGGACTTCCACAAGACCTTCGAGATCTTCCATTTGATATGCCCAAATTAAGAAGAAGGAAAACATTGCAACAGGTAAGAAATTTAGTTTTGAACTAAAGTAATCTTCTAACTTAAATGTTGTTTTCCCACCAGGATACCTGTACATCGGGAAGCGCAACTTCAGTTGACTTGGGTGATCTTCCATTTGATATGCCAAAACTTCGCAGACGACTTCGTATGAACCAGACAGACATGACTAATCTACTTGTACATAGCACCGAGTCTAGTGGTATATCACAGGCCTCATCGAGTCATTCAATGCGGGATGAGAACAAGGCCTTGAAATTAGGTAAAAATCAAATACTATCATAAATGTTTTCGAAACTATCTTTTTTTGATTTATTGAGTTTTAAGTTATGTGACTATATTTCTTGACCGTTTTATGTATTGAAATCAAAGAATGAAGTTGACTGCAAATGAAGTCCCTTATGTTGTCTGAACTTGCCCAATCAAGTAACGTCAAAGTGACAGCTGATCATGTGTTTTCATTTAACTAAAAGTTGAACTTTATTACTGTGTAGTTTATTTATTTATTGCATAAATTTATTTAATGTTTTGTTTTTGTGTAAAAGCTTTTCTTGTCATATTGGAAAAGGAATATGTACGCAAAATAAGACCAAGGCACCTCGTTAATTAAGCAGATGGTATTAATTTCAAAGGTGGAACTTTACTTGACAATCTTTTTCTTACAGAAAGAACCAACAAAATTATTATCTAAAAAACTACTTACACAGGTTACAAGTCCATCATAAGTTGTGTTTTGTATATTGTATAGAGAAAGTCCTTGTTCAATTTGAAGAGGAAACTTTTCATAACAAGGAAAGGTTTACCACAAAGATTTTAATAAAATTGTGCACTCAATAATAAAATCATGAAGTTCAGCTATCAGTTGAATGAACAAACATTATCAGCTGATATTTTGACACAAGGAAATTTTTTTGAATAACATTCCAGTCGACTTTCCCATAAAGTTGGAAGGCAATTTTTTGACAGCTGGTCTATCAGATGCTAAAAACTTTTCCCATATGTTTTCTTAACCTTTCCATTTTCATCGTTGGACCTCGAGTACTTGATCAAACTCTAATATATTATTAATGGGCAGGTTCAGACAACATAAGGGACTTCATTTGCAGTCAACTTCATTCTTTGAACGTAAATTTTGACCAAGGCAACTAGTTAGTTTTTCAAGTGTCATGAATTTTAAATTCAGAACTTAACTTCACAAACCTCTACTTCAAGTTCATAGTTCAAAAACTACCAAAATCATTATTTTCTACAAAACACTCCTCAGACAAGATACAAGTCCATCATGATTTGTATTTTGTATTTTAAAGAAATATTACTTATTTCTTTTCCAAATTTACAAGGAACCTTTTTACAATAAACATTAAATGAAGTTGTACAGAAAATAAATAAATCATTGAGTAATAAAGTTCAGCTTTTATAAAATTAAAAAACATGATCAATTGTCATTTTGACATAAGTTGACTTGAATTGATAGTAAGGGAGATTTTTCTTGCCTAACTTTCCAGTCAACTTTCCAATAAAGTTGCCTTAATTGGAATGAAATTTTTTGGCAGCTGGCCAATCAGATGCAAGAAACTTGCCTTACTTTCAAGTCCCTTATGTCGGCTGAACCTGCCCAATGTCATAAACATACGTTGATTTCTCTCTTGTCCCACATGTCAAAATTATTTTTATTTAGATTCTCAATTTTCATCTAATTGTCATCATGGGAGTTCCGAAAACACTTCAATCGAATTCAACATTTAATGATTGCAGGATGTGTCAATTCATAAACTTCCAAACACAATTTCTTCATATCTCGACCTTATATTTATTTATGACTTACTTCATGCACAGCATCTACATACATACATACCTATGAAAAAGAAAAACTCATTAACAAGCGTTATTTACTGGCGAAACATAGAAATGCACGCGTCAGCAAAGCTAGCAATTCAAACACTTGTGTAATGTACTAAAATATCACGTAAAAATTACTCATATAAGTCAGCGAGTGTACCTAATGGTGTCCTAACACGTTACGCAAACAGTCAGCAACCCTGCAAGAATATATATAGCCCACGGGCTTGTCCATGTCCATATCATTCCTAAAAGGACAATAAAAGGATGAACTTTTGTGTGTCAAAAGTGACCAGTTGCAAAGGCTTCTTCCCATCTAAAATGGGAGAATAATATTGTTGACTATGATGATGATGATGATGATTACGATGATGATGATTACAATGATGATGATGACTATTTGCAACATCCATTAAACCGAAATCGTGATGTCCTGCTGCCCACCCTAAAAAGGACACAACAGCAACGGTGGACACTCCTCCCTCTCAATTTGCCTTTGTTGAATGCATTTCTATTTCTAGGAAAAATTACGAGTATGGGTTAATTAAAATAAAACTGACACGATGTTGTTCACCCGTGTTTCGTATAAAAGATGCATTCATAGACACAAACCTAAAGTTACTACATCACATATTGGATGTGTGATGGATGTGGTTTTTGAACATGCATCTCCAAACTGCATGTCGAGTGCATTTCTATATATTGAACCACAATTTCAACCTTGTGGTTATAAGAATTCCTCTGACAAAACGAATCATCCATCAGTGTTTTCGGTACAACGTCACTGATTTCATTTGGTTCGGTTCCGTTCGCTTCGGACAAATTAATTAGTTGTTGGGGGACTTTGCATATACAAAATTGTTTGCCACAAAATTAAAACCAATGCAATCTGCATAATTGATTTTAAACATGTCTGATGGATTGAATTCGGTGGTGAACATATTATGGACATGTACATGTCAAATGAAGGCGAAATCGTTGCTCTTATATGCCATTAGACACCCGATCGATCCTTTTTAGAATTAGCCAATTTAAGAGAAGTAGTACCTACTTTTAAGACTTATACCAATTTTGAATCTGTAAGCTTTTAACCAGTTCTTGTGAAAATTTAAAGGCATTTTTTTTAGCTTTTTTTAGCCTTTATAGATTGTAGTGGAAGAGATTTCAAATGTACATCTGAAAGTCTTGAGTCAAAAAACTATTTTGTTTTTTTTTTCTATTCTTTCTTCCTTCATCAAGAAGTTCTTATTCAGTTATACATTTTTGAATAAATAAACTAAAATCCTAGATAAACAATTATAACGGGTGTTTTCTTAGACGTCCGGTTTTCAATTTTTTGACAGCTTTAGACGTCCGTCGTGAAAATACGCAGATAAGCACGAGACGATTGACGCCATGTTAAGAAACATTTTACGCGTTATTGTTGAGACACAGTCCCAAATTGTTGCAAAAAGTGGTACAAAATTTTGCCTCAGCTGGAATTTATTCCGATTAGCAGCGGGATAATAATGTTCAAAACATAATGCAAACCCTTATCCTTATAATAAAGCTAAATTCTTAGCCATAACATTGAATTATATGCGTCTTAGAAACACCCTTTAGTTGTTTAATTAAACATTTCGTTCGGATTACCTAAAATAATGCAATCCAGGGTCTGAATAGCTAAATTCTATGAAATTCAATTTTTGTTTGCTTCAAAAAATTTAATCATTCCCTACATTCTTCATATTCATATTTCTTTATACAATTACACATTCTTTTAAACATATTTAAACAAACTTTATATGATTTTTATCCATATTATGGTTTAGCAGAAACAGCAATCTTCCGTCAAAATCTAACCCTAAACCTAAACGAGCCTGTCCGTTCGACCACCAAATTCGGAAGTCTGGATCTTCGTGGCATCCCTTCAAATAAGGAACTGAATTTGAATTTAATTACTGGCTTCACATCCGCCGTTGACTTAATTGACATTTCCGTTCCACTAGAGCGACAAGGGTAAGCGAACTATAAAAAAAATCCATCCATCCATCAATCGTATTATTTTCTATTTTTGTTTAACAACATTTTTTCTAATCAATTTCTATATCCGCAGGTGGTATCATGGAGCTATCACACGCATCGAAGCCGAGACCACCCTAAGGCCATTGAGTGAGGGCAGCTTCCTTGTACGTAATTGTGAGTCAACCAAACAAGATTACTCTTTGTCATTAAAGTAAGTTGAAGCGAGAATGGGAAATCACATTTTGTAGACATACGAATACACAAAATAGCAGAACACTCTTCTAAACTGAGAATTTATTTGCAGGGGCGCCAAAGGATTTATGCATATGCGAATACAACGCAACGACTCCGGTCAATATATCCTTGGTCAGTTTAGTCGGCCATTTGACTCCGTTCCGGAAATGATAAGACATTTTTGCTTAAACCGTCTGCCCGTTCGTGGAGCAGAACACATGTGCTTGATAGATCCAGTCATAGCACAGCTGCTATAAGGATTTATCATCATCATCAGTTGAACATCATTCATCTACTTAAGTGACACATACCAGACAATACATATAAAATTATATTTATACATATATATAAATAGGTATATAATATAAACTTTATCAAAATGATAGAGTCGACGAATAGCGGTAGTGAAGGCGAAACTATAAGGTATTTAATTAAACTATTATTATGGATAGGCCATTAATGGAAACCATATAATTATTATGTATTATCATAAAACATTGTGAGAGACTTAAAAGCTCTGTTTAAAATTAAGTTTGTTGATTAATTTTAGTTTTCATATTTCGACACGGCTATATAGGTCTCAAAGACCTCAGTTGTGTGGATCTACTCTTACGTAAGCCATGTGTTGTGGTAAATTTTGTGATTTTAGTTTTTATCTACGAGTAGTGCACTATAAAAAGAAAAACAGCGAAGGATACACGGCTAATGAATGAGGTTTTTATTTGATGTCATATAACCTACAACAAGTATACGTAAATTAGCTATATTGTTTATAAATATTATTTTAAATTTAAAAGAAGAAAAACACTTTATTTTTTAGGAGCGAAGCATTCTTCGGACCTTTTGTCTAGAAAAATCCTGCACTTGTAAAAGTTTTCATTATAATACCATAAGGTCGTTTAAACAAGTATGCCCTACACAACCACAGTTGTTTTTCTTATATTCTTGTAGACTTAAGCTTTAACTGAAGTGCAGGAAAGCAGTTTTAACATAACTTTGAGTAAATTATGATTTTATGAATATTTTTTATTCTTCTTAAATCCTCTTCATTCCAATCACAAATCAAATAACTCTATTTACAGGCAATAATTCTAGGTAACATTTGTCAACATTTGTTATGTAGAGGCAAATCAAATTTTACTTTTTCTAAGGTTTTTGAAGGCCTCAGTTTAAAACCGACTGCAAAATCAATCTATCACGTCAAGTTTTTGAGATACAACCTTTTAAAATTTGCAATAATCCGTTATATTAGGCTTTTTGAGCTAATGTCAATTCATGAAGTAGTGTTTTAGTTTTAGTTTTTCAATAAAATTCGTGATGATTTTCCGAATCTACAATCCCCTATTCCAATCAATATTCCTTTTAAATATTTCCCTATTCTATCAATGGCGGATCAAGGGGGTGGGGTTTTTGTTGTCGTAGAGGTCACGACCCCCCTGGAAGATAATTTTTTTTATTTATGTATTATAATTATTTATTTTTTATATATAAAAACAAAATTTATATTTTAGTATTATTTTGCCAAAGGTACCAAGAACATAATATGAATCGGAAATTCAGCTCTTTTCCAATAACGCAGCACAAATTCATCAACTTTTGACCAATGGACGATCCATAGGGGGGGGGGTCATATGAGCCAAAAAGCTTATACAGTTAAATTGTATAGTTAAAGATTTCATCTAAACATTTGTTAGTAATTTAACGACATTTTCCAAAAAGTGGTTTGCTATCAAAAACAACAAAAATGTTTGTTTCCCGCAATTTTGAATTTGGAAAAATTTAAGTAATGCTTTAAATTATTTTCATTAAATTTGTTTCTATAAAAAAGAGCAAATATTTAGGTTCTTAAAAAGAAACCTTGAATAAAAGATCGTCAAATTGGTATTAAGTTGCCTTTAATTCGTAAAAAAATTTGAACTCGAGCTTTTAATCAAACATGACGTTACGATGGTAGAAAAGTCGAAAAAAGTGGATCCTCCGATTCCGTCCGTCTGTCTGTTTGTCCTGGTACCCTTCATAAAACCGTTATTTTTTTAAAGTTTTCTCAATAATGTCATTATATTTTTTTTTAATTTTTAAAAATATATTGATTTTTGTTTACAACTCGATATCTCAGAAAGGGTCATTATGTAAAATGTATATTTATAAGCACTTAACAACTGCAGACAAAATGTAAAAATGTTTATATGTTGAAATCAATTAAAAAAAATGCTCTATTGATTTTCCAAAAAAAATTAATTATTCTAGGTTTTTTGAGAAATAAAATTTAAATTTAAATTTTTTTACGCAAAACTTATTTTGCAGATACATTTTTAAATCTTAAAATACAATAAATATTTTTAAACAGACTTTTTGGAAGACATTAGCAGGTTCTAGCGACCCACTCGTGTATTTTATTTGTTTCAAAATTGATTTTCTGTTGAATACAAAAAGTTTTAAGATCTTTAAAAATTAAATAAATCTACTTTTTGAAGTCAATTTGCTTTGGATGCTCTAGAACTGAGATTTAAACACGAATTTCAAGAATATAAATGTCCCAAAAATAGCCAAAGTGACACTTTTGTTAAACTAATTGCTAATTGAAAAACACTGCAGGTTTTATTTCTATTTATATAAAAGCTTTGAGTCTCTTGAGAACTGAAGTGAAAAGAGATTCCGAAACGTGTAATTTGTGACTGCTTTAATTTGTTTACTTTAATTTGTTTTTATTTTATATTCAGAGAAATTATGTATGTACTTAAATGCACCTACATATTTCCTTAAATTCAAGAACCAATTATTTTCTCTCTACAATTTTTAAGTTTTGTTGACTCCTTTAAGATCAAAATATTTTTTAGCATCAGCTCCAATCTACGAGTAAGCAGACTGATAGCGATAGTGATAATAGACTCCCGAAAACTGATTTCGAAAAAACTACGTCAAAAAAAGCCCGAAAATTCTTCATATCAGATCCTCTCTCATTTTCCGAGTTTTTGAATTTTTGTAGCGTTCTTCGCATTAATAGAAATAGAAAAGAGAAAAGTATATATTATTTTTGGAAAAAGTTTCGTTCCAAAACAATTTCTTACATTTGCGTGAAATGCACCAAAAACCTTCTAAACTATTCTGTTTAAGCTCTTAAATATGACATTTTAAAACTAATGGAATCTTGGAATGCTTTCATGTAGGGAGTCGTCTGAATTAAATAGTTAGACCATACCTTGCTGGACAACAGTGTTCTAAAATAATTTTATAACAAAAGTGTTCACTTTAGCCCTTGAAATGTGTAAATGCACATTATGTTATTTTAAATTTGTCAGCATCCTTTACAGCGCATTAAAGAATTTTTAAGTGGTGATTAAAAACTCATCTATGTATATGTTAAGTGTGTAAACACCCCTCCTCCCCTTGATTAAAAGTCTGGATCCGCCCTTGTATCCTATTATTATTCAAAAAATCCTCATGAGTTGTAAGTCTTCACCTATATAAACCTTAAAAGAACGCTAAAGCATTTATGCTGAAACGGGTTTTCACATAAAAACGCAAAGCAGTATATAAGCAATTTTTGTTCTTATTACGAATTCGTAGTCATAAGGTTATAAATATCAAGTTTTTGAAATACATTAAAAAAAACGAGTATTGCTAAATCTAAGCACGTATATAATATCTAAATTCGGAGTTCAGATTCGGAATCAGCACCGAAACATAACTCTAAAACGAATTGTTCAAAACCATAAGGGAATTACATTTAAGGTATTTCAAGACTTTAGATAAGTCATCTTACTTCTAATAAGAATTTACGAAAAATAAATAAATAAATAATAGAGATTTGTAAAATCATCTTACAATATTTTGTTAAGAACAAACATTACGTTTTAATCTAGCCTCACAAACAGCTTATTATGTATTTTTGTTTGCATTTTCAGAGTGTTGTATTTCGAAAACGTGACCTAAAAAAGCATTTATAAGTTTAGATTCCAATTCATGACAACAATGTCCTTAGTGCAACAGAAAAAAAAACTTTTTTGTTTACAAGTGTAACCATCAAAAGATTGTCAAGTTTTTGTTTCATTTAAGAAAAAGTTCGTCATAAAAACATTAAACTTGTGAATCTTTCGATGTACTGGCCTCTTAAATGCGTTTGTGTCCATTGGCTGCTCATATTTTGGCAATGAGGTTATCCTGAACCTGAGAAGAGTTCTTATTCAACTGCATTCTTGACTGCAAGATCCGATAGAGGAGCTTAAAGTTCTACAAAAAACGAGCGGTCTTTGTTTTTATTGAAGCTCGAAGTTTCAACTTATGTCCTTGATTTTTTTAAATTAATTAAGATGAATGGCAGGCGGCGTTTCAAAGTTTTTTTTTTTTTAATTTCTAAGAAAAAAGTGTAAGTTAATTGATTGTGAAAAATAAATAAAGGGTGTTTTTTAGACTTGAGGTTTTCAAAAACCAATAAAACGTATGTTATATCCAAGAATTTAGCTTTATTTTAAAGATAAGTGTTTGTCGTTATGTTTTAAAAATTAATTCGGTCAAGTGGAGCCGCCGCTATTGGCTGGAATAAATTCCAATTGAGAGAGCCAATTTTCGACAATTTCCGAATATTCTCTTCCAAGACATCAATCGTTTTGGGGCTACCTGCACCTGCAGTATAAAATAGTCCAGTGGTGTCTTGAAGGTCACACGACAGGCTCACGACGCGAGAGAGTACGCTTACCAAAAGTTTCCTTTAAAAAATTGATTGTTTGGTTGCGTCGATCGAACCGAACCATTATTTTGGTAATAGATTTTTAAACGTTGTTCTATTCATTATGAAATATCAAACAAAATTAAGTCTAAATCAATTAACAGCTATCAAAAAGACCAACTCTGAAAAAATGGTTTCATGATTGAAAACCGCACGTTTAAAAAAACACCAAATACTTACAATCTTAAAATCTTTTAAATATTCAATTAATATGAAAGTAAATAGTTTCATCTATTTGTGTCATTAGTTATTAATAAAAAAGGTCTCGAAACAGGAATTATTAGTTCGAAGTTTCTAATGTGATTTTCTTGTTTGATACTCCCAAAGGACCTTTTCTAAAAATAACTATAAATTTAAGCTGCGTGTGTATAATAAATCACCCTTTGAAATTGTATTTTAGCTTAAATTAATTTCTAGGCTTAAATGAACATACAAGACATATTATAATAAACTAAATTTATCACTTAATTTTCATGTTTCAAATACATATCCCACTTTTAAATTTCTAATTATAAATTGATTGATATAAATAACAAACCTCATTCTTGTATGCCTTGCATCCAAAACGCATATACCTATACTAACTTTGTGCAATCTAATTTTATTAAAACCAAAAAAAAAAAAACATTACAAAAAAAAGTAATTTATGTTAAACAATATTTCCATGTGCAATAAGTTGTGCTAAATTTAAGTTATATAAATATATATACGAACTAAGAAAGTTGCCAAAAAATAACGTATACATTCAAACATACATAAGTTATATATTTAAAAGAAAAATAAATTTAAAAACTAATAAAATTGTATATTTCAAAGAAAAGAAAAAATTGAAAACGACAAAATAATAATTATATTTATACATAGTATATACACTAGTGGTTATATTTTTAAGGACAATGTTAACATCCATTGTAAGAGCATCACCAGAAAAAATTTAAATATTTCTATTTCTTATCCTGTATAGAACATTATGCACATGTAATTTTGAGACCGCAGTTGACTCTCCTGCATAAAATATAATTCCTAGTGTGGAAAAAGTATTAAAAAGTAATTTCTTTAAACAAATATTACTTAAAACTCAATATGTTAAACAGCTATCAATTCTTATATTTTCCACATAAAATTTGGCAGTTACCAGGTTTGTACAAGAATGCAATCTTTTGGGAATGCAATCATCATAAATCATTTATTGAATTCAACTTAAAAATTGCATTCATTGATTTCAACTGAAAATTGGAGCTTCAATTGTTGCAAACACCAATCAATTGACCTTAAAAAGGCTGGAATCATTTTTTCCAACCACTTGAAGACTTTACATTCTTTTGAAATATTTCCATTTAGTCGTTGCATTCATTTGAAGTCTTGCCAAGAATATTATGAAACCTCAAATTATTGCAAAAAATGTTCGCATTATTTTTAAGGTCAAATAATCGGATATTGCAACATTTTAAGTCCCAATCTTTACTGGAATTCAATCTTTATATTGAAGTCATAAAGGATTGCATTCTTTTAAAGCTTATGGTTGAATATTTGGTGTCATGTTGTTTGTTTTTTGTATTTTTACATAAAAATGATGTACAGGAAAACAGTTTACTATATGGCGGATTTAAAGAACGCGTGTTTTTATTTTTGGAGAGTGGCAGTTGATTGTCATTAAAAATATAACTACTTTTTGTATATAATATACACTAATAGTATTTCTAGAATTTTATGAAAAAAAAACAAGTTAATATTGAACGCATAATATTAGGCTACTAAAAAACAACAACAACAAAAAAACAACTACAAAATTAACATGAAATTTAAGTAACCACAAAAATGTTAAAAAAAAAAAAAAACAATTATAAAACTTAAATACAATAAAAAAATAAAAGTTAAAAGTATATAGTAGCAATAGTGATATTAGTTTATGTAAGGGTATTAAATTAAATAATACAACAAACAAACTATGTACATAATTATAATATATTAAACAAAAAATAAAAAAAAAAACATGATTATTGTTATTTATTATAATTGTTCATTTTTATTTTTATTTCATAAACACGTCTGTAAATTAAAGTAAAACATAAATAAGCAACTATTATACCAAAATGTGACAGTATAGCTATTTAAATTTAAACTTTAAGTATATTGTGTAATTTAATCAAGCTTTTTAAAAATGCATTATACATACCTACTTTCATAACATTTCAGACATGCATAACAGACATTTTTTAAATGAAATACATCGCTTCGAATTTGAAATTCACTGAGTTAATTTTTGTTCTTTTATTTAATATTGTTTTTTTGTTGGTTACTTGTTCACATTTATACAAATTGTGTATCATCTTAAACCTTACGATAACCAATTTTTGAATATCGAGCGAAAGTAATTATAGGGTCTATTTTTTAGCTATTTTAAGCTTTATTTTCTTTTTCTTATTAACAAGACTAAATGAATAAATAGCCAAAACCAAAAGATAGAAACCCCCCAACAAATGAAATAACTCCCCAAAGTGGGACTTTATTGCACCATGAAATTAATCCCCTAATCGTAAATGAAGTATGAAATTCTCTCATATGAAAGAACTCCCGATTGCTATAAAATTTGTTGGGGGGGTTATTACATATATTTTTTGGGTGGTTATTTCTTCCGGAGTTATTTTACATATTATTTTCTTATTTTCAAGACCTAATTATGATGATTTAGTTCGATTCAAGTTAATTTTAAATTGTTAAGATTTGAAAAGATAGGCCCATACCGTTATTTTAATGGACTATGCTCTAGTGAAATAGCCAGTAACATTCCTCTCCTTAAACAATTTAACCGTAAAACCCGCGCTTCTAGGAATGTCCATCAGTTTACCCTTGAGCCCAACTTCGGCCGTACTATAAAGTTCAGAGATTCATTTTTAGCCGTACTACGCGAATGTGGAATGCCTTGCCACGCTCTATCTTTCCCTGTCATTGCAATGTTCAGGAATTCAAAATCAATGCACACCTCCTATCCAACCCTTCCCTCTTTTCCTAATGCTCACACTGTGTCTTTGGCATATTGAAGGTATACAAAACCCTTTTAGTGTTCGCTGATTATAAAAAAAAAATCGATCTCTGAAATCTTTAATCTCAATTTTATTCTAAACGCAAAACAAACAAATTATGCTAAAACAAATGATAAAAACTCTTTTATATTTCTATATACATACATACCTACATATGTAGTCGTACATACATATGTATATTTGATACAAAATTATTAAGTAATCAATATCATTGACTCTAATAAAGAAATTGCACTGGTCGACAAGGTGTTATGTCTGGCAATTAAATTGCACGTTTCCAATTAGTTTTGACAGCCTTAACTCAAATCAAATTTCAAAATAACTCTATGAAGTAAGGTTTTTTATTAAATATTTCATACAATTTTCGAAAAATCTTTGTACATATGTTCTTAGATTTCTCCTGCCTTACAAAAATCCGAAAGAAACTCTTAAACCATTTGCGCTAAAACGGTTTTCAACAGAAAAATGCAAAACGGTTTGAAAGGAAGTTTTGTTCTTGTAACAAATCCATCGCTAAGCTATTAGGTATATCAGGTTTTTGATATATTTTATAAATATAATGTTGTAAACGTACATACATAATATTGAGCAGATAGTTCAAATCGAAGTTCGGATTTGCAACCAGAGGTACACCTATTTTTCAAAACTATAAAAGCATTAAATTCAAGGTTGGCTCAATACTTTATATTATAAAAGACAAGAAGGCAAGGATTTGTACTATTTAAAATCATCATACCTACCTACAATTTATTGTCAAGGGATACCTATGTTGTGTTTCAACTTAGCCTTAAAGTCCTCCTTTTTTGTTGTTATTAGAATTTTTTAAAGTAGCATCTTTTATAAACCTGATGTTGTAGATAAATTTAAAGGCGAGATTCGAATTGAGAACATCTTAATCCTTTCAAAAAAGTATTGCTTTGTTTGTGCATACAAAAAAACATGTTTTTTCAATGCATCACCTAACCTAGAACCTGCTCTAATGTCCGCTTCTTTGCTATTTAACCATCACTAAATAACTAACCTAAGAACAAAATAATCGTATTTCACTTTGCCAGCCGAAAATACCGATAAAGGGGGTTCATTAAGTAGCCCCAGCCCCAGCCCCTAGTTCTACAATTCTCTCAGTTATGTAATATTTAAAAGAAAAAAACTTCCAAAATCCATTTCTGCATTGGGTTCGACATACGAGTCTAAAAATGAGGACATTTAATTTTATACCTACTCGAAGGGGCGAGATGTAATGCCATAATAATGGGTGATTTTTTAAGAGCTTGAGAACTTTTTTAAAACAAAAAACGCATAAAATTTGCAAAATCTCATCGATTCTTTATTTGAAACGTTAGATTGGTCCATGACATTTACTTTTTGAAGATAATTTCATTTAAATGTTGACCGCGGCTGCGTCTTAGGTGGTCCATTCGGAAAGTCCAATTTTGGGTAACTTTTTCGAGCATTTCGGCCGGAATAGCCCGAATTTCTTCGGAAATGTTGTCTTCCAAAGCTGGAATAGTTGCTGGCTTATTTGTGTAGACTTTAGACTTGACGTAGCCCCACAAAAAATAGTCTAAAGGCGTCAAATCGCATGATCTTGGTGGCCAACTTACCGGTCCATTCCTTGAGATGAATTGTTCTCCGAAGTTTTCCCTCAAAATGGCCATAGAATCGCGAGCTGTGTGGCATGTAGCGCCATCTTGTTGAAACCACATGTCAACCAAGTTCAGTTCTTCCATTTTTGGCAACAAAAAGTTTGTTAGCATTGAACGATAGCGATCGCCATTCACCGTAACGTTGCGTCCAACAGCATCTTTGAAAAAATACGGTCCAATGATTCCACCAGCGTACAAACCACACCAAACAGTGCATTTTTCGGGATGCATGGGCAGTTCTTGAACGGCTTCTGGTTGCTCTTCACTCCAAATGCGGCAATTTTGCTTATTTACGTAGCCATTCAACCAGAAATGAGCCTCACCGCTGAACAAAATTTGTCGATAAAAAAGCGGATTTTCTGCCAACTTTTCTAGGGCCCATTCACTGAAAATTCGACGTTGTGGCAGATCGTTCGGCTTCAGTTCTTGCACGAGCTGTATTTTATACGGTTTTACACCAAGATCTTTGCGTAAAATCTTCATTTCAAGGTCTTCAGCAACACTCTCAGAAACAGACGCAATATTCTCTTCTGTACGCACTGTACGCATTCGTGTGGTTGGTTTAATGTCCAATAAAGTAAACTGAGTGCGAAACTTGGTCACAATCGCATTAATTGTTTGCTCACTTGGTCGATTATGTAGACCATAAATCGGACGTAAAGCGCGAAACACATTTCGAACCGAACACTGATTTTGGTAATAAAATTCAATGATTTGCAAGCGTTGCTCGTTAGTAAGTCTATTCATGATGAAATGTCAAAGCATACTGAGCATCTTTTTCTTTGACACCATGTCTGAAATCCCGCGTGATCTGTCAAATACTAATGCATGAAAATCCTAACCTCAAAAAAATCACCCATACATAAATAAATACAAATTTCACTTTCCCCATTTTTAACTTCATTATAGGTAGCTCAGGGTAGATACTATATTTATCTAGATATTTTTATGTAGGTATACATATGTAAGTATGTACATACATAGCTATATATAGGTACATAGGTATACATATTAGATACCTACATTTTTGTTTAGCTCTCTTTATTTTGATATCTGAATTCTTGATAAATTTCGCCTCTAGCCCTTTTTAATTACCTACGCGAGATTGGTTTTAGAATTCTAAATATAGGTACCAACCTAGGTAGGAATGCTTAAATACCTTAAACCTCTAAGCCACACTATAAAATAAGAATAACATAAGACAACGCATATGAATTGTTTTTGTTGAAAGAAATAAAACAAAACAGGTATAGATAGACACACCTATCCAACTCTTTCATTATAACTAATCGACAGTTCAAACTTCAAACCAACAACAAGAATCTCAATCGTATAACGAACCCCTCACAAATTTTTCCATTGCAAATTTCAAACAAAATTCTTCATAAATTACCAGGCGTTCATAATTGAAAAGTAGGTGTTTTTTGTTTTTGGTTTTGTTTTACATATCTATACATGCTAATGACATTGGTATTGCTATATCTGTCTCATCTTTCTTTTTGTTTTCTTCTCCCGCCTTTTCCTTTGTTTATGTGTATTGTAAGTGAGACAAAAAGAATTAAGTTGATTGTGTCTGTGTGAAGTTTATTTCAGCCTAGTGATGAGAAAATTCGCAGAATTCGTTACTTTTTCTCAATGTCATCGTTACTTTTGAGTAACAACTTGAACTATAATTATGTCTTTTAATTTAGATTATGGAATTTGATGTTTTCGCATTTTATAAAATTCATTTGTCGATGTTGAGTGACACTTAAAAAACACTTTCTCAAATTCAGAAGGTAATGGCTCCTACTTTGTTACAAACTACCGGTGAGGTGAGCTTCTGGATTTGTTTAGTTGTTTTGTGTTACGACTTAGCACAGCAACGAAACGCATTTGGTTTTGTGAACTACACATTCGCAAAACAACAGCATTTTGTGAAAAGTAAACTAGGAACAAGTTAAAGTGATTTTGTGGCACAAAAATTATAGTGGACAAGTAGGTGCTAGAGCCTATTGATGACAAAAGTTAATTCGTAAAAGTAATCGTTACTTTTGCTTCATATAAATATTGGGCCAGTTTATATCTGTAAGAATTTTTGTATTCTCGGAAATATAAATAAAATTACTCATACAAATGTCTCACTTTTGCTATCAGAAATCTGAAAACAGAATTTTTATGAATGATGAAAAGATATGCAAAAATAATTTGATTGCAAGGTAAGAATGAACATGTAATGAATAGTGTTTGTGTTTACATTTCAGTCTCAGAGATATAACCTGGATAAAAATGCACTATTATGAATTCCTTTTTATTGAATCCGAATCTATCAAACCATATGGATTTGTACTAAAATTTGCCAATTCGGACATCTAAATCACTGACAGAAACAGATTTTTTGTGTTTGAAAAAGTAATTCATAAGCTTATTTTAGGTATCTAAGATTATTGCTTAAAACTTGCAAGGAAATTTGTAATTCGTTAATTGTTATTTTTTAACTTTAAATGTTGCACAAAATTTAAAAGAATTTATCAATATTTTGAGGCAATTTTATTTGCAAATTAGCTAAAAAGATGCATTTTTCTAATCCCTTAAGCTACTTTAAATTTAAAATCAAAAAATCTTTACTTTTACTTTTAGTATTTTCATTTTTCTAACTGTCAAATTCCAAATTAGGTTTTAACGGTGTGTTTATTTTTATTGACCTGTAACTTATAGTTACAGGTTATTTTACTAGTCACAGCAAATGATTAAAATTTTGGAATAACTTGTAAGTCGTTAAATCTTTAAGGAATTTCTAACCAGTAAGATGCTAAGAAATCAAGAGTAGGTTATTTAAAATATGAAGACACAGTTTTAAACTTCAAGCTTCTCATAACAATCGGTTACTGCTTAAAGTTTAAATAAAGTGTTTTTTGAATTGTTGAATACTTTTTTTTAGATACGAGTTTATAATCTTTAAATTATATATTCAGAACTTGAGGTAGAACGTTGTGTAAACAAGATTATAATAAAACGTTCTTTTTTTACGTTTTTGTTGGATTAAATGAATGAACTTTGTGCACGTTTGTTTACTGTCACATTTCTTCATAACACTTTTTCTTTGCTTTACTTATTTGTATACGTTTAATTTATTGAAAATAATTTAATTTTATTCGCAAAACTTAACACGAAATTAATAAAAACAATAAAGTTATGTTGAAAGAACGCAGCATTTCAATATTTTCAGTTAAATATTAATATTTACATATTTTTACAATCGTTCGATAAGTCATCATTATCATTTATTTTAGTTGGCACTTTAATCGTATTATTAGTTTCACTTGGGTGCGGATTTAATGATTGCGCCTGACAGGAGCAAATATTGTGCCTTTTCACAACTAGGTGTCTCAGTCGATGTCATTTACTTATGGAGGTCAGTGTAGGCATCTATAATATTTACCTTTAAACCGAATAATTAAGCTGGAAGTTTAAAATTTATTATTATTGAATTAAAAATTTCAATTTCTTTTTTTTTTTTATTTTCATGGGTATTTTGTATGTTTCATCATGTTACTTTTCAACTTATTTTAACATCGATGAAGTCGTTTAAGTAATTTAAATTATGGTATCCATTTCTCATTGAACGAATTGCTGCGTACTTTCTGTATATTAAACCTTTTACAATGCCTACAATGCAAAAACTAACTCAAAACCTTGAATAATTGTAAATTTAAATGCCCATACAATAAACCGATAACAAAACATATTATAAATCAACAACACACATATTTAAAAAAAAAAATAAAAGTAATAATTTTTTTACAAACAAATTTAGCGGTATAGGTTTCATCTGTAAATACCTTCCCCCAGTACACACAAAGTAGGTACAAAACAATAATAAAACGAATAAAAACATTAAAAAAAATTAACACCATAGAGAATCTAATTTTATTAACTTTTAATCTTAAGCTTTCTCTGTATCTATCTCTCTCTATCCCTAAATCACTTTTTCACAATAGACTGGTAAAATAAAACAACAAAGTTTGCAAAAATAAAAGAAAATTAATTAAATGAAAAAAAAGGCATTGAAATATTAATTTACAACAAAAAAAAAAAGATATTTACAATAAATTTATTCAACACACATTTGCAATAAATATAGAATAATAAAAAAAAAAATATGAAAATATGAGAGAAAAACAATTTAAATAAAAGAGAAAATAATTATGTTTAATGAAAAGCATACAAGATAAATACAAATAAAAAAATAAAATTAATAAACAATTCCTATTATATAAAAAAAAAAAACGACTTTTATTTCTATTTTTATTTCAGCTATATTCATTATCATTATCATTATCATTATCATTATCATTATCATTATCATTATCATTATCATTATCATTATCATTATCATTATCATTATCATTATCATTATCATTATCATTATCATTATCATTATCATTATCATTATCATTATCATTATCATTATCATTATCATTATCATTATCATTATCATTATCATTATCATTATCATTATCATTATCATTATCATTATCATTATCATTATCATTATCATTATCATTATCATTATCATTATCATTATCATTATCATTATCATTATCATTATCATTATCATTATCATTATCATTATCATTATCATTATCATTATCATTATCATTATCATTATCATTATCATTATCATTATCATTATCATTATCATTATCATTATCATTATCATTATCATTATCATTATCATTATCATTATCATTATCATTATCATTATCATTATCATTATCATTATCATTATCATTATCATTATCATTATCATTATCATTATCATTATCATTATCATTATCATTATCATTATCATTATCATTATCATTATCATTATCATTATCATTATCATTATCATTATCATTATCATTATCATTATCATTATCATTATCATTATCATTATCATTATCATTATCATTATCATTATCATTATCATTATCATTATCATTATCATTATCATTATCATTATCATTATCATTATCATTATCAGAGAAGAAAATTAAACTCAATACTTTTTGCTTTTGATGTCTTGAATTTTAATATTGACTGTCCAGTTTTGTTATCTATGTTTTTTATTTATGCGCCTTCTAGAAACTTGCGCCCTCGTGACTGTGATTTCTTAAATGTTCCTTACCACAGTACTAGCTATGCTAAGTATAATCCTATCACAAGAGCTTGTATGGATTTTAATGAATATGATTTTGCAATTGATTTTAATATTAATAGAAATGTTTTGAAAAATAAATTAGTAAATTTGTTATAATGCTATAAGTAAATTATGTATTTTATTTTTATGTTATGTATCATATAATTATTAGTCTAAATAGAGTGTGTAACTTTTAAGACGAATAAATAAATAAATAAATAAATAAATTATCATTATCATTATCATTATCATTATCATTATCATTATCATTATCATTATCATTATCATTATCATTATCATTATCATTATCATTATCATTATCATTATCATTATCATTATCATTATCATTATCATTATCATTATCATTATCATTATCATTATCATTATCATTATCATTATCATTATCATTATCATTATCATTATCATTATCATTATCATTATCATTATCATTATCATTATCATTATCATTATCATTATCATTATCATTATCATTATCATTATCATTATCATTATCATTATCATTATCATTATCATTATCATTATCATTATCATTATCATTATCATTATCATTATCATTATCATTATCATTATCATTATCATTATCATTATCATTATCATTATCATTATCATTATCATTATCATTATCATTATCATTATCATTATCATTATCATTATCATTATCATTATCATTATCATTATCATTATCATTATCATTATCATTATCATTATCATTATCATTATCATTATCATTATCATTATCATTATCATTATCATTATCATTATCATTATCATTATCATTATCATTATCATTATCATTATCATTATCATTATCATTATCATTATCATTATCATTATCATTATCATTATCATTATCATTATCATTATCATTATCATTATCATTATCATTATCATTATCATTATCATTATCATTATCATTATCATTATCATTATCATTATCATTATCATTATCATTATCATTATCATTATCATTATCATTATCATTATCATTATCATTATCATTATCATTATCATTATCATTATCATTATCATTATCATTATCATTATCATTATCATTATCATTATCATTATCATTATCATTATCATTATCATTATCATTATCATTATCATTATCATTATCATTATCATTATCATTATCATTATCATTATCATTATCATTATCATTATCATTATCATTATCATTATCATTATCATTATCATTATCATTATCATTATCATTATCATTATCATTATCATTATCATTATCATTATCATTATCATTATCATTATCATTATCATTATCATTATCATTATCATTATCATTATCATTATCATTATCATTATCATTATCATTATCATTATCATTATCATTATCATTATCATTATCATTATCATTATCATTATCATTATCATTATCATTATCATTATCATTATCATTATCATTATCATTATCATTATCATTATCATTATCATTATCATTATCATTATCATTATCATTATCATTATCATTATCATTATCATTATCATTATCATTATCATTATCATTATCATTATCATTATCATTATCATTATCATTATCATTATCATTATCATTATCATTATCATTATCATTATCATTATCATTATCATTATCATTATCATTATCATTATCATTATCATTATCATTATCATTATCATTATCATTATCATTATCATTATCATTATCATTATCATTATCATTATCATTATCATTATCATTATCATTATCATTATCATTATCATTATCATTATCATTATCATTATCATTATCATTATCATTATCATTATCATTATCATTATCATTATCATTATCATTATCATTATCATTATCATTATCATTATCATTATCATTATCATTATCATTATCATTATCATTATCATTATCATTATCATTATCATTATCATTATCATTATCATTATCATTATCATTATCATTATCATTATCATTATCATTATCATTATCATTATCATTATCATTATCATTATCATTATCATTATCATTATCATTATCATTATCATTATCATTATCATTATCATTATCATTATCATTATCATTATCATTATCATTATCATTATCATTATCATTATCATTATCATTATCATTATCATTATCATTATCATTATCATTATCATTATCATTATCATTATCATTATCATTATCATTATCATTATCATTATCATTATCATTATCATTATCATTATCATTATCATTATCATTATCATTATCATTATCATTATCATTATCATTATCATTATCATTATCATTATCATTATCATTATCATTATCATTATCATTATCATTATCATTATCATTATCATTATCATTATCATTATCATTATCATTATCATTATCATTATCATTATCATTATCATTATCATTATCATTATCATTATCATTATCATTATCATTATCATTATCATTATCATTATCATTATCATTATCATTATCATTATCATTATCATTATCATTATCATTATCATTATCATTATCATTATCATTATCATTATCATTATCATTATCATTATCATTATCATTATCATTATCATTATCATTATCATTATCATTATCATTATCATTATCATTATCATTATCATTATCATTATCATTATCATTATCATTATCATTATCATTATCATTATCATTATCATTATCATTATCATTATCATTATCATTATCATTATCATTATCATTATCATTATCATTATCATTATCATTATCATTATCATTATCATTATCATTATCATTATCATTATCATTATCATTATCATTATCATTATCATTATCATTATCATTATCATTATCATTATCATTATCATTATCATTATCATTATCATTATCATTATCATTATCATTATCATTATCATTATCATTATCATTATCATTATCATTATCATTATCATTATCATTATCATTATCATTATCATTATCATTATCATTATCATTATCATTATCATTATCATTATCATTATCATTATCATTATCATTATCATTATCATTATCATTATCATTATCATTATCATTATCATTATCATTATCATTATCATTATCATTATCATTATCATTATCATTATCATTATCATTATCATTATCATTATCATTATCATTATCATTATCATTATCATTATCATTATCATTATCATTATCATTATCATTATCATTATCATTATCATTATCATTATCATTATCATTATCATTATCATTATCATTATCATTATCATTATCATTATCATTATCATTATCATTATCATTATCATTATCATTATCATTATCATTATCATTATCATTATCATTATCATTATCATTATCATTATCATTATCATTATCATTATCATTATCATTATCATTATCATTATCATTATCATTATCATTATCATTATCATTATCATTATCATTATCATTATCATTATCATTATCATTATCATTATCATTATCATTATCATTATCATTATCATTATCATTATCATTATCATTATCATTATCATTATCATTATCATTATCATTATCATTATCATTATCATTATCATTATCATTATCATTATCATTATCATTATCATTATCATTATCATTATCATTATCATTATCATTATCATTATCATTATCATTATCATTATCATTATCATTATCATTATCATTATCATTATCATTATCATTAGCCTAGTAACTTTTCCATCCTAATATCGAAAACGATTTTTACGAATTCCGTGTAAACGTCAATATTGGACTTACTAAACAAAACGCATACATTATTCTAATAAATATATTCTTGGAGCTTTTCGCCAGGGACAATTCAAATATTTTAACCCATGGTCTTTTCTTTTTTGAACAATTTTGAACTATTGTGGTTATTTCAAAAAACTGAATTTGTTTAAATCGTTTGACCATCATTTTTGAATTATGCGATGGAGAATCCTTGAGAAATCGAATCCTAAAAATTCTGTTCCCAGATTTCTGACAGCAAGTGGGAAACTTGTATGACAAATCAGGCAGTGATTGCAATAGTGGCCTAACTGCAATTTTATCGAAATTGGGTTTATTACGAAAATTGAAAATTTATCTATTAGCCAACATTTCTGCATTCAATTTTTTTTAATTTTCAGCTTCATGCCGTAGGACTTTTTCACTTGGACGAATGGGTGAAGCAAAAACTTTTAGATTAGATAACCTATAGTTATTGTAATGGTTGAAACTGAGTTATGACAATTTTTTAACTATTTGCTTATATCTGACATCGATGCAAAGAATAAACCATGGATTTCAACATTTTTGAAAGGCTATAAAAACTTAATTATATAATAATGTGTACATAAAACGTGTTACGAGTATATGTATGTATACAGGATGTAGAACATTGAAGAAAACTATGGGTTTCTGAGCTTAAGTTAAATTGAATACCTAATCTGTTTATATTTGTTGTACTCTTTCTTTATCTGATTTTAACTTTTTTTTTAAATTCCTGATTGTCTTAATCAGCGTTGCCACGAAATGCCCGATCAGGCGATTTGGCCCACATGTACAATATAAGCATTTAAACAATTTGAACAACCCATTGTACAAAATATATTAAATATATATTTTTATTTCCTTAATTATATTTTAAAAATAATAACTGATTTTAATAAGAACTTTCAAAGTGAAGCACCTAAAATACATTTGTTAGTGAGTGAAGTCACCAAAAATATAAACTTATTTTGAAAAACTTTTTGAAAGCTGATTATTTATAAACTTTAAGCAATATTAGTGAAGTCGAATTGAATCAGTTCTGTTTAAAACCTCTTGATGAGGTATATTACGGGTTTGGGTTTGATGTACTGTACACAAATTTCAATGAAAACGAGAAAGAAAGTTTCTTAAAGCCAGTTCAAAACTATTATATAGAACTTTGTAAACAGTTAAAAAGTAGATTAAATTTGTGTGATTATTGTTAACAGCGTTCCAAATCTTAGATGTATATTACTTAAAGCAAAAAAGTAACAATATTAGATTGATTTCTGGTCATTTAACAACTCTGTTAATAAAATTTCTAAACTTATTCAGTTGCACTGAAAATAAAATGTATGAAGAGCTACAAAACTGCTCAGAAGAAATACATACAGATCTTGATATTCAGCCCTATCATGAATTCCATCGTAATCGGAAATTTTTACGAATCCCGAAAAACTGTATCATGAAATCCGTTCGTAATGCAAAATTGTATGAGTGCGAGTAATGTTGTCAGAGATGGAAGGGACCTACAGTTTATATGCCGAATCCGAACGGCTAGTTTGAGAAAGCACTTTTCATGACAAGAATTACTCTTGGAGAATTTGTCAATTCCTCGCAGGAGGCAGTACCCGTGAAAAAAGTTAGGTGACACAGGCAGGGATTGAACCCAAGACCCCTTGCATGACAGTCCAACGCACTAACCATTACGCTACGGGTAGGTACTACCTTTCTCCTTTTGCAATAAACTTATTTACACTCCCACACAGCAGTGCATCTGTTGAGCGGGTTTTTTCATCCCTCAATAATATAAAAACTGATAATCAAAATAGGTTATCGTATGAAGCTGAGTACAACGAGTTTTAAAGATTATATGCAGGGAAACTTGAGTAACTGGAAATTTTATTCCTAAACCAGATCTTATTAATAGAATTAAGATAAAATGTGATAACTCATTATACCTTAAAATATGGCTTTGTTTTAAATTAATTTTATTTATTTTTGTTTAATGTATCAATCTCAATGAATTATGAAACAAATGTAATACATCAGTGATTTCTTTTATTTATGTATGTTACAATTCAAGAAATTGAATGAATTATTTAATTTAACAAATAAATACCCATATTTAAAAAATGTATTAAATTTTTTAAGGATCGATTTTAATTCTAAACATTTGGCCCGCTGTTTAGTCAAATGGCCCTCAAAATATTTCGAAGTGGACCGCTTTGTTTCTTTCTTCTCGGCAACGCTGGTCTTAACATTGTATCTTCCAATTTCTTATCACAAAAAACTATATCATTAACAAGTGGGTTTTTGATAGTTCAGTTTTTTAACTATTAACTATATAAAAGGTAGCACTTATTTAATGTATATAATTTTTGTTTAAAAAATAAAATTGGATATAAAAGACGTGAAATAATATAAAACATGCATGCAGCTTATATTATTACAAATTTAAAAGAACCTTATCTTTAAAAAACACTCAAAATATTGATATAACCATGAAAAAAATGTCTTAAAACTTGAATACTAACAACTTTTTAGGAACACAAAAAATTCATGTTAATTTAAAGAAAATTGATACATGTTATTGTCTTAAAATGAGTAAATGGAAAAATTTGTATCATACCTGATTTAATAATAAAAACAATTGTTTTAAACATTTTGAACTTCAAAATGCTGTTAGTTTTTTAGTACCTATGTATGTACATAGTATGTATATTGTGAAAAGAAAATCAAAGCTTTGTTTCTTTGTTTTGAAACTACTAGTGTTTGAAAATAACCTGTTTGTTTTTTTTAGGATTGGGTACCCTAGCCCCAAAGCAAAAATCCCTAAATCTGAAATCTCAAAAACCAATATCCCCAAATTCAGAATCTACAAAATCAAAATCCTTAAGTACAGATCCACCATATTTCGAGTATATCTAAGAAATATGGTGAATCCGTGCTCAAGGACTTGTGATGAGTAGAATGATGACCAGGATTCGGACTTCTGATTGAAAATTTCGAAAAAAAAAAACAATGCAGATCCAAAATATCCGCAGTATATGTATATTTAGAAATTAAAGAAAAGGTAAATTTATAAGAAAATGCTTCTTAGCTAAAATTAGTTTTTCAAAAAATAGCCACTCATTGAATTGAAAATAAAATGTAATGCCAATCATAAACGCCTGTTCACTAGGGCGTTTCAAAAAAAAAAAATAATAATAATAATTTTTTCTCGGAACCAGGCTTAAAAGTTTCGTTTACATGCCAAAATAGACTTCTGAAAATATGAGCCCTTAATATTAATATTTAGGTAGTCCGCATCGCACTTTTCGACTTCCCATAAGAATAACACAGGGAACAAATTTTGTTTTCTTCTGATTTTTATAACTAACGAACGATAATTTGCATTGCAATACCTCTTATGTATTTTGTAGAGAATTGAACGCTCTACAAAAAAGGTCTGATGTCACTTTTTGATAAATTAACTCAGTCAAAAGTTATTCAAGGTCAAAGTTTAATTTACCCTTAATTAAGGCGTTTTTTTTACAATAAGAATCGGTCTAGTAGAACTCGATATATCCTTACCGCCAGCTCGAAAAAAGTAGTTTCGAGAAAAACGCGTTCAAAGTTTTGAGACAAGTTTTCGACAATTTTACTTATAGAATGATACAGAAAACGTACATATTTTTAATCAGCGATTCCTGCTCCATATAAAAATCCTTCCTCTACTCAATATAAAGGTTGCCACAAAAGTAACTTTAAATGAAACTAAAAGGACAAAACAGTTTCTATGACCTTCAAAACCAGTTTGTATGACCTTCAATTAACTTGTGAAATAATAGGAATATTAAAAAATCCTTTTAAACGCATATTCTTGAATGTCTAAACTTTGGAAATATGAAACAAAATTTTTTTGATTTTTTCAAAATTCTACACTAGAATACCCCCTTAAGGGCTCATATTTTCAGAGACCTATTTTGAGCCTGGTTCCGAGAAAAAATAATAATTTTTTTTGAAACGCTCTACTGTTTACTCGCTGCGCATAATAAAGGCTTGGACAAAGGGGCGTGATGGTTAGTGTGCTGGACTGTCATGCCAGAGATCTTGGGTTTATTCCTGCCTGTGCCATCTTAACGTTTTTTTTTCACGAGTACTGCCTCTTGAATTCTTTCATTCTAAAATATACCTATTCATGAATATAGTAAGTATATACAGAGGGTGGTCGTCAGTTTGAATACAAAGAATCCTTAATTTCTGCAATTAAGTAACGATGGACTAAAATGTCGTTGAACTATATTAAAAAGTTGCACGATTCATGCCGGAACTAATTTACGATATGATTAAAAGCAAAGGTGGAAGTACCAAACTTAACAGAAACTTGTTTCAATCCAATACTAATTTTAATTTTTGTATTTTCAGTCGTATTTCCAGTTGACTCAAAAAACATTTTTCTTAGCAAAAAGCTTCGCAAGTGGGCGAAAGAAAAACTAGTGGTTGTTTTTAGATAATTCTATTGAACCTCTTTTAACATCTTAAGAAAGTTGATAGTATCAAAAGATGACACAATAACAATCAATGTTTTGAAAAAAAAAATGAAAAAAGTATTTTCAAAAATGTTTGTGCTTGTAATATTGAGTTGATCCGGAGTGTAAAGCACCTGACTGGCTGACCTACAAATCTATGCTAACCCTTTCCCCTAAACCCTTACACCTAATAAACAATCTAAATCACAACTTTATGACCAACAAAAAAAATTCTTCTAGTTTTTTTTTATTTATTCATTTTTAGTTCTTTTTATTATAAAAAAAAATCCCAACTAAATGTACACCCGCCTTACTCTGCGTCTTCTTCGTCATCGTCATTGGAACTTATTCTGAAGTAACGTAGCTCGTACGAGTCCTTCTCATTGGCAACCACACGGATCCAATCACGCAGACTGTTCTTCTTCAAATACTTCTTGGTCAAGTACTTGAGGTAGCGCTTGGCAAAGTGCACGTCGGAGTTAACAAAGACTTTCATCTTGTTGCGCTCTAGGGTTACATTGTTGCCCAAGTTGTTAACTTTGCCATTGACCTTTAGGCGAGCCTTGATGTACTTTTCCTGAAAAATAAACAAACAAACAAAAAGGTGTTATTTTTATCTAGGTATAGAAGCAAGTTATACAAAACAAGAGCTTATTGGACATTCCGAAGGAGTTCCAAGTGATCTTGATGTACTGTGCCCTAGACCACACTCTTGGAAAACACAGTTAAGATAATGTTGGTTAATAAATTGGGGCCTTTCAAAGGTTGGCGAGGATAAACCAAATTCGGAGGCATTGGAAACTTGTATATTCGCTGTTAGGCCAATTAGAAAGGAGCAATCTAAATGACTAAAAATGCGAACACCTTTTTTCTTCCACTGAGTACACTGTCCCCAGGGCGAGAAGGTCACTCCCTGGAAACAAATCAGTCGTGGATAAAAGCAACTAGCTACACAAATAAGATTCGAAGACCCTTGCAAAGCTCAGTTTAGTTAAGTTGGCTGAACTAGAAACCTTCAAGGTTTTGCACGAAGATAAACTAGATTGGAAGTCATCATTGTAAACGAGTTCATTGTATGTCCGATGTTAGGCCAATTAGAAAGGAGCAATCTAAATGACTAAAAATGCGAACACTTTGTTTTTCCACTGAGCACACTGTCCCCAGGGCGAGAAGTTCACTCCCTGGAAACAAATCAGTCGTGGACCAAAAACTTAATTGCATTCAAGTGCGTCTTTGAAAAGTTTCAAAAGTTCAATAAGCGAAGAATACCCTTCGATTGGAAACCATGTTAACTATCGTCCTCTTCTTGCTTTTTTAAGTCAAAAACTATTCGAAGAAATAAAATGTATATTCACTGTTAGGCCAATTAGAAAGGACAAATCTAGATGGCTAAAAAATTGAACACTTTTTCTTCCACTTCTTTATACACCGTCACCTGGATTGAGGGATCGAGTCCAGGAAACTAGTCAATCGTGGATTGGGGGAAGTAAAATATAAGAAGATAAATGTACTTACAAAGTCGGCCACATCCATGATGTTGTCCTCGGCAATGTTGGTGCAGTCAATGCCAAAACGGAGGGAAACCTTCTTCTTCTTCAGTCCCTTGCCTCGGAGAACTTGCTTCTTGGTGACGCGGCCCTTGCCAGTGGCGGCAGCAGCAGCGGCAGCTACTCCTGTCTTCTTGGCGGGCTTGGCGGCAGCAACTGGTTTTGGAGCGGCAGCCTTGTGTGCCTTCTCGGCTTTAGGAGCAGCAGCATCAGCGGGCTTCTTGGCTGGTGCGGCAGCAGCAGCAGCAGCTGGAGCAGCAGCTTTAGCGGCTGGCTTTTCAGCAGCTGGCTTCTTTGCATCCTTTGGTGCGTCAGCCTTCTTTGCGTCCTTCTTAGCTGGAGCAGCAGCCTTCTTTGCTGGTTCAGCTGCGGCCTTCTTTGGGGCAGCTTTGGGAGCGGCAGCTGCTGCTGCCTTAACTTCCTTGGCAGCTTCTGGCGCCTTCTTTACGGTCTTGGCAGCGGCTGGTTTTGATTCAGGGGCCTTCTTTTCAACCTTGCCCTTGGCGGTTTTGTCTCCACCAGCGGCGGCTGGTTTTGGTTTATCAGCGGCAGCCTTGGCGGCTGGCTTTTCACCTTTACTAGTTTTAGCCTGCGGAAAAGAAGTTTAGTGTTACAAACTTTTAGAAAAACAGTAGTTGACCGAGAATAACGTGAACACTTCGTTTGGAACATTTTTCAAATCGCAGTAAACATTAAGAATTTGTGTACTTAATTCCCAGCACAAGTTAATCCTATTATATTAACGACATCGCATAAAATTTCTTGCCAAAATTGATAAAATCCATTAGCACTTATATTTAGGCGCACGCAATAATTATTATTTTAAAAATATTCACGTTATTTCTTGGGGAAATAAATAATTTTCAAAAAACTTACTGTAGGTGCCATGTTAAATCGCTAACACCACAATAGAAAAAGAACGTCATCCGGGTTTGGGGAAGTTGACAAGAGGTCCGAGAATCGAAAATGGAGAATTTTTTGACAGTTTCGAGTATCGCTTGTTTTCGGGTGTGTTCGTTAACTAATGTTAAGCAAACATCTCTTAAATTAGGCTGATACCCACTAGTATGAACTCAGTTTCCTGTTTACAACTTTTTGTTATTCTTCATTAAACAAAAACAATATTGTGTTTTTTTTCGGATTTCCACCAAAAGATGAATATTAAAAGATTATCTTTAAGTTGTTCCTGTCTTAAATATTGTTGGCTCGTGTGGTAGAGCGACTACTAGGAAACTTAAAGTTACTGGGGAGTATTCATACAGAATTATTAAGCACTATTCTCATGAGCACGACCAACGACCGATGAATGAACGAATATTCGTCGATTTTGACATTTCTTTCACATGAGAGTTTTTAATTCTTCGCACAGCCGAACACTATTCACCACCGAAACCAAAACAAGAATGATTTTTTTAGGTTTAGTACGAGCGATTATTTTATTCGTTGCGAGTGTGGATAATGTGGAACGCGAATAAAGTTTGACACTTCGTATCAACTACAATTTTTTTCGCGACGAATAAATTTGTTTTCTTAAATTTATTAATATATGATATTTAAAAGTAAAAGTATGCATCATAAATCAAATAGAAAGTATAGTGCTATCGTTTTGTTAAGAATTTCTGTGGAAATATGTCTTCAAACGTATATAAACTCACATTTTGTAATTCATTCGTCGTTCGTTGGTCGCGCTCATGTGAATACTGCTTTAAAGTCATGATTTCTTGATCTGTAGTTTCAGACTTGTTATTTAAATAAACGCAGCTCTGATTCATAGTCAATTCCTCTGCTACGTTTAATAGAACCCCAGGTTCTATGACAGGTCAATTAAAAAAAAATACCCTTATGTTTCCAAAGTGTTGTCCTTAATCATATTGCATGATGAACAACAACGAACACAAAACGTGAACGATGTCAAAATTGGTCACAACCAGAGAAGGAACTTTGACGGAAACTACTTCGCTGGTACATTTTTTTTTTAAAGCACACACTCAAGGGGTTATTACTACCCTTATTATGCAGAGGCACAGTGTGAGCACTAGGAAGAGGAGAGATAAGAGGAACGATTTTAAGATTATAGCAAAAAAAGATCTTGGTCCGGCATCGGCAATAATATGAGGGCCACTGGCTATAATAGACTAGCACAAAAAATGAAGGAGCAGTGGCATGAGATAAAAGTTGCAGCAAGAAGAAGCAATGTAAAACTGAAGAAGGCTCTGATAGACACTGGTAATGTGTAATGTGGTTGAAGTTCCAGAACCATCCGATGGGGAATTGATCGTGACAAGGGAAGATTTTAAGTTCTTGATATAAGTGAACGAGCTGTTGCCTAAAAAGATCGTAAAAAAGCCATCAGTGGATGTTCTCCAAACAACACAGCAAAAGAGGAAACCGCCAAAAAGAAGAGCTACATAAGCTTAAATTGGAAAAAGTGCGAAACTAAGTTAGCTGTGAAAAAAACGCAAACGTAACATTTATTTATTTTTAATTACTTTTTCAGCTTTTTTAATTCACAAAAAAATCAAATTTGACATTAGGCAGTGGTAACATCTACTTAAACACAGTGTTTCCTACTTTTATAGTAAGAGCACAAGTTAAGCACCAAACTTATGTTTGACTTATTTATTTATAACAGCCTAAACTTTTGGTTTGCTTAGGAACAACCAAGCAAGAGTTAAGCAAACATCTACATATGAATATGCCAAATTTTGAGTAGCCTGTTTTTAGTTATTTAGACTCACCCACTGCGTGATTCTGCTGCCGGTATTTGTAGTATTATGTTTTGGCATTTGAAAATATAATAATGAAAGTATGAAGTTTGTATGTAATTGTAAAATATATTGATTTGCAGATTCAAAGTTCCCTTCAAGAAAGAAAGAAGATATTCGTTGACACATTTCAGCTTAATATTTACCAAAAAAAAGAAAACTACAAAGAAAAAACAAGTTGCAAGTGCGCGCCTAGCCTTAAGTTGCTCAGTGAGTTCCCAGGCTTATAGTTGATTTACATATATCTGCATGCTAATTAAGTTATTTCAATAAATGAAATAAAAAGGTAAAAGGCTTGTTAGATACAGAGAAAAGACTAAAATGCAGAAGATATTCATTTTCGAGCAATGCAGAAGTCCAACATTATAGTGAATAGGAACATGTTTATCTTTTTTATAGCACCTTCATCTGCATCAGTGCTGCCATAATATTACAAGTGTCAGGAAAGCTTTAAATGTCTTCTTTATTTTTAAGTTTTGTTACCATGTTACTTTTTGTTACATTTTTTTCAAGAATTTTATTTAGAGTTTTTATTGCAATATTTTTCTTACATTAGTGGGATACTTTTTCGAAATTCAATGTGCTTTACTTTATACACAGTTATAAGTAACTTTCAATTATCATTGTAAAACTATGGAATACATTGCGTAATAATTACCACTTTTTTCCTTTAAAGCAATATTTCTTGGTTTTCCGAAAACGTTTCCCACTGTACTATCAAAAAGTTATGCTATTTTATAGGAGCTAAAAGACAGTTACCACTTATGTACTCTCTCCCACTTTCAAGGTCCGCAATATACAGATGCATATATGTACCTGCATGTAAATCCACTTTTAACTGTACCAAAGTTAAGCAGTGTACACTGTTAAGAAAAGCTCCATTCAAGATGGGGGAATCCATATTCAAGTCCATTGTAGGTTCAATGCCTTTGTGTCATATTAAATTTGTGTTATTGTGTCAATGATATAATTTTGTAATGATCGCTTACCATCCAGGAATGGTTGATATGGTTTTTTAGAATTAGTGCAGTGCAAAATTGCCTTATGAACCATTAACAGTGTTCCGGTTCTTATATATAAATTTAGGAAAATTTTAGAGGGGATATGGTAAGAAAATATCAGTAATAGTATGTAGCTAATTTTGTATTTATATTTTTCACTTTGCAAATTGAATCCGAATGAAACACGTGTTGGTACCAACTGGAAGAAAGAGGTTCATTCATAGATTATTGTCTTAGTGAAATAGTTCTTCACGTGCATCAGATATTGCTATCAGTGATAAATTGTAATGGTTTTTATTGATACTAACTTTTTGCAAAATAACAAACAATGATGCAGCTTATGTCGATTTCCGTATAGTCAAAAATCAACGTGCCCGATCCAACGGGCCAAATAGTTTTGTCTGTTTACACAATCTTATCTAAACACTATCTCATACAATAATTTAAGAAAACAAACTTTTCCTATATTTATTTTTTCTGGGTCAGTTACAAACTTTTTTATATGGGGTTATTATTTTCGGCCATGTGTTTTTAATCACAAATTTCGTAATTTTAAGATATTAATCTGAACAAATGGCTGGAAATGCTTAATTTATTTTATAAAAAAACCTTTTTTGTGTTTATTAGTATCCAGATATAAATGTAATTGTTTGTGCTCTGAATCAAAAATATAAAAACAATCAATCTGTCAAAATGGCTGTTGCTCGGTCGTGTATGCCGATCGAATTTGAACCGTGCCCAATTCAACCGGGTTCAAATGGAACGAAACCAATTGGATCGGTTAAGAAAAGACAAGTAATCAAATAAGTTATAATTAATTGAAATATAAGTTAAATAGAAATTCTCTCGAAATATAATTGTTCATCTTAAGTTTTAAAATGACGGCATAGTGTTTTATATGCTGGACATACTACTCTCCTATCACAGCTTTCAATATTCAAAAAATTGTCGAATACATTGGCGTCTAGAATAAAAACTTCGAAAGTAGCTTTCGATACTCGATTGAATAAAAGTCAAATCTCTATCTATATCTCTTTTTTATTCAGAAGAAATATGGAGAAACTTTTGAACTTATTTTTTTTTGTATTTTGTATAATTTAATAATAATAGATGTCTTTAGTTTATATGAAAAAAGGATTATTTAGAAAAAGGAACAAAAGGTGGCGTTTGAAAATGAATTAAAATTTCCCCCACCAAAACTACAAGAGGACAAGAAGAGCTTAGAGCAAGACTAGCCGTTCATACCTAGAACCGTTTGATAACCTTAATAAATAACATATTGGCGTTTAGGGACATTGTAAATACACACAACCAATGCAACGTTAATAAATCCGACTGATTGTTGTTACAAGCTTTTTTGATGCATTTGGATTTTCAGCAGCTACAAATTCTAGAAGCTCCAGCTATCTAGCCAAGGCATAGCTCTTTCGTATTTGTCAAACTGACGAGCATAGTATTGCTGGTTTACAAAATTTCGTGCGTTGTTCGTGTTTTAATACTATTTACAAAGAATTTTCTACAATTCTTTTCTTGCTCTTTCTGACACCCGGAAACCTTTTAACTACACTAAAACTGAAACACTTTTAGCTAAACCTGAAATGCACCCACAGTGTTTGGTTATATTGGTTCATATTACATCATCATAAGATTCACAGAATTGTACAAGTACACAAAGAGAATTCACACTTGAAGAATTGGACCATTGAACCCTAATTGACAAATGTATTAGGGGTGTAGGATTTTAAATCTCCTTACAAACAATTGAGGCATTACCCTATATCGTTGAAACAAGAACTTTTCGAAATCGACAAATTTTTCGTTGTGTTTGAGTTTGAGTCGTCTCATCTTCGTTCAAATCGAAATTCATCAGTTTGAAGAAAATTTTACAAAAAACAGAAGTGCGACGTGCGACGAATTAAATAAACTTGTGATTTTATCAAATATTTAGCAAAAAGAAAACACCTTTAAAACATTTAAAAACTAAAAAAAAAAAACATGAAATTCCAATATAAAGAAGAACATCCATTCGAGAAGAGGCGGGCTGAGGGCGACAAAATCCGCAGAAAATACCCAGACCGAGTTCCAGTGAGTCAAATAAAAAGAAAAAACCTTTTTCTTCTCACCATCACCATTTTCTTTGTCTGATTATTTTTTTTTTTTCTTCAATTTTATTGTTTTCAAATGATTCATTTGTTTTGGGAAAAAAGAGAACTTGCTTTAGTGATTTCACAATTTATTAAGATCAAATGTTATTATTAATGTGTAAGATTTATTGCGTCGTAACAAAAGAAGCAATTTTTGTTGTATTCCTCTTCGTCAGATAATTTGGATTCCATTTTGCAAGATTTGGTTTTCTTTCTATTTTATTTGTCTATTTCGTGACGTTGGTTCACCCCTGCTCGACATTTACCGTTTTCCCTCACTTGCTTTGTTTGACGAATAGAAAATGCAAATTTCCTCAGCTGTTTATTGCTTAAAAATAATAAAAGAAGAAGTAAAAACGGCAAGGTCAATAATATTGCTGAAAATTTGCCAAAACAAAAACAGAGCTGAAGATTTCTCAAATCAAAAATAATGTAGGTGTCTCTTCTTCCACTTTTTGAATTTTTGAAAATAATTAATTTTTAATGAAGCTCAAATGTGGAAGTGTGAAAATAAAATACATATACAGAGGCGCTGCGTCCAGCGCAGCTGATTTTTGTTGTTGTCTCGCACCTGTATTGCATTTGCTGTTTTTTTCTTGTTTTGTTGTTGCTGTTGTTTGTTCATTTTGTGTGAGATAGTTTGATAGTGTGAGAGTGTAGCACAGCAGTTATGTGCAGTGACAGTCAAAACAATAGAACCACTTTTTGTGTGTTACGATTTCTTAAGAAAATTTAAATATTCAAAGCCTTATCTGTAAATAATATACATTTGGCTCAACTTTGGGGCGACTTTCGATTACCGCAGCACGAATTTCGTTCTGATTTTTTTTGTACAGTTAGGTAGGGGTCTCAATAGAACATGTTTTAAATTTTAAGGCGAGGAAACACCGTTAAGTCATAAAAAAAAATATTTTCTTTTTCGGACTTAACCCTACTTTTTTGTATTGCGTTTTTTGAGCCTAAAACAAGTTTTTTTTAATTGATACTACGGTATACTAAGAGCTAGGTATGTAAGGGGGGGCATGCTGCCCCCCTGCAACCCCCCTGCTTGGAATCACTATAGGATTTGGGGTGGGTGCGAGTTTGGGTATTGCAAAGTACTTTTCGCATTTAAGCACTAAAAACAAAGAAATCCCCAACGAAAAAAAAACAAGTATGGCAACACTGAACAAAAAACAGGGAAGAAATGTCAAAATCAACCATTTTTGCGTGTTTTGTATGTAAAAAAGTGAACTTTGAAAATTAATTTAAAATAGAAATAAATGTTTCCTCGCTCTAAAATTGCTATAATTATTATTTATTTGTGCATATCTATCAAATAAAAAAAACTGCGTGTCGAAATTCGTGCTGCGGTAATGGAAAGTTGAGCCAAAATTATTACAATTTTAGGGCAAGGAAACATTTATTTCTATTTTAAATTAATTTTCAAATTCCACTTTTTCGCATGAAACACCCAAAAATGGTTAGTTTTGACATTTTATCCCTGTTTTTGTTTCAGCATTGCCATACTTGCGTTTTTTGGGGCTTTTATTGATTTTTTCAAATTATTCATATGCTTTAAGAAAACTTCATTAAATTCAAGGTAGGTGTTTTTTAAATAGAACAAAAGAAAGCTAAACAAAAATATTTTAAGTATTCTAATATTTAAATGCAAAAAAACAACAACTTTGCATATACCCAACCTCGCACCTACCTACCCAAAATCCTATAGGGTGCCCAAGCAGAGCTTTTTTCTGTTAGTACGACGTACTATTTAAAAACTTTGGTTTAGGTGTGTACTTTTCTTTACCGCAGAGTCAAATCCGAAAAAGAAACCATTTTTGTATGATTTGTTCTATTGAGACCATACCTGACTACAAAAAAATCAAAAGTATACTCGTGCAGCGGTAATTTAAAGCCCAGATGTCTCCTAATGCTAGAAAACTCAAAAAGGATATAAATTTAGCCATCTTTTTAAAGTGGTCCCATTGTTTTTTCCGCTTTTTTTCAACGTTTTATATGTATATTTTATTTTTATATGTAATACATTTGTCTTTTCTTGAATACTTTAATTTAAATTATCTTCGAAACAAATCGACGTTTTAAAAAATACTAATCATTTACAAAAAAGGCCTGACAAATTTGAGTGTCAGCCCCATTTTTTTGTCCGTCACTGTATATTTTGTGGCAAACAATTCTTTGTTTGTGGATATTTAGTTTTTAACATTTTTGTTTTTATCTGTATCGATGTTTACCTGTTTACCTTAACTCCACTTATAATTCAATACACAGAAATAGATTGATAACAAATTTGAATACTTATTTGAACCACTTGTTAGTTTTAATTTGTCATCAAATAAATGTATGTATGTGTTATCAATGTCTCACTTGTAGTATCGATAACAATGAAAGGGTAGGTAGATAATTAAATTAATAAACAAACAAAATGTATAATAAAACAATAAAATAAGTTGGGTACTTAATTAAAACAAAACCTTCAACCAACAAATAAACGCTTATTGTATTTTTTGATGAAAAAAATTAAATTTCATTTCATTTTAATTAAATTTTTAATTATTTAATTTAATTATTGTATTAACCATGTGGATGTACGTTTGTTAATTAAGTATTTTCAAGTTTTAAACTTGTATTTAATAAAAAGGTAACTTCAAAAATTCTTAAATAAAACTAATCTAGATTTGCAAGCAACAATTGCCAACAAAATATTCACAGGGTAATCAAAAGCCTTAGGTAAGACGGGAACAATAACTACTGAGGGTTAGTTTTATGTGAACAGATGTTGTTCGAATGGAAGTGTTTAAAAAAAAATTAAACATATAAACAATATTTCTTCAAAAACCTTCCACAATAGTTTTATCTTTCTACAATCCTGTCAGTATTGATATTATAACTGAAATAGCTTATCCGTTAAACAAGAGTATTTGACTAATTTAGTTCACATGAGCCTTTAAAGAGTTTACGATGATAAAAAACCTAAATTTAGTGAATATTGAATATGAACCTTTTTGGTAAAAAAATCTATCTATTTGTGGGAGTAATAGACACTTTACATTTACACGATAGAGTCAAGATTTGGTAACGTGTTTGTCACATCAAAAAATTGATGTCATTCTCCACGAGCCTCAGTTATTAACTTTGCAATAGAAAATTTAGAAAAACAAATCAATGTCAAAGTTTTTTTGTGTTCTATTTTTAGGTTATAGTAGAGAAGGCACCAAAAGCGCGCATTGGTGATTTGGACAAGAAAAAGTATTTGGTCCCATCTGATTTAACAGTAGGACAATTTTACTTTTTAATCCGCAAACGAATTCATCTCCGCCCAGAAGATGCTCTCTTCTTCTTTGTCAACAATGTAATTCCACCAACATCAGCCACAATGGGCTCACTGTACCAGGTTAGTAAGACTATAAAAATGTACATATTTCTCCTTAAATTTAAATTGTTTATGTTTTATTTTAGGAGCACCATGAAGAAGACTATTTCTTGTACATTGCATACTCTGATGAGAATGTCTATGGCAAAAACTAAGCAAAGACACACACACCCCGATGCTGGCGAAATGATTCAACAAATTACAAAAATTGGATTCTTCAGAAGCGCAGCAAAGATGCAAAACTTAAATCTATCAACATAAAAAATAAAATTGCAAAAGATCAACTATATATAAAAAACATAAATATATAATAATTACAAAAAAGAAAAGAAAAAAAAAAAAAACAAAAAAAAACAACAACAAAATATAGATACAAATATTTAGCTTTATAACTCTCATTTTATTTTTTTTTTCTTGTTCACATTACAACTTCAATTCCCCTTTTTGATCAAAATTTGATTTTAATTTTTGTGTACAATTGGATTTTAATAAAGACTCGGTATCGCCAAAATTGGCAGATGTTTCGATGGACGCGATCAATGGCAATAAACGTCACTAAATAATGCTTTTCTTTTATTGATGTGAGAACTTAGCATTTAAGTTCAGTCTTTATTTTTAAATATTTTAATTTTACCAACAAAATCGAAAAAAAGAAACATCATAGGTTTTAAATGTTTACTATCAAAATAAATAAGTGGCAAGCAAATTTAGGAAAAAATGCATTCATATTTATTGTATGACTTTCTTATTATTGTAAAATTAATAGTTATTAACAAAATGTAAAACTGAAAATAAAATATGGACACAAAATGTGTTTAGGATGTTAATCCTAACAAAAAAATGTAAAGTTTTTATTGGGCATTTAAAAAACAAATAATTGAATCGTAGTGCATTGGTTCCATAAGTTACTTGGTCCAGGTTCGATCCTCAGAAATAGAAGAAAAGTTTTTCAATTAATATGAACGAACCAAAGACTAAGTTCTACACATAGAGGAATCGGCTATAGAGCACAATCAAGTTGTTGTATTGAAAATTAATCGTTTTAAATGAAAGGTAGGGTGGAATCGGTTTAGGTGATAAGTGTTATCGCATTTTTGCTACTTTAATTTGATAATCACAAAGTTCGCTCCGGCTGTGTAAAGTTATTCAACTCAAATCAGTTGAATAATTTGCAATAAGAATTGTCAAGCTAATGGGAAACACTAATTTTGTATTATATATACGAAATCGAACTACCAACCTTACTAGCTGACCCGGCCACGCGTTGCTGTGTATAACGTTTTTTGTGATATTACATTGTTGTAAACTATTTAAGGGGAACGGTAGGACAACTATATTTTTGAACAATATTTTTGGTTAACATGTCTTCCGCTAACACAAACAGGTTCGACGGTTTTCCTGCACTTGAACATGCAACATATAACTGCCCATGAGAAAAACATGGATTTTTCAAATATAACCTCCTGAAATGGACATTGTTTCTTTTTGAGACTTATTTACAGACAAAAGCTAAACGAATTGGAAACTGTAACTTCAGAAGGGTATGGTAGACTCTGACGGTATCATTGGAATACGTGGCAACAGAACAACTTTCTTTTAAACTTTCCATTTAAAATGGTTGCTTGAAGAATATTTTCGGTGATCTTTTTGATGACCAAACGTGTACCGTTGCATAATTGAGGTGGATTCAAATTACGGAGGAGAACCGAAGATTATGTGGTAGCATTCCAGGTATATTTAGTGAATTTGAAAATTCAATTGGAAAACTTACACTACATATATTTTTCATTAACAACGGTATTGATTGATTTAAAAGACATCAGATCGGCGTAGTAAGTAATTAAGCACTATTCACATGAGCAACGAATGAACGAATATTTGTCGATTTTGACATTTTTTTGACATGAGAGTTTTTAATTCGTCGCACAGCCGAACACCATTCACCACCGAAATCAAAACAAGAATGATTTTTTTAGGTTTAGTACGCGCGATTATTTTATTCGTTGCGAGTGTGGATAATGTGGAACGCGAATAAAGTTTGACACTTCGTATCAACTACAATTTTTTTCGCGACGAATAAATTTGTTTTCTTAAATTTATTAATATATGAAAAGTAGAAATAAATGTAACCTATACTTTAGCCTCAGAAACATGTGGTGGTTATAGGGTAGTGGCACCTGTTACCGAACATCCCCAGTTACCGAACAATTAAACAAAAAATGGCTATATTTTCGTTATTTTACCGTTTTTTCCCATGAAAACTTCACATACATATGTGACCATACTCTCTTTACGCTAAGGTAAAGTATCTCACCAATACAAATACATCTTAAGCCTGCAAAATTGCGAGTTCAGTGTTCGGTTTGTTTGGATTCGGTCGTCCCATGTTTTGTAGCCAAATAAAATTAGAAAAAGGGTCCCAGAAAAGTTGTTTGAAAGAGAAACTATTCACGTTAGTACTTTTATCAGTATTTTTAGTTACATTAGTGCATTAGTTTATTGTTATTTTAAAAGTTTTATCGAAAAAAAGTGAAATTATCTTGTGTTTTTTGACTGTTCGAGAAAAGGAACGCAGAGTTTACCGAGTTTCCTTACTCGAACACGTGTGTTCGGTAATAGGAAACTGTGATTAATTTGTTTTATAGCTTTTTACTACCAAAATTCATCGGGAAATGAATCCTTTATATTTTAGTGTATCATAAACAGTGAAAAAAAGTAAAAATCCTATTTCCGAACGCGTTTTTCTTTGGTGTTCGAAATCAGGAAACTAAGAGTTGTAAGGTATCCTTTTTCCGAACACTAAGTTTTAAATGTCTTTTCGTTTCACAGATGAACAAAAATGGTACCACAAAAGCAAAAATATACAGCTGCTTCGTTAGACCAAGCTTTACGAGAGATAAGAAACAAGTCCATGGGTATTCGAGCAGCTAGTAGGGCATTCGGAGTCCCTTTTACAACTCTGCATGATAAAATTAAATTCAGATCTGTGGACAAAATGCAAAATTGTGGGATGGCTAACAAATATTGCCAAATGTGGGTTTCCACAAAAACCCAATGAACTTCTCGATGTTGTCCAAAAAATCATAAGAGACGAGAAACGAAAGACTCATTTCAAGGATGACAGGCCAGGCAAAAAATGGTATATATTAGAGTTTTTTGAGCCGACACAAGGATTTATTACCCTTGCGAACCCCCGAGACTATATCGAAAGCCAGAGCTGTTGTGAAAGAAGAGTCCCTAAGAAAATGGTTCAGAGAACTGGAAACATATTTGACTGATGAAAATTGTCAAGACCTCTTGGATGATGCAACACGTATTTTCAACGGAGATGAAACATCATTCAGCCTGGCACCTAAGGCAGGAAATGTCATTGGTTCAAGAGGATACCGCAACTTATTTCAAATAAAATTTTCTAACGAAAAAGAAACTATAACAGTTCTTCTGGTTTTTAATGCTAGTGGTGAAATATTGCCACCGGTCGTAGTTTTCCCTTACAAAAAAGTACCATCGAAAATAATTAATTGTATAAGTATGCCAGAAAATTGGGTCGTTGGTCGCCCAGAAACTGGGTGGATGCGGACGGAAACATTTTTTGAATACATTGCGAACGACTTTTCAATCAATGAAATACCCTTTAATTTTGTCTGTTATTTATTTTTTTACTAATTAGTTATTACCTATTTATTTATTTTTATACAAAAACCTACAAGTTCCTACACATAAAGTGTACCTATAAGTACAAAATGAGTGATAATAAGTATTAAATAGATATCTATACTAATATTATAAATGCGAAAGTGACTAAACTACTGAACCAATTTGCATGAAATTTGGTATGGAGATATTTTGATATCCGAGAAAGGACATAGGCTACTTTTTACCCCGGGAAAATGACGCATTCCCGTTAGCCGTTTGCTTTTACGCCTAAACTACTGAACAGATTTAAATGAAACTTGGTAAGGAGATAGTTTGAGACTTAGGACATGAGTTACTTTTGACCTTGGAAAACAACGCATTCCCATGGGAAATCTTCCGGGGAATCTGATCGCTTTCGCTCCTGAACTACCAAATATTTGAATAATATTTGTATTTGGATAAAATTGGTATTACGGGAAAACAACGCATTCCCAACCCTTCTCATAAGTTGAGATTGAAGGTTGGTGTTCCAGTCCTGTTAATGAGAAATCTTGGCGCATCAAAGTTATGTAATGGTACACGGCTACAGATTACTCACCTCGGACGAAATATTATATAAAAGTTATAATCATGACTGAATAGCAAAAGGAAAAAATGTTTTAACTCCCCGCATTCCGATAATTCCAACCGATTTGACGTTTCAGTTTATAAGAGTGCAGTTTCCTCTGAAAGCAGCATTTGCAATAACAATAAATAAAACTCAGGGGCAAACGCTAAAAGTTGCAGGTGTAAATTTTGAAAAAAACTGTTTTTCCCATTGACAATTATATGTAGCGTGCTCACGAGTCTCAAACCCACAAAATCTTTACGTTTTGGCCAAGGAAGGAAACACAAAAACCGCCTTATATAAAAATGTATTGCAGTAACCTATCTTCTTCTTAAAATGTATTAACCTAACCTTACCTATGACAATCACATTTAGTATGGCCTCATCCCATCTCGCCACAATTCAAACATACATACGTACAAAAAAGTACAGCTCAGGTTTTTTCATGCTACTATCAAAAAAAAACTATCTAATGCGGACGAAGTCGCGGGTAAAAGCTAGTAATAATTATAAAATTAAACTATAAGTACCTATATATATAATAAAATTAATTTTAACTTTAAAAATACTGCAGATGAATTTCTAATTTTATGTTCAATATTATTTTAATTACAAAGTATCTAGTTACTTACATTACATACCACCTATTAACCCTTTGAAAATGTGATTCTTATTTTTATTTTTTTTTGCCAATGAACTGTTTTTAAATTCTAATAAAAAAAAACGTAAAAAGTATTCAAATTTTGCGTTAAAAATGAGTTTTGTACGGCTAATGATGTTTTGATTTCAGTGTTAGGAAACAGGAAACTTGTTCGGCTTCAGGCAACAAGTGTTCGATAATAGGCAAAGATGGTTGATTTAAATTTAATCTCATTTCTTTTTTTTAATGATAATTTTTATGAGAAAAACTACTATCATCCATACAAATATTTAAGATTTTCTTTCAGCATAAATTTATATTACAGTTCTAAACCCAATCAAAGTATTTTTTACAACTTCTTTTCTCTTCAAAGTCAGTAAACTGTTCGGTAACCGGTGCCACGACCCTACATACTAATAAAATGTAGCTTATATGAAACGTTTGGAAGTTTGACATAGCGTCATCTATTGAATACTTACTCAATCTAGTCAGAAAATGTCGCCATCTTATAGAATCGTTTGGAGCTAACAGATAATTGTGACTGTCAAATAATAGGCAAATTATTTGCAATAAAATAATAATTCGATCATAAATTGAGATGTAAGCCATCCTATCATTCAAGTTGGATCAAACTGCACACGGTGTACAAATTAGATTAAAATAGGTTCAGTAGTTTAGGAGTTTATCGCGGACAAACATTGTGAAACGTAATTAGATGACAACCAATTCGTAACAAGATCAAAAATTGCTTTTATACCGTTTTGCGTTTTTCTGTTAAGAACCGTTTTTAGCATAAATTTTTCAGCGTTATTAAAAGGTTAATGTATGGCAGGTGAAGGCTTAAAAGTATTGAGGATTTTTTTTTTTGAAAAATAAGTAAGATGTTGAAAATTTTCAAACGGAATATTAATATAAGGGATTGTAGATTTGGAACATCATGAGTTTTATTAAAAAAAATAAATCATGAGCTCAAAAAGCCTAATATAATATATTTTTTTTAAATTATAAAAGGTTGTTTTTCAAAAAACTTACGTGATAAATTAATTATGAAGTCGAATTCGATCTAAAGCTATCAAAAAGTATAATTTGACTTCCACATACATTACCTTGTTGACCAGTGTAATTTTTTCAGGGACACATGCGTGCAATAAATTCTTGTAAAATATCATTTCACCTGAAACATTTTTCACATGGGCCTTATGATGTAATCCAATTTAAATTCGAACAGAGCTATACAAATCAAATAAACTTTCGCAAAATATGCTTTTAGGTTGTACAGGCAGATATTATACCGGGCTTTGGAAACTGGCACTTACATATGAATTTTCTTTAAAATGACGACAAAACAAAGATAGTACATCCGGGCGTATACGCACTTTTCTTACCGTATTAGTATTTAATATTTTTTGTTTTCTTGTGCATGGAGTATTATTTGTTTAATTACAACTGGTCTGTCGTTCTAAGTTTGTTTAGTTTTATTTATATTACCTTAAATTTCTCTGAATGCTCAAGTAAAGTATGAACTTAATATAAATATATTGGTATCAAATTAACCATAAGAAAACAAGATTTTTATATTTTGACGTAGTTTTTTCAATGGAAACCAATTCAAGCGGTTTTTAAAATATTGAATTTATGTTATTGTTCATAATATCTTTCATCTGGATTCGAAAAATAGACCTATTTAAGACTGAAAAGAATGAAATTATTACCTAGCAAGCACAGTCATTTTTTTTTAATTGCCTTTGGAATTTTTCCCCCTCTCGAGGAGGATTTGTTAATTCCTGGCAAGAGTCAGTACCCGTGAAAAAAAAAACTTTAGATGGCACAGGTAGGGCTTGAACCCAACACACTAACCATCACGCCACGGGTACTAAAAAATGCCAATAAGAACAGAATATAACATTTTTGGAAAAAGAAAAATGTGGAGTAAGCTCGTTATGTACGTAACAAATTTTGCATTACTTTGGGTTAACAGAAAGGATAACTCCCTGCTTGGGGACACTATAGGATTTGAAGTACGTGCAAGGTTGGGTAAATGGCTGTCATATACATATGGGGATTATTCAAAAATTGGGTAACTTTTGGGGATATTTTGTTTACGATAGTTATTAAATCAAACTTCTACAAATTCGGGTGTATATGATAGCTAAACTAATAAATATATTGTTCCCAATCGGGCCAGTCATTTTTTTGAGTACATTGTAAGATATTTAAAAATTTCAGAATTTGACTGCCAGGGGACTGACATGGTTACATAGTACTGATACATGTTATACACAATTTTGAAGGTATTATAATGAAATTTAATACAAATTAGTAAAAATCTCTTATAGGATTTAATAATGGCACATGTGTTTTAAAAGTATTAAAGTCACTTAGTAACAATTAAAAATAATTATTAATATGTAATACTGGGAGAAAATACTATATCAGTTTTCAAAACAGACTTTTGAAATTTAACGTAACGTCATTCACTTATCTTTTACTACTTTCACATATGTACATAGTTTTACTAAATATTTCTAAGTAATCAACAAACAATTGAAACAAAATCTAACAATATTCATCTTAAAAGTACTAATGATTATGAAATGAAGAACAATAACAATATACCTGACACAGGATTGACGCCAACGGACAGACGAAAAAAGACAAAATTTGAGATTATCATCAGAACTAATGTTTTTTTTGTTATTTCGAATATCAACAAACTACATTTTAACAAATCATAGTCTAATATGTATAAATAAAAATAAACTTTAGATTAACGAAAAAATAACGACTCACCATAAAACTGACGTGTTGACTGGCTTAGCACGTGTATAGACAAGTAACATAATAACCCAAAAACTCTGGTACAGTTATGATGGCCCTCAAATTGTGCGACCCGCAACTAACTTTATTACCAACATTAAAATTCAAAGTAGGATTTGACGTTGATTCGGCGATATTTCGCACTAATTTCAAATTTAAATAACACACAACGGACTAACGAATGAAACTTAATACAAAATTTTTTATTTTTTTAAATAAAGTGGAGAACACTGCATTATGAAAGTTGTATATATACATTGCCATATAGTCCATGCTTCTGCACCGTATATCAGGACGGGGATGATAAGGGTCTTATATAGCGACTCAATTGCTTTCTTAGCCCAAAGAATCAGCGGTTAGCAAGAGTTATTCTTCGTTTGATCTCAGCGCTGGTGTTGTTTTCTGCGTTTACAGTTGAGCCTAGGTAGACGAAGTCCTTGACTACCTCAAAGCTACGTCTGTCGATGGTGACGTTTTGACCAAGACGTCGGTGTTGTAGGTCCTTTCTTAACGACAGCATGTACTTTGTTTGTTATAAACCGTTAAACCCATTTTTGCCGCCTTTGCCTCAAATACTCACAAAAGCCCCATTGATATCACGCTGAGTTCTTCCGATTATGTCAATGTCATCAGCATATGCTAGTAATTGGACAGACTTTTGAAAGATAGTGCCTCTAGTGTTGACGTGTGAGCTCTGCACTATTCTTTCAAGTGTGACAGCGCATCACTTTGCCTAAAACCTTTTTTGACATCGAAAGGTTCTGTTAAGTTGTTTCCAACCTTTATGGAGCAGCGTCAATTCTCCATGGTCATCCTGCACAAACGGACGAGTTTGGCAGGGATGCCAAAACTAGACATGGCTCTATACAGCTCGTTCCTGTAGATGCTGTCATATGCGGCCTTGAAATCGATGAAAAGATGGTGGGAGTCGATTTGGTGTTCTTGGGTTTTTTCCAGGATCTGCTGTAATGTGAATATTTGATCAACTGTGGACTTTCCTAGTCTAAAACCAAACCCACATAAGGACCTATCAGATTGTTGACGATGGGCTTTAGACGTTCACATATTATGGCAGAGAAGATGTAGGCGATGTTAAGTAGACTGATTCCTCTATAGTTGGTGCAGTTTAGAGGGTCTCCTTTTTTCAAGATCGGGCAAACAATACTGAGGTTCCATTCATCGGGAATGTTTTCTTCCGACCATATCTTACATATAAGTTGGTGCATGCTCCTAACCAACTTATCTCCAGCTGCTTTAAAGAGCTCGGCATTGAAGCCATCCGCTCCAGCGGCTTTATTAGACTTCAGCTTAGATATGGCAATCTTTACTTCGTCTAGGTCGGGAGAACGGGATTGCTGGCTTTCGTCGTCTATGTTAAATGGATCATCCTGCCTGACAGCGGAATTCGGTTCGTCGTCGCCGTTATACAGTCTGCAGAAATGGTCCTTCCATATCCTCAGCATTGACTCCGGTTCCACTATGATGTTTCCACTTTCTTCTTTGCAGCCTTCGGTTCTAGGTTGATGTACCTGTGAATTTCGTTTCACCTGCCAGCGTCCTTTACAGAACATTAAAAAACATTTTTAAGTCGTATTTATGTTAAGTGTGTGACCCCCCCCCCCCCCACGATTCAAAGGCTGGAACCGCCTTTGGTTATCTTAACAAGTTGAAAAAAACACAAATATATTTTATAAAAATTATTTATATGCACATTTACAAACAAATTCTTAAATATTAATGGTTTTTCTTTATAAATAATGAGAATGTACCTTATTTACTTTCTAACAAAAAACAACATATATCTACATAACTAGCAAAAACTTATATACAATAAAACAGAACATAAATATCACTGGAAATTATGTATTTATGTACAAAATTATAACAGCTTGTTACGGTTTGCTGTAGGAATTTTGAACCAAAATTGAAACAAGAGTCATTTCGACTAATATCAAAAGATTTATCACGGCTATAAAAAGGGAAGACAAACAAAATAATTAAATTAATTTTCCTCAACTTAGTTATGTTATTTTGTCATACTTTGTTTAAGTATCGTGTTGTTGATGGGATAGATTCCGCCAAAATCAATATAATTCAATTGAGAATCTAGGATAACGAACTGTAGCTTGCAGAGCAATAAGACCAACTGAAGACTCAACATCTTTTTCTAAAAAAACATACATACATAGTTAAATTGAGAATGTTCCTTAAATCTGTATGAATGAACCTACCATTAAATTATAATCGGGAAATAATTGATTTATCATCTTGACAGTAATATTTAGGCCCCAAAGACCACTTAGGATAGACGTCACAATAAATGGTCCAAAAAATACCATAAGGTTTTCATACTTTTCCTGTTGATTAAAAAACAAACGAATTTTGTAAACAAAAAATATTTCTTTTGCTGTTTATCTATAAATTTGTGTATGCTGATAAAAATATTCAATTTGGGTTCATAATTTACATATTTTTATTAACATCTGTGAAAATTCAAATCACGCATTGATTATTTTATTTATGTACGGACCGTACATATATGTAGATTGATATGGTATATCAACAAATGTATTTTTTTTGATTTTGATCAACAGTTCTTTTTTTTTCAAATAGATGAATGGAATTCAGTTGGTCTCCTTGTTCTAAATACTGATTTTTGAAAGTCAACTCACCGGATAGAAATAGTATATCACATTCAATGCAATCATAATACTGGATTGAATCAAAGGCATTTGCCAAATGAGGCATTTAACGGCGAAGAGTTTGTTCTTTTTTGGCGTCAGTTTTGGCAAGAAACCGCAGCAACAGCAGAGCGGAGATGTTTGCAAATCCAATGTTTTCTCATCGCCGATCTCCTTTAGATAGCCAACCTCAGAGTGGGCGTATCGGAAGCATAAGTTATGGAACACAACTGCTCCAATTGTAAATGATAAATGCATAACCGTGTTACAAACTAGCCATGATTTCGGAAGCAGGATAGTAGTAAGTGCAGCCAGTGATATAATTGGATAAATGGAGCAAAGTAAAGTTGTTGGTATGTACAAATTGCTGGTGAGACGTTTCTTAGCTTTTATTATGGTTGTAGCGTAAATCGCTAGATTCAAACATAATACGAGGAGTCCAACAATTAATGAAAACGTGACAAATGGAGTAAGATCTGAAGGAGTCAAATTTACATGATTATCATTTGTATAAGTACTAGATACTCGTATGAAGGTAATAAGAAACTTACTTGAGTAGAATTCGGAAAGATCTGGATACTTTGTATAGGCCATTGTAGAATGATTAGTTATATTTTGCTCCGCAGACATGATGATGAATATTGTATATGATTAACAATCAAGCAATGATCGACTGATGTGACTTTGGAAATTTTATTTTTCTTTATGTGGGTTATTTACATATCAGACCTTCATTGTTAAAAATAATTCTGAAATTAAAAAAATTGAATTTTTAATTAATTTTTTAAAGAATGCGAGCTTTTTGATGATGATGCTGACCTCACAGAACCTGTAAAGAGTTACCATGAAAGATAAGAGGTAGGTATACCTTTTTTTGAAGGACTGATAAGTGAAACAATTTTAAAGAGTATAAACAAAATAAAAGTATTTTGAATACAAATTTAACTTTTGTTTTGATTATGTTAAATATACTTTTTATGTCAGGGTTTAATATCTGTCTCAGGCGATAGTAAGGGTTGTTGGACTTAATTTTGATTATGAAAAAACAATATTAAATAATTTTTTCAATTGTGTGGGACTTTATAAAGAAAAGTGAAAAGTGAATCAGTTTTATATTAGGTTTGGGGTCGAAATACTGTATGGATCATAATACTGTATTTAAAATACTGTAGGTATCTCAAAATAATGTATTTCAAAATACTGTATGTACAAAATACTGTATGATAAAAATAAAAATAAAAATAAAAATCATAATAATTTTTAATTAGCATACCTAATGTTCTAATATACGAGTACATACTTCCCTTGAACAATAACATTGTCAACAAGTAAAATTACAGAATTTTGATCCAGCCCGTCACAAATTATCTCCCGGTTGGTCTATTTCCTCAACCAAGCCTCCAAACACCCTGCACCCTGCCAAATTTAAGATCCGTAGACAAAAGAGTTTTTGAGATACAGCATTTCTTAAATTGTAAAAATCGCAAAAAACCGTAAATGGTCGATCATCAAAATTATAAAGCGGTTCTCGACATCTCAGTCTTGAAATTTCGAAGAAAAGTAGGACTTGTGGTGCAAGGAAAGGAAAAAAAAACCAAAACATTTTAATTTTCGATTTAGGAGGCGTAAAATGATCCCACAAAAATATACAAGGCATGAGTTAAACATTTCTTAGTGTTGTAGAATAATGAAATTAACCAAAGTGGAAAAAGTTGATGTGTATACAAAGACAAATAAAATACCAAAGGGGGTGTCGTACGAGTATCAGCCTACTTTTCTTGTATTTGATATGAAATACTTTCGTTTCTTGTAGAATTATTTAACAGAGTGAAAGTGATTGAGGTTCATTTAAAGGTGCAAATACAAACAAAAAGATTATACTCTTAAAAGGTGTGGTATCCGCCCACTTTTCATGTATATTTTATCATTTACAAGGAACACTTCTGATACTTGTATAATGATGACATTTAACAGGGAGGAAGGGAGCTTGGACTTTTATTATAAATGTTATCGTTCTAGTGGAGCGTTTATCATTGCGAAATTATTATAAAGGGTGATTTTTTAGCTATTATCTTTTTGGCGACGCACGTTTCGCGTTTTGTTTTACTGTCAAACATCTTCAGTTTGGTCTATAATTTAACCATGAATCATCTTACAAACAAACAACGCTTGCAAATTATTTAATTTTATTATCAAAATGCGTGCTTTTTTTTTTTTATATAATTAGCGAACACTAAAAGGGTTTTGTATACCTTTAATATGCCAAAGACACAGTGTGAGCATTAGGAAAAGAGGGAAGGGTTGGATAGGAGGTGTCGGTGTACATTGATTTTAAATTTCTGAACATTGCAATGACAGGGAAAGATAGAGCGTGGCAAGGCGTTCCACATTCGCGTAGTACGGCTAAAAAAAGAATCTCTGTACTTCATAGTACGGCCGAAGTTGGGCTCAAGGGTAAACTGATGGGAATTCCTAGAAGCGCGGGTATTACGGTTAAATTGTTTAAGGGGAGGAATGCAACTGGCTATTTCACTAGAGCAAAGTCCGTTAAAATAACGGTAAAAAAGGGTGAGGCAAGAAACCTTGCGTCGATGTTCGAGTGACGTAAACGAGTTGATGATGTTAATGTCACCAATCATTTTAAAAGCTCTTTTTTGAATACTGTCCAAGAGGCTTAAATAAGTTACTGGAGCACCAGCCCAGAGATGAGAGTTATATTCAAGTTTCGGACGTATATAGGTTTTGTAGATTGTAGCCAGATCAGACGGAGAGAAAAATGTCTTGCAAAAAAACCTAGACATCTTGCGGCATTTTTGGCAACATCGCGTATGTGATCGCTCCATAAAAGGTGGTTGCTGATGCACATTCCGAGGATGTCGAGATTTTCCGTTTCGTTGATGCAAGTGCCACTCATAGATAGTGGCAAAGAGGGTTTATCTCGCTTTAACGATGCAAAACAGCATTGCGTTTTCGAAGCATTAAATTCCACACGATTTTTTATTCCCCATTGTACAATGCTGTGTAGGTCGGAATTTAATGATCTAATCATATTTTGCCGTTGCAGTTCCACATCCGAAGAGGAGGGTTGTGAGTCTGAAAACGAATATGTAAAGCTAAGAGTGCTATCGTCAGCGAAACAATGTATTAGATTAGAAGTGGCAGACAGGAGATCATTTATAAAAATGAGGAAGAGGGTCGGAGACAAAACGGAGCCCTGGGGCACACCAGCATTTATTTTATGAGTTTCAGACTTAAATCCGTCCAAAACAACTTGTATTGAACGGTTCGAAAGAAAATTTCTAATCCAACGAAGAAGAGATTCGTCGATACCGAAAGCACGCATTTTCGATAAGAGAGCAAGATGCCAGACTTTATCAAATGCCTTTGAAATATCAAGTGCAATAATCTTACTTTCTCCAAAACGATGTAAAGATTTGTTCCACTGATCGGTGAGATGAACCATGAGATCACCAGTGAACCTATTGCTACGAAAGCCGTATTGCCGGTCATTAAGAAGCTTCCGTTCCTCAAGATATTTCTTAAGCTGATAATTAATCAGCGTTTCCATGACCTTAGAAAGAAGGGACGTTAGTGCTATCGGTCGATAATTTGTGGGAGAAGAAGATTCGCCTTTTTTTGGGATTGGCTTAACAAATGCAGTTTTCCAACTACTCGGAACGAGACCAGAAGAATAGGATAGATGGAAAAGCTTACGCAGTGGTTTTGCTAGCGTGGAAGAACACCTCTTCAGAATAATAGCGGGGATACCATCTGGGCCAGCGGATTTATGAATGTTGAGATCTTTAAGAACTCTCGCCACAGTTCGAGTACGAAAAAAGATTGGTCCCATAGAATCATTTACGCGTTCCAGAACTGGGGGAGTCATGACACTATCTGTTAAGGTGGAATTTTCGGCGAACTGCCTAGCTTTGTTAAGAAAGTTCATCGTGCGCTTATTCCAGCGAGCGACGAAGCTCATTTTATGCTCAATGGGTACGTAAATAAGCAGAAATGTCGATTTTGGAGTGAATATCAGCCAGAAGCATTGCAAGAGCTACTAATGCATCCAGAAAAAGTCACAGTTTGGTGCGGTTTATGGGCTGGTAGCATCATTGGACCGTACTTCTTCAAAGATAATGCGAATCGTTACGTAACTGTGAATGGTGAGCGCTACCGTGAGATGATATCCAACTTTTTTTGCCCAAAATGCAAGAGCTTGACTTGCATGACACATGGTTTCAACAAGACGGTGCCACATGCCACACAGCACGCGCAACAATGGACTTATTGACAGGCGAGTTCGGTAAACATTTTATTTCACATTCGGCACCGGTCAATTGGCCGGCTAGATCGTGCGATTTAACGCCTTTAGACTATTTTTTGTGGGGCTATGTTAAAGCTCCTGTCTATACAGACAAGCCCGCTTCAATTGACGCATTGGAAGACAACATTGAAGCATTTATTTGTGAGATGCCGGCCGAAATGTTGGAAAGAGTATACCAAAATTGGATTAAGCGGATGGGCCATTTGAGGCGCAGTCGATGTCAACATTTGCATGAAATAATCTTCAAACATTAAATTATATAGACCGTACTATCGATTCAAATAAAAATTGTATACATTTTTCTGAATTATATGTGTTTTTTTTTAAACTTTTCTATATAGCTTTTAAAAAATCACCCTTTTATTATAAAACTAACCATTAATTAATTGATTGGCTAAATGGATACCTGAATAAAAACCATCATCATTGTATCCCTTATATTTGTATTACCTCTTTCGCGGAATTAATGTACCAAAATATAAGACTTCATATGTTAAAAAATGGACCCTCTTTCCGGTGTAGTAAAAAATAATGAGATGTAAATATACGCTAAGTTTTAAATTTACGAAGGTTTATCATCCATTTATTTTTAGAAAGAAATAATGATTTCTTCTAAAATTAGATGGGTTTACTTGGAAAGTTTTGCTCTACTTTATTATCATCCACATTTTTGTATTCTAAAACTTGGTAACATAGTAACTCTTAAATAAAGAAAAAGCGTAATAATTTTGTTAAACTTGCTACATTTGTGGCAACAGTGGTTATAAACTTACATTTGCTACGCATAATATTGCAGCCTCGGTCAAATTAAAATTAAACATTAACACTGTATTAACACATGTGAGTCTAAATGTATAAAAAAGTTGATGATAAGCAGAGACAAAATTGCATTTTCTTATTCTTATCTTGTTTTTATTTTCTGAGAGCGTAACTTAGAGCATTTATTTTTTGTTAATTTTTTTAGAATGCCGTATAAATATAGAATTTAATATGACACACTTATAGTGTCAAAGTTTTTAATCAAATTTCCATAGGATTACGAGAATGTACGCCACTAAAGTTATCGTAAACATTTTCAATAACAGCCACACGCTGCGTTACTAAGGAACTTGTCTTTAGGTAAACACAAGATGTGCATCAAACTACACCATTTTCAGATCTATCATATGAGTAAAAAGTCATGTTATACAAAATTACTTATTATTATTATTTTCATTATAAAAATACTGTAAATTGAAAAATCTATATTATCACATAACGGGTGTTTCTTTAGAGGTGTGGTTTTCAATTTGACAATACTTTTTTCGGAGTTTTCCTTTTTGACAGTTGTCATTTAATTTAAACTCAGTTTAGTATTTGGTTTGTAATTTCATACTGAATAGACTTACTTCTGGACTTAGTTTTCAAATCGTGAAAAACTATTATAACAAGAGGGCTATACACTATACAGCCATAGAATCAATCAATTTTTTGAAGGAAACTTTTGGTGAGTGCATTATCTCCCGTCGTGGGCCTGTGATGTGTTTTCCAAGATCTTGCGGTTTAACACCGCTGGATTATTTTGTGTGGGGTACTGGGGTTATGCGAAGGCATTTGCCTACGCAGATAAGCCTGAGACGATTGACATCTTGGAAAAGATGTCAATCGTCATCGGTGGGTCAATTCGGTGCGTTATTGCTGACATACGGATCTTGGGCCTCATCGAAATCATTTTTAAAATTTACCAAACACTTATCTTTTATAATAAAGCCTAATTCTTGCCCATGGGATTAAATTATATGCGCTTCATTGGTTTTTGAAAACCACACGTCTAAAAACACCCTTTACTTACTTTATAAAACTTTTTTAAGTAAAGTTTGGATGGTTTCAATTGACAAAAAATAAATTTGTTTTTAATTTAGTTTGTTTTTTGTATCTATACATATGTATATATATTAAACAGAACGAACTGGTTTATTTTTATATTTTTATTAAATTTTTTGTTTGCACTTTCCACCAAAAAATGTAACAAAAGCTTAAAAATCTTCTTTTAATTACAAATATTAATCAGAAAATAAAAACAAATAAACATTTTAAATAAGCGTATACCATGTATGCATTATGTATGGTATGGATTTGTGAATTGTAAATGTTTGTTTCGTTAAAAAATGATTAAACAAGCTTGACATTGAGGTTCAATATATAAATAACTACTCGTTCCTATAAAAATTCTTTTATAATTTAAAACACCTTTATGACTTTATGACTTTTTCAATTGAATTTAAAATAATTTATTCAAAGAATTTGTTTAAAATAACAAACTTGACTGAAAATACAAAATAAATTAAAATCAAAAAGTTATTATCAGAGAAAAAGTTTTGAATGTAAAATAAAATACACGAGTGGATTACACGTACATACTTGTTCTCTTGGTCGAAGGTTAAATTTAAGTAGGTAAAGGCAATTCATGTGTTTAACAGATTGACACTAAGAAATAAATATATTCAAGTATCATAAAATGTTAGACTTATAGATATTTTATCTGAAAAAAATACCTACTTTTGTAAGTATGTATATAAAATCTATGCATTCGACCATTTCTAAAATATAAGTATTGAAAAGCGGTTGAACGTACCCAATGTCGTCATAAGGACGTATCATAAATTGTTACTGAAGAGAACTACTAATTTATATTTGTAAGTCCTTAAGTTAGCTATGTCCAAAATGTCTATATTTCTTTTACACTATGTTAAACTCCGGAGACACTCACTTACACTGTGGTTTTTGTACTGTCGATCACTGAACTAATGTATTTTAAAAAATTTTAAAAAATACCTTTGAAACCAATTTTTATTTATAAAAAAGCTTAGAAAGATAGCGTATATTTTAGTAATTATTATCGCCTTATGGACAAATGACTAATTAAATATAAAGCATCATATATCGGTGATAAAGTAAAAAATCAATAAACAAACAATTTTTTTTAATTTTTAATTTATAGTTTTAATTACTGTCCTTCTTTTTAACACGCCTGCTCGCATGCTGTCGCAATAGTTTATTATTTTTATAGATAAAAGATAAAACTGTATAGGTCAGAGGTGTTTCAGAGGCATAAGAAACTGTAAGTGTTGAGCTTTACTTTATTAATAGAAGTAGAACATATTTTATATCTTTCAAACAATTGTGAAACGTTAAATAACGCCTTAGGGAACGTCACTAAAATGAAACGATCTTTGACAATAAAACCATCACAGGCGGATTGGGATACCAGGCAGCCGGAATACATTAAAATGAACTAGATGAAGTAGTAAGAGAGTGTTTCTGCAAGCCCACGTGATTCATATTGTAAATGTGTTAAACATTTTAGTGCCACTGAAACCACCCTGCAGCAAATTAACAAATAAATTATAGAAAAAAAACTATTATTTCAAAATCATTTCAAAACATATTCGTTATTACATATATACACTTAGTCCAAAAAGTCTCCGTACAGCAGCCTAATTTTAGTGTTTTTAAAAAAAAGTACTAGGAATTAATGTAAAAACCAAAGTGGTAACATTGAAAAAAACTTAGTTCCCACCTTTACCTTTTTACCAAATTTAAAAAAATTGTGATTTTCAAAATACATGTTTAATAATAATTAATAATAAATATTTTATCTCAGAATCAACAAAAAAAAAAGCGGCTGTACGTAGACTTTTTGGACTATGTGTAAATAGCTTGCTATATTGTCGTTCCTAAACGCTAAGATTTTTATGTTTGGCGTCATCACATCGATCCTAAACTTATTGTTGAATTCTCAAAAAGTTACGATTTGTAATTTGGAGCTGAAATTGCTGAATTTACAAAGTTAATTTTACAGATGGCATTAATTTCAAACTTTGAATTTTACTTCACTATATTTTTAAATTGTTCAACGTGCAGAAAGCATCAAAGACATTATTTTTATAACAAAATAAACTCCTTGTACAACGTACAAGTCCATAAAAATTGCTTGATTTTTATTGTAACGAAACAGTTCTTATTGATGTTCCAATATGAGAAGAAAACCTTTTAAACAGAGTTATAAAGTTCAGCTTTTATTTGAATGTTAATCTGAATCTGTCCAAAAAGAAATTGGGCAGGTTCAGACAACATAAGGGACTTCATTTGCAGTCAACTTCATTCTTTGAACGTGAATTTTGACAAAGGCACCTAGTTAGTTTTTAAAATGTCATGAGTTTCAAATTCAGAAGTTTACTTCACAAATCTCTACTTTAAGTTCATAGTACAAAAACTAACAAAAGCATTATTGTCTGGAAAACATTCATAAGGCAAGCTGCATGTCCAGCACGATTTGTATTTTGTATTGAAAAGTAATATTATTTATTTGTTTTCCAAATTGACAAGGGACCTTTTTACACAAAACATTAAATGAAGCTGTGTAAAAAATAAATAAATCATAGCGAAACAAAGTTCAGCTTTTAGTTGAATGAAAAAAACATGTTCAACTATCATTTTGACTGAAGAAGACTTTGACTTGATAGTTAGGGAGATTTTGCTTGACTAACTTTCCAGTCAACTTTCCAATGAAGTTGCCTTAATTGGAAGGCAAATTTTTGGCAGCTGGCCAATCAGATACTAGAAACTTGCCTTACTTTCAAGTCCCTTATGTCGCCTGAACCTGCCCATTCGTCAACTGAATCGAAACAAAAATGTTCATTATATAAATAAATTCTATGGTTTTCGTTGGTTCCTATCTTTGCTTTTCATCCTTTTGTTAAAAAGGAAATTTAGTTAAGAGCAGCTTAAATTTTTTGGTTTTATATTTATTTGACGATTTAAAGTTATAAACATATTTTTTTTCATATTTGATATTCGTAGTTTGACAGGTCAACAATTTCTAATAATTGTCGTTCCTAAATGATTCTTACAATTTCCAAAATAAAATCTACAGTATTATCACCGTGAAAAACCACCATCACATCATCCCGGTTCTCATTTATGGCGCTGAGGCTTGGACACTGTCAAAGAAAATTCTTCGGGTGATTTTTGGTCCCGTCTGCATAGATGGAGAGTGGATAAGACAGCGTTACCACTTCTCAAAAAAAGTGGAAGTAGATTTGAGAAAAAAATCGAAGTAGATTGCGAAAAATGGAAGTAGATGTCAAAAATCAAAAATAAACTTTTTCATATTATTCTACATATTTTTAAATTGCATTATTGGAATGAAACTAGAATTATTTAAGCCTTCATATCATATAATTCAATATGTTAATGTAACATTTCTTAAATTAATCGAAATCGCAAAAATTGGGTCAGATGAAATGACTTTAGGATGTTTTGAGTGTAAAGGACGAGTTCTACAAGAAAGAGTTATTGAATTCATAACACAATTTCAGTACATAAACACTCTTCTTTTTGTTTTTGGACAACTTGAATATAAAAAACTTCATATTGAAAATGAAAAATCGAATCCAAAATAACACTAGAACTCAACTGAATGCATAACAAACATAACAAATAGAAAAGAAATGAAATGCAGGACTTGGTCGTATGAACTCGCTCATGTATCCAAAAAGGCTATTCAAAACTATTTCCTGTATTTTAAAATTTAAATTGTACCTGCAAAAAATTTTGTATACATTTTTTTCATTTTAGTTTTAAAATATTTTTGGTATGCAGTTTTTTAAAACTTGTTATTAGACGTCTTGCATTTCAATTTTGTAAAACAACGACGACCCATTTTCAAAATATCGAATTCCGAAAAAGAGTCAAGATTTTTTAAAAAATTAAAAACAAAAACAATTAAATTTTTGGTCATCAAATATTATTGAGACAGTATAAGAACTTTTGCAGAAAAAAAATTTAGTTAAGTTCTTGAGAAAATTTAAAAACAAAATAAAGGTTCTATGGGGGGAACCCTTTTGAGCAATACAAAAATATTTTCTTATATTGAAAAAAGCCAAACTTAGAACAAAAATTTTAGCGAAAATTTAAAAATAAATCTATCGGTTTGTTTTGGGAAAATTCGAATTATCGATTTTTGACCTTACAAATTTGTACTGGGACTACTGTTATTTTTAGTTTTAAACAAATCAGGAACCAGACTTCTTTACCATCGTAATGTCATGTTTGATTAAAATCTCGAGTTCGAACATTTTTTACGAATGCAAAATTTGCCATATACATAGTTCCTTTATGTCGCAAGTAAAAATGACAAAAGTTTTAAACTAGAATACAATAGATAAAAAAGAATCTCACTACAAATGCAAAGACTCAAACGATTTTTAATTCTCTTGTATTTTTTATGAAAATTGTGAGACTACATACAAGAGTGATAAAGAGAAAAAAGAAGTAAATTCAGTCTATTTTTATTAGAATTGAAGTAGTTAGAAACACAGACCGTAAAAATGAAGTAGATTTCAATATTTTGGTGATGGTGCGAAGTAGGAAGTAGATTTGAATTTTTTTTTGAAAAAAAGAAGTAGATCTACTTCAATTGAAGTAAAGTGGTAACGCTGATAAGAAGATACAACAACGAACTGTACGGGCTGTACAGCGACACTAACCTATAGTTAAAAGAATAAAAGTCCAACGAATTAGATAGCTGGGTCATGTAGAGCGAATGTACATCAATGTTCTAGCCCGGAAGGTCTTCGAATCCAGTCCCGAGAGACTCCGAAGTAGAGGAAGACCTCTGCTCAGGTGGTGTCTACAGGTGGGACAGGACCCCAACCAACTTGGCGTGCGAAGGTGGAGACAGCTAGCCAGGGCCCAAGTTAACTGGATACACATGTTGGTTAAGGCCCAGGTCCGTCCCGGACTGTAGCGCCACAGTCGTGGGTTTTATGGGGAGGCCCATAAAAAACGTGTAGTACTCGTGGCATGATGGTTAGTGCATTGGACTGTCATGCCAGAGGTCTTGGGTTCGATCCCTGCCTATGCCATCTAAAGTTTTTTTCACGGGTACTGCCTCTTGCGAGGAATTGACAAATTCTCCAAGAGTTATTCTTGTCATGAAAAGTGCTTTCTCAAATCAGCCGTTCGGATTCAGCTTAAAAACTGTAGGTCCCCTCCATCCCTGACAACAGTACTCGCACACAGGAATGGTTGGGAGTTGTAAGTCACTAGGCCCTAGTTCTCAACGGACTGTTGCGCTACCTAATTTATTTACATATAAAACGTCCAACGCCATCTTGAGGCTACGGCGAACGTTAAAAAAATAGCTTCATGATATTACTATAGAATTTATATACAAAGATGGCACTTGAAAATTTTTTGTTGACTTAACAACAATACTTGACAATTGTTCCAAAATGATAAGGTCTTACTGAATTTGAAAATTAATTTCAAATTAATTTTTTAACTTTTTGTTTCAAGAGGTACCTAAGTACTCGTATTTGCAAACAAACCAATGATATTTGAAATGTCTGAAAAATTCTCATTACTTGAGGTGTAGACAAGAAAACCTACATATATGTATGTATATGAGCCTATTGTGTTCAACAAATCAATAATGTACTTAATTTCGTCCAGAAAAGTTGCAAAGACTCGTATAAATTGTACAAAATTTCTAATTAATAAGATACTCAAAAATATTTCTTTTACATATACATACATACATATGTATGTAGGTAACTAGTTTAAAAATATTTACGTATGATGGCGCAAGTAAGACTTTACTCTGTAATCATTTAATGCAATGTTGAAAATTTAGGTACATAACATTTTTGTACTTTATTTTTTCATAAAATTACAAACTGTCTTTCTACTCTACTATTCGCTTGAGCTAGTTTTGGCTATTAATTATTGTGAAGTATATTATCCTCTGTCGAAAATCGTTAAAAGCAGTTTTTTCATTGCATTTATCGTTGTAAATTACTTTAGCCTACTTCTTTAAATAGAGAGAAGAAACTGCAATAGTCACAGGCTGATTAACTTGAATTTATGCATACGATATTCTTGTTAAGCTTTTTGAAATTTGTTGAAGCTTTGTTTGTTTGTTTGGTTAATGATGCGAATATTAAGTTGCCCGGCAAACCAAAATAAATAAATGTATATTTCTCTTCATATAGCCACTTGGATTTATTATGTAAAACCTTTCGTGGATTGTAACTTCCACACTCTACCACATTGACAACTGGCCAGACTTATGTACATAAGTCAAACAATTTTGCAACAGCCGTCTGCAACAAGAATTACGGGAGTATGGGTTGATACGACCACAGGGGTTATCAATATAATAATAACCTTTACGATTAGCACCAGTAAAGTAAAAAAATTAAATTACGACTTTATATCCTTGTTATTTGTACGCACCTTAACTTACGAATAAATCATCTAACTATTAGCTGCCAAATGTCTCAAACATTTTATAAGAATTGGTCCAAACAAAATTATTTATAATGATTAAGGAACTTTCTCATTTAAATAAGGTATTTAAACTGGGCAGGTTCAGGCGACATAAGGGACTTGAAAGTTAGGCAAGTTTCTATTATCTGATTGGCCAGCTGCCAAAAAATTACCTTCCAATTAAGGCAACTTTAATGGAAAGTTGACTGGAAAGTTAGTCAAGAAAAATCTCCCTAACTATCAACTCAAGTCTACTTCTGTCAAAATGACAATTGATCATGTTTTTTCATTCAACTAAAAGCTGAACTTTATTACTCAATGATTTATTTATTTTCTGCATAACTTCATTTAATGCTTTCTGTAAAAGGGTTCGCTGTGAATTTGGAAAAGAAATAGGTAATATTTCTTTACAATACAAAATAAAAATCGTGATGGACTTGTAGCTTGCGTGAGGGGTGTTTTTGTAGACAATACTGATTTTGGTAGTTTTGTACTATGAACTTGAAGTAGAGGTTTGTGAAGTAAAGTTCTGAATTTGAAATTCATGACATTTGAAAAGTAACTAGTTGCCTTGGTCAAAATTTACGTTCAAAGAATGAAGTTGACTGCAAATGAAGTCCCTTATGTTGTCTGAACCTGCCCAATATAACTTTATTGGAAAGCTAACTGGAAAGGTAGTCATTTGCAGTCAACTGCATTCTTTGAACACAAAATTAGATTAATGTTGCCAGTTAATTATTTAGACTCCATTAATTTAAGACTTAGAATTTTACTTAAATACCTTTTACCTTCAGTTAATAGTGCAGAAAGTACTAACAACAAAAACAACTCCTTACACAAGGTCCAAAACAAGTTGTGTTATGTATTGTAACGAAAAATTCGTCAATCCTTTTCCAATATGACAAGGAACCCTTTTACATTAAACTTTAAATAAAATTGTGCAGTAAATAATTCAATCACAGAGTTATAAAATTCAGCTTTCAGTTAAATGAAAAAAAAACATGATCAGCTGACAGATATACATGAAAATGGACTTGACTTGGTAGTTAGAGAAATTTTACTTGATCAACTTTCCAATAAAATTGCCTTGATTGAAAACAAACTTTTTGGAAGCTGGCCAATCAGGTACTATAAAATTGCCCTAAAATGTCGTCTGAACCTGCTCAAACTCCCTTACTATTAAGTCAACATATATCAAAATTTCAGCTGATCATTTTTTTTTCATACAACAGAAAGCTGAAGTTTGTAACTCTGGGATTTATTTATTTATTGCACTATTTTATTTAAGGATTTGTATAAGTGGGTTCCTTGTCATATTGAATAAGGAATAAAGACTTTTTTTACAGTACAAAACACAACTTATGTTGCCGTTACTTTCTGCAAGTTTGAAATTTAGACAGTTGACTGCAAATAAAGTCCCTAATGTTTGGCTAATGTTACTAAAGACACTAGGAAGGTACCAAGTTAAAAGAAAATCGATCAAGTTTGTAATATTGTAGGTTGTAGCTACCCATAAATACGAGTCGAAAAAATAAAAACAATTAAAATATTTTAGATCATATTAAAATTTCTATAAACTACATAAATAAATTTAATAAAATAAGAAATTTTGTTGTAAATAATAACTTCCAGAAAGCTCTTTAAATGCCCCACTACCCCAACTATCCCTTACTTGCTCTCTTGAACGTGTTTTGTTTATGTTGCGAAACATTGATGGTGGTAACTTCTTTTATTTAAACACACATTTCAAAACCAAAACAAAGAAGTTTGAAAGCATTTGCCTACTATATTGTCAATATACATTTTTGGGACTTTAACAATTACCGGTTAATTATAAATATTTCTTTACAAATATTATTTGAAAATATTCAAATTAAAATGCACAAAGTTAAAACACACAACATTTTGCAAAGTACTTTCACTTTTTGTATTGGTACAAGATACATTGTTTGTTTTGATGCGCCTTTATCACGTCTTTTGTTTTATTGGTCAAAGAATACGTCATCTTGTTGGGTTTATTTGAAGGTTACGATATTATCTCACAAAATAAAATGCTAATGGCCAAAAACAAAAACAGTCATAATAATTAATAATTTATGTAACCAATTTCCAAGGGATTCATTGGATACCTTACTTACACAAGAACTCTTCGAAGATTCGAACGCAAGAGCACAAGCAAGAAAAAATGTCTCAATAATAGAAAAATTATTTTTACCGTGGGATGGATGAGATGTTTCGCGACGAAATAGTTTCAAGCAACTGAGTGCTGGCAGTTTAAGTTTTAATGAAATAGCTTGGCTGTGCTATAGCGCTAGGCGGTTTGTTGGTCGTTGGCTCTTGGGAGTAATCGCATAAATTGTGTGGTATGGTACGAAATTGAAATTGAAAGAAGCAAGAAGTGTGGGGACCAAATTAATTGGTCGGCTAATGCATGATGTATTACTGTCTCTCATTGGCATACATTTTAGTTTATTTGCTGTTATATAATACCTATTGGTGGAATACCCTATGCCCGTACGCCGCGTCGCACCGCGCCTCGCCTGTCATGTCTATCAAAAACTAAAGCAATATTTAATTAATATTTTATTGAATATCCTATTTCCCAGAAAAGCCAAGCAAAAGAAATATTTGTACGAACTCTTAAATGAAATTGAATATACAAATGTAATATTATTGTTTTAGGAAAATGTATCTTCATCATTATTAGAGTGATCCAAGAGATTATAGATACGTGCTTAGATGAATTTAATTGAGAGATTAATCATGCTTTCAAAAAGGGCAACAAAAAGTAAACATCGGCCTTGAACGTTGTTAGTAAGAAACTGGAACTATTACCTAATAATATGTGTACATTATTAATTACGAGAATGTATGTATGTATGCTCAATGAAATTGCGCTTAATAATTTCGAAGATGAAATAAAACAACTAGCTTTACAACATACATACATACATACATAGGCATAATCTTGTATTGATAGTAAAAGTTATTTAACTGCAGTAAAATTAATTTATGTTGCACTTTTGTTGTATATAATAACATATGCCTTATCACTTCTGATTTGAGAACATTTCTACTTGGCTACAAATTACTTCTTCCAAAATATCTAAGATTTTTAATGGCTTTAGCTTGAATGTGATTTTAAAATCAATCTATCACGGCAGGTTTTCAAATAAACTTTGTATTAGCCTTTTTCGGCAAAGTTGTATTTTAAATGTTTCAATATCTTTCTTATTTTTCAAAGAATCCTCATTAGTTGTAACTCTTCATTTGCATGAAACCCCCTTATTTGTTTAAACCCCCTTATTACGACTTTATCCTGCTGGAATGTCCACACTTATGGCAGATTATCTGCTTCAACTGGAAGCATAACGTTTTCCAATATTTAGAGGTACGTTTTTTTGGTCATATTTTGATCTAGAAGATATGGCCTACTCCATTATAAGAAAAACAACCCCACATTTTTATATAACTATGTTTTACCGTCTTCATGGATTTTGAATTTAGTTCCTCATTCTTATCCCTCCCAACATATGTAAATCTGGCCATCAGTTCCATTTCGTCCAATTTTTTTAGTTTCAAAGCTAAAAATTGTTATTTTAGGTTAGGTTATGTTAAAAGTTGCTGTCCATAAGGGAATCGGACACACTTAGGCCAATTTAATGGCCCATTGTGATACCACATGAATCTTGAGGCTTCCTCCTAAGCTCAATGGAACCAGTTTGAGTCCCTTACGAAGCGTGAGAGACTGATTATGCTGATATGATTTAGATCGTTTAGATCGTTAAAGAAGAATTCTCCTAGGTAATTCTTGCATTTTCGAACCAGAGCAGGGCATGTACAGAGAAGGTGAAGAACTGTTTCCTTCTCTTCCTCGTCCATACAGCTTCTGCAAAAGTCATTTGAGAATACGCCTAGCCACGTGACGTGCTGACCTATTAGACAGTGTCCGGTTATGACACCTATTATCGAGCTTATATGCGATCTGCTTAGAGATAGCAAGCACCTTGATCGCTTTAAATCTAGTGTTGGCCAGATGTTTTTTGTGACCTGACACGTGGTGATGTTGTTCCACCTGGTGTTTTCCTTCTTCATAGCGTCTTGTATTAGCAACAGTTTACAAGTAGCGATTGGCATTTGCCAAACGTGGTAGGATGGGCCCTGCACCCAGCAAAGGTGAATATTAAACTGTTGTACCATCTCCATTAGAGATGATCGACAGTTATAGACTGTTATAGAGTTTGTAGAGACAGAGTCCAGAGATTTGATAGCGGCCTGACTATCTGAGAAGATACGGATATCAGATGTTGATATCACGTTTTCTTTAAGCCAGGATAAGACTTCTTTAATCGCCAAAAGTTCCGCCTGGAACACGCTACAATTATTGGGAAGGCGGAATGAGAGACTTCATTTTAGTCGTTCAGAGTACACACCTCTACCAACCCCTTTTTTTGTTTTTGAACCATCTCTATAAAAATGGATTCACTCGTCTTCCAGGAATGCCCTATCCTCCCAGAAAGATCTGGAAGTTTCTGTCGAATTGCAGTTGGGGGATGGTGTAGTCTGTGTGCTTTGGAATTGATTCTAAATACCTAAGAATTACCAATTGTTATTTTACTTAATTGGGTGTATACAAAATTTTCAGTGACTTTAGAAAGTTTTGACAGCAAATCCAAAAATAATTGTACATTTAAAAACAAAAAAAATTATATAGCACTGTACATAAAAGGTTTTTCAAAACATCAGATACGAGTCAAATGAAGACCCATAGTCATCTCATAACTAGTGAAAAATTACAAAAACTAAACTGTATCTAGAAGATAGAGACTTGTACTTTGCAAAACCATCATACAATTTATTGTAAAGGGACATGTCGTGTTTTAATTAAGAGTTTAAACCCCCCATTTTTGGTTGTCTTTAACATTTTTAAAGCAGCATATGTATTTTAAAAACCTGATGTCATAGAGAAAACTAAAGGCGATATTCGAATTAATTTTGAATTAAGGAGAACTTTAATCCTTTAAAAAAGTTTCTGCAACGGAAAAAAACGTAAGCTCCTGCAGAAGTCATTTGAGGCTAAACGAAGCTTTGAAGAGTTGACCTGAAATTTCAGCACCATTGGTCTTCGGGATGACTTTTTTGACTGGAAGAAAACCACAACAGGTCTTAAAATTGTGTTTCAAATCAGAAAAAAAATGTATTTATTTTACCTAATGAAATGCAATAAATTAGGAAATCAGTATTTTCACAGAAATTAACTTTAGGAGAAATTTATTAAGCCATATAATTGTCCAAAAACGGCTTATAAAAAGATTTAATTGATTTACACACACCAATCTAATTACAAGGATGGCCTATTTAATAATTATATCTCTATAATCAATGGTAAATCCAAAAAATCGTTTTGGAGACGCTAATTGTTCAAATCGAAATTTATTTCTTTAGTTGACTGATTGATCTCCGAAAATAAATGGTGCTTTTTTTATACGTGTGGTTTTCAAGGAAATTTAATTTGAAGGCCAAGAATTTAGCTTTTTTATTTAGGTAAAGGTTTGCCATTATGGTTAAAAAATGATTTTGGGCAAATGGCCGCCACGGCTGGCTTGAACAAATTTCAGACCTCAATCTTCTCGGGCTTTTCTGCGTAGAAAAGGAACTTCACATAACCCTCACCAAAAGTTTTCTATAATAAATTGATTTTTTCATTGACCAAACCATTATTTTGGTAATAAATTTGCATTATGAAATAAATCAAGTGACAACTGTCAAAAAGACAAACTCTGAAAAAGTATTGCCATCAGATTAAAACACCATACGTCTAAAAAAAAACACCCGTTATTATTGCAGATTTAATACATTGTGGCTACTGAGACGAGTGGAACAATGAAATCTTTCAATTATGCAACAAGTTTAACATGGTAACATATGTATTTGCTTATTTTATTAACGTTTGTTAGGCAAATAATAGTAAATGGTGTTTACTGTAATGATTTGTGATAACCATTTGAAGCTAATTAAAAATCAAATTTTTGTTTAAAAACTTTAATGTTGTCATGCACGTGATGTTGGGGACTGTTAAGACAATTTTTGAAAACATAATTTCAAGTGTAATTTTCGAAAGTTTTATCTTGTTAAAATGTTAAAATATGCAATTTTGCTTTCGGTGTAGCGAAAACTTTGACGTTGTATTGAAAAAATATATTGAATATATTGAAAAAATTTGGACAGGCTACCTCAGAAATCGCGAAGCCAAACACTGACCAATTTTGAAGAGTGCTTGTTTCGTTACCTTGCTAAAAGTACCATCTAAGTGGCATATTGTTCTCAGCATACGGAAGCATTATTTCTTTCAAAATATCATGATATGTTTTGTCTTGATGATAATCATGAGTTTGGAAGATCGCTCCAACAATAAACCAATACAAAATAAACCCCACAACCATAATATAACGGAAATGAAACTCCTTTCTTTGTGGACGCCTAACATTTCTACCATAGTCAGACCCAAAAGGGAATATCATTGTTTCATTATTTCAATAATATGGCAAAACATCGCTTTTTTTCTAAAAAGATGATTTTAAAGTATTTGTACCTATACCTACACAGCTGGTCAAAAAAATAGGTATGAGAAAATTTTTGATATCAACTGTTGATTTGTTGCTGATTAGCGGTTGTTTTGACTGAAAGCAATGCTACCAACATTTTTTTAAAAGAAAGAACAGTTTTTATCTTTATCTTTATTGTAGCATCAATGTTATAATATTTTTTCTTAAACTAAATTGCACAATTTACAGAGACATGGTATAAGGCTTACCTTACTGCTGTCAATATTATAATTATTACATCAATCAACCAAAAAGAAATAATATTGGAGGAAAAGCTACATAAAAACCTTCATATAAAACAATAAGAAAATAGAATGAAAGAAAGGTGGGCGGTGAAAAAAAAAAAACAAAAGATTCAAACCAAGCTTTAAGTCTTACAACAAGAAGGTAGAAATATATAGAATATAGATATAGAACAGAAAAGAATAAATTAATTAAAACAATTAAAATAAATACATAAATAAATAAATAAATAAATAAATAAATTAATTAAATAAATTAAATAAATAAGGAGATAAATGAATAAAGAAAATAATTAAGTAATTAAATAAATAATAACAATAACAACAGAATAACAATAGAACAGAAAAGAGTAAATAAAATTAAATAATTTTAAATAAATACATCAATAAATAAATAGACAAACAAATAAATATATATTTAAATAAATAAACAAATAGACAACTTATTAAATAAATAATAATAAATAAATATATAAATAAATATAGTAAAAAGTCAGTCAAGCTAGGTTTGAAATCAAGGTATTATCAGACATAATAGATACATGATGCAAGGTATCGCTCATTAAGTTTGGCAATTCTTCCTAATACCATATCCATAGCTAAAATCCATAGTTGAAAATGACCAAGGAAGTTTCAGAATCTTATTTTGAGTTATCTGCAGCCGTCGTATATTAGAGATTACACAATTACCCCATACTGTTGAACCATAATACATGATAGCTTGGAAAACAACTTTGTATATTAGAAGCTTATTATCGGTGCTAAGCATTGATTTGCGGTTAATGAAAGGATAAAGAATTTTAACTGTATGATTTATTTTCTGAATCGTTTTTTGTATATGTAAGCCAAATGTTAATGTTTTATCTAAATGCACTCCGAGATATTTTGCATCAGATTTCCAATTTATACTTGTGCCATCCATAATAAGATTATTACTTGGCAAAAAGCAGGCTTTTCTTTTTCGAGTGAAAAAGATTGCCTGCGTTTTTGAAGCATTGATTCTTATTTTCCAGTCATGGAAGTAGCTTTGTATAACATTTAGACTAGATTGCAGATAAGTTTCGATTATGAAACCAACTGAATCCGAAGAGAAAATGCAAGTATCATCAGCGAAAATTGCTGTTTTACAAAAAGGAAGTGATGGAAAATCGGAAGTAAATATTGAGTATAGAATTGGGCATAAAACTGATCCTTGTGGCACATCGGTCGTTACATTATATTTTGCAGAAAACCAGTTATTGACTGAAACCTTAAATTCCCTCTGAAGTAAAAATGATTGAATTATTTTTATTAAAAACACTGGGAAGTTGAGTATCAACAACTTGTGTAAAAGCGCATTATGCCAGACCGTGTCGAACGCTTTTTCGACATCAAGAAGTACCATACCTGTACTTTTACCAGACCTTAAGTTACTTTTTATGTGTTTAGCAATCCTATGTACTTGATGGATTGTACTGTGATGCAATCTGAAGCCGAACTGCTCGTTTGGTAAAATGTTATTATTGGTTAAGTGTGAATTTATTCTAGCTTTAATAACTTGTTCAAAACATTTACTAATTGAACTCAACAAACTAATGGGTCTGTAACTATTAGGTAGATTAGCATTTTTACCTGGTTTTAAAATCGGTATTATTTTGGCAGTTTTCCAATTGTTTGGAAAATAGCCAATTTTAAGACATTTATTAAATAACACTCGCAAGTATTTAAAACCTAATGTTGGTAAGTTTTTCAAATATATATTTTTAATGCCATCAAAACCGGCTGATTTCCTTGCTTTAAGATTTCGAAGTATACCTTTGATATCTTCCAGCGAAATCTCATTTTGGAGGTTATTTATAGGTGATGAGTTAATTGACTCAATTGAGTTACTGACAATTGATTCAATAATGTTATTGGTCATATTGTTATTGGCCATATGGGTTTCAGAAAATGTTTCTGCTAAAACATTTGATTTTTCATTGTTCGTGATTAGAACATTGTTACCTACTTTAAAAGCAGGAAGAAAGAACAGTTTTTCTCTCTATGAGGATGCCAAACTTTTTTCATTTAAGTAATGTAAAGCTAAGCAGATAATTTTATTTGTGTTGGAATAAAATTTTGTGTGTTCTAGAAGTTGGCCATAAAAATAGGAGTGCTCCAAATAAAATCCAAGCTTCTTATAATATTATTTATTTAATGGTATAAACTCTTGAGGTGGGTTGTTTATAATCATTTTATTAGCTTCAAACAATAGTTTTTTATTCATTAGTGTTTGAATATGGGTCGTAAAGTCCACTGCTCGCCAGAAGAAAGGAAATTAGTTCGTCGACTTAGAGATGAGGGCAAGACCTACAAATTTATTGCGGCGGTTCTAGGCAGATCTCAAAATTGAATAACAAATGCTTTCAAGCCCAGAGGAGTACGCGAAAATAGAGGCCGGCCGAAAAAAAATATCAGCTAACACTGACCGCCTCATACTATTTCTAGCTAAATCTAATCCTTTTATTTCGTCACGGACTATAGGTGCTCAAATTGATAATGCGGTCAGTGCACGCTCGATCCGAAGAAGGCTCCAGAACTCGAATCTCCCAGGAAGAATCGCAGGGAAAGTTCCAATCCTTAGGGCTAGCAATAAAAGGTCCAGAAAATGATTTTCCTTAAACCATGCTAATCGGAACAAACCAGAGGGCGTACAAAAATGGCGAAATATCCTGTGGAGTGATCAAACAAATTTGTTTTTATCGGATTCTGGGCTCAATTTAAGGCGACCAAAAGGTAGGGACTACCTCCCGCGCTATACACAGAAAACTATTAAAAAAGCAGGAGGGAATATAATGGTGTCGGGCTGTTTTTCCTATATTCTGTTTTGATAACATCTTAACAAAATACGGGTATAGGGATATTTTGGAAAATGTCATGTTACCATTTTCTGAGGAAATTAAAAACGATAATAATTAATACATTAGGAAGACGCACCTTTTTTTGTCCAAGTGAAAAAACCTCCATCTGTAGTTTTGGGGCTATATTATATATAATTGTAATGTATTTTAAAGCCTTAAAAGAAAAAAGCCTTACTAGAAAAAAAGTGTTTTTTATTTATTTAATATGAGCTTTAAAAATATCTACATAATATTAATATTTAACATAAAAAAGTAATACAACATGAATTAATACAAAAATTAATTTTCACACCTATTTTTTTGACCAGCTGTGTATGTATTTGCGTATAGCCCCTTTTCTAATTTTGTTGAATTTGTAATTGAAATTTCTTTTTTCTATATCTTAATTTCGAAAGCTTTAAGAATTTTCAATTTTAAAATCTTGGAAGTTATCAACATGGATACAACATAAAGATTTATTGAATAAATTGTTAATTTTTTTAAGTCTTTGCTATAATTTTCATTGGCTAACGTCTTACTAGAAAAATAGTGTTGAAGCTGCTCTAAGAGCTTCTATGTTCGTCGTCGGCTATTTTATCTTTATGTATTCTAAAATTGTTCTAATTTGCCTTGAAAAAAAAATTCACTTTAATATTTATTTATTTAAAACTTTTCCATGCTACTTTTTCTTGATTTTGTGCTGTTTTGTTTACCCTTATCACATAGAAAAGTTTCGATTGAAAACAGCATTAGTTTTAGACGTTTTTAATCCAGATGTTTGCATGCTATTTTTCTGAACTTTTGAACTTCTTCTTAAATATAAACAATAAGGTAAATGTTTTTTAACGAAATTCATCAACAAAAACAAAAAAACATTCAAAACTACAAAATGTAAACAAACTCAATGTAAGTTTTTAATTTTCATTTTCTCACAAAATAAACTCAAGGAAATTCCATAAATTGAGTATCTAAGACTGTTTTTTAAACATATAAATGAGCGTTGCCACAAAGAACGCATTTTTTTCTTTTTGATAGCTTCTTGTTATTAATGTTTTAAAAAGTTTGTATTTTTAGTTCATTTCAATTATCATACAAATCTAAGCACATGAACGACGCGACGCTGAAAATTAACACGTACTTCCGTACGATTTTATTTGACGTAGGTACTTCATATAAAAAGCATTACTTTTGGTCATAATAAATTTCGATCAACTGAACTATAAACAAATCCATCGACGCTATTGCTGCTAGTGATAGTAAAATGGATGACGCATATGCAAATATATTTAAATGAAAAGAAAATATACGCATCTTTTTTCTAATTTTGTTTTTCCACGGATAGGTACCCTAAAAATTGATTTGACGCAAACCCTTCTATTTTCCGACATAATGATCTACGGCCGATCTTAGTACAACATCAAATATGTAAGTATGACGAAAATAGCAAACATTTTATAATTTACATAAAATGTTCTTCACTGTTTTTATTGGGGACTAGTGAGTACAATTTTCCACAGATTTCTCCCCTCGTCGAATATTCGGAAAGTGGATAAATCGGACAGTTTCCCTTTCATTTTACTGAGGGTATCCCTAAAAATATAAAACATTTAATTTGTACATAGATCAATGAAAATTTTAATTTTATATGTAAAATGAAAGCTTTACCAATTGTTGAACGTTTTTAAAAGTTTTAGGTGCAAACATGTGCGATCTAGGAGCCACAGTTTATTGTCATAATATTAAAACTAAATACCATAAATAAATCGTTATCTTTATAGTTAATCCATTTTGTGGGAAGCGTTAAAAACAAACAATTATTGTATAAACTAAAGATGTTTTTTTATCTTTAAATAAAATAAGAAATTAATATGAACTTGCTTTTTTTTATTCTAAATTTACAAACAAGATTGCAAATATGTATATTTGACATGTGTTCCATTTTGTCCTGCCTTCTCATTTAAGTAAATAAACCATTCATACTCGTATCAAAGTCAAACTTTTGAAATACAACAGAATGCATGCAGACTGGCAATTGCTTTAAAATTACTCGTTCACATAGTCAAATCTTTAATGTTGTGCATGAACTTTATGTCAACTTTAAAAAGGTAAGATTAATGTTCCCTTCAACCAAAAAGCAAAAAAATAAAAATGTCACGAAGTATAAATATTTCGATTTGAAAATATGGAATTCCTGTATGATTATAAGTTAAGTCAAAGCTTTGATAGCAAGTAACGTTCCATTTACCTAATTAAACGAAAGCTTAATGAAGATGAATCTTAAATTAAACCAAAATCACGTGACTTAAGAAAACAACTTTCATCGACAAGTAAAGGGTGTTTTTTTAGACGTATGGCTTACAAGAAGAAATACAACGCATATAAATTAATATTATGGCCAAAAATTTAGCTACATTAAAATGATAAGGCTGACTCGAATAAATTCCAGTCGATGCCCAATTTTAAATCGAAGACTTCAATCATCTCGGGCTTATTTGCGTAGACAAGCGCCTTGACATAACTACAGTCCAGCGATGTTAAATCGCATGATCTTGAAGGCCATGGCGATGGCACAGGCTCATGATGCGAGATAATGCGCTTAACAAAAGTTTCCTTTCTATTTTTGTAATATATTTGCACGATTTGCATCGCTCAAAAGTAAGTATATTTACTATGAAATGACGAAAGGCAAACCAAACTAAGCATAAATCAAATGACAGCTGTCAAAAAGACCAGCCCGAAAAAAGTACTCCCAGATTGAAACTCACACGCCTAAAAAAAAACTCCAGATACAGAATACCGTTACATCATAGGACGGTTTGTATTTATAATAAAAAGAAACAAAACAGACGGTTCAAGTTTTGTGTAATATGTAAGTTCGTAAATAACCACACTCTAATGTATACATTCCATGTTAATCATTTTTTGTTTACTATATTCATGTAAATACAATTTTCTCAATAAAATTATTTTATGCATTTAATTGACAACAATTAAAAATTGTATGCCGCCCATTAGAAATATTTTTAAAAGTTTCTTTCAGTTGACTCCAAAAGAGTAGATAAATTAAACAAATTTCGTACGTAGGTTTTATAAAAAGTTTCCTTGTCAAATAGGAAAAACAATTCCATTTCTATGCATTTTACCATGAAGTTATGAATCAGGTTTCTAAAAACTATACAATTTAATTCGTTCGCGATCTCAACCAGGAATTATATTTTTAATTCGTTCACGAATTTTATTTTTGGGATCTTTAAAAATAAAATTTGTATTCACGAACAAATTAATTTAACAGGGAACTGAAAACAAGAATTTATTGCAGAAGATCCATAAAAAACCTATTCACGAACTGAACGTGCATACAAATTTCACTCAATTTTTGAATGTGTTCAAATGAAAAATGTATTTTAATATTATTTTTCTATTGAATGACCGTTCAAGTTAATAAATATCAATCACATCACTTATTGTTTCTTTTGAAAGTTTGCTCCTATTTTTCGTAATAATGACTGGAAGAGCACCAAAAGCCCGTTCCACAGAGACTTGAGTTGATGGAGCTGCAAGAAATGTACGTGCTAGTTTACCTAAGAGGGCGTCCTTCCTTCTAAAAGTTTTCCAGTGCTCTAAAACATTGATAATAATAAGCGGGACTCTGTCCATATATAAACCACTTTCCAATACCTGCCGTTGTTGTCTTGATGCACCATTGCTTAATATTAACACTCTCCTACTTACCGAGGATTCCTCATTCAATTTGGGCAGGTTCAGACAACATAAGGGACTTCATTTGAAGTCAACTGCAAACTGTTTTACATAAAACATCAAATAGAATTGTGCAAAAAAAATGATTAGCTGCCATTTTGCCATAAGTGGAATTGACTTGATAGTTAGGGAGATTTTTCTTGACTAACTTTCCAATAAAGTTGACTTAATTGGAAGACATTTTTTTGGCAGCTGGCCAATCAGATGTTAGAAACTTGCCTTATGTCGCCGGAACCTGCTAATTATCATTAAAACTGAAATGTATACAATTCCCTTTTCCAGTCTCTTTTCTTTTTAATTTTCACATCTCAAACAAGTTGACGTATTTGTTTCTTGTTCGTAAAAAACACATTTTTCCAATTTCAATACTTTTTTTCTACCATTTATGCAACAACTGAAACGATAGCATCCGAAGAATAATTTGTTTTCGATATTTTCAATTGATTTGTTCCGAGTGAGAACTGAAGCTTTCAGATCCCGAAAAAAGCATCTGTGTGAGAATTTTTGTTTCGGATCCTCAGAAAATCGAAAAAATGTGAGAAGTATCGATATTTTTTTAACTCGAGGACGATATATAACGAACCCTTTTATAAATTTTCATTTATAATATTTAATATTGGAGACCAAATTTAAAAAAAGGAATATAACTTACCATACATTTAAATTATCGTAGACATTGTGGCCGCTCTTTTAAGTTGCTTTACGGTTATATTCACCTCTATTGTCTACACGTATGTTCTGCTCTTATAATTTCACGTATTTTCAAACATAGAATGTAAACAAAACTTAAAATGGGAATGATTTTTTTAATGGTAAGACAGAACGTATACACATTTTTTGGTAGGTATGTAGGTACATTAACAAATACTTGACTTTATTCACAGATATTTTTACTGGTGATTTATTTTGTTCACGAATAACACTTGTTACTACTTGTATGATGTGTAAGTATGGAATTTTTTTGGTGAATTATGTTTTTTTTATGTTTCAATGGATTTTTTTTTAACAAAAAATGAATAAATTATGAATTATATTAAATAACATATATCAGAAAGTCAGACTAAAATCGTATATCTATTGTTTTTTATAAAATATCATTGGATTAAAACTGTGTGCCACAACAAGATGCTTCTGAAGGTCTTCTCTTTCGACAAATATTCCTGAACATAAATGGCAAGCATGGCTACTATATGTAAATCAAAATAGGAACATAAATTATTTAAGGATATATCTTTGAATATACTCTCTCTTACTTCTTTGGGGTTGCTTTGGGAAGTTCACCTTTGTGTGAATTCATATGTGAGTTAAAATTTTGCAATCCAGAAATTGATCGAAAACAAATTTTACAATTAAAATGTTTTCTTCCGCTGAAAGATATAATTTATTTTAAAAGAATATGTGTTGCTTTGGATATAATTATCAGTTAAATTTAAACTTACTCAGGTTTCTTATGTACTATAAGTGTATGTTTCATGAGTGATGATTTATCTGGATAAAGTGTCGAACAAATTTTGCATTTATATTTTATAGTTTTGCCATTTTGATTTTGAAGTCTTATAGAATGGTCCTTTGGTGAATTCTTAATTGATTTTGAAATGGTTAAAGGGAGTTTTGCTACTAATGAAGTATCGGTGCTAAAAGAGAAAATAAATAATAGTAACAAATTAAATAAATACTTTTTGCAAGAAAGAATTTTAAAGTTAAACTAAACATTAAATTAAAGTAATATTTAATTACATTAAAATAAAAACAATTAGGAAAAACATTTATTTAGAAAATGTTTGTGCAAATGCAAAATTATTTTTTTTTTAAATTATTTATTTCACTCGAAAAATAATTTTTTGTATCGTGGAATAAAATAATTCCAAGAGTATTTTAAAATTGTATTAAGTTATTTAAAAAATATAATATTGAATAAATTATGACGATTGAAAGAAAAATCGAAAATCGAAAAGCCAACAAAAAAAACTCGAGTAACCAACTTTTTTAATTATAAGTAGATATTGTTAAAACGTAGCGTTTACAAATATTAAGAGCAATTGGGTGTTTTTAGTTTTTATTTTATTTAGTTCTCTAAGAACTCTTGCACCACCTAATTTATTTTTTTAATTTTCAATTCAGTAACTGGATATACATGCCGTCAGGGTGACTTCCTGACCACTTAAAAATCTTATAGTTGCGAAGCACCAACAAGCCTCGGATACGGACGGATTTACTGCTGACAACCAACTCAAACGAATTAAGGACAACGAACTTCGGATATGCACGTGGAATGTTAGGTCCCTTAACAGACCACGTGCAGCCGAAGAATTAGCGGAGGCCCTAGACTGCTATAAAGCAGACATCACCGCCATCCAGGAAATACGATGGGATGGGCCGGGCAAAAAGTGGATGAAAAACTGCGATATCTACTATGGTGACTGCTACCGAGAAAACCAACAGCGCTTATTTGGATGCGGCTTCGTCATTGGAGCCAGACTTACGCAACAAGTCTTAAGCTATAGGTGCATCAACGAGCGCCTCATGACCATCCGCATCAAGGCTAAATTCGGCAACATTAGCCTGATATGCGCGCACGCCCCCACAGATGAGAAGGATGACAACACCAAAGATATGTTCTTCGAGCTCTTAGACAAAACATACGAGCAGTGTCCTAGCTACGATATTAAAATTGTCCTGGGCGATTTTAATGCCAAGCTAGGAAGGGAAGACATCTTTGGTGGAATAATCGGGAAAAACAGCCTGCATGACAACACTTCCTACAACGGATTCAGGCTCATAGATTTTGCTGCGGGGCGAAACGTCATGGTAGCCAGTACGCGTTTTCCACACCTCAACATCCACAAAGGAACTTGGAGATCTCCAGATCAATCTACCGTCAACCAGATTGACCATATTGCGATCGACGCCAGACACGCTTCCAGCATCATGGATGTCCGAACTTTCCGAGGAGCTAACATCGAGCAGAAATGAAGTTCGAAAGTTTTATGAACAGGTGAAACGAAATTCACAAGTACATAAACCTAGAACCGAAGGCTGCAAAGACGAAAGTGGAAACATCATAGTGGAACCGCAGTCAATGCTGAGGATATGGAAGGACCACTTCTGCAGACTGTATAACGGCGACGACGAACCGAATTCCGCTGTCAGGCAGGATGATCCATTCAACATAGACGACGAAAGCCAACAATCCCGTCCTCCCGACTTAGACGAAGTAAAGATTGCTATATCTAAGCTGAAGTCTAACAAAGCCGCTGGAGCGGATGGCTTGAATGCCGAGCTCTTTAAAGCAGCTGGAGATAAGTTGGTTAGGAGCATGCACCAACTTATCTGTAAGATATGGTCGGAAGAAAGCATGCCCGATGTATGGAACCTCAGTACTGTTTGCCCGATCCTGAAAAAAGGAGACCCTCTAAACTGCACCAATTATAGAGGAATCAGTCTACTTAACATCGCTTATAAAATCTTCTCTGCAGTAATATGTGAACGTCTAAAGCCCATCGTCAACAACCTGATATGTCCCTATCAGTGTGGTTTTAGACCAGGAAAGTCCACAGTCGATCAAATATTCACATTACGGCAGATCCTGGAAAAAACCCAAGAACACCAAATCGACACCCACCATCTTTTCATCGATTTCAAGGCCGCATATGACAGTATCTACAGGGACGAACTGTATAGAGCCATGTCAAGTTTTGGCATCCCTGCCAAACTCGTCCGTTTGTGCAGGATGACCATGGAGAATTCACGCTGCTCCATAAAGGTTGGAAACAACTTAACTGAACCTTTCGATGTCAAAAAAGGTTTTAGACAAGGTGATGCGCTGTCATGTGATTTTTTTAACATCGTACTTGAAAGAATAGTGCAAAGCTCACACGTCAACACCAGAGGCACTATCTTTCAAAAGTCTGTCCAATTACTAGCATATGCTGATGACATTGACATAATCGGAAGAACTCAGCGTGATGTCAATGGGGCTTTTGTGAGTATTGAGGCAGAGGCGGCAAAAATGGGTTTAACGGTTAATGAGGGCAAAACAAAGCACATGCTGTCATCAAGAAAGGACCTACAACACCGACGTCTTGGTCAAAACGTCACCATCGACAGACGTAACTTTGAGGTAGTCAAGGACTTCGTCTACCTAGGCTCCGCTGTAAACGCAGAAAACAACACCAGCGCTGAGATCAAACGAAGAATAACTCTTGCTAACCGCTGTTTCTTTGGGTTAAGAAAGCAATTGAGTGGAAAAATTCTCTCTCGAAGGACCAAAGTGTCACTATATAAGACCCTTATCATCCCCGTCCTGCTATACGGTGCAGAAGCATGGACTTTGACAAAAGCGGATGAAAGCACCTTGGGTCGTTTCGAGAGAAAGATTCTTCGTGTGATCTACGGTCCCGTATGCATCGAAGGGGAGTGGAGGAGAAGATGGAACGACGAGCTGTACGGGCTGTACAGCGACGTAGACTTAGCAAGAAGGGTAAAAGTCCAACGACTAAGATGGCTAGGTCACGTAGAGCGCATGGAAACCAATGCTCCGGCCCGGAAAGTCTTCGAATCCACACCCACAGGACAGCGCAGTAGAGGAAGACCGCGAATCAGGTGGCGCGCACAAGTGGAAGGTGACCTCACCCAACTCGGAGCGCGAAACTGGAGACATCTAGCTAGGGACCGAGCTAGATGGAGAAGTTTGTTGGGTGAGGCCCTAGTTCACACAGGACTGTAGCGCCACCTTAAGTAAGTAAGTAAGTAACTGGATATACAACCATGAATATTTACGCAGCTAAAAATTGATACAAAATGGCTTTGGAAAGTATCAGTAATTAAAACTAATGAGTTTTGAATATTGAACGAAATGCACTTTTGCCTTATGTGACAAATACCACATGAAGTTAGTAAGTTAAATTAATAGACCGTAAAATAGATAATAATATATATTTTTGCAAGAAGATCGTTTTATGTTCAAAATCAGCTGAAGCCGTCTACTTAATAAAACTTACTCTTCTCTCTTCTCGTTCTCCGACATATAATGAGAATTTATATGCCTGATGATTTTTGTATGGAAAAGTGGCATTAAACATATGTTACAGACTTCAAAATTGGGATCCATTGTTTTTAGGCCTGTAATGCGTTTTTTGTAAATTTCCTTATGCCTTTGTTTGATGTGATTTGTGAATTCTGATCGAAGCGCGCATTGGAATTTACATTCTTTACATCGAATCGGACGTCTAAGATGTTTATTTTGTCAACAACATAAAGAAAAAAAGGAAAAGAAAACAAACAAACACAAAGAAAGAAAAATAAATTTAAACAAAAAATAAAAGAAAACCACATAAATTGAGAAGAAACAAAACAGACTGAATTTTACTTACTCTCGATAGGTGTAAGCTACTTCATAATGCTTCTTCATATGAATTGTGCAATCCAATACTGAATCAAATTGTTTTTCACAAATTTCACAAAAGTTGTCGGTAATTGGTGGCGGTGGTGGTGGTAGGGGAGAAGGTTTTTTGGCTTGAGGAACAACAGAGGCAGTTGTTGATTTCTTTGGTGGAAGCTTCTCCATACCTTTATGAACACAACCAATGTGAACTCTCAAACCGAATTCTGTTGCGAAAGATTTGTCGCATCCAGTGCAGCGGAATTTTCCGCCCGCAGACGTTGTAATGTTGCTATTTGTACTATAGAGATATAAATTTGATAAATTAATTGTTGTACAACATCATTTATTGTGAATTTGAACAACTTACTACTTTTTGGGTGATGTTTTTAAATATGGCACAATTGGAGGGGTTTCTATGCAATCTTCTGGTGGTGGTTCAATCACTTTTTTTCTTAGAAATCCGCTCAAAGGAATACACGCAGCACTGCTACTGCTAACCGAGCTCACTCTGCTCACACTACCTCGCCCAGCACCACCACCACCACCTCCAATAGCCATGGCAGATGTTCCATTACTCTCGTGAGTTTCTTCATGTTGCTGAAGATTAACATACCGCCCAAATTGCTTATCACACAATAGACAAATAAATAACTGCTTGGCTTTATTAATTCGGCGCATGCTGTGAAATAGAAAAAAAAACACTTCTAGTAAAAATGTCCATGTGAATCATTTGAATTTTTTGTACTTATGAGCTTGATTCTTGTGTAAAAAGAAATCATTTTTGCTGCTGAATGTTTGATCGCAATGGTTACACTCAAAATATCCACTACAATCATTCACAATTTGTCTGTAATTAAACAAAAACTTTAAATTATTCTGCTGGAATTCATACAAAAATTAAGATCTCTTACGAATGGGTGTATTTCAAGTGCTGTCCGTATATGGTGCTGCTAAATAGATATACATCACAAATTCTGCATTTAACAACCCATTCACCTGAACTGCAGAGACAAACAAAAATAACAACAAAAAACAAACTCATTTAAAACAACGGTTTTTCGAATATTTAATGATACTTACGCTTTTAAGTTTTCAACATATTCCATATAATTATCTGGATGTCGATTTCGCACGTGAGCGTGCATTAAAGCTGGAATTTTTGGCTTAAATCCGCACATTTCACAAACTTCACTCTTAGAGTCTGTGAAATTACGTCCGTTTTTATTATTATGTTCATTATCTACATTTCTTTCATAGATTTGGTTTTCGGCACCTTGGCCATTACATTCACCATCTTTGTTGGCATCATTAGCAGAAATGTGTTTATTGCTAAAAAAAACAGAAAAACCATACGAATCGTGATTGTTTAAAATTGTTTCTGCTAATTTAATGTGATTTTCTTACATGACTGATCCGTTGTTATCTTCTTCATCATATTCACAGCTGCTTTGGTCTGATACGATTTCATCTTTGACTTGAACATTACAAATTGGTTCGAGAGGTAATCCGTCCAGAGAATTACTGCAGGGGAATTAATAAAAAATAATAACTTTGTAAACAAAACTTTACAACAAAAAAAAGCTTCGTAATTTCAGAGGTAATACAATTTATGTTTTGTATTTCAAAAAGATTCCAACGATTTTAATAAGTGGTAAGAAAAAGTAAACAGACTTAGGTTTCCTAGGCAAAAACAGCTAATATGACTTATACAACTTTTGTTTGGTGAGGTTTTGACCTTAGGACTTTAATGACAATATTCTCAAAAAAAAAAAAATCCAGTAGCCAACTTTGCTTCTTGGATCATGACTGGGGATAGGTTATACAGAGCTTCCAATGCTATTGACTCCTTTAGTTTCTAACCGAGATTTTGCAAGCCCATTACTGAGGTACAATTTTTCAAATCTTTTTTTGTTGTTTTTATTATGGTAACATTATGAATAGGTAATAAATTACACAATTAATAGTAATTTTTCGGCGCTACTTACAAGGAAAAAGTTTTTTTTTATGGGTAATGCCTCTTGTGAGAAATGGACAAATCCTCAAAGAGTAACAATTCTTATCAGGATAAGTGCTTTTAATAAGTCGTTCGGATTCGGCTTTTAAATTGTAGGTGCCCTCCATTCCTGACATTACTCGCACACAGGAATAGTTGAGAGTTGTAAGCCACTAGGCCCACGTTCTCTACCAACTAATTTATTTATTTTTAGCTACCAGGACTTTCTACCAATGTGGGTAGTTTATGAGTTTTATTATAGTGACCAGATATTTTTTAAGACAATGCGGGACACAATTTTTTTAATTGATGAAAGTATTTTATTTTATTTTTAAGTACTACAATAAATAAATAATAAAAAATACATACAACATGTACAACATATTTCATAGGTTGATATAACTAATCAGTCTTTAAGATACAAAAAATCACAAAACTTAAACAAATTTCTTCTTTATAAAATAAAATAAAAACATAAACATAAATATACTTAATATTCTGTAAAAAAATATTTTTTGCCCAGATCGTTAGTTATATTTTTCACTGGTGTGATTTTTTTCTAAAACTTCACCATTATTCTTAATAGAATCTTAAAAAACTAGTCATTTTCGTAAAATAATTTAAGCAAAACAATAGACTTAACTGTTTCAACTTTCATTCGGGTTTTTTCTTGCGTCCACAAATGATTTATTATCGAAAATATTCGTTCAATGGAAGCATTTGTTCCAGGAAGACTCAAAATATATTCGATAACCATTAACAGATTTTTGTAAGGTACATTACTTCCGCCGAAATATTTAAATATCTCCACCCAACTTAAATCAATTGAGCAAGCATGGTCGATCCATTGTTCAACTTTTTGCGGAATAACATATTTTTTAAATAAGAAATTTCGTCAAACAAGTCGTTCTCAGCAATGGAATCGTTTGCATTTTCTAGTATGAACGACAGTCCTTTTTGAACTTCCTGCCACTCAATTGATTTTTGGAGACATACCTATTGAAAATATTCGGCGTACTTACATTGAGAAGTCCACTTCTCGAGGTATTGCAAGCAGTTTTTGTAAAAGTTTTTTAATATGAGAAGTGAACCACGTTCTATTATTGGCACCACATTCTTCCAAATTATTTAAATTTTGTGTCATTGTGATTGAAATTAACTGTTCCTCAGTTCTTTCTTTCAATTTGAACTTTAGGCTCGCAATTTGGTTTTGGATTTCCATGATGGTTTTGTTATCGCCTTCTACCTGCAAAATTGCATTATGGAACAAAGAGGACTGGTTATGCAAGAACATCAACCATAACTCTGATTTTGGCTCTTCAAAAAAATGTTTTAAAACGTTTGGACATTTGTCAAGGGATACAAAACATGACGAAGAGTTGAGATGTGCAGATGTACATATGAACAACTTTTTCATTAGATATTCTTGAATATTTTGGTTTTTCGGGACTTTGCGGGACAAATTAATCAATGCAGGACATTTTGCGGGACAATTTATGGTGCGGGACAACTATGTGAAATGCGGGACAGTCCCGCACAATCCGGGACGTATGGTCACTATAAGTTTTATCAATGGGCAGGTTCAGACAACATAAGGGACTTCATTTGCAGTCAACTTCATTCTTTGAACGTAAATTTTGACCAAGGCAACTAGTTAGTTTTTCAAGTGTCATGAATTTAAAATTCAGAACTTTACTTCTCAAACCTCTACTTCAAGTTCATAGTACAAAAACTACCAAAATCATTATTTTCTACAAAACACTCCTCAGGCAAGCTACAAGTCCATCACGATTTTTATTTTGTATTTTAAAGAAATATTACTTATTTCTTTTCCAAATTTACAAGGAACCTTTTTACAGAAAGCATTAAATGAAGTTGTTCAGAAAATAATTAAATCATTGAATAATAAAGTTCAGCTTTCCGTTGAATGAAAAAACATGATCAATTGTCATTTTGACATAAGTTGACTTGACTTGATAGTAAGGGAGATTTTTCTTGTCTAACTTTCCAGTCAACTTTCCAATAAAGTTGCCTTAATTGGAAGGCAATTTTTTGGCAGCTGGCCAATCAGATGCAAGAAACTTGCCTTACTTTCAAGTCCCTTATGTCGGCTGAACCTGCCCAATGTTAATATTTTAAAGACATCCATAATGTTTTGTTCAGAGGAAACATTTAGAAAATTTATCAGAGGGGTTGTTCGATTAGAGTTTTTTTTGGAGATGAGTTCGGCATGTTGGCAATCGATGCGATGGTGAGGTTATTCGGGGTCAGTGGAATGTTGTTCTGGCAAAATGGTTTGTTGATCTTTTGCTATGTAGTGGCGTTGAGTAATGTTGCAGTGGCCTAGTCGGAGTCTTATATAGCACCTGAGTATATTTGGAGATATATTTGTAAGGTACATAGTTTTTTGGCCTTGAAGGTTTATTCCAGGGGCCCTACTCTGTAATGCGTTTCGAAAGCCAATCCGATTCGAATCTGATATTCGATTCGTTTATGAATTCGTACTCTGTAAAATGTTCGAATCGAATAAAACAATCTAGTACTTTTTCTATTTATCCAATAGATTTACCGAGTCTCGAAGTATTTCTTATGAGATTTGTCAAAGCAAAAATAAAAAAAATTAAAACAAATCACAAAGACGAGGAAAAAATTAAAATTAAAATTCAGTCATTATTATCACTTGAAAATTATCGTAATGACTTTTTTTACACTTCACTGCTTTGCAATTGCCACATCTCTCTTTTTATTCAAGCTTAGAAAGTTTAAGCTGATTTTTTTCATAGTCATTTCGTTTTTTGTGTTGCAATTTGTCTTTTGCTAAGGTATACTTTTTTCCTTCAAGTCATACGAATTCCACCATAATTTCAAATTGCTTTTATTTGGTATGCACATTTTTCTCTGATGATTCCCTGTAATGGGATTTATTTGCTTAAATTTTGAATAAAATTATTATTTCCTTACTTATATTTTATCTATTTCACACAACTCAACACAATTTTTACTTTTGAGTCCTTTAAAAACGACCTTCGAATTGCAATTCGTTACCTCTCTTGGTGTAGAAAGAAAATTTCCGTTTTCGAACGCTAATGACATTCGGAAACGCATTGCCAGGTACGAAAAATCCGAATGCGGATTTGTCATTCCGTAAGTACTAGATTTCTTATCCGCATCAGAAATAGAGAGTACAAAATATTCGTTTTCGAAAATATTTGCTTTCGAAACGCATTACAGAGTAGGGCCCCAGGGTTACCGGAGTTATTCTTTACAACTGTTTCTTTTCAGGCTAGAAGCTTTGTGAAATAGTTTGAATTTAATAAGTGGTTCTTCGAAGGTAGCTTTTGCCATTTTTTCTTCCAACTCATTACCTGATATTCCCATATGATTTTAAGATTTTTATTTCCGATTATTTGATCCCTCGGGCGTTTATTTCAGTTCTGTTGTTCAGATTTTTAAATACCTGATTGTTGACAGGCTGTCTGAAATGATTGCAGTTTTTTATGTGGTTTTTGTATATTGTAGCTTTGAGAATATCAAAAGTTTCGCAGTAAAGATGGAGGTATAGTCTTATAAGAGACCTTAGCCTTTTCAACTTCCCATAGGAAGTTATTTTAATCGGTCCGATTTGTCGAATTGAAAATGTTGACATTTCTCGACGTTTTATCGAAATAAAAGATTTTTTATAAATCAAAAAAACTGAAAAAAAAATATTTGTCACCACGAAAATTTTACGAACAAAAAATGATTTTATCTCCAAAAAAAACTTTGTGCAACGAAGAATAACGTTTTTAACATCTGGTAAAATTTAAAGAAAAATCGAACCTGAAAAAACAATACTAAAACTTGGTAAAAATGTACATTGATTTTCGACTCAAATATCTTTTCAAAAATTTGAGATTATGGCTTCTAACTATTTTTATCTCACAGAAAATATTGTTTTCGACATCCACAAAAAATAGTACGCAAAATTGGTAAAAACTTAAGTTAAGTTCGGTTTTCGATATCTCGTTAATAATAGAAGGCATTGACTTCAATATAATTTCATTCATCCAATTTGTATTTGTTTATATAAGAAATAAAACTTTTAAGAAATTATACTAAATAAATAAATTAGGTGGCGCAACAGTCCGTAGAGAACCAGGGCCTAGTGACTTACAACTCTCAACCATTCCTGTGTGCGAGTAATGTTGTCAGGGATGGAGGGGACCTACAATTTATATGCCGAATCCGAACGGCTAATTTTGAGAAAGCACTTTTTCATGACAAGAATTACTCTTGGAGAATTTGTCAATTCCTCGCAAGAGGCAGTACCCATGAAAACTCTTTACTAAAATTGGTAAAAATTGGTTTTCGACTAAAAATCTCGTTAACTAAAATAGATTTTGAAATCAAACTATTTAATCATATGCAAAATATTGTTGGTAATTTAAAATTTTGTTTTAAATAATTCAACTAACACCTTTTTTTAACAAAACACTAAAACCTTTTAAGCAAGAAAAATTGACGGACGGGATGGGGAGTTATATCTTTTGTTTTCAAATTCGACAACTACTGCTAAACAAATTCCGTATTCCTTTTCCTTCCTTTTAAAGTTATTTGTTTTCGTAAGCATTTTTCAGCATATCTCATTGCTTGTTGTGGCTTTTGGGGGTTATTGTAGTTTTTGTTGTTTAAGGCGTTTGGTATTTTCCATGGTGTGAATATTGAACATTGTTTTGGTTTGGACTGGAAAATTCCATTTTTCTGAGCAGTACCGAATGTTGTAATGGTGATGGAAAGAATTGGTGTTTAGTTCTCCGTAGTATTTTTGGGAATGGGATTTGAATGGGTGATTTATTGCTGTCGTTTATTCCGAGAAGAATGGATGGCTTTTGGGATTCAATTCGTTCAGGAATTGAGGGAAGCCCAGCATCTGTTAAGACATAATTGATATGTGTTGTTCGGAATGGTCTTTGGGTCGTACTGTGGTATGATGATGTTATAAGTTGCAATGATTATTTGCTGTAGATATAAATAAATATATATATATTATATAAATATAAAGTCCGTAGTCTATTTTTGCTGGCAAACCCGATTTTATTAAATTTATAAGAGAGTTTAAACTACAGAAACTATGTTTAGAAACTTAGTATCTTATCATACTAATCCTGGTAGCAAGGCTTTTTTTAATATAACGACAATGTAATTTTAAGTTTAATTTACAAACAAATAAAATACCTACTAACTATTTACATTTCCAATTGATTTATTATAAAGATCAACTACAATATTTTCGAAGCATGTTTTTTTGGCATATGTTTTTTTTGCTTTTTTTTGTAGAGATTTCTGTTCCATATTATTCACCCCAATTTATTATATCTAAGAAGATATTTGAGAAATCAGCTGCTACGGCGTATAAACAATAATTTATATATTATAGCTAGCTATTATGACACTAATTTTATTAAAAACTATTACAAAGAGCACAACTGATAGTTAACAACCTTAAAAATGGTATCCTCCCCGTTTTCAAAGTTATCGACTAAAGAGAATGTGTTTTTTATTTCTTTTTGACATTTTCTGCGCGTTGGGAATTCTTTCACAAAGGCCATAATTTAAGGGCCTAAATTCCATTCAATCAATTCGTTCAAAATTAGGCGATGAAAAAGAGTGATGTGTTATTTTGATAGAAAACAAAATAGAAACGATCTTGGCTTTCAATGAAGTGTATTGGGATGAGTATAAAAAAAATACCTATCAACTCTCCATGCTTTAAGGAAAAAATACCATATTAAATTTTGTAACTGAATTTCATAATAAATAATAATAATTTCACAAAATCAAATCAGTATTTTTCACTATTATGCCAGGAAAATAATAATAGATACAAATTAAGAATGGTGTTGCATTTTTGTTATAACAATTTAATGATTAAAATTGTTGTTTAACCTTAAATACATGGTCGTAACGCCTTTATTATTGGTAGCAGAACAGCACCTTGTACCATAGAATTAACCACCTTGACACATGCCTTGAAAAGTGTGTAATGCCACCATTATTTTTTATTTTTAACCATAAGATGTCCTTGTTTCTTTTTAATCATTGAATGAGTTTTGAAACAAAAAAAGCTCCATGGAATTTTCAAGCCTTGTTTAAACTAAATGATTCTACATACACTTTGAAGAATTTAATTGGAAGTAGTTAGTACATACACATACATAACACAACATGAAAACCAACTTCAATAGGATATAATTTCTTTTTAAAATCCTGTTTTAAAATGTTAAGTCAAGACAACGGTCTAATCATTGATAAAGCATCGGTTCAAATCGATCATCGAAATCAAGCATCAGTGATCGTTAGTAGTAAATTGGGAGACCATATCGAAAGCTAATGCGTGCTGTTGTCGTGTGGTCTTTCTTTTTCATCTGTCCTTCTGTCTCGTATTAATGTCTTGTGTTGTATCACCTTATATAGTCTTAGTCGCTCAAGGTGTTGTGTCTCTACTTCGTACATTAATGTGCTGAGTAAGTAGTATGTAATGTAATGTAATTACAAGTCTCTTTAGCTTACTTTTCACTTCGCCCATCATAGCCCGAAAAGCCTGGTCCGTAGCCGTCGCTCAACTCTGAGGAAACAACTTCTTTGGGTGTGCTTGCTTCAGATGTTTTTCTCCTTTTTTCTGGAACATCACAGCTGCTTTAAAAAGATTGATGTGAATAATAATTCAATACATATCAAACGATATTGAGATCTTACCTGCTATCATCTGCTCTTGCTCTTAAATTGTTCCTTACTTTGTGCTCGGCAATGTGTATATTTAGTTCTTTCCATGTCTCAAATACATCATGACAAAAATTACATGTGAATGTTTTTGTTTTATTCACAGACCTGAAATTAAATTTGCCTATTACATTGAATGCCTTTGAGATTTATATTAAATTTATTTACTTGGCATATTTTGAGCTTTCCATGGAGTAGTTGGTTTCTTGTGAGTTTTCTTCATTTCCTGGCTCTATTTTTGGTTCTTTTAATACTTTATCGAGATTCTTGTCAGCACCCAATGTGGGCACTTCAGCACTTTGAGATTCAACAGAATTTATAGCTAAATCACATGGTTCCTCTTTTATAACAACATCCTCAGGATCCTTTGGGAATTTTTGCTGAGTTTGGAGCATATCATTGAATGCTATGTGAGATTTGATACACATCTGCTGGAAGTTATATGCGTCATTGAGTTTTTTAATACAAATGCTGCATAAGACTTTGGGCAAACTATCCGAAGGCTCGACTGGCAAGAGGGCAATTTTGGTTAACATTGATGCAACATTGACCGAGTTAATCCGCGAAAAGAAAAACATTTTCATATCATCGCGCCTTTTCATACAGGCTCTGCAGATGTCTCGAAATTCTAAAGGAAGAGCCATAATGATGCGCTCCTATAGATTAAAAAAAATGTAGAACATTCATTTTTAAACAATTGAATGTAAAAGAATGCAATACGAAAAAAAAAAAACAATTTTAAATCATTTTATTTGTTTGTTTTTGTTTTGTTTATACATACCCTGAGCGGGTTAAGTGTTTAAGTATTTGGTTTGTAGTCTATTTTATAATATTTGGAACGTTATTTCTTGTAGGAGATTCGTAATTCTTATGTTTTGAGATTTTTCACAAGTTGTGCGAAAAATGTCCTTTGAGACACCGCCAAACTCCTTTTTGATGGTAGGGGTAGCAGAAATCCATCTTCCATAAATCATTCTATTTGTTGTTGTTGCTTTTTTTTTTGCAGAAATGTCAAATGTCACGAAAGTGCGCTTGACCCGCATGTTCACGATAGGGGCGAGTATGTTCCGAGATAATTGATAGATAGATAATTACACCCATTTCACAGCTAACTTGTTTGCTAAAATTGCGCAATAAATTTTATATTTGTAAATATACTCATTATTCAGTAGTACCCTTGGAGGAATGATTAGGGCGTAGGACTTTTAGTCAGAAGTCTGGTTCAATCCGTGCTTGTGCCACCTAGAATTAATTGAAAAATTCAATAAAAGTTATTCTATGTCATAGAAAAGTGCTTTCCTGAATTATTCGTTAGCATAAAAACTGTAGGTCCCCAATATCCCTGACATTACTTACACACAGGAATGGTTGAAAGTTGTAATTCACTAAGACCTGGTTCTTAACGAGCTATAAGCGTCTCTAAATTTATTTTAAGTGCTTGGGCCTGGATTGTTTACAGTTGGTTATGAATTTGTTTAACAAGTCTTGTAAAAGCCAAAGCTTATATGTTCTTCAATTTCAAAATAGGCCATCCTATTCATTTTTATTATGGATATCTATTTTTTTTTTGCGAACATCAACACCATTGACATTCTAGGTTTGGACTGTTAATCAATTTATATTCCCATTGAAAATCCTTCTTAAAAGTGATTCCACCTATTAACCTATGCTTTTCTTCTTGTAGTTTTGGTGGCAAAAATTATAATAATTTTAAAACTCCATCTTTTGTTTATAGGCCTCAACAAACTATTTTTTCGAAGAAACTAAGGACATAATTATAAGGTTTGAGAAAGTAAAAATAAAACACAAAAATCAAGTTCAAAAGTTTCTCCATATTTATGCTGGACCTACAGAAGGGTTAGTCACGTTGAGGAATAGATAACACCAACACGTAGTTGGCTACTGGCAGTCCATACTTATATCTATCTATATTCAACCCAAATTGTTTATTTTCTTCAACAATTTTCCAAATGCGTCCTTGTTTATCCGTGTGTGAAGTTCTGTAAAGAACCAATGTCTTCAAACTACAGTTTTTTGGAGCTCTACGAAATCACACTCAGAACCTCGTTTTAAGATTTCCTACTCCAAAAATCTATTCTATTTTTTAATTGTTAATAAAACAAATGCCAATGCTTTTTTATTGTTTTCTACTAATAACGAACAAAACTTATTTCTGTTTATATTTTGGCATTATTGAGCTGTTAAAATCTAGGAAAATAATGAATTGGTGAATGCATTTATTACGAGCTAAATTTTGACAGGTTATTGGAGATCACAGCTGAAAGCGGGAATAATCGAGGTTGTATCTCCTGAGAAAATTTGCTTGAACGGATAGAAATGATATATCGAATAGAATTTCGAATTCTATTTAATTTAAAACTCGGAGTATAGTTTCCATAAGTTCAATTGCATATTCTGCTCAACTTTCTTTTGACAAAATTTAGCTCAGGTTTTGCCTGAACTTTGGAGAAAAAGAGTGAGCTACATTTTAGATCAAGCTGTCAAAAAGACAGCAACGGAGTGACATAAGTACTTTTTGTAAGAAAAACAAAACAAAAATATTTATTTGAACAAAATTAATGTTTGAAATTGATTCGGACGGTTTAACTATTGAAGACATAAACAACTTGGAATATTTGGCCAAGGTAAGGAGGCAAAAAGTGTATAACAAAATTGAATCATATTGAAACAAGTATTTTTCCACTTACTTTTTTGTAAAATATTGTCAAAAACATTCAACAATGATTATTGGTAAGGCCTTTTGTATAAAGTGCTCCATGTAATTAAGCCTTAAGATCTTTTTTGATGGAACGCGTCTAAATTTGTCCAAGAAATTAACATGACAGTGGATTGTGGATTCTGTTTGATTGTCATTTTTGGCGTTTTTTTGTCGGCTAAACTTTTCTTTATGTTGGCCACATTTTTCGTCTGATTGAAATTAAACTTTCCTTCGCCGTTGTCCGCTGTGTTAGATCTCGAAAATTCTAGAATAATTTTTGTTTAATTGCTTGAAATTTATAAAAAATCAATTCAATTAAAAAATGGCATCAATTAGTTTGTTAAATCCAAAAGCTGAATTTGCCCGTGCAGCTCAAGCATTGGCTATAAATATATCGGCCGCAAAGGGACTACAGGATGTCATGAGAACTAACCTCGGACCAAAGGGAACCATGAAAATGTAAGAAAACATTAAATTTAAGTCTTGTTATATGATAAAATGTACATTAGATCAAAGTACTATAAATCTTATTTAAGAAAAATCCTTCGAACAAATGCAGATGGTTTGAACGGAGGTGTGTCTATTTCTAGGTTATGTCGCAGCAGATGCGTCATGCATTTGATTTTTATGGAAAAGGATTTTATTTTATTTATTAAAACTACAATGGAATTTATTCAATCTGTCTTTAAATCTGAATAATTTCAAAGGAGCGTCTTCGACCACATTTCGTCCCTTTACTAGCTCCTAAGACTTGTTTAAGTTTAGTTTGCATATGTTTCTGAATCAATAGCTTGTGGCGATTTGAGTTAAGAACAATTCACATCGGGCCTAATTAAACTTTAACAGTAGAGTTATGCGCATTTAGCCAGTAAGTTTATTATTTGTGTGTAAATTTGCTATAAAATGTGCGCTAGAACAAAATGAACTACCATTTGACTTGGTTAATGTTTAATTTAGTTCCTCGAGTCTGATCACAGATCAAATAACTGAACGAAACATTTTGTAAAACTGCCAAATTCTGTCCCGAAGTAAAATTCCCAATGAAGTTAGGCGCACTTAGCCAGCAAGTTTATTTTTTGTGTGTAAATTTGCTATAAAATGTGCGCTAAAACAAAATGAACTGACATTTGACTTGATTAATGTTTAATTTAATTCCTCGAGTCTGATCACAGATCAAATAATTGAACGAAACATTTTGTAAAACTGCCAAATTCTGTCTCGAAGTAGAATTCCCCTCAACATTGAAGTTAGGCGCATTTAGCCAGCAAGTTTATATGAATAAAAAAAAAAAAATGAACTGACATTTGACTTGATTAATGTTTTATTTAATTTCTCGAGTCTGATCACAGATCAAATAACTGAACGAAACATTCTGTACAACTGTTAAATTCTGTCCCTAAGTTAGGCGCATTTAGCCAGCAAGTTTATAATTTGTGTGTAAATTTGCTATAAAATCTGCGCTATAACAAAATGAACTGACATTTGACTTGATTAATGTTTTATTTAATTTCTCGAGTCTGATCACAGATCAAATAACTGAACGAAACATTCTGTACAACTGTTAAATTCTGTCCCTAAGTTAGGCGCATTTAGCCAGCAAGTTTATTATTTGTGTGTAAATTTGCTATAAAATGTGTGCTATAACAAAATGAACTGTCATTTGACTTGATTAATGTTTTATTTAATTTCTCGAGTCTGATCACAGATCAAATAACTGAACGAAACATTCTGTACAACTGTTAAATTCTGTCCCTAAGTTAGGCGCATTTAGCCAGCAAGTTTATAATTTGTGTGTAAATTTGCTATAAAATCTGCGCTATAACAAAATGAACTGACATTTGACTTGATTAATGTTTTATTTAATTTCTCGAGTCTGATCACAGATCAAATAACTGAACGAAACATTCTGTACAACTGTTAAATTCTGTCCCTAAGTTAGGCGCATTTAGCCAGCAAGTTTATTATTTGTGTGTAAATTTGCTATAAAATGTGTGCTATAACAAAATGAACTGTCATTTGACTTGATTAATGTTTTATTTAATTTCTCGAGTCTGATCACAGATCAAATAACTGAACGAAACATTCTGTACAACTGTTAAATTCTGTCCCTAAGTTAGGCGCATTTAGCCAGCAAGTTTATAATTTGTGTGTAAATTTGCTATAAAATCTGCGCTATAACAAAATGAACTGACATTTGACTTGATTAATGTTTTATTTAATTTCTCGAGTCTGATCACAGATCAAATAACTGAACGAAACATTCTGTACAACTGTTAAATTCTGTCCCTAAGTTAGGCGCATTTAGCCAGCAAGTTTATTATTTGTGTGTAAATTTGCTATAAAATGTGTGCTATAACAAAATGAACTGTCATTTGACTTGATTAATGTTTTATTTAATTTCTCGAGTCTGATCACAGATCAAATAACTGAACGAAACATTCTGTACAACTGTTAAATTCTGTCTCTAAGTTAGGCGCATTTAGCCAGCAAGTTTATTATTTGTGTGTAAATTTGCTATAAAATGTGCGCTATAACAAAATGAACTGTCATTTGACTTGATTAATGTTTAATTTAATTCCTCGAGTCTGATCACAGATCAAATAATTGAACGAAACATTTTGTAAAACTGCCAAATTCTGTCTCGAAGTAGAATTCCCCTGAACATTGAAGTTAGGCGCATTTAGCCAGCAAGTTTATAATTTGTGTGTAAATTTGCTATAAAATGTGCGCTAGAACAAAATGAACTGCCATTTGACTTGATTAATGTTTAATTTAATTCCTCGAGTCTGATCGCGGATCAAATAATTGAACGAAACAGTTTTGTAAAACTGTCAGATTCTGTCCCGAAGTAAAATTCCCAATGAAGTTAGGCGCACTTAGCCAGCAAGTTTATTATTTGTGTGTAAATTTGCTATAAAATGTGCGCTAAAACAAAATGAACTACCATTTGACTTGATTAATGTTTAATTTAATTCCTCGAGTCTGATCACAGATCAAATAACTGAACGAAACATTTTGTAAAACTGCCAAATTCTGCCTCGAAGTAGAATTCCCCTGAACATTGAAGTTAGGCGCATTTAGCCAGCAAGTTTATAATTTGTGTGTAAATTTGCTATAAAATCTGCGCTATAACAAAATGAACTGTCATTTGACTTGATTAATGTTTTATTTAATTTCTCGAGTCTGATCACAGATCAAATAACTGAACGAAACATTCTGTACAACTGTTAAATTCTGTCTCTAAGTTAGGCGCATTTAGCCAGCAAGTTTATTATTTGTGTGTAAATTTGCTATAAAATGTGCGCTAAAACAAAATGAACTACCATTTGACTTGATTATTGTTTAATTTAATTCCTCGAGTCTGATCAAAGATCAAATAATTGAACGAAACATTTTGTAAAACTGCCAAATTCTGTCTCGAAGTAGAATTCCCCTGAACATTGAAGTTAGGCGCATTTAGCCAGCAAGTTTATAATTTGTGTGTAAATTTGCTATAAAATCTGCGCTATAACAAAATGAACTGACATTTGACTTGATTAATGTTTTATTTAATTCCTCGGGTCTGATCGCGGATCAAATAATTGAACGAAACAGTTTTGTAAAACTGACAGATTCTGTCCCGAAGTAAAATTCGCAATGGAATTAAGCGCACTTAGCCAGCAATTTTATTATATTCGTAAATTTGCTATAAAACGTGCGCTAGAATGAAATGCTCTGTCATTTGACTTGATTAATGTTCTATTATATTTCTTGAGTCTGATCACGGGGCATACACTTACATACATATTTGCTAACAACAAAGTATTAAACTATTTACAGATCGTTTAGTTAAATATTTAAATTATAATTTTCAGGTTGGTTTCTGGCGCTGGCGATATTAAAATCACCAAGGATGGAAATGTGCTTCTCCACGAAATGCAAATCCAACATCCAACCGCTTCGATGATTGCTCGTGCCAGTACAGCTCAAGATGACTCAACTGGTGATGGCACAACTTGCACTGTTCTCCTTATCGGTGAGCTTCTAAAACAGGCTGATATCTTCTTGTCTGAAGGTCTGCATCCTCGCATCTTGACCGAAGGTGTAGAGAAGGCTAAAATCAAGGCCCTGGAAATTCTTGAGTCCATGAAGGTGCCCATCGAGGTGAACAAGAAAAATCTAGTTGATGTAGCAAGAACAAGTTTAAAAACTAAAGTTCATTCAAATTTGGCTGATTTGCTCACTGAAGTTTGTGTGGATGCATTGTTGGCCATTCGTCAAGAAGAGAAGCCAATTGACTTGCATATGGTTGAATTAATGGAAATGCAACATAAGACTTCCACCGACACTAGTCTGATTCGTGGTATTGTAATGGATCACGGCACTAGACATCCTGACATGCCAAAACGTTTGGAGAACGCCTACATCTTGACTTGCAATGTTTCGCTTGAATACGAGAAATCCGAGGTCAATTCTGGATTCTTCTACAAGACCGCAGAAGAGCGTGAGAAGTTTGTTTTGGCTGAACGTGAATTTATTGATCAGCGTGTGAAGAAGATCATTGAATTGAAGAAGAAGCTTTGCGATGGCACAGACAAGACATTCGTTGTGATCAATCAAAAGGGAATCGACCCCATGTCATTGGACGCTCTGGCTAAAGAAGGAATAATGGCTCTGCGACGTGCGAAGAGGAGGAACATGGAACGTTTGGCCTTGGCATGCGGTGGTGTGGCTCTTAATTCCTTGGATGAAATGGAGGAGTCTAATTTGGGGTAAGATTTGCTGTTAAAATAGCTTAAAACTATGTAATTAATTATTTCTGATGTTTTCAGTTATGCTGGTGTTGTTTACGAACACGTTTTGGGAGAAAATAAGTACACCTTTGTGGAGGAATGCAAGAACCCACAATCGGTGACTATTCTTATTAAGGGACCCAACAAGCACACAATTATTCAAATCAAGGACGCCATTCGTGATGGTTTACGAGCCATTAACAATGCCATCAATGATAAATGCCTCATTCCTGGAGCTGGTGCCTTTGAGATTCGTGCTTATAATCAGTTAATGAAATACAAAGATGAAATCAAGGGAAAAGTGCGTCTAGGAGTTCAGGCTTTCGCTGAAGCCCTCTTGGTCATTCCCAAGAATTTGGCCATTAACAGTGGCTACGATGCCCAGGATACTATTGTCAAGCTAACCGAGGAAGATCGTTTGAATCCTGATGCGGTAGGCCTTGACTTGGCAACAGGGGAACCAATGAAACCTGTCGACTTGGGAGTTTATGATAATTATATTGTTAAGAAACAAATTCTCAATTCCTGCTCCGTTATTGCTAGTAACCTCCTGCTTGTTGATGAAGTTATGCGTGCTGGTATGACAAGTCTTAAAGGATAAGTGGAGACAATAAAGTAAAACCTCCTCGTATTATTATAATTTTTGTCACGCGTACTTTTTTTTTAATTAAAACATACATTAAACAAGTGCATTTACTGTTCAAATAAAACTCGTTTTTTTGCTATTTTATAAAGTCTGTAAACACACTGCAGGTCCAAAGCTTGAGTGAATTCCTTACCTGAACAATAGTTAACACGTTCAATTGAATTCGTAAGTTTTTATTTAAAAGCCACGTTTTGACGTCATAAGATTTTTTTTGAAATTCATCTAGTGACTAGTTCAAAATGGGAAAAGTTGCGGAAGCACGATTGAAAACCGTTCTGCCATCATTACTCTTATTAAAGATAGCAAATCACGAGAAGTTGCTTCGCAGATGAAGATATTGAAGAGTTGCATTCAACGTAAAATCGAACAGCACGCTCAAAAAATACTTCTTGAGGATAAACCACGTTCAGGAGGACCTAGATCTTAAAATAAACAAGATGATGTGCTATAAGTAACACATAGCAAAAGAAACAGTACCAAAACAGCAGCCGTTGTCATTAACAACAGTCAAACTAAAGCTACGAGATGCTGGACTATTTGGACGACCACAAAATAAGGTGAAACGGTTAGAGGCGACCAAAAGGCGATGAAAATAAGTTCCGAGGTATTTGGCACAAAACGGAGCATTTTAGTTCGACGCAGCGCTAAACAAAAGATGCTTTACGACTTTTTGGTTACTACTTTTAAACATAGAGGTGGTTCTGATTTGGTCGGGAGATGTTTTTCTATAATTGGAGTGGGAGACTTGAATCGCTGGTCAGGAATTTTTATTTCAAAAAACACATTCAGACTTTCCCGGAATAACCTTAAATAGAGAGAAGACGAGGAAATTTTACAAGTCATGAAATGGCCATTGCAATTATCGGATATTAACCCTATAGAGTTACTGTGGGAATTATTAGAATTTTGAGATACGGGAGCAACAATATCTCTTGGACGGAACACCTCCATAATAGACTATGTAACTATTAAATAAAAAATCCATAAATTCGACATGGTAACAATTCTTAAGAAATGAAACGATTATACACTCAGCTAAATTCACGATGATGCTTCAAGAACAATAAATGTTTTACTTTCCTCAGGTATGGGGATACAAGGAGTATGTGCAGGTAGAGAAGTTTCAAAGTTTCTTTCTGAAAAGGTGTTTCCTTGTTCCTAATAACACACCAAACTTTGTACTACCTACAGAAACGGTACTTCCAAAATTCTTCCTACCAACCGTGAAACTTCCAAAAATCCTATCGAATATAATAATTGGGAAGAACTTCTACTGGTCTAATGAATGGATGATGTTTTTCTCAGAAGCTTCAATTTCACATTCCTTTTCATCAAATGTATTGGAGATAAGTAACTCACAAACCCATCCTGCTAAGTAGGTATGTAAGCTTTTTTGGGTACTTTCGATATTATATTTTTGAAGAAGGATTAAGAAATTTGTGTTTCATATAAAATTCAATGATTGAACGCGATTTTTTAAAAGCCGCCGTGAGATAATCTGTTACTGTTGAATTTGTGTTGTTTTGACTAAAAACCGCTAGTCGGGACAAGCTTACTAATTGCCTCCCACATTTATTCATATACGCTCTTAATGAAGTTGTCAAAACTGATTTGACAGAAATGATAAGAAATCTGGATGGAGAATTTTAGTTGTTTTCTACCTATTTTGAGTGGTATTTTCTGTGAAATAAAATCCCTATCATAGTTAATCCATCAGCCTAGAGGCGTATTTACCTTGAACTTTTTTTTGGATTGAATATTAAATTGCTTAAGTATAGAACCAACAAATGAATACAACACTAAAGTCTGAAGGGACATCAATTGGGTCAATAAATCTTTAGCTTCAGTTTTAACTAAACTAAAGCTTTCTGATAGACATCATTTTTAACTGCATTGAAGGCCGATATTAATTGGCCTCAATCTATGTTAAAGCTCTTGCGGGCATCTTCGCCGATGCTCCTGTTGCTTGCATTACCAAAAGATTGAACTCTACAATTTTCTAACGTTTAATGACTTAAAGTATCCATAATTACTTGCATAGGCAATTATGCTTACATATGTATGTAGTGGAATCAATGCCCATTATCGGTTTTGTGACTCTAGCTGACAAAATTTGTATAATCTTTTCATGGGTGGTAAAAGACAAATGTGATTTGTTTCCTATTGCTGAGTTGCCAAAACTTTGTATGTTTGGAAAGAAATGGATCAAACTTCGATATTGCCTCCAAGATCATCATGAAATGTTTGTTATGTATATGTACAGTAGATCCAAATTGCCACGAAGAGAAATACCTACCACGTGTTGACAAAGATTTGACAGCTACGCCACGCCGTAGCGACCATGAGCATCACATTACGCCAGTATTTTTCTTTCATCTTCTAACTGCTCAAATAACTTGGAATCAATATTCTGATTTTTGGTTTTATTATTTTGAGAACACAATTTTTGCGTCCAAAGCTTCTTTCACGTGTCGTTTATTTTAAAGTTTCCAATTACAGAAACCTTGACTCTAAGCTTTGATTTAAAAAAAAATTATATAAAAATTGGCCTATTGCTAGGGGAGGCTTTTGGCATTTTATTTGTATGTTTTGAAAGTTTAATTGCTTAAAAAAATATTACAAATTAGCTTTTGTTGGCCCAAGGCTGTAGCCCTTTTGGACCTAGGATAAATACGCCCCTGCATCAGCCATATCCTCTGTCCATCATAAGACATACATACATATACACAGCTGGTCAAAAAAATAGGTGTGATAATTAATTTTTGTATTAATTCATTTTTTATTACTTTTTTATGTTAAAAATTAATTTTACGTAGATACGAGTATTTTAAAAGCTCTTATATTAATTAAATAAAAAGCACTTTAAAACTTTGAAACACATTACAAATATAGATTATATAGCCCCAAAACAACAGATGTAGTTTTTTTTCACTTAGACAAAAAAATAGGTGCGTCTTCTTAAAGTATAAATATAAGCGTTTTTAATAATAATTTCTGTATCTTATCACAATTTTTGTTTTACTTACTCTAATAATCTAAGTATCCTCCGTTATTATCCAAAACTTTTTGGAGTCGTCGCGCCATTGACTATTAACTTTTGGCATGATTACTGGGTATGAAATTCCATTCTCTTTGAACCGCTTCCCACAATTGGTTTCCATTAGTGAAATATTGACCTCCTAACTTACGCTTAAGCTAATTCCACAAGTTCTCAATAGGATTGAGATCAGGAGATTGACTTGGCCATGGGACAACGGATACTTGTTTCTCTCGAAACCAATCTTTCACAAGACCTGCGGTATTTTTAGGATTGTTGTCTTGCTGAAAGTGCCATCGTAGGGGCAAGTTTTCCTCAGAAAACGGTAACATGACATCTTCCACAATATCCCTATATCCGTATTTTGTTAAGATGTTATTAAAACGGAATATAGTACCTACACCATACCAGGAAAAACAGTCCCACGCCATTATATTCCCTCCTGCGTGTTTAATAGTTTTCTGTGTTTAGCGGGGGTGGTAGTCCTTACCTTTTGGTCGCCTTAAATTGAGCCGTTACTTTTCTTTCACCACTCCACAGGATATTTCGCTATTTTTGTACGCCCTCTGGTTCGTTCCTATTAGCATGGTTTAAGGCAAATAATTTTCTGGACCTTATATTGCTAGTCCTAAGGAATGGAACTTTCCCGGCGATTCCTCCTGAGAGATTCGAGTTCTAAAGCCTTCTTCGGATCGAGCGTGTACTGACCGCATTATCAATTTGAGCACCAATAGTCCTTGACGAAATAAAAGGATTAGATTTAGCTAGAAATAGTATGAGGCGGTCAGTGGTAGCTGATGTTTTTTTTCGGCCGCCTTTTATTTTCGCGTACTCCTCTGGGCTTGAGAGCATTTGTTATTCAATTTTGAGATCTGCCTAGGACCTCCGCAATAAATTTGTAGGTCTTGTCCTCATCTCTAAGTCGACGAACTAATTTCCTTTCTTCTGGCGAGCAGTGGACTTTACGACCCATATTCAAACACTAATGAATAAAAAACTATTGTTTGAAGCTAATAAAATGATTATAAACAACCCACCTCAAGAGTTTATACCATTAAATAAATAATATTATAAGAAGCTTGGATTTCATTTGGAGCACACCTATTTTTATGGCCAACTTCTAGAACACACAAAATTTTATTCCAACACAAATAAATTATCTGCTTAGCATTACATTACTTAAACGAAAAAAATTTGGCATCCTTATAGAGAAAAAAACTGTTCTTTCTTTTAAAAAAATGTTGGTTGCATTGCTTACAGTCAAAACAACCGCTAATCAGCAACAAATCAACAGTGGATATCAAATATCTATCAGATATCTCACACCTATTTTTTTGACTAGCTGTGTATATATTTCTTCATTGGTTCCAAATGTTAATTCTTACACATTCACATCCCTTCTGATTCTGATCACAAAAGCTGATTGAAGTTTTGAACTAAATCACAAAGAATAAAAACACACACACATCATATCAGTGTTTTGTTTATTATTCTAATTCGCGCGTTTTAGTGTGATCTTAGTGATTTTTTTTTTAACTGAGCAAGATAAAAACATAAAAGTTAAAAACTTTAACCTGAGCATCAACAATTCGCCTATGTTAATATTATACGCTAGTAAACAAAAAATAATAATTAAAAAATGATATATAGCAAATTTGTGTGTTCCTTAAAAACTATTGTAGATCCATAACATGTTTCAATTGTGTCTTTTCCGTCTACAAATGGTTGTAAAAAAAAAATATGTTCAACGATGTCTTCTGTCGTAGGAATCATAGTCCCGTTCGGAACCTCCACCACCGCGATATCTGCTTTTCGAAGGCTCTCTATAACGATCACGACTACGGCTACGACTTCGAGACTTATGTTTGTGCTTCTTTTTGTGTTTTTCACGTCGCTCAGAGCGATCGCGATTTGATGGCGATCTGTTGTGACGGTCATCTGCAGCCCTACGATAGTCGTGAAAGCCGGTGTTACGTTCGTCATGTTCTGGACGGTAGCTTCCCACCGCACTACCAGCGCCGCGGCCATAATACTCCCTGTCACGATCGTCTCTTCTCCCTCGATCGACATATTCACGTTCGCCATTATACTGATTCGAACTACCTCCGCCTAACCCAGTACCAGGTACACCACGCGCCCCACTCGGAGCAGCACCAGGTCGAACATTATAGTGATTGAAATTCACCTTGTTCACCATACAAAAGTTTTCAAGACGTTTCTCGATTTGTTTTTGAATCGGTACAGGTATACGGGGAAAAAGTGTCGAGAACCAATCGAGCTTAGTTAGAAACTGGTGGGACATTTGTCCGATAGTCATTGTCTAAAGAAAAAAACAAAAACTACATTTATCACTGTCAACAAAATACACTCCCCATGGAGTAGACATTTTGGGTCATACTGGTGACTCACCTGGCCACCACCAGCCTTCACATCAATTTCCTCCTCGTCAAGTAAGTAATCCTCATACCAATCGTACAAATCGGCTGGTGGCTGAGTGTAGCGAATGTACATAAAGCCTACATCATCCAATGAATGCAGATAAATTTGAGAGAAGAAACAAGAAAAAAGAACAAGTTAGTTATAGCTCATTGCTTTCAGCACATACCTGATCTTTTGTTTAGATAAAAAGTCTTTTCATAAAAACAATAAGCACCGAGGTGAAGTGAAAAACACAACAGTTACATAAACATATTATGTAGGTATTGGAAGAAATTCTGAGTGTAGTAATCATGGTATGCACCCGATCGACTTACCACCTACCTAATGCCCGGATATATGGTGAATCTGAATGATTTAAGAGGCCATTAACCTGTTTCCTTGTAAGGCGCAGCGTATACAGTTTGTAAAGTAGACAAAAGGCAGTTGAGACAATTCCACCCGCACCCACTCCTCGCACCTGAAAACACACACAAAAACGATACAAACTTAAATTTGATTAAATAATAAAGTCGAGCAATTAAATGATATTGCCAAATTTTATTAATTCTTCAGAACTTCTGTGTAACAGCAAAATATTTTGTTTTGATCTTCTTGTGTTGTTAGATATTTGAGATATGTAAGTGAAATTTGATTGTTTTATTTCATGTTAATATCGATTTTAATCTAGAAAAACACTATGTTGAAATAACGTAGCTATTAAATAAAATAAATAGTCAGAGTAGAGGGAAGACAGGACGTTTGCTTCTCACTCTGGTTGCATTGGCTGGAGTGTCGCTTTTTAAAACTCTGACAGGGTTTTGTTCTCAAAAACTTCAAAACATAAAAGCTCCTTAATAAAATCCACTAAAAAAGCTCTTTGCTTGCAACTGAAAGTGATAATGGTAGTTCTGTTAAAATGTAAATAACCATAGCTCAATTGTATTGATAGCATTACATCAGCTCAGCAGTGGGAAGAACGGCATTTTTCCCGATGCAGTGTAGTGAGGGTACATCAGGCGTTATTGCTTTCGAAAACGCTTGTGCATAAGGCCTGTACTGACTACTTTTTCCTCAACAGAGTATAGTAGATAGACACACAACAAAATAGAAGGTCCATTTGCTGATACATAGAACTTTACAAAAAACTCAAACCTAAACAAAAACGTCGTTAAGTGAAACATGGTTTATGATTTAGAAAAAGTAGCACATTTCCAAAGTCTGGATGTGCTCGACGATGACGTGGAAAACCCTGAAAATTTAGAAGTTGAAACTCCTCGCCAAAAAGAAATAACAATTGTGGTTTTAGCGAAAATCGAATGTCCATTGAAAAGTCCATCAATCAGGATCAGCATTTGGCTTGTTCAAAAACAACTCCATTGCTCCTATCAATCAAATTTTGGTTACTTTGCTGTTTTTGGCAACTTGAAACTATTTTATTAGCGTAGTTGAATTTGGAAGAATGCATGTCTCGACATATTCAAGGATAGTTTTAAGTGTCCCAAGAAATATTTAAAACTAAGAAATGACTTCATTAAATTCCCGGAATAGCCATCTGCTATTTTAAATATTTTGCAGTAGAATCGATTTTAAATGTTATTCAACATTCATTAAAAATATCGATAAAACAATGAAAGCCTTGCGGCGGGGTTTTAGGGGAGTAAAAGTTTCGGATATAGTTCTATAGCCAGTCACTCAAAGCTCTTTTTTGGATTTGTTTTTGTCAAAAAGGACTAAATTTGTTAGTATTAGTATCTGCCCAAATATGTAAGTTGTATTCAAGTTCTAGATCTTCCTGCTATACGGTGCAGAAGCATGACTATGACTATGGCAAAAGCGGATGAAAGCACCTTGGGTCGTTTCGAGAGAAAAGTTCTTCGTGTGATCTACGGTCCCGTATGTATAGAAGGGGAGTGGAGCAGAAGATGGAACGACGAGCTGTACGGACTGTACAGCGACGTAGACTTAGCCAAAAGGGTAAAAGTTCAACGACTAAGATGGCTGGGTCATGTAGAGCGCAGGGAAACCAATGCTCCGGCCCGGAGTCTTCGAATCCACACCCACAGGACAGCGCAGTAGAAGAAGACCGCGGATCAGGTGGTGCGCACTTGAAGCGCGAAACTAGAGACATCTAGCTAGGGACCGAGCTAGATGGAGAAGTTTGTTGGGTGAGGGCCTAGTTCACACAGGACTGTAGCGCCGCCTTAAGTAAGTAAGTAAGACTTTGTAGATTGCAGCTTCATCAGAATGGGAGACAATTTTCTAAAACACTTAGCAGCATTAAGAAGAAATTATCAAAATTTTTTTTATACAACAGGGACACAGTGTGAATATTAAGAAAAAAGGGAGGGGTTGGAAAGGAGATGTCGGTTTACATTGGTTTAAAATTCTTGAACATTGCAATGACAGGGAGTGACAGTGTGGTAAGTCATTCCACATTCGCGTAGTACGGTTAAATATGACCGATCTTGGACTCAAGAGTAAACTGATGGGTATTCCTAGAAGCGCGTGTATTAAGGTTGAACTGTTTAAGGGAAGCAATGCAACTGAATATTTCACTTAAAGGGTGAGGCAAGAAACATTCCGACGACGTGGTTGGTGATTCACATTCCTGGAATATCGAGATGTCCAGTTTCATCGATACAAGTCCCAATCATAGATATTGAAAAGTAGCGACTAACTAGCTTTAACGATACAAGACAGCATTGAGTTTTCGGAGCATTAAATTTCACTTGGTTTCTCATTCTTCATTGTACAATGCTCTGTAGCACGGAATTTAATGAGCTTAGCATATTTTGTCGAGGGGCGTGAGTAAGAAAACGAGTATGAATAGCTAAGGGTACTATAGTCAGCGAAACAATTAATTTAATAAGAAGTTGCAGAATATTATGCACACCTGCATTTATTTTGTGATTTTTAGACTTGAACACATCCAATGCTTCTTTTGGTGAACGGCTCGAAAGGTAATTTCTACTTCAACGAAGAAGGGATTCATCAGGCACTGTTTTTGGTGTTCTTTTGTATCTTACTATGAATATTTCAGTCCCAAAATATATCATACACACTCGCCGCCAAACATTTTTCTGTTATCTGTCCCTAACATCTAATCTGCTCGAAAGACCTCACAATGTCTAATCAACAAATTAATAACTTACTGACGTCTTATTTATTCTGGGCTTTATGCAGGAATCAAATGTTTGGGTAAGTTAGTAGTTTACTCTTACATGGGTGCGGTCGGACCCACTTTAGACGAGGGCAGGTATGTATCGATACTAATGCACGATTGAAGATGGTATTTGCAATATGTTAACGTTTAACATACAATTTACAAGTACATTATAATTAAAGAAAGAACAACAATTGTTGCCAAGTTGAAATCGGTAACCAACATACATTTTAAGTTAAGAGCGTATATAGTGATATACTGTGTGGAAGCTTTTTTTCTGCCACCTGGTTAAATTTGGCGCTAAGAATTATTTATTCGCTGAACATTAACCGTGACAAATTTTACTCACGACTGTAAGAGAATTACAAAAAATATATCTTTTCCTGATCAAATCACGAACCTTACCATAAAAACACAAATGACTACATCACATGAAAATCAAAGTTAAATTTTGAAAATGTAAAAACATTTTTAAATTAAAAAAGAAATAAAGCTAGTTACTGAATCAATAAACAAAATTAAAAATAGATATATACATAAATGTAAAAAAATAAACATCTACTTTATACACTCACTCCGCCACACATTCCAGTCTGTCCAGACGTCTTCCTCGAGCCACGTTCCCATGGTTCCAAATGTTTGACTTGGTAATAAATTTCATCAACCACTTCATGGTAGGTTTTCAATTTAAACAAGTGCACTAAGAAAAAGAAAAAACACAAAAAAAGAAACAGAAATTTGTGAATAATTTTGTTTTTTTAAGTTAAAATGCAAACTTTTATTACGATGCTCAGGGTCATCTCCATCGACTGTACCTTCGCGGACGTACCTTTGAAATAGCTGGACCCCTGAATGTTGGCCAATATGAGTGGGTTCAAGTTCATTGAAGCCTCATTGCCCCACAATGGCAAAGTGTTGTGTTGTTTGCCAATTTTCTTTGGCGGGGCATGATAATCTGAAAGCAATAGCAATTGAGCTTTAATAAAAACTCTTCCAACGAAAATGCATCCCCGTCTTTTTGAGAAATGGGAAATTTTTTGTATTAAAAGCGTCTTTTTCTGCTTCAAACGTTTACAACAGACAGAAACACTCCCTTTCTTTTTATATATACACGTACCTTCTTGTTCCATTATTGTTCTTTATTTAGTTTGTTTGCGAGCTCGGATTTGGTTTTAATGAAATTTTACAATCCAAACATTTGTTTTTTAGAAACTAAATTTTCTAAAAATAATAATTCTTCAAAAATTTAGAATTTCAGAAAATTCCAAAGGGAAAAACAGAAAAAAAAACTTTTTACGTTCCTTGCAAATATTTCACCGCACACTACAGAAGAATGTAAAAATCAATATGGCGCTGCTGTGTAGCATTTTGACAGTTGGGTTTGATAAGTTTGTTAAGTGATGCCAATAAGTAAAAGTTTTTGGTTGAGTCTTTTTAAAATATTTAGAACATAACTATATTAAATAAATTAGGCAGGCAACTTTCCGTATAGAACTAGAGTCTAGTGACTTACAATACAACTCTCAACCATTACTATACGCGAATCATTTCAGGGATGAAGGGTATCTACAGATTTTATGCCTAAACCGAACGGCTAATTTAAGAAACCACTTTTTATGACAAGAATTTATTTTTGGAAGATTTTTCACCTCCACGTAGGAGGCACTTTAGGTGGCACAGCCCTAAGCACTTACCTTCTTGCTACTGGTGCTAATGAACCACAAACCACGATTGTGGCTTGGGGTCTCCATTGAACATTTCCGATGACAGGACTATCGGCATGTCATCAGATAATCCAATAGAGACCAACAATCCAACATCCAGTCCATTATCCGATCATCGCAGTTTGGATTTTTCGAGCGGATCAAAATCCTGTCATCAAATTTGACGTTTGTGTTGTATGTATGTGTGGTTAGCGTCCATTTTCCACAGTCTTTTTTACATTCAAATTTCATTTCGTTTAAATTGTCGTCGAGTGCGGTCATGCCTACATATTTTTAGTGTATATTAAGTGAAATATATTTAATTTCTTATATTGTTGTTGTTTACTACATATTACTCACCTGTTTCAGTTATAATGAACGATTGGCGACTAACCACCGGTGACACGCTGAATTTGATAAATATATACAAAACAAAAGAATGTTTGTGGAACTTCAAAAGCAATTTATACAAAAGGAACGACCTGAAAAGAAAAGCTTGGGAAGAAAAAGCAGAGCAGTTTCATAAGGATCCAGCTGATATCAAGAACAAACTGAAGTGCCTACGAGCAGCGTATGTCAATGAAAACACGGCCAGACGATTCCTTGCCGTAATGGCGTAACGCACTCGTGTGTCCATTTTTTTTATATTAGGTTCAACATGTTAAAATTTTTTTTAAATATTTATGTACCTAAATTCATTAATTCAAGGTTATCTTTACTAGGCACAGAACAGCTTCAAAGCTGTCGACCGACATTCTACAAAAATTCTTATAGTCTGCACTGTCCTCCCATAGTAAGTCCTTGATTAGGTGCGCCTCCAAATCATGAAGTTGCTTTACTTCCAGAAATGGATTCACCCAAAACATGTGTTTTCTTTTATCCTCTTGAATAGTTAGCTGTTTTAGTTCCTCCAGCTTCTTAACCAGCATTAATTTTTTTAAAAGGGCTAATTTTTGTTTACTCAAAGGCATTTTTGTTTATATAATTTGTTTGAAATTTAAATTTGTAAAAAACAACAACTACCGACACATAAGGTAAATCAACAAAAAAGTAAACAACAGATTAACCGGTGTGTCAAATGTGAGATTTTAGGTTGCTCATGGCAAGATATATATGCCCAGTCAAAAAAACACTGGATTGCGGATGAGATTACGGAAGAGAAGTTAGATTGGATTTTACTCTTGTGGAGCCTCAGGGTGAATTGTGTAATAACTCCCGTTTAAGCACTATTCACATGAGCACGACCAACGAATGAACTAATATTCGTCGATTTTGGCATTTCTTTCAGATGAGAGTTTTTAATTCGTCGCGAATGAAGTTTGACATTCACCAATAACCACCGAAACCAAAACAAGAATGATTTTTTTAGGTTAAGTACGCGCGATAATTGTATTTGTTGCGAGTTTGGATAGTGTGGAACGCGAATAAAGTTTGACAGTTCGTATTAACTACAATTTTTTCCGCGACGAATAAATTTGTTTTCTTAAATTTATTAATATATGATATTAAAAGTAAAAGTATGCATCATAAATCAAATAGAAACTATATTGCTATCGTTTTGTTAAGAATTTGTGTGGAAATATGTCTTCAAACGTATATAAACTCACATTTTGTAATTCATTCGTTGGTCGCGCTCAAGTAAGTAGTTAGTCTTCCAAAAAGTAAAATAAAATCTCACTCACACTTTTTAACTAATTGTGGTTGAAGCAAATGATTATTATTATTTGTATTTATTTTTTTTATTTAGTGTAGTTAAGACTAAGTTGAAAAATAGATCTGTTCACAATTAAAATCTACACAATAGTTCAAGATTTCACTGGAAATGCCAGCGAAGTTTTGCTTGAAATATGAATATTTGGGCTCTGGTGGGAATAGTTTAACTAATTTTAAGTACCTACTATATTATATCAAAAAAATTTCAGTAGGTATTGTTTATAAGTTGACTTAAAGATTGATGTAAAGATTAAAGTTTATTTTTCAAAATTACTTAAGTAAAGTCTTGTGAGCTTAATTTCAGAGTGCTTGTTAAGAAAATAACTGGAGTAATGACATAAAAATGTATTGTTTTTTTTTTATTTATTTGGACAAATCAGAGTGATGATGATTTATTAACAATGTTTCAAGTTGGGTTTACATGTGGAGCAAAGGATCCAAATGGAACCGAGCTGATCCAAAATCAACAGTGCGTGGGGAAACTGAGGTGGCTCGGTTAAGCTCTGTCGATCCATTTGGATTTTCTGCAAGTGAAAAATTAACGAACCAGAGCCAACGAGTCAATGCTCTGTTCTGCCGTGTGTGGGGAGGGGAGTAAACTCTGTTTGTTAACATTATCTTATCTCACCACCTAATAATTATCTAACTATCTCAAATTGTTCAAGGAAACAAATACAACAAATGTCTCTTTCCCTTTTTTATTTTTTCTCTGTCAGTTTCCAACTTTTATTATATGGGTTTATCATTTTTGGTCATGTACATATTTCTGCTTACAAGCTTCGTAATTTTAACATATTTTTCTAAACAAATGAAGGGACATGTTACGAGTACGATAACTTTGGCGCCAAGATATAATAACGGTTTTTGGTAGAGGGTCTTAATACAAGCATTTTTTACTAGGGGAGGGGGGGGGTCTATCTCCCCCGTTTAGGCGGGAGGGGCAATTTAAAAAAGTTATAATTTAAAATGGAAAACAATAATTAAAAAATAACGGTGATACTTACAATTAAGTTGTATACATTTTTTTAAAGCCAACATTCTGTTGCATTAGCCAGTTTTTAAATTAAGTCAAAACTATGCGTAGTTTTTGAAAAATTTAATTTTAAACTCAAAATTTGAGTAAAAAAAGTTAAAAAAAGGTTTAAAGTGTAACTTTTTCAATACTTCAAAATTTTCTACCATTGTTTTTATTTCAGAATTTATTGCTCTTATTTGTTTTTGATCAAAAACTGAAAACTAAATGATTTTATGTCTTTTAGTTTTTGAGAAAATTGAAAATAAAAATTTAATTTTAAACTCAAAATTTGAGTAAAAAAAGTTAAAAAAAAGGTTTAAAGTGTAACTTTTTCAATTCTTCAAGATTATCTACCATTGTTTTTATTTCAGAATTTATTATTTATTTATTTATTTGTTTTTGATTAAAAACTGAAAACTAGATGATTTTATGTCTTTTAGTTTTTGAGAAAATTGAAAATAACCACAACTACTATTTTAATTTAATTCTTTTTTTTTGCTTGAGTGGTCTTATTTTGATAGTAATAATGGTATTTGCGTATGCGTAATGCGTGTTTGGGTGTATGCAACAGTGGCATCTGTAAGGGGGGGCATGCTGCCCCCCTGCAACCCCCCTGCTTCGGCACACTATAGGATTTGGGGTGGGTGCAAGTTGGAGTGCGTGCAAGGTGGGGAGGGTGCAAGGTGCGGTGGGTGCAAGATGGGGTGCATGCAAAGTTTTTTTTGCATTTAAATAAGCTGGATTTAAGAAAAATTAATTTACCCTAGGTATATCTTAATCCATATTCGATTATTACTATCAAAATAAGACTACGTTAATACTTAAGCAAGGAAAAAGTAATTTAATTAAAATATTTTGTTTTGGTAATTTTCAATTTTCTCAAGAACTAGAAGACATAAAGTCATCTAGTTTTCAGTTTTTGATCAAAAACAAATAAGAGCAATGAATTATAAAAAAAAACAGTAGATAATCTGAAAGTTTTGAAAAATTACACTTTAAACTTTTTTTTTAACTTTTGTTTTGCACAAATTTTGACTTTAAAATATTTTTTTCCAAAAACTATGCATAGTTTTGACTTGATTTAAAAACAAGCTAATAGACAAAAGTGTTGGCTTTAAAAAAAGGTATAATACTTAATTATAAGTATTACCGTTATTTTTTAATTATTTTTTTTCCATTTAATGTACATATTTTTTTAAACTGCCCCTACCGCCTAAACGGGGGAGATAGACCCCCCTCCCATAGTAAAAAATGCTTGTTTTTAACTGTTCTATACAAATCCGTCATTAAACTTTGTCGCCAAAGTTATCGTACTCTCCCCAGGGACATTTTTAATGTTTGAATGTTCATTAGTATCCAGATACACATACATACATATGTACATATATTTGTTTGTTTTCGAAATGAAAAATAAAAAAATAATCAATCTGTCAATGTGGCTGTGGCTCGGTCGTGTATGCCGGCAAATTTGGATCGTGTCCAAAATCCAAATGGCTCGGGGAAAATTTCTCGGTCGTGTAGTTTCCCATTAGTTTTATAGGTTCAGCATATGGTTCAGAAATATGGAGAAACTTTTTTATATTGATTTTTGTATTTTGTTTATTTTGTCATACTTTATAATAATATATCCTTAGTTTCTTTCACAAAATAGTTTTTTGAAGCAAAAAACAACATATGGCGTTTAAAATCTAATTATAATTTGTCCGCCAAACCTAAAAGAGGGTAAGCATAGCTAAAGAGGTGGAATTACTTTTAAGGCGTGTTTGGGATGAGATTAAGTATCAACTAATTCGTCGATTGCTTGCACAATCATTCAGGCTTGCAGAATTGTAAGCTTTAGGTACTTTTCATATTTTGTTAGTTTTTATTTTTAAAATTTGACGAGTATATCTCTCACATTTGATATTTCGGTTCATTGCTATTTTGTGTAAAAAGTCTTCCCCTGTAATTTTCACTATTTTGACAATTTAAAAAAATGAATTTCTGACAGCTGTTTTATTTATGTAGATGTGTGGTTTTCAATCTAGTAATTTTATTTTGTAGCTAGCCTTTTTCCTTTTTGACAGCTGTCACTTGATTTATATGCTCAGTTTGATTAACCACTTCTCCTGAACTCATGCAAATTTATTATTAAAATAATGGTTCGGTTCGCAGGACGCATTATCTCGCTGGGCTATTTTTGTGGGACTATGTGAAGTCACTTGTCTACGCAAATAACCCCGACTTGGAAGACAAAATTCGGTAAACTCTTATCTTTAAATTCTTGACCATAAAATTATTAATTACATGCGTTTTATTTCTCCTTGAAAACTTCACGTTTAAAAAAGCACCCTTTGTAAAGAAAGTTCACCATCAGAACCTAAGCCAGTGTTCACATTCGTATCTTTTTAAGCATCTCATCATCATACTTAGCTTGACCAAATAAGGACTTACTAGACATGTTTACGAGGGACTAGATTTAATATAATGTTCAATAAAAATCGATCATCTCTATCTCAAGCAATCAGAATTTTGGTCTGAGTTATTTTTGTAGTTTTTGATTGGTGTCAAAAAAAGTCGCAGACCTGTTACAAATCGCAAATAAGGTTCAACTTAATGGGACCCAGATGTTCTTTAATTTATAAACCAACATTCATCTTACTTTAAAATTACACCCTATTTAACATAGTCTTAGATTAAATTAAGGACTTTACCTTAGTTTTTTTGTAGAAACCAAAAGACATCCTATTTTTGCTTAAAAATACAAAATTGAAAATAGTTCCAACACATATGCATTTATGTATGTAAAGGTACTCTACCGTTTATCAATCCCCAAAGATATAAAATAAAGCAAAAATGCAATGAACAATTATTTCAACCATATACTCTCTCTATACACATAAATGTACAGTGTATATACTCTATATACATACATAAAAATAAAAATAATACATATATTAATTTTGCTTTTTAGAAAGCCAACCCAACCCCTTTCCATTTCCATTTCCAGACACGGAATATAGTAAAAGTGTCCTTGACCTGTTGGGTTTCCTGGCTTCTCTTTTCAATATCGGTTTTTCTGTTATAGATGTCTGTCAACAAGGAGGCTGGCACTGGCACTGGCACTATGGCACAGTGGAACTGGAACTGGCAAAACGAGCAATAACCCACCCTTTCTCGCAGCATAAAGCACAACCACTTCACTCCAGCACTATCGCCCGGACTTAGCGAATTTATCCCTGAACTGAAGTAACCTTGTTCAGCTGATATGTTCTGTGTAGTGTGTATGTGCAAACAAAAATGCACTACCTCTCTCTGGGTAGCAACAGCAGGATTCAAGGAGCGCGTAATTTATCCCTCCACCTCCTACTCAACCTCAAACGTCTTTCGTCGCACCACCGACAATTTTTTCTCTACCCTCATATTATTATGTTCTAAAAAGGTTTATCGGATATTGGTGACTTCTTCTTTTGACAGTCCTAACGTTAAATTGTATTGTGAAAAGTTTCTTAAATTCAGTAAAAATATGTACCTACAAAATGTAGATATAAACATATGCGATATGAAAACCACCAGCAGCAGGTTTACGATAGTTGTCCTTCAGAATAATACTCTACTCTACTCTACTATGCTGCTAATACGAGTCCTAGTATACTACGACTACGACTACGAGACGACAACGACGACGACGTACTATAATTCTGCGCCTATTTTCTATATCTTCATAGCATGCTTCCCCCCAAGAAGGATATGCTATGATATGCTATGCTCTATATATTATAATACACTCATTGGGTGGTGCATTTTTGGGTGGCATATTTACCCCTGATGTCTATATCTAGTGCAAACTATCCACGAGGTTGTGGATAAAGGACACAGTTCGTGGTGAACACTGGATGCTGTCAGATGGTTTGTGAAAAAGTGTATTGAATTTTTATTTTGTTATTAGTTTTTTGTTTTAAATAAAAATGTTTATTATTTAGTTAAAAATTGTATTTAAAAAGTGAGTTAATAAAAAAAGAGTTATAAGGTCCTTTTTTAATAACTATTTAATTTCGAATTGGTTCAATTTGTTTTCTGTATGGAAGTTTCTTTTTCAAATGGATTTGTTTTCTTGTCCTTTGGAACGTAAGACTTTTGAATTCAGCTTATTTTACCTTCATTAAATATTTGATATCCAAGGACTTCAATCAGAAAATATTTTCTTTTTTCTGTATAATTTTGTGATTGAAATGTGATTTTTAACGACTATTTGTTGACCGTTACAGAAAGTGAAAGTTAAAGAAAGAAATGCAAGTAATTATGTACATATGTCCATATAGAGAAACCGAAAGTACTAAAATTATGAGTGAGTTTCTCATAACATTTAAATGATAATGAAAATTTTAAAAATTAAAACATGAAACAATGCGTTGTGGATAGTGTCTTAGAAAAATGTACAGTGAAAACAAGGTTCAAGGTTATCTAAAATTTGAATATTACTAAAAATCCAAGGACTTCAGCGGTGATGTTTTTTGTGAAAAATGTTGAGAGTTAGAGTAAAAGAGAAATCAATAAAATGGAAAAATAGCGGCCCCCTGCTTTCTTCAACACAAAATCAAAAAATGTAAAACTTCTTTCAGTTTTGAATGTAAACATTTTAATTTTATTCACTTTTGTTATAATTTTGTGTGGTTTATTTTGTTTATTTTTTTGATATATAGTTTTAATTTTTTTAATGTTATATTAATATCGGAAATTAAATAATTGTTTAGTGTGAACAGACCCTAAAGATTGGGGTTGAATTTGGGACAAATCTTTGTATTTAAAACCTATACTACTATAATCGTGGGTTTTTACGGGGGCATCACCTATTGTCTACGGTGACTCTTTAGCTATTGCAGTTTTGTTTACTTAACTTTTTATATAAAATTTCCAACGCTACCTTGTGGCTACGGCGAACTTAAAAAATATCTGCCACATGATACTACTATAGACTTTATATACAAAGGAACATATATATTTGTTGGGTTGTTCTTGAAAGTAAACAAATATTCCCTTATCTATATTTCATCCCCTCAAACTAGTGTGTGGTTATTTAAAATATTATGTGTCCTTGAATTATTCGATAAAATCTTTATGAATTTTAAACTTTTTTAAACATTTACACAAGGCAATATTTTGCTGATGACGAATTTACATTTATCTGTATCTGCATATACCGATTTTGAGAAAGAGTGCCTTTCACGAAGATGAAAATGTTTAGTGTAATCATTTTGTTTAAGTTTTCTGCCACCGTCTTAAAAAAATTGAATCCTATAATTTTGTATCCCCATATTTTGCACAATAATGCAATACCAAAACTAGAAAAAAGGGATTACAAATTTGTTCGTTATATACAGAAGAATGTATTATAAAAAATCTTCATGATTGCAAATTATGGAAAGTGCCATAACGCAGATTATGATGGCAAAACAGACATGTTCGAAAGTGCAAATACACTATTTCAAACCATTTTATCATAAGAAAATGTATAGTAAATTTACATGTCAATGTTTATAATTTTTTTCCTCTTCTATCTCCAAACGTATTTCCTTTTTTGCAGTATTCCCATTTTTCTCTTATTTGGCCAGTTAATAATTCTAAATTCTCTGTCAATCCGTCTGAGAAAATTCTTAAAAATATTAAAAATATAAATTGGCCAATTTTCTTTTTTTTATATGTTATTGCTTTTAGATTTCTTTTACATAATTCTATTCTTGACGTTTATGAAGAATTTTAAATGATTTGTTTCTATTTTTCACTTGTTTTTTTATTTACACTAATTTTTCTGTAATCCCCAAGAGAAGATGGTGCCCTTTTGGGCAATGAGCGTACATGAGCAAGAGTGATATTCAAAAGATGGGTGAGTGTTAGAGTTTATTCAAATATATCATTTGTGGGATTTAGAAATATTTGGGCTTTAAGTTAAAAGCTACAGAGAGAAAGAATTTCACTAACTTTACTAATGTCTGGCAATAAGAAGCGTATTGTTTAAACAAAGATATTTTAATTCTTCAATTCAATGAGTGACATTCTCTTGTTTTCAACCGAAAACGGCGTTAAGCTGTAACTTGAATTCAGCTTTTGACATTGTTTTATTTTTGTGTAGACATGTCACTTAATCTATAATCCAAACTTAATACGCTACAATAACACTCTTCATGTCTTGTGATCTTAAGCTTATTGTCTATGTTATTTTACACTTATTATTATTAAATCTTGTACAAAATTTAGAATTCGATCACAAAAATATGGCAATTTGATTTATTCGTTATTTGCATCTCCCGAATAGATTAGAAATATCCCCACCGCATTGAACACTGCCATAAAATACTTCTGTCAAAATCGAAAATTCGCTCTTCTCTTCTCTTTCCATACTCCCTTTTCACTTTTCAAAAAGAAAAACAGGTACCAACAAAAAAAAACATCTGTCACTTTCACTTGCTCTTTTGCTTCATCTGATGTCGCTGTGCGGCTTGTCGACGAAAACTTCGGGTAGATAGTGTAGAATAAGTTTTTAGCCATCGTCGCGGCATAAATTAATTAAATATCAATCAATTAACCTGTGAATAAAATACTAAATTGTCCAAACATGAAGCAGTGCAAGTTGTTTCTGTAAATTTTATATCGCAAAAGTGCGAATAAAATACCTGAAATCAAGCGAAGAAAAAATCCAATAAAAATTTTCTTTTCGCAAAAATCAAGAGCGAGACGGAACATTTATTTTACAAATGTGAAAATTTCCCCAACCACTTCCAATACACTATTGTTGTCTGTTCTCTCTGTCTGGCTGACAGCTAAAGCTAACTTAACTAGAGCCTTGCCTGCTTTTGCTGCTGCTTGCTCTCTCCCCTGAGCGAGCCGAGCCGAATGAGTGAAGAAAAGTGCAAAAGTTTATTATTTTGTGTTGTTTTAAGTTTTCGTTTGTTTTGCAAATCCAAATAACTTTAAATAAAATGTAAAAAAAGTGTATTTGTTGGGACTTTTTGATTAAATTAAACTTTTTTCTGTGTTGGGAAAAAGTGTAACGAAAATCGGTGTTGGAATTGGAAGAGAGGAACCGAAACCTAGCAAAGGATTCAACAACAACAACAATACGATGAAGCCCTCACATACCGGCGGCGTAACTACTACGAGTACGACAGCATCGGCATCGGCTGGGGCAACTTCGATGGTGACAACAAACACTCCGACTCCTAGCCGGGGGGCCTGCGAAGGTCCGCCGCAGCTCCAGCACCAGCACAAGATAATTCCTTCGACGAAGGTATCCTTTGCATATGCTGCGCAGTGTTCTGCCGACGAAAAGATGTCCTCATCGTCCACCGATGAGAGTGACGATCTGTTGGATGCAGTTTCCGAGGAGCTGCGGAACATCCAATCGGTGATTCATGTAACCAGAGAGAACATAGACGCATTGAACGCAAAGTTCGCGAACTTGCAGGACCCTCCGCCGATGTATGTGACAGAATACCAGGAGTTGACCTCCAAGCTGCACGAACTCGAGAGCAAGGAACACGAACTCATCGACCAGATTAATGCTCAACAGGACCATCAGTATGTGCCCGACTATCATGAACTTCACGCTCATGTGTTAAACGTAAGTCAAGTGGTTCAGGTTTATTTTTTTTTGTCGATTCCATTTGATTGGGATTGGAATACAGAAACAGAAACAGGAAGCTCTGAAAATTATAGGTATTCTGCTTGAAAAGGGTGTGTGGATGATATCGAGTCGAGATATGAAACGCAAACGGGAATGAGATATGAGTCGAGGAGTATGAGATGTGAGTGTGACAAGTACACACATCTTTGATGGTGGTCTTCTCTTGGTCTGTGCACTGTGCCTTTGCCTTTTCCTTTATATGAGGGCCTGCGCTTTGATAGCCTTTATTTTTGGATACTTCTTTTTCACGTTTGTTTTATTCTTTTTCCTTAATATTCCTTGAAAAGAGACGCAAAGGAGAAATTTAACGAAAAACAACAACGACAACGACGAGTATGTTGCTTTTCACAGTTCAGACAGCCACAGCTCTGACGTCCGTGAACTTAATTGTTGTTATTGTTGTTTTTACAACTGGAGCCCTTGGTGTATGCGGAATTATGTCCTTCAAGTTCTAGTTTTATTGGTCATTTATGTTGTTAAGGAAATGTAGGTATAGGTACTTACCTTCTTCATGGAATTTATGTTTATAAACTGATTTAAATCCAATTGGGAAAAATGTTTTCCATCTTCAAAAGTCTCGTTATCTGTTATCATATTTTTGTTTTACCTTAAATGATGATTAACACTTTTAACAAAATTTTCAAGCATACAATTTGCTAGAATTTTTGTTTCAAACGTTTCAAAGATTCAGGGCAAAAAGTGCGCCCTTCTCAGCAATTTTATGAGATTCCTTATTTAAAATTAAGCTCAGGGGTAAACTGATGGGCATTCCTAGAAGCGCGGGTATTATGGTTAAATTATATATAAGGGGAGACATGCAACTGACTATTTCACTAGAGCATTGTTTATCAAAATAACGTTAAAACAATGCTCAAGGGATACTAATGTTTCAGTAAGACAATGGTCACCTATCATTCTCTTTTGAATTCTCTCCAAGAGACTTAATTTGGTTATTCGAACACTTGCTTAGTTTTGGAAATTGTATTTGAGCTTCGGATGAATATATGCTTCAAAAGTTCAAATCAAAAGGAGTAAAAAACTTCTTGCATCGTCGGAGAAAACCTTAACACTTAGCAGCATTTTTGGAGATGTCAAATATGTTATCCATCCACAAGAAGTGGTTTGTGAAGCAACTACCTAACTTAAAGCTTTTCAGTCCCCTCGATGAAAGTACCACCCATGGATAGTGGCATTGGGGGAAGGTTACTCTTTTGTGACAGAAGACAGTTTTCGAAGCATTAAATTCTACACGGTCAGAATTCCGTGAGTTTATCATACGCTGCCGTTGGCAGTCCACCTCCAGAAAACAAGGATGTGAATCTAAAAACGAATATGAAAAGCAATGGGTACTGTACAATAAATGGGTTAAAAGTTTTAGACAAAAGATCATTTATAAAAATAAGTAAAAGTATCGGAGACAAAATGGAACCCTGGGGTACACCAGGGTATTGTTTGTGGATATCAGATTTAAACCAGTCCAATACCACTCGAATTGAATTGTCAGAAGATTATTCCTAACCCAAAAAAGAAGAGGTTCATATAAATACCAAATGTATGCTTTTTCGATAAGAGAGCTTGGTGGCTTGAAATATCGAGTGCAATAATCTTACTTTCTCCAAAACGGTGTAAAGCTTTGTTTCACTGCTCAGTGAGGTAAACCATAAGAACATCAGTAGACCTATGAAAGCCATATTGGCGGTCATTAAGAAGTTTTTGTTCTTCGAGATATTTCTTAGCTAAAAATTGATCAAGCGCAACTGAAAAATATCACCCAAATGAAATTTCCCATAACCAATTCACACACCCGTGACGTGATGGTTATTGTGTAGGACTGCCTTGCTAGAGGTCTTGGTTTCAATCCCTGTCTGTGCCAGCTAAAGTTTTTTTTTCACGGGTACTGTCTCTTGCGAGGGATCGAAAAATACTCAAATAGTAATTTTTGTCATGAAAAGTGCTTTGTCCGATTAACCGTTCGGATTCGGCATAAAACTGTAGGCACACAGCACACAAGAATGGTTGAGAGTTGTAAGTCACTAGGCCCTAGTTCTCAACGGACTATTGCGCTTGCGCCTCATAATTTATTTTTTAATTCACATATTTGCAGCTAAATGACTTAGATAACTTCACTAATTCAATCTTTTGATCTTGAATCGATTGTTGGGCATGCGCATTGGCATTGATGTTATCTTTCACGTGGCCGGGCCGTATATAAAAAAGTTTAAAAGATCTCGGGGGCCACGACTTGGGAAAACAACACGGCAAGCAAAATTTCCTTCCAAAGTAGCGTTTGTTTCGTTGCCTGTGTGGCACATAGAGCCCTTTTGTTGAAAAAAAATGGTGGTGATCGAATGGCTGGAGTTTTTGTGTGAACTGGGATTTAAAAGCCATAAGTCTTTATAAAAAAAAGTTTTAATGTCGTTGTAATATGTTAATTCCAATGTTTGCCGAGTTATTGAAAAACTTGGGTTTTTGTGAACACTAAGGCAGCAATATTTTCACTTGTTCTTGAGCGACGCGCGCGATTTTGATTCTTCACATCAATGATCCCAACAGCTCACTGATGGCTTAGAAGGGAGGTGCATTACTTACTTACTTAAGGTGGCGCTACAGTTCTGTGTAAACTAGGGCCTCACCCAACAAACTTCTCTATCTAGCTCGGTCCCTAGCTAAATGTCTCCAGTTTCGCTCTCCAAGTTGGGTGAGGTAACTTTCTACTTGTGGGCGCCACCTGATCCGCGGTCTTCCTCTACTGCGCTGCCCTGTGGGTGTGGACTCGAAGGCTTTCCGGGCCGGAGCATTGGTTTCCATACGCTCTACGTGACCCAGCCATCTTAGGTTAGGTTAGGTTGAAGTGGCTGTCCAAGATGGAAACGGACACACTTAGGCCAGTTTGATGGCCCATTGTGATACCACATGAATCTTGAGGTTTCTTCCTAAGCTCAATGGAACCAGTTTGAGTCTCTTACGAAACGTGAGAGGCTGCTTATGCCGATATGATTTAGATCGTTTAGATCGTTAAAGAAGAATTCTCCTAGGTAATTCTTGCGTTTTCGAGCCAGAGCAGGGCATGTGCAGAGAAGATGAAGAACTGTTTCTTCCTCTTCCTCGTCCATACAGCTTCTGCAGAAGTCATTTGAGAATACGCCTAATCTTATGGCGTGCTTTCCTATTAGACAGTGTCCGGTTATGACACCTATTATCGAGCTTATATGCGATCTGCTTAGAGAGAGCAAGCACCTTGAACGTTTTAAATCCAGTGTTGGCCAGATGTTTTTTGTGACTTGACACGTGGTGATGTTGTTCCACCTGGTGCCTGCCCTCCTCGCAGCGTCTTGCATTAGCAACAGTTTACAAGTAGCGATTGGTATGCCAGTACGTGCCAAACGTGGTAGAATGGGCTGTACTGTACCGTTCCTGGCGAGTTCATCTGCCTTACAGTTACCTGGAATGTCTCTATGGCCCGGCACCCAGCAAAGGTGAATATTAAACTGTTGTGCCATCTCCATTAGAGATGATCGACAGTTCTGGACTGTTATAGAGTTTGTAGAGACAGAATCCAGAGATTTAATAGCGGCCTGACTATCTGAGAAAATACGGATATCAGATGTCGATATCACGTTTTCTTTAAGCCAGGACACCCAGCCATCTTAGTCGTTGGACTTTTACCCTTCTGGCTAAGTCTACGTCGCTGTACAGCCCGTACAGCTCGTCGTTCCATCTTCTCTTCCACTCCCCTTCGATGCATACGGGACCGTAGATCACACGAAGAACCTTTCTCTCGAAACGGCCCAAGGTGCTTTAATCCGCTTTTGTCATAGTCCATGCTTCTGCACCGTATAGCAGGACTGGGATGATAAGGGTCTTATATAGCGACCTTCGAGAAAGGATTTTTCCACTCAATTGCTTTCTTAACCCAAAGAAACAGCGGTTAGCAAGAGTTATTCTTCGTTTGATCTCAGCGCTGGTGTTGTTTTCTGCGTTTACAGCGGAGCCTAGGTAGACGAAGTCCTTGACTACCTCAAAGTTACGTCTGTCGATGGTGACGTTTTGACCAAGACGTCGGTGTTGTAGGTCCTTTTTTGATGACAGCATGTACATACTTTGTTTTGCCCTCATTAACCGTTAAACCCATTTTTGCCGCCTCTGCCTCAATACTCACAAAAGCCCCATTGACATCACGCTGAGTTCTTCCGATTATGTCAATGTCATCAGCATATGCTAGTAATGGACAGACTTTTGAAAGATAGTGCCTCTGGTGTTGACGTGGTAGCTCTGCACTATTCTTTCAAGTACGATGTTAAAAAAATCGCCATGGCAGCATAACCTTGTCTAAAACCTTTTTTGACATCGAAAGGTTCAGTTAAGTTGTTTCCAACCTTTATGGAGCAGCGTGAATTCTCCATGGTCATCCTGCACAAACGGACGAGTTTGGTAGGGATGCCAAAACTAGACATGGCTCTATACAGCTCGTCCCTGTAGATACTGTCATATGCGGCCTTGAAATCGATGAAAAGATGGTGGGTGTCGATTTGGTGTTCTTGGGTTTTTTCCAGGATCTGCCGTAATGTGAATATTTGATCGACTTTCGACTTTCCTGCTCTAAAACCACACTGATAAGGACTTACCAGGTTGTTGACGATGGGCTTTAGACGTTCATATATTACGGCAGAGAAGATTTTGTAGGCGATGTTAAGTAGACTGATTTCTCTATAGTTGGTGCAGTTTAGAGGGTCTCCTTTTTTCATAATTGGGAAACAATACTGAGGTTCCATTCATCGGGTATGCTTTCTTCCGACCATATCTTACAGATAAATTGGTGCATGCTCCTAACCAACTTATCTCCAGCTGCTTTAAAGAGCTCGGCATTCAAGCCATCCGCTCCAGCGGCTTTGTTAGACTTCAGCTTAGATATAGCAATCTTTACTTCGTCTAAGTCGGGAGGACGGGATTGTTGGCTTTCGTCGTCTATGTTGAATGGATCATCCTGCCTGACAGCGGAATTCGGTTCGTCGTCGCCGTTATACAGTCTGCAGAAGTGGTCCTTCCATATCCTCAGCATTGACTGAGGTTCCACTATGATGTTTCCACTTTCGTCTTTGCAGCCTTCGGTTCTAGGTTTATGTACTTGTGAATTTCGTTTCACCTGTTCATAAAACTTTTGAACTTCATTCCTGCTTTTAAACCTCTCAACATCTTCGACCGCACGCTTCTCATGCCCTCTCTTTTTCCTTTTGAGAAGTCGGTGTTCCTCTCGCCTCTTCTGCTCGTAGAGCTCATGAGCAGCTCTTGTCCTTTTATGCAGCGCCGCTTTGCGTGCCTGTTGTTTGGCTGCATTTGCCTGCCGACATTCCTCATCAAACCAGGGGTTCCTTATTGGTGGTTTCTTGAAACCCAGCACATCAGAGGCGGCGTTTCTGATTGCATCTTGGCAATGTTGCCACTGGTTTTCGATACATTGTGTTGGCGTCAGAGAACTTCGAGAGAGGTTACTTGTAACTCGGTCGGAAAAGGATTTGGCGATCTCTTGCGATTATAGCTGTTCGACGTTGTACCTTCTCCCAGCATTTCCCTGTTTTGCCTTGGGTCTGGAAACCCGATGTGCTAGCTTGGCTACAACGAGGTAGTGGTCCGAGTGAATGTTAGCTCCTCGGAAAGTTCGGACATCCATGATGCTGGAAGCGTGTCTGGCGTCGATCGCAATATGGTCAATCTGGTTGACGGTAGATTGATCTGGAGAACTCCAAGTTCCTTTGTGGATGTTGAGGTGTGGAAAACGCGTATTGGCTACCATGACGTTTCCCCCCGCAGCAAAATCTATGAGCCTGAATCCGTTGTCGGAAGTGTTGTCGTGCAGGCTGTTTTTCCCGATTATTCCACCAAAGATGGAACATGTCAACACTAAGGCAGTTTTCAGTTGAATGAAAAAACATGACCAGCTGATATTTTGACATAAGCAGACTTGACTTGCTAGTATAGGGAGATTTTTCATTGACTAACTTTACAGTCAACTTTCCAGTCAACTTTCCACCAGAGTTGCCTTAGTTGGAAGGCAATTTTTTTTGGCAGCTGGACAATCCGATAACAGAAACTTATCCCATATGTTGTCCGAACGTGCCCAATGGCAATGATGTCTCAGCATGCTTACTGCAAAGGGAAATCGGTAGAAACAGCCTTGCACACCTTGGTAAGAACTATCGAATACTCCCTAGAACAAAAACAATATACTATGGTGGCCTTCCTGGATATTGAAGGCGCTTTCAACAACGTTGACACATCCGCTATCACTTCTGCTATGACGACCCTAAACGTCGAATACTCAATCTGTGAATTGATAAATCTAATGCTAAAAAGCAGGATCATCAACTCTAAGATGGGGGATTTTTGTACGAAAAGGTCTGTCAGTAGAGGCACTCCGCAACGTGGTGTTCTGTCCCCTCTCCTGTGGAACATAGTGGTTAACGAGCTACTTATATCCCTTGAGAGAGAAGTTACAGAGTGGTTGCGTATGCCGATGATGTCGCTATCGCCGTCATAGGAGAACATCCTAATACACTGAGAGACCTCCTCCAAAACGCACTCAATATGCTCACTAGATGGGCTGATCACTGCGGACTTAGTATTAATCCTCAAAAAACAGACCTCATCCTTTTTACACGGAAATACAAGATCCCAGTAATTGTACCTCCATCAATAAAAGGTGTACCACTAATTTTTACCAATGAAGCCAAATATCTTGGTCTGATATTGGACAGAAAATTAAGTTGTAAATCTAATATTCAGGAAAGAGTTAAAAAAGCTACAGCAGCTCTTTTCCTTTGCAAGAAAGCCATAGGAAGCAAATGGGGTTTTCAACCTCGCATAACCTTCTGGCTATACACATCGGACATCCGACCAATACTTATGTACGGGGTTGCAGTATGGTGGACTGCACTGGAGAAAGTCACATACTACGACAAACTCAGCAGAGTCCAACGCACTGCATGTCTCTGCATTAGCGGGGCTTTGAGAACCACACCCTCAGCAGCGTTGGACACTCTCCTCCATCTGACACCCCTCGACATTTTCAGCAAACAAATGGCAGCGAGTACAGCTATAAGACTCAACGCCTCATCTCAATGGACCAACAACAATGCTGGGCACTCCATCATTCTGAACCTCTTTGGTTCTATACCAAAGTACATAGACTACACTATCCCAAGACCCCAATTTGGTAAAAACTTCCAGGTATCCATTCCATCCAGAGATGAATGGGAAGACAAAAAACTCCTAGATGACAAAAGCATCCATTTTTACACAGATGGATCCAAGACAAATGAGGGAGTTGGTAGTGGTGTGTACTCAGAAAAGCTTAATCTAAGCATCTCATTCCGCCTCCCTAATCATTGTAGCGTCTTCCAAGCAGAAATTTTAGCGATCAAAGAGGTTCTCTCCTGGCTAAGAGAAAACGTGATATCAACTTCTGATATACGCATCTTCTCTGACAGTCAGGCTGCTATCAAGTCTCTTGACGGCGTCTCAACCAAATCTCTAACGGCCCTCGATTGTCGATCGTCTCTTATGGAGATGGCACAGCAATTTAACATTCACCTATGCTGGGTGCCGGCCACAGAGACATCGCAGGAAATTGTAGATTGACTTCTGCAGGAGCTGTATGGACGAGGAAGAAGAAACAATCTCTCACCTCATGCGCACCTGCCCTGCTCTTTCACTAAGACGCAAACTTCATCTGGGAGATTACTCTTTTGATGATCCCAGCGAACTAGCTAAAAAGGATATCAGATATCTCCTTCGCTTTATAAAAAGCTCAAAATGGTTCGACTAGTGGGAAGTAATTCTATAGATTCATGTGGTATCACAATGGGCCTTTTCTTCTGGCCTAAGTGTGTGGTTTTTGTATCCGCAGCCACTTTAACCTAACCTAACCTAACCTAGAGTATTTTTCTTTATAATTTGTTGGGCTTGTCTCAGTATCTCTGTAAAAATTATTCAAAATTTATTCACTCAGGTCTTTTAGTACCCTTTCATACCAGAGACACAGGGCAAACATTAGGAAAATAGAAATATTGTTTGAAAGTAGGTGTAGGAGAAAGAAGGTAAATATCGAAATGACAGGAAAAGACAGAGCGTGACAAAGTATTCCATATTCGCGTAGTACGTCTTAAGAACAAATCTTTTTTACTTGACATTAGGGCCACAGTTAGGTTCGATGGTATACTGATTAGCATTCCTAGAGGCGCGAGTATTACAGTAGAATAGCTTAAGCGGATGAATGCAGTTGATATAATCCATTAAAATTAAAAAATGTTACAACAGTTAGGAGATAAACAATCATTCCTGAACCACTATGAAGCGTACAAACATTGCTGTGTTAGTATAACTATTTATTATATTCTTACAAACCTAATCGACTCACATAAAATTTAAAGTTTTACTCTTTATTAATATTTTATTTTTTTTTATTTTACAATTCCACCTCATTAAAGGCGGACATAAGACCACCAAAAATCCTTCTGCGTGCACATTTGCCCAATCAGCAAAGAACATCTGTTGAAGTCATTCCTGGAGTTCGACTGCGAGATGCTCTAACAAAAGCACTCAAGTTACGTAAACTAACCCCAGATATGTGTGAAGTTGTGTCGAGCCCAAAAACCGGCAGTGTTCCTATATCATGGGACATAGATCTTGGTTGTTTGCACATAGACGAAGTTCATGTAAACGTACTGGACAAATGCCCAATAATGACGCATATATCGCATCAATTCATCCGAAAGACATTCTTTTCGCTGGCTTTTTGTGAGGGATGTCGTCGCCTCTTATTCACTGGATTCTATTGTAATCAGTGTAATTTTCGGTTTCACCAGCGCTGTGCTGACAAAGTTCCGACCTTGTGTCAACAATTTCCTATGGATAATTACTACTACCAGAGACTACTGGCTCAAAATCCCGAAAATACAGTTGGCATTTTACATCCGGGGAGTGGAGTTGCATTGGGATTTCATGTAAGTGCGATTGTAAATTTAATTTGAATAAATACAAATGCTTATTAATATTTTATTTATAGAATCGCCATCCTCGTACGATAAGTCAACAAGATCGATCGAATTCTGCTCCCAATGTGTGCATAAATAACATTCGACCGCTAACAGATGCCCAAAGGACTTTGGCATCGCAGGCGCGGGGACCTCTGCAGGTAGTAGACGTACGTAACCACACAATTTGATATTTAAAACTCGCAAATCTTTTAGAATCACATAAACAATGATCATTCACATTCAACACAGGCATCACCGACAAGTACACTCAAGCACGTGAAACGGGCTAGGGCACGCTCAGCAGACGAAAGCAATAAAAATCTTCTATCACCGAGAGATTCCAAAGGCTCTGAAGAGAATTGGGTAATAACTTCTTGATAAAACAGCGATAAATTAAAAAAAAAATAATTAAAATCAAAATTTTTAGAATATCCAAGCAGAAGAAATTCTTATCGGTCCGAGAATTGGTTCGGGTTCCTTTGGAACGGTATACAAAGCGCATTGGCATGGTCCTGTGGCTGTGAAGACGTTAAACGTCAAAACACCTAGTCTGGCGCAGTTGCAGGCATTTAAAAATGAGGTTGCTATGTTGAAAAAAACCCGTCACTGCAATATCCTCCTCTTTATGGGCTGTGTAAGTAAGCCTTCGCTGGCTATTGTGACACAATGGTGCGAAGGCAGTAGTTTGTATAAACATGTGCATGTAAACGAAACAAAATTCAAGTTGAATACGTTGATTGACATTGGGCGCCAGGTGGCCCAAGGAATGGATTATCTTCATGCCAAGCATATTATCCACAGGTTCTTCATTCTCAATCTCATTGCTTTTGTGCTTCATGCCCTAAATTTCATTTTTTTTTTGCAGAGATCTCAAGTCAAACAATATTTTCTTACACGAAGACCTGTCCGTAAAAATAGGCGATTTCGGTCTGGCTACGGCGAAGACGCGATGGTCAGGCGAAAAGCAAGCCAACCAACCTACAGGAAGCATTCTATGGATGGCTCCAGAAGTCATTCGGATGCAGGAACAAAATCCCTATTCATTCCAATCAGATGTTTACGCTTTTGGCGTGGTGATGTATGAACTATTGGCTGAATGCTTACCCTACAGCCACATTAACAACAAAGATCAGATTCTGTTCATGGTCGGACGGGGTCTCCTTCGACCAGATATGACGCGAGTCCGCTCCGATTGTCCGCAAGCATTGAAACGTCTCGGTGAGGATTGCATTAAATATGACCGCAACGATAGGCCGCTGTTTCGGCATTTACTTAACACACTCGAAAACATGTTGCGCACATTGCCGAAGATCCATCGCAGTGCGAGTGAACCTAACCTCACACAAACCCAACTACAGAACGATGATTTTCTATACATGTGTCCGAGCCCAAAGACGCCTGTGAATTTCCACAATTTCCAATTCTACAATGGGGCCGGCAACATCTAGCGGTATTGTTTCCCAGGCGATCTGCAAGAATTAGTGGCAGCAGAGACAGCGGCAGATCGTAGTAACTTCAAGAGTGCCAATTTCCGAACAGACTATAACTTCTGGACTAAGGTCATAGCTTAGAACAGAAGTTACATCTAAATCACGTTTATTATCCATCAATTAAGGAGATTTAAGACCAACAATAGAGACTTAACGCAAGCACACTGTAATATTTCTTCAACTACATTTATGTATTTATTTTTGTTTATCTTTTAATTATTAATTTTGTATATTTGTTAGCGTCGACTGTGTTTTATTTTTTTTTCGATTTAATTTTATACATATTTGAGAAGAAAAGTGGAGGCCCTCCTAGTCTCTACGAAGAAAAACTGTTTTTACAAATGTTTCTTATTTTGCTTCATTTTCTTTTTCTTCCTAAACAAAAAAACTAATCAATATATTCAATCCAAATTTAAAAATTATGATTGTTAAAGATATACAACAAAAAAAAAAAAAAGAAAAATTAGTAAGAAGAAAAATAAAAGCAACAAATCATCAGAATAAAATGCAATTATTGTAAAGATGTAGAATTTTAAACTAACATAATTTATGTGAAACAAAACTATGCATAAACAGGTTTAAAAAATGAAACTAAAACAAAATAAAATATAAACAAAATCAGCAGGAATGGAATAAACTTTATATTGTGTGATACAAAATAAAATAAAAACAAAACTGGAACAAAATCAACAAAAACCAGAATAAAATTAGAGTAACAGTATAATTTAAGAAACACTTATAGTTGAATATCAATGATTGTAATGAAAATATTAATTATAAATTAATTATAAAAACAAAAAATACAACAAAAACAAAGTGAATGCTATTCAAAATAAAGAAAAGAACATTAAATATTCAATTCTATATTTTTTTGAGTTATGCATCAGCAAACTTTGTGGGAAAGTAGAGAAAAGTACAGGGTGGTTAAAAAACAATTAATGTGCTTTTAAGTTTTCAATTGAGTAAATGTGTAACGAGTGTTTTTTTAGACGTGTGGTTTTCAATCTTGCAATCAATTTTCCGCAATTGGTCTATTTTGGCAGCTGCCACTGGATATATGCTCAGTTTGGTTTGCCATTCCATGATGAATAACGTTTGCAAACCCTTATCCTAATAATATAGCTAAATTATAGAATTAGCATAGGATACAATAATTATCGATTTATTTCTTCTTAAAAAAAACACGTCTACAATAAATTCCCTTTATTTGTTATAACAATTTAAATTTAGTTCTTTTTAATAATTTACAATTCGATGTAATTTAAATGAATGTGGAATCTCGTGAACTATTTGATATTTATGCCACAATTTCTATAAAAAGTTCTGTAGTAGGTTGAAATGTAAATTTACAAAACGTAAGGCAACTATGCCATGATAAAGCAGTTAAGAAATTAACATTAAATCACGATTCGCAAAATTATTTATTTCTCCAGATTTATGATACTGGCATAGAGGGGTCAGAAGATATAATAATTCCTCAATTTCTCTCAAGTTGTTAAATATTTAAAAGTAGAAGAATAAATTTAAAAAAGAACACAATATGATTGAACTTACAAATAGGAATTTATACAAACAGAAACGATTGAACCTTTAAAAAGATGTTCTAAAGAAACAAGGAGAATGAGCAAAATATGTAGGACCTGGTCTACCTAATGACCAACAATTGATTAGAGGCTTTATAGTGTACAAACGTACAAGTATTTTTTGTTTGTTTAAATATAAAAAGCTGGCAAAATAAGCTACGAAACAATAAGATGAATGTCAGTTCGCATAATCAGGGATAGATTGTTTCATATTTTATATGGATATTTCATGGAATAATAACGAGCGAAATCGTGTGCTATTGTGGCTATGGATTTCTATTAGTTGTTAAAACAAAAGTACCAACTCTATTGTATATAATTTAAATCATCTTTGAAAAGGAGTTAGCGCATGATACATATGTACATAGATCGAAAGTTTGTTCTATTGAGATTTTTGAAATAAATTATCAAATTGAAGAAAATAAACAAAGAAGGATCTTATTCTGTTAAAACGAAGAATAATAATAAGAATAGCCTAAGCCCCTATTGCTGTATAGATCTGTGTTCATAACCAAAAATGATGATCTTGAAGTAAGCCTTTTGGACACTAACGTTTAGGTTAGATTAATTTATCATGATGTTATTCGCTATTATTGGGCATTCGTCAAAATGTCTTTATTTACGGATCTATTTAGTTAATTAAATGTACAAAAATATTTAGTCCAATTGCAATAACTGTTGCCATATGCTTCCTAAACACCATGGTTTGACGGGGCCATATATGTACATTATACTTACATATGTATCTCATTTGCGGGAAATAAGTAGACGAAAATGTCCATTTTCTTTTAAAGCTATCTACAATTATTTCATTTTAAAGCTGGAGTCCAAATTTTTGAATCTAAAACAAAAATTATTTTTCTTTGTTGCTAGAAAAGGAACCTCAAACCTTAGTCTTCAATTTTACATACAGTTACTCCCAAAATTGAGCGTACACCAACAAGAAAAAACTGTTGAGGTTTTGAGTGATTAAAGTGCAATAATTTTGTTAATTTTTTTCAGTTTTACTTTATTTAATATTTGATGATATACATATATCCAAGAGAAAACCCTATAAAAATATTAAAAATTCTTCAAATACATGGCACAAAATTAAGTGTACAGGTACACTTGGATATCAAAGTAAGAAGAAATGGAAAAGTGTAGTAAAATTTGTAAGATTGTATTTGGTGGGCCCACCTTTAGCCATTATCACACCCTGTAATCGCCTCGGTATCAATTCGACAACTTTTTTTTTTGTGAAATATGCAATGGCGGATCCATTGTTTGTTTTTTTTCCAAGGAATTTCATTTAATTCAAAACTAATCGTATTGGAAATGCCCCCATTATATTTTGAATAATTAATTTTTTGTATATGAAAACAAAACTTGTATTTTACTTCCTTAAACTTTATTGCTAAAAGTACTACTTTTAACTGAAGACTGGACCAAGAATATAATTTGAATCGGATATTCAGTCCTATTCCAAAAACACAGTACAAATTCATCAACGTTTGACCAATGGACGATTCAGGGGGGGGGGGGGGGTTCATATGAGCCGTAAAGCTTATACAGTCAAGTTGTATAAGTAAAGATTTGTTAGTAATTTAACGACGTTCACCAAAAAGTGGTTTGCTGTGAATTTGCTTTGGATGCTCCAGAACTGAGATTTAAACACGAATTTCAATAATATAAATGTCCCAAAAACAGAAAAAGTGACACTTTTGTTAAACTAATTGGAAAACATAATAAACGGGTCATATCTATGATATATGTACAAGCTTTGAATCTCTTGAGATTTCAAGTGAAAAAAGATTCTGAAACGTGTAATTTGTGAGTGCCACACAAACTTTTTTTCCAACTTATTTATTTACTTTAATTTGTTTTAATTCAATGTTTTAGAGAAATTATGTTTTGTTGACTCCTTTAAGGCCAAAATACGAGTAAGCAGACTGGTAGATTCCCGAAAATTGAGTCCGAAAAAACTACGTCAAAAAAAGCCCGAAAGTTTTTTTTATATCAGATCGTTTCTTTTGAATTTTTGTAGGGTTCTTCGCATTAATAGAAATGGAAACAAGAAAAGTTTATTTTATTTTTCCAAAAAAAAAGCAAAACAATTTCTTACATTTCTGCGTGAAATGCACCAAAAACCCTCTAAACTATTGTGCTTTAGCTCTTAAATATGGCATATTTAGAAAACTGTTGGAATCTTGGAATGCTTTCATATTTAGGGAGTCATCCAAATTAAATAGTTAGACCATACCTTACTGAACAACAGTGTTCTAAAATAATTTGATAACTAAAGTTGCGACTTTAGCAATTGAAATCTGTAAATGGAAGGTTAAGATACACATTATGTTATATAAATTTTGTTAGCCTTCTTTACAAAACATTAAAGAACATTTTTAAGCGGTGAGTAAAAACTCATCTAAGTGTGTGACCCCCCCACCCTGATTAAAAGTCTGGATCCTCCCTTGGAAAATGTTAGTTTTATTCTTCCAAATGTCGGTGACTTTTGCTTTCAATTGATTTTTTTTTTGTTTGGAGCCTTCGATTGGTTTCTTCCCATTTCCACAAATTCTCAATGGGATTGATATTCGGTGACTAAAGGGTGGGGTCTTGAGCTGGTTTCTGGCCTACTAATACTAAAGCAACCATTCCTCCACAACTAACGATGTATGTTTAGGATCTGCAGACTGACCCTTATAACATCTTTTATGTTTAACAGCGACACGCAAATTCTTTTTTTTTTTTTAATTGCGTATTTGGCTTTCTTCAAACAATTTTTCTTCCGTCAGACCCAAATAATTTAATTTATATGTATGTACATATGTAATAAAAAAAGTAATTAAAAAGAAAAATAGCTATTAAACGTAACGAATTACTTATTTTCATGAGTGTACGCTCAATTTTGGGAGTAACTGTAGGTTGAGGTACAACCAATAGCCAGCCACAAAGCTTCTATTTTGAAGTCTGTTTATTGTCTTTATAATTTGATTCGAGTTCTCCAGTCTCCCAAATATTTAAAAATTTCGAATTACAAGTTAACCTAATTTAATTATCAATCAGTTATTCTCATTTAAAAAAGTTTTCAATTTCAAAAAGTTGTTAATTGTTGAAAATGAAATACGAAAGCGACTGAGATAAATTTACCGAGAATCGTTTAAGTTGCTCGGAGCTCGATACTTGTTTTGCTTAAAAACGATACTCGCTTTTAGTTATTTTTCATTTTTAACTTTTGGCTTTTTTAGTTTTTCAGAAACCTTTTTTTCCTGTCTTTGAAAATAAATATACATAATAAAAACGTTAATTGTTAATTTTAAGTGATTAAACTCGTAATTTTTATTAAATTGATATGGCAACTAACAATAAGTGGAAAGCAGAGCCGAAGAAAGAATCCTTTGAATATTACACATAACCCTTTTGTTCTTTTGAATGGGACCATGAATATTGTAAGCATTTTTATACATAATATTATTATTTTTTAGAAATTCTTATTTTTTTATTGCTATTCATTGAAAATTTAAGATTGGTATCAATTTTTTATTTTATAACATGTATAATTCTTTAATTTTTCATCGATTTGGAGGTTATAGAAGTCGGCCTTTGTAGTTTTGGTATGGAAAAGACAGTTTTCAACTTCTATTTGTTATTCTTATTATAATCGTACACGCTTATAATGTTCCAATAATCTAAAGTCTTAAAATACAACATATGTAGGTAATAATTACTTATATGAATTGGTAATTCCTTGAAAACAGAATCATTGTTGTTCATACAATTTCAGTGCCGTAAAATGACTTGCGAATCACCAGTAAAAGTATATTTAGGCGAATATGCTTTTGCATTACCGTTTGCAAAGTACTGAGCTAAATTCAACCCGAATACCTTTAATTGTGACGTCGACCTATACGACCTGTACGAAAGTTGTTTGCTATAACTTACTATACCACAAAACAAGTCATTTTCCGACCCATGAGTTCAAGATTCGATTTACTAACCATAATTGGAGCCTTAAATTGTATTACACAAACAAATCAATACTTTTATAAAAAAATTAACATGTCCAGAATTTTAAACCGTCCTTTAAGTTTGTCTACCTCACTACGGTTTTAAAATCCCTTTAAGTTAGGTTAGGTTGAAGTCGTTGCCCGTGATGGAGTAGAACACACTTAGGCCAGTTATTGGCCAAAATAAATTGTGTGATGATTATCTGTTCAATTAAGCGAAACCCGTATAATATCACGAGTAGGTCAACTAAAAAATAAAACATTCATCCCAGAAATTTACTCTATAAACATTTCAGTTTTCACCTTAATTTCGGCGTCTGTAAGTTCGCCATAACATGATATGTTATGTCATCACATGCCAAATAAGCATTGAAATCTGCATTGTCCTCAAGAACGTTATCTGTGACCACGAGATCATTTTCCGACTGCTCTTCTTCTTGGATGAAGCCTGCCTTTAAAAAAAGAACTTGGAAATGTTGGTTTAGTAGTAAAATATTTAAAATATTACCTTTCTAAAACAATTTCTTATAGTAGAAAGAAGGTATTATAAGCCACAAACAATGTTTGCTTATGCTTATGTGCATTGCCTGCAAAGATGTGATCGACTTTGAAAATTCTTCGATAGTCTTACCACGTTCGATGGCTGTAATTTGTTTCCTTATTATATTTTCCTGATAGTAAGCTTTGAAACAATGAATAATGCCTTGGTCAAGGGCCTGAATGGTGGACGTTGTATTTGTGGGTAAAAACTGCACGTTTATATTTTTTAAATCGTCCAACTTCTTATGACAGGCAGCATTGTCGACAAAAAGAATTATTTGTCTGTTCTGCTTTATCATTTCTTCGTCAAATACATATAAAATTTGGGTCCATAAATGTTGGGTCATCCATGCCTTTTTGTCGGAGAAATATTGTAAAGGTACAACCTTATTTTTAAAGCACCTTTGCGTTTTGGTTTTTCCAATCACAGTCATTTTTTTGTCCGTTCAATTATCCGAAAAATTTCCATGTATTTAGTTTTTATGCTGCATATTTTTAAGATCAATTAAACGAGTAATTCAACTAAGCGGGTCGGGTTCAATTAACCGTCTAAGAAGCTTTGCTACGGGAAATTTTCGAAGCCAATTTTTTCGATCAATTAAGCGAGGTGCAACTAAGCGGGGATTACTGTATGTACTCAAACTGAAAAAGCCAGTTTGCAACGTTATTTTTATATATTTTTCAATACACTCCAAAAATGTATGTTATAATCTTAAGACTACGAATTCATAATAAGATCAAAAACTGCTTTTATACTTTTCAGCACGAATGATTCAGCGTTATTGAGGGTTAATGTATGGCAGAAGAAGATTTACAATTAATTAGAATTTTTTTGAAAATTATAGGTACTGAACATTTTTAAATGGAATATTGCAGATTTCATAATATAGAAGTCATAACGAATTTTATTGCAAAAAGCGAATTCATTAAATTACATAGCCTCAACAAGCCTAATAAAAGGTATTTTCAAATTATTATTATTATAATTTATTAACATATAATTAAAATTATAATGCTAATATACAAAAACGAGCACAACTTACAAGACTTCCGGCTCTGAGATAAACTTAACTAAATAGAAAAAAGAACTAATATTTAGTTAATACACTCGTAGGTACATTATAAAAAATATAAATTATAATCAAAATTATTTTCATGTTAATTATGATAAGTTAAATGCCAATTTTTAATTTAATGAACAAATTATGTATATTTTGAATGTTTTCTTGACTAGGTAGGTAAGGGTGTTGTGTTCAAATTAAAAAAGGTTGTATCCTAAAAACTTGAAGTGATCGATTAATTAATAATTTTGAAGTCGGATACGAACTAAAGCCATCAAAAACCTTAGAAAAAGTATAATTTGATTGCCACCTATGTATATAAAAACATTATATCATATTGTTCCAGCATTATTAATAAAACTGAAATCCGAAGATATGTAATATGCCGTAGATACAACAGAACATTTTGGGTTAAGACAGAGGTACATATTTTAATTGCTTGTCTTTCCGGTTACGTAAGTTACTTTTATCGTATTTTTAGCTATTGTGTTTTATCAAACATTTTTCCATGCAAATCTACTAATTTTTAAATCTCTCACGCAAAGTGAAAGACCCTTAAAACAGCTTAGCTTCTTCTTCCGTTAAAAATAATTGTGCACTAAATGTATTTATTGATGTTTTAGGACAAGTCCTTAAGTCAATTCAATATTTTGAGTCTTCAAAAATTCAGTTGTTTTAACTGGTTTGCCTTTCATAAAGAGAAAGCAATTGGCGATCCTCGATTTAGCCAAAGACTTCTGAACTTTCCCATTAGCTCCATTTGTTTTTCGTTTATCCAACATTGAAATAAAAATGCTTAACTTTAAAATTTATTATTTTCTATTTTTCAAAATATCTCTTCTTTCGGAACACTTATAAGAACCGATGGTTTACATTTGGCTTTATTGTGATATTTTAACTTGCAGGCAAATGCAAATCCTTTCCCACATACATCACAACAGAATGGCTTTTTACCTTCGTGTGCATTTATGTGTTGTTGAGCATTGTGCTTCCACTTAAACTCCATGCCACACACAGGACATTTAAAATGTTTATTCTCATCATGTGACCTAACATGTCTATTGCATTCTGGCTTAGATGGAAATTCCTTATCACACAGTTCACACTTAAATGAAAATCCTTCGGAATGCATCTTGCTCATGTGCCGTTGCAAGTCGAACTTTGTGTGATATCTGTTGGGGCAGTGGAAACAGCTTAACTTGCCTTCAGCAAAATGTCTTCGCATATGAGTGCGTAGATTTTTCAAGTGGTTAAAATTCTTTTCACAATAAGGACACTGCGCACCAGTAGCGGAATGTGCTGGTAGGGTATCAAAAATGATGGGAAGTTCTTCGACAGCAATCCCATTGGTCTCCTCGTCGTGGTGGCTATGGGAATCTATGTCAGGTGTAATGGATTCACAAGAACTGTTTAGTTCTGTTTCGTCTTCTTCAGAAATATATTCTTTTGCTATGATATTGCCTTCAAGGATGCCATGAAGAGTTTTGTCACTTTGTCGAGTTCTTATTCGAAGATTGTAGCTGATTTTCAAACATCCAAGACAGTCATCACAGATTTGATCAGGAAGACAACTGTCAGGATTAATCTGCTCAAACATAATATAAATAAATATAATTTATATAATTTAATAAAACTACATTACATACATCGATTCCACAAATATTTTCAATTGCTTCCGCTATGACCATGTTGTCGCTCGATGAGAACAAATTGTTTAAATTAATTGGCTGGGACAGACAGCAGCGACAAATACCCGATATTTCTATGTTGTTCATAGTTTTCTAAATATTAGTTGTTAATAACTTTTCTCGCAAATATTTTGATGAATACATGGGCCAACAAAAACAATTTATAAACAAACGCTGAACACTCATCAACAACAAGACAAAATGTAAATGTCAAAATTCAAAGTTAAGTTAAGCATTTCGAGAATCGATAGACGAAAATAAAAAAAATGCGTTTCAGGTTTCACAAATTTAACTTTTCTTTCGATTTCCATTGGTTCCTCTTGAGAATGAGTTTGCAACTTTTTTTTGAAATACAGATAAATAAAAGACTGAATATGAATATAAGTGGCCAGTTAAAGCACTCATTACCAATGTTTTTTGTGTTGTAATATATAGTACAGTGATAAATTGCTAACACAAACCCATCCAGTGTATGTAGTTTTGATATTTGAATGTTTATACAACTGAATATTTGTCAGAATAATTTGAAACAGAAAAGAAACAAATTGTAAGAAAAAATAGTGAATTTTAGACTATAACTAATTTGGACAACTTACAAGAGTATATCGTTGAACACATCAGGGATACTTTATATTTAATTTAACTTAATATCCTCTTCTGTTTTCCATTTAGAAAATTTTATTGAAATGGAATAAAAACTGTAGGAAAAGGCTTGATTATGGTCTACATTGGTTTGCACGTGCAATAGTGGTGATATTAAGACATCCTTTGATATTTCAAGAGCACCCTTGATGTTTCCAGACCTCCCTTGATATCTCTAGACCTCGCTTGATATTTCAGGACCTCTCTTGATATTTTAAAACCTCTTTTGGAATGTCTCACTTAAAATTACAAGACATTCCTTGACATTTCCAAACCTCCCTTGATATCTCTAGACCTCCCTTGAAATTTCAATACCTCCCTTGATATTTTAAGACCGCCAGCTTTGGTTATTCCGTGCATAGATGCAACAGCGTGATATTGAACTCCATTCGAAGCTCAATGTAGTGCACACAAATGTCGTCGCAAGAGACTTAAACACATGTTCCTTTGGCTATTGAATTTTAATTTATTTCATAATCTTTGCTCACTGTTATTAACTTCTTCGTTTTCAAAATATATCTTTCAAAACAATTAATTTTTTATAAATTATTTTACAACAACATTAGGAAAAACTTTGAGAAAAATCGAATGGACAGTTTTTTAACAAAAAATAAAAACCTATTGAAATTTTCGCTTATACAAATGTATGCTGATGACGTGCAACTTTACTTGAGTAGTCCACTCGGTCTTATTGAAAATTGCGTTCATAACATAAATCAGGACCTTTTAAGTATCCATATTTGGTCCCAAAAAAATGGCCTGTTCTTAAATCCGTCGAAAACTAAATGCTTAGTTATCTCTAAAAAGTCTCTTGATCTTTCTTATTTCCCTCGCTTAATGCTCAATGATATCGTTATTGACTATGTGGAAACAGCTAAAAATCTTGGTGTCATTTTCAACAGATCTTTAACTTGGGAAAACCACATAAATTCAACTGTTGGTAAAGTGTACGGTGCTCTTAGGGTTCTTCAAGAGTCCCAATACTTAACTCCCATTGAAACTCGAAAAATGTTAGCTAAGACTTTGATTATTCCAATCCTTACATATGGTTGTGAAATCTATTGTAACTGTGATGCTGAGAGTAGACGAAAGCTTACGGTTGCCTTCAACAACACAGTAAGATACATCTACGGTCTTAAAAGATATGACCATATCTCCGAGTTTGCTTCTTCTCTATTCAACATGCAGTTTAAGTATTTTCTACAATATCGAACACTTCTTCTTCTCTTCAGTATTAAACAGACGCATCAACCACATAACCTTTATTACAGATTACAATTTCCTACTTCAAATAGATCAAACAAGCTTAACATCCCACGACATACATGCCTAACATCTGAGCGGCAATTCTTTGTCAACGCCATTCGCTTATGGAACTCTTTGCCAAGTGATATAAGAAGGCTTGGAAATGTTAAAATATTCCAGAGCAAACTCATTGACTACTTTTCTTTGCTTTAAATGTGCGGTTTTACCTTTAATAAATTTATAATTTAAACTTTGCAGTTAACTTAATTTCTATAGCGTCATTAATTTGTAAACTACTCAGTTTTCCCTTTTAACTTAATTTTAATTATTGTTTTAATTATTTTGATCTTGCTTTTGTATTCCAACTAATGTTAACTTTTTTCTTGCTCATGTATACATTATAAAGCTATCACTTTTTAATAAGATATTATATCTTAATGTGTATAGCATATCGATAAATTGAATAAACTAAACTAAACTAAAAAAAAAATTAATAAAACTTGGTAAAAATTGACTTTCGACACAAATATCTTTTCAAAACTTTGAGATATTGGCTTTAAACTACTTTTATCTCTTAAAAAATATTGTTTTCAACATTCAGTAAAATTTTGAAAAAAATCAAATTGACAGTTTTTTTTACAAAAAATTAAAAACCTAAACAAAATTTAACAAAAGTTGGTAAGAATTGATTTTCGACTCAAATATCTTTTTAAACATTTGACATTATGGCTTCCAACTAATTTTAACTTATAAGAAATATTGTTTTAAACATTAGGGCAAATTTTGAGAAAAATCGAATTGACAGTTTTTTTACAAAAAATAAAAACCTAAAAAAAAATTATAAAAGTTGGTAGTAACAATTTATTTTCTACTCAAATATCTTTTCAAAACTTTGAGATATTGGCTTTAAATTACTTTTATCTTACAAAATATATTGTTTTCAACATTCAGTAAAATTTTGAAAAAAAATCGAATTGACAGTTTTTTTACAAAAAATTAAAAACCTAAACAAAAACAATACTAAAACTTGGTAAAAATTTACTTTCGACTCAAATAGCTTTTCAAAAATGAAAAATATTAGCTTCAAACTTATTTTATTTCACAGAAAATATTATTTTCGATATTCAATAAAATAAAATCTAAAAAAAATAGTACGCAAATTTGGTAAAAATTGATACATATAGACAAACTTTTAAGTACCCGTAGCGTGATGGTTAGTGTGTTGGACTGTCATGCAAGGGGTCTTGGGTTCAATCCCTGCCTGTGCCACCTAACTTTTTTCACGGGTACTGCCTCTTGCGAGAAATTGACAAATTCTCCAAGAGTAATTCTTGTCATGAAAAGTGCTTTCTCAAACTAGCCGTTCGGATTCGGCATATAAACTGTAGGTCCTTTCCATCTCTGACAACATTACTCGCACACAGGGATGGTTGAGAGTTGTAAGTCACTAGGCCCTGGTTCTCCATGGACTGTTGCGCCACCTAATTTATTATTTATTTAGACAAACTTTTAAGCAAGACAAATCGACAGACCGGATGGGAAGTTATCAGTGTGGGTCGCATCCCAGCCTCTTTTTTTATTAGTTTTTGAAAACTTCTCGAAACAAACTTTTATTTGCAAATTAAATCTTCTCTTTATTACTGAAAAGCTTTTTAAAAATTTGAAATATAATTTGCAAAGTTTATTGCTTTGTGAAACAAAATAAACAAATAATTTGCAAAATAACATAACTTTTCAGAAAAGACTCACTTGATATTTTAAGACCTTCCTTGATATTTCAAGATCGGCCTTTATATTTTCAGACCTCCTTTTATATTTCTAGATTTCCCTTGATATTCTCAGACCTCCCTTGGAATTTCAAGACCTTCCTTGAAATTTCAAGATCTGACTTAATTTTCCAAAAGGCTTGCAATTTTAAAACTTGCCAAGAGATTTCCTTTAGAATCTGCAGAACTTCTTTGGCACCTTATTGATGATAAATTGGGCCTCTCGACTGGAATTTATTGGAGCCAGCAGAGGCGGCCACTTACCCGAAATTATTTTTAAAACATAATGGCAATCCCTAATCTTTATAATGAAGCTGAATTCTTGGCCATAACATTAAATTAAATGCGTTATATTACTTTCTCATAGGAAGTTATTGTAATCGGTCCGATTTGTCGAATTGAAATTTTTGACATTTCTCGACGTTTCAAGGTCCCTAGAGTCGAAATAAAAGATTTTAGAGAGATGTCTGTGCGTGCGTTTGTACGTACGTTTGTACATCCGTACGTTCGCGACGTTTTTTCGTCGTCCATAGCTCAAGAACCAGTAGAGATATCGACTTCAAATAAATTTAGTTATACAGATATTAATGCAGAAAAATGCAGAAAGGTGGTTTTTTTAACCATAGCAATTTAAAAAAAGGTAAACATTTTGGTTAACCCCAAATATCTCACGAACCAATAACGCTAGAGACTTGAATTATATTTTATGTTATATATTGTAACGTGATACCAAACAAATATATTTATGAAAAAAATTCCAATTAACGTTTTTTTTTATAAATCAAAAAAACTGAAAAAAAAATATTTGTCACCTCGAAAAATCTACGAACAAAAAATGATTTTATCTCCAAAACAATATTGTGCAACGAAGAAAAACGTTTTTAACATCTGGTAAAATTTTGAGAAAAATCGAATTGAGAGTTTTCTTACCAAAAATAAAAACTTAAAAAACTATTAATAAAAGTTGGTAGAAAAAAATAAAAACCTAAATAAATAACAAAAGTTGGTAAAAATTGATTTTCGACTTAAATATGTTTTCACAAATTTTAGATATTGGCTTAAAACTATTTTTCACTTATAGAAAGTATTGTTTTCAACATTTTGTAAAATTTTAAGAAAAATCGAATTGACAGTTTTCAAAAATAAAAACCTAAAAAAAAACAATACAGAAAATATTGTTTTTGAAATTCAGTAAATTTTTTATAAAAATTCAACCAGTCAAAATCTACAAAAAATAGTACGCAAATTGGGTAAAAATTGATGTTCGGTTCGCGATACCTCGTGAAAAATAGAATTTGTATTTGTTTATATAAGAAATAAATTTTTTTAAGAAATGCTACTAGAATAGGTTTTGGACTAAAAATCTCGTTAACTAAAATAGATTTGGAAATCAAACTATTTCATTATACCTATGCAAAATATTATTGGTGGTTTTAAAATTTTTAAGAATAATTCAACTGACAACTTTTTTTTACAAAACACGAAAACCTTAAAACTTTTAAGCAAGACAAATCGACAGACGGGATGGGAAGTTTTCAGTGTGGGTCGCATTCCAGCCTTTTTTTTTCTTTTTGAAAATCACACATCTAAAAATACACACTTTACATATAATGCAATTCCAGCCTTCTATACCAAAAAGTCTCTCTAAGCTGACGTTCGTACGTTTTTTACTGTGTAAAATTTTTCGTAAGAAATACTTTCCTTCGCTGCGCTGGTTCCAGTACAAGTGAAAACATGCATGTCTAAAGGAAGTACCTATTACCATATGAACTATAAATATCTAACGCGTACAATAGAACATTTTCAAAAAACATAATAAATGCATTATAATACGCTACGATTTTCATCTGATTATATTTGAATAACCGCGACCTCATTATTTAAAAAAAAAACTAAACCACCATTTATAGTACATATCAATTCGAAACAAAGAAAATCAGCGCTCGGTGGCGATATTTTCACTTTTCAATTACTTTCACTATTTAGGCATAGGACATGTGGATATTATTGTGAAGCTGATGATAGAAATCAGAAGTGGTTTCAAAATTCTAGCTAGCAATAGCTGCGATATGCTGGATACACAGGGATTAAAAATTTGTAAAAGCAATACAAAAGAAGGCTTAGGGGTGTAAATTCTATTCACGGTATACTTTAACCGCACTATAATAATTTCATAAACGATTAACGATGAAAAAAAATCATAAATGAAAATCAAAGTGCAAATAGAATAGAATAGAATAGAATTGTCTAAGCTCAGAGGGTGGCAATAGGTATCATATTTGCCCTCAGGATAATAATTCTGAAGATGCGTTTCATCTCCATGATGCAAAAAGATAAAAAAAGACCAGAAGGGTGGTTTTAGAGTTTAGAGATAGAATAGGCACATAGATAGAAATAATTTAAAAAATGCGGTTGAAAAAAAACTAATGTAAATAAAAAAAACAAAAGCAAACAATCGGGGAGGTATACATTATAATATTTACCATAAATCTTAGTTTTGCAAATAAATAGCAGAATAGTAACAGGGAATTTCTAAAAAAATGTTTGTTATAAGTGAGGATAGCTAAATTAAGAAGTAAGTTAGCATACCGTCCCCTTTAGCCAGTGTAAAGTTCAACTTTTAGAATCTAATCTAACATGTCATTATTAGAGAAAACCACATTTTCTTAAAATTTTGAAAACATAAATGTAGACTTCAGTCCCCATCTGTAAGAACGATCCGGTGCCCGATACTTGTACTAGAAAAAATTAAGTATCGGGTACTTTTTCAAGTACTTCAATACTGGCTAGTAATTTTACTGGGTACTGTGTTCAGGTACATTTTCAAATTGTTCGAAGTTCTTAAGAATCTGAGATGGGTAACTAGGAATTTAATTGCATAATAGGTTGAATATTCGGTCCCAAAAGAAAAGTTTTACGAGATTAAAACATTTAAAAATTATTTTTCAATTTTTTTTTTATTTTTGTACATTATTCATTTTTCGAGTTTAAGGTTAGACGATACATAAATAAGCTATCAATGGGCAGGTTCAGACAACATAAGGGACTTCATTTGCAGTCAACTTCATTCTTTGAACGTAAATTTTGACCAAGGCAACTAGTTAGTTTTTCAAGTGTCATGAATTTCAAATTCAGAACTTTACTCGACAAACCTCTACTTCAAGTTCATATTACAAAAACTACCAAAATCATTATTTTCTACAAAATACTCCTCAGGCAAGCTACAAGTCCATCACGATTTGTATTTTGGATTGTAAAGAAATATTACTTATTTCTTTTCCAAATTTACAAGGAACCTTTTTACAGAAAGCATTAAATGAAGTTGTGCAGATAATAAATAAATCATTGAGTAATAAAGTTCAGCTTTTAGTTGAATTAAAATAAAAAAACTTGATAGTAAGGGAGATTTTTCTTGCCTAACTTTCCAGTCATCTTTCCAATAAAGTTGCCTTAATTGGAAGGCAATTTTTTGGCAGCTGGCCAATCAGATGCAAGAAACTTGCCTTACTTTCAAGTCCCTTATGTCGGCTGAACCTGCCCAATGTCTTAGATACCATAGGTTATATATCAATTGAGATATTTCGTGCAGTTAGAACAAGTCATTTACAAAAATGTACAAAAGGCTTCTTTGTATCTGCATATTTTATTTTGGCTTGAATGTATTTTGGATATCAATTTTAAATATGAAAGGGTTTAACATGTAAAAGTTTTTATCTGAATTATTAAATTGCCAAATATTCATGTGAATTTAATACAAACATAACGTAGCCAAATGTCACTAGAAATCATCTAGCTTTTTGTGACAGCTAGCCAATCAGTGGTTCTCAAGATGAAGAAATCAGTTTCAGTTTCAGTTTTTTTTATTGATTTAGTTTTTATTACAGTGTACACTGTACAGGCTTATAAATGAATGTTGATAAAAAAGTTTTGTATTTTTTGTCTTATGCATAGACACAGTGCGCGACAAAAAACTAGATACGACGACTTTTTTTTTAACATTCTATAAAATCAAAAACGTATTATATTTAATTATATTAAATTCAGAGAATGGAACGCGCTTGCTGCATGAGTTGATATAGTACTCTCCTTAAGGGAAAATAATGTAGAGGAATGGCAAAATATGTTCGCGGTTTTGATAGCTAAAATTGATGAAAAACTTTATTTAAAACACCTGCAAAGTGCATCCTCATCGGCAAGCAGAAACATACATATACAAGCGCTTAAACCATCAATTGTCATCAACTTCAAACTATTTTTGTACAGAAATGACTACGAAAGCTATCGGCACCATTTTTAAAGCTAGAGTCGAGATCCTTAATCTCAACTTTGTCCCCCATAAATCGGACCTCTCACAAATTTACACTCTCTGCAATAGAAGAGATGTGGAGGAAATAAATCATTTCATAGCAGTTTGTCCAATATTACAAGAAATACTACGGCTACATTTTCAAGAGAGTTTTTTTGTCTATGGACCAACTTCTTGAGATTCTTAACGGGCTGAGTGGTTGGACGAATCTGTTTAAATTTTGCAAACATGCTTTAGCTTATAGAAGTAGCTTTTGAGCGGTCATGTATCCACTTATGGCGATTGAGAATTAAATATTTTTTGTGTTTCAAATCACGACAAAATTGAACTTGTTTTCATCTACTTAAATTGTTTTTAAAAACGGGAAAGTTTATTTTAAAGATTTTGTGTTTCAATTCACGGCAAAATTGATGTTTTAAGTCTCGAATCACTGAGAATGTAAAAAACTCATATTTTTTGTGTTTCAAATCATGTCAAAATTGTATACAGATGTTCAAATGGTAGACATGTGCATTCAAGAGGACACAAGCGTCCACAGGTTTTTTTCTCAAAACCCACCTCTGTCTATCAACTCCTACTCTCACCTCCCCGTGGTGAACATCGGGTGCCTAGTACCTCAACTGGAGATTGGGTTCTAACCCCAGTGGAAAGTTGTTGGGGGCAGCAAACGAGAGAGGGGGGGAGAGGTGTTTCCACTAAGGCACCTCTCCTTATCCAGACGGCAGCGGACGAATTCTCGAGATGGAATCAACGGTGGCGTCTACAGTTCCAGTAAGGCTGAACTACTTAGTGAACACCTTATAGGGCTTCTACGACTTATTCGGAGCCCAGGCCTATAAAGAGCGGTTTATCCGGCTCCCTGTCCTTGGAGTTATACTAAGGATCTGGCCCTCCAGGTTGGGGGTTGTGCCGTCAGGGTGACTTCTTGACCACGTAAAAATTTTCTAGTTGCGAAGCACCAACAAGCCTCGGATACGGACGGATTCACTGTTGACAACCCAAGCAAACGAAATAAGGACAACGAACTTCGGATCTGTACGTGGAATGTTAGGTCCCTTAACAGACCACGTGCAGCCGAACAATTAGCGGAAGCCCTAAACTGCTGCAAGGCAGATATTACCGCCATCCAAGAAGTGCGATGGGATGGACCGGGCAAACGCAAACTAAAAGACTGCGATATATCATACGGCGACTGCTACCGAGAACAAAGGCAGCGTCTATTTGGGTGTGGATTTGTTGTTGGAACTAGACTCAGGCAAAAAGTCTTGAGTTTCAACAGTGTGAGCGAGCGCATCACGACAATCCGCATCAAGGCTAAATTCGCCAACATAAGCCTAATATGCGCGCATGCCCCAACAGAGGAGAAAGATGAAGACACCAAAGACATATTCTTCGAGCTCTTGGACAAGACATATGAGCAGTGCCCTGGCTATGACATTAAAATTGTCTTAGGAGATTTTAATGCCAAGCTAGGAAGAGAAGACATCTTTGGTGGCACAATCGGAAGATACAGCCTGCACGACACCACCTCCGACAACGGATTCAGGCTGATCGATTTCGCTGCGGGGCGAGACGTTCTGGTAGCTAGTACGCAGTTCACACATCTCAATATCCACAAGGGGACATGGAAATCTCCTGATCAATCAACCGTCAACCAGATTGACCACATTGCGATCGACGCACGACACTTCTCCAGTATACAGGATATCCGAACATTCCGAGGGGCCAACATTGACTCGGACCACTACCTCGTTGTAGCCAAGGTACGACTACGGATATCCCGGTCCAAGCCAAAACAAGGAAGTACTGTGAGAAGTTTCGACGTTAGACGGCTACAATCGCAAGAGACTGCCATGTCCTTTTCCGATCGAGTCTCTAGTAACCTCTTAAGGAGTCCTATGCTGCATGCATTAAGCATTGAAAACCAGTGGCAACATTGCCTTGCAGCCATCAGAGATGCCGCCTCTGAAGTGCTAGGTTTCACACGTCCACAACAGCGAAACCCCTGGTTTGACGACGAGTGCCGGCAAGCGCACGCAGCGAAGCAAGAGGCATACAAAACGGCCCTGCACAGAAGGACCAGAGCTGCTCGCGAGCTCTACGAGCAGAGGAGGAGAGAGGAACACCGGCTTCTTAGATGGAAAAAAAGAGAGCACGAGAAGCGCGCGATCGAGGAGATAGAGGGATGTTACAACAGGAATGAGGTTCGTAAATTTTACCAAAAGGTAAAAAAGAACTCCCAAGGGTACCAGCCACGAACCGAAGCCTGTAAAGACGATCAGGGGAACATCGTAGTAGAACCGCAGTCTATGTTGAGAATATGGAAAGACCACTTCTCTAAATTATATAACGGCGATGACGAACCGAATCCCGCTGTAAGGGAGGTAGAACCACTCAACTTAGGCGACGCAGATCAACAATTCCGCCTACCCGACCTAGACGAAGTAAAGATAGCTATATCTAAACTGAAGTCAAACAAAGCTGCTGGAGCTGACGGCATAGCTGCCGAACTATTTAAAGCAGCAGGCGATGACTTGGTAGGGAGCATGCACCAACTCATCTGCAAAATATGGTCGGAAGAAAGCATGCCCGATGAGTGGAATCTCAGCATAGTTTGTCCGATACATAAAAAAGGAGACCCTTTAAATTGCGCCAACTACAGAGGGATCAGTCTCCTTAACATTGCATATAAGATCCTTTCTGCCGTACTATGTGAACGTCTGAAGCCGTTCGTCAACAACCTGATAGGTCCTTATCAGTGTGGCTTCAGACCAGGAAAGTCCACTATCGACCAAATATTCACATTACGGCAGATCTTGGAAAAAACCCAGGAGCTTCAAATCGATACCCACCATCTCTTTATCGATTTTAAAGCCGCGTATGACAGCATCCATAGGGAAGAGCTCTACAGAGCAATGTCTAGTTTTGGCATCCCTGTCAAACTTATCCGTTTGTGCAGAATGACGATGGAGAATGCACGCTGCTCCATCAAGGTCGGAAAAGATCTCACCGATGCATTTGATGTCAAAAAAGGTTTTAGACAAGGCGATGCACTGTCATGCGACTTCTTCAACATCGTTCTGGAAAGAATTGTGCAAAACTCAACCGTCAACACTAGAGGCACAATCTTCCAAAGGTCCATCCAATTACTCGGATACGCAGATGATATTGACATAATTGGAAGATCAAAGCGTGATGTCAGTGGAGCGTTTTTGAGCATTGCGACGGAAGCGAAGAAGATGGGTTTAGTGGTCAATGAGGGCAAGACCAAGTATATGCTGTCATCAAAAAAGGACATTGAACAACGACGTCTTGGACAAAACGTCACCATGGACAGCTATAACTTCGAGGTAGTTAAGGACTTTGTCTACCTAGGCACCGCTATAAACACAGGCAACGACACCAGCGCTGAAATCAAACGAAGAATAACTCTTGCAAATCGCTGCTTCTTTGGACTTAGAAGGCAATTGAGAAGTAAAGTCCTCTCTCGAGCATCTAAAATCACCATCTATTATACACTCATCATCCCGGTTCTCATTTATGGCGCTGAGGCCTGGACCCTGTCAAAGAAAGATGAGAACGTCTTAGGATGCTTCGAGAGAAAAATTCTTCGGGTGATTTTTGGTCCCGTACGTATAGATGGAGAATGGAGGAGAAGATATAACGACGAACTGTACGGGCTGTACAGCGACACTGACCTAGTTAGCAGAATAAAAGTCCAACGGCTTAGATGGCTGGGTCATGTAGAGCGAATGGACATCAACGCTCCAGCCCGGAAGGTCTTCGAATCCAATCCCGAGGGACGGCGCAGTAGAGGAAGACCGCGACTCAGGTGGCGCACTCAGGTGGGTGAGGACCTCAACCAACTTGGCGTGCGAAACTGGAGACAGCTAGCTAGGGACCGAGCTGGCTGGAGACGCATGTTGGTTGAGGCCCAGGTCCGCCCCGGACTGTAGCGCCACCTTAAGTAAGTAAGTAAGTAAAATTGTATACATATCTTTAAAGATTATAAAATAATTCAAAATTGTTTTATTTATCTTCTTTTTTATAAATATTCAAGTTAATAAATTATTAATCTGCTATATTTTAAAATTGTTAAGAAAAACCACTAAAAAATACAGTTTTTATTTTCTTATACTAAAATGAAATCAAAATAAAAAAAAAAAACTTTCATAATGTTAAACTATTTTTAAATGAAATGTCTATCAGGCAGACGGCAACAACGCCATGTCCTTATATTCTTAGCTTTAAATTAATGTAATTTTATTATCGAAATAAAGAATTTAATCTAATCTAATCTCTTATAATGATGCAATATTTTTGTTCAATTTTTTTATTTTTTATTACCAGGGTTAGGATTTTGTTGACCTAGAAAATTAAAAAAAGGCAAAACAAAACACTTAAAAAGGCAAAGAAAAGGCATTTATTAAAGAAATACTAGGAAAATAAACAAAAATACATTTAATTATAGTAGCATTGGATACCAAGATTTTTTTAAAGTTCTCATGTAGCAATTTTCTTCGGTTGTCCCTTAGAAGGGCTTTGACTGAGCTAAAGGATCTTTCAACTCCAGCTGAAACGAGTGGAGCCCATCTAAAACTTTCAACATTATTCACATCAATGTTTCCTGGAAGTTTGGAATCAACGTCGCCGTTTATTACAGAATTTATCTGTCCAATCGTTTTTAGCCCTGTGTTTCCATTAAAAACGGCAGTAAACTTCTTCAAGACTTCCTCTGCAATGCTTTTTTTAAATTTTCTTCAATGTCTTTCAAAACAGGTAGCACTTCGCCAATTGATATTCCTTGATAAGAATATTGTTAGCTTTAATTATAAGTAGGTAGAGACTCTCAAATATACCTGTATTTTTGTAGGTCTTTGAAAATATGTTTTTTCGGATCGACTAAAAAACCAAAGGGCCTATTATGGATCACAACTCAACTTAGTTGAGTTGTAATCAAGACAACTCAATTTGAAGGCAACTGCAAAAACAATTCGTATTATGGGAGACAACTTTTTTCAGTTGAGTAGACCAAATACATTGCCTACTTTTATGTGCTTGTTTTGTGTCAAAATCAGCTGTGTAAAGTAAAATCGTAGGTATTTCAAAGTTTTGAATTCAGTGCAAAATTTTATTAAAAAGACAAAATAATACGAAATGGAAAGTTGTATTGATTTGTTTCTTGTAAATTCGGAAAAAGAAAATCCCCTGAATGTTGCGCTGATGAGAAAAAAAACTAGAGATCGCTCCAATCCATTGGAACTTCCAAACAAAAAGTATTTTTTGTAAACAAATTCTTTGGTGAGAAGTGTTGATTTAATGACTCCTTTTTGTTGCAGATTTATAAGTTATTTTAGACTCGACAAAGACACATTTGTTTATGTGCTAAACGAAATCAAAGATTATTTGAAACAACCATAGCGTTCCTCCGCAGTCCCACTAATTCTCAAACTCTGCACTGCCCTACATTTCATGGCAGAAGGAAGTTGCCAAAAGTGAAGTGGTAATGATTTTAATTTAGGCCTTGCTCAACCAACAGTTTCTGTAGTAGAAGTGCTAGACGTAGTAGAAGAACATATCCGACCAATTTGAATTTATCGAAGATTCATTTTTATCAGAAAACCAGATTTCCTGGAGAAATAGGATGCATCGATGGAACTCATGTTCAAATCATAGCACCAAAAAAAATCTTCAACATCTCTATATAAATAAAAAAGGTTACTACAGTCTGAATGTCATGATTGTAAGTGTATGTTTCTGCTGATGAACCTCAATCAATGGGCAGGTTTTGTGATTTTTGTCTAAAAAAAATATTTTCTTACAAACGGTTATAGATATTATTATTTGTAAAACTTAAATTGTTTTCGCCATTTTCCTAATAAAATTGCTTTTCAATTCGCTGTTGGTGCGTACAGATATTTTTTTGTACACCCAAATGCACTACAAAACCGGTAAATAGCAGTTGTTGAATTTTGATAACTATCACAACTGAGAGACAACTCAACTGGCTTACATAATACCACCAAACACACTTAAAAAGTCAACCATTTCTCAGTTGACTACTGGTTGACTTGTGACAGTCAACTAGTTGTGATCGGTAATATCGATTGCCGGATTACAACTCAACTTTGTTCTTAGTTGTCTTACATAATAGGCCCCCAAAATTGACTTTAATGTATGCATTTTACGCAGACGGAAGAAGTACCAAGCATTTTTGAGCAGATAAACATTAATACATGCATAAATTCGAACATTTTCCATGATTTTTGTGTGCTTGAAACTGTACGAGATTTTTAACTATAAAGATTCTCAACGGAATGAGAAAATGTTCGCATTTCTTTTAATGCTAACCCAATTATTACATATTTCTTAACAAAATTTAATAAAAAAGCAAACAAAAGCCAGAAAAAGGCAACAATGGCGAAGAAAGGCAAAAAAAGGCAATTATGGTATAAAAAGGCAAAAAAGGCAAAACAAAATACAAGCATATTAAAAAGGATATGCATTTTTGGAAGCGAGTTTTGTTTACTGACGAGAAAAAATACAACATATTTGGAAGTGATAGAAGAAAAAAAGTATGGCGAAAAAATTTAGCGATGGATCCGAAGAACTAAGTTGCTATTGTTATGAGCATGGCGGAAATAGCGTAATGGTTTGGAGTGCTGTGGTAGCTTCTGGAGGTTTGAGGTTGGTGTTTTTTTAGGGTGTTATGGATCGTTATCAATATAAATCCATTTTAGAACAAAATTTAAAACCATTATTAATGGTTTGAACCTTTGTCTGACTTGGAATTTTCATCAAGATAACGATACAAAACATACGGCTCATTTTAGCCAAATATTGGCTTCTTTACTATGCTCCACGTATGTAAACTGTACTCACCACCCCAATGCCCGGACCTTAATGTTATTGAGCACGTATGGGAGATTTTGTAACGAGATGTCCGAAAACATACCATTAAAAGCGCACCAATGCTTAGAGAAAGCTAGAAGAAGAATCGCATAATTACTTCGGAACAGAACTGGAAAATCTGGTTTCTTCGGTGCTCAGGCGGTTACAGGCAGTTAAAGATGCCCGTGGTGCTCCACCGAAATATTGATCTATAACCCATTATAATGCAAATATAATTTTTTATGAATACGCACATTTCGCATGTAGACTTTTGTCAGTATTTTTGTTTTTTAGTTTTTTGTTAATAAAGGTTAAAGTTCCTTATTAATGACGTTCTTACTTTATCTTATACGAAGGCTTTTTTCGGGCACTGTATATGTTTTTCTCAATGATTTTCTTTATCTTTATAAAAAACAGTTCCTTAATTCGTGATTTCTTTAGAATAGAAGTGGCCATTTTTGCTTTATTTAGTAAAACCCACTCATTTAATTCAATTCGAATTTGTGTGGATAGTAACTGGTTTTTGGTGTTCTTTTCTATATGAGTTTCTGAATAAAGTGAGTCCACATTTTTCCCTTTTTATGTTTAAGCCCCTAGACCTTAAGTATACGGCAGTAGGCTCGGTAAAGCGTTTTGTATTTTTTCTAATGCAATGTTCAGCCTTACAGTAGCTGCAAAAAGGCATACCATGTAGAAATACATAAAATAATAATGTTCCCTGAGTTAAGTAACTACCAATAGAAGTTAGAAAGGTTCTGAGAGCTGTTTTTGAATCAAGAAAATTGATTATAGTGCTTATGAGAGGCTCCGCGAAATTTAATCCTAACTTAAAGATAAGACCTTTGTGCCAAATAGAGTCAAACTCTGCCTCTTAATCAAGAACAACTGTAGCCTTTTTTGTCTAAGATTGTGGATAATTTTATCATTAAGAACAAAAATCAATGCGCTGTTCAGTGGTGTTTTTCTAAAATGTCGAGGAAGCTGTCAAGGGTTTCTGATATAACTCTTTCAAAAAGTTTTTCAATGTTAGAGAGCAGCCATATAGGTCGGAATTCTTCAATGCTTGTAGTATTATTCTTTTTTTTTACTAAAGGCATTATTTTGGACTGCTTCCAAGTTGTTTAAAAAAATCCGTTCTTTAATGTTTGTAGTATTATCCTTCTATTTTTTTTTTTACTAAAGGCATTATTTTGGACTGCTTTCAAGTTGTTTAAAAAATCCGTTGTTACTACAATGATTAAAAAAAAACAAAATCAAGGGAAAGTGGATAGTTCAATAATATAAAATTTTACATTTTGTCAAGCCCAAAGGACTTTTTGTTACTTAAATTTCTTTTTAATACACTAACTTTCTGATGGATACTAAAAGGCAAGGTAATGGTTTGGTTCGCATCTATTTATTGAAGGAAACTTTCGGTGATCATATTATCTCGGGTTGTGTCGTGGGCCTGTGGCACGGTGGCGCGGCGGCGTGGCTTACAAGATCGTACAATTTAACACATCTGTACTATTTTTTGTGGAGTTATGTAAAGTCAAGTAATTCACGCAGATTAGTCCGAGACGATCGGCGGCGCCTTGATAGAGAATTTTTGACTCGTAGTTGTTAACTTACGGCCCGAAAGTGGCTCTATATACATAGCAAAAAGTCGTCAAAAATTGGGCCTATTGGCTGCAATTTATTCTGGTGGCCAATTTCCCGAAATCATCACTTTAAAAACAATGCCAAAACCCTTATCTTATAAGTAAGGCTTAATTCTTGGCCACTTTTTTGTTCTTCTTGAAAACCACACGTCTAAAAAAACAGCCTTTATTTAAGGATTTTTTTGACTTTTTACGTAAATTGCTTTTTGATATTATTTTACAATTAATCATAAAAAGAACATTTCGCCAACGCACTAGATTTTTTTTTTAAATACATAGTTGTTGAGTTTTGAGTACCTTCTTCAATATTTACTTCCAACACCCAAACATCATTTATAAAGCAATAATTTTAAAATAAAAAATCTAACGTCAAAAATATTACCTTAGTTTTGAAGAAGAAGGACATCCTACACACCAATAAGCCTTATTCGAATGCATTATTATGGCAAATAATTAGACAGCTAAAATTAATAACTAATAATGATTTTGCATCCGAAGTGCAGTTTTTTCTTGCATGTGTAAATTTATTTACATAGATAATTACATATGTAGATGCAAAATATACAGTTGCATATCCAAACAAAAAACAATGCCCCTAAGGTACATTTATATATGTACATATTACTACAAAAATATTGTTCCACCCCATGCAGCGCTCGACTTTTTACCGCAGTCAATGTGAAGCGACGCAATGACCGGTGCACTATATGATATCACACCAAAGGACGTGCTCTCTATTTCATAGTTGGTGGATTAGAGTGCAATAGATATGGATGTATGTAGGTACATACATAATCTGTATCTGCCCTTATTTGCATTAAATCTGATTAAGATTGACAGCAAGCCTAGGCTATGGCCACGCCCGCCAACGACCGGTAAAGGGTTTCATTTAATGCATACCATATACATACACTTGCCAAGGAACTTCGTCGCGGAATTTATTTAATAACTATTTATTTACGTAAAATATCGCTGCGAGCAGTGAACTGAACATGTCACACGAAAAGTACTTAACAACAGAGCAGTGTCGAGGATCAGGACCTTTTTGTGTTATATTTGAATATAATATAGAGTTATGTACATATATAGATTTAACAATCGTCGCTCGTCTATAAGAATAGTATGCGCTCTGTCATTTTTGAATTTTGATTTTGTCATTTTTAATCTTTTTAATATTGTGATAATAACATATGCTAGAATCGCTATTTGACAGAGAAATTCTTAAATTCTTCGTCATGTTATTTTGTAAATCAGCATTAAATTCATATTTACTCTGTGCTAAATTACAAAAATCTTCCGTTAGTGTCACATATCCCTCGGCATCGGTTTTTAACGGCACATCTCCTATTTTTAATAGTGCTTCGTGCGTGTCATTATAAAAAACGACTAATGATAGGAAATGCCTATAGGCCCAAAAGCAGGCAGCACCTAATGATATGCTAATAATTACTGATATAAAAAAGAGGCTGGGATGCGACTGGGATGGATATTGAGAACCGAACATCAATTTTTACCAATTTTGCATTTATACTATTTTTTGTAGATTTTATTTTTTTATAAAAAAAAGACTGTTGGATTTTATTAAAAAATTATTGAAAGTCGGAAACAATATTTTCAGTGAGATAAAATAAGTTTAAAGGCGCAATATTTTTAATTTTTGAAAAGATATTTTTGAGTCGAAAGTAAATTTGTACTAAGTTTAAGCATTGTTTTTTTTTAGGTTTTTATTTTTTGTAAAAAAAAACTCAATTCGATTTTTCTCAAAATTTTACAGAATGTTGAAAACAACATTTCTTATAAGACAAAATTAGTTTGAAGCCATAATCTCAAATTGTTGAAAAGATATTTTGGTAAAAAATCATTTTTTACCAATTTTTAGTAATGTTTTTTTAGGCTTTTATTTTTTTTTGTAAAAAACGATTTTTCTCAAAATTTTACCGAATGTTAAAAACAAAATTTTTTATAAAAAAAATTAATTTGAAGCCAATATCTCAAATTTTTAACTTCTCATAGGAAGTTATTGTAATGGGTCCGATTTGTCGAATTGAAAATTTTGACATTTCTCGACGTTTCAAGGTTCCTAGAGTCGAAATAAAAGATTTTTAGAAAGATGTCTGTGCGTGCGTGTGTACGTATGTCCGTACGTCCGTACGTTCGCGACGTTTTTTTCGTCGTCCATAGCTAAAAAACCAGAAGAGATATCGACATCAAATAAATTTTGTTATACAGATAATAAGGCAGAAAGGGCTCTCAAGCAAATTGCGTGGGTGGTTTTTTTACCATAGCAGTTTTAAAAAAAGGTGAAAATCTTGGTTAAACCCTAAATATCTCATGAACCAATGACGCTAGAGACTTGAATTTAATTTTATATTATATATTGTAACGTGATACAAAACAAGTATATTTTTGGAAAAAATCCAATCAAGGGTTTTTTATAAATCAAAAAAACTAAAAAAAAAATTTTTCACCTCGAAAATTTTAGGACTAAAATATGATTTCATCTTCAAAACAATTTTGTGCAACGAAGAATAATGTTTTTGACATCTGATAAAATTTTGAGAAAAATCTAATTGACAGTTTTTTTATACAAAATAAAAACCTAAAAAAAAAACATTACTCAAAGTTGGGAAAAATTGATTTTCGACTCAAATATCTTTTCAAAAATTTGAGATAATGGCTTTTAACTAATTTTAACTTATAAGAAATATTGAATTGACAGTTTTTTTACAAAAAAAATAAGAACCTAAAAGAAAACAATAATAAAACTTGGTAAAAATTTACTTTCGATTCAAATAGCTTTTCAAAAATTAAAAATATTGGCTTCAAACTTATTTTATCTCACAGAAAATACTGTTTTCGATATTGAGTAATTTTTTTTATAAAAATCCAACAGTTCGTTTTTTCATAAAAAAATAAAATCTACAAAAAATAGTCCGCAAATTTGGTAAAAATTGATACATATAGAAAAACTTTTAAGCAAGACAAATCGACAGACGGGATGGGAAGTTATCAGTGTGGGTCGCATCCCAGCCTCTTTTTGAAAAAATATTTGAGTCGAAAATCAATTTTTACGAACTTTTAGCAATGCTTTTTTTAAGTTTTTATTTTTGGTAAAAAAACTGTCAATTCGATTCCTCTTAAAATTTTACCAGATGTTATAAATGTTATTCTTCGTTGCAAAAAATTGTTTTGAAGATAAAATCATTTTTGTTCATAAAATTTTCGAGGTGACAAATATTTGTTTGTCAGTTTTTTGATTTATAAAAAAAAACGTTAATTGGAATTTTTTCCAAAAATATATTTGTTTGGTATCACGTTTCAATATATAATATAATGTTCAATTCAAGTCTTTAGCGTTATTGGTTCGTGAGATATTTAGGGTTAACCGAAATTTTCACCTTTTTTTTTTAAATTCCTATATGTTAAAAAAACCACCCACTCAATATTTTTGAGAGTCCTTTCTGCATCTTTCTGTATTATTATCTGTATACAAACATTTATTTGAAGTCGATATCTCTACTGGTTCTTGGGCTATTGGCGACGAAAAAACGTTGCGAACGTACGGACGTACGAACGTACGTGCACACGCACAAACAGACATCTCTCTAAAAATCTTTTATTTCCACTCTAGAGACCTTGAAACGTCGAGAAATGTCAAAATTTTCAATTCGACAAATCGTACAATAATACAAAATCTTCCTACTGGAAATTAAAAATATTAAAATGCACTACGAAAAACATGGTCAATACTTTGCAGTCACAGTTTACAAAACTAAAGCGCTTTTGGTCTGCAAAAGTAGAAATGGCGGACAAATTTGAGCTACAATTAATTACACTAGTCTACTTAACTAGTTTTGTTTTTCTGTAACACAAACTCAACAATACGTTTTTATATGAAAAAGTTTTCCTGAATTGAAATATCGCCTTAAAATATTTCTATCACATGGAATTTTTAAAAATGTTTAACACAACTAAAAGACATCTCTCAAAAAACCTTTGATTAAAATTCTAGGAACATATTTTTAAATTCGACAAGTCAGACTGATCACAGAACTTTCTTTGGGAAGTTAATTAAAGGCTTTCTGTTTAAAATGCTCTCACTATATACTTTGATTAAAGAAATACTGTTTAATCTTATTTTTGGTCAATACACAAAGGTCTTCGAACCAAAAATGTGTTCAGATTTGTACGAAAAAACAAATTGTGAATAAAATACAAGTAATCTTTTACGTACTTAGTATTACTTTTTAATAAAAAATGCAAGTCTATTCGACAACGCCAACAACACACAGAATTGAAAAACACATTTCGAGTGTCCTTATTCCTTTTCGTACCACCTATAATTATTAAGAGTATCAAATATAATTATTCCTTGAATTCTTTTTCACCAAATATAAATTCCAACTAACATCCCTATTTTGATCTTTATAAAACAAAGAATATTTACTCACTTATACATATACATATAGAAAGTAGTCATAATTTTCGTGTTCGTTGCTTAAATTAAAATATCAATTAATAATAATTGTCCTTTTGTGAGTTATGCAGCGGCGGCGTTGTCGGAAGACATCCTATTTTGAGATTTTTAATGGAAAACATTTGTTGCTCCTAGTACCTATACACAAAGAGGAATGTTATCCTTATATTTGTTATGGTAAGGATGATCAGAGTTAGTGGAATGTAATGTGTAAATCTTCATGGGTGGGAAATGTCTGGCATAAATATTTCTCTGAAATTAAATTAGCCTTAAAGAGACTAAGTCATAGGAATCTTGAACTTTTGTAAATTATTGTAACGAACGTTCCTTTTCTTATATCAAGGAAAAAATGTCTTGACACGAGATATGAGGAAAATACAAGTAATGTTTTTCTTCAAATTGAACAAAAAAGTATGTAAAAAAACTCAAATTCTTTTAGAAATTTAGAAATATGCCGCCACTACTATTGTGCGTCTGTTGTTACATTTTCCTTATACATACGTAGTAGAAGAACAGAACAATGTACAATCTCTGATTTTTATTTATACGTACGATTTTAACGCGAATTCGTTAAAAATTGCAATAAAATGAACAAACACACAAACCTTTATTTCAAGTATGCGAATAAGGCAATTTATGCCTTGTAAAGGGTGTTTCTTAAAGGGTGTGGTTTTGAAGCAAAAATAAAATTCATATATAATTTTATATTAGGGCCAAGAATTAAGCTTTATTAGAAATATAATAATATAATATACATTTTAGCCGAGAGGCCCGACCTTTTTTTTGCAGAAATTAGGCCCGTATGTCAGCAATAACGTGCCGTGTATTCTTTTCTAAGACATCTTTCGTATGGAACTTATCTTCGTTAACAAGTGACTTTAAATAACCCCACAACACATAGTCCATAGGTGTTAAATCGCACGATCTTGGAGGACACATCACAGGCCCACGATGCTAGATAATGCGCTAACCAAAAGTTTTCTTCAATAAATTTATTGTCGCGAGTACCCAACCATTTAGTTGGCAATAAATTGTTCATTAGTAAATCTATATTCATTATGAAATTGGAAAAACCAAACTAAGCATAAGTCAATTGACAACTGTCAAAAACTCTCCAACTCCGAAAAAAGTATTGCCAGATTGAAAACCATTAATCTAAAAAAAACACCCGTTATAAGCAACAATCTTCAAATTTTATAAACAAAACAATACAATCGTGCTGATAATGGAAGGATATTCTTCAGAATAATTTAGTTACGGTTGCATAATTTTGTCAAAAATAATATGAAAACTCATTCATAATTTACATAAAACAATTAAATATTCAAAAATCATGCAGCATAATGTAAAATGAGCAAACCAATCATCGAGAGATGGACATAAGTTTGTGCTTACCTCAATGCATAAAACTTATGGTCGATATACTGTGGTGATGGTGAGAACATTTGGGGATTGGACAGTCTTTTAGAGAAACAAAGAACAGGTGGTACTCTAGGATCCGTGAATTATCATATGCAACTTATCAACATAATTTTTATGATAAATGGAAAACAGAAGAACTTTTATTTTAACAGGATATTTAAGGATTAAGTACTTGACAGTATGCAAAAATAGTTTTTTATTTAAAGGGGTTATCTGATTACACTGGTGGACAAGGTTGTTTTTACTGGCATTGAAATTGCCTTTTTCCAATAGGTTTTGGTGCTGTAAATTAAAATCCAAATTCAAAATTAAAATACAATTAATCACGTCAGGTTTTTGAAATATCACTTTTTGAAATTCGAAAAACACGTTTATATGTATGCTCTTTTGAGGCTATGTTTGTATATTTATGAAGTAGCTTTTTTGCAATAAAATGCGTGATGGTTTTCCAAATCTATAATTGTTTTCTTCAATATTCAGTTGAAATATTTATATTATTTCATATAATATTCAAAAGTTTTAGATTTCACCTGCCTTATCCAAATCTTAAAAATATAAACATAATTTTAAAAACGTGTATTTTTCAAACTTGAACAAATAGTTAAAATAAGAGTTTGGATTCAAAATCAGCACTAAAAATTTAGTTCAAAACGTTTTTCCAGTATTTTTAGTAATTTACTTAGATGTCTTAAATTGTATCTAAAAGATTTGTATTTTTCAAATCATTAAACAATTTATTGTTAAGAGATATTTGGAGTTTTAACCCCTTTTTTGGTTGTTTTAGGAATTTTAAAAGGGATTTTGAAAACCTGATGTGACAATCTTTTAAAAATGTATAGTTTCGTTTGTGCAACAGAAAACGAATAAAAATTTTTGGCAGTTACCTTTTTTAGTTTAAAACAAAAACTTTCTTGCGACCGACAAAGCTTACGACTTTCGAAAAAAAAACACAAGAAAAGTACGAATTTGATTAAAACGCAGCCAATTTGATACTTTTATTTAGATATTTTATAGGAATAATTTTAAAATGTCACCATAGCAACAATAAACTGTGACATTTCTAATCTGAAATTGTTCAATCGAATTGAATTGAGTTGAATCATCTTACACCAATAGATAACTCGGTGATAGTCAATTTGACTATCAAAAATATGATAGTCAATTAATTATCACCTTAGCCGAATCCACCCCATATCCCTAGTGAAGGTCCGAGGCAGCTGGTTTGGAAATTGAATTTAAAAGCTAAATAAATACAACATTATCAATTGTTATCTAATGATGTTGTTTTTGTATTTAATAGGTTTTCAATTTAGTTCAATTTATGAAAAGCCATATACTTTTATGTAAAGTCATGTTATTTAAGCCCATGGAATAATAATAAACTCTTTCATGTTCCATATTAATACTAATAATAACTTATTTCTTCGATATACTTTATGAAAGTATACCATTCCGAAATTCAAATTAACGTCAATTATTTAAGGAGTTTGTCACCACAGCTGTTTAAACATTTTTATTTTAAAATTTTTAAAAATCAAAACAAATGTAAATATATTCTTAAATAAAACAAAAGTCCAAGGGCTTTTAAATTTTTATACCGATTATGTTTTAACGTCAATAATGTAGAAAATTGCTGCAAAAGAAATTCTATGAAAGTAATCCATTTCTAGTCGAGTTTAGCAATCAAAAACGTAAAACAAAAAAGAGGCTGGGATGCGACCCACACTGATAACTTCCCATCCCGTCTGTCGATTTGTCTTGCTTAAAAGTTTGTCTATATGTATCAATTTTTACCTAATTTGGGTACTATTTTTTGTAGATTTTATTTTATTGAATATCGAAAATAATATTTTCTGTGAAATAAAATAAGTTTGAAGCTAATATTTTTCATTTTTGAAAAGCTATTTGAGTCGAAAGTAAATTTTTACCAAGTTTTAGCATTGTTTTTGTTTAGGTTTTTCATTTTTTGTAAAAAAAACTGTCAATTAGATTTTTTTTCAAAATTTTACTGAATGTTAAAAACAATATATTTTGAAAGATAAAAGTAGTTTAAAGCCAATATCTCAAAGTTTTGAAAAGATATTTGAGTAGAAAATAAATTGTTACTACCAACTTTTATAATTTTTTTTTAGGTTTTTATTTTTTGTAAAAAAAACTGTCAATTCGATTTTTCTTAAAATTTGCCCTAATGTTTAAAACAATATTGTTATAAGTTAAAATTAGTTGGAAGCCATAATGTCAAATGTTTAAAAATATATTTTTACCAACTTTTGTTAATTTTTTTTAGGTTTTTAATTTTTTGTAAAAAAACTGTCAATTCGATTTTTTTTAAAAATTTTACTGAATGTTGAAAACAATATTTTTTGAAAGATATAAGTAGTTTAAAGCCAATATCTCAAAGTTTTGAAAAGATTATTTGTGTCGAAAGTAAATTTTTACCAAGTTTTATTAATTTTTTTTTTAGGTTTTTATTTTTTGTAAAAAAACTGTTAATTCGATTTTTCTCAAAGTTTTTCCTAATGTTGAGAACAATATTTCTTATTAGTTAAAATGCGTTAGAAGCCATATCTCAAATTTTTGAAAAGATATTTTAGTCGAAAATCAATTTTTACCAACTTCTGTTAATTTTTTTTTCGGTTTTTAATTTTTTGTAAAAAAAACTGTCAATTCGATTTTTTCAAAATGTTACTGAATGTTGACAACAATATTTTTTGAAAGATAAAAGTAGTTTAAAGCCAATATCTCAAATTTTTGAAAAGATGTTTGTGTCGAAAGTCAATTTTTACCAAGTTTTATTAATTTTTTTTAGGTTTTTATTTTTTGTAAAAAAAACTGTCAATTTGATTTTTCTCAAAATTTGTCCTAATATTGAAAATAATATTTCTTATAAGATAAATTAAGTTTGAAGCCAAAATCTCAAGTTTTTGAAAAGATATTTGAGTCGAAACTCAATTTTTACCAACTTTGAGTAATGTTTTTTTTAAGTTTTTATTTTTTATAAAAAAAACTGTCAATTAGATTTTTCTCAAAATTTTATCAGATGACATCATCATTCTTCGTTGCACAAAATTGTTTTGGAGATGAAATCATATTTTAGTCGTAAAATTTTCGAGGTGACAAATTTTTTTTCCAGTTTTTTTGATTTATAAAAAAAACCGTTAATTGGATTTTTTTTCCAAAAATATAATTGTTTTGTATCACGTTACAATATATAATATAAAATTTAGTTGAAGTCTCTAGCGTCATTGGTTCATGAGATATTTAGGTTTAACCAAAATGTTCACCTTTTTCACGCAATTTTCTTGAGAACCCTTTCTGCATCTTTCTGCCTTATTTTCTGTATAACAAAATTTATTTGAAGTCGATATCTCTTCTGGTTCTTGAGCTATGGACGACGAAAAATACGTCGCGAACGTACGGACGTACGGACATACGGACGTACGAACGTACGTACACATGCACGCACAGACATCTTTCTAAAAATCTTTTATTTCGACTCTAGGGACCTTGAAACGTCGAGAAATGTAAAAATTTTCAATTTGACAAATCGGACCCATTTTTCCTAAAATTACCGGGAACACACTGTTTAGTTCGCTGTCTTTCGTTTATTTGTCCATTCAAAAAAAAACTCAAACTCATAACTGATGAAGCTGACATTTATTTTTGTATTATAAAAAGCATATCCTGGTATGGAGAGCAATTCCCATGATGAATTTGGAAATAAAAGTCATTCTAAATCTACATCTGTTAAAGATTTATCAATTCTAATGTTTGTCAGCAGCTCGACTTCTATGACTAATTTTGAAATTTAAAATTAGTCAATCAAACGCCTCAAATAGCGAATAAATTATTGTGGTCAACAATGTCACACCCATTTCGATTCAATAGCCTTAATTTGATTATTTGATTATAATTAACTGTTTTTACATAAGCGTGTTTCATAACTGTTTCATTTATCACACAGACCTTTATAATTTTTAAATCATTTTGCACTGTAATTTAAATAGCCATCTGAATTGAAACTAAATCTAATAAGTAATTCAATACCTCGCAAATATGGATGTCCTTAAATTAATAATATGTTTGACACCGCAAATGTCCACCACGCAGGAAACCATAAACTTAAACACGACTTTCATTGAGGGAAGTTCCAAACAGATGGCCAATTTGACCATAACAATTATTAAGTTGTGGTGTTAAATCATCCGCCCACCGACATTTACTGAAGCAATTCGCACCGGGCTTTTCTTTTATCCTTAGAATTGATTTTTTTTTTGAGTTTTGATGTTAAAAATGTTGATTTTGAGTTGGAAAGTAGGTAATGTCAAATTCAAAAGAATATGGTATCAACAAAATAATAGATTTATTTAAAGATGAAAGCCTTAGGTGAGACAAATTAATGCGGAAAATACTTTTTGAGTAATACAATATTTGAATTTACTAAAATATACCAGAAGTTTCTTGGCGCGAAGATTCGTTGCTCGACAAGCATACTCTTAACCTGAATCCTATTGCAAAAAATAATCCTTGGTGACTCCTTCCTATTCATATAGAATTACCTATGTCTTTGATACTTTTTTTCTGCTTCAGATTTTACCTTCCTTCCTTAATAACAGGATTGTGGTTTTCCACACACAAAAATTTGCCCAGAAGCAAATTATTTGCATGTTGCACATATTCTTCGCAAAATCCAGCTGATCCTGTTTGAAAGGATAACCGACAAAGAATACCTATACAATATAATACAGTAGACGCTTTTGTTAGTTTAGTTTGTTTGCAGCCGCATAAATTGCGCGAATTTTTGTTTTCAATATGAAAGTAGAAGAATTTAAATGCAGTTGAATGTGGGGTTTTTGGCACAAATTTGTGTCTATTAACGTCTGTCTGTCTGATTATTAAACTGGAACTACTTGTTTTCTTAACTCAAGCTATGAGAACGATTTGAGTTTTTGAGATGTTTTTTGTTTAGTTTTCTGAAGAAAAAAGAAAACAAGTTGCTTTTCTGGAATCTCAAGTTTAAAAACGTGAACGCAATTTAAAAGTCTATTCTGCAACTTAAATTCTCAGAATTTTGTTTAAGGAATATATACTTATCAGGTCACTTGACGTTGTTTTCGGTATTCTTTGAATTTTAAGCTTTTCATCTAGAAAGAAATAATTGTTAATCTTTTTCTGTTAATGATGGGAATCTACTTTCTACGTATTGTGTATTTTAAAATTGTAGACTTATTATTCAAATATTGAATAGAACATTTTTGCATGCTTTTAGTTAGTCTCTCACCTTACGGCCAATTTCTTCACAAAGGCCTAACATTAAGACCAGTATTAGTCCGTATCAACTTATTTTTTCACACAAGTACTAAGGAACCGAGGGCAACAAGCTACGAGTATATAGGTCCTCGTTATTAAATCAGCTGTAAGTACCCGAATCGGTACTAATTGATTTCTTACGAAAGTAAAAAGCTTCAGTTTTGTCAAATAGATTTTCTAGCACAGAAATATCGACAGGCTAAGGCATTAATACTGGAATCGGAATCAAGGTATTCGACTCCTGTTTTTTAGAAAAAAGTCATTTTTATTTTATTACATATTTATAATTCTATTTTCAGTTTTCTTTATTTATAATTTAGTATTTTCTGTTGTGCATTTATGTTTTTAAAAATAATTTAGTTTTTGATGCCGACAATTTGTTTCAAGATTTTAAACGATGTAGAAAAAGGGATGATTGTTGATATTGTTCGTCGTATTTTTAAAATGCCACAAAGGATTTGTTAGCTTTTTTCGAAGTTCTTGGCTTGAAATTTACCTACGTTTACAATTTGTTCTTCATTTAGTAGCGGATGAAATGCAATATCGACAGACATGGTCCTAATAGTACTTCATCAGAATTATATCCTTGTTAGATAAAATTTTAGAATAAGTAAATTTCCATGATGCATCTTTAAAATGCATATTAACTTCTAGCATACCTTTGAATAAGTAGTGGCAAAGTTTTGTAAATATGCACCATATAAAACATTCTTCAAATCCAGGATTCGTACCCACTTATGAAAACTTTTGGTTTTTTTTGTAATAATTTTGATATTTTTGTATGGCTGCAAATATCAAATAAATACAAAAATAATATTTAAAATGCTAATTATTCGTTGTCAAAATGAAAATTTCTAGCACTGGTTTTTAAAGTTACATCTAGTACTAGTGATGTAAAGAAATGAGGGCGGTCTAATGTCACACTCTAAAAAGGTCGATCACGTCCCTCAATCGTGTTAAACAAGCCCTTTTCATTTGAGCTGAAACATGAGTTGTGAAATGTGTTTTGTTAGGACTATACGTATCAGGCGTAGCAGCTTGCCTAGCTAGAAGAATGTGAATAAATTGGGCATAAGTTGTTAAATTTTTGTATTTAATAAAGGGTTTTCCATGTTGTTTCTTTAACTTTTCGTCAAAAAATCTTCTTTTATTTAGTCACCAAAGAAAAAGCATAATAGCAAGTTACAGCGTCGAGCAACACGTGTAAATGATAAAACTTCATTATCAAAATAGGTTCTCTCTCGTAGCAACGGTGCGTCCTTTTTATGGGATACATGGTTGTTCTTCCAAGTCGACTATTCAAAGTTTGGCCATATTTAGTTAAGAATCAGTTAATACCCGTATAATACGTCAACGCAGGACCTGCCGAAAAAAATCGACGCTGTTCGTGAAAGTGTCGCAGACCACAACATGCCAAATTTTTGCGTCGTGATTTGAGCCTATATAAAATCCAACTACATTAGGAGCTGAAACTAAAGGACTATACGTTCCCTTGTTCGTTGATTAGATTAGAAGTTGATCAACTTTAGCGATGGGGCCTATTTTTGGGTGAATGGGAAAATTGGCGGATTTGGGACAACAACAATCCACGCGAGATACACGAGGTGCCAATGCATCCAAATAAAGTAACTGTTTGGTGTGGATTTTGGGATGCAGGCTCCATCAGTCCGTACTTCTTCGAAAATGATGCTGGCCAGGCCATCAACGTCAACGTCCGGCGGCGGCGGCGCGGCGTAGCTTCAATTTCGATGCTCACCAACTTCTTGTGGCCTGAATTGGATGATATGGATACCAAATACATATGGTTCCAACAGGATAACGTTGCGTGCCATACAGCTCAATACTCAATCGATGTTTTGCACGAGGGCCGAGGCGATGTGAATTAGCCACCAAGGTGATTTGACACATTTAGACTTTTTCTTATAGGGTTTGCTTAGGTCCCATGTCTATGCGAGCTAAAAAGAATAGATGTTTTTATTAGTAATCCATTTAAACGTTTAAATGAAACATTAAAACTTAAATGGCTTTATTTCAAACAGAAAAGAGGCTCGAATGCGATCCACAATGATAACTTCCCATTCGTGCTCGTCTTTCGATATTTCTTAAAGTTTGACAAAATATTAATAACAACATCGCGTGTGTAATAATTTTTTAATATTTTGACCTAAATAAACTTTAGCGGTAACCATAGAGTAAGTAATAAATGGAATATTCAAAAAATATTAGTGCAACATTTTATAAACATCAATTGAACGCACTGTGATGTCAATAATGATTTTTTTATGATTTAAACTTTTTCAAAGGAGAGAACGATGCTAAAAGCTTAAATATAATTTATTTAGGTATCATTCTAAAAATACGAGTACTTAAAGTCGCATATTTTTGGGTAAAATATCTTCGCACCATCCAGTCCAATTTAAAGTACCTAATATGTAGCTCATTTTGTCTCTTTACCTGTGTGTATTTTCAGACCTGGGCCCTATTGCACCAGTTTGCAAATTACAACCACAAATTTGTACTTGTAATCTACAATCACAAATTTTGTATTTGAATTTGCTTTACACCAACTACAAATACATAAGTGGGATCACATATTTGTGATGAGAATTACAAATTGTACAGTACACCTACAATTAACCGTTGCACCATTTATGCTTGGAAGTTGTAAGTTACAAATTTAAATCACAATTTTTTTCAACGTTCAAATGTTTTAAACATGGGAATTTTTCAAAAATTTCTTTCCGTTTTGTGTTTTATTCCGGGTCCAATAATATTAATTATTTCTTCTGCTTTAGAACAACTCAGTCCGAATCGTTCATTGAAATTAAAATAATGTTCAAAATTATAATTTTGACGCGGACGATAAACTTTTTTTATTACAAAGACATCCGCTTCCGAATAACTGCTGTCACTACTGCTGTGCCTTCTACGCAAAGACATCTTAATTATGAATAACAAATTTGCACACGGTCTTTCGCCTGTAGAATTTTTTCACAAACTGACACAAATTTGTGAACCTCATTCATATTGTACAACAGAAATTCACAATAAAGTAGATTTTTTACAATTTTTTTGATTGTGATTTACAATTACAAACTTTTTGTCGTGCAACCGAAAATCAATTTTTTTAACAATTTTGTAATTTGTGAATCACAACTACAATTTTGTAGCCTACAGAATTTTACAAAACACAAAACTTGATTTTTTTTACAAATTTGGGTAGATTATTTAAATGTATTATTTTAGATTGTCCACTGTTTTAAAAATATATTCATAAGTTATAAGTTGTCAAAATTAAGTACTCTTATCTTAAAGAATTATTAAGACAAAATTTTCTTCCTTATTGTGTCCTAAATAAGAAATTCGCATCAGCAATCAAAATGTTTCTAAATTTCGTGTTACAACTTTAAAAATTCGCATCAGCAATCAATATGTTTCTAAATTTCGTGTTACAACCGTTACAACATCTAAAGACAAACCTATTTACGCATATATTCAATTTAAAGGAAAATAATCTTGGGAAATGTCCTCATTATTTCGGTTTGAACTCATGTTTTAAATCAGAAGACATCATTTTAATGTTGATATTTTACCAACTGAACCGAAAACAAGAGGGATATGCAAAAAATCCTTGTGGGAATCTCATCAATTTATCAAGAAGACTGGTTTATGTGAGAAAGAGGTTAATTTTTATATGAATGATTTTTAAAAATCAATTTTAAGATGGTAATATTTTTTTTTTTAATATTTGTCTCGTTATTTTATTCTAAAAACATTTTTGAGCTAAGTAGCTTTTTGTTATTATTTTCATATCGGTCCTTGTATTGTACAGCCTCAGTTTCTACGTGCGTCTGTGGAATGTGGATCTCTCTGTCTAGGTAGTCGATCTTGAGTTTCTAGTTTCCAGTCATAATTATAGTATTTAGTTCTGTTTTGTCACCTAAGGGAAAAAATGATTTGCCTCTTAGTTCTTTCGTCTATAGTATTTATAACTCCTTCTAATCAAATTTCCTCTATCCCACGTCAAATTGAATTTTCAACACCGCCCAACTCCAAAAGTGGTTTATTTTAAGAATTCACAATTTTCCAATCCATGCAAACAGTGCTTCCATACAAGTCCAGCGCCCCTTTTTTGAATATTCAAAAAAGAGCCTGTCGATGACTCATAAGATCAACCTTATAATTTTTCTTAAATCGAAAATTGCGTTGCTAACATCACGAAATAAAACTTTCCTTAAGTTAGTCATAACACCTACATTTTTTAAAACGTGTGTAGATCATAATGATTTTGCAAAATAAACCGTGCCATTACAATCTACATATACAAATTTAAATCCTCTATTTTATCACCGCCATAAATAAACAGATTTGTCATATAAATTGGTCTACTTTCATTCATGCTGCCGCATATTCCTTAGCTTAATTATTGTTCACCACAACGAAAAAAGGGGCATGAGACTTGCAATGTAGCAACAGCCTTGCAGTTTGCAGATTGGTATTAATTTTTTGATATACAAATAAACAACGTGGTGACACTTCGCATCCTTCGAATGGGATGATAAACGGAAATTCATTGGGTGGTTGATTTTATGAGTTGAATATGTAGGAAAAAAGTACGGAACCGTTTTCATCATTTTTCAAAAAATTGATCCTGATTATCCTGATAAAATTCTAATGAGGCAATTTATATGCCTGTCTCTAATCTGGAGTCTTTTTCTTATATGAATGGAATTAATTTATATTTATATTTTTCAAATAAGGAATATTCATACCAATAACATTCCATTTTGTGTTATTACCATTTCGAATTGAAACTCAATTCAAATTTGTCAATCACACATCGATTTGCATTTTGATAGGAAAATTATGAAAATATTATGAATTAGTTTGTTTCAAGCTATAAATGTGTCAATTTTAAGTTGTTTATAACATGTATTAAATTAGGTGTTTATAAAGAAAGTGGTTCTTAAACATAAATTAATATACTATTAAATTTATTGTTTACGTGAAAAATAACCGAAGAAGGTAAATTTATTGCAGTAAAATTCCCATGGGAAAAGTTAGAATATTGTTAAAATTTGGTTTTGCTTAACTCTAGCAATTTTGATTTAGGTTTATTTCTCGATTATTTTAAAATGATTTGGTAGTAAAAAATTAGCATGTTTTTACATTTTTTAATCATGCGATTTCTGCTTTTCATACTGAAAAATTATCTACCGAAACAAGGAATTTAAGTTTTTAATTTTGAATATGTAAGTCAACAATATTTACAATATATTTGAAAAAAAAAAACACTTTCCGAACGTCCATGAAAGCATTATACAACCGTGTCTCTGGGCAAGCAGATTGTATCCTTAATCCTTATCCTTTTACTTAGCAAGCCACCCGTATCGCGAGGTGCCTAGCCGAGTATTTACAAGAAAGGAAAGCAAAAATAAATAACGTTCTGGCTTTTTTGCTTTCCTTTCTTGAAAATACTCGGTTATCTACCTCGCGATGCGATAGCTTACTTACTTAGAACCTCTGACCTCAGTAAGTAGGTGACATACGGACATACGGCTTCAACTTCTTCTACGCAACATCGTTTGGGGTTACCGCGGCGAAGTTTTTGAGCTTCCTCCAACTCTTCCCCAGTCTCAACGATTCCTCCTCAACTGTTCTTCTCAACGTGTTTCTAGGTCTCCTGACTTTTCTGCCTGCTTAATTTCCTGGTAATCTGGTGGTGCAACCTTACCACAGTACTGATTCGTTTGAGCGAAACAGTCTTAGCTTTTTCTCAATCTAAGAGCGTTGTTTCTTCAATCAACATTCCAAACGCAGTCTTAGATTTGCCGATATGGCTCTAGCGATATCTTGTTGGGTTCCGCCTTCAGACAAGACAAGGTACCAAGATACTGAAAACTCTCGACTTTTTTAATATTTATCAGAGAGAGTGTTGATTTTTAGCCCCACAATTCTCTCTCTTCTCTCTCCACCCTTATTGTCATTTGAGGGAGATCCATTATCCCATGAAAGTCTGCCAAGTCTAGAAGTTTTAGATATTATTATTATTATTTTATTATTAAATTCTTTATTATTTTTTCAATAAACGTTATAAAAATTAACTTAAGAATAAGGGCGTGGCAATCATGCCGTCTGCCTGAAATGACATTTCATTTGAATTGAAAAATATAAATAAATAAAGTAACATTTGGTAATTAAATATGTGTGTATAAATATGAAAGTATCATTTACTTGCTTCTCTTAAACAATATAATTAGAGCTTGAGGTTAAAGAATTTGAAATAATAAACTATTCAATTTTAATGATTTGAAACATAAAATAATATGATGCTAAAAGCACAGTTTTAATTCAATTAGATGAGATTAAGCAATTTTAATGATTTGTAACATAAAGGTAAAATTCAATTTTAGTGATTTGTAACACAAAAAATAAATAAATACAGTTTCAATAATTTTTGTAATTATATAATGTAAGTTTGAAACACAAGATTTGGCCAAATGATCAGATGAAGGTCTAAAAACTGTTTCGGTAAGAAAGAGCATGCTGACAGTATTCGTATAGTTTACGCCATCCATATTCACCATTGAGAATCTCATAAAATTGAGATAAATTTAAAAAACTATAATTGAAATAAAGTCGACGAATTTCTTGAAGGATTGGACAAATAGCCACGAAATGGTAAACATCCTCTAATTCTCTACGGTTGCATAAGTTACAAAGTTGAGGCAAATCGTTTCTGTATGGAATATAGTTTAGGTTTAGGATTTCAACTCTTGTTCTAAATACAATACTGATAGTCTGGACTGAAAACTCAGAACGGAAATAGTTGACATCTGATAAAAGTTCATGGTTAAGATTTCTATATATACTTCTAGATGTGGAGGACTTTGCTTTATCTAAATTTTTAGTATATAATTTTTCGTCAATCTTCGCAATAAGATTTGAAAATTGATCTTGCCATTCATCGATGTTGGACACAGTAAGAGATAGAGCAAAATCATGCGAAAGGGCAAGCTGGTTCCATTCCTTGAAGGGGGATGAGTTTGTAAGTAGCAAATTTTTCAGAATAACTTTATGAAGACAGCCGTCACTCCTTTTTATGAGTTTTGTTAGAAAATCAGCATTTGATTTTAGATTCCGTATAAATATTGGTGTTATCCCTGATTCTACGTCTAATTTCTAATCGAAATAAGCGCTTGAAGAAAAACCTATGTAAGTTTTCGAAAGCTTCTAATGGTATAAATCCGAAAACTTGAGCACCATAAGACATGCACGCATTGACAGTTGCGTTAAAAACACGGTATTTGGAACTAATGCCAATGTTTTGATTAGCAAAAAATTTTGGCCACATCATATTGAGTGCAAGTTTAGCTTCTGTAACTTTCATTTGTGAATGCTTGACAAAGCTTAGATTGTTCGTCATTAAAACTCCTAAATATTTGAATTCCTGTACGACTTCAATACGAGCGTTGTTGTAAGTCCAATATTCATTTAGAGACCTTCTACTTTGCCTTTTTTCGAAAAAAAAAAACAAAAAAAAAACATAACTTTTTAAAATAAATAAATAAAAAATCACATTCCATTTTGAGAATTCTTATATACCTGTACATAAATAATTAACAACCTTACTTCATTATAAATTCACTATTTGTCAATATACATTTGCTATAAAATTAAATTCTACCTGCTGAGTTTGAGGGAGACCAACAATCCTCTTTTGGAACTATAAGCTCTTTAACTAATATAATATTTTGAAGGTTATTAGTTTTGAGGCTGTTTCTAGTATCAGTTTTACTAGCTGCGCTGCTATGCGGTAACGAACATAACAAAAGCATACATTCTGCTAGCTCTATCAATGCCAATTTACCAACCGAGTTTTCAAATGTTCTGGCTTTTGACCAAAACTTTGTTATGTCTGAAGGGTCATTGTATTTCTTAACAAAATCATTATTGCCTAACAAGAACCTCCATTGCATATTGAGTACTTCCACATTTTCAGATGAATGTGGAAATTCTCCCAAAATTGGTAATATTGACATCAAACTACCATTTACTATCTGGTTTACATCTAAATACTTTAGCAGTTGTAATTTTTTGTTATTGAAATTAAATCGTTTTTTAATTTGGTTGCATAATGAATTGTCTTCAACAAAATCATTTGAATTATGCTGTTAAAACTGAATGCCAAAGTACAAATCGGAATGGGGCATATATAGGCCATAATCTTCAAAATTAACATCTACGCTTATCATATCAAGTCTTATACAATTTTTGAGGATTTCTGGGAACAAATCTTGCATTGCTTGATGAAGCAAATGAATTTGGGTTAGTTCGCTTTGGAAAAAAAAACAAATGAATTACACAGTCAGGCAGCGTCGCGTCAGTTTGATTGATGCCTTTAGCCGGTAGCCGGAATCAAGTGAATGCATTCAGAAAGATGGGACGTGCTTGAATTTTCATAATTTTGAATTTTTCAGTGAATACATTCAGAGTGAGTGAACGTGGTTGAGTATTTAAAATTTTTAATGGATAAGCTTACAACTAACTTTGGTTAGGTACTATTTAAATTTAAGAAAAAGGAGTAGATTCGTTTTGCTGCGCAGTAGATTTTTATTTATGCCAAAACGCAGTAGATCTACTGCTAAAGGAGTAAAGTGGCAGATCTGTTCATACCATATTTTTTGTTTTTAAAAACAGATAATAATTGTGCGAGGTTATTTATTTGTGTGAAATTTATGTTTGGTAGCGAAATTGACCCAGCACTACAAGAATGTATCGAACAAGAGCATGTTCGTAAGTTAGCGCTGATTTTAGCGATAATACTCATTTTTGGAGTCGATATGTGAGTAAAAGGAAATTTCACACAGATGTTAGAGCATAGGCGGATTTTTAAATTTTTTAATAGGAAGTAGTTTTTGTTTGGACGTGGCTTTTAGACTGGAAGGAAAATTACTTCAGAAAGTGCTTTTCACTAGTTAAGTATTTGATGTGTTATGACCGTATGTTTTATGTTCATTTTTTATATTGTAGTTATTATTAATATAAGTCCATACCAATTCATATCTGCAAGATACTAGGAAATTATTTTACTCGATTTGTTTAGAACACTCAGTTTAAAACAAACATTTTACTTTTAATAAAAAAGTAATATTCACACCTACCTACGAATTATACATTTTTTAAAGCCAACGGGTTCTCCAATCAGGCGGTTTTTAAGTGATATTAATTCATAATTTTCGAAGAAAAACTAAAATTTGTCAAAAAAGTATAAAAATCAGTTTGAATCGTGGTTTTTCAAAATTTTAATAAAGTAAATAAGTTTTTTCATTCAGAATTCGTTGCTCTTATTAATACTTAAAAAAATGGGGAGAGTACGATAACTTTGGCGACAAAGCTTAATGATGGATTTGTATAGAACAGTTAAAAACAAGCATTTTTTACTATGGGAGGGGGGTCTATCTCCCCCCATTTAGGCGGTAGGGGCAGTTTAAAAAAATATGTACATTAAATGGAAAAAAAAGTTTTTAAATCAAGTCAAAACTATGCATAGTTTAAAAAAAAAATGGTTTTAAAGTCAAAATTTGTGATAAAAAAAGTTAAAAAAAAGGTTTAAAGTGTAATTTTTCAAAACTTTCAGATTATCTACTATTTTTTTTTATAATTCATTGCTCTTATTTGTTTTTGATCAAAAACTGAAAACTAGATGACTTGATGTCTTCTAGTTCTTGAGAAAATTGAAAATTACCAAAACAAAATATTTTAATTAAATTACTTTTTCCTTGCTTAAGTATTAACGTAGTCTTATTTTGATAGTAATAATCTTGCACCCACTGCACCTTGCACCCTCCCCACCTTGCACGCACTCCAACTTGCACCCACCCCAAATCCTATAGTGTTCCCAAGCAGGGGGGTTACAGATCCCACTGTTGCACACACCCAAACTCGCGCACACCTTACTGTTGCATACACCCAAACACGCATTACGCATACGCAAATACCATTATTACTATCAAAATAAAACCACTCAAGCAAAAAAAAAAAGAATTAAATTAAAATAGTAGTTGTGGTTATTTTCAATTTTCTCAAAAAATAAAAGACATAAAATCATCTAGTTTTCAGTTTTTGATCAAAAACAAATAAGGGCAATAAATTCTGAAATAAAAACAATGGTAGATAATCTTGAAGTATAGAAAAAGTTACACTTTAAACCTTTTTTTAACTTTTTTTACTCAAATTTTGAGTTTAAAATTAAATTTTTATTTTCAATTTCCTCAAAAACTAAAAGACATAAAATCATCTTGTTTTCAGTATTTGATCAAAAACAAATAAGAGCAATAAATTCTGAAATAAAAACAATGGTAGATAATCTTGAAGTATTGAAAAAGTTACACTTTAAACCTTTTTTTCACTTTTTTTACTCAAATTTTGAGTTTAAAATTAAATTGTTCAAAAACTACGCATAGTTTTGACTTGATTTAAAAACTGGCTTATAGAACAGAATGTTGGCTTTAAAAAATGTATACAACTTAATTGTAAGTATCACCGTTATTAGGTACTTGATATTACACTTACCTCTGACTCGATCTACAATCTGATTTCAAACTGGCATGTCTCAAAAGAAAATTCCTTCTCTGACCACAAGTACATTCAGTTTGAGCTCAGAGATGTGGCAAACATATCTACGGGTTTTCGCAATCACCGGAATACAAACTGGGAACGATATAGGGAGGTACTAACACAATTACTTGATTACAACCTTCTTAAAAGCTCCTCCAGTAAAGATGAACTAGATCTTTCTGTGAATCATCTCACTGAAGCCTTCAATGAATCAATGAGAATTTCATGCCCTATAACCATTTCAAAGGGAAAAAAGAAACCTCATTGGTGGCGTAAAGAACTAGAACCATTCAGAAAGAGTTGTCGCAAACTCTTCAATAGATCTAAATACACTAGATCTCCTTCTGACTGGGACTTATACAAACAAGCTCTAAAGCAATATAAAAAAGAATTAAGGAAGAGTAAGAGGTCTTCTTGGAGAAACTTCTGTGGCAAAATAGAAAATACTTCAGAAGCCTCAAGACTCAGAAAAATTCTCTCAAAAAGTCCAACAATATCCAGTGCTTTAAAGACAGATGCAGGCACATGGACTACCACAGATGAAGAATCTCTTAATCTGCTATTAGACACCCACTTTCCAGGTAGCTCTAACTTACTTAACGACTTAACATCAGAGTCTCAAGCTTCTACAAGCGATTTAGTTGATCTAATAACGCGGGAAAAACTGCAATGGGCCATAGATAGCTTTGATCCATATAAATCTCCAGGACCAGACGGAATCATCCCGGCCGAACTACAAAAATGCTCAGACATGATCATTCCACCATTGGAAATCATTCTGACAAGCTGTTTAAGGCTGAGATATATTCCCAAAGCCTGGAGAATGGCAAAAGTAGTCTTTATTCCTAAAGCAGGGAAACCCTCCCACGTTAACCCTAAAGATCTACGACCAATCAGCCTATCATCCTTCCTTCTTAAAACCTTGGAAAGATTGATTGAAATTTACATCAGACATAACCTAAGACCATGTCTCATTTCCACAGCTCAACATGCTTACTCTAAGGGAAAATCAGTAGAAACAGCACTTCATTCGCTGGTTCGCAGTATTGAATACTCCCTCGAATACAAAGAATATAACCTAGTAGCTTTCCTAGATATTGAAGGAGCTTTCAACAACGTCAGTTACCAGGCGATCACGACAGCAATGGAAAAGCTGCAATTAAAGAAACCACTCATAGATTTTATTAGTCTCATGCTCAAAAGCAGGACAATAACTTCAAGCATGAGAAGCTTTACTACCACCAGATCGGTGCATCAAGGTACCCCCCAAGGAGGGGTCCTTTCGCCTCTCTTATGGAACATGGTAGTAAACGACCTTCTAACATCATTAGAAGCAGAGGGTTTCAGGGTGATTGCCTATGCTGACGACGTTGCAATATCTGTATCTGGAAAACACTCCCAAGTTCTCGCGGAACTCCTACAAAATGCCTTGAACAGGCTAACAAAATGGGCTAAGCAATGTGGCCTGGACGTCAATCCACATAAAACAGAACTAGTACTCTTTTCAAGAAGGTACAAAATTCCTCAGCTCAGCCCACCCAAGATTAAAGGAATACCATTAAGGTTTTCCGACCAAGCTAAATATTTAGGCCTCATTTTAGACAAAAAACTAAATTGGAAGGCAAATATTGATGAAAGAGTAAAAAAGGCTACTGTAGCGCTTTTTACTTGTAAAAAGGCCATAGGATCAAAATGGGGCTTCTCCCCAAAAATAACCCACTGGCTATACACTTCGGTAATTAGACCGATACTCACTTATGGAGTTGTCGTATGGTGGACCGCACTGGACAAGATGGTAAATCTAAATAAGTTCATCAAGGTCCAGCGGTCAGCAGGTATGTGCATCACAGGAGCACTTCGCTCAACACCAACTGCAGCCCTGGATGTGCTTTTAAACCTAACACCTCTTGACATCTTCTCCAAAATGGTGGCAGCCAACTCATGTGTGAGGCTTAGAGCCACCTCTCAATGGAACAGTAACAATACTGGACATACTATCATTCTAGTCAATTTCAGATCTATCCCAGATCGCTTAGACTATACCACCCCTAAAATGGTATTCGGTAAAAACTTCCATGTGTCCATCCCTTCAAGATCCTCCTGGGAAGAAGAGAGACCCCTGGAAGACAATGCGATACACTTCTATACAGACGGTTCAAAGACCGATTACGGAGTTGGAAGTGGTATCTATTCGGAACAACTGAATCTAAGTCTATCATATAGACTTCTCAATCAATGTAGTGTATTCCAGGCAGAAGTAATGGCGATTAAAGAGGCACTATCCTGGCTCAGAGAAAACGTTATATCTTGCAAGGATATACGAATCTTCTCGGACAGCCAGGCTGCTCTTAAATCTCTCGCGTCTGTCTCCACAAACTCACAAGTAGTCCACGATTGTCGATCATCTCTGAATGAGATGACAGAACAGTTTAATATTCACCTCATTTGGGTGCCGGGCCACAGAGACATTCCGGGAAATTGTAAAGCCGATGAGCTCGCCAAAAACGGAACACTTCTGCCTAATGTTAGACAAAAACATAACATAGGAACACCACTTGCTACATGCAAATATCTTCTCAAACAATATGCTCTAGAAGCAACAAATGCTAGATGGTCACAGAGTACCACCTGCCTAGCAACCAAGCAAATATGGCCAAGCATAGATTTAAATCGGTCAAAAGGCTTGATATCCCTGAGCAGACAAAATATAAGCTCTACAATTGGAGTAATAACAGGACACTGCCTCATAGGAAGACATGCTCTGAGGCTAGGGGTCTACACAAATGACTTTTGTAGAAGCTGCATGGACGAGGAGGAAGAGGAAACAGTCCAACACCTTCTATGTACATGTCCAGCACTCTCCATTAGAAGGAATAACTTTCTTGGCAATCCCTTCTTCGACAATACCAGTGAACTGGCAACGATTGACACAAAGTGTCTCTCTAACTTTATTAAAAGCACAAAATGGTTTGTTTAATTTTCATTACTCCCCCATGAGTAACCTCATTAGTGGTATCACAATGGACCCTTGCGGTCTAAGTGAGTCGATGACATCTGGACAGCCACTCCAACCTAACCTAACCTATCACCGTTATTTTTTAATTATTTTTTTTCCATTTTAAATAATAACTTTTTTAAATTGCCCCTCCCGCCTAAACGGGGGGAGATAGACCCCCCTCCCATAGTAAAAAATGCTTGTATTAAGACCCTCTACCAAAAACCGTTATTATATCTTGGCGCCAAAGTTATCGTACTCGTGCCAAAAAAATGAATACTATATGACTTTAAATTGAAAATTACCAGAACGAAAAATAAAACAAAATAAAATAATATAACGACTTATGCACCTGCATTACTTCAAATTCAATTCTTTTTCAATTAAAAAGTATAATACAAATTGTATAAACTTTAATTTGCAAATAATATTCAATAAAAAATTAATTTGACTTTAAAACCATAATAATTGCAATTCTATCACCAGCTAAATAATTGTACGTTAAAAAAAAAACGAAACAATTTCGGCACTTTATTATACCATTATTATTATTTTTTTTTTTTTTTTTTCATATCTTAGTATATAAAATATTATGTATCCGGTTTTAGGCTATGAGTTGCGACGATGTAACCAGATTCTTCTTTGTTTTTATTAAAAATAGATACTTTATTTTCATGATATTGGAACGTTCATGATCTCGGAACTGAAATCCAACCAAAGACCATAATTGAAGAATTATTAGAAAAAACTTTTAGAATAGGATCGTTTTCGGGGAAGCTATTAATAGTTAATAATAAGCTTCCATGTCCAAAGCTAACAGATTTAAAACCAACATACAAGGAAGAATACTCGAACCTTTATCGAAAATCAATATTGCATTTGAAAATGGCTAGCTGGTTGCGAGAATAAAAATAAATTGTTTTGCTGGCTTTTTTTTTCCTGTAATAAAGTTGGCAATAAAATTTCCAATAGAATCAGACAGTCAGAATTTGTCGCAATTATGCTAGACGAGACTTCAGACGTTCAATTAAAGTCCCAATTATATATTGTTTTCCGATATTACTTTAACAAAAAAATTCATGAAAAATGTTCTACATTTATCGATGATGTAAGCCTAGGGCGTAAGATTTGAATAAAACTAATTATAGTTCTTGAAAACTTATCTTGTACCTCTAGAAGAAAGTAGCTAACCCTAACGCTATGACCAGGAATCGCTACTGGCCTAAGTGTCTACTTATATGAAGCTTGCTACGTCAATTTAGTGTTAGCAGACATCAGGACTGTTTATGGGGTTCATGGATTTTGAAACAAATTCAGATAAAAACATTTCATATAAAAACATAACACAAGGGTTCTCGTATAATTAAATTACGTTAAATATAATTCGAATTGGAAATAAGAAATAGAAAACTTACCTTTTTAAAAGTAGGTGCGCATACCTCATATGCAGTCCCTTGAAAACATAAACCTTTACCCACAAATTGCCTTGGAAAAGTATTTTAATGAAGAAGTTACCTGCTCTTTATACAAAGTAGAATACTCTAGGAAGATAAATATCGTTGCTAATATTCCAGAAAATTTTTTCAACTCTTCGTTAATTTTAAAAATGTTTTGGTATTTTTTTATAAACAAATTAAAATGAATAATCTGAGATAATTGTTGCACAAAATCAAATTGTTTATTGGCATTTCTTAACGCCAAATACATTTTCTCAACATACTTAGCTACTTTTCTTTGACCTTAAGTGGTCAGATTGAGAATTACCAAAGAAATAAAAATATGCAAATAAGAGAACTAATGAAAGTGAAAAATTGAACCTTCCCCACACCAATTTTCATTCAGGACAACATCAAGTGAAAGTCATAGAAATAGTTCTGTAAAAAGTAAAATAACAATAAACATTCAAGCTAATAACCATGAAAAGGTTTTACCCGAGATTGACCCTTGTCAAAAAATTTGATATGCTCAATGTGTTTTTCATTTTTATGAAATCGCACTTCTTTTTTGTCGTAATCATTATGACGATTAACGACCAACCTCTCTGTTGAAATTTTCAACTTGCTATCAGGTTGATAGAGGATTGACTTATAGTATCTATGGTTACTCCAAAAATTGAGAGAAAATAATGTAATTCGGAAATTTAAATAAATCTACCAGGAAATAAGTCACGTTTCACATTGCAGTATTAAGTAAATACATTTCTACTCACTTTTCCTTTTCTTTTCCAATCAATCTTGTAAGCTAGGAAGAGAATTCTACATGAATAGTTCTTAAATTATAGACTTACCTATAATATAGCAAATAAAGGTATTTGTACAACCCTAAGATGTATTTAAATAAATAAGTATTATAAGACATATCTGGCCTGATGGTTATAGAGTAGGTTTAAGAAAGTCCCATTTTCAATTCAATTCCATTTCAATAATTATGTACAAACAAGAAGCATTACGCCTCTTTTATACTTTCTCGTATTGAAAATTTGCATTTTCTTTGTGAAGTTATTACTTTTGTAGGCGATACATGTGGTTTGTTGTTTCCTGAATCAAAATTCCAGAGTGCAGTGAGATTGAAATATGTATGCATATAATTTTCAAATTAATTTTCTTCATTGAATCTCTGAACACATTTTAAGCGGGGAAATTGACATCTAGGCTGGAATCTACAACATGACTGTGAGGCAATTTTAGCGTCAAGTTCAGGGAGTTATTCTTATGTACATATGTTTTTGTATAATGTTTATTTAGAAAAAAATTATTGGATTTCATTCAAGTTTGAATGCAACATTTAATCAGTTGATTTTGAGAAACATTTTTAGTTAAAATATAGATGAGATTAGTTTTATCAGCCGTTTTGGTGATGTCAATTCACCGACTCGCTCGAAATTGGTGTTTGGCTCACTTGGACTTTATATTTGGGGTAAATTGATGTGGAGATCGATGTTATGCCAACAACTCGGAAATAATTTAAGCATAGTGAACCCATAAAGGACAGAAACTTGATAATTCCATAATTAATGAGAATGTTTTCTCTTCTTTAGAGTTTTTTAGAAAAATTGAATTTGCAAAATTCTTTAAACATTCGAATTTGATACAATTTTTAATGTAAAAAACAATCATTTTGTACATTTTCAGATTTACTTTCGTTGATAATATTTTCCGGCTCTGAACCACAAAACAAATAAGGTGTCAAAAATAAGTTTTTTTTATTGAATAATAAATTTACAATTAGTTAAAAAACTTAAGTTTTTATTATATCAAAAATATGAAATACTGGGAATTAATAGTATATCAAAGAAAATGGTTTATGTACTTGAACGAACTAATCGAATCCACAAACCATTTTTTTTTTAATAACTTAGTTTCCCGGTGTTTCATATTTTTTTGGGACGAGTTGTTTCTTACGTTATGATGACCTTAGGATGACATCAGCCAGGGGAATGACTTGGGTAACAAAATAACATGTGTTTCAAAGTAACCTGAGATATAACACAATCAAGGTTTGGAAACCTGGGTTAAAAAAATTAACAAGGTTACAAAATAACCTGGGTTAAAAAACAACTAAGGTTATAAAATGATCTGGGCTATAAAATAACCTGCTATAAAATAACTTGATATGTAAAATAACCTTATTTATGAAACAAACTGGGTTAAAAAATAACATGGGTTATAAAATAAATTTGGTTAAAAATAACATAATTTACTTACAGTCCTGTATGAACTAGGGCCTCACTAAACAAACTTCTTCAACTAGCTCGGTCCCTAGCTAGTTTCCACTTATGCGTGCCACCTGATCTGCAGTCTTTCTCTACTGCGCTGTCCTATGGTATGGGTGTGGATTCGAAGACTTTCCGGCCAAAGCATTGGTTTCCATGCGCTCTACCTGACCCAGTCATCTCAGTCGTTGGATTTTTACCCTTTTGGCAAAGTATACGGCGGTGTACAGCACGTACAGCTCGTCGTTCCATCTTCTCCTCCACTCCCCTTCGATGCATACGGGATCTTAAATCGCTCGAAGAACTTTTTTCTCGAAAGGACCAAGGTGCTTTAATCTGCTTTTATATCTGCTTTTTATATAGCGACACTTTGGTCGCTCGAGAGAGGTCTTTACTACTCTATTGCTTTCTTATCCCAAAGAGACAGCGGTTTGCCAGAGTAATTCTTCGTTTGATCTCAGCGCTGGTGTTGTTTTCTGTGTTCATAGCGGAGCCTACTGCCTAGGTAGACATAGTCCTAACTAACTCAAAGTTACGTCTGTCGATGTTGACGTTTGCCCGAGACGTCGGTGTTGTAGGACCTTTTTTGATGACAGCATGTACCTTTATTTGCCCTTATTAACCGTTAAACCTATTTTTTTCCGCCTCTACCTCAATACTCACAAAAGCTCTATTGACATCACCCTGAGTTCTTCCGATTATGTCAATGTCATCAGCATATGCCAGTAATTAGACGGACTTTTGAAAGTATTGTCGTGGGAGCTCTGTATTATTTTTCAAGAACGATGTTAAAAAAATCGCATGACAGCATCACCTTATTTAAAACTTTTTTTGACATCGAAAGGTTCTGTTAAGTTGTTTCCAACCTTTATGGATCAGCGCGAATCCTCCATGGTCATCCTGCACAAACGGACGAGTTTGGCAGGGATGCCAAAAATAAGACATGGCTCTATACAGTTCGTCCCTATAGACGCTGTCATATGCGGCCTTGAAATCGATGAAGAGATAGTGGGTGTTGGTTTGATGTTCTTGGGTTTTTTCCAGGATCTGCCATAATGTGAATATTTTATCGACTGTAGACTTTTCTGGTCTTAAACCACACTAATAAGGTTGTTAAGGATGGACTTTAGACGATTTTGTAAGCAATAATAATAGACTGATTCCTCTTTAGTTGGTGCAGTTAAGTGGTTCTCTTTTTTTTCAGTATCGGGTAAACAAACTGAGGTTAAACTGAGGTGAAATTTATAGGCCATGCTTTCTTCTGACCATTTCTTACAGTTGGTACATAGTTACTCCTAACCAAATTATCTCTAGCTGCTTTGAAGAGCTCGAAATTCACGTCATTTGCTCTGGCGTTTTTAGACTTCAGCTTAGATTAGGCAATCTTTAATTTATCTAAGTCGGGAAGACGGTATTGTTGTCCATATTGATTGGATTATCCTGCCTGACAGCGGAATTCGGCTCGTCGTCGCCGTTATACAGTCTGCAGAAGTGGTCTCTCCATATCCTCGGCATTGACTGCGGTTCCACTATGATGTTTCCACTTCCGTCTTTGCAGCCTTCGGTTCGAGTCTTATGCACTTGTGAATTTTGTTCACCTGCTCATAAAACTTTCGAACTTCATTTCTGCTTTTGAAACTCTCAGCATCTTCGACCACACGCTTCTCAAGATCACTCTTTTTCCTTCTGAGAAGTCGGTGTTCGTCTCTCTCTTCTGCTCATTGAGCTCGTGCGCAGCTCTTATCCTTCTATGCAGTGCCGCTTTACGTGCCTGTTGGCTGATTGCTTTGCCTGCCGACAGTTCTCATCAAAAAAGGAGTTTCTTGTTAGTGGCTGTTTGAATAACAGTAAGTCAGAGGCGGCTTCTCTGAAGTCATCCTGATGCAAGACTTTCAACCTGAAGGACCAGGCCCATGATTTAAACTAAAAGGGTAAGAGCTGGCATAACCGCTCCTTACAGGCCTGAGCTCCATGTATGTCCTAGTATCCTTATAAGGTGTTCACTAAGTTCTTCCAAATTACTGGAACTGAAAATCCCACCGTTGATTCCATCTTGGGAATTCCTCGCCTTAGTGGAAACATCTCTCCCTTCTCTGTCGTTGGCTTTTGGTTGGGGTTGGAACTTAATCTCCAATTGAGGTAGGTACTAGGCATCGATGTTCACCGCAAGGAGGTGAGATTAGGAGTTAGTAGACAGAGGTGGGTTTCTGAGAAAAAAAACTTGTGGGCGCTTGTGGCCTCTTGAATGCACATGTCTACCATTTGAACATTAAAAATAACAAGAGTTACAAAACTACCTGGGTTAGAAATTATCCTGGTTTATAAAATAACCAGGAAGAAAAATAACCTGGGTACAAAAATAAAAAGAAAAGCTGAGACTAACTAAATAGCTGGAGACACATAATTCATTTTGAAGCAAAATTTGGTTACGGGTACGCTAGTACCTTAGACAGTAAAAAATACACTGTGGTTTATATATGTATGTTTGTACACTTTATTTATAAACTCCAATTAATAGCTTATTGCTTCAATTATGCTCTTAAATAATATATAAATCTATTTATGGTTGTTTTTACACAGGACTATACTAGATGTTGTATTGACAGGACTTGAAGAAATTCAATCGCAATATTTGTATTGCTTTTGAAATGCAGCAAAACTCCAACTACGAAAGTATTGCTATTTTTTGACAAAGTGTTCTTATATCTAATCTAAAAACCTATAAATAAGAAAAAAGAAAGTAAATTCAGTGAACCACTGTTTTACTGTATATACCTATGTATATTTAAGCAAGATCTGTCATCTGTCAAACAATATCTTTGAATAACTGTACTCGTACTTCAATATGGTAAGAAAATCATCTAACTGAGATAAATGAGATTTCTATGTCTATGTATTGCTTATTTTATATAAAAACATTTTATTCCTTAAAACAACTCAGTTATGAGACAAAACCAACACAAAAAGCAGTCGTTTCCAACATATAGGGTGTATTCATAAACGCAGA